>JAKEPQ010001030.1:2506666-3760000 GCA_024500445.1 Entomyzon cyanotis
TGAGGCTTGTCTGTTTGTTTATGTTTTTCTTTTCCTTGAACACCAGCACTATTGGCACAGCTCTTGTGCCAAGGTCAAAGTGCCTTTCACTAGATCTAAAATGTTCTTCCAAAGCCACAGATCCACATTCCTTTACCCTGCTGCAAGCAGCAGCAGCAGAATATCCTCCTCACTCTTCAGACACAGATTAGGGGACAAGGAGAGGGTCATTCCTGGGATATCAGATCCTCTCTCTCACAATGCAGCATTGTTAAACTGTACAGGCTTTTTCTCCCTTCTTTTTTCCCCCACATTGTTCCAGGGCAAACAAAGGAAGAAAGCAATGATCCCTGACAGAAATATTTACCCTTTCAGGCTTTGATCTGCCGAAGTCCTGGTGTTAAGAGCTCACCTTTGTGCAGGTGAGGCTCATGGAAATGCAGGCACAGAGAGATTCCTGGCAAAGGAAATGGGGCTGTGCTGCTGGTGTGGACTCAGCCAGCACTCTGGGCTCCTCCTTGTCTCATTCTGTATCTCCAGAGCTGTGGATTTTGTCCTTGGAGTGGTGAATGAGAACAGAGTAACCTGGTCGACATGACAAAGTTGATGGGATTAAGGAAGGGTTTCTGACCATGAGCCTGGAAAATAATATTTTCAGCGAGATGTGGGACATGAATTATTGCTCCATCGTTTTCTAAAAAAGTGGCCCTGCACTGTCCTCCTGGAAAGAAGAGGCAAAGATGGGAAAGGTATAAAAGCATCAAATGTGGGGGCTGCACTCAATCCTCTAGCCAAGACCCATTCAGCATTCTTCTGAGCAGTGTGAAAGTTACTTGCAGGGTAGGCTGGTAGTTAAAACACCTCTCCCATAAATGTGATTGCCATCCAGAGGCATGTCCTGCACCACAGAGTCACAGAATCCCAGAATGGTTCAGGTTGGAAGGAGCCATGGGAGATCACCTGGTCCAACCCCCCAAGCCTCTTAATCAGGATTGTGTCCAGGTGGTTCTCAGATATCTCCAGTGAGGGACACTCCACTGCACAATGAAATTATTCCTCATATTCAGGTTGAATTTCCTGTGTTCCATCCTCTGCCTGTTGCCTCTTGTCCTGTTGTTCAGCACCTCTGAGAAGAGCCTGGTCCATCTCTGGTCCTCTCCTTAGTTCCTTAAAATCCTCCAAACCCAGGAACTTCTCTGCTTCAATTCCTGAGGAATTGAAATTCCTCAATTCCTTCCAAATTGCTTTTCCAAGGGAGCTTTGTCACTTGGCTCTTGGGACTGGGGCAGTTGCCAGTGTCAGAGGGGTTGTTATCACTGATTTATTTGCCTTGCTAGAGATGGTGAATGGATGAATGAAAATAATGGAGAAAAGGTGTTTCTGGTGCTTTCAGCCAGTTGAAAACAGTGCACAGAAATTCCTCAAAGCTTCACTTTCTTCTGGTCTTTCATTTAGCCAAAGCTGTTAAAATATAATCTGAGAGTAAACTTATTCATTTGCAAAGGTGGGGTTTTTTTGGGGTTTTTTTGTGGTTTTTTTTTTTTTTTTTTTGTAATGGTGGGGTATTTTGGGTTGGTGGGGTTTTTTGGGTTTGTTGGGGTTTTTTTTGTTTTCTTTGGTTTTTTTTTTTTTTTTAATTTCCACAGAGAATACTGAGAGTGTGGGCACAAAGGGAGCAAATAATTAGTTTTGTAGGTCCAAGAACAATACGTGATGTTGACACAGATATATTTTAGGGACAAAGGGAGAGGTGTTGTGTAACGTTCTGGACAGTGCTGCCCGTGGACTTGAGGGGATCAAGGCTGGAAACAAGGACTCTGTATTCTCACTGTGCCAACCACTAAGCCAGGAGACAAAGCACCGAGACCCTCCAGAGCAAACCACCACAGAATTTTGGGAAAATGGGAAGCTGGCTCCGTTCTGTAGATGCCAAAGTGAAGAGTAAGAGGTCACTGCCTCTCCCACACACGTTGCTTGTCAGGCATCTGAAAGGACACAACACACACAGCAAGAGCTGGAAGCACCACAAGGGAAAATAAAACCCCTTTTATTCTGCACAAAGCCCTCTGCCTGGCGAGGGGCTGAGAAGCCAAGAACAAGACGTGGCTACAAGTTGTGGAAAGCTCCTGCACGCTGAGATTTAAAAGGAACAAACTCAAATTACTCCCTCATTCCCTTGGGAGAAGGTTGGAATACTCAGGGCCAGGGTGAGGAGGGTTTTGTAGAAGTGTGGGGCTGTGCCAAGGTTCACAGCTGAGGATCTCGAGAGTGGGGTCAGGTGAGGAAAAATGACATTTTAATGCCCTCAAGGCCACAGTCACAAGGCCTGGAGGGTTACACACAAGTGTTTTGTCTCAAAGTAACACCCAAAAGCAGGGCTGGAGTTGCAGGACCCTGGGGACACTTGGCACTAAAAGTGACTTTGAGGTCACTGTCAGTGTGATCATGTGTGAAATCCTGGCTTTGCTGACCCTGGTGTGAGAATTGCCATTGATTTCAGCAGGGTTAAAAATTCACCTCTTCTCTGGGGTTCATCCTTTCCCCTCCCAAACATGTATTATTGTCAATTGATCCCAATCCACTGGGTGTATTTCTGGCTCCAACCTGCCACGACTGTTATGCACAATGAATCATGAGAGATATTAAATGTATTCCCCAGCCCTCGTGGTACACTCTGTTCTGGGAAAGCATGGCAGCAATGCTCATCATCCCATCCTTGATGGGAGCACTGAGGGAAATATCTCCTGTTTGTGGAGCAGAAAGGACTTGCAAAATGAGTGCCTTGCTGCCCTTGTGAAATCCTTGCTCACTTCTGTTGCTTTGGCTAACTAGAAGAGCATTCTGGGAGTGACTCAGCTAAACCAGAGGTGAAAAACAAGTTGCATTATTGTAAAACAATTATTAAAGCTAATAAGTGCTCACACCATGGGGCTCGAGGTTGGTTGCTGTGGGAATTGACAGCAGACCTTTCTTAAGCTCACAGACACTTACCATATCTGTGAGAACCCTAGCAAGAACAGAAGCAAGAAGCAAAACCAAGATGTGAACAGCAATTTCATACCTGTGAGAACCTTAGAGTGGACAGAAGTAAGAGGCAAAACAAAGTGTTGCCAGCAAAACAGAAAAACACTGAGGAATTCACACCTGCAGTGGGGAGGCTGTTTTACTCATAAGTTGTGTACTAAGAATAAACTGAGCAATAGAATTATGAAGAAAACAAGTTAGAGCCAATGGCCATATGGCATGAATGTTAGAAAATTGTATACAAGAGTCTTTGTAGTAATAAATGGCTCTTCTACCTTCTTCCTGGCCTGGAGCTCTGTTTTTTGCCTGGTCGTACCCATCTGGAAACAGCGACAGGTTACACCTGATGCTGTTCCTATTGTGGTCTGTGGTGGTTGGTTAAGCACATTTGTTGTGCCTCACAAGTATGTAAACTCATAACAAACTAACAGTTTAAGAAGCCTGGATTTTTGATTTTTGCAATGAAGTGTCTTTGCCATGCCATCATGGAAATTCTGTGTTTAACACCACAATCTCCCAGCACGAGACCAGCACTGGGAATGCTCACACAGAGCCAGGTATGACTTAAATACTGCCTGAAAGAATCCCTGATTGAGAAGCCCTTTCAGCCTGCAGGAATCTGGGGAGATGAAGACATTACAGTGTGTGTGAGGTGTCACCTGATAGCAGGTGAGTGCCCGTGGATCATCTGACACCGTCACACTGCCCCGAGGCAATGGCCTCGTGACTGCAGTGGGCCAAGGGGGATCTTTGCTGCCTGTGGCTGCAGTGTCACTCTGCAGGAGGGTTGTGCAGCCAAAGCCACTGTGCTGTCATCTGTCCAGGGCTGCTGGACAGTCAGGTGCCGCCTGGGACCACATTCCAGCTATAAATACACCACATTTCACTCGTTACGTGGAAGTGCTTCCATCAAAAGCCTCCAACTCCTACAGGACACTCCAGTTTTGCTCTTTGATGGATATTCCACCTGCTTTGTTCTGCCTCCAGTGCCAATTTATTCACTTCTCCTCCACTGTTAAAAGGTCTCCTCTTTTATGTCATGGCTGGAAGATGGATTGAGCTGTAGAATTGAGAGGGACTGAGGGCCAACTGTTCCTTCAGCCAGGCCAGTGGGGCAGGCAGGAGATCTCCTTTCTATTTATAGTGGAAGTTCTATTTTAGCAAGTAGTGAAGAGCCTGGCAAGGAAAGTCAGGAGAGGCGAGCTCCTCCAGTTAAACTTATTTAACTTCCACATTTTCCAAGATCCTGGGGCTGAATTGAGGCAGTCTGTGCTCATATGGTACAGAGGGCTCAAAAAAAGAAGGAAAAAAAAAAAAAAGAGAAAGAACAAGCATCTGATGTGGAAAATCTTCCTGTGGTAGAAAATCTGACTCTGGTAGGAAACATGACTGCCATGGAAGACTTCCAAGGACTTGGATTATAGAAAAGGCCACTTGAGGAAATTTCCTCCCTGTTTCTTTGCAGAGGCAGACTAACCATGAAACAAACCTTTTGTTTCCCATCCACTTGCATTCACTTCCATCCATGTACAGCCCCAAAATTTCCCATTTATATAGTGAACAGTGACATGTAAGAGTGTTTCCAACATGTCCTGTCTGAGTGCCAGGGATTGGGATGTGTGGATGCTCAGGGGACTTGGTCCCTCCTGCTTCTGTCCCTGGCCTGCCATAAATGCAGTAAACAAAACATTTCAGAGTATTTTTCCTTTTTCAGTGGGTTGAATCATCCCCCAAAGGATCCCAAAGGCTTCCTAGGGAGATGCTGGTTGTTCATTTAAGTCCCAGCTCACTGTACCCTCTCCCCCAGGGGCAATGTGTGAGCTAGAAGCTCTCAGCTTTCACGTTTGTAGAGCAGGGTGGGTCTGCAAACCGGCGGTGTCTTTAATGATCATTTCCCTGCTCCCCAGAGAGGTGCTGGCTCTGGAAAACAGGCACCTGCCCTCTCAGATTGGCTCAGAACAGGCGTGGAATTTCAGGTGGGTGAGGGAGGAGCACGTGTTTGGTGTCACTGTCACCGCGGCTGATCTCACGCCCTGATCGGAGGATTTGTTTGTTACCTGCGATTTGTGTTTCACCAGGGAGGTTCTGGTGACACAGTGCCACATGCAGAGCTGGTGTCAGCACTGCCACCAGCCTGCTGAGCTGCACGGGCAATGACAGCTTAGTGGAGTGAAGATCACTATCCAGGCCATGGTGTTCTTTGCCTCATTCTCTTTTCACACTGATTTTAAGCCAGCCAGCCATCTCCTGATGGGGGGAGAATAAAAGTAGAACCACGTTGTGTATTCTCACCCCTCCCAGCCTGAGTAGGCAGCCAGAATCTCAGTTTGTGGACTGGGGAGGTAAAGCACAGTCAGACAAGGTGGATATGGTGCAGTTAGACCCCTCTGGGCAGAGAAATCCCCGAGCTGAGGGTCTGTTTGTCCAACACTGTCTGTTCAGCTCCTCAAGAAAATGGGGAGAAGATTGGACCTTTTACTGCCTCATACTTGAGACAGACCCCAGTAAGTCTCAGCCAGCAAAAGGTTCTGTCCTTTCTACTGCCTTTCCTGGGACCTGAACATGGCTCAAAATGAGATGCACAACTTCCCCTCTTGCTCCCAGAGAATTCCTCCACTCCTCACCTGGAGCTCTGGAAGGACATGGAGCTGTTGGAGCAAATCCACCAAGGAGGACCAAAGGGATGAAGTCTCCAAGGAAAGGCTGAGAGAATTGGGATTGTCCAGCCTGGAGAAGAGAAGGCTCCAGAGAGACCTCCTGCCAGAGCCTAAAAGAGCTCCAAGAGAGCTGGAGAGGGACTGGGGACAAGGATGGAGGGACAGGACACAGGGAATGGCTTCCCACTGCCAGAGGGCAGGGAGAGATGGGATATTGGGATGAAATTCTTCCCTGGGAGGGTGGGGAGGCCCTGGCACAGGGTGCCCAGAGAAGCTGTGGCTGCCTCTGGACCCCTGGCAGTGTCCAAGGCCAGGCTGGACAGGGCTTGGAGCAACTTGGGATAGTGGAAGGTGTCCCTGCCCAGGCTTTAAGGTTCCTTCCAACCCAAACCATTCTTAAATTCTATGATTGCTACTAGGCTTGTGAGATTTTTTTAGTTCTCCATCAATTCCATATGCTTCCCTTCTCTCCTTTCTCAAGGCTTGGGCAAAGCAAGCCAAGAATCCACATTTTGTAATGGTTGTAACTTTTTAAACTGTTTTGGGTGCCCGAGGAAAGAGGCCAAAGCTAGCAAAAATCTAGCTTTTTTTAGTCAGGTTTCAGGGCTGCTGATAAGATGGGGAAAGTATCTGTTTCCCCGGCAGCCAAATAATAAATGACAGTTAAAATCAAGATGTGATTTCTATTTTTATTAATCTTTTCTCTATACTTTGCCTTGCTTTCACCAAATCTTCTTCTGTAGAAAGAAAGGAAGAGCCTATTGCAAGCACTGCCTGGGGAAAGGCAGGGATCTGGGCTTTTTTCCATGGATCCTCTGTCAGTTAAAAAGGAAACAGAGATGCTGCAGACACATTATCCCTCCTCCTTTATTGGCCACTTCATGGATAACACTGGTGCAAAAGGCCTTTGACTAGTAATTTTTCCTCATTTTCTTGATCTGCTCAAGCATTTATTTGGACTCATTTATTCCATCCAAACTAAACAATATGCTTAGGGAAAACATCCTTCTGCCTTTTGATTTTCTCTGAGGGCCGTGCTGCCTCCCTGTCCCTCACATCCAGCTTTTCCTCTTTCTGTGGCTTGTGGATGCTCCAGCTCATGGATGTGCTGGTGAGCAAAATCCATCTCTGTTTCCATTGTCAGCATCACCAAAATGCTCCCCACACTGCTCTACTGCTCCTGGTTTTTGGGGGGTGGCCTCAGGAAGCTCATCCCCTCTGTGGGATCACTCCACCAGCTTAGTTTGAAAACATTTTGCTCACAGCAGACAGAAGCTCCTTGTTATCACCTGTGCCTGTTACAAATCAGTCGACAGCGCTCGAGTGGAAAATCCTTTGACTTGAGGTGAATTCATTAATGAGCTTCTCTGAGGGTTTGATTCAGTCAAGGAAGCAGGAGCCTCTCCAGGAGCTTCTGTGTGCTCTTGTTTTATTTTATTTGCCTCAGCTGTTGGTACCTGAGGCACCTCTGGCAGCTGAAGAGAGAATCACAGAATCCTGGAATTACAGAATCCTAAAATTACAGAATCACAGTGCCACAGAATATTTTGGGTTTGAAGGGACCTTAAAAACCATCTCATTCCGACCCCCTACCATGGACAAGGACACCTCCCACTATCCCAGGCTGCTCCAAACCCTGTCCAACCTGGCCTGGAACACTTCCAGGGATGGGAAGATGACATGAGGTCTTTTCTCTCAACCTTGCTGTGGGTTTTCCTTCACCTCACAGCCAAAATCAGAGCTGGCCCTTTGCAGCCATTGCTCATCCAGTGCCCTGGAGACATGAAACTGGGGGAGGAAGGATTGCCCCACAAGCACCCAGCCCTCTCCCTGCCTCCACTCCTGCAGGAAGGAGAAAGATGATCCCCTGGTCCTTGGAGCCAGGGTGCAGCCGGACAGG
Source organism: Entomyzon cyanotis (assembly GCA_024500445.1). Taxonomy (NCBI): domain Eukaryota; kingdom Metazoa; phylum Chordata; class Aves; order Passeriformes; family Meliphagidae; genus Entomyzon; species Entomyzon cyanotis. The sequence continues at coordinate 2,514,227 of JAKEPQ010001030.1, forward strand.
GAAATGCAAAGAGCAAACAAATCCACCATGAAAACAAACCCTGTGATGCTGCAGAGCAGCACAGCTGAGCAGAACCATCTCCATACAGCCTGCTCCTCCTTAGCCCCACAGCAACACACCACAGCTACACACCACAGCTACACACCACAGCTACAGTGGAGTGTTAGAAAGACGTCTCAAGGAAGTAAATTTTGGAAATTCAACTTCCTCCTGGGTTGATTTCAGCCTGGATTAGCTGTACTTTAACATCAGAAATGGCTTTTGTGTCCCAATTTGATTTGCACAGATGATGTTTGTTTATTTCAGATCATTCTTTCCCCCTTTTTGGCAACAACATAGCTGGTGATCCAGAAATACCTGCTCAAATTATAACATATCTAGAATGTTCAGGAGGCTTTATTAGCTCTCAATAAATATGATTATGTGTAATTTAAAGGTCTTAACCAAGACAGAGGATCACTGGCCTGGGTGTGGTGCCAAAAACAGCAGTGAAACCATGTTTGCTCCCCAAAACGTGCAAACTCCAAGGAGAAACTGAAAAAATCAAGAAAAAGGAAGTGTTTAACCCTATTGGCAGAGAGTGAAGTGAAACACTGAATGATCCCATGGGTTGTGGGAGGGCACATGGGGCTCTGGCAGAGTCTGGATGTCAATCCACATCAGAGGTATCCCCAAGCCAAATAACAGCTGCTCCCTCTCTCACATCTGTCTTCAGGGCCCCTCTTAGAGAAGGATTAGGGAAAAATCACCGTGATGAAAACACCACTACAAGAAAGAGCTGAGGGAAAGGGCTCATGTCTCCTGCAGCTCTGCTCCTGCCCTGTCCTCTCCCCTCTTGGCAGGAGGAGAACATTCATGCTGGGGAGAGAGGAGATCGATGCACAGACCTTCCAAGCAGCTCAGGCTGGAAGTTTGGGTGGTTTTGGTTGGAACTGTGTCCATGCTGCACAAAAAGCAAGCTCAGACGTGGGGCAGTACAGCTGAGCTGGCTGCACTTCCATGCAAGATAAATACTGATCGATAACAAGCTGCCAACTGTTTAAATAACTGCCGTAGGAGGTTTGTTTGTGGTTTTTTGGGGTTTTTTGGGGTTTTTTTTGTATTGGAGTTTGCTAGTTTTTCTGCAGCAAGACCATCCCAAGCATTTGGAACCCATCTGCAAGGACTGCACATCCAACATTGTCCAAAAGGACTTGATGGAGAGGTCAGAGATTTAAACTTCCTCTCCCCTGTGGCTCCTTACAAGAGTCATTAAAAGCAGGCTTTTCAAACTTATCCTGTGATGATGAGACATTGTTTTTTGCCTACCCATCTCCAGTTTTCATTTCCAGATTTGACCTTTGTCAGAAAAAACTGCTCATGGACAGACAGTCCTGCATCACTGTTGGTAAAATGCTGATTTTTTTCATGCAGTGAGGCTTCTATAAAACAGGAAATATTACAGCCTTTAGAAATCCTTAGAGAAATGGTAGTAGTAGGGCTAATTATAAAAAATTGTCACTTATCAGGGCCTCACACACAAAATCAGTGCTTTTTAGATGTGTTTTTTGTCTCTGCAGGGGTCTGACTCTAAATGAAAGGAAAGAAATACACAAGAAATTAGAACCCTTCTTTTTGTGGAGTGTTCTTTTCCTAAAACAATCCTCAGCCTAAAGACATCATGTACAGCATAAAATAATGAGAAATACATTGTAGTCCTGAGGAATTGGAATTACACTTGAATCCTTGCTCTGCAAAGTGCACATATCCTAATTCCAGTGCAAAAATCGGAATTTCTTGAAGGTCAGTGACCACAGGTAGAAATCATTTCATTAGGCAACATGAATCAGATGGAGGCTGGTCTAATCAAAGGTGTGAGGAGCTGGCTTTGGCTCTGCTTGGCAGCTCTGAGCCTGTTAATCCGAGTGCCACAGATGCTGAAACATTCCTTCATACGGCATGAGCCAAGCCCTGCAGGCTGCCAGGAGCTCCCTCTGAAATGCATGGGAACTGGGAGTGTGTGGCACCTGGCAGGACCCAGCTTGCTGTAAAAACCTCTTTGGAAAGGATGGGATTTGCATTCCGGGGCTTGGGGTGGTAAACTCAGCCAGCACGAGCCGGCAAAGGGATCACCGTGTAGGTAAGCTCATAAACCAGGATGGGGAGTGTGCAGCCCAAATATTTACAGGCTGGAATTTCATTCATACAGCCCAGATCACATGGCTCACTCTTCCATGGTTTTACAATAAAATCTTGGGGCATGTGTCAGTAAAGTCGATTTTGCCCGGGGAAAGGAGGAGATTCCTCACCACTGGTGCTGAAAAATATCAGCTTTGTTGCACAATCCTGCTGGGAAACAGGCAGAGGTTCCCAGCAGCTCTGGGCCAATGCCCAGGCTTGGCATTGACTTGGAGAGAGCTGCAAGAGGATTGAACTTGGTTAAACCTTCACTCCAAGTCTGGACAGAGGATGGAAAAAGGCAGATTTTCCCTCTGCCACCTGTTAGAGCTGCAAAGTCAAGATGCACAAAGCCAAACATGCTGATGAGATGTGCACCCATATATTCCCCCTGTGCTGGCACTGCTGAGGGACCTCCAGTCCTGGGGGGAGTTTTGGGTTCCTCATGACAAGACATTGATGGGCTGAGTGTGTCCAGGGAAGGGAATGGAGCTGGGAAGGGTCTGGAGCACCAAGAATGGCTGAGGGAGCTGGGAAAGGAGCTCAGCCTGGAGAAAAGGAGGCTCAGGGGGACCTTGTGGCTCTGCACAACTCCTGGCAGGAGGGGACAGCCAGGTATGGGGTTAGGCTGTGCTCCAGGGAACAGGGACAGGACAAGGGAAAATGGTCCCAAATTGCACCAGGGGAGGTTCAGATTGGATATCAGGGAAAATTTCCTCATGAAAATGGTTGCCTAGCCCTGACACTGCTGCCCAGGGCAGTGTTGTAGTCCCCATCCCTGGAGGGATTTTTTAAAGCCATGTGGGTCACCTGGGGACATGGGTCAGTGGTGGCCTTGGTATTGCTGGGGGATGGTTGGACTTGATGGTCTTAGAAGGCTTTTCCAACCTTGATAATTCCATGATTCTGTCTTGCTAGAGATCCTTCACAGCTCACCAGCCCCTCAGCTCTGCAGGAGGGTAGCTCAGGAATTGCTGGAGCTGTTCTAGTGGATGGAAATCACCAAGAGAGGATGAGGTCTCATGGCCAAGACCAACAGCAGAACAGAAAACCAAAGGGCAGAAATACCCTGCAAAACCTTTTTACTGATATTTTTGAAGTTCATCCCTTCAGGTATTTTCCTGAAGCCAAATTCACTGGCTTTGTCATGAGGATTTCTTCAGCCATTGCTGCAGCAAACCTTGCTTACCTGGCAGCTGACCTCCTTTCTGACTGGTGATTCTTATCTCTGAGTTGAGCAAAGCCCATGAAATATGCTTTCATCTGCTGGGCAAGAAGGGAAGAAGGATAAGAAGAGATAAGAAGGAACTGGTTGGCCAGTGTGAGATGCAAAGGGGATTACAGGAACTTTGCATCAGTCCTGCACAAACAATGAGGTGGCTGATGGAGCCTGTAAGAAGCAATCATACCCCCAGAATATTTGGTGCACCTGATGTGCATTTTGATGGGACTAAGCCTCTGGCACTTTTCCTTTTCCTTTTTTTTTTTTTTTTTTTTTTTTGGTGCATGGTTTCTTTATACACAAAGTACCAAAATAAAATCAAGCAAAAAATACTCCAAAATCCCTAAAAGTGTTTTTGAGCTTTGGCACAGATTCCTGTCCATCCTTCCTCCAGCATTCACCCAGGTGCTGCCATGTGCTGCTGTGTTCATACATGCTCACCCTGGGCTGGTCTGATCAGCTGAGGGGATCCTGCTCCTGCAGCAAAAAGCAGATATTTTTTGGGTGGTTCTCCATGGAATCAATGTGGATCTGCAGAGTAGGCCTGATGATATGTGAATTTTTACATTAGCTCACCTACTCCAGCCCCCAGGAGCTGGACAATGAAATTTCCTAGAACTACAGAATGTCCTGTGGTGGGAGGGACACACAAGGATCATTGAGTGCAGCTCCTGGCCCTGCACAGAACAGCTCAACAATCCCAGTGAGAGCAGTGTCCAAATGCTCCTGGAGCTCTGGCAGCCTCAGGGCTGTGACCATTCACTGGGGAGCTGTTCAGGGCCCAACCACCCTCTGTGTGAAGAAATTTGACCCAATTCTGAAGACATGTAACCCAGTCCAGCTCTCTGGGACATCAGAAGTCAGTTGAAGTGACCTCTTCTCTCCTTACACATTTACTGCCCTATTTCAGCCAGTTAGGTCCCATTAATCTTATTGTTTCCAGATCCCAGTTTTACAGGGGAAAATGTTTGGATTTTATTGTTATCATATGCTGTGAAGATTTGACCCAAAATCTACTCTAAACAAGAACACTGTAGAAAAAGAAAGTGGCCTTTTCTAGTCCAAGGACCTTGCACAACAAGCGGTGAATATTTTGTAAAAACAGCTGGTCCAGGGGTCCTGCCAGGACATGATCCTGGCTTGGCTTTTGAGAAGGAATTCTTCCCTGTGAGGGTGGTGAGGCTCTGGCACAGAGTGCCCAGAGAAGCTGTGGCTGCCCCTGGATCCCTGGAAGTGTCCAAGGCCAGGTTGGACAGGGCTTGGAGCAACCTATGATGGTGGAAGGTGTCCCTGCCCATGGCAGGGGTGGAACTGGATGAGCTTTAAAGGTTCCTTCCAATCCAAGCCATTCTGGGATTCCATGAAAAGGGAGCAGAGTATCACATGGTGTTTACTCACACCAGGTAATACCTGGACCCCTCCTTGAAGTCCACCTTTTCCAAATGTCACTATTTCCCACACGATGCAAAAGAAAGTGTTGTCTCTAATGTGTGGTGAAAAGGTCAAATCCATTGCCATTTGGGAGTATTATGCTTCCAACCAGAGCATTCCTGGGGAAAACATTTCCCAGAAATTTTTGACGTTACCAATCTTGGAAAAGTACTGCTTGAGCCATGAATGGTGGTAATCAGAGGGGAAAAAAAAAAATAAATAGGGCAGATGTCCTGTATGGCCACGAGATGGCAGCTGGAGCCTGGGAAGCTCTCTGCAGCCACAGTAGCTCCTGTGGAAAACAGAGTCATTTGCCAACCCAATCCACATTTGGGAATATGCACCTGCACCGGGTTGGCTTTGAACATTTTGCCTGTGCTCTCTGAGCTCCGGAATATCTGATTACCCCTTTCATTTCCCAGCTCCTCTGAGCATTCCTCGATTAGTCAGTATCAAATAAATGGTTTTAAGCAACGTAATCCCTGTTGATAGGAAAACAGCAGTGCATCTGGTCTAACAGCACTGTTAGGATCCAGGCTGCTCCAACACCTAATTCAACAGAGACCTGGAGCCAGACTCTCTGCCCACCTCATGCCACCACCACTCCTGTCTGCAATTTCTTCTGGAGCTGGGCTTTAAATGGCTGATTATGTGTGCTGTTCATCAATGATTGTGCTTCATTGCAGAGCAGACCACATTTCAGCAGCAGTTTAAGCAGGCCCCTGGACACCCTTCATCCCTGCAATACAATTTGGTTGATCTCTGGGTTCTGCAAAGCTCTGGCATGAGGAGATGCCCCCACCAAGATTTGGGAGAGCATTCAGAAGAAGTTGAACAACACCTTGATGAAGGCAGTGTGAGGCCTGAGTTTTCTCAGCCTCGTTAAGATCCTCTCAGGGACCAGAGAAATGTGAACTGCAAAGTGGTGCCTTAGGGCAGAAATTAATTATCCTGGAAGAAAGAAGGAATGATCGCTTACATAGATGGATTTTAAGACTGTGGAAGAAGCACATGCAGTGGTCAAGGTAGTAAATTGGAAATCCTGCTGTGAAGCCATTTGGTTTGGAGCCAGCCTACATGAGAAATGTCAATGCACTTGGCTGCTTTCCCCAGAAGTGACAGCTTGGTACACTCCATCCCCACCTTCCCCAGCTGTTCTGCATATGCCAATGCTGCACGGGAATCCTGCCCTTTGCATAATGGAAAGCATGCTAAAATTTCCATATTTCTGCCTGTGGGAGATCTTCACGTGGTGTTCAGCCATCGCTGCCCATCTTCACTCCCTTCCATGAGCTCTGAAATTCCATGGTGAGCTGTTTTTCTCCCACCTGAGGAGTTGTTTAACCATGACAGAAGCTGAGAAATTTCTCAGCTGAGCCAGGTAACAGCACCTGCCACTTCAGAACCACCTTGAAGAACAAAGGAAAATAGCATTCACTTTGTAATTCCTGTTATTGTGCTGGTTGACACAACTGGAGCTAGGGGAGGATGGAATGATTCAGCCACATCCCAGGCTAGGACAGACCCAACCCCTAAACCCTGGTACACCCCAAGATGACCACGTTGCCCATGATTTCTCCTGCTAGAATAAAACACCCCTGGTCCTCTCCCACCTTGCTTTCACATGCCATGAAACATTTCCTAGGAACTCTCACATTTCTCACAGCAGCAGGGGGGATTTCTTGGCAATTGGGAGGTGCTAGGAAGGAGTTGCAGTGGGAATGCTGAACAGAGCAAGGAGGAGATTGTTATGGGCCCTGGAAAAAGGTGAAGAAACATCTCAATGATTTCTGCAGCTCTGGGATGGGAGAGGTCACTGCTCTGGGTGAATTTTAGAGAGGTTTCCTCTTTCCAAAGGACCTAAGCTGATTTTATAGGATGGGAGAACACAGCCAGATCAGAACTGCTCACTTCTCTTTCCCCTGAGCCATTTACAAAAGTTTAGACCAAGTTAAAGCAAAGATGAATTTTGGAGTCTGTGGGTTAATATTTTGCAGCTGCTTTTCTGAGGCTTGATCCAAGGACCAGCAACATTACCAGTCACCTTCCCTCTGACATCAGGGAGCATTAGGATGGGATTTATGCATTTGGGAGAGGTTTTCTAATAATTTATTTAAACACCGGAGAGAGCAGCAGGTCAGGGTGAAAGTTCAAGATCAGAGCTCAAGAACAGTGCCAAGGCTTGTGTGTTTGTGTGTTGTTTAGAAATGGGGCACTAACCTTAGGGAGGGTACAGTCCTCATGAGGAAGGGACAATTAAGGGACAATTCTCGCCTCATTCTCCCCTTGTCTTCAAAGCTTTTGTATCCCAGTGACTTCCCCTTGCTGTCCCTGGGGCTCTGTGAACTCTCAGGAGCCAGATCACAGAATCATGGGATGGTTTGAGTTGGAAGGGACCTTGAAGATGATCTCATTCCAACCCTCTGCCATGTGCAGGGACACCTTCCACTATCCCAGGTTTCTCCCACCTGGCCTTGAACACTTCCAGGGACAGGGCAGCCACAGCTTCTCTGGATGATCTGTGCCAGGGCCTCATCACCCTCACAGGGAAGAATTTTTTCCTAATCAGGCTGCACACAGATGGATTCACGTTGTTCCTGTCCCACTGTTTTCGGTGCATTGTCCATAACCATCAAGTTAACTGCCCAGGGAATGCCCAGCTTGCTGTGCGATGGGACACTGGAAAGGGAATGGGCCTTTGCTCTGCTAAAACAGACAGATCTTCTGACACTCTCAGGTCTCCCTCAGCAGCTCCTAAGCCCCCTGCTCCTGCTCAATACAAGCAGACCTGTTCCATCACAGCAGTGCCTGTAGGTGTGAGCTCACTGATCCACAGCAAGCTCCCACCACTGCAAAACTGTTCCAGTTCTGCTCCACCAGGGCAGATGCAGTGAGAGGATCTGTGGGCTGTAACATCCCAATTACACCCTCTGCTAGAGAAGATCCAGTGAGAGACTGCTGGGGTTCTTCAGGGAAGCAGGGCTGGAACTAGGTGATCTTTAACATCCCTTCCAACCCAAACCATTCTATGATTCTTTTTGCTTTCCCATCCTGGCAGCATGGATTTGCCAGACCAGTGGACAAAAACATGGAAGATCTCCCAGTTTCAAGACCAGGAGCATGCCATGAGCAGCTCCTTCATGAAGCCTGCTCTCTTGCAGCTGTTGAGGCAGCTGAGTTCTCTGCAGACACAAACATCCATCTTGTTGGGATGTTGCTAATGCAGCCTGGCTCAGGGAAGCACTTGCACAACTTGCCAGCCCATCCCTTGGCCCAGTGCATGGAACTTGGGCTGCCATGGATCCTGTCAGACCAGGGACAGGCTCACAGCTGTGCCCCAGTTGTGTGGAGAACTCGGGATCATAAAAAGAGCTGAAAACTGGGACACCCTGAGGGTTTGTTTCCATAGTCATCCCCAGCCATAAAAACAAGAGCTGTAATTTATAAACCCTATTCTCCAGATTTCTTTCTGGTAGATGTTTAGTTGCTTTTCTCATGGCACTGTTTTAGTTTTGGGGTGCCTGGTCACAAATTCCTGTGCATGGCATGGGAGGAGATTGTGGATCCAGGGTCTGCAGTGAGCAGGGTTCTGTCAACCAAAGCAAGAGGCTGCTGAAAGCAAGAGGAGTAAAAGGCCAGGCTGGATGGGGCTTGGAGCAGCCTGGGCTAGTGGAAGGTGTCCCTTCCAGTTGGAACAAGGTTAACTTTAAAGTCCCTTCTAATATCCAAACCTTTCTGTGAAACAGAGTCATTTCCCCTCTTGGGAAACCAGACCAGTTGATTTTTTCTCTGAAGATGTGCCCTTTTATGCCACTTCCTACCTCTTTCTGTGAGCAATAAATAGAAAGAGAAATCAGTGTTTTGTCTGCAGTGCCCATAGCCAGAGTGTGAAAAAGTCACCATTGTGATGATCCTTCGACCTCTGGAGCACAGAGCACTCCTGCCATCTCATGGACATCTCATGAACAGGGAGGAATTCCTCAAAAGGAAGAGGGGATTATGATAAATTTTTCTTCAAATCTATTTCAACAGTTGAGAATTTAGCTAAGTATTAAATAGATTAATTTTTTTTTTTTTTGCCTTTTTGCAGGCTTTTGATTATGCAGTTTTCATAATGAACTCAGTGTGGTTGTTTCCGATTTGGCCCCTCAGCATCTGGCAGGGAGCCTGTGTCTGAATGTGAGACTTGCTGCATCCAGATTTGATTCCTTTTCCTTGGCACAGCTTTCCCTCCCGCTGATGGAAGCTTTAAAGAAAAAAAAAATACCATGACATCTGAAACACTGCCAAAAAACATCAACATGCTTTCTGGCTGCCATCTATTGTGCAATGCAAACCTCTTAAGATTTAATATTTCTAAAACTGCGGTGCACCTGTTTGCAAGAAAAACTACCTTGTCACATGATGACATGTTTTTCCAAATCGCTTTTAAAAAATTTTTATTTATTAGCTTTAGAGTGTGAGTTCCCTCCCTTTCCTCCCTCTTTTTTCCTTCTCCACCCCAAGATTTCTCCATGCAAAAAATCCTTCTTCCAAGAATTGTTATCTGTAATGACATGATGCATTTCCCACCCTCTGGTTTTGTCTGATTTTCAGTCATTACAGTGAGAGCTGCAACGACTGGGTGCATTTGTGTGGAAGACACTGGTGCCTGCTATACCCAAGCAGCAGATAAATCCCAGTTTGGCCCAACTGGGAGCCTGCCAGTGCCTGAGAGGTCACGTTGGTTCAAGCAGCTCTTCACTACCCATCACTGGACTGAAGAGGGCTCTGCTGTCTGGCCAAACCTCTCTGTCTGCCACAAAAGAAAGTTTCCCCTTTTGCTTGATTTTTTCAGTTGTTTTTCAAGGTAGCTTTCAGCTCCGTAGCTGCTTTGCTCTGGAGGGAATCTGAGACAAAGCTGGATGTTGCAGGTGGGCTCACGTAGGAGAGCTTGGAGTGAAGAAGTCTGTCGAGAAACAAGTGGCATCACTTCATTTTGCTCCCACCTGCTAGATCAAAGTATTGCTCAGAGATAACGTATCGCAAGTCGCCTTCCAGGTGTCACAGAGATAAGGTGCTTTGCTCAGGTTACACTTGCCTGTCGCTGGTCTTGTTGTCACTAGAGTGAGCACAAACAGCGTGTGCTCATTTCAGGGACTGCTCTTCAAAGACCTTCTCCTAATTTTCAGGAGGGTGGCAGCATGGTCTCGCTTCCACCTCCCTTTGCCCAATTATTTTTCAGCTCTTCAGGGAGCAGAAGAGCTGGGTGCAAATTGGCTTAATTTCAGATCAGGTCCAATTCAGCACTATGGGTCTGGTTGAGTTCAAGAAGAACTTGCAAAATCTACAATCTGGAGGAGCACATTTTATTGAAAGAACAGTAAAGCTGATTTGCTTCTTGTTTGTGGCCTTCTTCTTGATCATTTGCCTCAACATCACTGCCTTCTGCATAATTTTTGGCCTAAACCTGCACACTTATAACCTGTTTAGATACTTATTATTTAGTAATATCCCTCCTGCAACTTTTTCACACCACCTCTTGTAAGCCTCTTCTTGACTCCTCAAGTCCTGTGTTTCAAATCTGGAATCCACTTGAGCTCTCCTGGCCTCTGCTCATTGGCTCAAGGCTTCTGTTGTGTATATATTTCACAGCCCGGAGAGCAGGAGCAGCACTTCAGTAGCAGTGCAGATTGGAAATGTGTGTGCAGGCCTAAAGAACAGCTTTCCTTCAGAAAGGATCTCGGTGACAAGGAGCCCTCCGGTTTACTCCTCCATGGAGCAGTTTGGATGCAGAGTGGTTTTGGGCTGCTCTCTGCTCCATGTGGTCTCCAAGATGATTCCCCCTGAGTTCTGCACAGCTTTGGACATGACCAGCTTCTCCACTTGCCCCAAGGCAGGAGCACAGCCATGCTGGAGAGCCTCAGCTGCAGCACTGCAGAAAGCAGAGCCCAGCAGAACACCAGTTCTGCTGCCAAATGCTCCTCAGCTCTGCAGCAGCCGCAGCAGCTGTGCAGCCTCACCCTCTGCCCGCCATCCCCACCAAGTGACACACCAGGGACACTGAGAGACACAGCGTTTGTGCAAACACCACCTTTATTGGAACTTGGCACTGACTGCAGCTCCCAGAGGGAATGGACTCTCCCGAGACAGGAGGGCAGTCAGTGTCATTTTCAAATAATAATCAAGGAGTTTACACATTTGAAATATCATATTATAATTATCATCATTCTTATATTACCAACTCTTATATATACTGGTCGAAAGACCAAATCAATACAATAAAAAACATTATGTTAATTTTTGAGATTATATAAAATGCATTTGCAATGATAAAAATTGAACATTTTTCAATTGAGCTTAATCAATATAATTCATATAATCTATAATGAATGAAATTTTTTAAAGCATATAGTACTCTTGTAATATAATTACTAAATGCTATCATTAGAATTGGAATGATATTATAAAAGAGGATTATTTTACATTAATGGAATTGAAATTTTAGAAAAGATTGTCAAAGAAAGGGATTTTTAAATAGACGAATTAAACTATTTAAATTATTCCTAAACTAATTAAGAATTTAAATCAGTCTGCATCTGTGTGGCCCAATCCTGCTCCAAGTGGCACCATCCTCGAGCGAATGGAAGGCCTCTGCAGGGACAACTGTTAATAGATACAGTTAATATCCATCCAATCAAGAGGTAGAGGGAAGAGGTGCAGGGTCTGGCAGGAGCCCTGAGCCTCTGCCACGGCGCAGCTCTGTGCTCGGCAGCAAGTGGAGCTCTGTGCTGGCTGCTCACAGAGATGTGCAGCTCGCCTTGGCCAGCCCAGAGAGCATCTCCAGCAGCAAGCTTTGCTTCACACAGCCTAAAAGCTGCCCAGCTCACCTCCCTCATCCTTTTCTTCCTGTTATAGATTTGAATCCACAGGGACACTTTGCTCTTTGCTGATTTCATGGTCCTCCACACCTGCTTGATCTCCCTGAATCCCTGCTGTAAGCGAAGCCTTCGTTGCTCGATTTCCAACCTGCGCCTCACAGCCTCTGCTTGAGCTCTCCTGGCCTTTGCTCTCTGCATCCTGGCTGCTCTTCTGCGCCAAAGGCAGAGACACAAAGGCAGGAGCAGCACATGAGCAGCCACCCAGAAGGGCCACTGCTGCAGCACGGCGGCCCAGAGCAGGGTTCCCCAGCCAGGGTCACTCGGCTCCGGCGTCGCCTCCTCCAGCTCCCCCACGTGCTGCCGCCATGCCTCCTCGTCAAAGCCGTTCACGGCGGGCTGTGGGAAGCAGAAGAGGAGCAGCACAAACAGAGCCACGACCGATTTGGTCACCATGGTCTGCAGGAGGAGAGAGACAAGGGTTTCAGTGGGGCTACTTGTGGTGGCAGCTTGTGGTGGCTGCAGTGAGCACAGGAGGCGCAGGCAGGGAGGGCAGGAAGCACAGGGCCCCAGACACCTGGCAGGCAGCAAGGCCTGTCCCAGTGGCCCAGCAGCAGCAGCAGCAGCAGCAGCAGCAGCAGCAGCAGCAGCAGCAGCAGCAGCAGCAGCAGCAGCAGCCCCGTGCCCTGCCCAAGGCGCTGGCACCAGAGGCTGGCCCTGGAGGCAGCAAGGGGGACAATGCAGCCCCGGGTGTGACACCTGTGCCCTGGCCCTGGCCCAGCCGAGCCCCACCACCTGCGCACTCACCGCTTCTTGCCGAGGCTCTGCTGGGGCAGCGCTGCCTGCGGGGGCCTTTTATAGCTGCCCCCATTGTGACACGTCCCCCCTGGTGTCACCTGTGCCACGGGCATCACAGCCAGGCCAGCCCCGCCCTTCGTCCCTGGGACCCCAGCTGAGCGACTCTGAGTGGGCCCAGCAATGAAAGCCCAGGCAGCCATCAAGTGCAGCCCTTCTGGGAGGGAATGAACCCCAGGGGCTCCCTTCACAAAGCGGGCAGAAGGCCACCCACCCCATTCTGACATCTTGCAAAAGAGAAACAAATATAATCAATACTGTCAATTATAATCAATAATATCAACTATGAAAGCACCAGAGATGTCTTTGTGATGGCGCTGTTTTTTCTACAATTGGGGTGGGTCAGGGTGGCAGGTGTGTGGGCTGTCGTAAGCTCAGCATCCGCTTCCTCTTCCTTGGGTCCCTCTTGTGGAGCCTCAACCTCTGCATTCTGTCAGGGCCCCTGGGGAGGTCTGGTATTCCCAGAGGAGAGCTTCCTGCCTTGTCCCCATTTTTCCTGTCCCATTGATTCCAAAGAGACATTTCCTAGGGGTGATGAGCAGCTGCAGGTGGGAATTTCCCAACAGTCAACTCCCATTGCCATCAGAGTCTCCTGCGTGTCCAACAAGTTCAGTTTTGCAGAGCCACAGCCCTGGGCAGTGTTTGGGATGAACAGTGAACACATGAAGACCACAACAGCAATGCTCCTTGCCTGTTCCCTGCCCAGCCAGAGCTGTTCAGGGGGTTTCACAGCCCAGATGAAATGCCCAGCTTGGCCTTTGAGTATGAAGGGATTGCAGGGCAAAAAGCATCTGCATAGCCATTGTGGTCTGCAGTGGCTGCTGCACCAGGGAGGCCATTGAGAGAAGGACACTGCTGTTCTTGTCAGAGCACTGCTGTGCAGGGATGTCCCTTGCCTTGCTGAGTCCCACATCTGCCCATCTTTTTGCCTGTGGTCTGAGGTCAGATGAATGCCATCTGCTCCCAACAGACCCGGCTGCTCCAAGGTAGATCCACAGTCACACAATCCAAACCCTTGAGTGTCCCCTGAGCAGCCTGGCATTCAGCTGTTCAGCTTTTCCCTGCCCATGGCAGGGGCTGGAACTAGATGGAATTTCATGATTTTTTCTGACCCAAACCATTCTAGGATTCTATGATTCCCCATGACTGACTTTGCTCCCCACAAAGACCTCCTATCTCCTCTTGTCTCCCCACCTGTGGAGAGTGCAATTCTGGTGCTGCTGGTGTTGCTGGGACAGATTGGTGGATGCTCTTCCTGCCACACCATAGGTCTAAGCATGACTCCTCTGTGAAGTCTTTGTCCCTGAATCAGTGCCTTCAAATGACAGTTATCTCCCCTCCTTCCTTTTCCATTCGGCACTTGAGTAGACACAACATTTCTCATCGTTTTCCACAGAACAGCACAGGTCCCAGTTCCCATATTGTAGAGCCCTCTGCCATAAATCAGCCTGATAGGTTTATTCTCTACGTAATGGGAAATTATGACAAATGCAGCTGTATAATCTAGTTAGTAACTCACCATAATGACTGCTTCTGGGGTGATTTATGGGTTTTGTCATATGTGAGCTTTCAGAACTTTAGAGATTACATTTTTCACACTTTTTTGTTGGAATCTCAGTTTATTAGACTTCACTACAGCATTAATCACTTGCAGTACAACCCTGGACTTCACAAATGTATCACATCAGCATGAGAAAGGCAGAGAAAACAAGAACAGTTGTGAATTAATGAGCCGGGTAACACATGTCTCACAACCAGTGATGAAACAACCTGTGTTCTTCTTCAAGCCGCAACAGAAAGCCCCAAAGTCTGGCATTTTTTTTTTCCTTTGATTTTTTTCCCCTTGCTTTTTTTTTTTTTCTTTTTTTTTTTCTTCCACAAAACACAGGCAGCAGCAAAGAACTGAAACAACACAGCCAGGCTTGAAACCTGAAAGATCTGCAAGGCTGAATCTATCCTAGTTAATGGTGAAATGATGTGTGAATCTGTCCTAAATGTTCAAATAAAGAAGATTGATTCACAGCTATAATATGGTTTATAAGCAAAACACTGGGATTATATAGGAGAAATGCATGTGTCATGAAACAACCGATAAATCAGAGAGACAGTTCCAAGGTCTACTGTGAAGGTCTGGGAAATGTTCAGAGTTGCCATCTATGGAGTATGGTGCAGGATAAACTGGAACAAAAGGCCATCATTACCCAAATTGCTTTGGTTTGAGCTGCTTTGTTTTTATTTTCTCAGATACTGCTTTATAATACTCCAGGAAATATACTGAAAATGTCACCATGATCCATCAGACACAAGCAGGGGGACTGGGCTTGATGCAACACGTTCCTTGCACTGGGAGGGTAGACAGAGGGAAGGCCTGTTTTGGGATAAATCAGCATGGATCAGGGAGGTGGCTCAAACCCAGGCTGGTCAAAGCCTTAGAATCACAGAATACCCTGGGCTGGAAGGAATCCACAATGATCATCAAGTCCAGCTCCTGGCCCTGCTCAGGATTCCCCCACCAAGAATGCCACCCTGTGCCTCAGCAAGTGCTGGTGGGCAGGAGCACAGGGCTGACTGGGTTTGGGTGGAGGGGTAAAATGATCCGCAGGTGGTGAGGAGTATCCCTGTTCCCTGAGCTCCTGCAGAGCTACAGACACTGATAACTGGTCAGGAAACCAGCCAGGGGCACGACCTGGGGCTGGTGAGCTGGTGTCTCCTTTCTGCTGCTGCTTTCTGCTAAAGATAACAGCCTGTTAACCGAGCTCTTGTTGCTGAGGTGATAAATGGCTGGCGAGATTCCATGCCTGGTTTTGTCTGCACAACTTTTTATGCTCAGCACCAGGAAGGATTGGGCCAGAATGGAGGGATTTGGGGTCACAGTGCTGAGGCTGAGATGGACATTCAGGTAGAGCAGCTCCTCCTGGCTCATGCGAAAATTAGCTTTTGGCTGGCCAGGCCAATGATCCATGGTTATGGTGGTATTGGGTATTCACTGGGAGAAGAGGATGTGTAAAATGAAGCTCCTGAGGCTGGTTGGTGTTCTCGATGCTGGTCAGATCCCACCTGACTGGTGTTTGTTGGGCCAGCTGAGCTGATGAAATTTATTGGGCTGTGCATGGACAGTTGTCTGTGGAAATGTGGACAAGAAGGACCTTCCAGGGGCATGAAATATGGCCTCACAGTAGAAACAGCTGGGCTGAATACTCCTTATTCCAACTGTGAATCTTTGCTCTAAGGAACAACAGAGTCCACCCTTCATTAAAATAGAACCTGGTTTTTTTATTATTATTATTTTGAGAAACACAAAGGACCTTTCCTTTTTATTAGCATTTTTAATTCGTCTTGTTTGGGTAGTGCAGGACACCCATTACACAAGAAGCATGAGATGTTAGCTATTACCAGAGTGGGGCACTTGCAGTGAGATGTAAGTGCTGAATCTGCTTTTGGAGATGTGCAAGTCAGAGGCTCAGGTCCTTCAGTGACCAGCAGGAGATGAGAGACAGGCATTGTACAGGCACAGAAGGTGACAGACATCACAGCCAGAGTTTCCTGTCAGGTAAAAGCAACTCTGCTCTTTGATTTTAAAAACACAAAAGCAGACAAAAACCTGCTTCCATGGTTTTATCTTTAGCTTGATGCAGGCTGGGACAGACTGTTTCTGTGAGTTTGTTGCACCCATTCCAGACTTCAGGCACTGATGCTGGTCCTCAGCAGATAGAACTCTGCTTTGCAGGAGGTATTGCCTCCTTGGATGCAATTTGGAGCAGAAGTGTTTGGTTTTGAGGGGCTGGGCAGAGACAGCCCTGCTGGGCAGCCAAGGGCTGGAGGCAAGGCTGGGAGAATCACCTGCTGGGAGAATGTGATGACAAGAGGGTGAAGGCAAGTATGGAAACAAATCCAGTTTTGGGCAATTTTTTGGTCATCTGGATTGAAGTGTCAATATGGAAGAAGTGGAGACTTCATTAGGTAAACCCTGGCAAGTGCCATTCTCTGCAGGTCTTGGATGGTGCCAGCACTGAGTGTCCAGGAAAACCCAGGGATGAGGCAAGAAGAGCATCCCAGTGACTAAAAAGCTGCAGGTGCTCACTCCAGTATCACTTTGGGACCAGAATGCCCCAGCAAAGCCTCACCTGTGCCTGTCCCTGTGCACAGCCAGAGGCAGGAGCTGGACAAGGTCCTGCATCCTCTCAGCCCTACAGCTCAGTCTAACCCAGATGTACAGGTCAAGAACAGGGTTCAACCCCAGGCTCAGCCTCTGTGATGTGGCAGAGATTTTAGCCTTGGTCTTCACAAGCAGACTCCATGCTTTGCATCCAGAAATGATCTATGGATGGAGGATGCTGGACATGGACAGACAAGAAAAACCAAATAAAACACCTTGCAGCATCTGACCTTTAGGTCTAAGCAGTGTGACAAGGGACAAATCCAGCTCAGAGCTTCTCAACCTGTACCTGTTGGTCCTCAGGAGGAGAGGGAGAAGATCTCTGTGTGTTGCCCTCATGGCTGCTGGTTCAGGAAAAGGTGGATGGTCATTCCCAGCCCTCCCTCAGTGTTCCAGGCACAGGCAGGGAGGCCCTGGCTGCTTTGAGCAGCTGCCTGATTTCCCTGTGCCTTGAGCCGTCCCGGCTGGATGCTCTCAGCTCTGACATGGTCTGGAGGAGAGAAAACAAGAGACATTCCTGCTCTGTGAGGGGAGCACAGGGAGCAGAGCTGTCCCACGGTGCCGTACGTCACGTCCCGCTGACAGATCCTGGCTGCAGCAAAGAGGCTAAATCCAAAAATAGCCCCTTCCTGCACATGAAATGAATCCACGGGGTGCACCCACACCTCCACGTCCTGTGCTGTGCCCCAGCAGAGGAGTTCAGCATCAGGAAGGAGGTGCTCCCAATGGCCTCCCAGGAATGGGGTGGATGTGGCAAGGCTGGTGCACAGATGCCAGCCTGACCTGATCCTGCATCTCCACACTGTGTCCCAGCTCTTGGCCCACAGCACCACGTGCATCTCCCATCTTCCACCAGCTCTGGGGGCTTTCCCCATCATCTCAGACAGCTTCTCCTCCTGGAAGGTGTTTCTAGTAAGTCCCATGTGATGTTTTACCTGTGTTTTTGGCTGCACACTGGCAGAGGGCAGGGTTAGATTAGATTTTGGGAAGAAATTCTTCCCTGTGAGGGTGGTGATGCCCTGGCACAAGCTGCCCAGAGAAGCTGTGGCTGCCCCTGGTACCCTGGAAGTGTTCAAAGCCAGATTGGATGGGGCTTGGAGCAACCTGGTCTAGTGGAAGCTGTCCCTGCCCAGGAGACATAACTATGGGACATGCCCATAATCATTCTGTGAGTATGATTTTAAGATTTTATGATTTTCTATGCCACACAGAGCAGAATATCCCCATTAGGCTTGCTGGCATCTTCCTGTTGCTCTGCTGAAAGCCTATTTCTACCCTGCTTCTTCCCTTCATCTTCCTTGGAGGAAAACCATCTTTTATTTCCTGCTGGAGGAAATGGAGACCACTTTTCATCCCCATCCCTGAACACTGGGGAGTAAAACATAGGTGGTAGACTAATGCCATTAAAATTTCTTTCTCCCCATGCCCACGTCTCCATGTCTGCTCCCAGCCCAGGGGTGCTGGGTTTCCTCCTGGGTAGTTGTGCCCAGAGGGTGGAAAACTGGGGGTAAATTGTTGAAAATGCTCAGTTTGCAGCTCAAGTTGATGGCTCTACTCTGAGGTCAAGGACCTGCCGCTTTTGCCAGCAAAAAGAGCCCAGATGTTTTTCAATTTACACAGGAGAGCTCGCTGAAGGCAGGTTAGCACTGTCATGCTGCACATTTGGGAAGGACCTCTTCTTTCCCAAGTCCCTGGCATAAAATACACTCTGTGAAACAGGAGGTCGGAGTGCTAAAGTGATTTAAGAGCCTTTGCCCTGACTCAAGGATTTTGAAGGGGTCTTCGTGTTTGTTGTGTTTCTGGATTCTAATATCAATGAGAGAATTAAATCATTATATTAAAACATCAAAACACTAATGCTTTGTTTTCATTGGCATGAACCAAAATGATCTAACTCAAAAGCCATGAAATATCAGCCTTTTTTTTTTTTGCCGATGAATAATAAGATCTCTGGCTGCATGTGATAGTAAATTTAATAATGTCAGTGATTTGAAGTGTTTGAGTCCTAAACGTGAAGAAATGTGTTTTACCCCCTCCAACCCTCTACCTTTTTCCCTCCCTCCCCCCAGCACTACTATCAGGAAGTTTTGTGTTAAAAAAGCCAAAATGTGTAGATCAGAGCCCACCTCATGTACCAGGTGAGTGCCAAACTCTACATACCCAGTGCAAACCTCCATCTCCCAGGTGGTCTGAATTTGCTTATAGCTGCGTCCTGTAAGCAGATTTAATATTTCATAAGCACTGCTCCATCTCATGCCTATATTATTGACACCACATGGAAGTCAGGAAATTGGTTCTTTCTGGGAACAGTTTGCAGAAATATGCAGCCTGTCAGCTCC
Organism: Entomyzon cyanotis; assembly: GCA_024500445.1. Taxonomy (NCBI): domain Eukaryota; kingdom Metazoa; phylum Chordata; class Aves; order Passeriformes; family Meliphagidae; genus Entomyzon; species Entomyzon cyanotis. Next base: position 2,533,244 of record JAKEPQ010001030.1, read on the forward strand.
TTTCTCATGGGGTGCATTAACAGAGGGGCTCGCAATTACAAGTAATGAACCTTCTCCAGATGTCTGCAGTGACTCAGCTCCAACTTTATCTTCGACGGACGAGATGGACTTGACAAGATGGATTATTTGTGGATATAATGTAACAACTTTGCGAAAACGTGGAATTTCCAATTATTGCAAGGCGAGGCGAAGCATTCGGTAGGAGAGGGAACGCCGAGGTTTATCCACTGGATAAACAACAACAACCCAAAAGGAAATAAGCTGTGCCATTTCCCCCCTCTTGAAACTACCAATGTTCCCATGCTGTTTTAATTCTTCCTCTTTACGATACCGTTTATGTTACACACATTAAAGTTAAGTCATGTCTTTAATAAGATGGAAACTGGAAGTGAGATTTTGAAGGAAAAGGAGCTCAGAGTCCTAAATTTACTCTGCGCTTGGAGGGAACAGAAAAAACAACAGAAAGGATGGGATATACCAAATAAAGCAATTTTAATTGTCATCTTCCATGGAAAATTGAATCCAGTCATTCCCCACCACTGTGAGTGCCAACGTACTGTGCTATATATGGCTGGGTGCTTATTTTAGCAGTTCAGCTGCACAGAAGAAGTGTAACCAAAGTGAGATTTCTCGGGTAAAGCTCTGCCTGCAGTTGATGCATAGGGTTTTCTGGGTTGTAAATTTAGAAACAGGTATTTCAAGGCCTGCATCAAATAATTGGGACAAATCTCTTTTACTTCAGGTTTGACTAGGAGCGATAATTTCATGCTAATGCCCTCTTAAGGAATACTTGTCAGGTGTGGATAAACAGATGCTGAATTATCTTTCTTTTAAATCAGAGGTCTCCTGGTACCCAAGCTGTAAGACTGGGGTCTCCTTGGGGAAGTATTTGTAGATCTTCTTGGGCTGAGCTGCAGGTTTGTTTGATGTGGATCTTCAAGATAAAATTACTGTGCTCCAGATGTTCCAGTTTAAATGTTTGTACATAGGGATTTCCTTGGTTGTTGAAGAGAGGAGACTCAAAACAGACTCGATCATTCATGTATCTATTCCTAGCACATGTTTTGCTATGTTTGAGGAGGCAAATGTCAAGAGGAGCTTTTATAAACAGGCCTTTCTTTCTCAGAGCACGGTTTGTTTACCAGGTAATGTGCAGAGCAGGCTTCTGCAGTGCTAACAGCAAACTGTTGATTTAAACTATCACGCCTCTCCCACCAGCTCCAAAAATCTTCCTTTCTGGTCAGGATGAGAAAATAAAAGGGGAAATTCTGCTCCCTACATGCTGCCTGCCAAGGGTGGATGTGCTCTGCCTGCATCCCCACTGGCAGCTGCTGCATCTTCTGCAGTGCCTTTTTCCAGATGTGGGAAAGGCTGAGCTCTGGGGATGCTGGACCCCAGGTGGTGTTGATCCATGAAACCCTGCTCCCATCCATGCTGCAATCAGGCTCTTTTCCCCCTCAGGGTCTCCCAGGGCTCAGGACATTAATAGTTTCTCTACAAGAAGAGCTCACTCAATATTGTACTTGCAGGAGACAAACTGTTGGCACTTGGGAATTTAATCCCAGTTTAGGAAGGAGCAGAGACCTCTCCCATGTGGTTTTGTGCCAGGGAGGAGGCAGTGGGTTAGATTCCCTACCGTGACTCTTCATGGGTGTCCTCAGCAATTTGGGACAGTAATATGTCTCCAGGCAGCAGCAAACATCTGTGGAGGCAAACGACTTCAAAGGGTGGCTGATAATTATCAAAAGGAAGAGCCAGCTCTTTGTAAATAATAAGAAAAACCAGCCCACTGCAGGATGGGTTCTATCCTGATGCCAGATCTGGTGGCATTCTCTTGTGGGTGTCTGCAAAAGTCAATGCAGGGAGTTGTGCTGCTTAAGGGGGAGCCAGGGGTTGGTTCAGCAGCTCTTATTCCCATCTGGTCATTTGAGTTCCTCTTGACACCCCAGGTGATGGCTTTGTCAGCCTGGAGATGCAGAGGAGGGGGTTAATTCTTCGCTTTCATGTATCCACAAACCCTGCTTTTGACAGCAATTCAGCAATTTGGGGAAGAATAGACAACACAACTAAACAGCATGGCAGAGCAGATGGAGGGACAGGAGGAACAGGGTGGTGGCAAGGAGCTCTACCCTGAGGCTGGTGCCAATCCTGTGCCCCTCAGCGAGGTGGGGAAGGGGCTGTTTGAGCTGAAAGCACGAAGCAACTGCAGCTCTCCCCATTTTCCGAGGGCAGAGGGAAGTGAGCACCGCACGGAATTCCAAAACACACCCCTGGCAGAGCACATCCCTCTTTCCCTCCTCTTCCACGGGCAAGGCGACCCTGCTGCCTGCAGCCACCTGCACCCGGCGATCTCCAGCCGGAGCATCTGGGGCTCAGGCTGCCTCTTTCCGGGCACCTCATCCCTCCCCATCCATGGTGGTGGTCCGGGATGAGCTGCGGCAGGAGCAGCGCTGCCGCCCCGGGCTCCGAGCGAGCAGCCCCGGCGGATGTTTCCCAAGCGGCTCGAGGCGTTTGTAGTGAGAAAGGAATGTTCTTCCTGTCCCGCCCCATCCCCTTTCAAAGCCCTGCATTTCCCAGCCAGCCATATGATTCCCTTCCCAATATATTCTTCCCTTCAGCTGTTTTTTACTATTTTTGGGGTTTGTCTAACCTGTTGTAATATAGGCGGTCTTTAGGCTTCCTTCGGGAAACATTTCCCTGCAAAACCCCAAGGAGAAGAGCTCATCTCCTTGCCCAAGTGAGGGATTCACCTGCAAAAGTGTGTGTGGACACCTCTGTGATATTTTTGGATATAATCCTTGGCACAGAGCGCCCAGAGAAGCTGTGGCTGCCCTGGATCCCTGGAAGTGTCCAAGGCCAGGCTGGACAGGGCTTGGAGCAGCCTGGGATAGAGGAAGGTAGAAGTGAGGAGAGTTTAAAAAAAGAAATAAAGAAATAAGGAGAAGAAGTAAGAAGCACAAGAAGGGTTTTAGCCCAGAGATGTGATCTTTCCAAAGCTGGGCAAGAAAAGCTTCTTGTTGCTGCAGGACCTCAGACTTACCTGTGGATGATAACAAGATGCATTTTTGTTTGGTTTAATTCTGACTTTTGCTTTCAGCATGTGATGATTTTAAAAATAAATAATTTAAAATATGCTAGAAACTGAGCTGCACTTTTGCTATTCTGCAGACACTCTCCCCAAATCCTCTCTACAACATCACTCTGCAGCTCTCAGTAGTGCTGTTCTAGGCACAGAAACATTTGGTGTGTGCAGGTGCTGACAAAAACAGTGGGAACATCACAGGCTAGGCTCCAAAAACTTGAAAGCTCTGTTTTACAGTGGTTACAGTGACCTTCCATGTGTGAGAGAGAGGAGGTTTGAACCTCTTCACAATATCCACTCTAACTGCAGGTCCCAAAAGAGCAAGGTCTTCCCTGGGAGACTCCCTGTGGGTGAAATACTCTCCCTGCAGCTGAGGGCAGAGGTTGTGTTTAAACAGGAGGGTGAGGAGCAGGCTCACTCAGCCATCCCACATGCATGAAAAGCAGCTTCAGACCTTCTTGCCTGATTTTTCAGCAGCTGGGGCCATGAAGTTGCTGGATGTGTTTCTGTGACCCTCCCACCCAGGGGTGATGAGCATGATGGCCCTGAGCCCTCTGCCCACTTGGCAGAGAGACCAAGTGACCAAGTCATCTGGTGGATCTTCAGGGTGAGCTTTGAGAGCAAAGCACTTGGACACAAACAGAAGTGGTGCTTGGACTTTTTCAGTATGGGAAGACACATTTTAGGATTGCCTCATTCCCACAAGCTCAGCACAAACTGAGCACACACCAGAGCCACACAGGGGAGTGCTTTGAAAAGAGCGGGCTTTGCATTTTTGACACCTCTCAAAGGTCATGTATAGAATTCCCTGGGGAATAAACTCCTGGCTCCATCCATACTGTTCAGTCACTCCTGGCATTGCCACATCTTGCTTTATCCAAGTGTGGATGTCTGTGGCTTGTATGTCCCAAAGGGAACAATCCTCCAGTCCATAGCTATGTTTTCTCCGCTGAGTGGATTATTTGCTTCACTCCTGAGGTGAAAATTAGTATACATGCAAGATGGGCAAAATTGGTCTGGGGGATAAAATCAGCCAGGGAATGATGGGGTGAAAAAATGGCAAAAACAGAGGCAAAACCAGCCTGGCTGTATAAATGTAATTCTTAGGGCTACAAATCAGCAGGTGACAAACAGGTGCAATTTTTCTGGGATAAAAGGAGCTGTCCCACTTCAAATAGGGTAAATACTTGCCTGTGGTTGGGTCTCCATGGGCTGTGCCTCTCTCCCTTTAAGCCATCCATACGGGAGAGTGACACCACAAAGGACAGTCCCAGGTGTCCGTGTGCCTTGTGTCACTGTCCTTGGCTGGCCAGCGGTCCCCTTTGTTCCCTGGTGTGTGGCACAGGGGGCTCAGACCCCAGCACAGCCCTGCAGCCAGAGCAGCAGGACTCCCACCGCCCTGTCCCGGAACACTTTGTCCTTGGATGCTGCTCGCGGTGCGAGGACAAAGACCTACGAGCCAACATAAATCATCGTTTGAAGTCTGCAATGACAGCATGGAGAAACACTAATGGGATCATTTAATAAAATCCACATTGTTTCCATCGGGAAGCTGTATAAACAGCGCTATCAGGAGCTGCCTCAGCCAGCCCTTGAAGGCCGGCAGTGCGTGCTGTTCGCATCGTGCTCCTTGCACGCGGAGGGAGGCAGGGAGCTGGATCGAAGGATTGATTAATCAAACGGTAGTTTGGCTCTGGGATGGCCCACATGGAAGCTGGGATGCTGCACAAACACACCCTTCCCTTCTGCGGCGAGCTGGCCACCTCCTTGGGCCCAGCTGTAGGTGAGGGATGCACAGAGGAATGTGTGACGCTTCTTGTTTGCATTCACCCCTCATCCAGGGAGGACCCTGCATCCCCCTGGGGCTGCTCCTGGCTGAGAATCCCCCTCGCTGCTCTTTCTGGGAAAAGCAGCTCAGTTAATCAGTGCCAGTTTCATCTGTTCCTGCCCACTGTATTTTGGGGACTGCCAACCCCCTGTCCCAGCTTGCCGGGTTTGGGGTAAGGCTGGGTGTGGACATGCTAATGGAATCATAGAATCCCAGAATGGTGCAGGTTGGAAGGACCTTAAAGCCCATCTAGTTCCAAACCCCTGCCATGAGCAGGGACACCTTCCACTAGACCAGGTTGCTCCAAGCCCATCCAGCCTGGTGTTGAACATTTCCAGAGATGGGGCAGCCACAACATGCACATCCACAAACATTGATGAATTTTGGCCTCAAGCCAACACCTAAATCTTTTTCCCATTTATTAACCTCATCATAAGATGTACTATGATCCAGGGGAATCAAGGAGTTCTCAATGCCTGCCCTTATATCCCAGATCTTGGAGTCATGTGACTGAGTGAGAATTTCAACGTGTGTTTAAAAAATTTTCACAAATGAGGTGTGAAACCTGAGATCACTTTCAAAACTCAAAAGAAATCAAACCCAGAAAATAGGCTCTTAACAAATACTGGGGTTTGAGTGAGTGTCACAGTTTCAGGGAGTTTCAGGTGAGAAGTCCACAACCCCAAGCCTTCCCTTCTTCTGAGGACATCTTCCCTCCCTTTTCCCCTTTCCTGTGTTAAAGAAGTAGCTGAGGAAGCTGCAGCCAGTGCTGCTGTCACAATCACTGCTCCTGGAACTTCCTTGGCAAGTCTGTTTTTTCTCCCATTTTGTCCCTGCTGACTTCATCCTTTCAGCCTTTCTCCTGCTTCTGGAGGTCTTGCTCTGCTCTATTCTCCAAAACCTAAACTGGCCTTTCAGGAAATCTAACATTTCTTCCTGTGAGCCCTCAGTTGAAACCCTGTGGCTGTTGCACCTTTCAGTGAGATCAAAAAACTCAATTTACATCACTTTAACTTATTTCTGACTCCCATAATTAATTTATCTTGCACTGATGACCATCCATGCTGAATCATGGATTTATTGCTGTGACATTCATTGTGTTAAGCAACCCTCTGAATCCCAAGGGGTCTCCTGACTTTCCTTAGTGTTTGGGTTCCAGATCTCTCCTGGTGCAGTTTGCAATCAGATTTGGCCCAGAGGGTGTTGGACACAGGAACAGATTCCCCAAGGAATGGTCATGGATGATGGAATTCAAGGAGTGTTTGGCCAAGGCTCTCAGGCACATGGTGGGATGTCCTGTGCAGGGCCATGAGTCAGACTCATGATCCTTGTGAGTTCCTTCCAGCCCAGGATATTCTCAAATTGTTGGAGTCAGTCATGGATATGGACAGGACACCTCAGGGTGGATCCCTTTCTCTGCTCTCTGGTATTCTGCTGTTTCCTGGCTATCTCCAAGAAAATTGCTCTGCACTAATCTTTTTTTATCAATTGCAGCAGCTTGCTGGGTTTTCTTCTAAATCTTCCAGATGTCTTTGATCAGCCATGAAAAACACTGAGGTGTTTTTATTTTCTCCTGAACTTTGCTTTTCTCTTGAATACAGAATGCAGCCACGCTTGTTTAAGAGGCTTGCTTGAGACACTACCACCTTCCTTCCTGCCTTATGGACAACGTTTTGCCTTTTAATTTCACCAAGGTGACACCTTGATCTGACAGAGTCTGGTGATTCTTGCATTTGAGTCCAGCAGGGCTGGGATTTCCAGCCCTAAGCTCCTTGGACTCTGGTACCAAAAATGGATCATAACATCACAAAGCAGCAAAAAAACCCCCATTTTACTTTCTGGGTCCATAATGAAGCCCAGACACAATCCTGGGGATTTAGACAATGCTGTCAGCAAGGTGGAGGTTGTTCCTGCTCCACCTCCCCAGAGCTCTGGGAGCAGCACATGGCAGAACAAACCAATCTTTATGAGAATTTGCTGGTTGGTTTGTTAACTGTTTGGCAGCCTTCATCCACCCAAAGTGACACTGTAACTTAGAAGAGCATAAAGGAAAACAGAAGAGAGAAAGAAAAATCTTTGTTCAATCTAATTAGTTGAATCTAATCAAGGGCTACAAACACAACCATGCTCGAATTATAACTGCGTCATTATTTCTTGACTGTAGGGCAGAGTTAAAGAAAGAATATCCTGAATGAACACACCCTGGACTGGTTTGGATTTCTTTCCCACTGCAATTTAATTCCGATTTTTCTGACCCTAGCTCCTGGGGCTTGGGATGGGTCCAACATCTCTGTAATGGTGTAACTCCACCTGCAGCTTCCACTTCAGCCTGGATCTCTGCTTGAGACTGCTTAGTTTTCAAAATTGCAGCAAAATCATGGAATCACAGAACAGTTTGGCTTGGAAGGGACCATAAAGATCATCTTATTCCAATCCCCCCACCATGTTCAGGGGTGCCACCCACTAGATCAAGTTGCTTAGGGAGGCCCCAAAATCCAAAAACCCCCTCCAGGACCAGACCCTGCTGTGCAAGAATGGGAACCAACACCTTTCAATGAGGTATCTCCAGCTCCAAAGGCATGTGGATGGATTTGGGGATAATCCCATGCATTAGCTGGGATTCACCTGCTCCCTTCAGTGCCTTCTCTTTGCTCCATCCTTTTTCTATCCCAGTGTCTTGGATCCTGCTGCATCATGCACATCCCCATCTGTCACTGAATCCCACTTTGTCCGTATCCTCTGGAAAAAAGGGGCAGCAGAAGGGTCAGTAGAGCTGTAACTGACGTCTTAGGATTGATTTAGGCCACTGTCCAGGTTTTAGGACTGGATAAGTCACACAGAGAATAATACATTGTGATCCACGAGTATAATTTCTTGATATGTAGAAGAACCTTCCTCATGATGAGGAGAGTCAGCCATCAGAGCAAGTGACCCAAGGAGGTTGTGCAGTCTCCATCCTTGGAAGTTTTTGAGACTGAGTGGATAAAGATCTGGGTTGAGCTCAGAGGTCAGATGAAGGCCCTCCTTATGCTCCTTTCAGCCCAAGCAGACTTGTTTTTGTCAGATAATGGGTTGGACTCGATGAGCTTAGATGTATTTTCCAACCTAAAAGATTTTATGGTTCCATAATTTTCCAGACCACATGGCCACCTACAGTTGATGCACTGTGTGACACCTTCAGCTCAGTCCCTAAATGTGGTGGTGTCCAGCACAGCAAGTGCATGAACTTCATCTTGTGCCCTGGTCCCAGCTGGGAACTTCCCTGGACATCTGGAGATCAGGATTCCCATCCATTGGTGGCCATCCCATCACTCCTCATTCACAGCTGTCCAAGGCAAGGACAGGCCTGCAGGGAAGAACAGACAGAATCCAAGGGGTTTCACATCCCAGGGCTGAAGGTAACCCCTAAGATGTGTTGGCACGGCATGGAAAACATGGACTGGATGAGCATGGCCTCAAAAGTCATGTCAGCATGATTTTTGGGATTTAAATACCAAATCTCTGTGGGATTTGGGTACAGCTGCACCAGGGAAGGAAACATGGCCTGGCAGAATTCTTACCCTCTTGGGTCAAACTTTTTGTGTTTTGAAGCAAAAGAGAATCTCTGAATGGTTTGGGTTGGAAGGGACCTCAAGACCACCTTGTTCTACCTTCCACTAGACCAGGTTGCTCCAACCTGGATGATGGGAATTCATGACATTATGCTTCTGTCTTCCTTCCCTCAGCAGGAGCATTGCCCTGGGACACTCAAACCTCCAGGGATTGCTCCCACATTGCTGAAAGTGTCAAAGCTCAGCACAAGCAGCAAAAAGAGCCAAAAACCCTTCAATCAGCGAGGACCCTGCTGATAAGAACAGACCCTGTCTGGGGCTGGGGTGCACTGGATGAGGGCAGAGGGTATCATCAGCTGAAGAGGAGCCAGCAGGGCTCTGCCTTTTGTGAGTAAAACACACATCAGGCTTGCAGGATGCAAAGTTATCCATCTGCTCCGCACAGCTCCAGGAAGACCTCGGCTGGATATTGAATCCAGCTTTTGGCACCACACTTGAGAAAAGATGCGGAGTCCTTGGAGAGGATCCAGAGGGGAAGAACAAAGAGGAACAGAGCTCTAGAAAACATGACCTGCGAGGAGACGCTGAGAAATTTGGGGTTGTTTAGTCTAGAGAGGAGAAAACGGAGGGAAAATATGATAACAGCCTTCAAGTATTTTGGATTTCCCCACTGGATAGGAGATAGGAAGCAGTTCCTCTGTGTCTGCTGGGGCTAGCAGATAAAGTGATTAGGCTAAGGGCAAGGGTGACCAAGGTCAGACTTTGGGAAACATTTTCCAAGGGCGAGAACCAGGATTCCTGGTGTGGGAGGAGGTGGAAACTCCATCACCGGAGGTTTTCAAGAACAAGTTATTTAGCCATATGTCTGGACAGACTAGTGGATGAGAAGACCTGCAGGAATTAGACCTCTTGGATTCTCTCTGTCCCATGTGAATTCCTTCTTGCTTTGTCCATGGGGACTTCTAAAAGTGCCGGGGAATCATCCTATCCACTGCAAATCACATCAAGAGCTTCTTCCACTTCTGACTGAAGTGCTTCCTCAGCAGCTCTGAAGAAGGAATGAGAACAGAGCTTTCCAAAGCACCAGTCCTTGGGCCACCTGCAGTCAACATCTCCAGACAGGAATGCTGAGGCTTGCAGGGAAGCTGCAGAGCCGGGTGTTGGAGCAAAACAGTCGTGTCAGGGGCAGGAGGTGCTGTGGGTGGTTTCATTGTAGTTGTTTTTGTAATTTATGGCTGGTGAGCCTGGAGTCTGGGAGGAGTGTTCCTTTTTATGCTCTTTTGAATAAATCCAAATAAATAAATTCAGGGAGAATCTCTTAGGCAACCAGGGTCCGGCCAGCATATAGCTGTTAAGATTAATATCTGCCTCTTGGACTGCACCAGAGGACCAGAGAGGGAGCTGGCAGGGATCTCAAAGCACTTTGTAGAATGTGTTGGAAAGTCTGGCGAGTTATATGGTGCTCCAGTGGGAACTGAGGCGTTGGGCAAAACCAGTCCCGGAGGAGGGTGAAATATGGGATGTTCCAGCCCAAAGTGTTTACCTTGAGCAAAAGCTATGAGCATTTTTAAAAGGAGAGGACATCCCAGCTGGGAAAGTCACACTGCTTTGCTCAGCCCTGAAAATGCCACCAGTGTGTGGGGCGAGGCGGGACATCATCCCCCTGTGTCCCTTTGGATGTGCTGGGGTGGGGAGTGAGAGATAAACCAGGTGGTCCCAGGCTCACTGCATCCTCACCATGGTTTTAGCAGATGGAGGAGGACACCAAGGGTTGAACAGAACAGCCAAAAGACCAAATTCTTTTGGAGGGGAACAGGGTGCCGCCAGTAAAATGTCACCGCCCAGCTGAAGCAGTGACAGAATAATGGATAAGGGTGAGCCCCGAGGAAATTTTGGATCCTGAATGGCCTCAGACGCTGTGTTCAATGATTTTATTACACGGGTGTTCAGGGGAGTTTCTCCCGGAAACATTTGTTTTATAAATGGCTCATTTTCTAATTACATTCTGCAGGGCTGAGCAGCAACAAGAAAAAGGAAGGGGAAAAAAAAAAAAGGGAGGGCCACAAGTCCTGCCAAAGCTGACTTGACGCACGCTTGCTGCAGCTTTCACTTTGATGTGAATCAGAAACATCCCCTGAACACAAGTGATAGCCCTGGAGGGAGATCTCCCACCCAGGGAGCCCTGCACCTGTGGGACCAGGAGCAGTGGGGTGGCCGAGATGGCTTCAGCAGGGAGTGCCCATGGTAGGGGGTCCTCGCTGCGGGAGGTCACGGCCGCTCTCCGCAGGCGTCCCAGAGAGCCTGGTTCCCTCCCACACAAACCATCTCTGCGGTCTCCTTGCTCTTGATTGAAGAGGGCATTTGCAAATGAATCCCATCGTGGGGCGGTGAAGGAAGAGTTAACCACTTCCTTCCAAAAAAACCAAGGAAAAGGCCACTGTTTCCTGACATAGGGCAACACAAGACGAGCCGAGCAGCAGGGGATGGCGGGATGACCCTCACCCTTCAAAGGAGCAGGGAGAGGTTAGAGCTGTGCTGGCCCCAAACACCTCCTTTCAGCTCTCAACAGAGAGTTTTTGGCTTAGTGCTGCGAGCCCAGGTATCCCGCAAAGTCGGGAAAGAGCAGCTTGAAAGGATAGGGGAAAGAAGGGAGGTGAAGGACGCAGCCTGTCTTCCCTCTGGAAGGGAATCTGGTGGCCACATGTATCTGAGTCCTCCAGCTTGATGATGATGATGAAAGATGTCATGCTAGGAAACTCTGGAGATCAGAGGCACGCGGACCACATACCAGCATTTCAACACGAGAACACAGCTCCCAGTGCCTGCCCAACCTCGGAATTTGCACCTTGTAACACTAGGAATGGACATCTGTAGACGAAAGGAAACCCCTGGTGTACACACGGGTTTTATGGAGCAAAAGGGGGGCTCTTTCATCCCTCCAGCACTGCCCTGCTGCCAGCTCTTCCCTGGTGGATGAGAAATCCGAGTTTGAGCAGTGTTTGTGTGTGTGCCTACGTGCATGGGTGCACGCGTGTGTTATTCTGGGATTAGGAATCTTTTTCCAGGCTCAGCAACAAAGGGTGGCACATGGCAGCTATTGTCCTCGCTCAGCCAGGGTGAAGTCGGGGGAGGTCACAGATGTCCTGACCATATTTAGCTCTCAGAACAGGATTCATTTAGTTTAGCTGAATTTTTTTTCTTCTTCTTATTTTCTTCCATTTTTTTTTTCTCTCTGAGGAAGAAACTGCTGGCTGGCTGACAGGGAATGCAAGTCACAAGTTTCAGGACCAGTCAAGTGGTTGCTCATCCTGGAGAAATTCTCAAGAAATGGCCGTTTTTTGGGGAAGGGCAAGATCCTGGTGCTCACCAGAGCCAGTTTGGTTCACTGTCCACCTTTGATAATGAGGGAGCTGTTTCATACAAAATCAGGAATTTTGGCTACACCCTTTCTGAGCAAGCTCTGCCATCTTCTCCTGACCCTCCATTCAGTTCATGTGGGGGGACAGCATTCCCCAGAGCAATTCCTTCCACCAGCTGTTTGCAAGCCTTCCCCCTTAATGAAAATAAGAGGGAGGGAAAAAATCCCCAACCCAGTGACCCTCCTTCTCCTTGCCAGATGAGCTGTTCCTCAGAAACACCTGTCTGGTAAATTAGAGTGGGAATTGTAAACGCCAAGCGCAGCATATTTTCCTTCGCCACCAATATATTGAAGTTGCATATGGTGCCCTGGGGGAAAGGGGATTGTTTCAAGTCAGATTTTCAAATCGTGAGCAAATCCTTGGGAGAGAGATTTGATGATTTACAGTGGAGCTTGAGAACATATTGCCATCCTGTGCTTCCAGTAAGGAAAAGTGAGGAGGAGCTGGGGGTATTCACCAGACCGCCGGACCAGGACCAGGACCAGGACCAGCTTTCTGGCCAGGTCGATGGCCAGAAGAGGATGGTACCATAGAAACAGAGGCTGGAATTAGAACCACGGTGATTTCCAACTCTAACCCATGTGAATTTTAATAATTATAAATTAAAACCCAGGAAGGGTCCCTTCTCCATTCAGATGTTTAGGTTTGAGGCCAGAAATTGCTTTAGCCACACGAAAATTGCCAGCCCTGGTGGGAAGGGCAGTAGCAGAGAAACCAAGGGGTGGTTTAATGTCCCCTTTCTTGTCCCCTTTTTCCTGTCCCCATAAGTCTGACCAATTCCCATCCCAGTGATGGGAATCCCCACCCAGGAGCCATGCAGGAACCCTGAACATTCACACACATAAAGGCAAAGTGACCCAGGCTTTTGGATCATTCCTGAATAAATGTTAATGCAAATAAAAAGCATTTAGGTAAGTGTTTTGTCGTTGGGTCCCTTCCTGGCTGGAGTAAGTGATTGTTCCAGATTTATGCACTACGTGTTGTTTTTCTTGGCAGTTTGTGCAGCGCCGTGGTCTCCAAAGGCTTGCAATTTTAGGGATACTTTTTTGATATTTAAAGAGAGCCTTTTGGCTGAATTCCACACGCTGCCTACAGTCACAGATGCTAAAACTTCTTTCCAGTGACTGCCACTAATCAGGCAACACCTTTGTGCTTAACATCTTGCCCTCGAGTTGACCCAGGGACCAATGGATCCCCATTCCTGCATGTTGAGGTTGTGGCTTCCCCAAAAAACAGTGTGAGGATAAGTCCAGGAAGGCTGGAGCAGCCTGGAAAGCTCTAACAAGTACTGGCTGCAGGAATTCAATAAAAAATAATTATTACTCAATTAAAAAAATTTATATAGGTTGCTCAGTGAAAAAAGAGCAAATACCTCTGTATGTATTTATATATATAATATGAGAAAGTTAATTTCTTTCTGAGTATGGGACATTGGTGAGGTTCAGTGGAAGGGAATAATTGAAAGGCAACATGGAATTGTAGAATCATAGAATCATCTAAGTTGGAAAAGCCCTCTAAGATCATTAAGTCCAAATATTAACCCAGCATGGCCAAGCCTACCACTAAACCATATCCCTAAGTAATAATATAATCATATAATAATAATAATGCAATAACATAATATCATCTATTGGAAAGTATTATAATAATGCATAATAACATAGAATAGAATAATATATACAGTATAATAAAGGTAGAGAGGAATTGAGGGAAGGACAGGTATTTTTAGTTATTACCAAAAATGGCATGACAGTTTATCTTTTACATTTTAGTTTGTTAAAAGAACTTTGCACGTCAAGTTTAGGCATTTGTATCCCTGTCAAAGCCTCCAAGGGGAAGGAGGAAACACGGATGCTGCTCCCACCTATCCCTGCTCCCAGGGCCAGGCAAGCTGCTCCATCCACTCATTACCAACCCTGCTAATTTTATTCCTGATTATTTATGTTATTTCATGAGCGGCCATTAAATGTTCATTTGTTAAAGGCTTAACACATTCCATTACACCACAAAATTTATATTTGCAACAAAACGATGTCTCAGAGTGATTCAGAATTAAATTAATGTGACACGGACTATTTATCAATATGGCAGCTGGGCTGCTCGGGAACGAGGGATGATTTAGTGGCCTGGATGTGTGCAAACCTATGGGCTCTGCCCTGGTATTTCTCTCATACTGCAGAGAAACTGATAAAATAATCCTCCAAAGTACCTCGACATATGGTTTAGATCATCAAAGAGAAAAATACTTGTAAAAGCACAAAGAAGGAAACCAATAAACATGTACATCTTACCAGTTAACTCCCTCTGTAGGAAATGTAAACCATGAAGGGTGGTGGGGTCTGAGTCCGATTCTGTCATTTGTGTATTTTTTTAATTACAGAAACACGCTGGCTTAAATTACAGCGTGTCCATGCAGACAATGGGAGTGCAGGAGGCAGGAGCTGGTGCAGATCAGCAGCTGATTTACACCAGCAAATGACTGAGCCCATTTCAGCTGCTGCCCCTCCAAACCTGGAATAGAATGGTTTGGGTTGGGAGGCATTTCAGAGGTCATCTGGTCCAAACCCATGTGGGTTTGTCACTCTTCCAGGCCTTGCTGGGTTGTTTTTACTAAAAGGAGAAAGTCATGATACAGTGCTAAGTTTTGCAGTCTTTTTATTTTAATTTTTAAATAAGCACCGTTTCCTTGTATGTGAGATTTAGTGTTTCTTTTTGGAGAGGAGCAAGGCTAAAATCAACCTGTGCAGTGGCAGATTCACATCAGCACTTATCATGCATTTTATCAACTTCTTATATTTTAAAGAAATTGAAAACCTTCATATACTTGTGATTTGCTCTACCACGTGCCAGACTTTAGGTAGTGATATAGACTAAGCATATTAAAATTATTTTAAAAAATACTTCCACTTAGGTTACACAGTATTTAGTCAGCAACTTATTTTCAAGTGTGCAATGAAGTAAAAATAAAACTCTCCTTGCATGTATTTGCATACTTCAGCACCAAATTAAAGCAGGAAATGAAGTGAAGCACATCAAGACACCTGGTGAACTACTACAGCACACCTGAATAAATAATATCCGGAATTTTCCAAAATAAACTGGATGATTGTCAAACATTTACCAAATTTCAAGTGTCTGACAGTGTTCATAGTACAGATGAGTTTGGGAGAAGATAAATCTTTTGTCTGGTGGAATTATCTTTATTTTCCCATATCTTCTTAGCCACATGGAAATTATTCTCACTTTTGAATTTCCAGGAATGTGTTGGAAGATCTGCTTTGCCATGATGTGTTTCAAATACTTTCTGTTCTTTTGAAGGAGTATCTAGAATTCTTCGTGGGTAAATCAGCCATTTCCCAGCGATTTTTCTCTGGATTATTTTATATTTTGTCATGTCAAACTTGGTGGTTATAGCAGTGCAGGAGTTATTTATGGCTTCCCTGAACAACCTCCATTTCCTAGAAGACAATGTCTGTCACCTGCAGCAACCAGGGAAATTTATGGAGCACATCCCAAGCTCCATTTGTGATGATGTCACTCTCTCTAAATGGGATGACTCCTCCACTTATTGTCAATATTTCAAATGGGAAGCACCAAGCTCAACCTTAAATGGATTCCACTTGGATTTCTCTCCCATTGATCACATAGATAAGCTCCATCATTTTGTTATCCCACAGTCTCAGTCTTCTGGAATAAAGAAATGGGATTTCTTCCAGTTTTATTCTGCACATCTCACCTGGAGCTCAGCCAAGAAACTCCTCCTTTGTACCTCTGCATTGCACCCCAAATTCCAGCATGGATCCAGGGTTCAAGCCCAGACTTCACAGGGACCCATCCTCACATTTTAACCTGGAGCAAAGGAGGCTCAGGGGGACCCTGTGGCTCTGCAGAATTCCTGACAGGAGGGTGCAGTCATGGTGGGGTCAGGCTCTGCTCCCAGGGAACTGGGACAGGACAAAAGGAAACTGCCTCAAGTTGTACCAGGGGAAGTTTAGATTGGATATTAGGAAAAAAAATTGTCATGGAAAGAATGGTAAAATGTTAAAACAGACTGGGCAGCGTTGGAGTCCCCATCCCTGGAAGTGTTCAAAACACATGTGGATGTGGCACTTGAGGACATGGATTAATTGTGAACATGGGGTTGGTGCTGTGCTGATGGCTGCACTTGATTATCTTAAAGGCCTTTTCCAACCTTAATAATTCTATGATTCTGTCTCTAGTCTGCTTATATTCAACAGGTTTAGTTGTATCTGATAACTAAAGATGCTGCTTTTAGATCACCTTTGTCTTTGACTTTTAATGTCATGGAATCCCAGGATGGTTTGGGTTGGGAAAGACCTTAAAGCTCATTTTGTTCTACCTCTTGCCATGAGCAGGGACACCTTCCACTATCCCAGGTTGCTCCAAGCCCTGTCCAGCCTGGCCTTGGACACTTCCAGGGATCCAGGGGCAGCCACAGCTTCTCTGGGCACTCGGTGCCAGGGCCTCACAATCAATAATATGCAACCTCCCAATGAAAGGAAATACAACTGAAACAAGTTTTTTAGCAGGAAGGTACAGATTTGCCATTAAATCTACTGAAAAACACAGCTTTTATTTACTCAGAATAACATCTAGAGACCCCAAACCAAGGCACAGAGCGGAGTTTGGCAGCACAGTTTCTACACTTACTGATTTCACACCAAAATGAGGAAAATCCATTAGCAGCTGGAAATCCTCCTGACCCGGGAATTTCACCTACAATTAGAGAAAGCCGACAACTGTGTTAACCATCTGCTATTTCTTTTCTGAGGACGATCAAACACTCGAGAAAAATGCTCCTTTTGTAAAGTGTTGTCGGGGGAACAAGTGCATGACGTGGGTCCATATTTATCTAGGAAAGCAAATAAACCTCTCGTCTTGCAAAGGGAATTAGCTGGAAACTCCCGAGGACAGGAATCATGTGTGAAGTCAGCTGCAAGCTCCATTTCTGGGTGTTCATGGCCTCGGTGTGTTGCTGTTGTGTTTTTATTCAGTGCACACCTGATGGGACCAATGTCATTCAAAGCTCTGCAGTTGCTTGTTCCCCAGCCAGGCCTCCACGTCAGGATGTGCACCTTGAAGTCTTTAAATCTTCAGTCCCTTCTCGTGTTTTAGTTTTTGCTCTCTGCTGTTATCTCGGGGCAACTTGCTTTTGTAATGTGTTTTTCTGAACTAAATTCACGCAGCATTCCATGGCTGCCGTTGCTTAATCACAGTGCTGGGAGAAAACTGGTGAACACTTGCTTGGAAGAAAGAGGGGAGCATGTGGGTTTTTCACCCCAAACACCAAATTTTTCATAAATTCTTTATTTTTTTCTTTTTTAATTGAAGATTTATTTGTTCTCCTCCCCGCCTGATGCTCCAGGCAACCCCAGCTCCCAACAATGCAGTTGTGCAGCTTTTGTATTCTCAATTTGCTGGGGATGAAGTCCCTGTGATGGTGCCTGAGGTCATCCTGGCTCATGTTTTCCATTAAATGAGGGCTTTGCTCTGGGGTTTCTACCATTTCAGGAGCCTTTAATGAAGATACTGAGCACTTTGCTGGGTCAGGTGTGGAGGGTGGGTGTTCTGCCCTCAGGTTTGAAAAGAGACTGATTTCCTGCTAATGTGAGCTTTTCAATGATTTGTCAGGAAATCCTGCAGGCATCATACCCAACCACAAGCCAGGAGTTCTTGCCACACAGCCTGGTGCCATCTCCAGCCATCAGGAATTGCTTGAGAAGTGGGAATCTCTCTCTACCAGCTGCTCAAACTCTGGCTGCCTCCATGGGACATCACATCTCAAAAAAAGGACCTCACAACCCCACCGTGGGTGACAGCAGAGCGGGTGGGGTGCTGGACTGGGGGATGCCATGGGCAGGTGGCCAAGGGACACCCCATGGTAGCCCAGCTGTGTCCACACCACGTGGAGGTGAGTCTGGGTGTGTGTCTGGCCAAGCCAGAGGAGCACAGATGAAACCTCTTTCCAATACATAATAAAAGGAGAGCGAAGCCAGCTGGAATATCCTGTACATTAAGTGTGATGACTAACTGTAGCAGATGTTGGTGCATTTGTTAAAGTTTCCACCAGAGAAGGAAGGACTGGAATATGAGCGTTTGAAAATCAAAGGTAGCCCGGGAGGGAGGAGAAACGGGAGATGAAAGGGGAGCAGAGCTGAAGGGAGGGGCAGAGAGATGAGGGGGAATTGTGGTGTGGGGCCAGGGGAATCTGTGGGGCTGGGGCTGCCTGTAGGGCTCCTTCCCCAGGAGGGAAGGGCCGTGGAGCCTCCTGCAGCAGGAGGATAAGTGGCTGCATTCCCAAGGGTGGAAGAGATGGAAAATCAGACACACGGCTCTGGGCAGACATGGAAAGCAGTGCTGGGGAGCTGAGCAGACATCTCCCACCCCGAGCCACCAGCAGGGGGAAACTCTGAGGTCCCTTGTCACACCTGGACCTCAGTTGTGCAGCACCTTTGCCAGGAACCAAGAACCTTTCCTTTGCCTCTTGTGGAATTTTAGGTTTTCTTCCTTAGCAGGGATGTTCGTCTTGCTGGAGTTACACTATTCCCAAGCGTGAGTCCTGAATTCCCAACATCTTATTTACAGAAGGAAGAATAAAGTAATTCAGTTCATTTTATCACTATGTAAAGGTCATTATTGTCCTTTCTTGTCAGTACAGTTTTCTGAGGAGAATCCATCCAGGAAAGCTGATCCAACTCAAAACATGACATGAGTTTTCCTGACTGATCTCTTTCTGACAAAAATGTGGGTTGTAGAGTTGCTCAGAAAGCCCCAAACCTGTTTTAAATAAGTGTTAGAAGACATGGGGGTTTTTTGAGACTTAAAATAGACCTATATGATTTTATGTGTTTTATTATTTCCCCAACACTGTCACAGAATCAATGTTCTGCTTACAGAAGAAAAAATGTCTTACAGAAAACTCAGTTTCCAGTGACCAAAATTAGCCATGCAAAGAAAATCACAGTTTTATGGAGAGGTTTGCAAACTCTTTTATTTCTTCAAATTCTGTGAGTAATTTTTTTAAAATGCAGTAAAGGATTTTTAAAAAGGCTAGAAAGCATAACCAGTTTTTGACTTCCCCATTCCCTTTCACCAGTCAAACACTTTGCAAGAATAGGTGTGTTGGACAATATTTCAGCAAAATTCAGAAAAAGAAAATGAAAAAAAAAGAAATCTTATCCCCTAAGGAAAGGCTAGTGCAAATGGAGTAGGAAGCACCCAAAAATAATTTATTAATATGGCTGCACACCTATCCAAACTGATCTTTCCCCCTTTAATGTTAAAATAATTGCAACATGATGTATCAACTGATGTATGAAGCAATTTCCCTCAATAATTAGTAATTGCCTGTTGAGGGTCTGATGTAAGAGTTTGTCAGGTTTATTCAGCCAAGTGTTCCCCTCCACACAGGGCAGCACAACTCAGAGTTTAAATTCCTTAAACACAAAATTACAAATGGCAATGAGTAGAGAATGCATGTAACTGATCTATGTGTTCCTGAAAAAAAGACCTTCTGGTTATTCCACACAAAATAGATTTGTCTGTGTTACATGACACTGCTGGTGCTTATATATGAGAAGTTTCAGCCATACCAAAAAACCCAAATCTCTCAATTTAATTATTTTTTTCTTTTTTTAGAAACTAAGCAGATCCAGCAGTTTCAGTTATTATGTCACAGTTATCAAAGTTAAAAGGCAAGGCGGGTGTTCAGCTCTGCTTAAGACAAGTTCTTAGCCCAGTGCAGTGCACTAAAAAAATAATTTTCAATTGGAATATAATGCTATAGTGCCTTAGCCTTCCCTTGGCAAATGAGATGAACATCAGGGGAAGAAAAAAAAAAAAAAAAAAAAGGCACCAAGGTTCAGCTTGGAAAAATGGAATTTCTGGAAGAAAGATTAAAATAAATGAAATATCACTGACTTGGCGAGCAGCAACTGGGGAAGAATGAAACAAATATTGGAATGACATAAATCCTGAGGAATTACAGCATTATAAGGGAGGCCTGAAAGTGAAGAAGGTAAAATTTTGGCTGTCTAGCCACAGAAGTTTCCTGGTGCAGATATCCATTAGCGAAGTGGTCTTACGAGGAAACGGTGAAGGATATATAATGTATGACATTTCTACCCAGACTAAACAAAAACTGCTCAGTCCTTCCTTCACAGACAAGTGGCCCACAAATCCACCTCGACATCCCATGGATCCCAAGCACTGCCTGAGCAGGCACATTCCATAGGAAGCACAACGTGGAGTGGGGACTTTGATTTTTGAACCACAGCCCAGCCAAACCTGGGCTTTAAAGGATGCTGGACCCTGATTAGAGTGGTTTGAGCTTCAGTCAGAACCAGTCCTGGAGCTAAATATCCCCTGGCTCAGCTCCCTGATACCAAGCCAGGCTTTGGCAAGAGGTCAACAATACAGCAAGGGTGATTCCACCCCTTCTTGGTATTTGTTGCATCAAAGGTCTTTGATGGTGTGTTGGGATGGCCTTGGGTTGGAGCTGTGCTGGAAAACCCTGGAAGTCTTGGGATTTAGGAAAGTTTTCCTCTCTCTCTGGCAAAGATTTAGGTTCTGCTACATTTAGGGTCTCATTAGACCCCACCACTGCCAGAGCTCCAAGAGCTCAGCTCTCAGGGGACCTTCCTGTCCCCACTTTCTGGTGGCACCATTTGGTCTGTGAGGGTCAAGGTGGGACCTTTCCCCTGCAGCAGAAGCTTATAAATCTCCTTAATTCAGTTTCTTCCACTGCCCAAGGCCTGGAGAAGGTTTTATCCAAGGAGACCAACAGAAGTGTGATGTCCTTCTTGTTGGACACCAAAGAGATCATCTGGGAGAGATTTCTGCAGGGATAACCCAGCTCTCAACCCCACATCCCTGGTGCTGGTGGTCTTCTACAAGTCTGCTCCTTGTTAAACATCCTGGAACAGCTTTTATTGTACCTCAAGGCCTAAAGCTTCTTTTTGTCCAGAATTTGGAAGTAACTCTCCTCATTTTATCCTGCTTCTTGGAGGTTTTCTTTACTTTAGAAACCAGAGACACACTTGCTGAGCAGGATGAAGCTCTTGGGAGCTATTTTTCTCTTCAGTTTTTCTGGCCTGTATGAAGCAAACTTGGCAAAAAGCTGAAGGGCAACGTGCATGGTGTGGCCATTTGGGAGAGGGATGCAAATATGCAACCAGCTGGAATGGCTCATGTGGGACTGTTTGGATGCCAGGACAGTATCATCTTCGTGGTCATTGTGCAAGGCCAGTGCCCAAGACTGAGAAGGTGGGAAGGATGGAATTATAAAGTTGTTAAGATTGGAAAAGACCTGTGAGATTGAGTCCATCGAGTCCAGCACTGCCAAACCCACCACTAAACAGGCAAAGCTTCACCACTAACAGCAGCTTTGTTTCCTTTCTCCTTTGTCAATGAGTTTTCCATGAGAGAGAACAATTCTGTCACTCTGATAACCAAACCAGATAAGCACCCAGCAGAGCAGCAGGCTGACCTTCACAGTTTGTTCATGGCAAAAGTGAGATTTCAGCTTCCAAAATCATCTCTGGACAGAAAGCAGAGGAGAATCCAGCTCTCTGTGACACTGCCAGTTCAGCGTGCAGCAAGCAAAGCCTCACACATCTCCCACACATGTCTCCTGAAAGCAAGGGGAGACAATGGGGCCCAGCTATTGTCTTGCAATTGCTCGGGATTTTTTTTTCCAGCCAGAAAAGAATTGCATTTTGTATGGTGACTCCTCTGCATCCCAAGGGGCAGCAGTGGGAGAAATGTTCTCATTCCTGGAATACTATTGTGCTGAGGTTCCCTCTGCAGCCTGTGCTCATAAGCTGGTGGGACATCTCTCCATGACGCTGGCAGTTCCACCTCCTCCAAGAATGGATGGGAAAAGATCTGTGCTGCTCCTCTCCACAGGAGTATTGTTAAATAAGAGTTAAATACAGAGCCAGGCTTATTGGCCTCTGGAGGAAACCCTGACAGAGCTTTCAGACATCAGATGTGTTTCACATTCCCTCTGTGTGACAGGATCCTCAAACAGCATCTCTTAAAACAGCATCTCTGGACAGCAGAGAGGCATGATTTGGTTGAATCCAGTTTCCATGCTCAGGGAAGCTGCTCAAGGACTGTTTTTTACAAATCCAGTGTTTGTGTAGAGAAAAACTGTTTGCATTAACATAGGAGGTATCTCAAAATAAGTGCCAGTGGAAATTCTGTTCTTGGTCTGCTCTGAAAGCTGGAACTGGTGAGTTTGTCTTGCCTCTTGTTCCTACTCCAAAATGTCCTTTTTTGGGGTCTCTTACCACCACTTTAGCAGTGATCACCGGTACTGTGGCTGGTGGCACAGAATATAAAAAACTTCCCCAAAATCCAGTCTGCTGGAGACCTCACATGTGGTCACTAAATCCCAGTCCTTCCAGGATGGAAACTCCTAGGAAGAAAACCATATGCCCCTGTGGACACTGCCCAGGAGAGATTTAGTCTGAGGCCATGGTGTTCTCATAAACACCAGAAACAGATCGTCCTAAAATTTATGGTTTTCTGGCAATTTGGTCTTGCCTCTGAGCTGAGTGACCACCAGCCTAAAGGTGAATATTGGGATAATAAGAGTATTTCTGGTCCCAGGCAGAAGCCTCTGCTGTCAGGTTCTCCAGGGGATTTGTTTAATGGGTGACCATTTTGTTCCTCAAGGGTTTCCTTCAGCGTGACAGAGAATTGCCAAGATTTAATGCCAATGTTTGTCAGAGATGACTCAAAGCCAACTGTCACCATCTGTGTTATTGCTGTTGTTGGGGTGATTGCATGATCCCAAAAATCTGTCCTGCTCTTCTGGGGACTCCAGTGCAGAATGATCAAACAATAGAATCAAAGAATAGTTTGGGTTGGAAGGGACATTAAAGCTCATCTTGTTCCAAACCCCATGGGCAGGGACACCTTCCACTATCCCAGGTTGCTCCAAGCCCTGTCCAACCTGACCTTGGACACTTCCAGGGATGGGGTGACAACAAATTCTCCAAAATCACCTTCTTAACACCAAGTCTTTTCTCCCTTTCCATGGCTGGTGCCATTCCTGCCCCACACCACAGGGAGAGGGCAGCACCCTGTGCCCTGGCATTCCCCAGAGTGCAGAGGGACAGGGAATTTAGCCATTGGTGTGGTTAGAGTGACAAACCCTTCCCTGCTTTCATTAAGCACCCGAATTGCTGACATTCCTGTCAAGTGCTAAGTGGGGACTTCTCAAGAGTGGCAGCTGGGTCAAGATGTGCAGCCTTAATGAGTTAATGCAATTGGGTCCTCAGCAAGGAAATTGCTTCTCCGTGGGGAGGTCTGGTGTGAGGAATGCTTCAGGCTGCTCCTGCAGAAGGTGAGGGATGAACCCAGCAGGGTGCGATGAGCATGGGAAGAGTGTGAGGCAGCTGAAAACAAATCCCCCATGGCCACAGTGTGTCACCTTCCCAAAGGAGATGGCTGGCATGGGGGAAAACAACACTGACAGCAAACACAGGGCTTCTACCTGATCCTCATGCAGTGGATGGAAGGAGTTTGGTGAAAAGTGAAATGAAACAGGTTGGGGAGGCAGTTCTAGGTGGCCTTTTGCAGTTGTAGCTAAAAAGCAGAGTCGTGGCTTGGACCCTGTGTTATGGCAGGGTGTTCCTGGGGCACGGTGATGCCACAGGTGCCTCCCAGATGGCACACAGGCCAGGTGAGAGCTCCTGATGATTTCCATCACTGTTTTACCAGCCAGAACATTTGCTTTGGGCTTTTTCCTTTTCTTTTTTTATCTTTCTGTCTTGACAATATAAATACCTCCTAAGAGCAGAGCACTTTCCCTTCCAGGTAATCCTTCTTCTTGTAGGAATAGATTCAGCGAGGACTAGACAGGCAGTGGGAGCAGCTCCCAGCTGACTCTCAGGGATACAAAAAGTGATGACAACTCAGATGCTGGTGGCAAAGAGGTTTTGGATGCAGTGCTGGGTGTCCTGGCCAACAAGATAAACTCATTGCAATAACTCTCAATAGCTGTAGCATGAATAGAAGGAAAAACATACCAAATCCCTTGGTTATCCTTGCTTTCTTCCAGGAAATTTAGGAGAAGAGCTCTGATGTCTACAAAGCCTGAGCTGACTTGGGCATCAACTGAGAGATGGGATAAGGGTGAGGAGGTTTGGGGCTTTTCTACCATTCTCTGGATTGGGACCTGGAAGAGTAGAGCTTAACAGGAGAGTTTTAAAAGGCTCTAAACGCCAGGATTTATGCTGGAACAGCAATAAAACCCACCGGAGTCTATGTTACAGAGGCAGCTAACACACACCTCGGGTGGTGAGACGCAGTCAGGCCATTGCTGTGTGGATTAATATCCCCATAAACCATGTCCCGTGGTGTGACATTGTTGTGAGGAGAATGGAGCAATAACTCTGCCCCAGCCCCAGCTCCGTGCCTGCACATGGATCCCCACCATGGGGCTGGAGGCTCTCAGGGCTAACACAAAACATTTGTTATGGAGCTGCCCCTGTCCTCCCACTGGAGCAGCCCAGCCCAGAGCCTCTTCCATCCATCCCTGCTGCACCACCGGCATTGCTGGCTCCTGCCTGCGTGGCCAGCTCCAGGCAATCCTTCAGCAGTCCCTGGACAAGCCCAGGCCGTGGCAAACAACAGGTTTGGCAGGGCTGAGGGTGTAAATAAAAGAGCCTGACTCAGCCAGGGCTGCTGAGCGGCCGCCACCGAGAGCCTTGAAAACTGGAAAGTATTATTTCATTTATTAATAGGCATTTCTGTTACACTCCCCACCAGAGTGTGCGTGTCCCTGATGACAGAAGTGCTTACTGGTGCTAATGAGGCAGAACGGAGAGGAAAAAATGGCCCTGTGGGTCGGGGACTGGCTGGGCAGCCGGGAGATGTGAGCTCAGCTCCTGGCGCTGCCGCCGCCTCCGCCGGTGACCTTCCCTGGCTGCCTCCAGCCCTCCCTGCCAGCTGCAGGATGGGGATGCTCTGCCTTCACCTGTGGGTTTTGGGCTCCAGGATTAAGGAGGGGGAATGATTCCTAGGGATTTGCCCACAAGATGTGTTTCCTTCGCCCTCGCTTCTCTTGTATTTCTGGGAGCAAAGTCTTCCTCCTTGAATTTGGCACCTCCTTGAGCTTTGCACCGTCACAGAATGGGTTTTCTGTGAAGGTGAGAATGCAAAATGCCAATGGGAGACCCATAAATGGGGTTTGGAGCAAGGCAGGCACTGTCCCTCAGCCATCCACCCTTTGGATGCTCCCAGCTAACACAGGTCGAGGGCTCATCCCCCAGTGTATCCCAGGGATTTGTCTTTACCTTCTGGGTATCATTTTGGTAGAAAAGACACCAAAATATCCCCTAGAAACACCCATCACCACTTCAGGGCTCCAGACCTGAACCGTGCCCAAGATGTGTCCAGAGCATGCCAAGGAACACTGACTCACTCACCTGGAAAGCTGGGAGGGAGTAATTGTTTTCTGGATGGGATCACCAATGCCTGTGGGGGATTTTGGGTGCTATTTTAAGGCCTGATCCCAAGGCAACTTTGGGAGGCTGGGATGAGATACTCCATGTTGTTTGGAAAAGCAGTGGGCTGGGCTGTTTATCCCACAATCCCTGCTCAGACAGGCGTAGGGATAACATTTCCTTGGAAAGGGATGCTCCAGGACCCCAACTCTGCTCCACCCCAAAACTCCAGAAGCTCTTTGCTCTCCATTCTTCTGCACCAGAGCATCCCTTGGTGGGTCCCAAGTTGGGTTGGGACAGAGAACCTGTTGTGAGGTGGGATTTCCTCCCCATGGACAAAATCCATGTGCAGCACCCTGAGGAAGGGGTGACACCCTGCAAATGATGTGTGAAGTGATGTGTTCCTTTGTGCTGACCCACCTTGGCGAGCTCCAGAACCACACAACAAGAAGTGAAGGCTTATTCCATAACCACTGGAGATATCCAGAGGCCAGGCTGGCACAGGCAGGCGTGAGACTCATGTATTACATGCTGGGAAAGGCAAAAAAGGAGCAGGCTGCAGTGAATTTTCACATCTTTAATTTTCTCCCCTTCCTCAGAGTGGCAATGTCTGCTCAGCACATCTTGTGAGCAGAAAGCAGCTGAAGTAGAGCAAAAATAAACTGGAGAGCTGAAACAGGAGAAGAGAGCACAGCTACAGCACAGCTTTGTGTAAAACCTCATTCCTTACTGGTAGTAAATAAAAATAGTTTGGTTTTTTTTTTTCTCAGTGACTCACAGCGCAGACATCGCATGGAAAGGGTGCTAGAATCAACAGCCAGGGGAAAAAAAATAGAGAAATGGAAAAATGATCATCACGGTGCATTTTTCCCATTCCCCTTTCATCTCTTACACCTGTGTTTGACTTCAGCCAGCCTTACATAAATCCTTTAAACATCTGTCTAAGTCACTTATGAAATAAGCTGGAATGGCCTCAGCCAGGCTAACAGCTCGTTCTGCTGGATGTGTGAGTGTTTAATCCCAAACAGGGCTGTGGGGTTTGCCAAGCCAGGCGGGCAGAGGGCTCTTCCCATCAAACCCTGCTCATTCAGAGTGTTCCACACTGTTTGTGCCAGGACTTGTGCAGGCACTGCCTTGTGAAAGACCCTATTTATAGCTGTGAACTCCAGGCGGAGGCAACAGGAGTTTGCCCGAGTGCAGCACCTGACCTTTGTAAAAACACAGGCTGAACACACCTAGCTGGGCTGTTTATCCCAAAATCCCTGCTCAGACAGGCCTAGGGATAACATTTCCTTGGAGAGGGAACAAAGATACCCATCCTGGTCCACCCCAAAGCTCCAGAAGCTCTTTGCTCTCCATCCCTCTGCACTGGAGTGTCCCTTGGTGGGTGCCAAGTTGGGTTGGGATGGAGAACCTGGTGGGAGGTGGGATTTCCTCTCAATGGACAAAATTCCTCTCAATGGACAGAGCCACGGGGTGGGCAAACGGGAGTCTGGGATAATCCTGGAGAGACGAAATCCTGCCTGAGGGTGCAGTGTGGGTGTCAGTGGTCACATCCTCTGAGTGGCAGGGGTGGCATGGATGTGGCCTCAGGGGAGGTCAGGGTTGTGACCGTGGTGGGGACTTTGTGCTGACACAAGGCAGGGTTGTGCTGTTGCTCTTCCACTTCTGTGTTTCAGGGGTGATTATCTCATAGAATCACAGAATCACAAAGGTTGGAAAAGACCTCCAAGATCACAGAGTCCAGCTTGTGGAATCTCCACCTTGTCACCAGCCCTGAGTGTCATATCCAGTCATTCCTTGGACACCTCCAGGGGTGGTGACTCCAGCACCTCTCTGGACAGCCCATTCCAGTGCTTGACCGCCCTTTTGGTGGAGAAATTCTTCCTGGTGTCCAACCTGAACTTCCCCTGGCACAACTGGAGGCTGTTCCCTCGTTTTTCTCCAGGCTGAGCTCCTTTCCCAGCTCCCTCAGCCATTCCTGGTGCTCCAGGCCCTTCACCAGCTCTGCTCCCTTCTCTGGACACTCTCCAGCTCCTCAAAAGGCATTATATGATTCTGCAATTTCTTTCTTGCAGTGAGGAGCCCAGAACTGACCCCAGGATTTGAGGTTCCTCATCTGTGCCCAGTGCAGGGGGACTGTCACTGCCCTGGTCCTGCTGCCACACTATTCTTGATCCAGGCCAGAGGGGATTCAGACCATTCATGTGACCATATCTGAAAACCTCTTTGCATCCACCAGTTCTGCTGCCTGGAGAAATTAGTTGCATCTGCAAAGATTATTCCCTTCCATTCCACATTCCACTGAGTGAATCTCCACAGTGGAAGACAAGGAGTAACAGTTTGGGGTTGGGCTGTGGGTTTTGGGTCTTGGCTGATCTTTTTGGCTCCTTGAGTTGAGAGAACTTCTGTTCTGGCATGGAGCTTGATCTGGAACTGGTCTGGCTCCATGCCAGCGTCTGAAGGTGTCACAGTTCACAGTCTTACCCTGAGACTGATTTGATATTAAAATACATTGAAATCTGGTGCTGAGCAAGGTGAGTCCCTGGCTGGTGGGTGCTGGTGCTGCCCTGCTGGAGCCAGTGGCACCACAGGCAGTGTGGGGAGAGAGGCTCCTGGCCATGCCACCCACTTTGGGACCTTGGGAAGTGCCAATCTGCTCCCCAAAATGCCTCTGCACTACAAGCACAGCCCCCTAAAAGCTGAGACCCCCCTTCAGCTGAGCAAAGAGAACGAAGAGCAGCAGCTGCCAAGTGGAGATCTCTGGCTTGTTGTGATTTACCGGTGAGTTTAGAAGGAACTGTAAGATTTTTCTTTCAGGGACAAAATATATTTCCCCCTTGACACAAGTCAGGAATCACCAAAGGGATTTGTTTAAACACATCTGATAAAAGTCTTTCTTGGGTTGTGATCAAGGCAGGTCAACTTCTGCGCCGGGTTTATCTCGGCTCGTGAATTTAAGCTGTCTGCTTGCCTCTGGGTTGGTTTCTGCTTCTGCACAAGTACCTGCTGCTCACCAGTATTTATTGGTTGTTTGTCATGTGGGTTTTGCTGACCCCTTTGCTTTACTGTGTGTGTTCACACTAATGACACTTCAAAAGCTGAGGATGTTTCTGTTCCCCTGAGCTGAGATGCTTTCCTGACCCACAGTCCTAGCAGGAGTACCTCAAACATGTCAACTGTTGGGAAACAGCTCTGTGGAACTGTAGGATGCTTATTCTAGAAACCAGAAATTAGGAAAAATTCAAATCACTTGCCTGATGCCAGGAAGAGAAAAGCTGCCAGCCAGGCACTGAGGGTCCATGTGTGCTCTCCAAAAGATCTCCAGCAAACAAGGGAAGCTGCAACATGAGCCACTGATGGAAGATACACAGAATGGATTGGGTTGGAAGGGACCTTAAAGATAAACTCATTCCACCCCTGCCATGGGCAGGGACACCTTCCTCTATCCCAGGTTGCTGCAAGCTCTATCCAACCTGGCCTTGGACACTTCCAGGGATCCAGGGGCAGCCACAGCTTCTCTGGGCACTCTGTGCCAGGGCAGATCCACCCTCACAGCCAAGAATTCCTTGCCAACACCCCACCTAACCCTGCCCTCTGGCAGTTTATAGTCATTACCCCTCATTATATCACTACATACCCCTGAAGCTTTGAATATTCCTCTGTGTCCTCTCCAGGACTGGGTTTTCCCAAGCTTTGCCTGTGAAACACCACAGCAGAAGGTGAGATGTGGATCAGAGGCTGCAGGCAGTGAGTTTGATTATTGATAAGGTCACCCTGGGTTCAGGCTTTGCTGATCTACCAAATAAATCTTTTGTAGTCCCTTCTCAAGCTGACAGCATCTGCTCTGTGTGTCCTTGCAGTGGAGCTGATTTATATTGCCTATTTTCTCTCTGGGGGAAGACTCCACTCAGGTCTCCTGTGCTCCCAGACATGTGGGAGGGCTGGGATGTACCAAAAATGGATTAATCTGCCAGACTTTTACCAGCAAGATGCTCCCCTTTGCTGGTGTGTGAAACTCACCTTCTCTGGATGGGCAGAGCTGGGAAGGAATCTGACCATGATGAAAACACAAAAAGCCTCAGCATCCTGATTCCTGGCACAGAGTGAAAAATGAACTTTGGCCCGAAACTACTCAAAATCATATGAATGGAGGTGCCTACAGCTGTGCTTGTGCTTGGGGTGGGGATTAGCCTTGATATTAGGAAAATATTAAATAAATTTTTAAATATTGCAGAAGTTCAGAGATGTTTTGCGCTCAAGTCTTGGAGCAACTTAAGGTGAGTCACCACATCTTTCAGGACCTTGTCTTTGCTTGATAGAGCAGAGATAGACTTTTTTTTTGCTTCTCTAAATTTTTGAGGGTTTTTTTGCTGCACTTTGCACAGTGGAAAACTGGATTATAACTGGGAACACAGTAAATAAAAGAATGAAATAAGGAGCTCATGAGGGAAAGAAAGGGAAATTTAGCAAACATGACTTTGGGCACTTAGAGATACTCACTGGACTGAAGATTTTCGAATTGGCATTGCTATCAAAAGCAATAGCAAAAGCTCACATTGGTAATGAATTCTTTTATTCTTGAATTAGAATAGTTGAAGGGGCTGCTGGAATGTGCCATGAAATTAGACAGAACAGAAACCTGCAGTGCCACCAAGTGTAAACTGGTGCATTGAACAAGTTATTTAGCATGTCTGTGCTGTTGGGTGCATGGGAAAAAAAATCAAACCTCTGGACAACAAATAATGGGCAAAACCCTGGTGTAGAACTACTTTCACTGCCAAAACATCCCATTTCTATGGGGTGACACCACAGATAAGGTAGTCACCAACTATCTGCCACCTTCTGGGGTGCAGGAGAGGGCTGGAGCATTTTGGGACAGCTTTTTAGGGATGTGCACTTCAGGAACAGGGATTTGCTGGGTCAGCTGGGCCCCAGACAAGGCAGCCCTCTGGAAAATCTCTGAATGAACATCAGTGAACCTTGCTTTAGGAATAAGCTTCTCCTCGCAGCCCATTCATATCACAAAGTGAATTTTCAGCCCATCTGTTTAGGGATTAGGCATTGCTGCTGATACAAAGGGCTCTGCCAAAACCATGAGCTGAGTGCCTCGGTGTGGACAAACCTTTTCTGAATTCCACCACAATTTCCTTCTGTCCTAAAGCTCCCTCGATTGAATTACTTGGTGGTTCCAGTCCTGCAGCTCGGGAAGGTGCACACTGCACTGCAGCATCACCAGATGTGAGTTCCCAAGGTGTGACAGAGACTGTGAGGACACAAAAACCATTCCTGTCCCCATCAGGTGCCAGAGGGGGTGGGACAATGATCCCACTGAGACATCAGCTGTGTCCTGCCAGAAGAAGGGACCACAGGCTCTCTGGTTTGCAGGGAGCAAAGGGAATGGAGCATCCCCTGAGGGAGAGCCAGCAGATTGCCCAGAGACACTAAATCGGTTCAGCTGGCAATGAGCTTGGCTGTCCCTGTAGGAAAAGCTTTTCCTAGGCTGGGAAGATCCTGTTTAGGGGCAAACAGTTCATAACAAAGGGGCAGTAGCTCTCACCCATGGATCCTGGGGTTTGCAGCATGAAGAGCACTTCATTCCCTGTATGCTGATCTTTTCCATCTGCTTTTTACTGCCTGCAAGGTATTCCCATGTGGAAAGCAGCTCGAGCCTGCCGTTTCCAAGCCTCTTCCAAAAATTATGTCAAGCACGAGCATTTTATCATTAAGGGCACTAATACTTTGCACATACACAAAATTTGTCTTCTGATTATCCCCAGCTTGTATTACAATGCATTTTGTAGGCACTTAGCCAAACATTTTACCTTCAGTCAGATATATGACCTGCTGTTTTGGAGGGGATAGAGGCTGGTCCAAAGCCCATTAGACCAGGGCAAACCTCTATGCTGGTTTAGCAGAATTTGGATCAGTCCCTAAAGGCATCCCAGATGATCTGAATTATCAGAAGCGATCCCAGGCAGTTGCAAGTAGGTAGGGATCAGCTTGCCAAGGTATCTGAGGAAGCTGGATCAGGTTGTTTTCAACTCATCTGATGAGAATTAGCTCGACTTAATCAAATCACAAGGCAGTTGGAAATTCAGTCTAGACTAGATGGAATAGGGTTATGGGCTGGATGGAAAGCTAAATGTATTAGAAGAAAATCAAGCAAACAAACAGAGCAAAAAAGAAGACCCATTAACTGGAAAATGCAACTAAACAAGTTTCTGAGCAGAAACCTGGTGTGCATTTTTTCCACTTGCCTAAAGTGACATATTTTCAGCTATGCAGACTTTTTTAATGGTACTGAATGTCCTTTCAAAGGAGATCCTTTACACCTTCATTGTGTCCTTACTGACTTCACAACCTCTGCTTTGCACAGCCAGGCTCATTTGATCACAGTTATTTCTTTTTAGGTTAAAATGTTCAACTTACCAAAGTCTGAAGATGGCAAGGCCAATTTTAGAGATAGGTAAAGCTCCTATTTCTAGTAGACCAAAGTTCTCCTGGCAGCAGCTGAGTGCATGCAGAAAACTCTCCCTGCACCTTGACATGGCATGAGTTGAGCTGCTTTGTCAGGTGAAAGCATTGATGAGTCTCACACCAGCTGCAGCTTGTAAGAAGCCTCATCCAACTAATATTTCCACTAGAAATTTAGCCCATCTGAAGGGTTGCTGATTGCCTAGATGAGTTCATCATATCCAAGTCATCCTACTGCAGTATAATTTCTCTTTAACCCAAAGAACTCTGATTACTCCCATATCTCTCATCCTGCCTGCTCCAGTCTTCCTCTTTGTGTCACCAGATATCTGTTGGAAAAGTGTGGTTTGCCATGCATTCCTACCCTTTTTATAGGGAATTTGAAAGAATTGCAGTAAGGTCATCTCTACCCTGAAGCAATATTTAAATGGTATCAGGTTTTAATTCCTTCATCTTCCCACCTTCCTCGACCCTGAGCGCCAGACCCAAATTTCCTGTGCAATTTGTGGCCCATTGATTTATCCTGCACAACCACATCTCTGCTATACCAGTTAAATCAGCTCACCTCTTGCCAAGTTAAATAGGAGAGTTTTCCCATGTTTGGTGGTGAACTCCTGGAATTAGCACAGAGCCATGTGGCATTTGATGGCTGGTGGATGCTTTGCTCCTTGTCCCACTCTGGTGAAGCCCTACTTGGAGAGGTGCCTCTCTCTTATTATTCTTTATTGTTCTGGCCATGGGAAATTCAATACTTCCCCACAAATCCTTCTCATCTACATCCTCCCAAACTTTAAAGCCACCTACAGTGCTTGTGGTATGAAGTAAATCCTCAGATGTTTTCCCAGGCAAGTGGTGGTTTCTTTGCTTCGGCTGCATTCCCTCCAGAGGGAGGCTGAGGTGACCAAGGCAGGGAAATGACAGGGAGCAGGACTGTAAGAGAAATACAAAGGGTTTTGCCACCAAATATCCTGTCTCTGGAAGTGACCAAAGCCTCTACACACCTGGGGAAGAGCATGAGATTTGTACAACCTCCCCTAAGAGTCACAGAACATTAAGGGTTGGAAGGGAACTTAAAGATCATCTCTCCCTGCCATGGGTGGGGACAGCTCTGTCTAGACCAGGCTGAACCTACTCAGCTCCCAAAAATTTGCAGATCAGGGACTTTCTGAGCCAGACATGGCTGCCTGTAGTTCCTCTTGAGGGTTTCTGCTCCTGTGATCCTCCAGCACCCCATCTGCCACCTGGCTTTGGGACAGGAGTGTCCCTCCCCAGGCTGGCGATGGCAAGAGGTGGAAAAGCTCTTCACCATCGCAGTCTTCATTTACAGATTGGCCAAAATTCATGCCCTCTCCATCAATCCTCCTTTCCACAGCAAATTCCCAAGCGCCTAATAAAGTTAAATCACATCCATTCTTCACCACCAGGCATCGGCACGCATTGGCAGCCCCCCTGCCTTCAGAGGAAGCTGCTATAAATGGACTTCCTTCCTCACCCCTGCTCTTCCCTCCTCCAGCTCTCCCCATCCCCTGCAATCCCCAGCCCTACAGCCATGGCCACATATCAGCCCCACCCCTGCAGGCTTTTCTGCAGGAAATCCGAGCTCCCTGCTCCCTGTGCAAGGCCTGAGGCAATTCTCTCTCCCCTGCTTTTGACCATCTGTGTGCATCCAGCAGCAGAAGTGCCACGCACTCACTCGCTCTCCCACCAACTCACCCTCAGCCCCTACCATCTGGAGATGATCTGTTTGTCTATTTAGACTCCAAGCTCTCCAGGGCAGGAACTGTCTCTAATTGCATGTTTGTACCGTACCTACAGCTGTGTTGGACTGAATACACCCACTGTCATCTTCTCTTGGAAACTCAGCTCCTCCTGGGAGTGTCCAGCACTGAAAAGTAAGACCACTTGGAAATGCAAGTTGCTGGAGGCACATGCCAGAGTTCCTTGGTTGCACTTATATTAGACCACAGAAAAATTCTTCCAGTGGCTGCAATAATCATCCAGCCCAATTTTTACTGCCAAGCTGACAAGAAGGACTTAAAAGCAGTGAAACTTGCTTAGCATGGCGGAGCTCACGTCTGGCTGAAGCTCCAAATGTGCCTAAATAACACTGTATTTCACCAGGGAAAGGCCTGAGGAGCTCAGATTTGCCAGTGACTTGTTTGGTGACCTCTGGCCGATGCCACCAGGGAGCCAGGTGGGGAGAACAGGAGCCTCCCAGCCAGATTTTGCAGCCTGAATTTATTTCATCCTCACTCCAGCACAGTAGGATGACCTCATGTGTACATACCTGCTGCTCACTGCCTCCCTGCTTCAGGATGATGAAGACCTAAGGTGCTTTTGTTCATAAAAAGTACAAAAATTAACTGTTTTTCTCCCCTTGCTATTTAACAGCTTTAATTAAAAACCTGCTGTAAGTGAGTTTAGGCCTCTGAGCTTCAGTCTTTACACAGCACCTTTATAACACATTTTTCAAGCTCTGTATTTTCACTGAAACAGGGCAGGTGGTAGAAAACAGAGGTGTTATCACAAAAAATAGGTTTTGAACAAAGAAAAGAAGAAAGCTTAATAAAGTTTCCAGTCTGATCCAAGAGAGGGAATGAATGTATTACCACAGCAAGCCTCCTGCAGATGGTGAAAAGTATCTCAGTTCAATAATACAATAAAATTAAAAAGTGCATCTATATATTTTCCCATTTGGTTAACTCCGGAACACCACTTCTGCTTGTTTTGGCTGCTTTTTATTCCTGCCTTTGAGTGTAAAGAAACGGTAAGGAAGTTTATGAATGAGGTCCTGCTCACATTCCAGACTCTGCTATGTGCATGGGCTGTTTTCTGCCGGGATCCTGGGATGAGGTCATTCCAAAACCACCTAGTTTGCCCAGTGTGCTCACTCAAAAAAGATTCAAATGGACAGATTTGCAATTTCTGCAATGCAAACACACATACAGTAGTTTTCCTGCATGCCAGCATCTGCCGAACCCGTGGAATGAATTTTTAAAAAAAAAAAAAAAAGGAAGGAAGAAAAGAACCCCAACAAAAACCCCAGCCCTTCTTCCGAAAGGCTGTTTATAAAATCAGTTTGATCAGCTCAGGAATGAGCTGAGATAATGTTTATCCACACAAACACTGAAGATCATGCAACTATCTTAACATGCCAAGCTAAGATAAGCTAAGATACTCGGCTGAAAAAAAAAAAAAAAAAGAGGTTAGAACAACAGGAAATTACTCATTTACTACCAGTTGCTCAGGTATTTTAAAGAGCTCCCAGAACATTTGCTTTTGTGTACCTAAGAGGAAAAAAAAAGCCGCTGATGGTGGGGGAAGCCCAGACGGGTAACATAAAAGTGACTTTCCTTGGTGAAAGAGCAAAGGCAGGGGAAGGGGGTTGTGACAAGAGGATATAAAATACCCTGCAATTCATCAGCAAGGAGAATCAAACTCCGCCGGAGCGATCGGCATTCCTGGGGATTATGGAAAGGATTACGGTGAGTTGTTAGCAGGGCGAGGGAGCCACTGAAAGATGGGCTTTCCTACTGCCTTGAAATAAATGGGACAATTAAGGCTTTGGGAAAGTTAATGAGGTTTTTTTTCTTGAATTTTCGGAGCAGCTGGCCAGCCCGTGTGGAGGAAAAGCCATTTATTGAGGAGGAAAGAAAAATAGGCAGTGAAAATAAAAATGTTTGCATTCCCTAAAATTATACTTCAAGCCTTCTGAGGGGGAAATCAATTATCCACAAGGCCATCCTGCTGTCGGGGAGAAAAATCTAAGGCATTTTCCAGCTCGGCTGCCCTGGGTTAGCTGATCTCTCTGTCAGATGGGTCTCATCACCGCGGCATTCGGTGCCTCCGAGTCTTTCATGTGTTTAATCTCACAACCCACCTGTGAGAAGAGGAATTACAGTGAAGGAGTTGAGGAAAGGGCCCAGACTTTTAAAGGGATTTAGCTGCCCAATTACCTGGCTCGGGGTTAGGCTGGAAATCCCCGGGAGAGGAGGATGTTGCACCTGGGTCTGCCAAGCCCTGGGTCAGTGCAGTTCTCAGCAGCAATGCCCACTTGGAGCCAGGACAAGAGAGAGCTCAGTGCCCCCGTGAATGAGCCCTTGTTTCTCCCTTGATTGGTGTTGAGAAATATTTTGAGCCCGAAAGGAAATAAATAAATAATCAGAGTGAGTTCAGAGCATGAAGAGCTGCTCTTTCTCCTGAGGCTGAGCAGGGTCTTGCAGTGTTGGTGCTTGTGTTTATTCCCCAGAAAACAATTTACAATTAATCTGCAAGTGCCATGAAGAAGTAGTGCTCCTTTCCTGGTCACGATTTTGTTGCCTCCTCTTAGGATCCTGCTAAGAGGTTCAGCATAGAACATATGCAAAAAAAACCCAATCATCTTTTTTCATGGGTGAATCTCTGTTTTGCACATGCAGACATCCACCAGGACCAGTTCTGTCTCCAGCAGAGGAATTTCAGCTGTGTGACAGCCCAGGGTCACACTGTGTCTGCAGGTCTGGCAGGGGGTAGGACAGGGAACCACATTCTCTGTGATCCCCCCTTTTGTCAGGTGATGATGGTAAAAGATGCAAGCAGAAAAGGACAGATGACAAATAACAGAGATAACAAACAGCAGAGAGCTGTTGTCATCTTACGTGCACTTGCTCGAGTGTGAAGATGTATGTTTGATTTTAATTGTTATAAATCATCGTTCATTCATCACGGAGTCTCAACGTAATTTTTTCTCTGTCATGGCTTGACCCAGGAAACACATTTCATCTTTCAGGAGTCCCAAGGCAAGATCACAGCATTCTCTAGATCCTCTTTTATAAGTCACTTTTCCCTGTGAAGGGCTGCCATGGGTGGTGCATTTTGACTTTTTGCCATGGCTTCGCTATCAGCTTCCGGCAAGCCATAAACCCCCTCCAAATTCCCTCGATCTGCAAATCTGCCTGACACAGAGCAGTCAGTGCCTTATAAATCCACCCTGGTACCGAGGCAGCTCCCTCCCTGTGCCCTGTTTCTTATTAAAGAGATATCCATCGCTCACACATGCTGTGTTCCATAGCCAGGTATCCAGGCAACCTATTCAAAACTTGCCCGAGTCAATGGAAAGAGTCTGCTCTCCCTGCACCACTGCAGGCTTCAAAATGAGGTTGAACTCTTTGTTAGGAACCAGCAGGGTTCTTCATGGTTTGCCAGCCACTTGCAGGTGCATAGAGCAGGGACTGATGGGGAAAAGTGTTGAGAAAGGATAGAGTCAGGGGTAATGGTTTTAAACTGAAAGAGGGGAGAGTCAGGTACAAGAAAGAAAATTTATGCCATGGGGGTGGTGAGGCCCTGGCACAGAGAGGTGATGGATGCTTCATCACTGGAAACTAAACATTTAATATCAGGCTGGATGGCGCTCTGAGGAACTCAGTCCAGTGGAAGAAGTCCCTGCTCATTGCGGATAAGAATGCCTTTAAAAATCCCTTCCAACCCATTCTGGGATCCTATTGTTTGAAAATTCCAGCAGGTCAGAGTGGTCAATCCACCTGAGTCCACGAGGCTGCTGTTCCCAGTGGGATTTCTCCAGCTTTGCCCACCGTGAGCAGAACTGACCCTCAGCAGGGCCGGACGCTGTCTTGCGCGGCCAACGCCGAGCGGAGAGGTGGAGCTGGAGACAATCGGCACCCGCCTGCCAGCTGAAGTACAAAGCCTAATTGAAGAAAGCTGTTCTTTCATCCCCACAAAGCATAAACAGGCAGTGTTATGGTGACAAACTTTCCAGCAGCTCCGTAGCTGCCGCTCTGAGCGCTCGCGTACATCGATGCTGAAAGCAGAAAAAAGGAAAGGCGACGTCCTCGTTTTTGCAAATCTCCTCTGGCTGGTTGCAGCATGGGTTTGGGAGCTCACGCCCAAAACCTACACATCTGCGATGGTCCTGAATCATGTACCAGATAATTCCTGCCTGGGAACTGTGGAAAAATTGCATTTTTACATAAGCTCTTTATTTCCCACCCTTATTAGATAAGGTTTTGGGGTTTTTTTCCAAAGTTTCTGCTGCTTTCTCCTCTTTCCTGATGGCTCCACGCACACTGTGCCTTGGCCAAGCAATTCTCTGTCACAGACTGTCCCCTCAACAGGGGGGATTTCCCCAAACATCACCCCAAGCACTCTCAAGGGGCTGAGGGTACGATTTCCCCGTTAAAGAGACCTGATCAGGCAAGGATCTGCTTTGACACCAGGATGCAGGAACCACGCTGAGGGGCTTTGTGTGACAATCCAAGACTCTATTTTTGGGTCTGGTGAGTGCTGGGAGGAGTGGCAGAAGGTTAGGCTTTTCCCATCACCTTCCTGCCAGAGATACGCCCGGCCCCGACACTCTGGGCTGTTGGCTGCTCATCACAAGGCCCCCTGTCAAAACCAGGATGGCTGATGAGCTACGAACAAGCTCACAGTTAGATAATAGATGAAAGAGTCTAAAGATGAATTAGGTGCCTCCAGAAAACCTGGCCAAATGTGTTTAAAACAGGAGATCCAACACCATTAATTCTCATCAAGCAGCTTTAAAAAAAGGCAACCCGGCACTTGACTTATGCTTAGAAAACGTTATCTTCCCTTTTAACGGGGATTTTATAGTGTATTTTGAGAAGATGACAAACAATAGGGTTATTTTGAAGTCATGCCAAACACTACATTCGCTGGAGGGGAAGAACAATGTTACCTCCTATCTGTCAACTGACCCTGCAGCCATTAAGCCATTTCACCAACAAACAATATTAATAAAAAAAGGGAAAGTGCTGTTCTTAACTTCCTTACAGCCAGAGCTTGGGAAATGTCTTTGAATGAGATATGTGTTCCTTTCAGGAAAGATTATTTTGTCAAAAGTGAAACTTTTTGCAAGAGAGCTGGAGTGAGGCTTTGGACAAGGGCCTGGAGTGACAGGATAAGGAGTAATGGTTTCCCACTGCCAGAGGGCAGGGATAGATGGGATATTGGGAATTCTTGGCTGTGAGGGTGGTGAGGGCCTGGCACAGGGTGCCCAGAGAAGCTGTGGCTGCCTCATCCCTGGAATATTCCAGGCCAGGTTGGATGGGTCTTGGAGCAATAATGGGAAGGTGTCCCTGCCCATGGCAGGGGAGTGGAACTGGATGGTCTTTAAGGTCTTTTCCAACCCAAACCATTCTATTAAAGCATTGGTTTCATTGCTTCTCAAGTAAAAAAATATATCCAAAATAAGTGTTTCCATAATTCCCATGGACTGTGCTGCAAAGGTCAAGGCTTCATTTGGGTTTTTTCCCCTCCCCAATGTTCAGCTTCTATGCTATGTAAAATTGAAATGAAATGGGTGAACTCTGAGTCACCATTCAACATTTGAGGAGCTGTGATAATTTAAAGCTTTTGGAGCAGGCACCATCTTTTTTTGCTTTGAGTCAGTTCAGACCCTCAGACTTGCTACTGTCACACAAACCAATTTATAGCTAATAATAATAACAATAACAATAAAAATTACATAACATGTTTTCACCCCGGCAATCTTTTCCAAATTGTCCCCAGTTACAAATAGACAAATATATAAAAATATATATATATATAAAAGGAGAACAGATGGAAACAGCTATTTTACTCGAACAATTGGCTAAACTAGCACCTGCTTACAAAGAATCCAGCCAGCAGGACTGAGAGGTGCCTAATTGCTAAAAAATGCTCTATCAACCCATTCAGAATGCACCAACAAATTAATCTGAATGTTTTCAAGGAGCAAATCTCTTGTGCTCTCTCATAATTGTAAAAAGCTTGTTCTAAAGTGACACCTCTGTGTGTATTTGGGCTCCACCACCAAGAGGGCAAAGAATAAGGAGCTGCTGGTATAGGTGGCATTGGAGGCATCTGAGGCACTGCAATTAGGAGCTAATCAAAGCCACCAACTCCCAGAGACCAAACCGCTCTTTTAATGCACGTTGGAGTGATAACTGTGATGCTATTTCATCTTTATTGGCGCTTGTCATCCGCAAACTCGAACGCGTGGTGAACACGGGAGCAGAGCAGCTTCTCCTGGCCCTGATCCACCGTCTCTGCTCCTCTCCCATCCCTGCTAAACTCCGGGCAGGTGCAGAGCTCCGCCGGGGAGAGCTCGGAGCCTTTGCAACCCGATCCTGCCGCTTTCATGTGCTGCGTGTCGGGGCAGGTCCGTGTCCCGCGGCCGGCACAAAGAAATCCGCCCTAAGAAAATAATTGGATGTTAATTTCCTCCAGCTTTGCCGTCATTAAGAGCAATTTGAGAAAATAGCGCCGCGCCGGGGGAGAGCAGTTGTGTTTTAAAGGTGTTTGGGTACCTGCGGGGGTGGCTCTGCAGCAACCCATGGGAGAGAAAGCACAGCCAGGGTGCCCAAATTCCTTTGAAAACGTGAGTGATTCCTTGGATGTGAAACATCACAGCCCCTCGGGGAGGTGCTTGAGGGGCCCTGTCCTCATCCCCAAGGGTACTATTCGAGCTGAGGTCGTGCTGTCCCCACCCTCCAGGAACCCCCACAGATGGCAGCTCCCGTGCTGCTCCTGCTCGGGCTGAGAGGGGATTACTTAATTAACAATCCAGGAGTGCCAGGTGAAAGCTTATCTATCCAGGGAGAGCGTGCCCTGATTCCTCGGCGTTGTACACATGTGGTATCGTTTTTCCATTATTTGGAACATACAGGACTAAATTAATAACAGTTCCTACAAGGCCCTGGGGCTCTCCGTGGAAGAATTTTGATCTCCTTAGGAAAGGCTCACCATTTCTCATAGGAGAGATGCACTTGACTCCTGACCTCTTTTCAAAGGCACCTGTGTGAGCTTTTAAAATCCACTACCACCAATTATCCACTTTCAACCTGAAGTGTTTAAACCTCGGACCACATTAACTGAGCTTAGCACATAGCCATGTCATTGCAGACTTCCTGATGTGAGGAGATGCCTTGACACGGCTGAAAGAGAGTTTAGGGATGAGGCATGAGATTATCAGCTTCTCCTCCTGACAGCTTCAAACAAAGGAGCCTTTTAGCCACCTGGTTTGTGTCTCCCACACCTGCATTAAGATTGGGAGACAAACCTTTGTACTGCTGCCTTGATCCTATTATTTGCATGTACCTGTCCACAGTCACCCTGCATCACTTAATAGCCTTCAGAGAGACCAAAGGGAAGAAGATGCACATCTACTATTTCTCTTTCAGGTTTAATACCTTTTCTTCTTCTTTTTTTTTTTTTTTTCCCCTCTCCAAGGCTGCAAGACTTTTAGGACACTACAGCATTTATTTAAACTCTAAGGAGATTTATTTGGCATGGGGGATGGAGGAGGGGAGGCTGTGGGAAGGCTGAGGATGTGGATGAGGGATGAAAAGAGAGAGGAGGCCGTTTTAAGGGTTTCTGGCTGGGCTGCAGAGAGCAAAGCCCAGTTCCTGCTCTCAGCACCAGCAGTTGTTTGGCTTTAGGACTTCTCTGCTCCCTGCTTTGGTTTGGCACTGAGGCCACCTCTGTCCCCTTGTCCCTGTGAGTCACCTGCAGCTCTCCTGCTGCTGCACACAGTGAGGGATGCTGGCACTTGAGTGCTTCACCTGCACTCCAGGCACCTGCTCCCCTTCTCAGCTCCTGTGCTGGGGTGCACCCTCATTCCTCCCCCAAAATGGCCCTGCTGCCTTACACCTGTGGGCTCCAATGTCCCAGGAAATCAGCTCCAAGGCCAGACTCAGCCTGGATGCAGAGTTCAGGATGTGCCCTGCTTCCATCTCCCTCTGCCTGTCGGTGAAATTAGCTTTGTGTTCTCTGTTCCAGAGCTGAAGGCATGTCTAGATTTTAAATTAAATTCATATTCTCTTTCCCATGAAGGACAGAATTTTGTTAACCTCCTGGCTCCAGCCCTGGCTGACAAGGTGTCCATGCAAGGGGAGGTTTCATCCACAGCCTGTGCATATACATTGCTGCATTGCAGCCTCAGCCAGTTCTTTGACTCATCAATGTAACTCAGGAAGGTAGAAATATTAGAGTTGCATTTGTATTCCAGGCCTGGTTTAAATCACCAGCATTGTGGAAAGCTCTGGATAGGTCCAAAAAAAAAAAAAAAAAGAAAAAGAGAGAGAGGGAAGAAAAGACTTTTCTGGTTCTAGTTTTTCACATTTTCTTTTCCCTTCTGAAAAGTGAAACCCTCCAGCTGCCCAGCATTGCACAATGGCCCAAATGCTGTGAGTTCCAGCCCTAATCCCAGCCTGCTCTGCACGCCAGGCCCAGCAGAGCTCGGCAAAGTGCCCCACTGCCACCCTGCTTCCCATTCTGCCCCTCCCAGAGGTGTCCCTTCGTCCTGAGGTCACAGCAAGGGGCTTGTCCTGTCACCAGGCCATGCCTTTGACCTCTGACCTTGTCCAGCAGCTGCAAGAAACACAGAGGACAAAGAACAGGGTCAGCTCCCTTGGCCATCCTGTGATTTGTGCTGCCACAGGAAGCAAAGCAAGTGGAAATCTCCAGATTTTGGCCATGTGTTGGACATGCTTTCCATTATGGTCAAAGGAGTGCTGCCAGTGTTCCACCAGTGTGCCAGGTGGGATGAAACCAAGCCCAAATGTTTTCCCAGTTACCGGATGATGGATAAACTCCTTGTTCTCCTTCTGTCTTGGCAGAGGTGGCATTTGCCATAGATTTTCTGATCCATTGCAGGATCTGGATGCAGGTGCCAGGCATCCAGGGAAAGCCCCTGAGATCCAGGTATGGTTTTGGCATTGTTTATTATTATTATTATTATTTTACTACAGCATCAGGGCCAAGCCTAAGGTCTCTGCCAGCATTGCCTACCCTCAATGACACAGAGGAAAGTTTCACCAGGACTTTGGGTGTCTCCAGGAGGGATTGATGGGAAAAGAAGGCATCATGCATTATGCCCATGTGCCAGGTGATGAATTGGATGACTCAGCCAAAAACCACTCCAAAAAGAGGCCTGATCCTCAGCAAATAATCCTGCACCAAGTGCCATCCCTGGGTGAGGAGCAAAGGCTCAGCCAAAAGTCAGTAACACCAGAGGGAAAGGATAGTCTGTGGTTAAAGATATGTGCTGAGCCTTCCAAGAGGGATGGATTTAGTTCCTCTTTTTGGCTTAGTGTTCCCATGATCCTGACGTCAAACAAATCACTTCATCTTTTGCCACCTCAGTACCCCATCTGTTAGAGTGTATTTATAGTATTTTTCTTTTTTCTCTTGCCCTTTGCCTTTTCTGTTCTGAGGTCCTCAGAGTGAGCTTGTCTTGCTGCTCAAGGTCCATCAGAAGCGGGCTCTGAACTGAGTTCTTACTGCTGGAACACGAATTTTATCTAGATTATAATGCTGTGCCTACCATGTTTATGACACTGGTTGAGAAATCCCCATTACTATCCGTGGAAAATTTTGATTTGAATGAAAACGTTGAGTGGTTTGTTTGCAAAAGGAGAACCCCGAGCACGGTTTCCATTTTTCCCAGAAAAATCTCTGAAGAAAGTTTACAAACCCCAGAAATTCTTGTGAAATCAGAAAAGCATTCATTAATCAGCGTTGCAGAGTCAAACAAAAGACAATATCGTCTGTCCCACGGGCGGATTTCCTTCCTCTCTGCAAGGAGCTGGAAGCCCTTCTGTGCCGCCCAGCCTTGGTCAGAGCTCTCATTCCAGAGGAATCTTCTGCGCTTGTGTGTCAAGGAAAAATCTGTTTCCAATAGGCGATGGAAGGTCTGTGCCTCGCGCTCCTGTTTCACACAGAGCCCTCCCAGCCCTGCCCTGGCAGAGCCTCACAGGGTGTCTCACACTGCTCCACCAACTCCAGAGCTCTGCCAGGGCTGGGATGCTCAGCATGGCCCAGGCCAGGCCTGTGGAAAGGATTTGTCCATCAGTGTGATGCTCTCGGCTCTTTCTGCAGCTCCCCCCCTCCTCCCTGGGGCTGCTGGGGGTAGAGATGGACAAATGGAGTTCCTTCCACCTTGCTTTGCCTTGTTTGAGAAGCTGAAGTTTCCCACCAGCTCAGACAGGAGGTCCTTGGGAAGGGCTGAAGCTGCCAACATGTGTTCTCTTCTTCCAGCATTTCTAAATCTGAAATACCTAAAGAAACTCCAGTGTGCAAATAAATAACTCAATACTTGCAGGTGGCAAAACAGTTCAGGGACCATCAGCCAGTCTGAAATTCAGCTGCAGGATAGGATTGCACCTTTCTCCAAGCAGAAAACAGCATCTCCACAGGTCTTTCCCCATCACAGACAAGGCTGTGGTCTTACCTTCAAACCCTATTGCCCCCAAGGCAAGGAGCACACCAAGGATTTGTGCTGGAGATGATCCTGCACAGAAGTGATGGGGGAGATTCAGAGTGCTTTCTCCTCCTGGTTTCTGCCCCATTTAGCCCAGGATGTGCTGCTCACACCATCGCCTTGTCCTCATCCCTCCACCAGGAGGATTGTCCACCGCTTGCAAGGATTTGGGAGCTTTTCCACCACCCAGTGTCATAAAGTTCCTCAAGTCTGGGCAAGAATTTGTTCCATGTCGCCATCCCCAGGAAGCCAGAGCATCACCAGAGGAGGTCAGGGCAGATTCCCAAAAATGTGACCCATCCTCTCAGCAATGTGAGCATAATTCAGAGTGTGCCGCGGGCTCACCAGCTCTGGGGGTTGCTGCCATGACTCCACGAAGGGCTGGACTCCCCCAGGAAGAGCAATCCAAGGAGGAGGAGCCCGGTGGTGCCTCTGCTGCCCTCAGACAGCAGGGGCTCGTGGTTGTGCAATGTTTACATGAGCACAGAGCTCTCCATGGCTACACAGAGCTCGGGAACAGCAGCTCCAGGCTCAGAGGAGAACAGCTCGACTCCCCTGGAGCCACAGGAGGCTGTGCTGGCCTGGACAAGGAGCTAAGTGCTGCAGAGGGAGCTGGAGAAGTCTCACACCCCCTTATGTTGGTGTCCTCCATCTCAGAGCCACAGCTTCCAAAGAGGTTGTTTGTACAACTGGAGTTTCTGCAATGGCCTCATCCTTCCCCCAGATCCCTCCCAGTCATCCCAGCTGTATTTTGGGAAGATGCTGGTGTGTGCATGTTCTCTGAGCTCTCTGCTTCACAGCAGCATCAGCAGTGAGCAGAGGAAGAGCAGCAGGA
Source organism: Entomyzon cyanotis (assembly GCA_024500445.1). Lineage (NCBI taxonomy): Eukaryota > Metazoa > Chordata > Aves > Passeriformes > Meliphagidae > Entomyzon > Entomyzon cyanotis. Next base: position 2,578,170 of record JAKEPQ010001030.1, read on the forward strand.
CCTGCTGATGTGGCCACCTGCAAACGGCAGCTGCAAAAGGTTCAAACACTGCAGAGCATTGCAAAGGAGCACCTTAATCACACAGGGTGAGAATCATGAATGGTTTGGGTCAGAAGGGACCATAAAGCTCATCTCATTCCACCCCCTGCCATGGGCAGGGACACCGTCCACTATCCCAGGTTGCTCCAAGCTCCATCCAGTGTGGCCTTGGACACTTCCAGGGATGGAAGCATTTGTGGTGCAGAGGGAGCCTGGGGACACCTGGTTCCTTGTAGGATGGAGGCCTAAACAGCAACTTCTTAGGTCTGTCCTTTAATTTTCCATGCATTTCTTGATCCCACCTTTATTGTCTGCCACCATATTTCCAACATTGGAATGTATTATTCCCTTTCAGAAGGTGAGAGGCCTGTGAAGTACATGCTGAGGGCAGATTTCCTGGTTGTCCAGGCAGACCAAACTCCACATCCAGCCATGCCTGGGCAGCTGCTGAGATGACAGTCTGTGCTGGTGCCCACAAGCTTGGGCATTCCCTCTGCAAAAAGGACAGAGCTGTATCCAGACTCCCCAGCCAGAGCATCACTGGTGTTCATGCAGACAAACTCCTGACTGATCTTGCTCCAGTGGAGATTATGGGCTTGACTTGATGTAGAACAACTTCTGATGGCAAACAGGGGAGTGGGGTGTGTTGGCCAGTTGGAAGTTGTTTTCTTTGGTTTGTTTGTTGTCGGGGTTTTTGTGAAGATTTTTCTCAAAGCGTTTAGTGCTGGTACCTTTTTGAGCTCCAAATTTGGATGAATAAATGTCCTGGTGAACAAACCCCAAATCTTTGCCAAACCACATCTTCTGGGAAAGAAGGGGATCAGCCCCTGAGACAATCCCTGGGGAGCCTTATGGGGACAAGTTGTATATGCTGGCATTCAGAGGCCCTTTTGTCCAATTTCCCTAAACTCAAAATCTCAAAGAACCTTCCTTTGTGTTATGGGGCCTCTTTTCTTTGTCATGTTGGGAGAGGATTTCTCATCTGAAGGCTGATAGGACTTTTCAAGGTATCCCAGTCCCTCAGACCTGAAGGCACAGTAGTCTTCCTGATGGACCATGACTGGACTTTTTGGGTGTCTTTAACTCCAGTGCATGACATCCCAGGCTCTGGTGGTGATGGGGATGTGTGGCCATTTCCCTTCTTCCATGTAAACCCATGGCATGGTTTGGGGAGAAAAACAAAAGCAGCACAGAGGATTTGGAGGAGTTTTCAATGCCTGAAGACCCCACAGGTGAAGCCTTTCTCAAGGTAAGTGCCAGAGATGGAGTTCAAAGAAAACAAAAGTTTTGCCTACGTGGCTTTTCCATGGGGCTGGGAATCACTGAGGACAGCTGTTCCTGAGACAGCTTTGGGAACTTTGCTGGCTGAGACAGCTTAAATCAGGAAGAAGGCTCCTTGGGATGACTGTTCAAAGCCTCTGGGCATTTTTCACACTTTAAATGCCCAAACTAGGTTGATAAAGACTCACACAGAGTCATGGAGATCCTGAGTACCACTCCATGATGGTTATGCCAGTCAGACTCCTCTCCTGGCACTCAGGGCGCAAAAATCAAGGAGGGAAAACACATAAGAAGAATAAAAAAGAAAAAAAAAGGTGCCATGGGGACCATGCACCACCCACATGGAGAGCTCCAGATGTTCCCAGCACCAGCCCAGCAGCCACCAGCCCATTAGACACTCATTAACAAGTGTAGACACTGGCAGCAGCAAATTTGGGGGTTGCAGTCTGCAGAAGTGCCCCTTTCTTCCCTCCCCAGCCCTGCCTTTGAAGATCCCCAGCCTCCTGCTGACACACAACTTGTGGAGATGCCTCTGAGTGAGAGGTTCCTCAGCACCACCCTGTGCACTGAGGGTACAGCCTCTGAGGATGGATGGTATCCAAATGTTTGGCAGAAATTCTGACTTTCCTTACTTTTAGGCGTATCTGTGGCTTTTTGATACTGTAAACAACTGACATAGGCATGGAAGAATAGTGTATCTGAAACAGTTTATACAAAAGAATTCCATCTGTCAGTCTGTTTACAGTTCACATGTGAAAAGGCAAAAATCTTTAAAAGGAAAACCCCGAGGGGAAAAACATTTATATATATAAATACGTGTATATATACCCCATACATACATAGGATACACTACAAATAATTGTTGAAGTGGAACAGTATCAGTGTAGATTTTCTTTTTCTCTTGAATGCAGTATTCTTTTTTTCCCCTGGTGTAAATTAAATTTTCCCAGTTTGCTTTCTAACTTATTCAAAACAGCACAAAGAAAGCAGACTGGAATTAACAGGGTGGTTTGGTTTCTTTTTTTTTTCCTTTTTTTTTTTTTAACAAAACACTTTCCTGTTTTAAAGTTGTCCTAAAGCTTCTTGAAACTGTGCGTAAGATCGTGGTATTGCAGTAAAGAAGAAATACTGCTATTACACCCTTGAGAATAACCTTGAAACCCGGCTGCTGTGTTATCTGAAAGGGGATTTTAGAAATTGCTGTGAGAGCTTTAACTTCTGCTTGGACAGACACCAAGGAAAGCCAGAAACGATCCAGGTTTCATGTCTTTTCTCAAGGGAAGGAAAAATCCTGCGTAATTATCCACCTCGCTCCTAAATGCCAAAAGGCAGAACCCTGGAGACAAACATGGCAAAAACCTGATGTTGTAATATTTGTGCTGAGCTGATCCAAACCTGGATAATGCACAAGCTCATGCATAGGTGTCACACAGGTTACAGGCACAAGCAACCAGGGGTGGTTTCAGCTCTGTTTTTCCTCTCTTTGGAACCAATCCTGTGGGTGAAACTGCATTAAAATAGTTTGGTGCTCATCAGGGCTGAGGGATTTGTCCTTGGCTGAGAGGATCCCTGCACGGAATCACAGAATCACAGAATATCCTGAATTGGAAGGAACCCACAGGGATCATTTACAGCTGCTGGTGGTAGACATGTGCTGAGGACCAGGGCTCTGGACACATCACCGGGGAGGATGGTTCAGAGACCAGACTGGGGTTTTCCACCTCTGGAACATGAGTTTTTCCATGGACGTGTGTTTCAGTCCCTTTGACATCACGCTTAGGGAAGCTGGGAAGGCTGTGAGAAAAAGGTGTTTGGCCCAAGGGCAGCACCAGCACCATTCCATGAGCACTGTGTTGATCCAAAATCCAGCAAAAGTCCCATCCCAGGCTCCCCTTGTCCTCCTGGCCTTGCTGGCTTGGCTGCTGCACATGCCAGGCCCTGCTCTGATGGCCAGGGCTGCATTGTGCTGTTTGTTTTTCGGAGCCCCACAGATGAAGCAAGATGGGTAACAACACAAATATTTACATGTGGCAACCGTTTGTTTTAATTGCATGGGATGAAATCAAGGTTTTCTGTTGCCCCCGCAGCAAGGGGAGGAAGTGGGGGGTGTTTTTATGGGCATTCCAGAGCCCAGCCAGCCTTGGGAGGTGAAGGAACAACGTTGCCCACCAGCTTGACCAAACATGTGCTCCTCATATTCCTCCACCATGAAACAGCTCTTTTTTATTGTGTCTTGGCAGGGCTAGGAGCCTGCAGTCCTGGTACGACAACATCCCACTCCTGAGAAATTCCATGGGGTCAAATTCTGCCTTTTTTTGTCTTCCAGGGAGAAGGAACAAGTGTGGAACAGGAACACACCTGTGCCCACCATCTTGCGGTGGTTATGAGTTCTGGGAGACCTTCTTTCTTCTTCATCTCCTACAGAGGGCAGCCCCAAAGAGCAGGAGAAATAATAAATACAACGAGGTTTCTAACGGGATGTTGTTGCCAGTATGTGGAAGCATTATGGGGCAGTTGGGGCTGGTGTTGGCTGTAATTTTTCCCCAAGAGATTTGCCCAAACTGCAAAGCCAGAGCAGGAAAAGGTCACCATTTTGGAATGTCATGTTTGCCAAATCACTTCCTATCTCCTTACCCAAGCTGTCTGTGATCAAAACTGTTCAGTTGCTAAGAGACAATGAAAAATTGAAGGAAAGATACTGATTTTTTAAGAAAAAGAAGAGAAAAAAACCCAAACCAAACCAGAAACAAACTTTTAGGGAAGAGTTCATAATAATAATAATAATTATGTTCCCCTTGTTTGCTGGCCTGTGCCTTACTTCACATCCTATGAAGAGCTATGTTGAAATGATATCACAGAATCTCCAAGACCAGAGATATTTCTTGAAGGAAAAGGTGTATCTCAGAAATATGGATATGTGTATTTTTCTCTTCCTGTTTTGGGAGATGCTGTCATGGTCTCACAGTCTCTGGGGCAAGCACTGGGAACAGCCAAAGTCAGGCAATGGAATTTAAATTTTTTAACTGATATTTTCAGTTTTTCTCAGTTTCTCCTAGAGAGGTGAGAAAGTGGTTTTCACCAGAGATACCCTTCTTGGGTAGAGCTCCTGGAACAAGTTCATCTTAAATTTAGGAGAAGCCAGTCCTGGATTACCCTGTGCTGCCAGATGTGAATCCCAAATAACCTCTCTGCTAAAAGACAGCTGTGCTGCCATCCCCAAGGAGATCTGGCCTGTGCCACCAGCATGTCTGGACATTTGATGGGTCAAAGGGGTGCCTTTGTGCACAAAAGATCCACCAGACTTTCCCGAGGCAACCTGGCTTCATCCAAAGACCAGCTGGGAGCCAGTCTTGCCGCTCATTAGAGAGTGGCAGTTTTATTTGTCTTTTTAATTTATTTGGCATTTGAAAGCTGAATTCCCTTTCTTTTGCCATCCAGCCTCTGCTTGAGGGTGTCTTCCGTGCAGCTATCCCTATTTTTTTAATATGGTGTTGGGAGTTGGTGATTTATGGGTCATTTATTTTTGCTTAAACAGGAGCCCCAGAATTTCAAGAACTTCATGGTACGTGTGTTTTAGGAAAAAGGGGCCAAGGAGGTGGTGTGGGACCTCAATTAGTACTGCAGGACAAGAGAGACGGATGCTCCACCCATGGTGTGGACACCCAGACAGATGCCTGGTCAGCCTGTGAAGTCTTTTGGGTGTTTATGGCTCCTGTCTGGGACTAACAGAGAGCTTTGAAACACCATTTGGCATGAGGCAAAGCCAATGCATGAAGGTGGGGTTTTCCCTAGTGAGAATTCCCATTGAAATGGGGGACAAAATCCCCAGAGAAAACGAAGTCACAGAACCCTTCATCTCGACCGCATGGGGATGTCACACCATTGATAGCTGCCAGATAAAGCTGTGGGGCAGGACAGGCAGAGCAGATAAAGGGAGGTTGTTCTTATCCTTGTGAATTAGAAACATATTATTTAACAGCATGGACCAGACTTGATGAAAGGCAGATAAAAATGCAGGTAAATCCAACTTGCATTGTTTGCTGGCATCCTGGTGTGGAATCAACCCATAGAGCTGTGGGTATTTAAGTGGGACACAGGAGTCAGGAGTGTGGGATCCCTTCTGAATCAACACTGGCACCTCAGCCAGTGGGTAGTTCAGGTCTGAAATAGTCACATGCTTAGAGAATGAATAATTACCATGATCAGTCTGACTGTGCTGGCACATCCCCCACCTTTCCATCGGTGGAGGCACAAACACCTGCCCAGGAGACTTAACACCAGTGATCTCCTCACAATTTTCCAGCAGTGACACCATTTCCCTTCCAGGTCGTCCCATCCTACTTGTGGTTGCAGGCAGGTGAGAGCAGCTGAGGGCTCATGAGTCCCCCAGCCCCAGCTGAGGGTGACCCTTGGTCAGTCCTGGGTGAGGGGACAAGTGTGCATTGAGATGATGCTACAGGGACAGAGAGCATGGAAGGTAAGGACTGGGTGGGAATGCCAAGGATACACAGCATGGAAGCAGCAGCTCAGAGCCTTCAAATTTCCCTGCATAGCCGACATCCCCTCCCTCTTTGCTGTGGAGGAGCTCTGCCGTCCTGGCTTGGGATGGCCGGACACAGTTGGGATGGCCGGACAGGCGCACGCCTTGGTGATCTCTACAAACACAGCCGGCCGGGCATTACATCAGCCCTGGGTGGGGTGGCCCGGCCGGAACGGCCTCCAGACAGTGCAGGATGTGACCCGCTCCGCCAGCCCGGGCTCTGCATCCCGGCATCGCACACAGACAGCTCCCGGCCTCCCGTCCCCCTCCCTCCCTCTCTTCTTTTAACCTCTTGTTTCTAAAGTGGTTTCTAAAATAAGCCCAAGTCTCGGCAGCTGCGAAAGGCGTTTGCTGTCAGAATTGGCCCCTGTGCAGACAGACTGGATACTGCAGGCGCTTGTTTTGCATTTTAAGCCTAAACATTATTTCCCCCCCTGCTTTTTGCAGTTGGACTCTTAGTTTTTAATAGTCCTTGTCATGATGGAAAGTGCCAGACTCCAGCTGTTCTTCCCAAACCTCTGGGAGAGGCCTGGTTACATCTAGTTCTCATAAATCTTGAATCCAGTTCTAGCAAGTCTTTAAGCCTGACCACTACGCTGCCTGGGCAGTCCATGATTGAAAACAGGAGCAGAGGAAGAAAAGAGGAAAGGGGGGAAATAGAGAAAAGACTTCTCACTTGTAGGCTGCTTCAGGAAAAGTCTCCAACAGGCACAGCATGTAAAGTCACACTGAGATGAGAGTCAGGGTGTTCTCTACAGCCACCTTATAAACAACTTGTGGCATCAGAGAAAAGGATGCTGGAGACAGATTGCATGCAAAAACAAAAGCAGGATTCACCTGGCTTGCACAAAAAAGGGCTGCGAAAATGTTCTTGTGTCAGGAATTTTGAGAACCTGCATAAATGAGGTGCAGAGATCCTAAATCTCTCTCAAAGATCTTCAGCTGGGACAAACTGGTCTGGGCTCTACACATCTGATTTATGTCTGTTGTGGATTTGGCCTTCATGGTTGAAAAAGAGCAAAAGAGAAAAAGGAAAGAAAGGGAATGCAAGAGTACGCTTTCATTTGGGGAAAATTGTACCCAATACTGCCATGTCTTCCCCAGTGCTTGGTGAGCAGTGAGAGAGTTTAATCACACAGAGCATTGGTAGCTCTGAGCTGGGTTATTCCTTGAGCTGTGAAACCCTGGAAGTCCTGTGGGATCCAGGCACTCACCATGCTCAGTGATGGGTTGGAGTCACCAGCACTGATGGGGAGCTATAAAAGGCTCCTGTTGAGTTTGAAGAGGGAGCTTGTTTAATCTGTGGATGGGATTGTGTTTTAAATCCCTTCCTGGTGCTCTGGGAAGCTACTCCAGGCCTCTGCAGCCTTTGCTACAGATGTGTCAAGTGGCAAGGGATGATAAAGATGTTGCTATGTGTCCTTCACTCCCCATGGCATGGAAGAGGAAAAAGGGAACCCTACAGCCTTGAGAATAAGATAGAAAATAGCCCATGACCACTTAGCATATAAAATATCCAGGACAAGACTACACTGGCTTTCATACAGTGGGAAGGATTGAAACCTTGGCCAAATTCATTATCATCATCATTCATGGAAACTTTTGCTGTTTGCATGCATGTGGGAGACTCCAGGAACCATCACAGAGAGAACCACAAGGAAAAAAAGGTGTAAAAGCTGAACACACACACAAAGCCCTCAACCTTCTCTTAGCTGCAGAACAGAGATCCCTTCCAGCAAGGAGCACAGAGATCAGCCAGTAGCATTGACACAGGCACGTGTTTGGGTCATGGAAAACCAGAAACTCCAGGGAAATGTGGAACTCAAGTGCCCTGTGATGGATGGGCAATGGCTTTTTAAGTATCCTCATTTCAAAGGAGCACAAACGCCGGATTCTGCAAGTGCAGCTTAACCTCACCTGACTCCAGGGACACCTTCCCACTGCCTCCAGTGACTGCTGGACGGGGCCTGTCAGAGGCACAATTTTCCACGGATAAGCCATGCACTTAAGCAGCTACACATTTAAATACTCTAGATGAGCCTCCTTCCTGGATTTCCCAACATCTGTGCTTCCTCGCCTTGGAAGCCATCCCCCTCTTGGATCTGGACACTCGGAGCGTGCGGAAACGAGCGGGGGCAGCTAAGGACAGCATTTGTGCAGGGGAGCAGAGCTCCTTGCTGTGATACAGGAGAGCACCTGCGGGTGCTCTGCCAGAGGTGCAGCTGAAATTCCATTATTGCTGCCTCTGCATTAATTGGGGCATCCCTCCACATGGCAGGAGAGATGCTGGGAGCCCACAGGATGAGCCAGAATGCTCTTTTTCTTTTTTGCCTTCTGTCTGTAGCCTGTGCCAGGGCTGTTTTGCCCCTTGTGGAAGAGCCAGGCTCATGCCGGAGATGGTTTTGCTGCGTGGCTCATTTCTGACCACAGACAGGTTTCCAGTGCTGTTATAAAGCTTATCTCCTCCTGTTATTTCCAATATCAAATCACAGTAAGAAAACAGATTTCCCTTTGCTGAACACAGGTAGTATTACACTGGGGAGTGTTAATGGCTTAAGCAAAGATTTTTCCACCTACAGGCAAGTGACTGATAGTTTATCCATCTGCTGCATAAAACCAGTGCTTAAATCCCAGCTTTAATGGGTCATATCACCTGCGGTTTCAAAATAACTCTGGATTTTCTCCCGAAGGAAGATGCAAAATAATGAAAATTAGTACTTGGAAATGAAAGGGATTTTTTTTCAGTTCAACAAACAACCGGGAGCCCATCACTTTTTCAAGTCAAATTGTCTTGAGTGATTTTGTCGTAGGTCAGAGGGAGGTCAGACAAGTTAGGCTTGGTCTTTTTCCTGCGTTGTCGTCTCTCAGCAGGAGGAGGAAGTTCACCTCAGCAGGTGTCATAAACACCAATTTCCCAAAATTTCATAATCATTTAGATCTAATTACAAGACACACATGGTTTTTGACTTTCCCCAGGAAGACTTTGGGGAGTGTCCACCGCTAAACCAAATAAGAAGGAATTTGCAGTGATTTTGCTGCATTGGATGGGTTCAAATTTTTAATCCAGGAAATTCAGTTTAATTCCAGAAACTTATTTTAACAGGCTGTGTTGCTCCAGGTCAGTTCACTTACTGCAGCATCACAGAGACAGGGAAGGAAATGACTTTTACACTTTGTTTCAGTGTGTCCATCAAGGAAAGACACACCAATAAACTGACCTGGGGACAGAGTGAACCTTTGTGCTGCTGCCTCAATCTCTGCCTACTACAACAGAAATTCTTCTGCTCAATAGCAATTTGACCCAAAGCTAAAAGGCTGAGAAACTCTTATGGTGCCAAATTTGAGTTCTCAGTTCATCTTATAAAGGTAAAGGGTGTCACAAAGCCAAGAATTCTGTTTTCTCTGGAGGTCACCATAAGTGCCATGAGTGATAGCAGCATTCCTAGCAAGAGATATCTTGTGGTAGACTCCTTGTGACACTGCCTGAGCTGTTTGTGGCCCTCAGGGGTGACTAAAAAGGGGTGGCACTTACTTAAAAATCCTGTTTTAGGTATTGGCTGTCGGTGTTTGTCTCTCTCTACACTCCACCTTGCAGAGCTGTAGCTCTGTGCTGCTGCCATCTGCCCCTCTGAAGGCCATGCTGAGGCGCTTGTCCTGATGGACCTCCATGGTCCCCCTCTGTTCTTCAGCCTGAGGGGACAATTTACTGCCTGCAACCCTCAGGTGGGTACTGATGAGTAAGAAAAGAGAGATTTGCCTTAATGGAGGGGCACAGGACAGGGACACCTGATTTACTTCATCTCTGGCACCATGATTTACTTCATCTCTGGCTGCCCCTTCAGAGGGAGCTAAGCCAGCACAGAGAGGGAATACTGTTAATATGAACACTATGGTTATCCTTATCTCAGCTTTCTGTCCTTGCTGATCATTAAATTATCCCACAACCCATCACAGATAGGCCTGCAACATCCACAGCTCTATCAATAAACCTTCTGCAGCAGTAAATCCCTGGGCCTGACTGTGGACTGTCAGTACCTCCTCTGATTTATTCCCCATTTACCCACCATTTGCTTCAGGGGTTAAATGGAGTGGCCGCCAGTTCTGCTCCCTCTGTGACCCCTCAGTGACAGCGGTGACAGCCTCGGAGAGAAGGTGCTGAGGCCCCCCATGGTTTGTGACCATTTACCACAAAAAAAAAAATTTAAAAATCCTCATGTGGAGATGCCCCAGCATCTGTGGGCCCAAACCCACATCAGCCTAGAATGGTGGAAGAAGCTTATTCCTGATCCTTTTTGCAATTCATGAATCAACTTTGCCACAAACATGGCCAACACCACCATGAATTTGGGCAAGGCTGCTGCAAGTGTGGCCAGTGCTGCTGCAAACATGTCTGTGAGGACATTCAACAGTGCCACAGGTGTGACCTCCATGAGCAGAGAGAGGCCAGGACAATGCTCGGCCCTGGGTGTGTGCTGCATTAAAAACACAATCTCCACGATGGTATGGTGAAGATACTTTACTGCAAAAATCCAGGGTTCTTAAAGTGTTGGTTTGTTATGAGTTTCCATACTTGTGAGGCACAACAAATGTGCTTAACCACGATAGGAACAGGCATCAGATGTAACCAACCACCAGCCCACGGTGGAACCACTTATTGGTTCTAATAACTGTTTGACAATTATGTAACTTGTTTTTCACCTCTAGTTTAGCTGAGCCATTCCCAGAATGCTTTTCTAGTTAGCCAAAGTAACAGAAGTGAGGAAGGATTTTACAAGGGCAGCAAGGCCCTCACATTGCAAGGCCTTTCTGCTCCATCATGTGCAGCTGGGCCTCCAGGGAAGTGCAGGGAGATTGCAGAGGAGAAGCTGAATATGAGCCCAGTGTGTGCCCAGGTGGGCAAGAATTCCAATGGCACCTGGTCTGGATCAGGAATAGTGTGGCCACAGGAGCAGGGCAGTGATTGTCCCCCTGTGCTGGGCACTGGTGAGGCTGCCAAGGGCTGTGTCCAGTTGTGGGCTACTCAGTGCAAGACAGACTTTGAGGGGCTGGAGAGTGTCCAGAGAAGGGAATGGAGCTGGGAAGGGTCTGGAGCACCAGGAGGGGCTGAGGGAGCTGGAAAAGGAGCTCAGCCTGGAGCAAAGGAGGCTCAGGGGGACCTTGTGGCTCTGCACAACTGCTGCCAGGAGGGGACAGCCAGGTATGGGGTCAGGCTGTGCTCCAGGGAACAGGGACAGGACAAGGGGAAATGGCCACAAGTTGTGCCAGGGGAGGATCAGGTTGGACATCAGGAAGAATTTCTTCACTGAAGAAAATGGTTAAGCTTTGGAAGGAGCTGCCCAGGGAGGTGATGGAGTCCCCACCCCTGGAGGTATCCAAGGAAGGACTGGATGTGGCACTCAGTGCTCTGGGCTGGGGACAAGGTGAGGATTGGCCACATGTTGGACTCGATGATCCCAGGGGTCTTTACCAACCTCAGTGATTCTGGGATTGTGTGATTAAAGGCTCTGTGGAAAGTCAAAGAGAATTTATGGGGGGGAAGGTCCTGGCCAGGACCAGCCAAAGCACCCAAAAGCACCAGCCATGCATCCTGGGGCTCTGGGGCTTCCCGAGGGAATCTGGGTGAGCAGGAAGCTACTGACCTGTGCTCTGGGGTCCTTCCCATGGCAAGACAGAATGGCCCCAATTTCTGCTGCTCACCACTGACTTATCCCTGTGGGTGAAGCTTAATTGCCTCTCTTGGCCTGGACAATGCTGAAACTCATTTTCTGGACTCCAGAGGGATTGTGGTTGGCCTGTATCAGCCCCAAACACACTTTGATTCATTTTATTTCCTGGACTCCTAAAGGGATCCTTTTTTTTGGCCTGTTTTGGCCCTAAGCCCTGTTTGATTCACTTATTTCCTAGACTCCCGAGGGAGTGTGGTTGGCCTGCTTTGGCCCTGTCTTGCTGTCACTTTTCCATGCTGGTATGCAATGCATCTGCACACTTTAGATTCCTCTACTGCTCGTGCTCTCACTGTAGGCCAAGCCTGGATGTATTTTGCAACATTTCGGGAGTGATAAACACTCTTGGTCTGTTTCCATGCATTCACCTTGCTGAGATTTTCCTGCAGCCTTTCACTGCCTCATCCTTCCCCCTGTTGTTGCAAGGCAAGGAGCATTATAAGCGCAGTATGGCCAGACCCTTGCTGGAGAGGGGATGTTCCCTGTGGGATTTGCAGCAGGGAGAACCCCAATAGAGGAAGAGAAGGACCCAAAGAGGGGGAAGGTAGGCAAGAGCTACCCTACATGGCTATCAAAGGTGGTTTCATGGTTGTGCATCTCATCCCTGAGCCTGCCAGCTGCTTTCCCACCACAAGGAAACCACAGCTGGAGGTCTGGCTTCCCAGTTTGAAGCCCAGCTCTTCTTTGGAGAGCCTGTGACGGTGTCCAATGCTGACATCTGTAACTCTACAATAACACTTTGCTCTTGGCTCCTGAAAATTCAAAAGAATTTGTCAGAATACAGATAGGTTTGTTCCCTGTTAAAAGTCCTGACGTGTGAGGCTGCCTGGGACAGAGTCCCAGGACAGACCTGTGCCCTCCAGAGCACACGTGAGGATAAAGTCTTGCTTCCAGTAACAAATTGTCCCAGCACTGCAACAAGAGACCTATTTTATTTCTTTTATTATTTACAAATACCACCACAGTGCAAACTCATTCCATATCCCACCAGAACAGTATTGCTTTCCATATAGGCTGTCTGGAGATAAATGTTTCATCACAGAATTTATTGTTTACAGAGCTTACTCATTTACTGTGCAACTCCTTTTTATCAAGATCTCGTTCCAGAGGCTAAGCAAGAAAGAAATCCAATAAATCCAAGAGCCTGTTAATGCTGTGAGGAGAAGGCAGCTCTTTACTGAGGGAGCAAGTTTCATTGTCCAATTGTCCCAGGAAATTTAAAGCAGAATGTGTTTTTGACAGCTTCGTTAATGGGACTTTTTTTTTTTCCCTTGCCAGAAATTCAGGCATAATTGAGACATAGTGTTGAACTTCAAATGTTTCCCTGAGACTGGAATAGAGGACTTGATGAAGCATGTAATATGGCATAACCTCCCAATTATTCACACGTTTAGATAACCATAATCACACAACGCCCATCACAGCCGGGAGGTTACTCCAGGCAGATATTGGCAGGGGCTAATGGACAGCATATTGTGAGGGCAAGGAGGCTTTGGAAGGAAACATTAATCAGAATTTGGTAGCAAAGTCATCAATCACAACTTAACAAAGCTGTCACTCACCGCTGCAGTCCTGGGACCTCGATCAACTCAGAGTTCAACTCATCAGTCTCCAAGAGCAGAACTCAGCAAGGGAGAATGGCATTGCCTCAGTGGGACTGTCCCCAGGACACCCAGCCCTTGGCAGCGTGGCTTCTCCAGGGAAGAAGCAAGAGAACTCATCGCCAGGGTTTGTAATAACTGGGGCATGTATTTTTCAGTCAAACAACGTCGGTTTTGATTATCACTATTTGATGTTTTCTTGCTCTGGGTTTGAGAAATGCAACTGCATTCTGCTATTGGAAATCATTCCAACCAGGAGCTTTTCTAACTGCTTGCTGAGACACCAACAGCAAATTGTGACATGGGAGAAATGTACAGCAGGAGCACTGTAAGCAGACAAGAGGTCGTGTTTATTCCCATTTCCCAGGCACTTCTCTGGGATGTGTCCAGGTTTGTGTCCAGGTTTGTGTCCAGGTTTGTGTCCCCAGCACAAGTGAAATGCCAATAAACTGGACTGAGTTTAGCAGGTGGCCACCAAGATGGGCTGGAGGGTCCTACAGGGAGGTGCAGAAGGATCAGACCTTGTTCAGCCTGGGAAGTGGAAGTTCATAAGGGCACTTAATACCAGCCAGGAGTTTGGAGAGTGAAAATCTGGAGGTTTTCTAGATGTGACTGGAAAAGCCCTGAGCAAACTGATCTGACTTCAGTTCTGACCCTGAGTTCCAAACCTGCCAAGTCCCTCCCAGCATGAACAGCGTTGCAGTTCTGTGGCTGAAGGAAAAATGCTCTGTTCTCCACACTTTCAGGAGATGGAACAGGGGGCAAGTGTTCAAGCAGCAGCAAGGAAGACTGAACTTTGGGATCAGGACATGCAGCACCTTTGCCCAAGACCTGGCTGAGAAGTTGCACCACATCTCCTTCATGGGCTCCAGAGCATCTGGGAGTTCTGTTGCCTTTGTCCACGTACCTTTCCCAGTTTTTAGAGAAGTCCCTCATCCTACACTAGGGCCAGCCAGCACCAGTCCTGACACTGCTCCTGGAGAAAAGCAATTCTTCTGAGAGAGGATGTTTGCACTTCAGCTTGTGCCACAAACATTTTGTGGAGAGTCACAGAATCACAGAATATTCTGAGTTGGAGACCCCCAAGGATCATTGAGTCCAACTCTCAGCCTGGCACAGGAAATCCCAGGAGTCCCCATGCAAGTCCACACACCTTCTTTCCAAACAAGGCTTTCTAATCATCTGCTCTTCTGCTTTTAGGCCCTGTCTCTTCCACTGTTTTACCTAAGCCCACTCTCTATTTTGTCACATTTTACACCCACCATCCTCCCAGTTTCAGTCGTTAGGAGGTTCCTCTGCCCAGGCCCTCCCCCAGGGCACAACTGCAAACCAGGGCAGGAGTGGGGCTTTTCTTTCATCCTCCAGAGCTGGCTTCAATCTGCACTTTGTGCACTAAAGGGCAGGAGGTGAGAGGTCTCTGCGTGCCTAAGGAATGAGGGAGCTGCTGCAAATGAGTTCCTGAAGACTCAAACTTTCTGTGCCCTCCTTGCATCGTCCCGTGTTGGCCGAGACACTGCTTTTTGACAGCGCTGGAGCACATGGAAACCTTGATCCACCCAACACATTATGTTGAAAAACTTCATGCTTTGGGTGCATAAAGTTTTCCACATAAACAGGTGGGAGTCTGGCATGGCCGGTATGATTTGAGGCCAGTGCATGGTGTTTTTAACACTGTGGAAAACTTTTGGGTGCTGGCTGTTTTGTGAGGGGTCAAGTGAGTCATTATTTTCGTTGGCTTTCCCCTGGCCAGGGTATCCCTGAGAGGTTTGTTTGAGGTTCCCCTTGCTCCTCTGGCAGAGCTGAGGAACTCCCTCCTGATGCTGCTGTTCAAAGATGATGAGGGACATTTCCAGGGGAGGGGGGACTCCAGCAGTGCCAATCTCCTCTGGATGCAGGAGAAGGGGCAGAAGATTTGCCATTACAGTTGGTTTGCTCAGTCATCAAATTGCCAAGATATGGTGTCACCTGTCTCTTAGAAGCTGGGACCTTCAGTGGTACCTCAGTTACTCTAAAAGAGAAAACCAAGGTGATGGTGGGTTTGTGTCTGCCCTGGCTGGGCTGAAGGGTGGCTTTGAAGAAGTGAGACATCATTGCTGACACACGATGTGAAGAAGAAAACCCTGGGGTTTTGTCATATCTCACCTCAGCCGTGTGTTCTGTGTGCTCCAGGGATTCCTGCCCCAGCAGAAGGTAAAACCAGATTTCCTGAGAGGAGGCTGCACATGTGCCACTTGTTTTCAGGACAGACTGGTGACTCCAGGGCTTTCTCTGGCACTGCCTTGGTTTTGTTTGTAGCTGTCAGCCTGTAGGGGAACTCTGGAGATAAAGAGCCTGCAGTTGGTGACGTTGCCGTGAGGAACAAACAATCTCTTTTGGCTGAGGTTTTGTGTTCAGGTAGAAGGGGAACCTCTCATGAGATGGTCACTTTTGTCTCCAGAAAAATGGGGTCACTCGAAGGTGCTCCGGAGAGGAGCAATAAGGACATGGGACACATCAACCACAGGGAAAGGTGGAAAAACCTTTGGTCTTTTGCAAGTCCAAGTGCCTAAATCTCTCACTGGGCCTGAAGTGAGTGGTTTGAATGTGGCCCAAAGCCTGCGGTTGGACGGGAGCTGCCGGGATTCCGGCTGGATGTGGAGCTGTGCCGGTGGCGTGGAGCCAAGAGGCACTCAGTGTGCCCAGAGGAGGATGCAGTGGAGGCTTCCCAGCCTGAGGCTTGCCAGGTTGTATGGCCAGCAGCATCCAAGGGAGGGACCTGGTCATGATCCCATTTGGTCTCCTTGAACCTCCCTGGGCCAAAGGGACAGATACCACTGACAGCCAGGTCAAGTGGGGACAGCTTTTACCAGGAGCCAGAGCTCCTCCTTACACCTTCTTGAGTGGAAATGAGACTGTTCTCCCACCACACCCACGAGGGGAAGGGAGGGGACAGGGTGGGGAATCGTTATTTTAGTCATTAGCTGGTGGGGAGTTTACCGAGGAAGACTGACCTCAAAATCCCACGGTTTTCTCGTTGTAGAAGTAGCCAATGTGAGGAAAATGTCACGTACTCCAGGACTGGGACAGAGAGGAGAAATCCCTCTGCTTTGGAGATGCTGCCAGGATGAGCTCCCCTGTCCCATAAACAGATTTTGTTCCCACTCTGTGGACTTCTTTTTTTCTCATCACCTGCAGGCCATGGCTGAAGTCTCCCACTATGGCAGATGGGCCTAAATCATCCCTCTTGTGGAAAGAGCCCAAACCGTAGGCTGTGTCACAACCTCAGAGGTGCAAAAGGAGAGTGCTTGCAAACACGTTTTTGGAGGATGACCCCCTTCACTGCCTTAATAACAAACATTAGACCCTTTAACCTCAAATCTACGCTAGGAAATGATGCTCACATGTACATTTTCTTAGAACTGACTTCAGGCCTGAAGAATCTTCCACCCCAAGCATTTTTGTTTTGTGCTTTCCAGGTGGTGGCTGTGAAAAGCCCTTTGGCTCACCTGGTGGCAGGCTGAGGACATGTCTCACCCAACCTGCAGCATGAGCCACCCATGCCCAATGCTCCTTCTGTTTGTTGATCCATCCCAGAGGAATCACGTGAGCAGCTCCTGCTTCTGTTATTGTTCCAGGGCTCATGATGGAGGCTAACATTATATGAAACCTGGGCTGTTTATTTTAACAGAGAGGGTCCCACCAGGGTCACAAAGTGACGTCGCGTTCCCCACCCGCCTGATGGTGCTGTGGGGATACCAGAGGGGTTGTGTTTGAGATGCTTTCATATCCCACACAGTAGGCAGAGAGGGAAAGCTGATTTAAAGGGGTTGTTTAGAAAGAACAAAGTCAAGCCATTCTTCTTACATCAGGCCCATCTTGGGAAAATTACTCCTGATGGTATAAGCTGCAGATCAAGGCACATAGATGAAGAAAGTGAGTGTGAAAAGCTATTAAAACTCTTTCAAAACCTGTCATAAAATAGTAATAAAAATCTCTTGGCCAACATTCTAGCCAACACAGACTGATCTAGGGTCTTGGAGGTCACATGTGCAAGCTGATTTACCCCAAAGGAGGGTCTGCTCCATCTCCTGGCCCCAGCATTATATGATGAATTTCCTTTTCCAGAGCAGCCTTGGAGCTATGCAAAACACATAAAAAAGGGGGCCAAACATGGAATCATAGAATCATTTGTGTTGGAAAAAGACCTTTAAGGTCAATGAGCCCAATGAGTTACAGCAGCACTGCCAAGCCCACCTCTGAACCATGCCAGTAACCAGGTCTTGTGCGGCAAGCTGTGATCCCAAGGCAGAACATTTGCCTTTGGAATTAGATGGTGGAGATTCTCTGGGGGGTTCCCATTGCAATACAGGCCTGTGTCCCAGTGACACAGATGTTCCAGCTCCTCCATGAGTGACAACACCACTGCATCCAACCCACACCCGTGTCCTGCCACACTCCATGTACATGGAAGACCTCCCAAGAAACACCACCAAAAAATGGCATAGAAAAAATTCTTGTCTGTGAGGGTGGGGAGGCCCTGGCACAGGGTGTCCAGAGAAGCTGTGGCTGCCCCTGGATCCCTGGAAGTGTCCAAGGCCAGGCTGGATGAGGCTTGGAGCAGCCTGGGATAGTGGAAGATGTCCCTGCCCATGGCAGGGGTGGAATTAGGTGATCTTTAAGGTCCCTTCCAAGCCAAATCATTCCCTGATTCTGTATGTCCAAGAGAAGGAAATGTTCATCAGCAGGTGGCCATGGGCCAGACCTCGAGCAGGCTGCTATCTGGGGCTCTTCCCTGGATGTGCTTGAGCTTGGATGTGATGACTCCTGATCCCTGTGTCTCCCTCACCCCTTGCCCTGCCGTGCATGTTTTTGGAGCAGCCTTTCCCTGGCTGGGTGTTTGTACAGTGACTTGCATAACTGGAGGATGATGATTTTAGCTCAGGGCTCTCAGTCCCATGATGCAGCCCATGGTAATTAAATGCAGCAAGTGCTGTGACAGAAACCAAACAGGAGTGTAAAAAGGAGAGCTGGCTGTTCAAGGGAGGGAAGGAAGGAAGAGCCTCCTGATTTTCTTGTCATGAAGTTTGTCATGGGTTTGCGCAGAGGAAGGGCAGGGAAGGGTGACCTGCCAGCAGAGGTTGCATTGCTGGCTCACGTAGGGAGGGGAGGACTGTGCTTTGTGTGTGTCTGGGTTTAACAAGCGAATAAAGCAAAGATTTCTTTAAAGATACCAAGCCCAAGCACACCACAGATGGGAAGCACACATGAGCAATAGCTTTCACATGCTAACAAATAAAAGAGCCTTGCAAAACAGATGCTGAGGTTTGTGGGGCTGGCACAGGCTCGCTGCTGGCAGGGAATTAACTCACAGAAAGCTGAAAGGTTCAGAGATGGAAGAGTATCCAGAGACTGTTTGTTCATAAACACAGCTGAGGGCCAGCAACCTGCTTTATCCCCTGCCTGAGCTGCACTGCCCCAGCCATTCCTTGCAGAGTTTCTGCAGGAGAGAAGGCAGATATGCAATTCTTCTGCAGCCCACGCTCAAGAGAAATAATTAAACAGTTTTTCTTAACCTCTTGAACTTTTCATTTATTATTGCCATCCATTATGTCTACCTTCTCAAATAGCAGGATCCTGAAAGCCAGCTCCAGGGGTCAAGGGTTTATTGTTTAATGGAGATAGAACATTCTGTAAATTGCACAAAGTCACAATGTTTAGAAGAGAAGCTTCTGGTGTACTGAATCTTTTCAATTTAACAAACAGCGAGCTTTGACATATGTTCTTCCTCCATAGCAGGAAATTTGGGATAAGTGCAGTACTGGCATGGACATGTTACCAAATCCTTCCTGTAAACCAAATGACATCTGCATTCAAATAAAAACATTCCTTGCACCAAATACCAGGAAATACTAAAAGTATCACTATTCTTCTAAGGTCATGCTAAAATGAAGTTTTTGGCTTTCAGAACACAAAGTAAGTTTGTACAGGGCCAAGACGTTTTGTTCAACACACATTTGCTGTTACAAATCCCAAGAGATGTCCTTCTGGGTCAAATATGTGCATGTGTCTGTAGAATTTTGCAAGCATTTAATCTTCTTCATATGAAAAAAGAATAAATATTTTAGGAGCGTGGACTTACATTAACAAATATTGCCGTTGCCTTTGTTTTTACTAGTGCTCTGCTTTTCAAAGGCAGAAAAAGGATTTGCTTAAAACAAAGCAAACATCCTCAAAATGCACCATGCCAAAATAATCAAGGGAATAAATACCTGGGATTTACAAAATATGAATATTCTTCGGTAAATAAACTGAAGCAAGAGCAGGCAGGGAGAGGAGGCTGCTGAAGTGGTGGGGAGGGAGTGATGAGTGTAAACACTTTCATCTCATAGATGGCAAATCAAGAACATTTAAAGAAAATAAATGTATGCAGAGCAGATTCTTCCTTCTCATGTTACTTTCAGGGGATTTTACTGCTGATAGTTAACGCCACATAAAACCTTTGGAATATTGTACCAGCAGATGAAAAACTACAATGGCAGAAAGAGTTTCCCATGGATAATTAGCATAAATATCTGCTTGAAGCTGAGTAATTTGTTCACTGTACAGGATGTACTTCAGCAGTTTTATGAGCAAAAAAACACAGGGAATGTTTTGAATGACTTACATTTGAAACAGTGCAGGCAGATACCAGGGACTGCTCAGAGACTGCCACACAAAATAATTCTGCTCTGAGTGAATGAACCACCCATTCCCACCAAGCTCAGCGCCAGACATCCCTAGGAGGCTTCACCCAGACACATCCCTGCAGCTTCCCACTCAAAGGAACGTTTTCGTTTAATGGGAGGACAGGAGGATCCAGACTTTGGGAATGGAAAAAAAGAAAAAAAGAAAAAAAAAAAAAAAGAAAATGAGAGGAAAAAATTAAAATGGAGGGAAAAAAGTAAAATAAAAATCAGCGTTTTCCAATGTCCTTCTGAAAAAAAGAAAGAAAAAAGCACTGCTTCCAAAATGGTGATATTTTCCAAAAGGTCGTTTGGAAAAAAGGTAATTTCTTTTAAGAGGTACTTTGTTTGACAAGTGTGGCTTGAGGAGGTCACCAGGAAGGTGGCACTGGCCCAGGGGAAAGTCCAGCAGTGTTGGTCACTCCAGCACTCCTTCAGGCTTCCCTGGAGCACCCCTGTCCTCCAGGGCCAGAAGCTGGAGATTGTATGGTCTGTGTTTCCACTGGCATTTCCAACCTCTCCGGCTCCTGCCAAGGCAAAAAGGGACTGAAAGGAGCAAAAATACTACATGGGAACCACCTGAAGGGGAGGTGGTGGATAGTCCTGTAAACCCAATGCAGCCCAAGACCTGGAAAAGACCCTGAAAAGAATCTGACAATTAAATTGTGGGTGAAAGACAACCCAATCTTGCAGCCCGTGGGACAGTCCAGCTGAAAAGACACAAATATTCGGATTTTAGTGGGGACTCCAACCCACTAAGAAAGCTGCTCACTTCAGTAGATTCCTCACCTGGCCTTCAGCTCATCTCTGATGCTCCCAGGTTCAGCTGTGCTTCCTGTGAGTGATATTCCTGCCCTGGAGTATCCCAGACAGGGCATAAGCAATTCCACAGAATCCAGAGAGAGCTGAAGCAATCAGAAATGAATATACCCTGGCCTCCTACAGCAGTCACTGATTTGCAGTGACCCAAACTGCTGCTGAACTCACCAGGACCTTTATATTCTTCTGATACCTGTGCACATCTGGGCTGTAATCTCTGTGGTTTCCATCCTGGACCCTATGGCAAAACCTGAGGGAGGGGAACTATATATGTACAATGGAAAAAAAACCCCACTGCTGCTCTCAAGGTTGTATTTTTCATCTCTCTTTAATTAATTAAGTTTTTTTTTTTAATTGTTGTTGCAATACCAGCAAAAGGAAACTAGAAATGCTCACTGTAGGTAGTATGACTGGTCCCTCCACTGCTGATTTAGA
This sequence comes from Entomyzon cyanotis, assembly GCA_024500445.1. NCBI lineage: Eukaryota > Metazoa > Chordata > Aves > Passeriformes > Meliphagidae > Entomyzon > Entomyzon cyanotis. The sequence goes on from JAKEPQ010001030.1 coordinate 2,599,309, forward strand.
GTTCTCTATTAATCTTTTGAAGAAATTTTGGTAAGGATGCAGGTTGACACCTTTGGGATCTGATCAAAACACAGCCAGGTGGGGAACCCTCCAGGATTGATGAGAGCTCAGCAGTGGTTCCTCACCTGGCTGCAAATCCCCTCGGTGCCCCAGGCTACCCAGACAAGGATCCCAGCTCCTGGCTGGGTTTGCTCCATCTGTTAACCCAACAAAAGTCTCCCTGCAGCTTGGATGCAGCAGAGGGTGTTGCAGGAGGCCTGGGCTGGCCGCACACATTTGCCCACGTGTTTCAACTCCTATGGAGCAGCTCAGCTTCCCGGGAAACCCCTGATCTGGGATGCAATCCTGAGGCACTGCCGGAGGCAATCATCCCCCTGCTGAGCTAAACCCCCGCCCCGGGCTGCAGCTTTCCCTCCAAGTGAGAGCCTGGAGCTGCTATTCGGACCTTATATTTAGAAAAATGTGGGAAAAGAACTAGGTCCATTTCAGGGTTTGTATTTTTGTTGGCAGGATATCGGGTATCATTATGGAGAGCAAACCCAGGGTTTTTCTTTTATTTTCTTTTTTTTAAAATTTTTTTTTCAAAGTATGCATTTTCTTGCCAGAAACATATAGAAGAAGTGGGATCTGATGAGGGGAATTTGTGGCTGAGAAGCCTGAGGGAGCAGCAAAATGATTTCATCATCACATCTCTTGCATGCACAGATGTGTGGGTCCCAGGGCTGGGAGCACTCCTGAGGTCTCCTCCTCCATCCTCCTGCCCTGTGGCAGAACCAGCTTGACCTGCTGATGGAGACACCACATCCTCCCCAGGTATTTCCATCCTGACCTTGTTGTCCTGCCTGTTAGAAAGTTCCTTGAGTTTGCTGCAAGATCCACCCAGCATTGTTTTTCCTGCCAACGATGGGTACAGGGGACAGATTATTCCCTCCTTTTGCTGCCCTGTGTGACCCCAGGCAGCTGAAGAGCATGAGAGGGAACTCCTGAAGGATCTGGAGAGCCAACCAGGCTTGCCTGAATGCTTTGAATGGGACAGTGAGGTGTGATTCGTTTTGAGGGCTGATTTTTGCAGCAGTCTGGTATTTTAGACATTCGCAGAAGAGCAGGGATGTCACCAGCAGCACATTTAAGGACAAACCCCTGGCAGGCGCTCTGACACACGTCCTCTGGCAGACACACTTGCGTGTCACCCTTGAGGAGCCTGCAGGACATCTGCTCTGCCAGAAGTCGTGGCAGGGCTGTGGCAGATGGGCCAGCGGACGGCGGGGATGGAAAAACACAGTGATCCCGAGAAAACGACACCCGCCCTTTTCCTCTCTTAAAGAATTCACAGAATCGCCACCAAAATACAGGACCATGGGCTTAAACAGCAGACAGGGAACCTCTGGGAAAAGCCTCCAGCAACAGGGACACGTCATGGGCTGCCTGCTCAGCTGTCGAGTTAAGGGCTTGTCCTGCTATCGCTCAGTCCTCAGAAGGTCAACGATTGGCTTTGCTTATCTCCCAAAGGCACTTTACTCTGGTTAATTGGCACCCCTGGTGACAGGGCGGATTGATGGGCTCCCATCAGGCCTTCCACAGCCATCCCAGGAGGACATGAAGCTTCTCCTCACCCCTGCTTATTTGTCTTTTCCAGTGTTTCCCATGGAAATCCGCAGGAAGGACTCACTCATGGGGAATGGATGGGTGGAATGGCACTAATGTCAGGGCAGAATGCTGTGAGAGGAGGGTGGGAAAGCAGCCTGAAGCTTCTCTGTTTGTGTGTCCATCCCTGGATGTCACTGTGCTGCCTGGAGATTTGCCTCATTGCCTTGTGATGCTGTGACAGCACCAGGACAGGATTTGTTCCTTTTAAACAGCACTTTGTCACTTGAAGCCAGCTCAGGTGCCTCCATGGGATACTTCCCTGCGGAGCACAGATGGATTGAATGTCCCTTAGGGTGATCAAGGCCAAATCTCCAGGCTTGATGCCTTTCTCCTGCAGTGTGGAGGTGCTGGGACCAGAAGGAGGCATCAAAGCAATGTCTCCAAACCTCGCTTCCCCACTTGCATCTCCTGTTGTGCTGAAGGAAAGACTCCTCTGGACACTTTCCTTGTCTAGGGAAAGCCTCTTTCTACTGGTGATCCCTGAGAAGGACCAGATGTTACCTTTTAACTCCCTATTGCTCTAATCTCCTTCCTTCTTGGATCCCAACTTTACTTAAAAGAAGCCCCATAATTATTTAACTCCTCTTGGATGTTTCTCAGGGAAGGTTCAGCTATTTCTCCCCTCATTATGAGTTCCCAAGGCACATGCCCAGTGGTATGGCAGAAGGAAAACAAGCCCTCACCCCACCCAGGGCTGGGGGCAGGTTTCTGCAGTGGGGATTTGGTGAATAAAATGGCTGTACTGTGCTATCCTGTGACTCCACTGGGGTGGGCAATGCCAACAGCCTCAAGGGCTTTCCTTTGCCCTCTAAAAGCCAAACTTCTCATGTCTGCTCGAAACTCTCCCTTGTTTTCACAAACATCTTCATTTTTGCATTCTCCAAATCTGTTGTTTGCTGGGTGGGGCCAGTGGGACCATAACTTGTACCCACTGGCCAAGAGCCCCCAGACCTGAAAGGAATCATGGACAAATCCCACATGTATCCACCTCTTCCATGTTCATCCTGGCTTGCAGAGCCACCACTCCATGCCTGATCCCTGACATCCCAAGCTCACAGCTCACACGTGGTGTTGGTGACCAGGATCCACCATCTGTGCTGACAAAGTGCTGCAAAGCTGGAGCCAGAGCCTTGTTTTAAGCAAACAGAAATGTGCAGGACATACCAGAACTCCTCACTGGAAATCAGAGCCATATTCTTCAAAACTCTGGCCCTTTGTTCAGACGCCCTTTGGAGACCTCCCGCAAATACCTCACTTGGACTTCCAGATGCTAGAAATTAATTTTATTTTTTTAATTCTGTGCCACAAATCCTTAATTTTGGAATGTGCACTTTTCCTGTGCGGTCCCTGGCTCCTAGAGACTACAAATACATGTGAAATTGCAACAGACGTTGATAACAAAAGTTTGAGGGTAAACCAACAGCTTTTCAAAGCCTTCTCCAGATAATTTATCCTAGACTGGCGAGTAGCCACAAACTCCATGGTGGGGAAGGAGGCTGCTTTTGATTTAGCTGATGTTTAGGTGTGAATGAGGAGGAGAGATATACGATTAATCACTGGAAGCAGGGAGATGGTATTATTTTGATTCATACTTGACAAGTTTTCTAGGAATGCTGAACTCGAGTAGAAGTGCATGGTGGACCCAGCTGTTCAAACAGTGTGATTAATTAAACTGATTCCATGTGAAAAACAACACTGACTCTCGCTCTCAAATTGCAAATCATTTTCAATATATTGGGGAAGGGCCAGCCTGAGTTTTTATTAATTGCTCTGGAGGTGATGAATCAGGGTTGTCTACAGAGACCCACACAGGCGCACATTCCTGAGGATGTACGTGATGGTGGGCTGGTTTCTCGGCCGCTTGGAGCAGCAAGGGTTGCTTTCCCGGAGATGCTGCCACTCTCACACAAGGCAGGGATGAATCCCCAGGGTGCACAAGTTTGGATGAGCCTTCCCTTCCCGACCCTGCTCTGAGAGAGCTGCAAAACTGCAATGGAGCCGGCGCTCGTGTTTCGACCAGCGCTAATAATAAACCCTCCTCTCCCCTCGTTCACCTGCCAAACCACGGCTCTCTCAAAATATCAGCACGCTGAGAGCAGGCCGTGCACTGTATGATTTGCCCAAGACCACACAGGAAGCCTGTGGCCAAGCTGGAAATCGAGCCCAAGGCTCCCAACTCCAGGATCAGGGCTTGGCTGCCATCCTGGGACCCTTCCCCAAGCAAGGCTGGGGCAACGGAGGGAGATGGGTTGGACAAAGACACCTTGCCTGCACATATTTAAACCAACCCTGGTGTTGGGATGCCCTTGCAGCAGGTGCTCAGTGGGATTTATGCACCCCCAGGTGATCATGCCAGGGATTCGGCCCCATGAAAAGGTCCGGAAAAATTCTGCCCTGCAGTGGAGGCTTTTGATTTATATTTTCTCCGCCAGCTTGTCTGTTTTACTCATGCTGCTGACAAGGAGAGGGATATTTGATCCGTGCTGAGGGGCAGATGTTGAGCACCGCGGAGCAGGAGGCAGGGCTGCTCCTCAGGTGTAAACCTTCTGATGGCCATAAAATGACTTACAGGGGGGTGGGAGGGAAAGAAATAGATTAATCTGCCTGGTGCTCACAAATGTGGAAAAATACCCTTGAAACAGCTCAACTGGATGTTTGTCACCGCAGCTGCCATGGAGGGAGAGTGACAGCCCAGCAGCAAGTGCTCTGACACCTTTCAACTCCGCCAAATCCTGCAGGGCACCCCCAATACCAGGCAGTGACCCTGTGCTAACTGGTTTCAAATGTAACGTTTGAAATACCTCGCAAATACACATCTGAGCCAAGGTTTCCACCCTGAGCCTGGTGGGGAGGCTCTGGAAGCTTATTGCAAGCACCTGTCTGGTCTTCAGAAGCATTGATCTCCTACCGAGGTCAACAAGAGGAATTAGAGGGGCTGGTGGTTGCTGCTCTTTCTGCAAAACCCTGATCGCCATCCCAAAATTTGCTACCCAGGGAGCCCTGTTCTGACCCCTCGTGTTTGATCCCAGCAGGAGAAGTCATGTGCATTGAGATGTGTCCCAGACACCTCACGTTGGTGGAGCCCATGTGGCTCCAACCAGCCTTCCTCAGGGGCACGGCAGCAGGCTGACTCCTGGAAAATATTGCTTCGTCCACCCTCTTCAGACCTTGCAGGCTGCTGTTTCTCCAAAACAGCTGAGTGATAGTTAAAAAATGCTTGCCCTCCTTCCCCTCTCTCTGAAAGGAACGGGAGTCTCTACGGACCCATTTATATTGCTGGCTCAACTGAAGTTAATAGGAATATTCCCCTTCTTCTCCACAGGGGCCACATTTTTCCCTTGGGAGATCTGTAGGGCCATTTACTAATTTCACAGACATCTCAGCAATTCCCCCTTGTCAACCTGAGCTTCTTAGAAATGGAGAATGTGATCCCCCTCTGTCTCTGGGTGATTGTGACACCCTTGCCTTCATGCTCGTGCTGCTCCAAACAACACATTTTCTGAGCACACTGTGTTTGTCTGAAAATACACCAGGAGGGCTGCCCAATTTGGAAATGACTTGAATTACAAAAAAAGCACAGCTGTCTTTAACAGCTCTCGAAGCTCATGCAACTAGTCTGCAATTTATTGACTAGGATTAGATGCTTATTGTCTATGACACTTTAAATACCATTACATTGAAGTTTATACAAGAAAGTCCAAGTTTTCAAACTGGAATCTTAGCAATAACAGCTGGACCATTTGTTTATATGATAGACAGAAAAGAATGACTTCTGTAATCTGTGTATTTGGCTTTAAGATTTTCTACGACATGGGGAGACAGAAACCTGCCCCATCCCTAATTGAGGATTGTGAGACAGAGCTGAGCAGCACTGGCTAATTTGTCCCTGATGTTGAGACTGCAGCCAAAGCTGGGGTTGAGTCCTTCCCTCACACCTGATGGAGAAGCATTTGAAACCCTCTAGCCCACCTCTGACAGGCAGGGCTAAGTCTCCTGTCTCTCTCCCCCAGGCTGCTCACATTCCGCATTTTGTTTCTAGCATGAAAGACTTTGTTTTAAATCATAATAGTAACCAGGCTGTAATCACATTATAGCACACATGGAGAACTTGCAAAAAGTCATGTGCTTTGGATTTGACATTCTGATTTATGGTTGTGCGCTCCAGTTACACAGCTGCAATCTCATTTTCAACAAAGATGTTTTCTATTTTTCTATTACTTTGCTTCACCCTGTCTTTATGTTGAAGAAAATGAAAGCCACCAGGTGAAGCTGGCACAAGAGGACAAATGTTTGCATGTTCTGGATCAAAACCATGATCAAATATTTTATGCTCTCCTTTCATAAACAGCTTTCTAGGGGCACATGTGGAGGGGGTGTAGATTCTTCATTTTGAGCCATTTGAAGTTTAAAAAAAAAAAAAATTCCAGACTTTTATTTATTCAGAAACTAGATCAGCCTATGAAATTCACATCCCAGCCACTTGATCACAGTGACTTCAGCAAACAGGGAAGAGGTTGCAGAATTACTCCTCAGACAGTTGAACAGCCTCTCTGCTTGCTGGGATCCAAAGCTGCACCTTGAATAGATTTTACTCCTGAGCAAAGCCCAGCAGAGGTGGCAAAGCCTTTCCCTGCTCAGTTAATTGTAGATTGCAGTCATTAGCCCTTCCCTCTGTCGGTAACCCATTGGCTTTGCATTCCTAGGAAGAGTAGCAGCATTCCAGCTTAATTAAAAAAGTGAGCACTTTTGCAGTAAATTGCATTAACGTTGGAAAGAGGCCAGAGCTTATGTTTTACATGAACCTCTCTTGTCTTGAGCGGAGTAAAGAAAAGAAAATGTCATCAACATTCTTTTCACAATTTAAACACTGATGATCTATCTTTAGGGCCAATGTTGGCTGAGCATTACAGAGAGCACGAAACCACCGCTGCGTCCCTCACCAGGGGTAAATTACGCGTTGCAAACTCATAAACCTTCAAGTGTGGTGTAAAATTTTACTCAGGCCATCATTTTCAGTATGGCTTAGGAAGGGCCTAGATGGAAAACATATTTCTGGTGGTTCTAGAGCATGTGTTAAGGAGCTGAAAACACACAACAGTGGAGCCTCCTTGGGTCAGACATTGAGTCCTCGCTGCAACAAGGCTTTGACTGGAGACTCCATGGGCCAAGAAGCTCCTCGATCTCAACAATGAGTTGTTTTATCTACTCTGTAAATTCTTTAGGCTCTAAAGGAGGGAAGTTTCTGTCTTCAGGACAGTCCTGCTCCAAGTTAACAACTAAACACTGAGCTGAGACTCAATAGGGTTGAGCCCTGAAATGGAGAGCCAAGGTGTTGAAAATGCCCCTTGGAAGGAAAACTCCAGAAATTCTGTGTGCATCAAGGGGACCAGAATTTTTTAAAAATCACTTTTTTTTTCCTAGACCAGAAGTTTACAAATATCAGGGACTCATTTTAACCACAGCCTTCAACTGCTCTGCAGGGATGGGCATCAGTGGAGCTGGGAGGAGACACTGCCCTGAGCCACAGTCTGAAAGGGACCGTGGTGACAATATCTGCTGCTCAGTTCTCCATCAGCAATAACTCATATCTGGGGATAATGAGGCTATTCAGTGCTGGACTTCCTGGGTGGCAAAAAAATGAAGAGCTCAAAAACATTGGATTCTTCAGGTGAAAACTACAGAGTGGAAGCTTCCCCTCTTGCTCCACAGAATTTTGATGGAAAAAAATCCAAAATTTGAGAAAGGGAGAGTAATTTGTTTATCACTACAGATTAAATCCCAATGTTCTGGCTGTGGTGATAATATTGTGCTATTGATCAATGCACCATGTCTGTTGATCCTAAATATCTCTCCTATAGGGCATCAAAAGATCAGGGACACACTGGAGTACAAGATCTGCTGTCCCTAAGCCAAGCAGAGCAGGACTCCACCATGACTTCTTTTTCCAGAGAGAAGTGGGATAATCCCAGAGGATCTCTGGGTTACTGTAAGGATTGATCCCTTGGCAGAGTGAAGAGCAGAGGAGCTCAGTGTAACTCTGTAATGGGTTTTCCCGGCTGTGTGTAGCTGTTTTTGTCCTATTCTCAGCTCCAGTTCTGTCTCACAGACCCTGAGATGGACAGAGCAGGACTGAGCAGAATGACTCAAGCAGAAATCTGCAGGAGTTACTTCTCCTGCACTCACCCTCCATTTCCGGCCCTGGCACAGCCAGTCAAAATATTTTTGAGCAAGAGGTTTTCCACTGGAAAATGCTATTCCTTCTGAAATCAAGCAGGAACTTGTTCAAATGTCAATGGCACTCTTTGGTCAGGAAAATGTCAAAACATTGCATTTTGATAGCGTAGTTCCAATTTGTGACATTTTGACTTTTCTATCATAATACAATCCTGTTCTATTAGAGCAGATCATGTAGTTCTACATGTTCAGCTACACTTAACAGCTGATATAATGTAAAAGTCAAAACAAATTACCTCCTTCAACACAGTCTAACAAAACCTCCCAATCCCCTCTTTCAGTATTTTTATCCTGGAGGCAGCAGTGACTTTTAGCTTATGATTCAAATTGGGAATGATTCTCGTTTTACAAAACAATGGAAGTCCTGGCAGAATAGAAATTCCTGCTCCTGGCCAGTATTGAATATTTGCCTGGTGGTTGGTACTCCACAATCATCTTTAAGAACTCATTAAGTGACGGAATTAATTAAGGAGTGTCCCCACAGCACTCACAGCCACCTGCCCATCTGCCCTGGAGACACTTGATCAACTTAAGAAGTGTAATCTTTCAATTTTGTTTTCAGTGCCATTGGTGTCTTCACCAGAACAATTCATCCCAGGATTTTCTTTATATTGGCTGGGAAAAAAACATCAACTTTCACATGGGATTTTCCTGGCAAAATGTAAGCGTTTACTTTAGGTTGAGAAGGGTGGATATTCCTCATGGCCATCCATGTGGCCTAAATCCCATATTGATCTGTTGCCTGTAGAAGAATGTAGGGTGAGTAGCTCAGGTGGAGATTTTGATTTGTTGAACCACCAGGTGAACTCTGTCCCTGGTGCCTTCAGTAAATACATATTTTATTTTCTCTCCATAATATCTCTGGTTAGTGCCATTGGGAAATCTCTCACCATGTGCTTCTTGGGACCGGCCAAAGCTGAAGTGTCTTGGAATAACACTCATACAGCTGCAGATTAACTAGAAAGGAAAATTTGGAAGCAATTTCAAAACAATTCTGGCTTCTTTTTTTTTTTTTTTTTTTTTTGATAAATGTTTCCCTTGAGAAATTCTATTCATTTGTTTGACAGTAAAACTCTGAGTACTATTGAAGTTCAAAGTTACCTGAGGTTGGTGTGGTGCACCTAAAGACTTCCCTTCACCAGAAAAGACTTCTCTCTACAAAAAAAAAAATTCCTGAGAAAAAAATTTCTAACATCACTGAGGCATCTCTGAAGCTCTACCATTTTTCCACAAACTATGTAAACAAAATCATGAGCTGAAATGATGTTTGTAATTCTCCATGTCACAGACAGCTGTTCGGCCATGCACTTGCTAAAGACAGGATTCCAAGCACATGATAATTGAAAAAAATAAAAAACAAACCTGAAAACTTCCGTGCATTTTTGAGGGGAAAAAAAATGTTTGTGGAAAAATGGCTAAAAATAATTGCCAGGAAAACGGGCCCATGCAGCCCTTGCAAAGTGAAAACATTTGGGGTATTTTGCACAAAACCATCTTCCCACTTCCTTTGCCAGGGGTCGGTGCAGGTGCAGAGGGATTTGTCTGGGAAGGGGTGACTCACGGTTCCCTTGGGAAAGGAGGAGATGCAGGAGGGTGAGATGCTGGGTCAGGCCCTGTGCAGATGGTAGAACAAGATCCACAGGCTGTGCCAGGCAGCTCTGCTCTCCCTTGCCAGGGATGGATGTCTCCAGCCCACTCCAGCCAACTCTGAGATGTGCCCTGTGCTCCTGGAGAGTGTGTATTGGTTTCAAAACAAACTAGTGGGAGATCACAAGTCAGGATTAAAATTCAATAGGAAAATTAAAAATAAATGCAATAATACAAGAAAAAAACCCACTGACAGAGTCAGGGACAACCTGACACCCTGTTAGTCAGGGTGGTGGTGGCAGTCCAAGTGGAGTAGTTAGGTTGAAGTGGTGATCCTGTGGAAGGTCTGGTCTCCACCTGAAGGTCCAGGGGTAGCTCTTGTCCTCTAGGAATCAGGTAGACAGGGGCTACTTGTGCCATTCAAGAGCCCAGGTTATATCCAGGTGGGAATGCTTGGCTCCTCCCTCCTGGGTGGAGCATCTCACAACGGGATGAGATAATTCCATGAGTTCTTGTTGGCCCATTGTCTGTTATCAGGGGTGAGTCAGAGCAGGAGATAACAGCTAATGCCCCACAGCTTGTGGTAATAGAATACTAAATACATCTACATTGCAGCCTAGGACAGAGTACCAAGGCTTCCTTAACACCTTTACCTGCTCCTGCATTATTTTTACAGGGTTTTCCCATCAGCTGGTACAAAGCCTTGGAGAGAAGATGCACTGACCATGATCTCAGCAGTGCGAGGCCAGGCTGGGAGCCAGGGATGAAATTGCACAACCTGGATAAACATTTCTTCCTGAGGCTTCACGGAGCTTGTCTGCCATGGGCAAAGGCTTTGCAGAGCTGCTACACTCCATACCTTGCACAAAGACCCTGGAAGGGAGATTATGTTTTCACATTGTTTCCCAAATTACTTTAAATGTCAACTTAAAAGGCTTTTAAGGTTTTTATTTCAAACGGAAGTTTTAACTGGAACTGCCAGGGGCAGTTAGCCTGAGCAAAGCAATACCGTGCATCTTAAACAGGGTAGAAATTTTTATGACCCAAATTCTTCATTTATTACACACAGATGGTGGGAGAAGGCTGCTGTCCCCAGTGCCCAGCAGCGAAACAGGCCTGACCAAGATCTCCTACAGACAAATGGTGCCTTTCCAGAACTCCCTGAACATTAAATGATGTTATTCTCCTCATTCCTTCTATGGAGGGTGACACAAGGGCTGAGTCTGGTTTGTAGGGCTGGTGAAACCCATTGCATTCCTGCCCTGTTTTAGGCTGAAGGTGTAGCAGGATGGGTTCTGCAGCCCTGTGGTTCTGCAGGTGCTCAGAGACACCTACCTGCTCTTACATCCACAATGGCTGTGTCTGAAAGGTCTGTGCAAGAGCCCAGTCAAACCTGGGGTGAAAACTCAGCTCCAGGGTGGCAGCTGGAGCCCCCAGCCTCAGTAGAAAAGGGATTAATAAGAGATGAAAGAGATGGCCATGGAGAGAAACATAAGGAGCACTTTTATTGCTTTATTGTGATGTCCTGAGAAAGAATTTTTGCCTCTGATGAGGACCCAAAATTGATTGATCAATTCAGCCAATGGATCAATCAAAGGTAGCTCCTGGGAGGGAGAAAGAGGATGGTTATAGGGCTTATTGTTCTCCTTATGTTCTCACTGACACCACCTCACCAAAAAGAGTGTTCAATACCTGAATGTTGTTATAGCTTTGTTTGACTCACCATTGCTACAAACAATGTGAAAACTTGATAACAAGTGAAATCTTGATAACAAGTGAAGACTTGATATCCTTGTGAAAACAAGATAACAAACCCCTCCACGTAATGCAGCAAATGCAACAAAAATCACCCAAATTAAGTGCAAAAGTCATGGCTGACCTGTGGACAGGTAAGAAATCTCTATCCACTGGCTCAATAGTGTGATGTTACTTCTTCCAGCCCAGGGGAAGGGAAAAAAACCTCACAGCTGATCTCTCCAGACATGAGTTCAGAAAGCCTCAAAAACTGCATTGTGGCACAGGAAGAAAACAGAAGAGATCAAGCTTGGACCACGCAGGAGTATAAATTATGCCAGGGAAAAATGGAAGTGGCCCATCATGCATCCTGTGGGAGAACTAGGAGTCCTAACCATAATTGACTAATTAAGTGGGAAGAAAATTTGTGCTTGAGCACAGATCTACAGATGCTTTTATGACAGAGGCAGTGGTCAAGGCCCATCTGAGGAGCATCTTGGTGTTGTGGTTGCCAGCTCTGCCTGGGACCAGTCACTAAGCTTTAGGGAAAGGCAAGAAAACAAATCCAGGAGTGAGATTGCACAAGGAGCAGGAAAGGAGCTGTGGTGAGGAAATAATGCTCATCCCCTGCAAGAGCCAGGAAGTTCCAAAGCCTGTGATTAATTTAATGTGCTGTAAATGCTCTATGACAAACATGGGCATCAGCTGTTCTTCTAATCCCTCTTGGAAATTCCAGACAGTCAGACACCCAGCACATCATCCCACAAGCTTTTGTTTCCAATCCCAGCACTGTGCCTACTGGCGCGACACAAGAAGCTCTGAGCTCTTCATGCCCTGAGTTTGGTGAGGTGTCCAGACTCCCATGGCTCTCAGGACCTAATTTCTTCTGATTTTCAGCCTAAACACATCTGTGAACAACTTATCAGCTATTTTCATGCTGGTGGTCCCTGGTCAGCCCACAAAGAAGGAGTATATCCTTCTGTCCCATCTTCTGAGCTTCCAAACCACTGCTGTCCAATCCAGGGAATGGTTCTGGCTTGCACTTGACCTAGCATTCATGTGGCCAAATGTCTGCCACTCCACCAGATTACTTTGGCTGCCTCTTGGCTACTGCTCAGGTTTGACAGTATCACCCAAAGTTGTGTTACTTTTATTTCTCACTCCTTCAACAGGTTCTTCAAGTGGCAGGTCAGTCTCCAAAAAGAAAGGATATTTGTCTTTGACTTGCTGCTCTGTTGAAAATACAAGGTGTTTCTAGTGTAATCCCCACTCCTTTTTTATTCAAACCCAATATTAAATTGCTCGGGGTTAGATTTGGAACATGAATTCCTCTTGCCAAAGAAGTCAGTTATCTTAATGAATATCTATGATTGTATATTGAGTTAGAGCAACACAATCTGTCCTTAACAAAACCACGTGGGGTTTTCTCCACCTCCCATGCTCCCAATCCCCTTTGGATCCAACTGCTCTCAGACCCTCCATAAAAATGAGGCCAGACAATGGGAATGTGGTGGCCATGAGCATCCTGCCCTCCTCACCTCACTTGGGTGAGTTTAGGCATTAGTTTTTCCTTCTCCAGTCCCAGGACAGTGGCTTCCAGTTGACAGATTCATTATCCTTCCTCGCTACTGAAGCTGCAGTTTCATGTGCTGGTGCTTTTAATACCTTCAGTGTTACCCATTTATTTAAACTCCAGTTATTTCTGAGTTCAGCACGAGGCCAAGCCAGCAGAAGTCTCCAGCCTGCTTTATACAGGTCACAGTAGATGATCTAATGATCCCCTTGGCCTCAGGGACTCCAAATGTTAAAAGCATTATATGGCACATCCTTTAAAAAGCTGGATATTTTTGGCACTGTCCCCTTTCTCACTGTGATCTTATCAGCCCTCACAAGCTGAGCACTGTTGAAATTTATTGGTTACTGAACATGAGTGGAGGGCATCAAGAAATGCCCTGGGGAGAGTTGCAGATGATTCATTTGTGGGAAACCTTCCCCCCCAGATGGATTTCTGTGCAGGATGTGGGAGAGGAGCAGCTCCATGCAGAGGAGTCAAGCTCCAAATAAACAAATTTCCCCCATGATGGGGAAGGGACCAGGGAAAATCCTTGCCATGGAGAGCTTTGGGTGTGAAAAATTTCCCTGGGGTCCCAGGCAGATGGGACAAGTACTTGGAGGAGCACTCCAGTGGGATAATTAGGAAAATGGGCCATATAAGGGTAAGGAAATTCTCCAAGGTGGAGGTAGTGAGATTTTTGGGAGAAACACCATATGCACATCTCCCTTTGTGTTTTCATCCTGTTGGAGACAGAGGCTGGACTGAATGGAGCAGGTTCAGGATATGTTATGCCTGAAATGCAGCTGAAATGGGAACCCAAGACCATCCCAACCACATTCCCACTGAGGATCCTACACCCTTATACAGCAGATGAGGTTCTGTCCATCTAACAATACATAAATGCACAGGATTTTTTGTGAAAGAGTTGGACTTACCTTCCCAGGGCACCCACTGTTGGGTATAACTTCATTGTTAACACCAGCACAACGAGTCAGAAAGTAAGATTTTTTTTTTCCAGTGGAAAAAGTGAATAAAATGTTTTTATAGGTATATTTTTATTTTGCCAAATTTAAATTAGAGGAAGGGGGCAAAAAATAATACAATTTTTATCAAAAAACTACCAGAGTGCTGGAGCCTCTCTGCTCTGGAGCCAGGCTGGGAGAGCTGGGAATGTTCACCTGGAGAAGAGAAGCTCCAGGGAGACCTCAGAGCTCCTGCCAGAGCCTAAAGGAGCTCCAGGAGAGCTGGAGAGGGACTGGGGACAAGGGATGGAGGGACAGGACACAGAATGGCTTCCCACTGCCAGAGGACAGGGAGAGATGGGATGTTAGGAAGGAATTCTTGGCTGGGAGGGTGGTCATGCCCTGGCACAGGTTTCCCAGAGAAGCTGTGGCTGCCCCTGGATCCCTGGAAGTGTCCAAGGCCAGGTTGGACAGGGCTTGGAGCAACCAGGGATAGTGGAAGATGTCCCTGCCCATGGCAGGGAGTGGGAATGGATGATCTTTAAAGATCCCTTCCAATCCAAACCATTCCATGATTCTACAGTTCTACAATGAGAGGTCTTTTCCAGTGTTTGATGTTCAGGCAAGCATATTTCCATTTAAACAAATTTTGAAAATAACTTTTCATTTAGGGAAACAAAAAAGAAAAAAAGAAAAAGAAAAAAAAAGAAAAAAAGTTTCATGTTTTTTTCACTAGCTGTACTGATCTAATTCCAGGATGGATAATTGTATTCCGACTGATTATGGTAGGACTGGAGCTCCAGTCGGGTAGAACATTCTTTTCATTGGAAAGCATTATGTGATGCTGGTTTCCATTAGGGAGGCAACCCCAAGTCTCCACTTTTCTTGCCTTGCTCCTGCAAGAGAAACATTTTCCACAATCCACTGAAAAACATACAGGAAAATGATCTGGTATGGTTTTTAAAACTGATAAGTATTCAGAAAAATATCGTTTCCTATGCTGTTATTTTACCTTGCAGAGAGATTTTCCTAAGACCATATTTTGAAATCCTCATCAGTTCTGAGCTGGGCAAAACTTTAAAAGTTTACTTAGGTCAAAAGTGACTTCTTTTTCATTCTTTATTTACATAAATTTCCATTAATGGAAAAACAAAGGTTTAATTTTAAAAATACTGTAAATCAATAGCTATATAAACATAAAAGCACAGTGTCTTAGTTAAGGATTTGTTCTTGAAATGCTTTTTAAAGTCTGTGGAAAAAAACCATGAGTATACTCTGAAAAGGGTAGCAGGATTTATTTTCCATATTTTAAAGGGAAAAAGAGGGGAAATAAGTAAAACTGGTTTTTTTTTCTTCTGATAAAAACAAACTATATGTTTAAAAGTTTACTCTGTTCCTTGCAGAACTAGCCATTTCAAGCCTTTCATTTAGGTATTTCAAAGAACTGTGTTTTTGTTAAAATATCTTCCTCCTCAGGAAAATGAAACCAAATTATTTCTGTCCCTAAGCAGAGCACAAGTCTGACTGTTCTGTGTTACAGATTGATCTTAATGAGCAAATGATGGCTGTGAAGGACCACATCAGGCACCAAAGTGAGTAACCATTTGCAAAACTGCCTGTTAAATTTTTATTAACCCTTTATAAACTTCAGATATGATGTGTGACCAACATAACTTGGCTTTTCCTTCTATAAACCTCAGTGCACTTTATGGGTTGTGATCGATGCCCTGGGGGAAGCTCAGTGATTCAGCTCTTTCTACTGGGAAGTGAAAACCCTGAAGGTGAAAGGAACTTAGTGGGAAATGGGTTTATCTTCATGGCAGGTCTTTCAGAGCTATCCAAAGACCAGGGATCTTGAAACCACTCAGACATCTCTCAGACATCACCTCTAGATGGAGGTTTTGCTGCTTTCCATTAAGCATTTTTTGCTCTGCCAACAAACAGGAGCATAATCCCACTGCAGTGAATCCCTTAGGTCTCAGTGCTGGAACAAATCCTAGGAATAGAGACATAAACCAGACAATGGTTGGGGTTGGAAGGGATCTTTAAAATCACCTAATTCCACCCCTGCCACAGGCAGGGACACCTTCCTCTATCCCTGGTTGCTCCAAGCCCTGTCCAACCTGGCCTTGAACACTGCCAGGGATCCAGGGGCAGCCACAGCTCCTCTGGGCACTCTGTGCCAGGGCCTCACCACCCTCCCAGCCAGGAATTCCTTCCCAATATCCCATCTCTCCCTGCCCTCTGGCAGTGGGAAGCCATTCCCCCTTGTCCCCAGTCCCTCTCCAGCTCTCCTGGAGCTCTGGCAGGAGCTCTGAGGTCTCCCTGGAGCTTCTCTTCTCCAGGTGAACATTCCCAGCTCTCCCAGCCTGGCTCCAGAGCTGAGAGGCTCCAGCCCTTGGAGCATCTCCATGGCCCTCAATTAAATGCATGACTGCATATCATTAGACATCCAGGGGATTTGGGTTATTGGCCACTCAGGACTTAAATTATACCCACAGCACTCAGAAGGTACAAATTCAAATGGTTCCTCTTCTCCTCTGACCCCTGACCATCTCTGCTGGGGTTTTACCCATAGAGACATTCCCACAGTGCCCTTTTGGTTGATTAGCAAGAGCCAGGCTTTGCCAGAGCTGTCTCCCCAAACAGCAGACCCCAAGGACAGATGGTTTGTGTAATGCTCAAAATTAATGCAGTATTTGCTGAGAGGTTGTTTTTTCATCAGGGCTGTTTGAAGGACTCCAGAGGTGCCCCATGGCAGAAGTACAGGGAGCAGATGGATGTAACAGCCTTCCCCATGCTCCCCAGATCCTTCCAGGTCTGCTTTTAAAAAAAGAGGTTTATTTTCCTGTGCAAGTACCACTTTTCCATATGCCAAACCCCAGCACCTGGAAAAGAGGCCAATTAACACAAAAATATAGGAGACCACATGTCTTCCAGGAGAGCCCCTGTGACAGAGGCTGTTTGCTCACCTTCCCACAGATCTCAGAGGTCTTTTACATGGGGTCCCAGCCTGGCTCCTGCCTGGCAAAGACTCAGCATCATTCCCCAAATAACAGCGAGATTTCTTGGAAAGTTCCACATTTTCCTCCTGCCCCGCACTTCCTCTCTCCACCCTCCCTGCCTGCTGCACCTCAAGACATTCTCCTCCCTCCATGCCCAGCCAGGAGATGCCACAATTTACCAGCACTCAAGCTGGCAGCAGGAGCTCCCAGGGCAGTTTCCCTGCTCCACTACACATCTGCAACTGCAGGAGCATCCTGCATCCCCTGTCAGAACCAGGGCCCCTTGGCACGAGGCACGCAGTGGAGGCATGTGAAACCATGTGAAGACATGGTTTCCTGCCTCGGAGAAATTCCCTCCCCAGAAATGAGAGCCTGCAGAGCAAAACACAGCTGCAAATGGCACTCAGAGCCTCGGGAGGCCAGGCTTTAAGAATAAGCAGGCACCTTGGGCTGGGAAGGTCCTAGTACATTTTTGCAGCTATGTAAACAACAGTAAACTGCTCCTTTTGGCCAGGCTGGAGACTGATGGCATAACAGGAAATTCTGGTGGATGATTTTCTTTTTGGAAACCACATGAAAGTTAACCAAACTTTCCCAAAACAGATGAAAGATTCTGAGCAGGAGCAGTCAGAGGATGAAGCAGGAGTTTTAAGGGCGGCTGGAATCCGGTCTAACCCCAGGCACGGCTGTGCCAGCAGGTTATTGCCATGGAAAACAGGCTACTGCTCCTCAGCTGCTCTGGGAAAACCCCTCTCTACAGCCCATGGGGTGATGGAGCCAAAAGTGGGACACTGAGGAAAGGCTGCTGTGGGGGTCACCAGGGTGAAGGTGGCAGAGCAGAAGTGGCTGTCCTGCCATGCCTCTATCCAGCCCTGGTGATGTTGTTCCAAAGAAGCTGAGGAGCAGAGGAATGTTTGAGCTTTAGGGACTGCATTTGGCTTTTCTTTCACAAGCCTGAGGCTTGTTATGGGCACTCAGACCAGGTCTCCAAACCAGCTGATGTGTCAAGCCAAGGTGGTTCAGTTGTTAACTCCATTAATCCTCACCCTGCGCAAAAGGCAGCAGAATCTGCTCAGCCCTGAGCAGGCTGGTGGCTCCCAGGGTTTCTCTTGGCCTGATTGGAGGCTTAACGAGGGGAAAAAAATGAAAAAGAAAAAAGAAAAAAGGGTTTTTTGCAAAGCCAGTAGTGCCCAGCCAAGAGGCTTCCACACACAAGTGGCTTCTGAAACACGAACCAACCACAGAGGTCTCAGCTCTTCTCACAGCGCAAGTGTGTGGGCTCGGCTGGAAACCCTGCTCCAGGGAAGGCTCTGCCTGCTGAACTCCGGCCAGCAAGCAGAGCAGCCCAGCACCAGACCCTGGGAAGGAGGCACACCGGGGCTCCCAGGCCACTTCCCAGAGCCCTGTGGCTTCATATGGGGTCAGGGTGGGCAGGGAAAGGGAAGGGCTGCTCTGGGAAGGGAGAAGACACCCCAGCTGCGAGTGAGGATGTCCTCTCCAGCTGCAGAGACCCTTGGACCCAGGAAGTTTCCGTGGGTCAGGACTTTGCAGGCTGTTCCTCAGTGTTTATTTGGGTTGGCTCAGGAGCTTCCCAGTGCGTGTGTTTGCTGGGGTGGACACATCCCTGCAGGGCTGGAGAGGTGCCCTGCATGTCTCTGTCCCATTAGGAAATGGGGGTCCCCAGGATGCATTCACATTTAATTGACATTGATTGAAGTCTTAAACGAATCCAGCCACAACCCTGGAAACTTTCTTTGGAGCAGCAGATTCTGTCTCCAAAGTGCAGCATTCAGCAAGCTGAAGGGAATGGTCTAGGCTGGGTTGTAAGACATGAGCTAACTGCCAGCTTCTATTTCCATCTGGGAGAGCGGCGGAGCCAAAATCAATAAATCATCATCATTGCCACCAAGAGTTTGGTTTTATTGGATGATAATATATTTCCTACTGGTGAGACCATGTACCAGCAGCTGGAAGAGGAACAAATGACTATTTACATTGCAGAGCAGGGAAGACAGAGGAAAGAAATAAGTAAACATATCACATATGTTATATGGAGATTACTGCAGGGTTAGTCTCCCTTATGACATCTACCTCGGAGGGAAGGGGCAGAGGAAGGTGACTCATAAATGTCCCAATACCAAGTGAATTATTCCATCACTTCACTGCCCTGTATCTCCCATGTACACGGATCCCTTCTTCTCCCCTCCTCTGCAAACACAGCTCAAGGGCCAAGTGTGTAATTAGCAGATCTTTGGATGCTGCAGAGGCTTTGCTGATGCACAGAGCTATTTAGACCCACATGAGAGGGGGGCTAAGGGCATTATGTTGTCCTTTTGAGAAGCTCTTGCCTTCAGGAGTGCCTCATTCCCACCCCACAGAGATGGGGTACCCATGGGGTACTGCAAGCAGCACGGGGGGCTGGTGGGAGGGCAGCCATGGGAATGGCTTCAAAGCCACTGGGTCTGCAGGGAACATCTGTGCTCAGCCCTGTGTTCCAGGTCTTCAGATCTTTCCTTCTCCTTAGCCAGGCTGAGGTTTCTCTTGTTCATCCTTGGTCTGCAGGGTCCAGGCTGCCTTCTCCCCTCAGGCAAGATGTGATGGGGTGCACCAAAGCCCCTGTTACAGAAACCAAGCACTTCCCTGCTGAAGTTGAATGTTCTTCTATACCAGTGTCTTCCTGGGGACAGGGAATTTTTGTTTGGTGAAAATTGTCATCCCAATAAGCTCTTCATTTTCCTTTTCTTTTTTTTTTAAATAGAAAGCCTAATATACATATAATATAATGTGCAGCCAAGATACCTCAGTGCTCAAAACCCACCCCTTTTAATACAAAGGCCTTCCCAGGAGATAACCCTGTCCTCCCCAAGGGCAGCTCCAAGGTCTCTGTGCCACAAGGAGGACTGAGATCCACACAGTGGGGAGAGCTGGTGCCAGCAGCTCCATCCTTGCTGCACCACGAATCAGTCCCATTTCCATTCCTGCCTCTCCTGCTTCTGACCATTAGGTCTTGGCCTCCTAAATGGGCTTTCATCACCCAATTAGGAACAGAGCAACCTCCTGCTACTCAGTTATATTTGGCACGGCAATTGCACACAGGGAAATAATCCATAGTGCTCTGCCTGGACTAGCACGTGCTCTGGAGCAGGATTTGGCAGGCTGACCATCCAGCCATGTCCCCCTTCTGCATCTGGCCACCTCCACTGGTCACCAGCAGATCATCAGCTCCTTAAAGGCAAGACCAATACCTGCCCTTGCTGATGCAGCTCCTGCCTGTTCAGAGCCAGGGGACATCTGGTGTCACCCATGTCCTGCTGTGCTCCAGGGGACCCTGGCTTTGGAATACCCTCCTGGTAAAAGAGGGACTGGAAAAGGGTGCATATCCCACTGTGTGAGGGGCTGGGATGCAGGATCTCTAAAGAGGAGGTGTTTTCTGAACATCTGCAGTGTCCACCCACAAGTGACATCCGGAGGTTTGCTGTCCCAGCATTTGGATAGCTCAGGTTTCTGCAGAGCTCCTCCAGCTCCAGCTGATGCCACAGGATTGATAGGATTCCCAGGACACCTCCTTACACCTGGATAGAGACAATTCACAGCTAGATCTGCCTTTCCAGCTGACACCAGGATGTGGTGGCATCTGCCACCCTTCCCCAGTGAGCAGACACAGATATGAAGGGTCAAGCAGAGCTGCCTGATGGGGAATTCCTGTTTTGCACTGTGCTGGGGCTGTGGAGCATGTCTGGGTCCGTCTGTGGTGAGACCACAAGCTTTGCTTCTCCCCAGATCCCTGAGTTTATGTGAGCTGGTGTGGCCTGTCTCAGGGATGAAGATCCAGGCAAATCAGCATGGATTGAGAAAAGTCAGCTGGGCTCTGTTCATGCTCCCTCCCGTCCTTGGAACGAGTCAGTGCTGACCACATCCATCCCCAAAGATGCAGAACCCATGGGTCAGCAGCCACCTGGACCCTGGAGAGCTTCCAGTCAGCTGCATCTTGTGTGTCCCAGTGCTGGAGGAGGCTGTGGCCACGAGGTGACAAGGACAGCAATGCCTCTGGCATTGTACTGCTCCACATCACACACAGCCATCCCATCCCCTCCCCTCCCATCCCATCCCTCCCATCCCATCCCATCCCATCCCATCATAATATTTCCTTTTTAAATCCAAAATGCCGTGGGAAGCAGGGGGCTGGGCGCAGGTTCTGTCCCCACAGCAGGTGCAGGGCTGAGCACGCTGAGCTGGATTGCATTGCTCTGGTTATTGAGGAAAAACAAAGCAGCAATTATAAAATCTTCTGGAGAAGGCAGATCACAAGGCCCCAGGGACCCTGAGGAGCTGTAAGAAGGCAGGCAGTAAAAAAGCAGACCCGGGAATAACCCTTATTGAGGTGAAGCAGGTCATGGGGAATGGAGCAGCTGCAACACCTGATGGGCACAAAGGCATCCAGCACCTTGGGAGCATCCAAGAGCCCCTCTGCAAGGGATTTTTGAAACTTGGGTGCTAAATTCTGCCTAAATGTGGTTTTAGGCACCTATGCCCATTTCTGGGCCTCATGCCCCCCAAACCCAGATTTTATATAGCTACTGTGCACAGGTGGATACACACACCATCAAACTATTGCAAATTATTTCTAACCCACTGATGATTTCAGCTCAGTTTTGGCAGATGAGTAAAACCTTCAAAAAGAATTTGTCTTCTGGAAGTTTTGTGGAAATGGTTAGAGGAGAGAGATCTCATTTTGAGCCTGGGTGAGGGAAAAACTCATCATAGAGCACTGCTGAGGGCATTTGGGCTCTTGTGTCCTTCCAGACCCACCTGACCAGACCTGACCAGCAGCGAGGGGGCAGGACAGGAGGAGGGAACAGCAGCATTGCATGTTAATGAAGTTGGGTAATAATAATTGTTTTATTTATAAGCATCCTCCACCCCTGTTGAATCGCTCGGGGCTCTGCACAACAACCACAAAAACAATTGCTCATTAATTAAAACCACACCAACCTCCCCGGGATTGCAAACAGATGGATAAACACATCAGATGATATAA
This sequence comes from Entomyzon cyanotis, assembly GCA_024500445.1. Lineage (NCBI taxonomy): Eukaryota > Metazoa > Chordata > Aves > Passeriformes > Meliphagidae > Entomyzon > Entomyzon cyanotis. The sequence goes on from JAKEPQ010001030.1 coordinate 2,621,071, forward strand.
TATCTCAGGAACTGGGAATGGGAAGGGACCACCTGTACCAGCCGGCTCAGGCAGGCAGAGCTTTGGCCTGAGCCTCCCTGGAGTCCTGGCCTCAGAGCACTCAGCAGGACACCAGCAAACCTCAGGATCCTTCAGGCTGCAATTCGTGCCCAGAAAAAACAAGAGAGCACTACTCATGTCCTGCAGCCCTGCAGTATCCTGGAAATACCCACAGATCTTGGAGGCACAGTATCAGTTCCTCCCATAAAGACTAAATAAAAAGCTCTTCTTCCTACCAATCCTTCAGTCTGAGCTGGGATGGAAATGCCTCTGCTTCAGCTCTGGAAGATACCATCCTCATCCTCAATGCTGTCATCAGCCTGGCACTGTCCCCTCCATGCTGGGGGCTCTCCGAGGCTGCAAAGAGCCCTGGGGGAAAACCCAGAGGAGGTCCACAGGTGAGCTGTTCATTGCAGAGTCTGCTGGGTCCTGTAAGTGCCTCCAGCTCGGGGCTGAGAGAAATACAACACATGGACTTAACAAGTCCCTTCCCAGCCCTTCAGCTCCACACGTGTTTTTCATCTCAGCATCTCCAGCCCCTCGCAAGCACCAGTTACCTCCGGATCACCTGCACTAAATAAGGAAAGCACCATTCAACCCACCCACCCAAATAAACCCAGGAATCACCGAGCCAAGCTTGGTTGTTGGTGATTTAATCAACGAGGCAGCAGTGGAGTACGAAAAGTGACTGAAAAATCCATGATCCCCAATACCCACGGGCTCCATCTCTCTCCCTGGAGAACAGAGCCCCGTGGCAGCCAGAGCTGAGCTTCCCACCTGCCCTCCTTCCCCACCCCTTTTCCATGTTGCAGACCTTATTTGAGAACATGTTCCTGCAGCCATATCCCCGGGGCCCACGAGGGGCTGCCAATGTTTTCGGAAAGGTGAGGACGGGCTGAGCCGGCGCTCCTGACTCACGGAGGCAGCTGGAGACTCTCCCCAGCCAGCTGGAGGGTGGGAACAGCTCTTCAGAGGATGGGGATGCAGGGTGTGGGCTGAGCATCACCAGGGACCAGCCACATGTGGGGAGGAGCTGTGGGGCTGACATGCAGCTCCTCACAGCATGGGGAAGGGATGGCTGCCTCCTCACATCCCTAGGAAAGCACCTTGGGCAAGAGGGTGGGGAAAGCCTTCTGGCTTCATATCTGCTGCAGGGCTGCAGCCCAACTGGGGCTTTAGAGGAGGACAGTTTGTCAGCACTGTCCAGCCCAGCTTGGCCAGGGGTGAGATTTCTCACCTCAAGGTGCCCAAGGAGGTGGCAGCAGGTGAACCAAGGAAAGACCCCAGCCCCACACAGACCATAACAGCACTCTGGGCACAGGCTGGGAACATTTAGTCCTTGATTTATGCTGCATAAATTTAGCCCTTTGCTTCCTTACAGCCCATTCATCCCTACCCATTCACACATTAATGTGTTTTATTGAGCAACTGAACTTAGGGAGTTGTTGAGGGAGATGCTGAGTGTGCCACCTTGGACATCTGTGCCTACATCTTGGAGAAAAATCCTGAAAGAGCACTGGGGATTGGTTTGCAGGGGGAAGATTTTGTCTGCCCATCCTCCCGGGATGGTTTGGCAACATATCCCTTCCCTGCACCACTGCACAGGGTCACCTTGCCCATCCTTGTCACTCAGGCTCTGCATGTCCCAAGAGCCCACAGACAGAGCTGACACCAGTGCAACATTTCCAGGATGCTGCATGCTGACCAACACCTTCCACCCTACAGCTGGGACACCTGGCAAATCCTTTGTCTGGAAAAGCTCCTGTTAATGTGATTGACCTCAGTTTCACCTGGATCCTTGTGGGAATACACCACATGCTTTGCCTGGGGCCAGGGATTTCTCTTCTGTCAAGCCTGTGTGTATCCCTGCTCATGAATTCTGACCCATTTTGTCACACTCTCACCAAATCTGAGCGGGCCCCCTTGGATGGCACATGGCATTACATCCCTGGCTGGGTGGTCCTTCCCACATCTCTCTATTTCAGGTGGAGGAGGAAGAGTGTGGCCATGCTCTGCACAGGAGCACACCCTTGGCATTCAGCTTGCTCTCCAACGCTGCGTCCTTTTCCACATGGATCTCCCTTGGGGAGGCACCAGATGTCCCCAGCTCCATGTGGAGCCCGTGGGACACAAGGGGACCTGGGCTGTGGGAGGGCTGAGATGAATCCCACGAGCTGCCAGGGATCTATGCCTGAATAGCAGAGGTCAGAGTCTGGCCCAGGGTTATTAATTCTCATTCCTCCGATGACATCCGCAGCTCTGTGAGGCCACAGCACAGCTGGGGAGCTGCTGTCTTATCAGCTCTCACTCCTGGAAGGCTTCTCCAGCTCTTCTCCTCAAAGGCTGACTTTCTGACCCAACACAGAGCTCCACACAACCTCCGAGGAGCCTGTGGCCTATCTCAGGCCTGGATTTGTCCCCTCAGGAAATTACTGTGGGTCCTGACTGATCTCCAGCGGACCCATCCAAAAAAAAGAATAATACAGCTTTTCTGCAGACAACTCTATCTTTGCTACATACCAATCCCATGACAAACCAGCTGGCACGAGAGCTCAAGCACGAAAGCAATTTGGCTTCCCTCCTTCTTATGTTGACAGCTTTAAAGCCGCTCTCTTTAAACTCACCTCCCGTAGGTGGTTCGGCAGCAGAGCCAAAGGCTGTGATTACACTTCCAGAATGTTTGTTAGCTGCAGGTCCCCAGGCACCGAGTTCTGGAAAATATTTTTCAAGCAATGTCCTCAGGGTCAGAGGCAGGTTCTCTGGCTTGTTCCTGGCTGACTTCACACTGGGGTATGCATGCTGCAGCCAGTGTGTTTTTTAGGACTCACAGGCAGGCAGACAGATCTGAGAGTCTCCTGGGTGCAGGTTTGCTTCGATCCCATCCCGGAACCAGGAGGATCTGCTGGCTCCCCACATGCACAGCTGAGAACAAAGCGCCCGCCGAGGCTCCCTGGGCCCATCAGATAAGGGGGACATGACTCTCTGAATTTCATTACTAAAAGCTCTGCTCTACCCCTGCCTGGCTGGCCAGAGAGTCACAGCATCCACAGCAAGGTGAAAAGGTTTAGGGTGGATAATAGAGGGGAAATTTACTTGCTGCAGGTGGGAAAAAGGATGAAACAGCCTTCAGGCAGCCCCCCAGCACCCAGCGTGTGTCCCTGGCCCAGGTCAGCCATCTCCTCACACCACAAACTCTCCAACTTGCAGGGCACAGGTTGGCTCCAGTTAGATGCAAACACCCATGGAAAAAATTAGGACCTCAGCCTTGTGCCATCTTAGGTCTAATCAGAACCACATTGATCAACTTCCCCAGCAGGACATCTCTGCTCCGGGGTGAGATGTGGGTTTGAAATGTGGGAACCCAACTCAGGCTCACAATAAGGCTGGCCTGGATTGGTTCATCCTCTCTTACAAGCTGGGGCGTTTTTGTATCTTTAGGGCATTGTTATATTCCTGTCAAAATCCATCACTGAACTTAAACCTGCACTTTAGTGCTGAAGCCTTGTATTCCCACAAAACCCCACCAAACAAACCCTAAAAAAATATAAAGCTCCAAGGGATTGTTTTCCTTAGGAAGAAGGGAAATAAGTGAGGACATGGCAGAGTAGGAAGCAGCCAAGCAGATGCACAGGTCCATGGCAGGCACAGGGGGTTTTCTCCATGACATTTAAAGGTGGCACCCTCAAAACCTATAAAAAGAAACACTTTTCTACTCAGCCTGTGCAACCAAGCTCTTGAATTCCCAGCCTTGAAACTAAACAGTGTCTCATTTTACATACACCACCCAACGAGCCTCAGTGCTACCTCCCAAGTCTTAAGTCATATCACTGGTGACGCTGGAGAAGGGAATGAGAAAAAGGAAACAGGCTGACATATCTGATCCGCTGAAATCACACAAATGGCTTAGCTGAGCAGCCAACTTAAAGGGGAACAGCTCTGCACGAGCCACACAAGCTTTGGCTGTGCTGCCACAGCATCTCTGCTCCTTCATTAAATGTGGGGAAAAGAGGTCAACCTATTCCTTGCCATGGGTATGGGGCCAGGCACCAACCAAAGGAGCATCCAGGGCATCCAAGCTATTTAAATTCAAAAACTCAATAATTAGTGCAGGGAGTCTTATGTAAAATGTGCTGCTCAGTAGGATACACTGATGGCCACTCACTTGTGGCTATTTGGGTTCAACCCTCTGAGCTTCTCCTTAACCCAGTGTCCCACTTCTCTCCTCTTTCAGTTCCTACACAAACAAAATATAGGTTTGAGGGGTTTGGTTTTTGTTTGTTTGTTTTGTACTTTTTACTTTGTCGATGCTGTTCACATTGTTACGCAAAGAAGAAGCAGAAACTTGTCAGCAAAACCAGAAATTCTTCTGGCATCACTAACTCTATCTCCAGTCTGGTCTTACCAACACCAGGTCTCTGGCTGCATATATTGAAGTTCTGGGTGTGCTTTCAACACAAAATTATCTTCAGGCAGAACCTGTGCACTGACATGTCACACTTGGTGCTGGAGCATGAAGGAATTAGTTGGAAGTGGAAAAGGTATTGAGATTATAGTCAAAATCCCAAAAGTTAAATGCAGAGGCAAACTCTGCCAGGAAAGGAAGCTTTCCTGCCCTGAAGGCACTCTGACCATAACCCCAAAAGTCACACACCACTGGTTCACCTTCCGCCAGTTATCCAATAATTGGGTGGGAGGGAGAATGGAGTGGGATCTCCCAAGAGCCTTGGGCACCCGGGGCTGCCTTGTGTGCATGACTGACACATTCACCCACCCACAAAAAACTGTTTATAGGCAACCTGTGGCCTTCCAAAGATGCTAAGGTGGATCAACATGCAGTGTGCCACATCCTTTTTATTCCCTCTTCACTTATTTTCCACCTGTGTGTTTACTGAGCAAAGAAGCTCCATAAAGAGCTTGGATTTTATCTTCTGTATCAGGGGATTTGACAATCTGGTAGCTTGTAGCAGCCAGGAGTCCTCTGTCTCCATCCTTGAGTCCAGCAGCATGTGAAAAACACATCCAGGCACTCCAGGAGCCACGTGAGCTCTTCCTCCTTACTGTAACTCATATTCCAAAGTGCTTTTTTTGTCCACAAGCTTTTCCTCTGGAGTCCTTCTCTTAAATATGGATTGCTGGTGATATTCCTGACATTTATTCATTGCATCTCTAATAACTATTAGTATCCAAGAGGTCACATTAAGAGCCTGGTGGGTTTCCAGCCGCAATTACCCTGCTTTGTTTTACTTGCTTGTCACAGAGCTGGTCTAGGGGGTTATGTTTGTTCTGCTGAAAGAAAGCTTTATGGCATGTTTCAGGCCTGACATTATGACACTGGTAGGCCAGACAATCTGTCGTTGGAAAGAATTTCTGCAAATCCCCAAAGTTTTTCTGCATTTCTATGCTGTCATCTAAAAAGCAGCATCTGCTCTGTAAGGCTGCCAAAAGAAGGTCATATTTTTATTTTTACCAATAAAAGGAAAGGACGAGCCTGTGGTTGAGGCACTGGATGAGCCTTTGGGCAGCCTGGGGTTTGCTTCCCAGTTGAGCCAAGACTTTGGGCAGTTGGCCCAGATGGGGATGGGTACCTTGCCCTGTTTGGGAAGCAAAGAAGTGCTTTCCTTCCACCCCTCAGAGCATCAGAGAATCAGAGAATTGTTAGCATTGGAAAGGGCCTTGAAGCTCATCTTCTTCCACCCCCTGCCATGGGCATGGATACCTTCCACTATCCCAGGTTGCTCCAAGACCTGTCCAACCTGGCCTTGGACATGCTTGGGGAGCCAGAGCACTCTGGGCAGCCCCAGCCACTCTGGACAACTGCTGCCAACCATTTTTTCAGATGGTTCCCGCACACCTCTCCATGCCCTTAATGTCCTTCTCTAGTGTGGCTTTGGGCTTTTGGAGTCACCTTGCTTGGTGCACAGACTGAGGGTGAAATGGTCACAGACATCACCACTGGTTCCTGCATCTCTCCCACTCCTCATTTGGTCCTGCTCCCTCTGGTTCCTCTGCACCTACCTGTTCCCAAACTGTAGCATCTCTTTTTTTTTCCTCCCTTGCAATAGATGCCTTCCTCCAAAATTAGGTTTTTCCTCTTCACTTGGCCTTGCCACAGTGCTGGAAACAAACAGCTCACATTAAAAATGTTTCTAAGGGAGTGTTATTTTCATGCCATCTTTGCTAATGGCATCTCTGTTGGAAACTGTCAGTTGAATGCTGCTTGACACATCCCTGGCTGTCACACGCGGAGGAGAGCCAGAAAACGGGAAACCTTCTTTCCAGAGGAGATGAGATTTCAATGGAAGTGTCAGTTTTTAACTTAAGTCTTCTCAAATATGACATTCACAAAAAAGAATTCACCAACAGCTGCACTTCTAAGAGACCAAGGGACTGATTACATCTGTCATGTGGATAATATATTGCCCTTTGAATGATAGGTGTGTACACGAACTCGCAGAGCCTCTGTGACCAATGAAGGGACTTCAAAGGTGGTGGTGGGTGGCAGTGGTGGTGGTGGGCTGGGCTGGAGGCAGGGGAGAGCCCAGGGCATTCACTACCTCAGGTGTTTTCAATAAATCTCATGTACTTCACACAAAGATGCTTTAAAGCCCCTTGACAGCCTCAGCATTTTAACACCTATTTTCGATTATGCAACAGCCACTATTTGTAAACAGGTCAAGAAAATGGTATAAGTGAGTTGCATTTGTATTTTAAACAGAAAGCACAGCACTTCAAATGCAAATAGGAGACATCCTGTCTACGAGGACATTTAGCCAATTGCTTGATGCATGTGGTTTCAAAGATGGTTGACTTCTATCCAAAAGACACAGATGGGATGACTTAGACACAAACAGCTTTTAATTTACCACTTATGTTGCGTCTTTACTTTACCTGCTGCTCTTAGAGCAATAAGGCTGCAAACACAGACCTAGAAAGAGCATTCCTGGTTAGAGCTCCTGGTCAGACACGTGAGGAGACTGTCCTTCAAATGGCCCTGCTGCACTGAAATGCCACAGTTTCCACAGTCAAAAAACCCCACGGAAATCAAGCAGAGCAGACCAGGCCCCCTGTGCAATGGGCAATTCCTTGTTTAATTTAAAATACAGTTCAAAGGTTCAATATTTTAGCACTGAGGGACAGAGTGGTAGCTGAAATACCCCCGGAGGATTCAGTGGGATATCCTTCTTCTGTTCTCTTCCATCAAAACAGTGGCACAGCCCTCTTGCAAAACCTATTAAGAAACAGGGTGCAGTTTCACACCATTTAAGTATTCAGGCAGATGGGTAATTCATACTCAAGACATCCAGATACTTTGAGGGGTGATCCAAAGTCTGCTCAGCTCCACAGAAACCTCTGTGATCTCTGGATTAAGCCCAGCAGGCATCTACCAGAAAGGGCAAAGAAAAAGCCAGTTTATTCAGTTGCACTAAAACAGACAAAATAGATAAAAATAAAACGTAGGAGTTACCGGTCCACGTGTCTACAAGGGGCATAAGTTTCCATCGACCTCTTTGCCTCAGGGACATGAAATAATTGTGATTCTTATGTGCCAAAAAAGCCCTGTGTAAATATTGCTCATTGCTAAACAAAACAAAAGGTTGTTTGACCAAATCAGATGTGACAAAACAAAAAGAACACCACAAGGAAGTAAACATGTGAAGTCCACATTTTCTGAGGGACTCTTGAAAAATGCTCTAAATGAATATTTTGGAGCTCGGTTTTGTGCAGGTGCTAGGAAGTTTTATACTCAGAATGCCTGGAATATTTTCTCCACTACAGGGAAATTAATAAATACTAGTGTGCTGGAGTCTTTTGTGCCAATACTAACCATTAACTTTTGGCTTCAAGCCACAACTGTCTACTTTGCAGTGGATTCTGCCACCAAGGGAAAGGTCATTACAGGCCTGTGCTTTCTTCTCGTTAGCGTGTTCCAAAATAATTAACAGAAGTTGTTCAGCAGATGGTTCCCTTTCTGTCAGCAAGTACCTACAGTTTAATGGGTTATGCTGGATTCCTCACCGTCAGTGGGTGAGGCTGGAAGGAAAATTAAGATGTATCATCTTTGATCCACCCACTTGTAATTAGTTCTTAGGGTTTTACATAATAGCAAATATAAAGGAGGTGGGAGAGGGGAAATGAAATCATTACAAACCCAGAGATCAGCAGCAGCCATGTAAAGCTGTGATTACGTTATCCAGCGGCATCTCGTTGCTGCACAGCCACGGGGTTGTAATTGTTTCAGCTGGGGATTTGAAGATTTACTAATTGTATGTTTTTCGGTGTCCTAGTCTGGAGATTCAGCAGGAAACCACAAAAAAAAAAAATAGGAGATGCCTGTGTTTGTAAACTGACAGTGATGATCCCTTCGTGCCCTTGCAGCAGCCAGAGGCCCAGGCAGGAGAGGATGAGCAAGCAGCCAAACTCTGCTGCAATCTAGGGGGAAAAACTATCCTTGCCCCAGGAGTTTACATTGTCAGCAAACAAAGACTGGTCAGGAACTGGGATCACTAACTTCATTTACAAAAGGAAAACCAAAACTCCCATCAAGAAGTTAAGGGTTGCCTCTTCCAACAGCCTGGAGCGTTTTCCATTCCGTTGGAAGCGCTGGGGTGTGGGCAGCTGCAAATCCCAAGGGATCAATCTCACCTGAGCTCAGCTGTGCTCTCCAGACCCCCTCTGCTTCCTCCAGAGGGTCTGAGTCACCCGCAGAGGCTGTGCCTCTCCATCTCCTCCGACTGCACAAGACATCACAGTGACGGAAACACTCCAGTTTCCATGGAAAAATAATAAAAATTAGCCCATCCTAATTATTATTGTCATCACTTCTTCTATTCATAGCTCCACTGTCATAGGGCATAGGAACATTCAATGTGACAAGCCAGGACCCCACTTCTGTGCATTTTTTCCTAGCGCTATCGCAAAAGGGATTTTAAAAGAGGTTTTTCAGGAGGTCCAGGATGCACCTCTGTGCTTTGGTTGCTTCCTGCAAGCATGGGAGAGAGCACAAAATCCAGCAAGTGAGCAACAAGGGAAACATCAGCAACCTCTGCAAAGCTTCTTGATACTGAATGGGAAATGGCAAGTGGCATGGGAATAGGAGAAAGGACCAAAAAGGGCTGGTAGGAATGGGTTTGAGAATTTTGGGAATCATCTAGAAATGCACTGGTGGCATGGCATGATGAAAGCCATGTGATGGCACAGGAACCTTGGCAAGAGCTTTCCAGGTGGACAGCATTCCACTGGTTATAAGACAGAGGCCACGTTCAGATAGGAAAAGCTTGAGCAAAGCTGTGGCTCTGCTGTTGGGCAGTTCTTCAAGGAGTGCTGAAAAACTTATATTCATAGAATCACAGAACAATTTGGGCTGGAAGGGACAGTTAAAGGCCATCTAGTCCATCTGCAATAAGCAGGGACATCTTCATCTAGATCTGGTTGCTCAGACCTTGAAGAGTTTCAGGGATGGGGAATCCATCACCTCCCTGGGCAAACTGTGCCAGTGCCTCACCACCCTCATTGTAAAAACATTCTTCCTCATATCTGATGTTCCTGTATTCTTAAATATACGTTCCTAAAGTAGGGAAAATCTGTTCACACTGGCTGCACTTTAAACATGCAAAGACTTCACAGCTGCCTGAATGCCTGTAATGGGACTGGGGATTGCAGGAAACCAAGGGAATCCAGAGGGACATCTGGGATCATTGCACTCAGGACCTAGTTAGCTAATGAGCATGTCCTTGACATTGTCCTCTGTAGCTACAATTTGAAGACAATTCTCTTCTTTTGTTTCTGGGAGAAAAAAAAATATCCCTTAGGGACCTGTGGTATTGTTAAAAAAAATACAAAATTTAAAAAAGCTTTTTACTGAAAAAGTAAAACTAATCTAACTCTTGTGTTCATGCATTCAGAGCAGAGGATTTTGGGAATGATTGGGAGCTTGGTGAAGCTGCAGCAGTAACCACAGGTCTTCATTCAGTATGAAAGGAATAAGGAGTCACACACAGGTATGGTTTCATGGAGTTAAGAAAGGAAAGCCCCCCCCCCAAAATCAGCTACAAAGGGCAGAAAATTCAGGCAAATCAAAGCATCTCTGGTCACAAGGCTTTGAAAACTCTGAATAAAAGCCTTTTTTTGACAAAGCACTGTCTACAAGAGGCACTGCAAGCAAGAGGCCATCATGTACTTAATCCCGAGCATGTCCTGGGTTCTCCAGACTCACAAGGAGCCCTTGCCTCCATTACTTTCTCATCTCAGTGCACATGAACTGTTTCTTCTCCCAATAAAGTCATTCTTCAGGGAACAGGGTCTCATGAGATGACAGTGTCCCTTGTTCTGCCTGAGCCCAGTCCCTGGGCTGCTCCGGCCGGAGTCCTCCGAGGCTGGAGATGAAGGAATGAGCCACCAACTTCCATATGGAGTCAAAGCCACTAGAGGGAGTCGATGTGTTTGCCTGGTTCACACATCCATTCATCTTCCCTTTCTCACTCTCCTCTTGGAAGAGAAAGGGAGGAAAACACACCGGGAAGCTGCTCAGGACATTGCTCAACTCCCACCGGTGAACGCTGCAGTAGCTCCACTGACTTCAGTGTTTCCAGTGAGTGGGATTGCTCTGGGTTTCCAGCAGTGTAACTCAGCAGAAAATGGTCTGTTGGAGTCCCCAGGAATATTTATGTAAGTCTCAAGATCCCACCAGGAGAAGCAAGGGAAAAATGAGAGTCCAAAAGGAGTTGGACGGTGAAAATGCTGGAAGGAGACCTATAGGGAAAGCAGTAGGAATCATAAGGCTTTGGCTTAGGGAAAAGGCTGAAGTGAGGGACAGGGCACTGGACTTTTTGTGAAGGAAAGGTTGTTATAAAAGCATCATAAAAGGTTGTTATAAAAGCATCAGGCAGTCCAGCACCACTTGCTCTCCATGGCAGTGTGGGAGGAAGGGCTGGTGGCTCACACCCTCCACCTCAGCATCCAGGAGGACTCGCCCTTGTGTCACTGTGGAAAACTGAGCAGGAAACCTCCTGAGATCCCCTAGCCCTGTGTGAACTTAAGCTTAAAGGCAAGGAAAGTACCAAAGGTGGAGGCGTGCAGTTTTCTGGGATCATCCACACATCCAGCCTTTCGGTATTCCCTTTTGGAATGACCACTGCGATTAGCAAAGAGGCAAGAATGTCCTTTGGCACGTGGAGCTCATTGAAAGCCACGGGGCCAGTTAGCCATCCTTTCCCCCATGTTTCAGGAGAGCCAAACCCTGTCCTTTCCTGAGGAGGAGCATGGACCACTGTCCAATGCTGCTTCCCAAACTGTGACCTTCACAGCAGGGAGGAGTTGCTCTGCCTGTTCATTGCCACTGTGGGACTGACATGGAATAATGGAACAAATATCCTGGGTTGGACCCACCAGGACCATTGGATCCTCCTGGTCCTGCACAGAACAATCTCCACAATCCCACCCTGTGCCTGAGAGCACTGTCCAAACACTCCTGGAGCTCTAGCAGCCTCAGGCTGTGTCCATTCCCTGGGGAGCCTGATCAGTGCCCAGAACCCTCTGGGGGAAGAACCTTTTCCGAGTGTCCAGCCACAACTCTGTAAATGGGTTTTAAGCAGCAAGTTTTTCAGGCTCAAGCAAGACTCTCAGCCAGAGAACCCCTCCTGATATCCCAGTCTTGGCTCTCAGCACATCAGTGTCTTCTGCAGGCTGTTTGCAGCAGATGATGACAAAAAGATGGTGGCTGAAAGGTGCATTTATTAGCACCCAAAAAAGGGTCTGGAAGCACAACTGCAACTTTCCTTGCTATAAATATTAAGTAATCTAATTGTTCTGCTTTTATGAAGGGAATTCAAGCCATTCAGGGAAGAGATGTCAGGAACGTCCTTGTGACAAATGGGTTTTTCATCAGAATGCGACAATTCCAAACTGAAGGTTCCTAGAGGGCTGTACCAGTTTCAACCAAATTTTTATCTTGAGAAAAGTTGCTTGGGTGTAGCTCATTATTCCTCATGAGTTAAAGGCTGTCCTGAAAAGCCCTTCAGAGGGACTGAAGGAAATGCTCTTTGCCTGACATCTGGAGTCACATCTACTGCTCCCCTTGTCCAGGCTCAGCTGATGTGCAGCAATTCTCAGTAACCTAAATGTGCATCTAAGCTCCTCCAAAAAAGCCCCTAAAGCCTCCTTGAAAGTCACACCTTAAACCCCTTTTTCAGGCATGTAATAATCAAGATGAGGGAAACACAACCAGTAAAGCAGAGTTAGTAAAAAATAGGGAACTAAATTACAATAAACTTATTTCCCCTCTTTTTTTTCCTTTTTATTCCAATGCAACATTCTATCAAAACTAAGTGTCACAAACATTTCAACACCACAGTATCATCATCTGTCTGTTCCCAGCAGTGGCCATCTGTAACCATGCTGCAGTTGGGCCAAAATATTTGATTTGAAGTGATGCAGGACCTACCACACTGAGCTCCTCACCCTTGAATGGTCATTCCAGTTTTAACACAAATAAGTAAACCTGAAATGCTAATCCACCAGCTTTCCTCAGTGAGAGCTGTGCTTCCAGTTTGCTTAAGGAGATTTTCTTTTGAGAGACCTTTATCTTTCTATCTGAAGGCTTCCGTGTTTGCTGGGATGCTGGCACGACAGAGTGACTGCACTCGAGTTCCCCAAATAAAGTACTGACAAATTTATTGTCTGCAATAATATTTTCCTACCTCTGTGAGGTGGGTTGAACCTATTCCACTTTCCCCTTAGTAAAAAACAACACTGATGGCAGTAATTTATGTTTCGGTCAAGGCCAAGAGGACTAATTAGAGCATATTAAGCTGAACAGTGCAGGCAGTTCCTGCTCTTCTCCCGGGTACAGATCCCATATGCCACAGGCATCCTCCTATCCATGTCCATGAATGGCTGTTCACAGGCTGGAAAGAGCATTTTGCTAGCAGACATTTGTGCAGTTCCGCAGTAGGAACTTCCACTGTTTCCGGGATTCCTTAATCATTTCCCTAACAACCACGGATAACAAACGTGACCTTCCTGTGAAAAATGAGGCTAGGTCTATAAACATGTTATTAAGAATAAATGAAGCTTTTAGGAGAAGGGGTTAGTTGGGGGTCTTTGCTGGGCTGTTAGCCCCTGGAAACTTGAATGTAAATAGAAAACAATTAAAACCCCAGCCCCAAAGGATGCTGCGCTCAGCCAGGGAGGCTGTAATTAGGTTTCTGCTGCCGTTAATCGCTTCTAAAGTGAGTGATCATAAATTACAAATGTGTGCAGAATCCTCCCAGAGCATGGCCTGAAGAGCTCCTCTAAGCTGGCTTGGGAGAGGGAGAGACAGAGAAAAAGGAGAGGAGAGGAGAGGAGAGGAGAGGAGAGGAGAGGAGAGGAGAGGAGAGGAGAGGAGAGGAGAGGAGAGGAGAGGAGAGGAGAGGAGAGGAGAGGAGAGGAGAGGAGAGGAGAGGAGAGGAGAGGAGAGGAGAGGAGAGGAGAGGAGAGGAGAGGAGAGGAGAGGAGAGGAGAGGAGAGGAGAGGAGAGGAGAGGAGAGGAGAGGGAGAGGAGAGGAGAGGAGAGGAGAGGGAGAGGAGAGGAGAGGAGAGGAGAGGAGAGGAGAGGAGAGGAGAGGAGAGGAGAGGAGAGGAGAGGAGAGGAGAGGAGAGGAGAGGAGAGGAGAGGAGAGGAGAGGAGAGGAGAGGAGAGGGAGAGGAGAGGAGAGGAGAGGAGAGGAGAGAGGAGAGGAGAGGAGAGGAGAGGAGAGGAGAGGAGAGGAGAGGAGAGGAGAGATTTTTCTTCCTTTCTCTTTCTTACTCTTCCATGTGTATCAGTCAGGCTTCTAAATGAATGTTGGAATGGGAGGCTTAGGCTAAGCCAAACCCCAGGATAGCTTCTTTCTCTTTAAATACACAGCCATGCACGCACACATGCATGCATAGTTAGTTAAGTGAAGAAAACGTACCTCCAAACATCATATTTAATTTCATTAGCTACTGTTGCTTTCTTGGAATCCGCTTATAGCACATGAAGATAAACATTCTCCGAGTGATAAGGGTGTGTTTATAAACTTTGTTTGGGATGAAAGAAGACCTAACTGGTGTGTTTTTATAGTAGGGTTAATGGTGCTTTACTAATCCTTTGCCTGTGACCAAGAAACACAGACATCTTGATTTTCCTGGGAGATGTGGATGCATTTTCCTTCTTCCCGGGCCCTCAGTGTGCAGCTGGAAGACAATGAACCACCCCCAGCTCCGCGAGGGTGAATTGTGAAGCAGCAGCATCACATTCCTGGGACTTCACCACCAGCTACTCAACGTTCCCAGAGTGCAGAATTAATTCAACACATTGTTATTTTACAGTTTGCCTTTGTTTTGGAGGGCCTTTTCTTATTTTGTTTTTTATTTTTCAGAGAAAACCACCGCAGCAAATGCTGTGCAGCTTCCAAACTCTTGTGCAGGTACTGCCTAAGCACCCAGCATGTTCACCAGCCTGTTGGAGGATTTCAGCCCAGTGCCAGACACATTGGAGAGGGAAGGCTCCAGCCTTATTTTTGTTGAGTTGGCCACTTCACCTACACCCCTCTCACACAACTCATCGCCCACGGCCGCGCTGCCCTCAGCTTCCTCAGCCACATCCTTTTGGCTGCTCTGCTCCAGCTCCTCGCTGCTCAGCTGAATTGGAGGCTTCCTCCCCCTGCCAGCCCCTCCGTGTGGTGCAAAACCCAACCTTCCCAAAAGGTCAGGGCTCTCTGTTTACCCGACCTTCTGTTTTGAATTTGGGAGACAATGGCTCGCGGGGGAGCCGAGCGGGGCTGATTTGCCGCAGTGCTGAGTCACGGGAGTCCAAGATGGATTTTCTGTTAGTGCCGAAGCACAGCCCTAATTATGGCAGTATTCAGAATTATCCTCGGACCAGGGAATGCTACAATGCTGAGAGAAATGGAATGCTGGTGCCCTTGCACACCCACCACATCACCTACATGCCGTGGGCTGGGGAAGACTCCAGAAGGGAATAGTGGTCTTCACTGGTTCCTTGTCTCCTCCTTTCCAGCTGGATATAATCACAGAAACATAGAATCATAGATTCACAGACTGGTTTGGGTTAGAAAAGACCTGAAAACTCATCGTGTTACAACCCCTGCTATGGGCAGGGACAACTTCCACTATCCCAGGCTGCTCCAAGCCCTGTCCAACCTGGCCTGGAACACTTCCAGGGATCCAGGGGCAGCCACAGCTTCTCTGGGCACCCTGTGCCAGGGCCTCCCCACCCTCACGGGGAAGAATTTCTTCCTGGTATCTCATCTATCCTTGCCCTTTGTCATCTGAAAGCCATTTCCCCTTGTCCTATCACTCCAGGTCCTTGTAATGCCTGAATTCAGAAGTTCTGTTTCTGGAGAAAGCTTAGGAAGGAGCCAAAGATTCATAGGGAGGCTAGACAGGAGAACAACAAAGATAAAAAGTAAGCCAAAGGCATAACTTTGGGGCATTAATGTCCATTAGGAACTGATGGTGATGGGAGGACATTTCTGCAGATTACTCTGATTTTGTCTCATGCAAGGTGCTCTGCTCTTCCATCAAGCTGTTCTCAGAATCTAGATCCTGTGAGAGCCAAGAGCTGTTGTAGCCCACAGTTCATTCTTTTCTGTACCTGCTACAAAAAATGGTAGCCCAGATTTTCCCCCTTTTGTGAAATAACACCCAGTTTAACTAAAGGCTGCAGTGAAGCAACCACTACTCTCTACAGATGTCCTCTTCCAGCAGACTTGTCTCAGCACACAAATGTTTCTTAGATCAAGGATGCATGGATGGATGGATGGATGGATGGATGGATCAAAAGGTGTGATTCTCCCTCTGTGATCCGTCAAAAGCTACTTCTGAAATATCTCTTATGGGAAATATTCAGCCAGAAAAAAAGCCAAATAAACATGAGGTGGAAGAAAGGGGGAAAAACCCCTGTAGAATCATGGAATCATTGAGGTTGGAAAAGACCTCTAAGATCATGGAGTCCAACCATTGCCCCAGCTTTGCCAAGGCCACCACTGCCCCATGTCCCCAAGTGCCACATCCACACAGCTTTTAAATCTCTCCAGAGGTGGTGATTCCACCACAGCCCTAGGCAGCTGGGATGGACAACCCTTTGCATGAAGAAATTTTTCCCAATATCCAATCTAAACCTCCCCTGGTGCAACTTGAGGCCATTTCCTCTTGTCCTGTTGTTTGTGAAACTCACCTGGTTATGAACTCCTTTCATGTAGTTATAGAAAGCAAGAAGGTCTTTCCTCAGGCTCCTTTTCTCCAGGCTAAACCCCATAAATCCAAAGACTTTGTAGAAATGAAAAGGTTTTCAGCCACATTGCTTTATTTTAATGACTTTCCTGAGAAAAGTTTGAAGCAAAGCATGGGATACTGCCCATGGCATCATTTAGTAATGAATTTCAGCATGGAATTTTGAATGTGCCACTTGTTGCTGTGCAGCTGGAGTCTCCTCTCTGGAGGTCTCATCCTGCCTGTGAAACACAACAACCTTCAACTTCTCTCACCAGCTGGAGGCAATGCATGTTCACATTGCCATAGGCCTCAGGGCATCTAAACCTTTTGCTTTGGAGCAAAGTCCTGCAGGAACACGGCCAGCCCAGAGGAGACTGTGAGAAATTCTGTCCTCTGGAGAGTCCTGTTTATTTTAAGCAAAACAGCTAGTTTACATGTTGGCCTTTTAAGCAAAATACTCCGGTTCATTCTGCCTTGGATTTCGTTATGTAACCAAATCGCTATGTTTTTTAAATAATCTGAATGGAATTTGCAACGCCGCCTCCCAAGGGAAAGGGCCTGATGCTGATTTTCCAGCTGATGCCTTCACACAGGTGAGACTTCACCTTCAGTGCCCTTCTGCTTGGGGACTGAATTGTTTATCTCTGCCTTGCACCCAGGACACCTGAGGTCTGCAGAAATGGAAGGGGTTAGACCGAAGATCCTGAGCAAAAGAACATCAGAGCTGCAACACCCCTGAGCCCCAGGCTGTCTGCTCGCTGGCAGTGCCTCCTGCTATAACACTGGGGATGACCCAAGGTGACTTGAATGCTGCCTGTCTCTGGCAGTGTGACATTCCCAGGAGATGGTGGACTCAGTCTTGGAATGACCCAACCTCTGGCCCATGGCTTCCTGCCTCTCACACCAGTCCTGTCCTGGACCCTGGCTGTGTGTCCCCAGGCTGTGTGACCTGGCAGAAGGTGTTGATGCCGTAAAAGCTGGTAAAAATAAGAAGCAGACACAGCAATATAGGGAAAAAAGGGTATCACCTTGGTTATAATAGGATCCCAGATGCTCCCTTGTCAAAGGTGGAAACACATCGAGGAGCACCCTCTGTACAACACATATACCATTTTTATGGACCTCACAAATTAGCATATCTACCTAAAATTCCCCAATAAGAAACTTAACAAATGAGGTAATTATCCCCCTATTCTAATCACTCCCCACAAGTGAGACTACAATCTAGTTTACACAAAGATGTTCCAGAGAGGAGGCTCCGTCCAAGGCTGGAGCCTCTAGTTTTTAGACCATATGGGATGTTTCATCTTCCCCCCTAGAGAACCCCCAAACTAAGCTCAATATCAGACTACAAGGGTTATAAACATGTAGGGCTAAGGTACATGGAATCTTTGTGAAGGGTACAAGGAAAGGAAAAGGGTATAAAAATGTATAAACAGGGTTTAAAAAGAGAAGACAAAAAGCCATCAGGCATCAGTGCCACCTGCCATGTCTGGTTTAAATCCGTGGTCATGGAAGGTCTGTGTTTGGGGCTGAGGCATCCTGGGGAGTAGGGGTTGGACACCGGAGTCCTTGGCTACTGACTTGGGGCTGATTCATGCCCTGGTTGTGAGTCCTCTTCATGTACTATCTACTGAAGTCACTATTTTGATCAAAAGTCATTATTTTGGTTACTACAGGACACCAATATCATATTTGTCAGCCTCTGTACTTTTTGCCAGCCCAGACCAAGGTCTGCTGTCACAACTGCTGTTGTCTGGGTAAAACCAGAACACAGAATTTCTGGAAAACTTGCTTTTGTGAGATTTCCAACCCAAATTAATGAGTTGTGGAGAAGCACAGCCTTTGATGTATGTACAAACACCATCAAGCTCCCAGCCATCTTGAACTCAAAGAACTCCTAATCCTCAATCCCTTCCCTGCAATTAGAGCAAGGACAGTTGCTGCTCTCCATGACCAATAATGCTGTGTTTTGGCTCAGAATTGTCTCTGCCAGCAAGGAGCTGCCGTGTAAGTTAGAAGTCCATGTGTGGTTAGCTGCAGCTCTGGATTTTTGTAGTGCCTATTTATACAAATTGGATTGACTGTGAATTCTACAGCTTAATTTATTTTCTGTCCCAGTATCGTGCGAGGGAGCAAAGCCTCAATCTTTTAACCGATTCTTACATTGTTAGTGCAAGATCCAAGGCTAAATTTCCTATGGATATGGATGAATCCTGACATGGCAGATGGCTCTATCCTGTGTTGAATTATGGAGCATATTGTAACACACAGTTCCTTGATAGACCTTAATTATACCAGAGGAGGCAGCCTTTATGGTTTAGGCTGAAAATATGCTCCAAACAAATTTCCAGGCTCCAAAAATTATAAAACACCCTTTAATGCCACCATAGAATATGATCCACTTAGGTGACATGTAGAAAGTGGAAATAAATATCAAATTTTGGGGCAGAAAACAAGGAGCATGAATGTCATGGATCAGTTCCTCTTTGATGGCACTGTGGGATTCTTCACCTCTTCCCCTGGAGCCACAATGAGTTGATTTCAGCAAGAGCAACTCTGCAGCAAACCTTCTCTCCTTTCCTTCTGCTTCCCTCTCTCTTCACCCTCCCTCTCAGGCAGGGACAGAAGGTCCTGGGCAGGTAAAACTGGGGTGTCTTCTACAGCCAGTGTCACTTCATTTTTCCTCTTCCCAGGCTGTGTCTGCAAGACTAGAACATTCCTAAAGCAACTCAATCCATCTGTCCTTTCTCCCACATCCACCACTGTGGCCAAGAGCTCAGGAAATGAAGGATTTGGGGTCACCACTCCAGAACCTGGCTCTGTAACAGACCTGGCACCTCCTGTCCTCCTCCCGGGCAAGCCCAGCACCCGAGCCCGTGCTTCCCTCGCCTTGCCTGGCCCTGTTCCTCCAGGCCAGTGTGCTTTGGCTGCTGCTCTCCGAGCTCTCGGGTTCTCAACCCGGAGTTATTTCAGGCAGTGCTGCTCGGTTTCTCTTCCAAGGGCTTATGAAACGCTCTTCTGGGACTCTTCACCTGACTCATTGTTTCCTCTGCCACCCCACGCTGGGAAGCACCGCCTTGCCGATGACTTCTTTGGGAAGGTCCTGAGGAGAAGAGAGCAAGAGGCGCCAGGCACAATCTTTAACCCCCGGGTTTATCTCCATTAACTCAGAAAAGTGGGGATTTTTCTGCTTTTCCCTTTCTTTTCAGCAGTTGCCCGGCTGTAGCTCCTTCTCACTGGGGGGAGATTTGCTGCCACTGAGGTGACACCCCAACACACACTTTGGCCACCTCGCAGGCCAGACCAAAGGGACACAATCGGGACAACTCGGTGCTGAGAGGGACACGCCAGAATTGCTAAATGCCGTCTAACCACACCCATCATCAAAGGCTCCCATTGCATCTGCTCAATTACAAACCACAGAACGACTTTGTTTCAGTCAATGGCAAACAGTCGGACATGGAAGCCACCCACCTTCAAAGCCCTTCTGTTTGTGTGTTTGTTTGTTTGTTTGCCATCATACTCGGGCTGGCTTTTCCCACCACCTTCCCACTCCCTGTGTCGGATCAGCCCCTCATAAATGTGAACTCACTTCTTATTTCATGTCTTTTCCCTGCAATTTCTGCCTTTCAGCTGGAAGCAAGGAAATGGCTGCTTGGTGCAGAAAGGATTAACCCTTTTTCTTCCTCACCGGTGGGCTGAAGTTTTCCCCCTACCTACTATTTTTATTTTAAGGAGATTTTTTTCCCCATGAGAATCTCAAAGGAATTATTTCTCAGCTTTGGGGCCAGTGATTTCAAAGTCAGGACAAATATGGTCCCAAATCTACAAACTCTTTCCTGTCTAACATATTCCTCCTTCTCAATTGCTCCTCTTCTAATAAATCACAATACCTCTGATAAAGAGAGCAACAAATTCTTCTGCAGGGAGGCAGACAAGGACCCATCTATATATTAATAAACACAGGCTTCACAAAGATGTCTTATGACCTCCATCTACATGTTTTTTAGCCCAGATTCTTGCAGGAACAAGGCTCTGTTTGATCAGATTACATGTCCATCTGCCCATCACTCTTCACCAATTACTGTGGAATTCCTTGCCATTTTCTGGTTGGGTTTGATGAGATCTTCAAGATGTTAAGTTCCTACAAGGTCAGTGAAAAAATAAAAGGGTGGCCAGAGAGAAAAGTTGAAGCAGGAGATCAACTCTTATGAAACCTCATCAAATCCACATGGGCACTCACACTGAAATCACAAAGCCATTGGAAACCAAGGCTTATTAATCCCATTGCTGATGGAACAGCTCAGATTTTCTTTCCGTTTCTGTTTTTGTTTGTCGGCTTGTTTGTACATTTGCTAGAACAAATAACTCACTCTTGTGGAGCACTACAAACTTCACAGATCCAACCCAAACACAGTTCTGGCTACAAACACTCAGGAATTTGGGAGTCTTCCATCCAGACCCACATCCAAACCATCCCAGCTGAGGTCCAGAAGAAGTAACACAGGCAAGGAAAATCTTGTCTGAGTCTGCTCTGGCTTTTGGTGTCATTTCTCTGTGGGGAACCTGGCTATACCCTGATCCTGCTTTTGTGGGAGAACCCCAGGTCTGACAGTACAGCAGAGACAAATCCATACCTGGCACATCGAGTCCAGTTTCGAGCATTCTGTTAGGTTTTGAAGCTCAAAATGTTCTGAATCAACATCAATAGAAAAGCCTTCATTTGGAGGTGGTGCAGCACTGGGCCAAGTCAGTCAGGAGGTGGTGACAATCTCCCTCCTTTGAGGTGTGAAAGGCTCAGCCAAAGCCATCACTGATCAGGTCCCATTCCAAGCAGAACCCACAGACCTTCAGAAAATTCTTTCCCACCAATATTTCTGTGATTCTGGGAATACACTTAATTTGTTTTCCTTTTTATCACTCTTTGTCTTGGCTGGATTGGTTCAGTAAAACTCCCTCCTCCACCTGCAGATGCTCTGTGACTGGATTTTCCAGGTTATAAAATACCTGTTCCTCGGATAAAGAAGACATCAGAGGCCAATTTCTGCCTGCCCTTTCTAAGCACAATAGTGAAGGATATCACTGAAGTTTTTTTTTGTTCTTCACCCTCTTTGAGTGTTTTCACAGCTTCATTTGTAAGTGTGTGCTCAGAATTCACAGCATCACAACTTGTGGCAATAGGGAGCTGAGTACTTCACCCATGTTAGCTCTCAAGAATTACTATTTTGAGAGAAATGAGGCTCCTGCTACTTTCCCTGTCACAGGCTGATCCTTTGCACTGAATTTAAAGTGGAGGGAAAGGGCCAGCATCATCTGTCAGCTGCGAGGGCATTTTCAGCTCATTAATCTAACTTTTCACAGCCCAGCTCCTGTCCCATCTCTGAGGCACGAGACCATGTGTCACAGAAATCTTTATGCTTCATAGCAATGAAACCTTGAAAAGCAAAAACGGTTGTAGGCAAAATACACAAAATGCCCATGAAGATTGAGTTTCCCTTTCTTTTTAGTATGACAGCAAAAGTACCTCAGAGTGTGGAAACTGTGGATACCCCACTGAGCACATCCACGTCTATCAGTGCCACTCTGGGACAACCTGTCCCCAATTCCATTTTGGAAAAGCCTTCCCCTTTCAGCAGGTCAAGGAAATAGTATGGATGTCGCTGATTTAAGAAGTATCTTAGAGAGAATGGAAATAAGTAACATAACCCCAAATCTCTGTTTGCTGTGTGGATTCTGAGGCCTCCAGTTCTGATGAATAATCTGTATTTTTCTCTTTTACCTACTAAAATAAGCAAATAGCGCCAGGGCCAGCTACGAGCACTTACTCTGCTCATAATCCTGACTTGTGAGGCAGATAGGCAATGAATTTAAAATTAGAAAGGGATAAATATTCTCAGATCCAGAATATAAATTTCATTTAAAGTCAGTTTGCGATTGCTAAAGACTCCGATTCATTAACTAACTTGTCTGAATATTGTCATGAAAACCTAAGCTTTATTGAGTGCTAAAAGCCTTAAAGAAGATGGAAACATATGAAAATAAGAACATAAATTCCCTGCCACCACCACCACCACTCCAAGTGCAAGAGAGAACCAAACCATAACAATGGGCTCATTACAAATGCTCCATCATTTTGCAATAACCAAGCACTTAAAATGTTCTTGGTAGCTGCTCTGAGGATGACATTTTTTTCATTACAAGTCGTGCTTAGTGCATAATTTATAGCTGGCAGGCCAGGGATAATCCTACAGTGTGAATGTGCTGTGAGACTGCTGTAATTACACCAGAGCTGTGGTTATGGGCCTCGTGGAACTGATACTTCTTTTTAACTGTGGCCGTGATAAGATCAAATCCAGCACCGTGGATCTCAGTGGAAGGGCTGTGGGTGTCACCCTAGCTTGCCAGCTGCCCTCCTGGTCATCTGCTGTCCCTCCAGGAGCCTGTGGGTAAAGGGATGACTTTTCCCCCAGCCTTGCATCCCCCAAACCATCAACCAGTTAGAGCCTGGCCTCGCTGGAAACAGCAGTACAGCACGAGTGATTTGAAGGAATGGGATAAAACCAAGGAAAACATCCAGATGTTTCTTTTCCATCGCTTTTGGTCTGTGCTCCGTTTTCTCCAGTAAGGCACTAAAACACTTTGATGTGAGAATTTTATATTGGTGATGGCTTTGCAGCAGCCAAGCCACCAGACAATAATCCCTCGGTGTCGATGTTCATTGGCTTTGTCATCTTCTTAGGACAAAGGAAAAAAAGAACTAAAACTGTTCTCTACCAAAAATAACTTTAGAAAATAAATATTTTGGCCCCATCTTGCAAGAAGTCAGTGTGACATTTAGAGGGAGCTAAGAAAAGGAGTCTTTCCTGCCTTAGGAAGAAACTTAGCTTAACTTGGGTCCTGTTAACTTCGTCATACTATTACTTGGGCACTGTTTGGTATTAGTCACTAGCTGCTCCCTCTCAGCTTTATCCAATTTAATTTCAAATATAGTGCAAACAGATGCCTTTATGTTTCATTTTTAAATCATTTATTGTTCTACATGTAGCAAAGAAGCTTAAAAAGAATGTGAAAGAATTGCCAGAAAGGTTTTTTGGTTTTTTTAAAAGATATATATATATAATTGCAGTTGTGGTTACTGTGGTTTCTTTTGGGTGGATCAGAAAAAAATCAAGTCTTCCTTCCTCGGGGATATAAGGGGAAAAAAAAAAAAGAAAGGATGGAGAGGAAAACTCATTCCCATGTCTAGTGCTTTTTATCAGTAATGGAATGAAGCAATCAGGTTTAAGGGCTTGTCTAGACGGAGGACTCTGGCACTGGTGTAACTCCCGCGGTGTAGTAAAGTCTGTGCAAGTCCCAAACGCTGCTCACAGCAGCAAAAGAAGCTGCAGGGATGCAGAACCACCACACAGAGTGAGGGAGCTCCTGGTCCTGCCCAATCCCAGCTTAGGCAATGCTGATTGTTTGGACAGGGGACGGCCAAGCAAAATTTGATAAATTGCTTGCTTTTTTTTTTAAATTTATCAAAGTGCCCCAAAGCAGCATTACCAGCACAACAGAGTTGTTCATCAATTAAAGTATTTTAACAGCTTGCTTCTTCTGGAGGGGATGGGGCTGTAAATGAAGAAACATGAAGAATTGCTGAGCACAGTTCAATAAGCCCAGGTTTTAAAAGAGACTTATTTTAATGGAAAACATAAAAGGCTTTAAACTGACAGAGAATAAATTTAGATTAGACATAAGAAAGAAATTCCTGGCTGTGAGGGTGGTGAAGCCCTGGCACAGGTTGCCAAGAAAAGCTGTGGCTGCCCCTGGATCCCTGAAGTGTCCAAGGCCAGGTTGGATGATGCTTGGAGCGACTTGGGATAGTGGGAAGTGTCCCTGCCCATGTCAGGGGTCTTTAAGGTCCCTTCCAACACAGACTGTTCTGGGATTCTACAAACAACAGATGGGCAAAATATTCTTTGAAAAGTTTCCTAACTGAGATACACAACAATAGAGGGGTACCTTGGTTCTACTCTGTTGTGTTTGTCAACAAAGCTTGGAGCACATGGCAAAGCCACTCCGTGTCATTATCCCCATTTCACTGGCAGGGACACTGTGTGACTTCCCAGAGACCTCGTGACAACTCATGGCAGCATCAGCGAGAGCAAGAACATCTCCTGAGCTTCTTTCCATGTCCACACCCTTGGGCAGTGTATCCTGCACTTGGGAATGTGGGTGAGTGGTGCCCTTGGCAGTGCTGGGGGAACTCGATGAACTTAGAGGGCTTTTCCAGCCTCAGTGACTCCAATATTCCATGGTTTGCACATCCAGGAGAGGTTAAGCCTGGCTGGGTTAATTTTACAGTCCATTTTTGGCAGAAATGGAGGGAAGCTTTGTTCACGTGTCTCCAGTGTGATGTCCCCTTCAGTGGCTGTGATGGAACACCTGGGGACACTGAGAAGTCCTGAAGAGCCCTAAATTCCACCTCATAAATATGATTTATCCAGGAGATGGAAAGAGTCTGGTTTGTCCATAAAGCTGAGAAACCAGAGGTCAAATCCTGTTCTCAGCATACCATGACCTTCCCAAAGCCATCGTGGGGTATTAAATCAGAGCAGGTAAAGTCCAGTAGCCCCAAAACACACTAAACCCCATCAAAGATTTCAGCGTTTATCAACCAGCACTGGTGGAAATCAGGGGAGAAACCAGACACAGCTCAGATCTGCCCTGTATTTCACCACCTTTAACAGGAAAAGGAAGGTTCCTCTTCAAAAAAAACCCGCAGAAACCCCGCTGTCAGAGTCAGAGGGCACACATGCAGGCACAGATAGGGAAATATAGGAACACAGGAAACAGCCAGCCAGCCAACACTGTCCTGGAAAGGCTAATATTTGCGTAATACTGAAAAGCTTTTTGCCTTTCGGATCCTTCCATGAGAAAAGGCTAAAATATTTGGTGTACACATTTCTCAAAACGAGAACATACCATACATAGTTAAAGTAATGACTAGTGCTCTTAATCCCAGACACAAACTTTTCACTGAAGCCTTTTTTGGGCTGGGTCATGTGATTTATTCGGTTTTCAGCATCTATATATAAAACTACATTTTTTTTTTCTTCCTGGTTCATCCTTCCCCGTGTTCTAAAACCTGCATGCTTCATAAGCTATTTTGGTTTACCACATGGCTTGGCACTTGGTATTTTTTCCTATGATGTGAAAACAAAATTTCAGCTTGGCTGTTGGTGGCCATGACCTGAGATGCAAATCTTCTCACTCAATTAGGGCTCTAACGAGTGGCTAATTACCCTTTCTGGTGGCCAGGTGTCCCTATTACTCAGACAACTTAAATAGGGATATCCCAAAGCCTCAAAGTGGGAGCTGTTGTTCCCTAGGGATTTTCACCTTCTGCATGGACAGTCCTTTGGCTTTTTGGTGCCAAAAGCCTTGGCTTGGGGTAAAAAGCCTCTGTTTTGTGCAAAAAGCCTCAGGATCACACAGAGCAGGCCTGAGCCTGTAAACTCTTGATCTGCTGTACAGAGCTGCCCATCTTCTGGCACCAAAACTTCTATTTGCTGTGCATAAATTAATACTAAATACATCCTCGAGCCTTACTTGTCCAGTCAGAAAACTGCTCTGCTCAGCCACACACATGACATCATCACCAAATTTAGTTGCAGGAAAATAAAACCAGGATTACCTGCATTTTTAGCACCAGGAGAGAGGAGTGGGGGGGGGAAGGATGGGGCCCTCTTTGGGGCTTGGTTGTTGAGGTTGGCTCTTTTTTTTTTTTTTAATTTAATATAAATTCTGATCTCACTTCATTTTTGTTTACAATTAGAGACACTGAGGGGAGACTTTTAATGGAGAACAGAGAGACCTTTTGCATGGGGGGCACATTTAACTGGGGGCTCTCCAAGCTGTCTCTGAGAGATCACGTGTGTTTTTCTCCCATCACAGACACATGTGGAGAACTTGGCAAAACCTCCCATGCTCTGAGCCCCAGAAGCCTGTCCAGGATTGCTCTCCATGGGGCATTGTCTCCCTTTTCCCTCCCACCAGCTCCAGGACCCCTCAGAAGCATCCCCAGGGTCCCCCAGCTCCCCACAGAGGGCTGAGGATGCATTTGCTAGGACAGAATTTAGTGCCCTTTGGTTGGTCAGGGAAAAATCACCCCAGTATCTGCCTGACTTGGTTAAAGTGCAGTTTTTCCAGCTCTGGAGAGGCACGTGCACCCAGCCACCACCTCCCAGAGCTCGTGTGTACTTTCCTGAGCTCAGCCCCTGCTGCCAACCCCATTGTTCTGCCCCCCACCAAGACCCTATTGTTCGTGTCCCTTGCTGGTGGCATCTGGCTCAGCCAAACTCCTCCTGAGCAGGGGCCCAGGCTGCAGGGTTTGCTCTGTTGCATAGGGTTGTTTCTTTTTCCAGGAAAGATCCTGAAGGATCATTTTTAGGGGGCTAGTTTTAGGCACTGCAGATGGGGTTGATTTGCAAAAAGAAGGTGTTGGTGTGAGGGGTCAGCAAACCAGGCGTTTTGGTGGCAAGATGGAAGCCTGAAGAATGACAGTCCAAATTGACATATTTGCCCTGAAAACTTGCAGAAAACCCCCTTTTTTTCCCTTTCATTCCTTTCCCATCTCTAGCAGGTGCAGCCCCACTGATCCCAAGGTGAGGAATAAAGAGGAGCTAGAGATCCTGGAATCAACACAGCAAAAGTTCTGGCAAGACTTAAACTCTCCTTAGGTGCTGGGCTGGACTGAGGGCTCCTTTAGGGTGATTCCAGTCCCAGAGCAGAGGGAAATGAGCTGTCTCTCAGGGCTGCCATCCTGCTGACAGTCCCCACGGCGCGTGGTGTGTAGGAACAGCATGGGAGCACATTTGTTTCCATCGGGAACTGCGCCCGATCAGCGCTCGGCATCCTGTTTATGTTAAAACACTGGTGTTTCGTTTTTATAGGGAAGCTGGGAGAACGGTGCAGCTGAGGCTTCCACTGAAGTGTCACCAATTAAGTCACTTTTCAGCAGGATGATCGCTGCTCCAGAGGTTCCCAAGTGAAGTGTCTCTGGTTTCCAAGCTGCTCTCCTGGCTGGCAGATGGTGGTTGAGGCAGATGTTGGCTGAGGCATGGCAACCCTTCAGCCACCCTGGGCTACCTGCCTTCTGCTCCCTTGCCTTTCCCATGTCCCCTGGCCAAGGCACAGCCTGCCCTTTCCCCCTCCCCCGGTGTGATTTAGGGAGCAAAGGACAAGGCGAGGCACAGCCTGTTGCAATTACAGCATCACCACTCTGACCCCATGGCAACACCAGTGTTTGTTTCCCTGTTGCATAAATGAGAAGGGCAAAATCCCAGCCCTGCAAAGCTCCTGGGGAGCTCTGCTGCTCAGGCCATGGGGTGGGAAAGGGTCATTTGGTGGGACTTTGCTGTAGGTCCAGAGGGGAGGTTTAGTAGCCCCTCATGCAGTGTCAGGTGTGTGTCCTTGGCACAGCCAGCTCCTGGGGCCATTCCAGCATGGACAGCCCGATCCGTGGGACAGATTCCCCTGGAGAGAGGTTCCTGCAGCTGGGCAGAGCTGATGGGACATAATTTAGTGCCCTTTGGTTGATCCCCAGCCCTGACCGTGCAGGAGAAGTTCTCCAGGGCTGTGCCAGGAGCACTTTGCCCACTCCAGCCAGGTGAAAGCAGAGGAATTTGGCTCTTACCCACCAGCATCAGCCCCAGGGGGATTTATTTTACCCACCAGCATCAGCCCCAGGGGGGATTTATTTTACCCACCAGCATCAGCCCCAGGGGGGATTTATTGCTCTGGGACTCCCTCCTCACCTGCAAGCAGAGCACAAAGGAGTAGCGCGTGTCCCTATTCTCAGCCCCCAAAATAAGGCTGAAAAAATCCCTCAGAGGCAATCCTGGATGCAGTGACAGACTGAGATCACCCTCCACCCTCGGGGTTGGAGGGGTCAGAATTGTTCCCTTAGCTCTGCAGGTTGGAACCAGCAGAGAGAAGGTCTGCTTTTTTCAGACCACCTTCCAGAAAAGCACCCATTTCCCCTTGACTGGTGAAATCTCTGTTCAATAACAGCCCTGCAGACACTTCCCAGCAGAGAAGTTTTACCTTTTTACTGACGTTTGCCTAGAGCCACAGAGCTCCAAAAGCCCAGCCAGCTCAGTAATACTGGCTTGGCTCCTTAATCGTACATAAACCATTTAAATACACAACAAATAAATAGACACGTTCTGTGTTTCTCCAGGAGGGCTTAGCACCTTTACAAAGGGATTTCTTTGACACTTAAGCATAATAGATTGGCTTTCATTTTGCTAAGACCTTCCTTATATCAACATATCTCTTCAAGTACTACACTTCCTTTTATGAAACGCTGGAATTCTTTCATGTTGAAAATGCTTTTACAGCCAAGTCCTCAGTTGTGCTGGCATTTCTCGTGTCTTGAACTCCAAACTGGCTAACCGCAGTCTCAGAATTCCCAAAGGAAATAATGAAAATTCCTAAAATCCTTGGCAAGGAAACAGTTGAAATTTTAAATTGAGTTAATCGT
Source organism: Entomyzon cyanotis (assembly GCA_024500445.1). Taxonomy (NCBI): domain Eukaryota; kingdom Metazoa; phylum Chordata; class Aves; order Passeriformes; family Meliphagidae; genus Entomyzon; species Entomyzon cyanotis. The sequence continues at coordinate 2,649,881 of JAKEPQ010001030.1, forward strand.
TTTAGCGAAAATGCTTGTAATAAAATAAATATGGGGAGCTGGGGTAAGGAGGGGGGAAATCTGCTTCAGAAATGAGCATCAGAGGGGAAAAAAAGAAAGGGAGAGAAGATCCTCAGAAGTGAAGCCTTCTCTGCTCCTTTACAGTATTTACTGTTAAGGATAACTGCAAATTCCTGCTGAAAGCAGGGCTTTGGTGGATGTTCTGGTGCTGTGGTGAAAGTGAGGTTCTTGAGAGCTCACTCAATGCTCCAAGATAACTCTGCTCCTAAAGGTCTGGAATTACTGATGTCAGGTGTCTTCAGTGGCTGTGAAAAGCCTTCTGAGGACAGAAACCTGGTCTCTGGGACAGTACTTCTGTGACACCAGGATGATATAATTAAACTTCAACTCAACTAAGCTACATAGGTTCTTGACAGGCTTTTTTTTTTCTTTTTTAAAATTAAATCTGAAAGACTCTAATTATAGTTCTTCAAATATACAACTATATATACAAACATAAAACAACTGAATATACCAATATACACCATGACATACAAATATACACCAAATATACACCATGATTTTTGCTTCCCACTTTCATTTTAGCTAATACAATAAAGGCTAGAAGAAGACTCAATTATCAGATCTAGGCAAATAATTTCCAGATGACAGGTTGTTTATGGAGTCTCTTTGCCCTATTTTCTCTGCCTCCCCTTTCTAGGTGAGCTAGCCCAGTGACAATGTGAAAGAACAGCAGCAGCATCCAGGTGATGCATTGCCAAGAGAAGCACAAGGTGACCAAGATTTGCTCTGCACCCTCAGCAGTTGCTGTTTCGCAGCTTTCCCCAGGCATGAGCTGAAACCTTGGGAGGTCACTGCTCTTTGATTTGGTCTTTTGTAGCCACCAGAAGCTTGACATGGTAGGGCAATGTGTGTTTGCAGTGCTGGGCTGATCCCACAGCCTGGGCAGGAGGCAAGGGGAGGATTCTGACCCTCTGCCCCACTCTGCTGAGATCCCACCTGCAGTTCTGCTTCCAGCTCTGGGACACCAACATAGGAAGGATGTGGAGCTGCTGGAGCAAGTCCAGAGGAAGCCATGGAGATGCTCTGACAGCTGGAGCTCTCTGCTCTGGAGCCAGGCTGGGAGAGCTGGGAGTGTTCATCTGGAGGGGAGAAGCTCCAGGGAGACCTCAGAGCTCCTTCTAGGGCCTAAAGGGGCTCCAGGAGAGCTGGAGAGGGACTGGGGACAAGGGATGGAGGGACAGGACACAGGGAATGGCTTCCCATTGCCAGAGGGCAGGGAGAGATGGGATATTGGGAAGGAATTCCTGGCTGGGAGGGTGGGGAGGCCCTGGCACAGAGAAGCTGTGGCTGCCCCTGGATCCCTGCAAGTGTCCAAGGCCAGTTTGGACAGGGCTTGGAGCAACCTGGGATAGTGGAAGGTGTCCCTGCCTGTGGCAGGGATGGAATGAGATGATCTTTAAGGTCCATTCCAACTCAAAGCATCCCATGAAGGGTTGCAATCCCTTCCCACTCATGCAGTTCTGTCCTGTCCTGCAGGAGTTTTGTCCTAAGAATGCAAAATTAACAGTGCTGGTTCAAATCAAAGGCTGGTCTGGACTGTGTCTGTCAGTGACCAGTCCTAGGGATGGGCTGTGGGAAAGGACTGGAATAATTACACATGGAATTAGCAACAGAGCACATATTCTGGAGCTCTGCCCTGCAAAGGATCTCAACACTTTCTCCAGAGAATCATCCCTGTCCTTTTCCAGTGAGACTGGAAAATGTGTTGGTATCAACTTTTTCATCTGGAGTCTCAAATAACCAACTTCCTTCCACAAAAGTGGGGTGCTTAGTTCAGGTGCTGCAGCAGCTGGACTTGCCTTCTCCTGTAAGGTCTGTCTTGTCTTCTCCCTCAGAGAGGGAATTCACCAGCTATCCATAGGAAAGAAGCAATAGCTGGAGAAAGAGTGGAGATGTTCAAAACTAAACAATGCCTTAAAAAAAAGGAAAAAGAAAAAAAAAAAGGAAAAGAGAAAAAGAAAACAGAACAGAAAGAAATGGCTCTAAAACATGTGATGCTAAGGGGAGGTCAGGAAAACAGAGCCAGCAGGGGTAACAAGTCAGATAAGATCATAGCATCAGTGAAAGCACTTGCAGAAGGAAATGAATAGCGTTCTAAACCTCAATTAATTTAATCTAGTGCTTCACTGCAAACAAATTATGATCTCAGATAAAACAAAACTCTGGTGAAACAAAGAACAAAGCTATTGCAGCCATGATTTGCAGTTCAAAGATATTCTGTTTGTTTCCTCTTCATCAGAGATCTTGGTTTCCCCTTGAGAGCACATGAATAATTAAAGGTGGTCCCTGATGATGTGTTTGCTGCTGCTCAGTGGTGCCAACCCAAGGGCTGATGCAGGAACAATGGTGAGGTGTGAGACCTGCTTTTTTTATTTTCTGTAAATAAACAGGCTCAGTGGCTTCCCTGCAGTCACAGGATTCACTCTGCTTTGAGTCAGGAATCTGAATAACAGGCACATGAAGAGTTGTGTGGTTTGTAAAACTGAGTTGAGTTGGAGGAGCAAGCAAGGAGGGCCAAGCTGTCAAAGCAGCTTTTGAGTTCTGCAGAAACACCTGCAAGGTTGGAGAGGAGAAAATCTCCTCCCACCAGAGAGGTCCAGCCAAGCTCTGTGGGCAAAACTTGGACGAGGCAATAAGGCAAAGCTGTCCTGTGCTAAACAGGAGTGTAACTTATCACTCACACATGAGGCCAAGCTTAATGGAGCACAGACACCATCCAAGCCCAGCTCCCTCATCCACACCCCCCAGGCCCTAGGGTGGGCTTTGCAACCATGCTGGGATCTTGAGTGAGCTGTGGAGAGGGAGGGAGCAGGTCTGAGAACAGCTCTTCAAGCATTTAGGGTGGAATGGGATGGATTTCAGAGGTGCCAATCTCTCCTCTCTAGCTGTAAAAGATTAATCATTACCTTAGACTTCATTCCTGCCTTGTGGCCTTTGGTGAAGGGAGATGAGTTTGGCTGAGATCAGGTAATCCTGGCACTGTGGGCAGAAGGCACAGTCAAGCCATGTTTACAATTCTGAGATTCCTTTGCATGCAAATTATAAAGCCAGGGGATTCTTGCTCAAAAAGAGCCCTCCTGGAGGTGACATCCTCTGTGTGACCTGAGGAAGGAAAACTGTGTACCAACATAACAACATAAACTCTTTTTTTTATATGTGAGGACAGAGGGAACAAGAGAAATCTGCAACTGTAAGTCATCCCCCTGCACAAATCAGTCTGTCCTTGTGAGCAGATTAACCCTGAGAATGAAGGAAAGTGAGGAGATTGCCTCTTTATCTGTGCATGGAGGCAAAATACAATATCCCAGGAGGCAAACTGGGCAGCAGAGGAGCTCTGGCTGGTGCTGGAGGCTGGCAGGGACTCTGTGTCAGGCTGGGATTGCAGAGAACACACAGCAGAGAGGATCCAGCAGCAGAAGCCCCAGGGATTGGGGAAGGAAAGTGTCTTCATTGTACCATTGCTAAGACATGCTGGGCACCTCACAAAACATGTGGTCAACATCCTGGATGGAGCAGATCCCAGGCGCTGGTGGGGTCCAGCTGAGAAGCACGTGGACTGCTGCTGACAGGACAGGACAGCATTGCTGGAGGCCAGAGGAGGACAATGGCAGGACACTGAGCATCTCAGGGGCTGCCAGCCCGCAGGGGAGGCTCTGCCTGCAGGTTATTGCTTTGCAGTGTGCCTGCTGGAAGGGGGTTTGGGCCCTGCTCCTGGAATGGGGTCCCCAAGGAGACACCACAATTGAAGGGAGAATAATGAAAGCTCTGCTCTTAATGCAAGTCACCCACTCTCCCAACGAGGCTCTGTTCCAGGACCTCTGGTTTAACCCAAATTGACACCAACTTGGCGAAAGCCCCCAGCTGCACATTCCTTCCATACAGCTTTACAAGCTGCAAATGCAAAACCACAAACCAAACTGGGAAGGAAATAAAAGGGAGCCTGAGCCATGCAGGGTCCCCCTGTCTTCCCTCCTGCCCTGATCACCACACCCCTGCTGCCTACCCCCTTCTCCTCAGTAGCTTCTTACCTTTTAAAAGGTCTCCCAGGAGCATCAGTTTAGCTCCTTGTCAGGGCCAGTATGTCCTGTCTCTGCACCAAGAGCAGAAATCAGCTTCCAAACTCCAGATCATTCCTTGTCAGGTTAAGCCATCTTCCTAGGAACAGGCTCCTGGTGAGGAACTGGGATGCTTTTAGTCCCCTGGCAAGAGTCACAACTGCTTGAAAAAGAAAGCCTAAACTACTAATAAATCCCAGCAACAAATGCCAAACACTTACTGGACAAGTGGAACACTTGCCAGTTGGTCAGGGCTGCTGAAACTTCATCTGTGGAACTCTGGGTTCATGGAAAACCTCCTCACTGAAGGCTCAGCCTGTCAGTGAAGTGTCTCACCCAGTTTTTTGAGCAGAAAGAACAGGCATGAACTGCCTTCCCAGATCAAGCCAACCTCTACAGCACCATCCAGATGTTGAGCAGGTTGGTTCACACTCTGGAGGTTCCTAAACTGATGAGGTGACAAAAAGTGCCAGCTCCCCCACACCTGTGGGATGTGTGCCCACCTCTGCTCCAAAAGCAAATCCTGTCACCAGCCTTTGCCAGCAGGAGCTGGACCAGCAGAGGTGGCACTTGGGGACATGGTTTAGTGGTGGACTTGGCAGTGTCAGGTTTATGGCTGGACTGGATGATCTCAAAGGTCATTCCCAACCTATTCCATGGACACTTTCCAGGAGCAGTGCCACATGTGCATTTTTGCTCCGGGAGGCAGCTCTTGTGTCAATGAATTGAATCCCACGTTGGAAATGGGATGTTGGAATTCACATTTCCTTCTGCTTTGCCCTGAGGGAGCAACAAACTTGATCAATGCTCTTCTCTCCAACTTCCCCACCCAGACCTGATCTCCATGGGAAGAGCTCTGATTCCAGCAGCTCTGCTCCTTGCTGGAGCTGGCTGGAGAGCTGCCCACACTCACTGGTGTCTCTGAGGTGTGTGTCACACAACCAGGGCTGGCACAATGAAGTGAAGGTGCACATCTGTGGTTCCTGACAGGTCTGAGTCACTCCATCACGTTCCCACCTGACATCCGCTGTGCTGACTCCAAATTTAGGCCCAGGGATGAAGGTGATCCCTCCTCTCCCTTTTTAGGTGAAAGTCACAAGAGTAGGCAAGAAATCCCAGGGAAGAGGGAGTCAGCATGGTATCAAGGGCTCAAGCAGGTTGTTTTGCTTTGCTTTTATTTTCCTTCTTCTCCTTCTGCTTTCCATGTAGCACTTTTAAATTTTTTTTATTTTTTGTTTATTTTGGTGTCTTCTTCTGCCAACTTTACTCAGATACTGCCCCACCATTCACCAAATTCTAAGTATCTGAGGGTGCTCTGGTGTATTCAGCAGTAGCTAAAAGAGAGCAGAAAGTTAACCCTGTGGGAGAATTGGGCTAAACCTTGCCCAGGAACATTCTCCAATTTATTAATACCAGGGAATTCACAACGAAATGTGCAGTGCACCTACTGGGTCTTCTCATGCTACTTTTGGAAGGATTAAAGCCCCCTAGGAGAGCAGCTGCTCTCTGAAGATGTGTTTGCATGCCAGCACTGCTAATGCATAGAATAAACTGGATTTTTCCAATTGCTAATGATTTTAATCTTTTCCTTCTGTTTCTGAAGGGGCCGACACAAAACAGAGCTGGCTCATGGTGTTTCCCTTTTGCAGCACGCTTTATGGAATGCTGGTCACACACACACACTTGGAATTCACCTTCTGCCTGAGAATGGCCACAGGGTTAGTGCACTTCCATGGATGTTCCTTGGCACAGCTGTGTCCTATTGCCACACTGAAGGAAAGATGTCCTCAGCACCTTGATCTGCAGCTTCCCTGCATGCATCACACCATCCCTTGGCGTTTGGCTCCTTCACCAGCTTTTGCCTGGGAGCCATTCCTGGAATTTGTCAGCTGTAGCGTGGGACAAGCCTTGCTTTCCACAAAGGCTGAGCTGTGGGTCTGCCTGTTCTTTTGCAGACCCAACCCTGAAACCCTGCAGCCATGCACTGGACAGCCCTCCATGTATTTATTTTCTCTTTATATTGCCTGTTTTCAGCAGCTGGGGTTCAACTTCTCCTAAAGGCCAAACCTGAATATTTTGCAACTGAGGCAAAACACTGCTATGATAGGAATTGCTTTCCTTACAAGCACCTTCCTGTCAGTTTGATTAGATGTCTCTTATCTGACCTTAACAGTTCTGGGACAAGAGCCTTTCTACTTTCCAAGGGATGCTATTTCATAATGAATTTTGCAAGTGGGATACAAGACTTTCTCTGTCTTCACCACACAAATGACAGACATGGTCACCTTCACACCATGGCAGTGAAGGAGAAGGCAAGAATCCCATGGAGGACCTCTAAAGGATGGATCCCACTCAACCAGTCACTCAGGACACCAGCAATGAGGGCACAGGCAGATCCTTCTGAGCAAAGAGCACCACTTTCCCATCTCAGCTCCTGGGTACACAATTACAGAGTCCAGGATGGATTCATGGGGATATCAGAACAAAAGATGTGCAGGAATCTTCCTCCTCTGTTAGCTTTGCTCACTGCAGCAGGCAGACCCCAATGGTTGTCCACACCTTTGATAAGACAAGGGGGAATGGCTTTAAACTGAAAGATTGGATTTAGATGGGATGTTGGGAAGGAATCCTTCCCTGTGAGGGTGGGGAGACCCTGGCACAGGTTGCCCAGAGAAGCTGTGGCTGCCCCTGGAACCCTGGAAGTGTTCCAGGCCAGGTTGGATGGGGCTTGGAGAAGCCTGGGATAGTGGAAGGTTTCCCTGCCCAAAGCAAAGGGGCTGGAAATAGATGTTTTTAATGTCCAACCCAAACCACTTCACAATTCTATGATCCTGGACACATCTGGGCCTGGCTGTAACCCCAGCAACATGTGTACACTGAGTTCACATGTGCTCAACAGCAGTGACTCAAATCAAAAGGCTACAGATCAACCCACCCTTTTTCCCTTTTCCTCCCCTTTCCTGCTCCCACCCCCACCCCAGGTCAGTACGCAGAGCACAAATCTTTTTTTTCTTTTTTTCCTTTTTTTCCTTTTCCCTCGAAGTGAAACATTCTGTATCTTATTTATTTTGAAAACAATTTATAAGGGCAATAATAACATCCTTTGGCTCCTTGCCTCCGTAGCCCCGGGCTCCATACATGCCTCATTATGGGAACAGCACACACCCTGCCATGTACAGGCAACTCACTGTACGCTCATTAAAATTCTGTAGGTATTGGCTGATATAAACAAAAGAGGAAAGCGCGCAGTCCTAGAAAGCCGCGCGCAGAAAATGACTGCAGGATAGGTCGTGTGGTTCAGCGACGTGGCTCGGAATCCTGGAAATCTGAAAAACCTTTTTGTGGTTCCGCCATCCCACGCAACCGCGCGCCGTTCCTGGAGGAGCGGCGCGGCTTCGCCAGGAGGCAGTCGTTTGACACGGATCCACTCTTGGGAACGACGTGAGAAAAAAGGAAAAAGGGAAAAAAATCATGTTTGCCTTTTGTAGGGGGAGATAAATAACGCAAAAATCAAAGTGGCTGTGACAGAAAGGTTTTGGAGGAAAATCTGAGCCTTGGAAAGCCCAGGCTCCTGTTGGAAGAACTCAACTTTCTTCGCCTCAAAATGGCGAGGAAGAGGAATAAAAATGTGCAGAATGTCCTTGCATTGTGTAAAGAGTAATTGCACTGGAAAGGAGTTATAAAGTAAGTAAACATGACTTCCAATTTGATCCATATTAAGATTTATTGACCCTGAAAGTCAATATTCTCTGCACCAGGGCCAAGGTTAACATTGGGTTTGAGGCCAATGGGAAAGTTGTAATGAAGTGCTGGTTAAGAGGCCCTTACAGAACTATCTGGTTTTGCAGGAGGCTTGGAAGTCTTTCCACACAATCAGCCCCATCTTCCTCTACATTTCAAAGGCATCCAAATCTGCCAGTTTTTCTGTGAAATCGCAGCCACATTAAAACTGTGCCAAACTGATAAACCCTTTGGATAACTTTTCCAGCAGAAATCTAAACCACCTCTATGCTACAATCACCCCAAGGCTCTGATCATGGTCAAGACCTGCTCATCCCAATCCAGTATAAACACAGATGGAAGGAAAAGTTGACCTCAGCTGATGACAAGTTAAGAACACATTTATTGATGCTGTAGGAAAAAGCAGTATTAGTGAATTTCTGCCCTTTGACAGTAAGGGAAGAACAGGCATAGATTTGCATCACAGCAGAGATTTGCAAGGTAGTGCAAGCAGAAAATATTTCTTTGGAGTCAGTAAAGATGTGAGAGCTCACTCACAGGGAAAGAACCCATCCTGTGCTCTCACACCCTGGCCTTGCCATTGCAATTTTACAATTTTCTTAGAAATTCACTGTGAGATGTTAGATGGACAGAGAGCAGGCAGTCTCAGTATATTAAAAGTAAAGCTCTTGCCCAAAGTCTGCTCTGATGCATAACATTACACTTCCAGAATATCTGTGCCTGCAAAAACCTGGATTTCCAAGTTTAGTTTGGGCACTTGCTTAAAACCTTACTGCACCTGCAGAAAGATTTGTGTCCCAGACATGGTCTGTTTTCCTCAGTTTTACCAATTAGGCCAATAAATTATACCACTTCTCCCAGAGAACCTTTGCTTCCCTAAAACTGCTCTGCCAAATCTTCCTTAACAAGAGGTGGGGGACAGGGCTGGAGAGAACACCATGGCTGTTATGAACCTGGTGACAGCACAGTCCAGCAGAGCTCACCGTGAATTGCATGAATATTTTTGGAGATTGTACAAGACCACAGCCCTGACAGGGAACATGAATTTCTTTGGAGCACAGAGGGAAAGCAGCATAGCACTTATTTCAATCCAGTTCCAGAGGAGAAACTTACTTTTGAAAGTACTTTATTCAAAGCTGCAATGATTTCCCCAGGACTTTGCTGGGTTTGTACATTTTAATGTGCTTCTCCAGCTGCTTGCTTTCTCTTTGTGTTCATTAAGACATTTGGTTTTGTTACAAGGTCTGAGCAAAAGAAAAATAGCTGTATGTATATTTAAACAGACTATTAAAATAAAGAGCACCATGTACTGGCACAGAAGATTTTGTGGTGTTATTCATATGTTTCTGGGCTGTTGTTGTGCACAGCAAACAGCACCTCACCAGTGTTCTCATCACAGCCTTGTTCATCAGTGCTTCATTTTTCCTTCTCCAAAAAGCACCAGCTTTGGGTCAGAACCTGCAAAACACAACTGACTTCAGTAGGAGGGAGGATCTTGAGGACATTGGTTGCTGATGACCCTTTTGGGTCTCCATCCTCTCAAACACCTCCTGCTGACCCTCTGCAGTTGTGTCTTGCTCGGTGGCAGCATCTTCTTTAATTACCTAAAATAAGAAGCACTTCAGCAGGTTTCAAGGGGTTTATCCAGGATGCTTCATTATGTGGGAATAAAGCATAGAACTGGAGAGAAAGATGGATAGATGGGAAGAATGTCATCAAATGGGAACCTAACCCATTACCACACTCACAGACCATGGGGTGAGCCAGGTTTTAGGGAAAGGAGACTTACTGGGAAAGGAGATTTCCTGGGAAAGGAGACTCACTGCCCACAGTCCAATGACAGCTACAAACACATCCCCAAACCCACATTACAGCCCTTCCTCAAAACACAATCAGGGAGAAGCCAGCTCTCACCCTAAACCTTTATTTAGCTGCGTTTCACAATTACTGCATATCTTGGCATCGTGGGCATGGCCCTACATGGACTAGGAGAGCTCTCAGCGAGCAGGGAGGCCAGGGGGGAATGCCATTTTCCCACACTTTCTTACAGAATCAATTTTCTTCTCCCAAATGACAAACAGAAAACAGAAGAAGAAGGAGAAAGCTGTTGCCATTCAGTGGCTCCAGGAGTGTATTAAAGACAACGTGGTCACAGCAGCTTTGGCAATACAAGATACAGTTTTTTGCGTTTCTGCACAAAAATGCACTTTGTCCCTAAAAGAGGCCACTGTTAATTTTGTGCAAAATATTAACACATTCCCACCCAAACCCTTTCATCAGCACTGGGGTATTTGAGGCCCTTCAACCTTGAAAATAAAATTTTGAGGTCCATCATAAGTGAACCCCCTTGGGAGCAGGGAAAGGCACAGGCAAGCAGCTGTGATGTTTTGAGACGAAGCTCCAGGTTTCCCCTCAGAGAGTTTATACCTTTAAGAGGCACCAAACAAAGAAGAAACCCAATCCTTGAGATGAGTCACTCCAAAGTGTGCCCGATTTTCTCCTCGCAGGCCTCAGCAGCCTCACACAAAGCCCCGGGGCACAGGCTCCTCATTTGGCAGGGCTCAGAGCAGCAGCAGGGCTGGGGAATACCTTTACGCTGGAGAATTTGGCTTGTAACAAGGCTTTTCAGGAACATGGCAATTGCCCACGTGAACGCATGGCTTCCTGCATTAATATGCTAAAGAGACAAGACAAGCATCTTTAGCTACAGCTGAGGACTAATTAAGACTGCTCTTTTACAAATATTGCATGGTTCATTCCATTCTTCCCCGATTAAGAACAAAAGAAGAAAGAAGTCATTTATTGTCATGAGTCACTTCAGATACAATGGAAGGAATTCCAACAGATGACTGAGACAAAACAAAAGCTGACATTATGAAAGCCATGTCTAAACACTAATTTAAACTGTCAACTTGCTAGTGAGGAAGGTTCATGACAGAGGGAGAATTAAAACTTAAAAGAGCACATAAATCATTGAGGAGATTAGCAGTGTGTGATGGGGCCAAAGTAGCCACTCTGGCAACTCGCTGACTGGTAGTGAGCTCCTCGTAATTTGGGGGTGAATGCCGTGTTTTGCCAACAGTCCTGGACTAAAATGAGTAATTTGGGCTGCGTTCCCAGAAGTGGAGCTCTGTGTGAGTCAGTAGCATTACTCCCATTTCCAGCAGGTGAGGATCAGACCCTTTGTGTCCCACATTAGATAAAATCTGGCCTGGGCTTTCCTCCGACTTATCGGAAGTGCTTAATTTCGGAAAGGAGCCAAAAAATGGCTTTGGGTCACATCCGGAGCTGCTGTAAATGATCATGACTGACTTCCACAAGCTGGCTGCACCTCTCAAGAACCTTCCTTTTCAACAGCACCTCGGTATCTCCTGTCTTCTGATTTACAGGGGATGGATCTTGAAGTAGTGCTCCGTAATTCTCTGCTTTCCAGCAGCAGGAAACTCACTCATCTCCACCTTAATAAAGAAACATGGCACATGAAAATGCACTGTGTGCTGCAGGGTTTCACTTGTGCATTCTTTTCCCTTAGAAAAAATGAGAACAGTTTAGAAAAATTAGAACACATTAGAACAATTAGATTAGAACAATTGGGAATTAGAACAATTTCTTACAAAAGAAGCAAGCACGTGCTTTTCAGACCCTCTGGTTTTTCAAGCAGAAAAACCTTCAGCTTTCACATATCAGCTCCACTTGTTTTGTATAAGTCTTGGAGGGGCCATGAACCACAGTTCTGCAAAATGAGAGAATACTGAATTTAATTAATGTAAAGTCTCTGTCTTCATCTGTTAACTCCCATTGTTGCTAATACTCCCAGAACAGAGAAACCATTATGGATTACCATGGTAGAACCAAACATATTGATGGATTTAAGAAGATTTAGCACCTACCTCAACTATTTCAAAATCCAGGTGTCCCTGAAATCCACACAAGCAAAAGCTGCAACTTTGCTTTAATTCAACATGCACACTCCTTCCCCACTTCCCTCACAGACCAGAGAGCAACTAGTGACCCTGTTCTTGAAAAGGTTAGCTTTTAAAAAGGAAAAGGCCAAAAAGGTATTTGATAAGTTGCTGAATAAGAGTTGAGGAAATGCGGTTATTTACCCATCTGAGGGCACTGCTGTGGGAACTGGTGGGCAATACTGTGTCTCCCAGACACCAACAATGAAGAAGATTCCCATCCCACTGTACCACTCTCCCAAGGATGGGGATATTGTTCTAGACAGATCACAGACTCCCTTTCACTGTCTGAACATCAGTCCAAAGTCAGTGGAGAGACTCTGCACTAGGAAGGTCCAGGCCTTCACATCCTGATGGAATTAAGTCACTCTCAGCTTTGGCTCCAATTCAGGCAGAAGTTCAAAAAGTCAATTTTAAAATAAATAAATAAAAAGTGGGAAAGTAAATGAGATACAGAGCCCTTTAACTTAGAGGGATGAAATCACTGTGGAAGCTGGGGAGGGATTTGCTGTGAGTTTAGGATGAACAGGAGAAGATGATGTACAATATGGAAACAGTGGAGGCATGGCTACACCATTCTTGGCATTCAACAGAGAAAGAAGCAGAGGAATATGGAAAGAAAAGTGGATGTTTGTCAGTTGAGGAGTGAGATCTCTGAGCGATTCATGGCTGGAAAGTTAGCAGCAGAGAGATGCCAGCTGGATTTTTGTGGGGCAGTAGAACTGGAAAAGAAATGGAAAAGGTCTCATGTGAAAGTTAGAGTTGGGCAAAGTGAAGGCAAGCTTGCAGGATTAAGAGAAGAGGTAGAAGCAGAGAAAAACATGAAAGAGGAGATTTCTTGGTGAAGAACATCACCTTCTCTCCAACAGGTGCCAGTCTGGTCAAGGTAGAGGAGAATGGGAGCATGTGGCTTACTCCAAAAATGCTCCCCTCATCCAGACATGGGGGTCATCTGCAGGTCTACCAAGTCCTGGTCTGGAGAGTTGGAGGCAGTGAGCCTCAGACACAAGCAGGGCAAAACAAAACACCCAGCAAGGGTTGTGCTCTGTGCACTTTGGTTGCCATTCCTCAGAGCCTTCAGCAGGAAAGATGAACCTCAATGTGAGTCCACTGGCATTGGTGGAGTCATGCTGATATCTCATCCTGCAATATCACTTTAACACCATTACAGCTCTCTGAGAAGACAGCTTAAAATTACTTCAGTGCAGGGGTGATCAGGCCTTTCCTTTCCACACTGACATCAATAAAGCTACACCCAGGGTAAAATTAGCCCCAGGACAGTTATTCTGACATTTTCACAATAGAAACTTTTGGGGTTTTGGATTTGTTTCGCTTTCCTTTCTTCCCTCCCTTCCTTTATTTTAGTGATTCTCCACTAAACTCACTTCCACAGCGTGGAAAGGGAGGGAGATGTCCCTGGGCTCTTTGTGTGAGAAGATCACGAGGCAAGAGTCAATGCAGCCGTACTGACAAACAGATCAGGCTTTGGAGATCCGAGCCTGAACATTACCTTATGTTCTATGAGCTTCACTGGCTCCAATGCCTCACACTGCTTGAATTTCCCACCAGCTCAGCACAGCTCTTTTCCACATATTTTAGGTGTTGAATTAGTCTGGAGCTCAAAGGAGCAACATTTCCAGACTCTTGATGAAGAGCATGTCTATCAGTTGAGAGCAAGAAGAGCTGCCAAGCTTTTCCAAGGTTCTTTGCCTGCATCTGAAGTGTGGATGAGCTGCTCAGCCCTGTGGGGTTATTTAAGGACCCTCTGCTATCTGCCGTGATACGGAGACAACATAAATATCCTTATGTGTGTGTGTGTGTGTGTTGGTGGAATAGAGATCCATAAATCCACCAGCAGTTGGCTGCATTTTTCTCCCAGCTCCCATCCGTGTTTGTAAACACTGGAGAAAGAGCCCCAAGCCTGCGTCCAGCACGGAGCAGTTACGGAACATGCTGTAATCCCGTAATGCGAACCAGAGCGCGCCCGCTAACCGTGCAGCTCTGGAGAGAATTCCTGACATGATCCTTTTACGTATTTTATGTTAATCACTTCCATCTCAGGAACACACACAAACAATACCCCATTAGACGTTCCCTTTGGCACCAGGACAGCAGCACGAGCTGCCGCGTGTGCCAGAGCGGCGGCCGGAGCAGCCGCAGTAGGGATGGGAGGCCATTGCTGCTCGTGGGAAGGACAACGTGCAAAGAGGAGAGCTGGGACCAACTCCTGCTTTGGGTTTCCTCACTGGTTTCCCTGGGGGCTTTTCTGGGGGAAAAGTGTCCAGCTGCTTGCCCGAGAGGGCTCATGGGTGTTGGAGCATTGCCATGATGCCAGAGACCCTAAAGCTCTTCTTCATGGGAGATGGGAATTTGTTCAGCACAGATCTCCACATTGCTGTGCCTTGGGCAGCACAGAAAGGACAGAGCTTGGGATAAATTGGTACCTACCTGGTCAGGTTTCCCTGTTCTTTATCCAGTACTAGGGGCACACAAAGATTCAACCATTTAAATACGCCTTGTGACTACCTGGAAAATATTTTCCAGGTAGAAAATTTCCCTCCTTTCCAAGAAAGGGCCTGGATCCCCAAGAGCAGGGATGTGCACAGAGGGCTTTGCTGCAGGCTGTGACACAAATATCATTTACAGAGGGGAGGTGGGACAACCCTGAGAGTTGAGGGCACAAATCCTGCTGTTGTGGGGAGATCATGGGACCTCAGCCCTGGGAAGCAGGCAGAGGGAAAGGGAGGAGAGGAGGTATCTGCCAGGTTTGCAGAAGCAGCTACTGGGAGAGGGCATGTAAAACAAGCCCTCAGCCACAGCAAGGGAGATTCCTCATCTTTAATAAAATACCCACCCCATGGTGAGGGCAGGTGGCTTTGTCAGCTCTCCACAGGAGCAATTCCAGCAGGCATTGAGCCCCACTGCCAGCAGGGTGGGATCCACAGGGATGTCTGCATGCCCAGAGGTACCCAGCCTGCTCCAGCATTTGGGAATCAGCCACCTCCATCCCACACCAGGTCAGTAGGAACCCCCAGGAAAAGCAGAAGGGATCTCTTCAAATAAATACCCACCAGTTTCACACGATTTTGAAACGCTCTAAGCCCTCAGATACTGTATTTTCCTCCTCTGCCAGATTTTTTTATTACTAAAATGAAGATTTCAAGGGCTTTGTTCGCAGCAAAGCAAGACACACTGGCACTGGTGCCACTGAGAAGCAGCGCCTGGGCTGGGACATTTCTGCTCAGGATGTACTTTTAAAGCAATTAAAAAGCAGCTCTGACTTTGAATAGTAACGCTGAAGCGGAATTCACTCCAACATTCACTAGCCCAAATGTCTTCACTGAAATCATGCTGTTCCCCTATTGTTATTTAACAATAAATCCTGCCCCAGGGGAAATGCGTATAAATATGAATTTAAGAGTTCCCAGATACAAAATATCTCCACTTTTTTTACCCTCCCAGGAGATAAATAGCTTAGAAATCTTTCTACAAAGATGTGCTTTTCTTGATGCTTTTCCCCTTAGTGCTCTAAAATGATTCTGTATGAGGGGACAACATCCAGACACTGCAGCACGATGAAGAAAAGCATCTTAATAAGACAACTCCTTTATTTCAGTGCTGAGGGGTTAAATACCATGGTGTGCATGCAGATGTGCTGCTCTGGAGCCCAGCTGGGCTGTGCTGTGGGAAGGGTGGTGTGGTTTGTTGTGTTCACTGCTCCCTCTCTCAATGTTCTGGTATCCAAGAGGCAGTTTTGGAGCTGCCCAGGGGTTCCCACTGCCTTCTCCATCTCAGGGATGAGCTATGCAGAGGTGCTTTGGTTAGAAGCTTCATTTTACAGCTGAGGGGAGGGAAATGCTGAACCCCCAAACCTGGATTCCTTGTTCTTTGTGGTCCCACGTGTCCCAAAGTGGTGGCAGCCTGTGGTCTGCAGGTCAGGGGGAATCAGTGAACCAGAGCAGGGGCTTTAAAAACAACTGAATTAGGTCTCAGCTCTGCATCACAGCCAGGGAGACTCCCTGAGTCTTGAGTTCAGAGGGATACATGGACTGCATTCTCCTGTGGTCCAAAAAATGTTGGTGGATAGCTTCACAACCCTCCACTGAGTACATATCAGCCAGATTTTGTAATCTAGCTTATTTGTGTTTGTGAGCTGAGAGTTTAGACTAGACTAGATGAATGGGAGAGGAGAGGAGAGGAGAGGAGAGGAGAGGAGAGGAGAGGAGAGGAGAGGAGAGGAGAGGAGAGGAGAGGAGAGGAGAGGAGAGGAGAGGAGAGGAGAGGAGAGGAGAGGAGAGGAGAGGAGAGGAGAGGAGAGGAGAGGAGAGGAGAGGAGAGGAGAGGAGAGGAGAGGAGAGGAGAGGAGAGGAGAGGAGAGGAGAGGAGAGGAGAGGAGAGGAGAGGAGAGGAGAGGAGAGGAGAGGAGAGGAGAGGAGAGGAGAGGAGAGGAGAGGAGAGGAGAGGAGAGGAGAGGAGAGGAGAGGAGAGGAGAGGAGAGGAGAGGAGAGGAGAGGAGAGGAGAGGAGAGGAGAGGAGAGGAGAGGAGAGGAGAGGAGAGGAGAGGAGAGGAGAGGAGAGGAGAGGAGAGGAGAGGAGAGGAGAGTTGCCCAGGCCTTTGTGATATCCACAGTCCAATATATCTGGAAATGCAGACAATGTTGCAAACTCTCCAAGCAAGGCAGAGTGCAGAATTTAGCTCATATTTTTCTTTTTTTACACTTTACCCCTAATAATATTCCCCTTTAAAGGAAACCCTAAAGGTGATTCATCCAGAGTGGGGAAAAGCACGTGTGTGCCTTGGCAAGGCACGAGGTGTGTGGTGCAATGGATGCTGAGCATCCAACCTCCCTGACTGCTGGTGGAAAGACACCACACATTTTCCATGAAGGCTGGACACAGTCCCTGGGAGTGACTGGGTAAAGCCCCAGGCACTCGGAGAAATGTTGAAAGTAATCCAGCTAAAGCTCCACCTGGAAAGCAGTGGGTGGGAAAAAGAGCTCAGGGATTGGGATGCCAAAAAAGCAGAGGTGATATAGCAGTGGGGAGAGATCCTCCAAGAGCCAGTGCTGTGCTCAGCTGCTGCAGAGGAAAAGATTTGGGCTTCACCACCTCATTTCAATGTGTTTGTCCATCCCAAGTGTTACTCAATCCTCTGTGATAACAACCTAACCTAGAGCTTCTACCCTGCACCACAGCCACAGCTACTAATTACTGCTGACTCCTTCTATCAACATTTCTTTCACTCTGGTTTTGCCCTGGGTTTTCCCATCAGTGCATTGAACTTTTGAGGGACAACAGCTCAGCTTCCATGATCTTTTCCAAGGCACTGGCGGTACTGAGGGAGAATTAACTATCTTTATGATTTTTGCTGTGAAACACTCCCTCTGCTCCCCTCCCTTTCCCATAAAAAGCCAGAAATGCCACTTAAATCACTATTGTTCCCTATGATTTAATTTCATACCACTGCTCAGCAGCTACAGCTATTTACAGCAATCCCCAGTTAAGTGATCATGGATATTTAGGAATTTTTAATGCAGCGAGCTCATCCCCAAATTCAGCATCTCTCCTGGCAGCTGGGGTGTAGATAGGACATGTTTACTTAATGTGCTGGAAGCCCAAATATTTAGTTTGTGCTCTCAGTGGCTGAACAATCTGTGCTCCAGGGCTCTGTGTGCAACTCAGAGCCCACGGAGGGAGAACAGGTCTGGGAGTTGAGGTGGAAATGTGTTTGTCAATACCCCAGAGCCCCCCACAGCCACATCTCACCTCCCCTAACACGAGGCTGGAGGGGGCACAGATTAATACAAACAGCCTGCTGATGTCCCTTTGACAGGAAATGTGGGAAACGGAGTTTACCTTTGGATTTATGAACTGGGAAGGCCATTCCTCATCCTGATTAACGGTGAGTCACGGAGCAAAGCCGAGGCCGCTCGCTAGCCCGTGTGCTCCACGTCAGGTGTCGTGGGAGTGAGAACAGTGGGAGAGCACAGAAAGGTCTCATGACAGTCTGTTAACTAATTTTCATGTGCCAAGCGAAGACGTGTCCTGGAATTTTGCAAAAAGCTATATTTAGCAGTGCTGAGCGTCTCCAAAGAGAGCTTTGTGAGATGCTGGAATGGGGAAGAAAATACACACAGGTATAAAAAGCACTCCAAGAAGGCAATAACTTACACAAGTTTAGAGGGATATCCGACAATACATTTACTGCCAGCTGGGGACTGAGATGAATATCCAGGAGGCTGATGAACAGCAGGCTGCCCAGCCCTGCACTTCTGCTGGAATACAAGTGCAAAAGCAGCTCGTCCATGACCTTTTCCTCCATGGATTTCCAGGGTTTTTACCCTGAGGAGCTGGTGTTTCTCTGGGACATTTCCAGAGAATGGATAGCAGATCTCCTTCCAGCACAGCCTCATCCTCATGCTGAGGAACCTCAGCAGAATCCTAGAGATATGAGTTTAGTTTTACATTGTTCTGTATCCTTTTTGGCACGTTGTGGTGATGTAACATAGGAAGCAAATCCTCAGATCCTCATTTGTGTGCAGAGGAGGGCAGGGAAAGGCAGCAATGTGCTGCATGATGGGGCAGTGAGGTGACCCAAGACTTGATGGAGCTGGAGAAGGGGATGGAGAGTCAGTCCTATGAGGAGCAGTTGAGGGAGCTGGAAAGGAGCTCAGCCTGGAGCAAAGGAGGCTCAGGGGGACCTTGTGGCTCTGCACAGCTGCTGACAGGAGGGGACAGCCGGGGGGTCAGGCTGTGCTCCAGGGAACAGGGACAGGAGGAGAGGGAACAGCCTCAGGCTGGGCCGGGGAGAGTCAGGTTGGACATCAGGAGGAATTTCTTCATGGAAAGGGTGGCCAGGCATTGGAAAGGGCTGCCCAGGGAAGTGGTGAACTCACCATTTCTGGAGGTGTTCAGGAAATGACTGGATGTGGCACTCAGTGGTTTAATTCACAGGGGGTGATCACTCAAAGGTTGGACTCAGTGACCTTGGAGGTATTTTCTGACCTAAATGATTCTGTGACTCATTTTCACCCCATGGTCATCCACAGCTTGGTCCAATAGCTGAGGAGCACGGGGAGGATTTCCTGCACCTTCATGTTGCTCATTTGGACACCACAGGAAAGGGATTTCATTCCAAATGACCCTTCAAAATACTTTGGTTGGACCCACCATCACCAGGCAGCATTATTATCAAATATCTGCAGGAAAACAACCAGGAATTAACCTGCTGCAAATACACACACATTTCTTTCATAGGGCAAAAAAAAAAAAGGAGAAAGAGAGGAAAAGGGAAAATAAAGAATAATGCCACAGGATCTCCCCAGCAGCACATGGGGCACAATCCAGTACTGTACAAGAGCCATGCAGCAGAGGCCCAGAGGACACTCTGTCCCAGCACAGGGGCTGCCAGCATCCTGACAGAATTAGGAAGTCCTCTCTCACAGTTGCCCTGTAGACATGAAATTACACAAAGAAAGACTTCATTAGGATCCCAAACTAAATATAGTCAAGTGAGGAGAGTGGAACATTCAACTTTTGCTCTTGGCAAGCAGCACGGCTTTGCAACCTTTAGGATATTGTTTTAACTAAGCTGGAATCCTGCATGGCTGTGATTCTGACAGCTCAGCACCTACTGGGGGAAGGAATTAGGAAAATAAAACCTTTACCTGAGAAAACCCTGGAAAATGTATGTGCCCTCATGGCAGAGCTCTTGCCCAGACAAAACTGCTGCTGTCACTGGGAATGACAGGCTGGAAAATTATTGGCGTCAATGAGAGTTTTGTATGAGCTAAGATCATGGGGTCAGAGCCAAACTGTTTGCAGCTCCAAAAGTCTCAGAAAAATGTGGATAAAACAGAAAATAACCAATGCTGAGCCTGTGACAAGCCTGTCTGAACAGTCCAGGTCCAGCAGCACCTTCAGGGCTTTAGGTAGCTCTGTCCTACCTGAGGTGCTGCTCCACATCTGGCAGTGCTTCAGCATCACTGCTCCCTCTGCGCCTCTGCTGTGGGAATGACCTCCCTGCTGAGGCCTCCAAATGCAATCCCAGCAGCTTCAGGAGCAAAAACACAGACATGTGAGCAACAGGATCACTTCTGCCAAACAGTGTGGGCATTCAAATGCTCCTGAGGGAGGGAGGACCACCAGTGTCCAGCTGGCATCACTTGGGAGCCTGGGTCCTGCTTTGTCATCATGGGAAAAGGTGCTGGCATCAGGTGACACACAGTGTGATGAGGATGGATTTCCCAGACCCTTTCCTCCAGCAGGAATTGGATCACCAAGATCCCAGCTCTGCCATCCAGCCCTGAGTGCATTTTTGGGGTGTCAGGTTCTGATCCTGGCTTCCATCACTGCTAAGGTGGTTTACTCTTGCACAAATCCAGAGCTCCCTCAGCCAGAGGCATCTCTTTAGGGCTGTCACACTCTGTTTCCTCGTCCTCTTCCCAGGGAACCAACACAAACACCCAGGAGAAAACAGAAAATCAGCTTTCCCTGCAGGAAAGCCAGAGTGCTCACTTCAAGCACTTAAACTCCCAACACTTCACCTGGTGTTAGGAGTCAGGCATATAGAAGCTTTGATTATCTGGCCTTTGGAATGGTCCTTTTGTTTGTTCTGAATCCCTAATAATATCACCAGCCCCTAATAAAAGGTCAGAAATCCCATGCTCATCTGTCATCCTAACAGAATGCATTAAAGAAAATAAAACACTCCTGAATCCAGTTCATGATGCTGTAAGAGGGGGCAGGAAACTCCCTGAATGAAAAGGACCCATTAAGAGGTGAAGTGGGACAGAAAAGGAAAAACATCCAGCCTGAAAATGATCTCTCCTATTTCCCCACAGCTACATCAGTGGGGTGAGGCCTTTGGTGGAAATGACTCCTCTGCGGGGACACCATGAGATACAAAACCTTCTCAGGGACATCCCTCCCCGTGTGCTGTACATCTCTCCTGTCATGGAACAACCTGGAATGGCTTTTTGAAGACGTCTCCCATTAAGTGAGCTGCCTCCAAGGGCTGGGGGGAATGACCAAGCACAGCTGAACTGGGGGAGTTTCCAACCCAGGGGGAATATCCCCAGATAGGAGAGGAAAAGGTGAATGACCCTGGGAGAGTGTTTGCAGAGGGTCAGTTAAATAAACCAGGCAGAATAAAATCAGTTTATTCTGATTAACTTTTAGCCTCAGGCGTGTCTTTGCACTGCCACAAACCTACAGGCTCCCCTGCCAAAACCTGGAGGGTGATCATGGCACTGAGCTGCCCTTCCCTTCTCCCATGCTGCTGGACCTCAGCTCCAGGGCTGGAGGCTCCCAGGACACAGCAGTTGGCAGCCAAGACCAGCCAAGGCTGCAGCTTTCGAGACAAGTTCCACAAACATCACTGTTTTAGGAAAAACATCAGCAAGGAGCTGTCACGTGTTCCACTCCAGGAGCTGAAGGCGTGAGAAGGGCTTTAAAAAAAAAAAAAAAGTCTATTCATTGAAGAAAAGCAATCCAGAAAAGAAACCAAAAAAGGAAGCAGGCCTGATGCAGACCCTCCCAGAGAGCTGTGGGGCATCCTGAGCAGAAGAGTGGCTTTGCAGCATCACTCTGGCCCACACAGGCACCAGTGCCCTCCTCTGGGATGGGTGCGAGGGGCTGATGGGTCTCTGGAGACCAGGATGGCTTTCCTGCACCTATTCCTAGCCCTGTGCTGGAGCTGTGGCCCTGCTGAGGAGCCCCTGCCTGCCACAGGCCCCAGTGCAATTATTTCCTAAAATGCCACAGGTTTTTCTGTTGCCAGAATGGAGCATACCTGCAGCACCTTCCCTCCCCTTCTGTAACTCAGTTAAAACTGAACTGTAAAGCAGTTCCTTGTTGTCTCTAATGTTCTGCATTTATTAGTTTTCTGCGTTAAAACTGACCCTCTGCAGAAGGCAGACTCCCCAGCAGGGTGGCAGGTGAGGCAGGTGTGCTGGAAAAAGACATTTTACAGCACAGATTCACGCTCAGAACAAACCCAGAGGCACGGAAACACTGGTGTGTGGAAGCAGGGATGTCCAGCCCCGGAGTGGAGGCATCATTCCCCACATCCCCAGCCAGCCTTGCTGTTTGCCCCTGGGTGGAGAAGAGCAGGGAGCTCCCAAGCCACCTCCATTCCCAGCTTTTGCTGCTCTGTGGCTCCTGGGTGATGCTCACACAGCACCAGAAGGGACAAAGTGACGCCTGGTTTCCGCATCTTCCATCTGTGACAGTTTTCCAGCACTTTTCACCCCTTTAAATGCAGAGCTTTCCCTCTGCCCCAGACCCTTCTCCCGAGCCCAGGCTGAGATCTTCACCAGGAGAGTCTTCTGGAACTGAGGAAAGAGGGAGAAGGGTCCAAAAGAAACACCAGATGTACCAAGCAGTGAAAACGAGCCCTGCCACTGTGCAAGAAGGCACAGGCTTGTATAATATGATATATACTGTACATACCGAGGGAAAGAATATACTTCTCACTGTAAAGTGTTTTACATGCTAACCATCAGCCATACACCAAGTCAATGGATGCTGGCACTTTACATAAATATATGATGATGCAGTGCTATGTGTAATAAAAATCTGGAGCCCAAAATATGGAAGCAATTCAAGAAAACAGATCTCACATTTTTGCCTTTGTTACAGTTCAATTCTGACATGCTCTGATTAAAATTCAACATCTGCATGCATTTAAAATTAAAATATATAGGTATTCATGTTCTCCTCCTTCCACAATGTTTTACTGCTGCCTTTTTCTTCTTAAATATTAAAAACATTACATTATTTTATTTCAGATGTCTCAATATATTACACATTACCCTTTCACCTCAGAGCTTTGGTTCAAATCCAGCTCTTCGCCGAGGAAATAGAAAACATCTGAAAATATTTAGTAGTCTCATCTCAGTGTCTAATCACAGTCTGCTCTGACATGACAAAACACAACAAACAAACTGGCTTGCCACAGATGAAAAACGTTTACACAAAAATACTCAGGAGTGTAAGAATGAATAAAGACATCTCTAACTGCATTAAAGCCCATGTTGTTAAGTAATAAAAAATAGTTTGCAGATAATCTGAGCTGCACCTGCCCCTCTGGAAAGAAAAAAAAAAGAAAAAAAAAGGCAGGTGATTTAAAGTCCTCTCAGCCTAGCAGGTCCCAGCTGCATGTTTTTTTGTTATTCTAAAGCAGAAAGATGTGTCAGGCTACAGTGCAAATATTGTCCATGGGCATCACGGTCTGGAGAGCCTAAGTACCTGGTGATTTAGGAATCTCAGAAGAAAACTTTAGTGCCGGCAAATCCTCCTGGACTAAAATATATGTACTTTAAGAGGAGCGAGCATAAATAAGTCTTTGTCTTTGCCGGGGAATTCAGCCGTTTGGTGGGTGGTGGGAGGGAGAGCAGCTGTCCTGAAAGGCTCCGTGTTGGGCACTGGGGTGAGGCACAGTCTGGCTCCTCTGCTGGGGCAGGGAGGTTTTAACAGCCAGGAGAGAGCTCAGGAGGAAATTAGCCATGGGAAGGTGCAGCATCTTCCCCCTGCACTCACCCCGAATCCTGGATTCAGTTCTGAGCTCCTCATGACAAACACTGATGGGCTGAGTGTGTCCAGAGAAGGGAATGGAGCTGGGAAGGGTCTGGAGCACCAGGAGGGGCTGAGGGAGCTGGAAAAGGAGCTCAGCCTGGAGAAAAGGAGGTTCAGGGGGACCTTGTGGCTCTGCACAGCTGCTGACAGGAGGGGACAGCCAGGTATGGGGTCAGGCTGTGCTCCAGGGAAAAGGGACAGGACAAAGGGAAAAGGGACTCAAGTTACTCTTGTTATTAAGGGTTATCAGAACTCCACATGGGTAAAAGGAGTTATCATAAAGATGGAGCAAGTCTTCCTCTTTATTTATGTCCTCAATCTACAGACAGTTCCCACCTATCCTGCCTGCAGCACTGACCTCATTCCTACACATGATCACACCCTGGCTGTTGTCAAGTTATGCCCCACAGACCTTTGGGGGAAGTGGTTCCATAAACCAAGTTCAAAACCAAAGTTTTTCAACCTGCAGGAACTGACAGGGACCTCCACGGGGAAAAAAAATTAAAATTCCTTGCCCTATCCATGAGTATCCTACAATACACATTTTTTCAGGAAGGTATTGTAGTATTTCCTTCTGCAACAGCCAAATTAAATATGAATAAATTAACATGCTAAGGTTTCACCATATCCCCTTTAATGCAAAATAACATGTATCCCTTAATTCAATAAATTAGAAAGTATATTTTTTCAAGGGGAAAAGAATACCAGCGTAGCTAAGTCTTTGCAGATCTTGGCATGTCTACAATACACAAAGGACAGGCCAAGGAGAGACATCCAATGGCCATGCTGCCTCCAGAAGTCAGGGCTCAGCTAAGGAACCTCTCTGGGAGGAAGATTTGCTTCCCTGGACACAGCTCAGCCAGGGCAGGTCCTGAACAATCCTGAATCCAATCTCACCCCACTCCTGCTGCAGCACTGAGCTGCTTCCCTTGCACACACCAGCACTGGGTTTCTCGCCTGGATAATAATTTCCTTTCCATGTGACTTAGACAATATGCAGAGCATTTTCCATTGAGGCTTTCTCCACAGCACCCCTTGGTCTGGGGTTACATTTTATTGTCTCTGCTTCGTTTTCCTGCACTTTCCTTCTGCTGTTGTGTTTTCCTTCTGCCCCTTGATGAAATCTCTCTCTTTGCTCACTGTATTTAAATTCAGCAATGACACACAGCCTTGTTCACACAGCTTCACACCTCTCTGCCCCTCTTACAAACCTACCCTGAACTAATTCCCATTCCAAGATGTGAACACCCTTCCCATCAGCCATGTGTCCCTGCAAGGCAGTGTGTTAGTAAATTATTTCTCCAGGCCCTTGATTGACATTGTTGAAAAGATACTTTTCATGCATGACAGTCTTTGTGGGGTGAAAATGCTTTTAACATGCTCCCAGGATTTACATGGGCTTCCCTGGGCTGCTGCTGCCAAGTTCAGATGCGGTTGGAACATGTGACATTCTTTGTCCTACTCTTATTACATTTTCCTTTTTATCCTGCCCTGCTACATTTTTAATATTTTTCATATTTCTGCGCTGTGATGTAAAGAACAGCCATTTGCTAAATGTCCTCTCCAGCACGAGCCTCTCTGATCCTGCTGCAACCACCGGGCTTTCTTCTTCCTTTTAAAAAAAATTTGTTTTCTTTTCATTATTTACCTCCTCTTTTAATATTTTGGGACTATTCTATTTAATATTTCAGCCCTTCGAAGAGCTGAGCAGATGCCACATGTCTGTCAAGCTGGGGAGGAGACCACACGTGTGCTCACAGAGAGGGACAAACCCCAAGCACCACATGTTTGCTTCTCTCCTGGCCAGCAGAGATCAGGTCTCATTTCTGGCTCTGCATGCATCAGTCCAGCCCCAGAGCCAGAGCTGGGATGTTTCCAGGATGTTTTCCCTCCTTTGCAGACACAGCCCTTGCTGCTCGAGCTCCTCCAGAGCTCCACACCACCCAAGCCATTGCCATACCAGTGACATCTCTGCAACCTCATTAAAGAAGCTGCAGTAGTGTAATTGAGGACTGGGAACCTCAGAGTCCAGCATGGGCAGGGGGAGCAGAGAAGGAAAACATCACTTCACTTATAAAAGAGTGGATTTAGAGCAGAAAATACTGGGAAAAAATGTCATGTTTCTCAGAAAAGCTATTGCATGCCTAAATGTTGGTCTTACAAGCCCAAACTCCACTTGAAAACTGCAAACTTAGGACTGGTTTCCCAAGAGTCATATCCAGGAATGGCATTTTATGGTTTAAATGTATCATCCAGCATTTGTTAGCTGGTTATCCACTTTGCTTAAGAAATTGCTTCCTAAATAAAATGTAATCTCTTCACTGAGGATGAAGATCAGTCTTTAAACCACAGCACTTTTGCTTCATTCCTGAGAAAGAGTCAACAGTGCAGCACCTCAACATCCACACTCAACACCTTCCCCAATGACTGCTCTGGGGATGCTCTCATCCCTCTCCCTGGAGCACACCAGGAGGTTGCAAATATTAGTGCAGACAGAGATGATGGTTGAAGCCCCAGAACGCTAATTATTAGCACTGATTATTAAACATAATCAGCAAATCGTAGACCAGGAAGGAAAAATCATAATAGCAGAAGTATTAAGACACACACATCTGAATTACAGTTGATTGTCAGCATCACCTGCCAGTGTCCAAAAATAATAAATAAAAAATCACCTGTTTCCTTGGCAGGCAGCAAATGGAGAGCTTTCTTAAACTTGCAGCAGCAGAGTCCACACTCAAATTGTTCTGCTGACGGAAATCCAGCGAATTTCTCCGTCACTATTGCGGGTAGAGGACAGGCCACCGATGGGAATAGTTTCACAATTCTTTTATTGGAAGCATCTGTAGAAACCATATAACAACAACTACAACAACAGCAACACAAAGCCATGTTTTCTCACTTCTTTCCGAGCAAGGAGGGTGCCAGAGCGATTCCCCACCCTACCCCCGCACTGCATGGTGGTTTCCTTTGTTCATATTTCACTGCCTGGATCCAGCAGCAAGATTTATGGGCTGGTGCTGAGCTCGGGATGTGCACAGGACTGGTCTCCTGGGACCTGGGCTTGACCATGCAGGATGGGGGTGCAGAAAGGCTCCTGCAGCTCCAGGGAGGGAGAAATTGGAGGGAGGTTATTCCGGGCCAGATTCCAGCGCCTTCCGCTGAGCAACAGCTCACCGAAAACCCAGCCCTGGTAGCTAATGAGGCTCTTCATGGAGAAATGTTGTCACTGTGTCTGCGGGGTGTCGCACCCAAGGACACAATGCCTGGATCAGGACCGATGTCCCCTGCGCTCCCTTCCGGTCTTGGTCAGCATCCCAGCACTGAGGAGCCCATTTATTCCAACGTCAGATGACTTCCCTGCAGCAAAGTGTTCCAGGAGCTCTTGCCAGCCCAGCCAAGAGCAGCATTTTAGTGCCTAGAGCACTGCTGGGACCTGAAGTAGGACTGAGCTGAGCGGATCCCGGTGGGGAAAGGGCTCAGAATGTTGGGAAGATGGTTGTGCAAGAGCAGGACGTGAGATCCCAGGTGCAGGTTTGGCTTAGACACCTTCCCGTTGTGGTTTTTGGTAGGTTACAACATCAATTCTGAGCCACCCTGCCCCAGCAAAGGGGAGATGTTGTGTTTCCTGACTCTTTAGGCTCCCATAAGGAGGAAAATCTCCTATTTGTGAGAGGTGGGAGGAAGAGGCCAGGAAAACAAAGCAGGGAACAAGACAACAAGCCAGCAGTAGAGCCACTTAACTCAGCAAAAGCAGCAGCGATGTGAACACACACAGGGCTGAGCACATAAAATATCCAGGGTCAGTCCAACACCTGCCTCGCCTAAACCTTCCGTGATGACCAAAATCCTATAGGAGCAGAGATCCAACACCTCTGGGCAACGGCAAAACTAGGTCCTGTGTATGCAAAACAGGAGATTTATTTTTGCAGCCCGGTGCACATGTGTGTTTTTGTGGTGCATGTGCTCATGATAAGCCAATAAAAGAAACCCAAGTGAAATACAGACTGGGAAAAATGTAACCTATGAAAGCCACAGAGAATCTTTTTTCCCCCCCAGATTCTTGCTCCTTTTCAGTTTGTCTAAATATACCTCAGGGCTTTTTCTCTTGGTTTAAGTGTGCTCTTTCATGGATCGTTTTCAATGTATGTTAAAGTCACTGGCTGCTGCCAGCTCAGATTTTTGCACTGTGCGTCTCGGCTTTCTCTTCCATTAAGACAAAGTGCTGGCACTGCTCTTTGACCAAGCACATTGTTCATGGTACTGAGCAGCAATTTTCCATCTCTGACTGTCTTTGGGCTCACCCCAGGAGGAAGGGTGAGCCTGGCTTGTTAAGCTCTTGTTTCTCAGAGAGCAGCAACATCTGGAGTGCGGGGTGGGCTGCTGGCACGCCTCAGCAGAAAGGAATTTGGCGTGGGGTGAGGTCTGCCCAGCTCCAGAGGTGTCACTGGAGTCAGGTCTGGGGACGGAGGAATAAAGAAGCCCCACATAAAGCAGCACGTTTTGACCTGTGCTGGGCTGTTCTGAGATTTTGTTTCTTCTGACAGGAGTCAGGAAGCACAGGAACCATGTTGGTCTTGGGTTTTATCATCCAAAGCTATATTGTGCTCTACTGCTACGCAAGATTTTGAAAGCTTGTGTTGCCCTTGATGCCTAACTCAATGCATTACTAAAAATCAAGGCAGATGTAGAGGAAGAACTCTACTACTTGACTTCAGTGTCACCTTTGAAGTTCCCTCTGAGGCATTCTTGAAAACCCATCCCAAACAGAGCCCTCCCCTGCAAGCCACGGTACAGAAACCACTGGCTGAAAACAGGCAGCATTTGCTGTGCCCAGCAATGTGGGCATCCCCCTGCCTCTGCTGGGTGTCACTTTGGTCCCAGTGGGATGATGAGATTGAGATGAGATGAGATGAGATGAGATGAGATGAGATGAGATGAGATGAGATGATGATGATGATGATGACACGCATGACACGACACGACATGACATGGCATGACATGACATGACATGACATGACATGACATGATGAGATGTCCTGGAACAAGCTGGTCTGTTCTTTTGGGACACAGACCCCCAAGATCTACGCCCAAGACTCCTGTATGTCACTCCTCCACAGCTTCCCACCAATATCCTGCTTTTCCTCATGCTCTTACACACCTCAGCTCTCCACTTTTCCTCCACCTGAAACCTTTTCCCTCTCAGTATTACTGGAGAGTCACATGTAAAAGAAACCTTGCTGGATGGAGCTTGCCAGTGCAGTGCTGAGGGACTTTAACTGAACCTCCCCCCAAAATATTTATGCCTTTGGTCCCCACGTGTGTTTGCAATTGTGCTTGCTGGAAAGAGCCCACCACCACCGTGGAGATAAAAGCCATCCAGCATACAGCTCCTAGAAGTTTATTTTGGCTGCCAAGCCAAATGTGGAGATAGTCTCTAATTAGGAGTGTTGCCTCTGCAGCAGTGCAAGAGCAATAACAGCAGCGGAATTTGTGTGAAGCGTGCGCTCCCCTCGCATGGCCATGGTGAATTAAGCAAAAATGTCAAACTCAGTCTGCGAGCAGCAGACACATTGCATCACATCCCATGTTTACACCACACAGCCTGGCTACAGAGCACATTGCTTGACAAGCCCTGATGATGTTCATGCTAATTTGGGTTTAAACCCAGCAGAGCCAGGGGTGCTCCCCTCCCCACCTTTGCAGACTACTGTGACGATGATTAAGAAAGGAGAGTTTCTAGTTAGCGCCTGTCATCGCTTAGCTTTGGGAAGATGTGTAACACATTTCATCCAGTGAACCCCAACAGCTGCAGTACACCCACTCAGGGTATTCCTCCTTTGCTGCAACATTTATTTATTTAGAGCTGACTTCTCCAGAGATGTTTATCCTTGCAGAAATATTTGCAAACATCAGGAAATCAATGTAAAAGCTTTCTGCTAAAATAATACCTCTGCCTGGTTTTATTTTAAAGGCTTTAGACCTTCCTGTAATGTACACAGAAATGGTACTTTCCTACAGATGCCCAGGAGTTACAAAGACCATGGAGTTGAATGCACAGTAGCATCACAATTATGCTGCATTTCTTACAGGAAGAACAATATTTTAAGGATTTATAATTTATTTTAACGATTTATGATGTTCTTATGGGGTCATTATTACACGAGGATGTAATCCTCACCTGAAAAGTCCTCTTTCCCACTTCTGGGTTTTTCTGCAGAAGAAGTCTAGCATACCCCAACATCAAAAGGCTAAAAAAAATTAGGCAGAACCTTCCACGAATTCTTCAAAACCGAACTTTTTCTTATATGATGACAATGTGACTCTAAGGTAAAATGTTCTCAAGATCTACAAAACTTAGAAATAGTTCCTCCATCAAATGCAGGTCTCTGGTTTGAAGCCTGGGGAACCAGACCTGCTCTCAAGAAGTGTGAAGCTATTGATTTCCTCCTCTGTGCCAAACACTGTCAGTACCCCCAGCCCCTTGCCAGAGCACATCACTACACGCCAGGCAGGAAAGAAAACCAGGAGTGAAAACAAACTTGTCAACCCCTCTGGGCCCTTGGCTGGAGCTTCACAGGGTCAACAGAGGCCAAGAAACAACTGTAAGATTAATTTCTCCCCACCTGCAAGAATTAGTCTGTTTATTTAAATCAGACCAGAAAAATAAAAATAAAAAATCCAAAAAACCTCTCAATGTTCACATATTGCAACATGCTCAAAACTTTTAAAAAACTAGGGCAAGCCTGGTTCTCACAGGTTACAGACCCAGTCACAAACCCAGTTTATCTCAGCTTGATAACACCTCAGGCAGTGTTGAAGCACAGTGTCTTCTCCAGGAGCTGCCCCTTGGTGGTTTGCTCTCAGCTAACTCCAGTTAAAAGCTGTGCCTGAAGCACCTGACTGTGAACAATTGTTCCCAGCGAAATCTTGTGCAAGCAGAACAAACAATTTTCTTCCTAATAAAAGCAAGACCTTCAAGACTGACGGAGCCAACAAGTTAATCAAGTTTCCTACTAAACAGGAAGTTGTGGGACTGTGGCAGGAGGAGTAAATCTGTGTTTTGGCTGGAGAAAGAATGGAGAGGAATAATACAAATTAACCACTGGGGTTTGTTGTTTATTTGACAGGAAAATACCCTTCAGATGTACCAGCTTGGGCAATAGCCAGTCTGATAAGACTGGCAATAAAATGAAAGCTGAGCCTCAGAAAAGGGAAGGGTGAAGCCACCACAGGCATGAGGACCACTGTAATTAAACCAGTCCCACTATTAATATTTTTTAGGACTGCTCCCACAATAGTTGTTATTACCACTAATTACAACTGCAGCAGTACTTGCACTGCAGCAGCATTTGGCTTTTCTGCCCTGGAGCAGGATCTCAGTGTGGTGCTCAAATATGGAACAAAATTAATAGCCCCGAGCCCCAAAAGAAGGTTTCTAATATAGCACGGGTTTTTTGCAGGAGATTAAAAAGGGGAATAAACTCACTGCTGGTTCCATCCTTGTCCATACAAACCAGTTTCTGCTTTCAAGGACTTGCACGTTTCCCTGTCATCCGATGGGCAATTAGTCCAGGGCATCTCACAATGGTGGCGACAGACCAAATCAAGAAGAGCAAAAAAGTACAGACAAAAATGCAATCATGTCATTACAGCACAACATATGACCACATTTTGCTTCTAGCTACCAAGTCAGTACTATGGGATGTGTGTATTCATGTGAAAATAAACCCAACCAGTCATTGAGATATATACAAAATGGATGATTCATGATAATTGTGACACTGGAATTGCTCGACAAAGAGAGGGAAGAAAGCTGTTGATTGCCAGGCACCTCAAGAAAGACCACAGATACAGATAAATTTAATGTTATAGACACTGTGGACGTGCAAATTTCCGTCTGAAGACTAACAGACAGGCCTGTGAATAGAAATGAAGAAAAACATGCTCGTTAGATTCAAAATAACTGGGGGAAGTTGCTCATCCACCAATTCAAAAAGGGTGGGAGTCACTGAGTCAATAAGCAGCACTCAGAGGTCTTAATGGGCAATACATTCTTTCTAGCCTTAATCCTTTGAAACTGTAAATGGCAGAGAAGACCACAAAGAAAACACATAGATCACAGCCTAGTTATGGTCCTTCAGCTTTCTGGGATTTATCTTTCTCAAAATAAGCAGAATTATTGAACCGTCAGTACACTGGGAGACTTGAAAGCGAAGGTATTTGTTGGATCAAAGTATGCATTACTTCAAAAGCATAAAATGCTTAGATATTGAAGGCAATAAATCTCCCTCTGTAAAATACGTGCATATATAATTTATATGATAAGCTTAATACTGAGATTTTTCGCTTGGCTTCCAACAGACATGAGATGCAGGCAATTATGTTCCCTTAAGAGAGAGTCCGTCTGTCCCCTCTCAGTCCCAAAGAAAATAACTTTGGAGCCCATTAGCCAATTTCAACCAGTTTTGGCAGAGGGACGGAGGTCTAGAGGGTATTAAGTTCCCATAGGCTTTGTGCTCATAGGTGGCCAGGTGAGAGTGGCAGACTCATTAGTGAGTGCCTCAAAGGAATGGCATCAGGATGGACACAACCCTTTCCAAGAGCCCAGAGAGACCTTGTGAATCTCCAAATGGGGATGTGTGAAATAAATCCACATCTCATTAGGCATCAGCACAGGGCTTGAGGATCTCCTGCTGGTGAAACCACCCGTTTCTCCTTCTCCTGGGTCCCAGCAGCAGCTGTGGTGCCTTCAGAGCACCTTCACATCCCCATTCTCCCCTCACTGCACTTCTGCCTTTCCATTTAATGGCAGCCCTGTTGCATTTTTATGCCTCAGCTCTCTGCTCATAACTGGGGCTATCTCCTAACATATGGAAACAATTAATTTTCTTTGTCATCGTTTGGATCTGAAACTCGGGTACTCTGAAATGTAACTATATATGAATTTCCCTGAACTAATTACATAATATTTATCCTATTTTCTTTAAAGTAATACTCGCTAGCTAAGAAATGAAGAACTGCATTGCTTATAATAAACTCTGCATGCTACATTGTAATCTAAACTGTACAGTTATATATGGTGAAGAACTAAAAGGTTTGAGTTATTCCCCTTGGCAAACATTTTTTTAAGGATTGCTTAAATAAGCAGTACAGAAACCAGATGTCATTTGGTAAGAGTATCTGAATGACCAAAAATTTGCTGTCTGGGTATTTTTTTTTTAACTTTATAAAAACATGAGAAATTCTTTGGATTTATATCATATTTAGCAGCTGTGAAACAGTGCAAACATCTGTTTGTACCTATAGGGAGCTGACCTACGGGGTCCTCATCTCTTAATCACCAAGCAACAAGCCAGTCTCATATACATAGTTTATTGTTTTCTTTTCAGCTGCCTCCTGCACTTCAAAGTTTTTATACTCTCAAGTTCCATTATCACGGTGAGAGGGACACTCCATTCATTACAAGCCCAGATCTGTGCAATAACTGATCAAAAAATGGCCATAAAGCACCGTGGACGCAGAAGCACCCTCAAACACAGCCATAAGCAACTCTGAGAAAGTCATAAAAATTGTTACTTCCCTTTTTTCCCCTGTATTATTCGTTGCTGGTTTGTTGCTGTGGGTTTGTTGTTTTGGTTTTTTTTTTTTTTTTTAATGTAAAGGCTGGAGGAACAGAAGATGAAAAGGAACAGAAGTCTTTTTTTATAGCCAATCCTGCTGTGGGAAGAGGGGTTGACAAGACAGCTCCATGAGGTCCCATCTACCCTCTTGTTCTAGGTTTCCACAACTGTCAGTTATTATAAGGAAAGACTGCTATCTTCTACAGCTATGGAGCATCCCAATGACCCAAAAAGATGGAAAATAAAGTAATTTTAGTGGTTTTCCCCTTCCAAAGAGGTTGTGCTGCTGTGCCTATGCTCAAACAAAGCCTAAGGAAGATCCCATCCTCTGTCAGGTCTTCAAAAATAATGTAGGGCAAATTTATTTGAGAAGAGCTTTGCCCTGTTCATTACCACAACACACACACCCCATCCTTTAGAGATTTAGCCAGCAGCAAATATTTTCAGCCTCTGTGATAATCTCTCCCCTTTCCCCCCTAATGTAACATTGACCCAGGGACCTCGATTTTTATGCAGTGAGAGAAAGGTGCAAACAGTGTGGGAGAAAAGATTTGTGGGTCTTGGACATGAGAGTGGAATCAGCACTCCCAGATATACTCTGAGAGCTTAAACTACACTCTGAACTAAGGCTGAAAACAAATGGGAGACACTGTATGATTCCATCCCATTACAGTACAAATAAATCATTTCTGGAAATCTAAAACAAATGGCCCAAGCTCAGCTCTATGGATGATCCAAATGCAAAAAAGCTGCTAATTCTAAAAGGCAGATGCAAGTAACCAATTAAGAATGCAGAAAGAAAAAAATAAGGAGTGTAACTTGTTTAGCAGGAAGATGTTAAGGCCACAGAAGTGGGTCTTCCAATCACCTTTTTTGGTATTCCTAAGCAAACATTCTTTTTGCTTACGTTAATATGGAATGTATTATGACAACGTTCTTATGGATATCCATGCCTTTTGTCTATCAGTACTTGCAGATACATTCAAAACAGCTGCAAATATTTTTTAAATTATGTAAAAGTCCCAAACACTTTGAAAAGAATATTAATATCCCTTTAAAACAGCAGTGTATTATATTAAATTAAGGGCAGGAATTTAGAGAACAACAACAAAAAAATGTTGTTAGCATTAACATTTTCACTGCTTTCAAATGCAGTCTCCTCAGATAAGACTTGGAATTATTTTGGTAAAATTTAAAAGCGTTATGGTGTTTGCACATTTAGATGACAAAGCACATAATCACACATATAGGTTACAAGCAAAGGTTTGTCTTCTCAAAGCTCAGCTGGTTTTTCAGCAACTATTTGAAAAAATATAGACATTTTTCTACATATCACCTCTCCCTAACTTTGCTTTGCTTCAATCTGGAGATCATCATGGCTGCAGTCCCATTTCCAGTGCCCATGGAGATGTTATTTCTCTTAGAGCTGCTTCTTCAGTCTTTGTCTCTGCAGCCATTAACATAAAAAATAAAATAAAATAAAATAAAATAAAATAAAATAAAATAAAAATAAAATAAAATAAAATGGTCTGCACTCATCACATCCTTCCACACAGAATTTTTGGGGAACGTTTGCTCTGCAAAGGCAGGAGGATTTGTGTCTTGACCCAGAATCCAGCAGAAAAGAGGAGGAACAGTGCAAAAGTACCCAGGAGAGCTGAAACAGCATTCTCTGAAATGGTTGCACCAAAGCTTGCATATGCAGAAGTGACTGCAACTTGGAAATGCTCTTGGGTCAACTACTATTTTTAGTTTTAATTTTAGTTTTAATTTCAATTTTAATTTTAAGAGATACCTATTGCATAACTCAGACATTGCATAGGCTCCTTAAGTGAGGGCTTTCCACTGTTTCTGCTGGCTGTTTCTTTTCTCATGGACTGCAGTGTCATGTCCTTTGGTCAAGTGTGAGCAGCTCCACTTTCTCCCTCACAGGATGGACTGCTGATATGTCAAATAACAGGGAGGATGAGCACAAGAGGGAAGAATAAAGCTGATTCCATGTGCTAACTCCATTGCTGGGTGTGTGTGGACTGTTGTTGCTTCCCTCTTTTTTTTTTGCTAGGATTAAACAGCTAATAAATACAGATTTCATGTCCTATAAATAATATTGTGTTTGTCAGCTCACTCAAAGAATAATCAATAGTAGGTGAAGGAGACTTTCTGGTACAACAAAATAAGCTCTGCATTTACTTTTCCCAGAGATACCTTGGAATCCTCCATTTAATTTTGTTCTTACCTGAAATATCAATTATCCCTCCCAAAACCCAACCAGTGGCTTGGTTACATGAAGATGTATGCCTTCAAAACTTCTGGAAACAACACCTAGACCTAAATAATTCCTACATCTGTGGAAGATCCCTTAATATTTGGTCAACCAGGTGACAAATTCTGGCCCTAAACAGCCTGCAGCTCCTGGCTGTCTCCAACTGCTAATTCCTTTCTCAGGCTTCATCTTGTTGGAGCAGCTTTTGGGTACAACTGGCTCAGTGCTCTCAGCCCTTCCCTCTGCCAGCTCCTGTTGTCCTTGCTAAAAACACTGCAGATTTCTGGTTTGCCCGTGTTTTAAATCAGTCTCTGAAATGAATCTCTGATTTATCTGAGGTTTGAGGAGTCACAGAATCACAGAATTGAAAGAGAACTTAAAAATCATCTCATTCCAACTCCTCTGCTATGGGGAGTTTCACTATCCCAGGTTGCTCCAAGCCTCATCCAGCATGGCTTTAAACACTTCCAGGGATTCAGGGGCAGCCACAGTTTCTCTGGGCAACCTCCTCCAGTGCCTCAGTGTTAACCCAGACAAAATTAGCAACATCAAACTATTCTTCACAGTGTCCAAATATCAAATCAATATAAAATCTCACTTTTTATCTGTAGCTTTTCAACTATTAAAAAAAAACTACTTTGCTCCTTCTGCTCTGCTTCTTTGGACAGAGGCAGAGCAACATTTTCAAGGTGTTATTATTTTTGCTTTTCACCTTTACCTTCCACCTCAAGGGTGGTGCTTATCAAATCTGCTTTTGCACCTGTACCTAATTTAAAGGTTATAGTTCATCCATTAACCCTGCTAACACCACCCAAGAGGCACAGCAGCAATATTAATTTGGTGGTATCTGGAGTTCTGCTCTAAAACCTCAATAAAAAAAATTTTAAAAAAGGTTTCTAAGCAATGTTTATATATATGATTATATCTGTAATATATTGTCTATTATGTGTTACATTTTATATATTATCTACTATACTTTATATATTATCACGTATTATATATAATATAATAGATATATATCTCGGCATAGGGGCACTGTTTTTGATGCCACAAACTCCTCTCCCGGGTTTCCCTTGAGCCAACCTCCTTCAAGTGTACAAAAACATCATTAGGATGCTTTTTGTGTGGCATCCTTGGAAGCTCCAGTGGTCACCACCCTCCCAGAAGGAGCTGAAATTTGCTGTGTCTGCATGTGGAAACAGCTCTGCTATCTGTGCCTGTGGTTACCTGGAAATTCCAATGGACAATTTTTGGATTATAATTCCACTACCTGCTCAGCTACCAATTCTTGCAACCTGTCCCTGCCAAGAAAACTCCAGGAGAAGTAAAATCCCCTGAAAACGTTGCTCACAATGCTCCAGCTCAGAGCTTGGCAGCTGCCTTCCAAAATTAAGTGATTAAAGCAGTGCTAATGAGACATTCATCCCCTGCACCTTTTTCCTTAAAATAAATACGCAGGGCTCTGCATTACAGGTGCATGCAAAAT
This sequence comes from Entomyzon cyanotis, assembly GCA_024500445.1. NCBI lineage: Eukaryota > Metazoa > Chordata > Aves > Passeriformes > Meliphagidae > Entomyzon > Entomyzon cyanotis. The sequence continues at coordinate 2,686,651 of JAKEPQ010001030.1, forward strand.
TGCTTAGACATCTTGGAAGCACAGGATATAAAAACAAAGGACACTCTGGCAGAAAGTTCCCAAAATACTTGAAAATGTAACTGAATAAATAACTCTTGGTTTTGGACTGAAATCTGCAGACCTTAGCAGATGTGTCCAAGCTAAACCAAATATCCAGGGAACTGGATCTCCTTTCTGATGAGGAATAATGAAGAGCACTGCACTGGCAAGCAGACAGGCTGGAAGAACCTACTGGTCTTTTCCAGCTCCGACTTCCGTGATAGCCTGGAGTTATCCTTAGGCATTGGCTTGATCCATCAATGAAGTTACTTATTGCAAGCCCAAGCCCCAGGGCTGCCAGACCTCCATCCATATTGAACTGGAAGCATTCAAACATTCATGGAGTGAATAGGATTATTGGATACTCACAGGCAAGCACGTGCCTCAGCCTTTGTGGGAGTAGAAGCACTGGAAAGATGATGGAATACAAGCTGGGGGAAAAATCCACTCAAGAAGAGGAAAAATACGAGGGCCATTTTTTAAAACCTTTTTTTTTTCCTAATATTTAAGAAATGCCACCATGGAGGTGTCAACTAAAATTATTAGGGAAAATACTGAGGGAAATAAAGAAATGGCATTCCACAGACCTGCATGGAGGTGTAAAGGGGTTTTTTTCAGTGGGGCTTTTTTTCCAGGCCGTGCTCTAACAGTACCTGCCATTGTAATTGCAGGGCAGGGTGTCAAATCTGCTTACAGGATCTTTAGCTGCTCTACTTTGCAATCCTTTCTGCTGCAGGAGCCCTGCTCCTCTGAAGGTGAAGCCCACAGCAAAACCCTTTCCCCCAACAGCAATAGAAGCAGGAGCAGGACCTGAGTTTGTAAATATTAACTTCTTTCGAATGTCAGATTATTTACTCTCTGCTCTTCGAACCACCCAGGCCAAATGGAAGAGGGCCAAGTTTGTTAACAATAGCTCTTGGCTGGGACACGCCGTAGCAAAGGTTAAATCCTGTTTGCCTTATTCCAGTGTGGAACCCCACTGGCTCCACTGGTGGCTTTGGGAGGGCAGCAGGCTGTGACACCAGGACCTGTCCCCAGTTTTGTGGGATGCAGGGAGCCCTGAGTGACCCTCAGGCACTGTGCTGGAGCCTCCAAGCACAGCAGCAGACCCACCACGACAAGGGGCTGAACCCCACAGGAGGGGGTTTGCAGCCATTGAGGAGAGCCTTTGCTGCCACACCACTCAGAGCTTCTCCATGGGGATGCAGCTCACCTGGGGAGCAGCAGTGGTGGGGATCTCAGTGAGAAAGGAGATCACAAAACCACAGAATGGTCTGGGTTGGAAGGAATCTTAAAGCTCATCTCATTCCACCCCCTGCCATGGGCAGGGACACCTTCTACTAGCCCAGGCTGCTCCAAGCCCTGTCCAGCCTGGCCTGGAACACTTCCAGGGATCCAGGGGCAGCCACAGCTTCTCTGGGCCCCCTGTGCCAGTGTCCCACCACCCTCACAGTCACCAAGCCATTCCTGCTTGCCCTGTGTGTCCTCATGAGCCACCCCTGTGTGCAAGGTCAGGTCATGCCTCCTTATTGATCAATCATGCAACATCAAACAGAGGAGAGCAGCAGCCATTTGACCACAGATCTCCAAATTCACACCAAGAAGCAAGCACTGGGTGGCGTGATGGACACCCCAAAACAGCCTCAGCATGGATGCAGGAGTTGCCTTTCCCAAAGTCCATGTCCATGCAGCAAGGTAGGAACAGCAGCAGCTGACCCACCCTGCAGGCCTTCCACAGTCTGTGTATCATCCTCCTCTTCCTCCCAGTCCTCTTGCTCCCCGCTGGTGCCAGTGGTGCAAAACAAGCTGATCCACGAGGGTACAGGGTGTGCTTTGCCTGGTGTGACCTGCACAGATGGCTCGCAGAGGAAGCGCTCGCTCTGAGGAGCCAAGTGGCCACAGGCTCATCCAGAGACATTCCTGCCCTGATTAGGAAGGTTGGGAAGGAGCCAGGGGTGGGTCAGCCTTCTCCTTCCTGTGGCTGCAGCCATTCCTGCCACGGCTTGGATCACACCTCTCGGGGACACTCGCGGGTCGGGCACGGGAAGTTCACGGCGGCAAACGCGCCGGCGGGGAAGGGGGAAGAGCACGGGGACGGAGGGGAAGTTCACTGGGGTTCAGCCAAAGCTGGGTCTGGAAGAACAGAGGTCTGATAAAAGGGGAGAGGAATTGCAATGGATGTGAGCCCCAGGGACTCCTCATCCCTTCTCCAGTCAGTGCAAGGTGCTGGGCACACCAAGAATGAAGAGAGCAGCTCCAAGAAACCCACAGATTAGAGTGGTTTGAAGAAATGAAGGTACAGACTGACCACCACACATCACCTTGGTGAAAATTGAAATTTCCAGGTCAGAGGATGACATTTCTCATCTCTTCTGGCATCCCCAGTGCAAACTGTCCCGCTGAACTTGGACAGGTTTGCTGAGCTGCACACGCTGTGTGCTCTACAACACAGGAAAGACTAAACAAATCTCTCCAGGCAGCCAGGGTCAAGCCATACCATTTTTATCCCTGAAGCCAAGGAGGAGAAGATTGCACTTCCTAGCAGGGAAAACAGCGACGCAGCAAAACGAAGAAAACAAGGGAAGCATTACTCAAATTATCTCCACAGCGAGTGGAGGGATGGGAGTCCAGAGAACAAAGAGATCAGATGACCAGATGGGACAGATCAAGCTGACCACAAAGCCTCTGTCCAACATTTTTTGACAACTGCCAGAGCCATATGTTCGTAAGGATTGTGGAATAAGTGGGAAGGGTGTGTGGACTCGGAGTGAGCCTGGCCTCACTTGGAGCTGCGTGGCTGTAGGGTGAGAGCCAGGGAACCTTTGGTGTGTGACCCAGATCCCTGCACCCTGGGAAGGGAAAGGGGCTGGTAGATCATTCAGCTCACCTCACGATGTGCTCCGACCAGCCCTTCTCCTGTGTTTCCTGGTGTTTGGTCCATCTCTAATGAGCCATGCTCTGGGGGGAATTCTTAGGTCATTTATTTTGCATCATGTCTGTGAGGAGTCGTAGCAGGACTATGGCTAATTGGGAAAGCAGATAGATAGCACCAAACAAAGCCAAGGGCAGAGAGATCATGCCTGGGCACAGAAAGGCTGGGAGTGACCCTTTCTGCCAGCTGCCCCATGGAAGTGAACATCAACACCCCTGAAGGGCAGAAGCTGCACATCCCAAATGGCCCCTCTTGCCCTTTGGGCGACGTCCCCATAAAAAGCACACTTTCCTCATTTATTTTGTCAGCTGCTCCTTTTGATTACTTAGCACATTCTGAGGAATTTCGGTGGATGACGTCCTGCGAAGTAAAGGTGACAATTTTCAGGAGAGAGAAGTAATGGCAGATACCCTTCCTAGGGATGTGCAGGGACATTCAGCCCTGCCCTGAGGCAGTTTGTCACCCACTAGTGAGTGGGTCTGCTACACACAGCAAATTCAGGATACAGGACCAACCAGCCACCATGGCAGGCAATAGTTTTTCCCTCTAAAATTGAAGTGGAGAGGATTTAACCCCATAATATTCCTCAATTTTCACCCTGAGATGAGTGACCAAGTGACCATTTCCCATTATGGGTTTCCAAACTGCCCCTGGACTTTGACAGAGCTTTGGAGTCCTTCTGCAACCAGAATAACACTAATAACTTCCAGCAAAAGAAGTAGAACACGTGCCAAAAAGCACCAAACATGAGCAGAGGTGTGCAAAACATCCTTAAGCTGCAGCACAGCAGCCCCAAGACATGTCTTCACCCCTTTCTCCACCACCTCAAAGCCCACACAAATCCCACACCACTCCCTGGATCCCCATATAGATCCACTATTTTCTTTCACCTCCAAGAGACCAGATTGCCCCTCCATCAGCAGATCCAGCCTGTGCTCTGGGCTTTGTTGTAACTCCCCAAAACTCCTGACCAGACAAGAAAACACCGAAGATACTTCCTTATCCTAAGGGCCTGTGGGTGTTTTGGGATAGTGCTGCTGGAATTTATATCCCACAGCCTGCTCTTGGGCAGTGGTGGCCTACAAGGAAAGGCTGAGGGAATTGAGATTGTTCAGCCTGGACAAAAGCAAGTACCAGGGTGAACTTGGAGCCTAAAGGGGCTCCAAGAAAGCTGGAGAGGGACTTGGGACAAGGGATGGAGGGATAGGACAAGGGGGAATGGTTTCCCACTGCCAGAGAGCAGGGAGAGATGGGATATTGGGAAGGAATTCCTGGCTGGGAGGGTGGGGAGGCCCTGGCACAGGTTTCCTAGAGAAGCTGTGGCTGCCCCTGGATGCCTGGAAGTGTTCCAGGACAGGCTGGACAGGGCTTGGAGCAACCTGGGACAGTGAAAGGTGTCCCTGCCATGGCAGGGGTTGGAACTGGATGGTCTTTAAAGATCCCTTACTTTAACCATTCTAGGATTTTATGATTCTGTGAGCAAGAAAAGTGGGAAAACCCTGTGAACAGGAGGATTCATATTGTGACTCCACCACTGTGGGGTCAGGGACAGCAGAGCAGCCAAGAACTCCACAGGGAGGGAGTTTCCCATCACTCTGATGGGAACATTTCCCTTGGCCAGGACAGCACATCTGCTCTGCAGAGCGGCCACCCTCCATGGGGCTGGACCCACATGAGGACCCCATCCCTCCTGTGTGCCCAGCAGTGCTGGGAAGGGCTGGCTGCCCTTCCCCATCCTCCCTGATCCTTCCCGGGCAGATGGAAGCAAGAACCAGGTTAGGAATCGCCGTGCAAGCTCATTCCCTGCCGGATAATGTAAACAGGGCTGTCGGACACGGCGAGTGCTGCCAGGCTTTGATCAGAGCCAGCTGCAGGGCTGGACTCTCCCCATGGCCATCGTCCTGCCCTGGCCCTGCAGGGGCCTCGTCCTTCTGCTGGAGAGAAAAAAAGCTCTCAAGGCTTTGCATCTCACGCCGGCAATTTTGGGATGCGGGAGAAATAATTTGGGTTTTTCCCCAGCAGCAGCTGGGGGGAATTGCTCTGTGCTTTTGGATGTGAGAGAGTTCCCAAGGGGGAAATGGTGCCTTGGGTTTAGGGAATTTTATGGGTATTTGAGAACAAATGTGTAGCTCACTTATGGATTTTGTCCACCAGCAGAGCCAGGGAAGTGGGGTAGCACCTTCCCATTGACCAGGTTGCTCATGCCTGAGCCTTTTCCCCCTAGATCATTTCACCCAACCTGGAAAAATGATCCAGGTTACAAAAGAAATAGGGATCTTTGGAGCACAGAACTTTTTACAGGTCTGGATCACCCCAGGGATGTGGCTCGTGATGGTTTCTCACCCAGCAAGGGTCAGTGGGGACATCACATCTCACCTCACATCCCACCCATCTCACCCCTGTTGGGAACAGTGCTGCTCCATCTTCCCTTGGGATCTGCAGGGATCAAGCTGATCCTGGCAAACACCCAGCTGGGATTGGAGCACTGCAGGAGGGAAGGGGATGTAGTTACAGCTGCAGGGACATCCCCTGCCTATGTGCCAGCAAGAAGTCTTACAAGTAGTAATTTTTCACATCAGGTTTTCCAGAATTCTCATATTTTCCCCCCTGCTACCTTAAGATCAATTTTACCTCACTATTTTTTTGAGTTTATGTCTTTCACCTGTTATAAGGCAACCACAGTCTTAGGAGAGACAGAGTGAATAAATTGGCTTTTTTTGGTACAGATTTTGTCCACAACTGTGCAATCCCTATGTTATGGTTGGGAGAAAAGTGTCCAAGGCTGGAAAACACCAGCATTTTCTGCAGCAGCCCTTTTGAAAGTAGTAACAGCCCAATGAAGTGGTTAGGAGTTTACAAGGGCTTGGAAAAAATTACCTCCTTTTAGTAAGTGTTAATTATATGACTAATTAAATAGAGAGAAGGTTGAAACACTCTCCTAGTCATAACCTGTGTGCTCCCTGCCCGCTCCTTGCGTGACAGAGAAAACAGGGAATGAATCCTGTTTGGCCTTCATGGCAGGAAGTGGCTACTAAACCAGCTCTAACTTCTAATTTATTTACCTGGGAAGCTGTAGGGAACTGTTTTAAAATTGTCCAAAGTTTCTGCTACTTAAAAAAAAAAAAAAACCACCCAAACCCACCAGCCATTCAGTAAAAACACATTTGGAACAGCCCGAGTTTTAAGTAAGAGATATAAAAGGCCACTTTGTTTATGTTTTTCAGCAATGGTATGTTGGCTTCTTTTTTCCTAAATGACGGCAAAGAAAAAAAACATTATGTTAAATCTCTTATCTCCACCCAAAGTGGTTGCAGCTATCATAAAACACACACATTGTGTCATTTCAAAACACAAATGGGCTCACGGTCAAACATTCTTCAGATTACCTCCTCTTTTCTTTTTCCTTTATAATTTTGCAGGCATTAATAAAGTTTAGCATATTCAAGCGAGGTGCTTTGTTCCTCTGGTGAGGAATTAATCACATCCTTCTGGAGAAGCACAAAGAAACCACAGGGTCAGGACAGAGCTGTGATGGCTTCAGAGCTCTCCACGATGCCCAGTGCTGTGGCACCAACCTGTCCCTGATCCCAAGGACTTTTGTAGTGCCCAAAAGTGATGGCAATGGGGCTGTGATACAGAAATCTGAGGCCAGCAGCAAGATGCCTGGTCCAGAGCTCTGTTTGACTGCAGGCAGCTCATTTAACATCCCTGTGCCCAGAATAAAGTAAAAAGTCTCCTTCCATGGGGGATTTAATTTCCCTCTGGTGTGATTATATCTCAAACACGTCAGACCTGGAACCTGAGGACAAAACTGCTTTTTTGGTGGTTCCAGGATGATCTGAGCTCACCAGGCTGCCACAGGGGATCTGGCAGGAAGGACAGGCACTTCCATCCACTGCCTGCTCCCTCCCCACTGCCAAAACCCAGCCTTGCACATCTGGCCAGCTCCCACCCACCTGGGCAGGTCCTGTTTGAGGGCAGGCTGTGAAACCCTGAGCCAACTCTGAGCAGAGAGCATCAGCCAGCCCCAACACGGGGGCAGCTCAGCCAAAAAACAGGCTCTAAATATAACAAAAACACGGGAGGTGGAAAGCAAACAGCGCCTGCTGAGGTGTGCTGTGCCTCAGAATGTTCCGTGGCAGAGGTGGCAGCACAGCTGCAGGCTGCCCTGACCTGCTGATTGTGCTGCAAGTCAAGAAGAAAACTCTGCCAGCGCAGCCAAAAGGACTTTTTGGCACAGCCAAAAGGACATTTTAGCGAAGCTCAGCACTTCTGATGCTGCTGGGGCCACTGGGTACCTGCTGGCCACCCGAGCAAAGGGAGGGGTGCCCCATTTTCCTGGAGCATCCACACCCTCCAGGACATTTTCCTTGGAGAGGTTAGGCACCCCAGAGTCCTCCTCTGTCCCAAACTCCCTCCCAGTGCTGCTGGAGACCTGTTTGATTCAGAGGTTTCCGTGATGCCTGCTGGTTTTACTTCCCACATCCTGCCCCTTTCCAGGGTGACTCAGTGATGCCTGAGTCATGTTTGAAGATGTTGAGCCCAAGGGATCATGCTGAGATGGCCCAAAATTACAGGTGGATTTTCCAGCCCTCACCCATGAGTATTTCCACCCCCTCCCAGTTCTCTCTCCTTTTTATTTCTTTTAAAGGCTTGTGGCTGCAGGCAGCTGGGGACAGGAGGTTGTGCAGGGATGTGACAGTGGGTATTCCTGGGAGAAGTGTCAGAGGGGGAAGTGACAGTGCCAACAGGCTGGAACTCCTCCCTGGGCAAATGTAGGTCATTGATATTTGGCTGGGTGAAGCAACCACGAGGTGTTCCAGCCTGTGAGGAGGCAAGGGAGAGCCTTCCACTCCCATACACCTGGAGCTGTTTCACTCCATAGTGACACCTCAGCTTCCACCACTCTCAAATGGTGTTAAAGACACTTCCAAATAAGCAGGGAACAAGCAGGAGCGCTGACAGAAATTTGGACATGAACGAGTTGCTTAGATTTTTGAAAATGAGGAAACAGAGGAACAGAGATGGCTGGAGTTTGTCCTGACCAGTGCTGCCTGGCCAGCACAGCCACCACCAGCACAGCCACTCAGCTGGTGCCACTAAAGTCTGTGCTGCCACAACACCCCAGTGTCACCACAGCAGAAGCAGCCTGGAACTGTGGAGATCTTGAGCACTGAGGACCCAAATCCTCCAGAAACCAAGATTTGCAGGCAGTTTGAGTCCCAGCATTGAGCTGCATCCTCAGGGCTTTGCTTTGCTCTGGTAGTTTGGTGAGCTTGAAGGTGGAGTACCAACACAGAGACACCTGAGGGTCAAACAGATGACCTGACCTCACTGGGCTTGGGGAGAGCAATGGGAAAGAGGAACCATGGAATCTCAGAATGAGCTGAGCTAGACCTACAAGGATCATCCAGTCCAACTCCTGGCCCTGCACAGCACCATCCCCAGGAGCCACACCTTGTCCCTGAGAGCATTGTCCAAAAGCTCCTGGAGCTGTCACACTTGGGGCTCCCCATTCCCTGGGGAGCCTGTCAGTGCCCAGCACCCTCTGGGGGAAGAACCTTTCCCTGATACCCAACCTACACCTCCCGTGACACAACTCCAGCCATTCCCTGGGTCCTGTAACAGCTCACCAGAGGGAAGAGATCAATGTCTGCTCCTCCTCTTCCCCCACAGGGAAGCTGTAACTGCAGTGAGGTCTCCCCTTAGTCTCCCCCAGGCTGGACAGACCAAGTGCCCTCAGCTGAGGTGAATCCCACAGGTCTCTGCCCACCAGCAGCCAGCTGGAAGCTGCCAGACCCCACCAGCAGGACCCAGGACCAAAGGCTGGAGAAAGAGGTCCAGGTGAATCCTCTCCAGGTGATTCACACACACTGACCCAAATCCATGTTGGTGGGAATGCAGGACATGACACTGAAACCACCATCACTTTGCAAAATCCATCCTTCCCTCCAGCCTGGGAACGCCCAAACTCTGAGCTGATCCCCTGGAACCAACCACCCCAGAGGGGCAGTCGGGAGTGAAGGAGGTGAATGAGCAGCAGACACCTGAATATCCGAAATACAAAAGGTTAAAAGCAGCACAGACTGCGAAAACAAAGGCTCAAACTTCAAAACAACCTGAACGCACCATTTCAGGGAAATTTCTGAAGGCGTTTGTTACCGCTAGTGCCATGAAAGCGACGGATTTAAGGAACTTGGACGTGCTGGAAACAAGCTCTGCCGGAGCTGGCGTGAGTCACTCGGAGCGGGCACGGCCAGCAAACAAACCCTGCAGCACCACACAAACACTGATAACACACCAGGCAACAGCCACAGGACCTTTCAGCAGCTGAACTAATCTATTCCCACTGCTACGCTGTGTTACTCCAGGCACAGAGTGGGGAATTATTTTTTTTTCTCTCTCCCTGCTAATTAACATTTGTTCGCGCACAAAATGCTCGGCCAGTGCCAAGCGGACATACCTAGATAGAGCCTAATATTAGATTTCACAAAAGCATTCATCCTGTCTAAACAAACATCCTCCATAGAGTGTTAACCTCGAAATCTTTGCCCAGACAGATGTTCCCACTGCGGGCACAGCTCGGCATCGTTTCCCGGGATGAAGTGAAGCCTCCAAATCCATGACCATCCCCAATTAACCCAGGAATTGACAGGAAAACACACTGTTATTTCAGGAAGCTTTGCAGAAAGCTTCCTTTCGAATTTAAAACCAGATCAGTCATTATTTGTCTCTAGCAGAGGCTTCGTTTAAGGTCTCCAAGTTACTCACTTTTTGCTACAGCCAGAGACAACCTCCTGCTTTTAACAGCTGAGAAAATTCGCTGGCAAATGATATAGGATGTTGATTAACCAATACGTGGTTCAGGTCTGGTCTAACAGGCAGGAGGCTGAAATGGGAAAGCAAGTTTTTTAACAATTTGTTATACACAGTAGCAAGAAAAACAGGAAGTAGGTGTTTATTAGCAGTTTCCAAATATACCAGCCAAAATAAAACTCCCCATGCAGTCTGAGGTATTCAAAATACAGCGACGACCAGAATTCCTCAGATTATAAGAGGGTAATTAATCACAAACAGTGTTCACAGACCAGTGATTTGGAAACTTCCTTTTTATTGAAGATCTGGATCAAGAGCAAACTTCAAAGCAAAACTAATTGATCTGAGATTCATTGCGTCTGGGCGATAAAGCAAAAAAATAAAATATCATTCTGACGCAGCCAGGTCCGTGGTTTACATTCATCCTGCCCTGACAGCCTGTAAAGCACATTAAAAAGCCATTTTTCACCAAATGCTATAGCTCTGACCTATTGCAACATAAAAGCTATTCATACACGGCAGACTGTTGCTTCCTCACAATCAGTGTATTGCACCCAAAGCCAGCCGTGTTATTCCAGGCTTGTTCCTCAGGAATGTGAGCATATCTTGGAGACTGATTCATAAAAGGAAGAGAGCAGCCCACTTCTGGGCCAGGCTCACATGCTTTATTCAGAAGTGAAATTTTCTGAAATTTTGTTTGGCTCCGGCACCTCTTAACTCTGCTGGGGCCAGGAGAGCAACTTGAAATGAACGGTCCTGACCTCCTTTTTCTAAAAAATCCCAGAAAATAGTGGGGTTCGCCAATTTTTCTCCATCAGGATTATATGTACATCCCAGCCAAAAGACTGCCATTCACCAGCAGGCAGAATTCATTGAAATATTTGTGATTTAAGCTGTATAATTTGTCACCTAAGTCATCTGGCTTTTTTTCCCCTTATTCTCCACTGGAGGATTCAACAAATCCCAGTGATACCTCCATGAACACACAGCCCCACTGTAAATCCATAAGCAGAAAGACCAAAAAAACCAAAATCAGTAAAGATTTTGTAAAAATACATTTCAAAGGTATTTTTTCCACATCTGCTCTCCTGGCATGTGCCATAGACGCTCCTCAGTCCCACAGGGGATCCTGCCATGTGATTTCACAGGTGGCTGAGCCATGGGGCAAGGGAAGCATCTGGATTTTTGCAAGGTTAACTTTCATGTCAGACTGGAATGGCATGGATGGATACAGAGTTTGGAAGAAGGGGAGAATTTCTTTTTCAATTGTAATAAATTCCCAGGCTGAAAGCACTCACACCAAGAAGAGCTTTTCAATCAGAGAATGGTTTAGTTTGGCAGGGATATTAAAACCCATCCACTTCCACCCCTGCCATGCCAGGGACACCTTCCACTATCCCAGGCTGCTCCAAGCCCTGTCCAGCCTGGCCTTGGACACTTCCAGGGATCCAGGGGCAGCCACAGCTTCTCTGGGCACTCTGTGCCAGGGCCTCACCACCCTCCCAGCCAGGAATTCCCAATTCCCAACATCCCATCTCTCCCTGTGCTCTGGCAGTGGGAAGCCATTCCCTGTGTCCTGTCCCTCCATCCCTTGTCCCCAGTCCCTCTCCAGCTCTCCTGGAGCTCCTTCAGGCCCTGGCAGGAGCTCTGAGCTCTCCCTGGATCCTTCCCTTCTCCAGGTGAGCACCCCCAGCTCTCCCAGCCTGGCTCCAGAGCAGAGGAGCTCCAGCCCTCAGAGCATCTCCATGGCTCCTCTGGACTCACTCCAGCAGCTCCACATCCTCCTGATGTTGTAGACCCCAGAGCTGGAGGCAGAATTTCAGATACTTCCATCTGTGCTTCTGCTTTGTTTTCCTGGATAGTCTGAGGATTCACTGGCAAATAAATACTGAGGTGATTCCCCCTTCAGCCCCAGACCCTGCCAGGGAGTTCTGCAGCCCAAGGTAGGTAAATGACCAATTGCTTGGAGAAGAAATTCTCCTTTCAGCTGCCCCTGAGCAGATGAGCCCTGGCTCTTCCCTCCAAGGGGAGTTCTCAGGGGGTGAAGTCTGGGCAAAGGTCTTGATCCTGCTAGGAAGACAGAAGTCCCAGCCAGACCGTGGGATGGGGTGTGCTTGGATCACACACCAAACCCTTCCAAAGCCAAGACTTCCCACTTCAAACTCTGTCAAAACACAGACTATGTGGATGCATCCAATTTATTCTCAATAGGTTTTGCAGACTCTCGTTTTGCTGGGCTGCTTTCCTGGAATCAAAGGCAGAAATTGCTAAGCTGCCAGATCACCAAAACCTCTGATAAAGATTTAATCCTAAATGCAGGCTGTGATTGCTTGATTTTTATTCTTTTTTTTTTTTTGTCTATTGTCTGCTGATATCTTCACCTGTGTCATCTGCTCTCCGCCAGGCAGCCCAGCGCTGTGAACAGGAAAGATCACCACGAACAAAACCTTTTACAAGGGATTGGATTTCATCTAAAAGCATGTAATTCTCCATAGCCAGGAGCAGTTTCTAATCTTCATATATAGGAACTTACAAGGCGAGGAATTCAAAGCCACCGGATTAAATGAAAAATGTGAATGAAAAGCTACATGCTGATACTCAGCTGACCTAGGCAAGTTACTGTACATTTTTCAAAGTTTTAAATTACCACTAATGGAAAACGTGGGGAGTAAGGCTGAAGTGTCTCTCTACATCATTCCTTTAAGAAAAAAAAAGAAGTCCAAAACAATGAATGAATATTTTCAGCTTAGCCCCTGATGCTTTCCAACACGGTTGGCCTCACTTTGCTCTTACTGTATAGATCAGCAGGTATCATCGGATTAGATTAAGACCAGCTGTTGGTTTCTAGTAAAGGAATTTCCCAAAAAGGTAAAATATAATTCAAGCTTAGCAGCCTAGATACTTTGGAAGAATAAAAACCTCCGCTCATGACTGTAAAAAGCAGAGAAAAAGACATTATAAAGCATTTAAGAGCTTTGGTTTCAATTATTTTATATTAAAGGATAGGTAAGCTTAAATTGCTCAGCCTCTTTATAAAAATAAAAGGGATTGTAAATAAAATTGGAAACAGATATACAACAACCGAGTTCCCACAGGTGCATTTTCTTTACTGGGGAAATACCCGTGTGAATTTCCAGTTTCCCATCATGTAAGGGGAGACAATGAATTCTGAAGTTACCCCGTTTGCCTTTGGACTTCGCCTCAGAAGAAGAAACCTCTTGTCTCTTTAGACCCCAACGTCTCTCTGTGTGTCTCACACCAAAGCAAAGGCTTGTGCTGCCTGCCGGGGCTCAGCAGAGATCAAAGCCCTGGGCCACTCACAACAAAACAAGAGGGTAAAGCCCAAAGAATCAAAGAAACAAAGGAAAGGTTTAAGAGATAAGGATCAGCCCCAGATATGATATTTCATCCAGATCAGATCTGGTGCAGAAGTTCAATTCAAAGTTCATAAGACAGAAATACAAAGGAGATCAGCTCCGAGGTTTTGTTGTTCTCTATCTCTCCAGCTTGACAGAGACATTCCCATCTTCCAGGCAACAAAGGTTTCACCTGTATTACGCAAAACCATAGAGCTTATCTCATCTCCTGCTCCTGGCTATGCATCTACTCAAATATGTATTTCAGGCATTTCTAATATCTTCACCCAGCCCTAAACCAAATGCCTCCAGCTGCACCTCACAAACAAGGTGTGAAGCCGTGGGGTAACCAGCCAAACCAGAAACTCACTCCTTGCCTCAGAGAAAGGCACCTCTCCACTCACTGAAGCTCCACCAAGACATCATGGTGAAACATCTGGAGTTTTTTTAAAAGACCAGGAGAAAAAAAAAAGGAAAACCCCTGCACCTCTGGATTTCTCAGAGGTGCCAAACCTGGTGGATGTTATATTTACAGCTATAATTGTCTTGGCTTGCAGGGGAATGCTTGGGAATTACTTGGTTGAAAGAGTCCATTTATCAAGAATTTAGAAATGAGAGGATGATGGCTGGGGAGGTCTGTAGGTGTTTGGAGGTAGAGGAGGCAACTGGGAACTGAGATATCATCACCCTCGGGCAAGGTGCACCTTTGGCAGTGCCTCCCCTGGGAACAGCTCCTCTGAATGAGGTGAAAATATCCTCACTGACGCTCAGTCACTGCAGGCAGGATTACAGAGACTGCAGAGTGCTGTGCTCCACAAAATCCTACAGCTCTTTAAAGCATTTATAAAAATAAAACAAACATCTTCCTCTCAGTGTTGCAGACCCTCAGCTTTCTTCGTAGAATATCCTGAGCTGGAAGGGACCCACAAGGATCCAGAGTCCAACCCCTGGTCCTGCACAGACAGCCCAACAATCCCACCCTGGGCATCCCTGGAATGACTCACTCAAAATCCTCTGACATGGGAAAATCCTGGAGAATTCAGAGGCAGCCTGGAGTATGACCTCTGTCCCCAACACTATTTATCTGATGCAGCACAAGAGCATCACTGAGAGTTTTTATTTTGGCCGGGGGGATGAAGGCAACACCCCAGACAAACCCACTTCCTGTGGGATGTGTAGATTTTCCCCCAGAATTCACACACACCTTCTGAAGTTCCCTCACATGATTTTTTTTTTTTTTTTTTTTTTCTTTCCAACACATCAAGCTGGTGAAATGACAAGATGGAAAGAGATGGGATTGTCCAGGATGATTCTTCAGCAGCAGTGACTGGGAAACCTGCACCACTGCTGGGACACATGGTTGGGTATTGGGTAAAAAATGGGGTAAAAAAAAAAAGTCACAATATAAAAATAAATGTATAATGTAAATAAATATATATAATGTGTTTATGTAAATACATATAAATAAATAATAATATAAACAAATAGATAAAGAGAATAAGTACATAAATATGTTCCCAGAATAAAATAGTTTAGACAAGACTATGCCAGAAGTAAAAATAATGGGTTCTTTAGTGCTGCAGTTGTGGGAGAGTTGTTTACTATTATTATTATTACTGTATATTATTATTATTATTATTATTATTTCTTGTCATTGTTGATGTTGTCACTATTATTTTTGCTGTATGTAATTACTTCAATTCTTATAAAATACTTATAAAGTTCTTATAAAGTAGAACTCACGGTAAGACAAAGAAAAATATTTTTTAAAAAAGAAGAAAAAAACCCCCCATGTTTAAATTCGCTTTTGTATTACGCAGTCTTGAAGCTTTGATCTGAATAAAATGCCAAAAAGAGCAACTGGATCTGTCTGCTCTTACCTGGAGTCTTGTCATGGCACCATCACTTTTGGTGAGTTCTTAAAAAGGCTCAGAGGATCAAGTAGAGTTGAACAGAATTCAAAATTTCAGTCACTTGGACAACTCTCATATCATGCCACTTGTTTGGATATTTGATTAAAATTTTAAAAAGATATTAAAATATCTCAAAGAATGTAAAATGAAAAGGTTGGGAAAAACTCCAAGATGAGAATCTACACTTAAAATAAACTGAAACTAAATTAATAAAACTAAATGAAAAAGAATACAGTTAAACGAAAATAAATTTCATGGGTTTTATTTCAGAAAATAATTTTTTTAAATTTTGCACTGAAACAAATAAGGTTTTCTGGAATTTCAAAAGACAAAGAAATGGGGTTTTTTCCACCAAATCCCATCTTTTACTGGAAAAACAAATACAGTTAAAAAACTGTAAGTGAATCTTTTAAACTGTGATTTTTGGGCCCCACATGAGCGAAGGTGAAACAATATCCTTGTCCACAATCCCATGGAGCTCAGAGCAATTACACGAAGCTGGAACGGCATTTGTAGTTACATGCTTTTAGATCCTAAAGGATTTCATCCTTCCCAGTCCCAGGATACTCAACCAGCCTATCCATTCCTTATTTCCTCAAACAAGCCACAGACTCACAGGATGGTTTGGGTTGGAAGGAACATTTAAAAGCCACCTTGTTTCACTCCCTGCCATGGGCAGGGACACCTTCCACTATCCCAGGTTGCTCCAAGCCCTGTCCAGCCTGGCCTTGGACACTTCCAGGGATCCAGGGGCAGCCACAGCTTCTCTGGGCACCCTGTGCCAGGGCCTCACCACCCTCCTCATTAAAAGATTTCTTCCTTATATCTAGTCTGAATCTCTCTAGTTTAAAACATTTGCCCCTTGTCCTACCAAGCATCACCATTTGTGACCCACCAGGGAGAGGCAGAGGAATCCAGTTACTCCTGAGAGAGGAAGAATTCCTACATATTGTGAGCTCAGCCCTGCTGGCATCACTGGGTGACAGCCAAGCAAGAGCAGCCCCAGGCAGCCTCTTCAAAGATTTCCTGCAAGTCCTTCTTGACTTGCCACCTTTTCCCACTGCTGGTTGTCCAACAGCTGGAAAATGTGGGATGGGAAAGAGCTGATTTACTGGATTTTGCTTCCCTTGCCAAGCTCTATAGGAATGAAGTCATGGTTACCCTGCACAGGGCACTCAGACCTTCCTGCATCCCCATCAGCAATGGAAAGTTGTTTGGGTTCGATGGGCAAACAGCTTCCTTTGGAAAGCTCTTCCCTCTCCAAACACATGACTGCGCTACTGGAAACCGTTCAACTCAGCAAAGTCATCAAGTTAAGTCATCTGAGCACATTCTTGCAGCGAGAGGAGGCTGTGTGGTGGGCTGGTTTGGGAGAACAGTTGGATGCAGCCCTCCCCGGGGGGAACAGATGGGGATGACATGCTGGAATCCTGCTGGTTTGCATTCAGCACCGTCCACTGCAGCTCCCCAGCTTTACTACAGCCACTCCACGCTGGCCAAACACAGAGCAGGGGTGCTGCAAAGCCATTTCTGCAGTTGCCTTCTGCCACAGCTCATCCCAGAGCCCACTGGAGGGGCCTCTCTGCTACCTGGCTCGGAGCAGAGCAGCTTTGGGGCTGCTCTGGGTTGTTATTGTTGCTGCTGCTGCTCAGCACAGCTGAGGCATCTTCCCTCCAGATGTTTGCAGGGTGTGTTTGTGCTCCCTTCGCTGAGGCATGAGAACAGTCACAAGACGAGATGCTCAGCACCAGCCAACGTGGCCCAGCCTAAATAGCAGCCTTTATTTGCACCTCACCTGTCCTTAAAGCTGGATGGGCTTTGTGATTTCCTGTGTGTGTAATACAGCAGTGAACGCTGAATAAATAAACAGGAAACCCTTCGGTCTGACGATGTTGCTCAAGAAAGGCACAAAAGCAAAAATTCCACTTATCTGAGCATCCCTCCCAACTCTGCTTCCCACACAACCTTTTGGGACATCACGTTTGCATCAGTTTCCTCAATTACTGATTCTATCACTGGTGCAATTCTTCAAGTGGCCTCCCCAGGGTGCCCCAGAGATGAGCCGGGGGCTGGGAGGAAAGGGGGTGTAGTAACCTAGCTCTTGTTTTCCTGAGTGCGCCTGAGGCCACAAGCCCTGAGTTCTCAGCTTGTGATTAAACCAGGTTTCCTGGAAAGGCAATTCCTTGGATTTTCATCCTACACCTTCCTCCTGGCCGAGCTCTCACCGGTCACACCAACCCACTGCATGGCCAACCTGTGTGTGTGGGACTGAGCTGGGGCTTGTGACGGAGCTGGGGGGACCTGAGACAGGCAGGGACAGAGCTGGGGGGACCTGAGACAGGCAGGGACAGAGCCTGGGGGGCTGAGGCTGAGCAGGGACCTGGTGCATGGAAAAGGATCTGCACTCCTGCACGGGGACCGAGAGACCCGAAATTCTCAAACGTGCCGTGCAGCCGAAGGAAATCAGAGATTGAAAGACCACTTGGAAAACATTAACAGCTCATTACTGATGGTCTGTTTAAAAATCCCCATTAATGTATATACATCTGTCCCTGGACAGCACGTTTACCCCCAGCTAATGGCACTGAGTGGAAGCTGGAATGATCTGTGCGTAACGACTGAGCAAACTCTCAGCCCTCCCTCGTTTGCACTTTTCCCGCACTGGCTCCTCCTGACCTCTTCAAATCCCATCCCAATTACAGCCTCCCACTTACCCTTCAGTGTAAATAAATCCTGCCTGGTGGGGATGGCTGCTACCAGCACAGAGAAAAGCAGTGGAGGGAAAGCACAACCTGCAGCCAGCTCTGGAAAAGGGCAGGAAAACAAAGCACAGGAGGAAGGGACAGTGGGGCTGAGATGTGGGATGGGAGGTGACATCCTCGGGTTCTCAGAGCCTGGGCACAGCTCAGTGCTCTGGGGACAGCACAGAATCATTCAGGTTGGAAAAGACCCTCAAGATACTCAAATCCAGACATTCCCCCAGCACTGCCAAGGCCACCACTGCCCCATGTCCCCAAGTGCCACATCCATAGGGGCTTTCAAATCCCTCCAGGGATGGGGACTCCTCCACTGCCCTGGGCAGCTGTGCCAGGGCTGGGCAACACTTCAGGAAGAAATTTGCCCTAATATCCAATCTAAACTTCCCCTGGTGCAACTTGAGGCTGTTCCCTCTCCTGCTGTCCCTGTTCCCTGGGAGCACAGCCTGATCCCCCGGCTGTCCCCTCCTGTCAGCAGTTGTGCAGAGCCAGAAAGTTCCCTCTGAACCTCCTTTTCTCCAGGCTGAGCTCCTTTCCCAGCTCTCTTAGCCTCTCCTGGTGCTCCAGACCCTTCCCCAGCTCTGTTCCCTGCTCTGAACACACTCCAGCTCCTCAATGTTGTCATGAGGAGCCCAAAACTGAACCCTGATCTTGCAACGCAGAGATCCAAAGCAGCATAAAGATACTCACACCAAACAGATAGATATCCAGCAAACCTCTACAGGTTATCCAAGCACCTGAGACTTCTCCTTGCTTGGATGCATTGGAAAATGCCTTAGGAAACTTAGGATCTTCCCTTGGGAAAAAATGCCATCTCCCCAGATGTATACAGGAGGGCTCAGGGAGAAAAAATCTGGATCTCTGTTGGCTTCCTGGGGCATCCTTAGGCTGCTGCTACACTAACAGTATTTTGTCTGGATTTGTGGGTCCTGAAGAGCACTTTTGGGCACTGGCAGGGGTGGGTCAATGCCATATGGATACTCCTCATAGCACAGGGTGAATGGAGGGAATGAGCCAGCTAAAGCCTTCCAGGCTAGTCACTCCTAATTCCCATCTCTAAATGCATCTTCCTCCACTTGCAGCCAGTCTCATCCCTGGGCTGGGATGCTGGGACCTCACACTTTGATTTCCCCAGGAGCCATCATTTCCTGTGCAATTTCAATCCACTGGTGCAATGACAGGTGTGACAGGTCTTGGGTTTCAAGCTGCTGGAGGTTAAGGGTATCTTTCAGATTCTTTTTCCTCAATTGTGGGCTTAATGCAGGACTCATCTACTGATCATTAAACAATTACCCTGTGGCTTGAAATTGCTTTCAAAGGACTAAATGATGTTATAATGCTCTGGAACTGTCAGCTTAATATATAGGGCTGCATTCAGCATAAATTATAGGCAGTTTCCATGCCACAAAAGCCGCACAAGTCCACGGATCCAGCCAAAATATTCAGCAGGAAGTTGTGCCAGGCCGCAGGGCTGCTTTGCCAAAGCCTGCAGGTGTTCACCATGGAGAGCCCCATCAGTGATCCAGGAGATTCCACATCTCCTCCCAGCCAGCCACACTCTGCTTGGCTCACCTGAGACAAAGTGTGGTGTGAGCCCAGAAGGCACAGTGGGGATTTTCAGAGCTGCTGCAGCTCTGAGGTGACACTGCCTTTCACCTGCAGGTGCAGGAGCTGTGGGTGGAGACCTCCTGAGAGCTCTGGAGAGCAAACAGGGAGCAAACAGGGAGCAAACAGGGCTTGGAGCCTTGGGAATCACTGCAGCTTTGTGGGATTGAGGTGACACAATCTGCTTCTTCATGAAGAAAGTCCTTCCTGTCAGGAGAGCAGAGAGGTTGGAGGCTGGAATACGGAGGGGCAGATTCCACACACAGTGCTGGAGACAGAGCCCAGCTCACGGACATCTGGAAAGTTCCTCAACAAAGGCCAAGGCTGCTGCTCTGCCATCATAAATCCCAGATTTGGGACATCTGCAAATGAAGCTCCTCCTTTGGAGGACCTGGGAAGATCAGGATGGCATTGCCTGCAGAACAGATATGAATAATCCCAATAATGCCAACAGCTAAGCCACCTGCTGCTGGGATGCTGGGCTTGGCATGGATTCAGGGCAAGGCAAAGGTTGTTCCTGTGAGGTCCCTTCCAACCGAAATGATTTAATTCTATTCTACCCCAAAGGACATTCAAGCAGCAATGGGGAACCACCAGGCAATGCTGCCTCATCTCTGCATAAATATTGGCTTCACAGCAACTTGCAGAAATAATCAAATACTTATAATTTTGGTTGCTCAAAGGGCACTTGGTTCATTGCCCAGCTGGATGAGCATCCCACCAGCAGCTCTGTGGGACATCCTCTCCTAGGCCTCCCTCTTCTATGGCTGCTGCAGAGATGGTGAACCCCAAAGCAAGGCAGAAGCACCAGCATTTGGAGATGCTTCTCACCCTGGGTTCCCAGCAGATGGGTCCTGTCATCCACAAGGCTCAGGAAACATGGGAATGATGGAGTCCCACCAGCTTTTCACAGCAAATTTGTCCACCAAGTGCTGGCTCTTCCAAGGCGGGGATGGAAGAAAATTCAGCTGCATTTTTGTGGCAGATTCTTGCCCTGCTTGGCCTGGCTGTGCCTTTTCCAGGGAGCAAAGGGAAGAGCCCTGTGTCATCACACAAGAACAAGGTCAGGAAATACTGAGTCCATCCCTGCTCCTGGTTTTGCTGAGTCTGTGATGAGTTGTCCAGAACAAGATAACCGGAGAGCAGCGGATGTGAGCAGGATGCCATGGGCTCTGTGCAAAACATCCTGTTGTCCTCTGTGCTGTGAGGTGGCAGGGGACAAACACAGCTCATCAGGGTGGGTGCAGGGCAAACTCCCATCTCTGCATCAGGGATCTCCTTTAGCATGGAAAACTCTGTCCTGCACTCTCATTCCGGTGGCCTGAATTGCTGCGTGGGCTGAGCTTGGTATTAAGGATCCTTCAGGAAAAATTAGTTTTATTTTTAAATAAAATAAATCAGTGGAGACAAACCTCCTGCTGTGGTGTCAGAGCAGGGAGGGCAGGAGGTGACCCCAAAGCACAGGTACACAGTTAGCTCGCCTAGATGCTACATTTTGCTCCACAAATGACACATTTCTACAGAAAACACTTCCAATCAGTCACTTGGCCTCTGAATCAGCCCCAAACCAGCCACATCTGCCCCCCAAAAAAAGAAAATGTCCACCTGTGTTTCACTTGCTCTTCTGGGAGCATTAACACATTTCAGCTACATAAAACCATCACCTTTGAAAAGGAAAGGGAAGAGACAGAAAGGAAAGCCACAGGAGCAACCAGCTTAGCCCCAACTATGAACTGAACAACACCAATGCAAGGGGAGCTGACCTGGTGCAGAAGAGTTTCTCCACACAGGGCTTTGGATCAAGCAGGGATCTGGGGATGCCACGTGGCAAAATGATGGGATGTGGGAACAGTGTCAGGATCGTTGTCCCCTGGATGTCCCCAGGATGCTGGGATGCTGCCACCACCCCATTCCCAGGCCACATCCAGCCTGCAGCTGCAGACAGCCGTCATCGCCCTGGCTGTGGGGTCTGTCCCCGGTGGTTTGGGACTTTTTCCACCGAAGATGCTCCTAACCAAAACCAGATTTGATTCCCAAATATCCCCAATCTCCCTTAAAGCTTACAAATCTTCCACACCTGTGTTTGCTCGTTGCTGCTGCTGGGCCCTGCCCTGGGAAGGATGATGTTTATCCCACTCCTCCACAGCTATTTACAATGGGGTTTTCGGATGGAGATGGAGCACATATTTGTCTAATGGCAACAGGGCAGTGAATTTAATTCTCCTCATTAACAGTCATCAGCTTAACGGGAAGCAATAAAAGATTTTTTTCACGAGCAGCTGCTTGTGAGATAATATTTATGGCCAGGACTGTCAGCAGGATGAGTGCATTGCTGGCTTGCAAGGAGGGAAACTGAGGCACGAGGCCATTCACTGACACACCCTGGACCACACAGATGGAGGGGGAAAGAAAACCCAGCCCTCCTCTCTCCCATCCAAGGGCTGTGCTGCCCCAAGGCCACACAAGCCATGTTGTTATTCTTAGCCAACTGTTCATCCCACAGGAATGGGATTTTGTGAGCAGTGCCATATTTCCAGCACCCAAGGGAGTCACAGCAGGGCATCCCACTATTTTTCCCTCCATGAGCCACTTCCAAATCTCTGGCTGGCTGGGAACAGCAAGTGCCCCTTCCCATGCCTCCCCCACTACCTATCAAACCAGGAAAGGGCATTTTGGCCTCATTCTGATGATGGGAAATAATTTTGTCTGAGGTTTCTTCTCTTTTGACCATGGCTGGTGACACCCACAGTGAAACCTGGGACTGCAGGTGTTCCTTGGGTGACTTTGGGTCAAGGTGTTCACCTCCCATCTGTGCCCAAAGCTGCAGAGACCCTCAGCAGGGGAGAGCTGCTCTCTGCACTCTGAGAATCACATTTTGCTTTCCTATTGTTAAAGAGGAGTCACCTCCAAACAAGGAGAGATTTTTGACCTGGGTAGCCCTGCTGAAATGGCCCAGCTGGGATCTCCTTTCTGATAACTGGATTTTTTTTCCAGTTCCCCAAATATTCCTACTCAGAGACAAGCAACCCTTCCCTCTCATTGGGATTTACCCCAAGATACACACAAAATTCCCCTCCAGCCTCCTATTTTCCTGGCAGAACCAGAGCAGGCTGTTCCCTAGGGTTGTTTGATCCTGATACCAACCCAGTAAGAAACCCAGTCAGCATCCAGCCCTGCCTTTGGCAGCTCTAGGGGAAAATCCTTACTTCATCCACCCCAAGTGAAATTTGGGTTCTCTCGAGTTGTTTTCTGACCAACAAAGCCCCCAGGTCTTTGTTTTCTGCCATATCCAAGAGAACTGCTCAGCTCTCTGGGGAACTCTTCTCACTAGAGCTCGTTGCCTGTACCATCAAATTTTGCTCCCAAATTCCATCCTGCTACTGAGGCACATGTGAGTCCTGCTCAGTGCTACCATTGGTTAATCAAATTAAAAATATTATCTTTGCAAATGATCCTTGGGGACTGCCTCTTACTGGGAAGCTGTCCAACTCTACAGACTGTCTTTCAAGGAACACTGCCGTGATTATTTTTAATCCTTTTAAACATCAAAATAAATAGCAACTCCTCAAGCTGTGTATATTAAATCTCTTCAAGTGACACCTAGAAATACCTGTTTCTGATGCTCCAAGTCCAGAAGTAGGAAGGGTTAGGATGTTCCACAGGATGAGGACATCCTTGAGGGGATGGGACACTTTCCACTAGACCAGGTTGCTCCACACGACAGGGAAAAAAGGACATGGGTGGCTCTTCACTGAGCTCCCCAGTCCTCCTCCCTTGGAGATAACTGCTTAGGGTGGCATTCAAGAAGAGTGCTTGCTGCTATTTATTTAATTCCCTATTAAATGCTCTTCACATCCTGTCCAGGGCTCCCCTGGTGAGGTGTAAAATCAATTTGGCATTTCTGAGCTAATCTTGGCATGAAGGATTTCACTGATTCCAGTACTAAATGGCAGGTGTGCATTACAGCCCAGACAAATCCCACAAAGCCAACAACAGCAGTGCAGATTTGTCACCATCTTCCCTCAAATCTGATACATAAAACAGCACAGCCCACGTCAGGAGATCACTTTGTAACATATAATCTCATATTACTGGAGGAACAGGTGAGGGACAGGTGGATTATGTGGAAAACCACTTGGTTTTGCCAGTGGGACTCCACTGTGTCCAAAACCATAAGAAATGTGGTTTCAAAACCAGTAAAAGGCAACAGTTCAAAATTAATGGATCAACAAAGTGTGGGAATCACAGAAAGAATTATGTTGATCTGAAAAAAAAATTATGAGATTTATAAAGTAATTCTGTAAAATAATGGAAGTGAAGTTGACAGTGGCCTATTAAACACAGTGACCCTGATTTGGGATCTGGAAGCTCTGACCTGTAAATAGCTGGAGACTGAAGGGTGCTTCAGAAAAGAGTTGTTAAAGGCCTGCTGTGCTCCTGCCTTCTCCCAGAGCACTTGATGGACTTTTGGAGAAAGTGAGCACAGATTTTATTCCTTTTTCTCATTGTGAATATAGAGTAACTTCAACATTTTCCACCCATAGGCTGTTAGAACTGGGAGCCAACATCTCCTCTGGGAGCTGTATGGCCTCCCTGAATCTGCACATCTGTGATGTCCAGACAAAGGGAGAAGCAGACCAAAAGTGGAAAGGAAAATCTGCATCTATAAATACATTCTGTGCCAGCACCTGAATGAGGGGAAGACTGGAAGAAATGCTGATGGTGTAAAGCACCTTGAGATGCAGTCATGCCTGGAGCTCGTGGACAGATCCAAAGCATAGGATTTGGCTAAAGATTTCCTTGGCACCCTGATGTTATGTAATGGGAAGCCCATCACAGGTCCTTTCTAGGATGAAATCCTGCTGGTGATTGCCTTGTTTGAGCAAAAGGTCCAGGCAGCCCTTGTGATCTATAACACAGCTTTGGGGCTGGGAGTGATGCCCCTGGATCCCTGGAAGTGTCCAAGGCCAGGCTGGACAGGGCTTGGAGCAACCTGGGATAGTGGAAGGTGTCCCTGCCATGGCAGGGTGTGGAATAGATGAGTTTTCAGGTCCCTTCCAACCCAAACCATTCTGGGATTCTGTGGTTTTATGTCCCTGCTCATTGCAGGGAGTTGGACAACAAGCCCTTTAAAGGTCTCTTCCATCCCAAAGTATTCTGTGATTCCATGATGCCTCTTGTGGACACAGATCCCATTAACTCCACTGTCATTGCTCAGCAAATGGGCTCAGAGTATCCCCACAAAGCCAAACCAGAATTCTGGGAGAACACAAGGGATCAATGGGACCCTGAAGTTCTTGTGTAAAATGTGGGATCAAGGCATGAGCAGGAGGCAGTGCATGAAAAAAGCAGACAGAGTGAAAACCAGCCCAGGGGTCCAAAGCTGGGGCAAATTCTGGATGCACCTTTCAGAACCAAAGTCTCAGCACATTTTTCCATTTGCTGGGTGGAATAAATGCCTCACAGCCGATCCAACAGAGCCAGAGTTTCCCATGGAACCTTCAGACCTCCTTGGGCTCTGCTAAGGTGCAAGTGACTGATGGGATTTTTCCTTCACTGCTTTTGTCTAGGTGGATGCTCTGCAGTTCACTAAGGAGCAAGTTTGAGGCACTTCTGTAAAGTGCCTTTCTTTAAGAAGCCAGGTGAAAACAAGGCATTGAAAATCCTGTTTTACACTTTCAAACTTGAATGCAGGACCCATGAAGTGGATGAGCACTGTCTGGGCCATTTCTGATGCTCCCTGTCATTATCACTCCTGCCTAGAAAACAACATGGACTTTGTAGCTTCCTCTTCATTATATGATATGAAAATCCACCACTGGTTTGAGGTTAAGTGATGGATCTCCAGAAAGCCAGACTCTAGACCAGAGAAGAGTTTTGTGTCTACACCACAGGACAGGGACTGAGGTGTCAGACAGCTCTTCTGGCTCTGCCTGCTCTTCATACATGACTCTGCCCAATTCTCTTCATCTCTCTGTGAAGATCCTTACCTACAGGTGGTCAGTGATATCTCCTCTTACCTGTTTCAGTGCTGTGATTTCAGACACAGTCTCCACAGCAGAGGACCTTCAGACCTGCTCTCATGGTTGAAACCCCAGGATAAAGAGAGCAAAGGCTCTGTTGATGCCAAGATTTCCAAGCCTGGCTATGCTCATCATTTTGTGATGGGTGAGAAGTTTTCCAGAGATGTCCAAGCACTGCAGCAGGGAAGGACCCAGTCTTCCTTCGCTGGCTCTGCAGCAAAGCCTCTGAGCTCCTCCCAGAATAGCAATGTGCAAACCTGGGTGCTTCTCTTCCAAACCCATCTGCATTTTTGGAAACTAACTTGCAAAGCCTGGCTGTCTGTGCAGCCTCCTCAGCCGGCATCTCTGGGGCAGCAGCTTTGCTCAATGTGATGCTGTGAGCTTGGACTTGGGGGTGGATTTACACCTGGGAGAAGAAAGTCCTGCCAGAAGGCTCTTGGGATCCTACAAGCCAAGAGGGAAAGGGCTGGGGATGGGATCAGTGTAACCACAGGTCTCTGGGGAAGGTCCTGACACACAGCAGAGCCTGGGACCCCATTTTCCAGCACATCTGACCCACACTCTCACCTGTGCCCAGCAACATCATTCCAGAGCATCCAGTGGCTCTCACCAGTACCACTGTGACCACTGGAGCACAGGGAGTTGGAAAACCCCACTGAGGTCTTCTCCTCATTTCCCATATCCATAAACCACACAGACAGTACTTTTTAGGTACCCGAAGCCAGAGCCTTCCTGGGGAAGGCACAAAGATGAAATCACATCACTGCAGGGCATCTCCCATCCAGCTCAGCCTTCTGGGGATGTTGGTCCATGGGCACAGCTGCCAGAAGGACACCAGATGGTGGGAAGTGGCTGCACAGCCACCTTCAACCTGCCCCCCTTTCGTTCACAGCTTGGATTGAATAAGGGGGGATTAAACTGATATGCCTTATCTCAGACCTCCCAGGGATCTCTGCAGCAGCCAACACAAACACAGCGCTCGCTCTGAAATAAGTCACATTTGCAAGGAGTAAGTTCCACAGTCAGAGGGATGATGGCACGATAAATTTGTCATGTTTTTAAGCAAAGATAAGCACTGCCTGCCTGAGACTGAGCCTCACTCCAGCTCTTCCCTGTTAAACCAAACAGAGCACTCTGCAAACAGGATTGGTCACCACATTAATTCCAGCACGGGGCTAAACCCCAAAAACTGCTGTGAGAAATGCACAAACCAATGGCCAGAAACACTGGGTGGAATCCCAGGGTCTCTCTGCACTGGCACTTCACTCCCAGCTTCCCAAAAGCAGCCCCTCTCCTCCTGGCCAGGATGGTGAAGAGAGCTCAGATCAACACCAGTAAAACCCAGCATAAATTGAAGTGGTGGGAAAAAACACCACTGGCTGTCAGGTAGAAACTAGAAATGGACTAATTCTGGCTTTTATATAGTTTTGTTGTGTTTTCCCATTTTTAAATGATTTAGCAGTCTGAGAATTTTGCTAAGTGCCTCTCCAATCACACAGCAGTTTGCCACCCACGTGTGACAGGACACACATGGGAGGGGAACCCTCAGCCCCTGTGCACTGTGCAAAATGCAGAAGTTCAGCCACGATGCCTAAATTCCTTAATGCACCCATGAGTTTTTTGTCACAGAGATCACTTTTACTGTCAGCAGGTTTATAGCCACAATTTAGATTCCTGTAAAACTGATATAATTAAAATACTTTGATTTTTTTTTAAAGAGTTGACTTTTTTTCCTACAGCTTCTGAGCAGAACACCCCATGTAGGATCTCACCAGCCCAAGCAAAGGAAAATCTCCCAAAGGCCTCAGGACAAGAGCAGCACCTACAGAAAAGCCTGTGCCTTGACAGGGTCAAAGCTTTGATTTCATCATCGAAACGCAATGCAAAAAGAAGCACCAAAATAAACAGCTCCATAAAGCAGCAGGAACACAGCAAAGCAGTTGGAGGCTCCTCCAGCAAGAATGACCTAAATCCAAGAGGCATTTTGTGCAGATGCCCCTCAGCTCCACAACACCCTCACAGCCTCCAGGACAACCCGGGATGCACTGATGAACCGAGAAGCAAACCTGGGAGAAGCCTTTTTAATAAAGTCACAGTGATGCTTTTTTAATTTTTTTTTTTTCCCAAGGTACCCTCCCACAGAGGCTGCCCCACATCCAGGGCTGCCGGGGGGCTCGAGACCCCCTTTCCCACCCGACCTGCAGCAGCCGGGGTTATCGATGGAGATGTGTGTAATTGCCCTGTCAGGCAGCTGAAAGGCGCTCGCCTTTAGCTGATGCCACTTCAAAATGAAATTCTTTCTTTGGCATGGCTATGTCTGATATGCAGGCATCAAAGGCGAGGCAGCAGGTCGCCGATGCCCCAGGCCACACATTTCCCTTCTAAAGGCAGGAATGAGAGTGTCAGCTCGGGGCCGAGGGGGCCCCCGGAGACCCAACACACCCATCGCTCCTCCATGGGGTGCTGGGAAACTCGGAGGACCCCCCAGCACCCGGAGACACCCGAGGGCTCTCCAGCAGCAGATGGGACCCTGTGGCCTCAACACCGCTGGGATGGAGGGTGGGAAAGCCTCAGTGGCACGGAGGAGGTGGAGGGTTGGGCTTTTTCTTCCCGAGAGAACCACGGGGCCACGCTCGCCTCCCCCCGCAGCTCCCATCTCCTCTCTCCACCTGCACTCTTCAGGGAGCCAAGGCTTTTGGCAAGCTTTCCGCTCTGGTTTTTATTGGTTTCAACTAAGCTGCCCCTTTCGGAGGGTTGGAAAGCTTCAATCATTAAAGGAAAAGAAGAAAAAAAAAAAAGGAAGAAAAAGAAAGCATCATGCACCCCTGCCCTGCTGCCCCTTCCCACCATGGCTGAGGACACGAGCCCCATGCCACCCAGCCCAGGCACAGCTCCGGATTTTCCAAGCCAAACACAGCCCCTCCAAAGCATTTGAGGCAGGGTTTTCAAGGCCCTGGATACCTCCAACTGTACCTGCTCAGCTCCAATCACCTTCCTGCTCGGAAGCAATTTAGCAAGGACACAGCACAGGTAGCTATTAGCTAACACATATTTAACTGCTCCAGATATCTTTTTTTTTTTTTTTTTTGGCATTGTAATGGAGTGATTTGATCTTCAAAGGACCCGTGGAAACCTTTGAAGCTTCCCAATCTCCAGTGGGGAAGGGAGGAGGGGTGGAAAATGTTAATAGTTTTAAAACCTGGGGAATCCTGAAGTCAGAGAAAGGGTATAAAACCCAGCGGGTTTAGCATAAAGCCCTCAGGTAAATCTTCACCTTCTTTTCAAATGCATTTTTGGTGGGTTGCTTTGGAAAGGCTTGGGCCAGGTTAGCAAGGTCGGCTCTATTCCCAGCGGCTCCTAAATCTCCAGGGACCCTCATCTCCCACGTGGCACAGGCCCAGCACCGGGGGATCCACGGTACCTTAGCGAGAAATAGAAAGACTAAAGTTTGCAAAGCCTTAAACTGAAAAAAGGTGGGGGGAAAAGGAGTGGAGGAGGAGTGGGGTAAGAAGATAAGGAGACAAGATAAACTCCCGGCTGCACTCCCAGCCAGCACAGCCTCAGCAGCACCCTGAGAGGCGAGACACAAAATGCATTTACCTTTAAAATAATGACTCATTTTATTTTTTTCTTTTAATATGTAGTTATAAATATATTTTGTCAAAATATATGATCATTATTGTCAAAAACATTTGCACATAAAGTCATAAATAAGGTCAAGGTGAACGTTTAGTTTAGAGAAGAGTCCAGCTATAGCAAGCAGTTCTGGGGTGGGACGGGAGGGAGAGAAGGGGAGGAGAGGGCGGCGGGGAAGGGGGTCAGCGGCACCCGCACCCCTCCACCACCATCTCCTGGTAGTTTTTCAGGACCACCTTGTCATACTCATCCAGGTAGAGCATGGAGATGGCGCTGAGCTCCGTGGGCACGCAGCAGGCCTTGGGAATGCTGGAGTTCACGGAGTTCACCAGCGTCTGCACGATGGCGTGGTTCGTGGAGTTGAGGTGGTCGGCCAGAGGGAAGGGGCAGTCCCCGTGGCAGTAAAACGCCTGGTACCCCGGGGGTGCCACGATCCAGTCGTTCCAGCCCACGTCGCTGAAATCCACATAGAGGGCATGGCGGCGGCAGTTTTTTTTGTTCTTGCGGGAACGCTGGTGCTTGGGGCTCCGGCGGGCTCTGCGGGTCAGCGCGTGGCCTCGCCCGTCGTGCCCAAAAGTGACCAGGAGCGGCCTGAGCTGCGCCCAGTCCCCGCGCCCTTGAGGTAAAGATCGGCTAATCCTGACGTGTTTGCCCTGATGAGTCTGTGCGTGGTGGAGGTGGGTGACCTCGATCACCAGCCCGTGGTTCGGCTGCTTGTCCTTGGTCCACCGGATCACGGCCGGGCTCACATCAAAGGTCTCCCAGCGCGTCACGTTGTGGTGCACCAGCCGCGTGTCCAGCAGGCGCGTAATGGCCTGGGCGCGCTCCGACAGCGGCTTCATCACTTCGTAAATGTTTATCCGGTGGAAGCCCCTCTCCCACGCCGCGCTCGGCTCCTCCACCTGCTCCCGGTACAGCCGCAGCTCCGCCGAGGAGATCACCTCGTTTTCCGGCACGCTGCTGAGGTTGAAGACGAAGCGGATCCGGGGCGCCTCGCTGGGACCCGGCACGGTCTCCAGGTGCTCTGCAAGGGAGCAGGGAGGGGGGAAGTGGTGAGACGAGCAAACAAGAGCACGTCAGCCTCGGGGCACCCAGCCACGGCCCCGGCACAGCCACGGCTCACACCCACGCTTCACCTGCCTGGCAGACACCGGCTCCTCTCTGCTCCCCACGCGTCCCTCCCGGCCGGACCGGGAGCAGCTCCTGCCCCGGCACCGCTCCTGCCCCGGCACCGCTGGCTCACCCGCGCCGGGAGCAGTCCACCCCTTCCCATCTCGCCTCTCTGTTCAGGGAGACTTTTCCCTTTAGCTTTTTCCCTTTTGCTTTTCCTCCCCCAGTCTCTCCAAAATCATCTCCCCGGCGAGATGCGGCGCCACGGAGCACAGAGGTGCCTTGTTACGCGGGGCAGGGGGAGAAAGAGAAGCAAATTCCAACGCAGTAATGATGCGGCTGGATTAATAATTCAGATTTACTTTGGAAAAGAAACATCCGCTAGGAAACATTTGGATCAGATTACAAGGGTCTATTGAATAAACCTTATAAACACACAGCTGTAAGTATTAAATTCGAGTCGGGGTTTGGGGGGATTTTTTTTTTCTTTTTTTTTTTTCTTTCTTTTTTCTTTCCTTAAGAGTAAAAGCAGGCAGCAATTGCTTTGATAGTTCAAAAGGAACACTCCAGGGGCGAGATCCCGCCCTCGCTTTACTCCTGCATCCGATCCAGAGCCATTAAATCCACGCGAGCCCAGGGAGTGACCCCGAGGCAGAGGCACCGAAGGAAACTCACTGTTGTCAACAGAAGCAAAAGCACTTCAAAATATGGTCAAACGCGGGTTAAGCACAGGATGCTGGAAAAAATACCGAGCAGCACGCCTGTCACCCACACACGGCAGGCTGGGGAGGGGGGGTGGTTTTCCTCCCATAAATTTAGGGCCGGGCACGTCCTGCTTCTAAAGGCATTTGTGAGCTTCCAAACGCGAGGAAATCCCGACCGCTACCGGGGCTGGGAATTTACCGCCTCCCATCACTGACCTTCATGGTGGAAACTCCTCACGGTGTTTGCCCGGCTGGTCGATCGCTCAGGGTACTGCAGGCTAATTTCCTGGAGGCTTTCCTCCTCTTCCCCGGACTGGAGCCGATAGAGATCCAGCATGTAACTAGGAATGACGGCTGACTTGCTGGGCTGAGGCCGCCTTCGCAGCCCAAACATCTGCAGCAGAGTTGTTTCGAAACCCCGCAAGAGTTCATGGCTTTGGGCAGAGCGGCGTCCGGATCCGGCTTGTCCCTGAAGCTCTGCCACTTTCTTCCTGCCGGTCTCAGGGATCAGGCTAGCATGGTTAGTACCTCCTAGAAGGACTTGGCATAGTAGGATGACCATCAGCATTCGGTTACCAGGAATCATGGTGTCTCTGGGGTGTAAAAAATGCGACAACAAACAAGAAGGAAAGTCAGGATAAGAAGCAAACCCCCCCCCCTCCTCTTCCGAATCAACTTAAAAATAATAATAGTAGTAATAATAATAACAGCAAATGGCAAAAGGACATGGGGAGCAGTCCCCATTCGAGCGACAGCCGGCGCGCCCCGGCGGGCAGAGACCGGCCGCCGGCCCCGGGCTGTCCGCAGCCCCGCAGCCCCTCGGGCAGGCGGTTCCCGGTGCATCCCGGCCCCGCTGCCCCGCTGCCCCCTCGGCCGGGAGGGTTCCCGGCGCATCCCAGCCCGCTGCCCCGCCGGGACGGGACGGGACGGGAGCGGAGCGGGACCAGCGGCGGGTAGGGAAAGGGCGCACGGCTCGGCGCGCTCCGCAGCCCCGAGTTCGAATCCCGCCGCCGGACCCAGGGAGGGAAAATCGGGATAAGAACAACATCAAGCTTTTTCTTTAAAAAAAAGGGGAAAAAAAAAAGAAAAAAAGAGCAAAATAAAGCCCCGCGATGAAAACAAAAAGCGAGGAGCGAGGCGGAGGAAGAAGAGGGCTGTACTCACTGACAGCAAGCAAGGCATATCAGCACAGTCCATGATTCTGGAGAGCCAGCCCGGACCCAGCGCGCCGAAAGCCCCGGGGCAGCGGCTGCCGAGCGCCTCCCGCGATCGCCGCCCGGCGCAGTGCGGCCGCCGCCGCCGCCGGCCCCGGTTTTCTGCCGGCCCCGCAGTCACGTGGAGCCGCGCTCGCCGCCAGCCCGGCCCGGCCCGGCCCGGCCCGCCGCCCCCGGCCCGCCCCCGGCCCGGCCCGGCCCCGCGGGGGAAGGCTCTGCCCGCCCCGCCGCCGCGCAGCGCCCGGGGAGCGGGGGGAGCGCGGGGACCCCCGGCGGGGCTGCCGCTCGGACCCTCGGGGCGCCGGCCGGGGTCGGTGCGGGGATCCCGGGGCACCGCGCCGCTCAGGTGCATCCCCGGGGGACTCTCCCGCCCCGCCCTGGCCCCGCACGGCCGCCGAGATGTCCCCGGGGAGGTCGGGACACCGCGGGGCTCCCCGAGGGACAGGGCTGGCGAGGGAGACTCGGGAAGGGAAGCTCGGGAAGCGGCTGTCGCCCCCGAGGAAAAGGGAGGGAGAGCTTGGGGACGAGAGGCAGCTGCACGGGGAAGGGACGGCGGCAGAGCGCGGGTTTGTGCTGTGCTCCCACCGCCCGCCAGCCCCAGGGTGCCCTCCGGGGGTCGGGAGCTCGCTGCCAGCACCGGCTGTAATCCCTACGGCTTGCCCTGGGTTCTCACGCGCCCTCCAGATTTTCTCACCCTTCTCCCTGCTGCCTGAATAGCCCTCTTCCCCTTCCCACCCGGCCAGGTTCCCAGACCCCCACCAAGGTGTGCAGCAGGCGCCTTCCCAGGCCCTACCGGGCTGTGTATGGCCGCAGCTGGCAGCTCCAGAGGGGTACGGACAGGGATCTCCGGGAGGAAGGATGCTCCCTGTCCCACAGTTCAACCCCAGCATTGCTCTGGGCCAGCTTTGGGCTGAGAATAAGAACCACACTTCCCAAGGCTTGAGGCTGTTGCCAGGTGGGGGTTTGGGACAGACTGGTTTGCCACTAGCTCACAATAACTGGACACAGTGCTCTCTCTCTCAGGCACAGGGTGGGATTCTTAGGACCGTCCTGTGCAGAGCCAGCAGTTGGACTTGGTGATCCTTGTGTGTCCCTTCCAGCTCAGGATATTCTGTGATTCTCTGACACACTGGGGGTGATGTATGGACAAGGTGTGGAGAAGGCAAAGACCCTCCTAATGAAGAGCAACATACTTTGGGGACACAGAGTGGACTGAACGACCCCATGATAAATAAAGCCAGCTCCACCAGGGCATTAAAATCTGTCCCTTTGCCCTGCTGGGGTATCCCTTTGTGTTGGGCAAACTGTCACCCACAGTGAGAACACTCAGTAAATTTATGAGACCAAAAGATGTGGTCATGGAGTGGCCATGGGAACTTCTAAGCTCATCAATTAACCACAACCAAAAACCAGCTCAGAAACGATGACTGTGGCCACAAACCACGGGGCCACTGTGCCTGAGCACAGCAAACCCACACCAGTGCCTGGGCGTCCTCCCAGTGCTGCCCCAGAGCTCACACACCATCACAGACACCTTCTTTTCATATTTCACTTTTTTTTTTTTTTTTTTTTTTTTTTAGCTCAGACCTGACCCATGCATTAGAAAAGCCCAGGGATGTCACCGAAAGGACACGCACAGATAAAAGGCAGTGCTGACACTGTAATATCTCTGAGTTATTCCTATACCACTCTGAGTTTAAAAGAAACATCTGTTAGCAAGGTATTTGGACTATGAATCCATCAAAATTTGTGAAATATTGCTATCGCCATTTCAATTGTATCACACTGTGTGTTATTCTTAACAAGGAAAAACAATTTTGGAAGTAGCTGCTGTGCAACTTTTTAAAGTTAAATAACATTTTCATTGAAAATACTCCAGTCTATCAACAAAGTGTACATGAGGGCCTGTATAGCGCTGCTCCTAAAACAGACCTCTGGAGTGGGAAAAGCAACCTCTTTGTGGGGTACGTTTCTCTCTTTGTCTGGAGACCTCACTCGGGTTTTGTTAGGATCAGAGAGCAGCCGTGCTGCAAATGTTTGTCCCTGAGGAGTTCAGTCGCACGGCATCCACTGCCTGTTCTCCTAAGCCATCCTGTTAAGCTGAGATCCCAAAAATTGCTTATGTAACACTGTTTAATCATGCCCCTGTGCGAGGAGGTGGCCAGCTGGGGCCAGAGAGCCAGGGCAGAGCAGTGTGGTTTGGGCTCTCGTAGGAGGCAAGAGCGTATTTGAGTAGCTCCTTGGTTACTAAGAAGTGTTAGTCATGGGGAAAGCTGTAGTATTTATTCCGTAAAATGTAAATACATAACCCAAACCACAAAGGAATAACCATGGATGGAAATAGTGTAGCGTTTACTGAAGGAGCTGGGCTGCCTTTCTACAGAAGCTGTATTTCCTCAGCCCCATAGAGCATAATTCACCTTGAACGGAGCTTCTGCTCCAGCCCGTGGAGTTACACATCGGCTGAACTCGGTCCAGGCACACTAAACAACCCAGTGTGTTATATATTCCAACCAAAAAAGCGATGCCAAAACGGAGCTAAAAATACAAATGTGGAAGGTTTGAAAAGCAAACACTGCTTAATTCAGCAGTGGATGCAACATTAAAGATCCAGCACATCAAAACCAGGGAACATTATGTCTCCACTCAATGCAAGGCTCAGCTGCCCTGATCACACTTTGCACGGGTGATGGGGGCATTGGTGGGGGTCTTAGCTGTGACACAGTCCCAGCCCTACTTAGGCATCTGCTGCCAGGTTTTTCCCTCTCTGTCTTCTGTGAAAAACCTTCTGGGAATCTCTGCACCTGGACAGCAAGACCATTGGTCCCCTCTTGAAGCAAAGCCACCGGGGCACTGGGGACATCACCCTACAAACACTGGCCAGACAAAGGGGTGATTCATCATGTGCAGACCTTGGCTGTGACAGCAGACTTTGTTGGTGGCAGCAAGAAGCCCAGGGGCTGGCAGGTGTCCTGGAGCCCCAGTGCCCAGCTCTACTTGGAGGGGTCAGCAGCTAAGGAGCAATTATTTGCTCACTTTTGTTTCAACCCGATAATCGTGGGTTTGCCCAGACGTGTTCCTGATAAAATCCCAGCCACTCACATCTGACCCATTTTCAGGTTTTGTGTGTTCAGGAGCTACCAGCAAGCACTGCATGTCAATGTTCAGCACCTCTAGAAATTAGGCCAGCTCTGTTTACAAGGGAAACTTCTCCTCTAATGGCAGCATTTCAGGAGATGCCTCTGGACTCAGACCTTCCCAAACCAGTTCTTGCATCCTATGTTATTTTTAGAGCAGCTGCACCTTTTTGGGCTCTAAAGTTTGCAAACAACCTGCCTCAGGAAAAAAAAAAAAAAGGAAGAAAGGAAAAAAAAAGGACTTGCCTCACCAGATTTGTGCTTGAGCAGAAACAAGCCCAAAACCATAAATAAATAAATAAATGCCTATGTCATAGACATTTTAATGACATGAATTACAGGAGGAGATGCCCATAAGTGTGGCATCAATAAGATCAATTCCCTCCTACCCTTCCTTTTCAACTGCCTAAGCTTGTCAATTAAAACAAAGGGAACTGAGCAAACAACTCCAAGGGATTGCAGTTTCCAAAGTAGCTCTTCACTAAAGAGCCGACTGGTAAAAACAAGTGCAGCTGCTTGAATGGCGAAAGGAACATTTTTTACAACCACTCTGAGATTTTCATGATTTCTCTGAGTGCTTCAGAGCTGGCCTGTTCTACCAGAATTTTCTACCTCCTCTTGAATAAATAAACTCATACTTCTTCTAAAACACAGAACTGGGCCCAGCTTGGACTTTATTTCTGCTTTACATTAAAGTGTCTCTGCCGAGGTGTCAGGACCACGTCTAGAACCATTCCTGAGCTAAGAGGAGAATCAGGTTCAGCACTGCTGTTTAATTCCAAACAGGGTTTGGTTTTTTTTTTTTACAAATCCCTACAAAAACACTGTGTGGGAACATTAAAATAATGCAGTTCTAAAAAGGCAGTCTTTGGTAATCAGACACATGGCAGTCGAAACAGTAGGATTGTCTGCTCTTTTCTATTTTTAAGTTTTTAAGGATGATTTTTATTGTTTTGAGAATGCTATTAAAAGGTTGGCTGTCCCACGCAGGGTGAATCTTAAGTTGCTCTTACTTGACTCATTCTTTGTCACTTTTCAGAGATGCCCAAGGGTGAGCAAGGCTAGAAATGTCACCCCTTGCTGTCCATACAGACAGTTTGTCTTTTGCCATGAGTGTGACATCTCTGCTGCTAAATATTGCTCCTTT
This sequence comes from Entomyzon cyanotis, assembly GCA_024500445.1. Taxonomy (NCBI): domain Eukaryota; kingdom Metazoa; phylum Chordata; class Aves; order Passeriformes; family Meliphagidae; genus Entomyzon; species Entomyzon cyanotis. The sequence goes on from JAKEPQ010001030.1 coordinate 2,723,039, forward strand.
AGAGATGCTGGGCCTCAAAACTCGGAGGTGTTGATCTTTCAGGTTGGACATCAGGAAGAATTCCTTCACAGAAAGGGTGGTTAGGCATGAGAATGGGCTGCCCAGGGAGGCAATGGAATCAGCATCCCTGGAGGTGTTCAGGAAGCAACTCAATGGTCTGGTCTGCTTGGGAAGGTGATGATCAGTCAAAGGTTGCAACCAATGATCTTGGAGGTCTTTTGCAACCTTAACATTTCCATGATTCCATGATTAGGGAAGTGCTTCAGCAGTGCAACTCATAAAATAAAAGGAGAGCCATTTTACTGGTCTGTTGTTAAAATTCCCCTGAGCTGTGTTAGGAACACATCTGTTGTAAAACCATCTCCACATCAGTGGGTTTCCTTGAGGGATGTTACAAGAAGAACATGAGCTGATCTCATCCAGCTTTTGGAAAGAATCCCTGCCTTTAGCCCACATTTGTTTCTCCTCCCCACATTTGCTTCTGTTGCTCCCCACTCCATCAAAGCCTCATCTCTGAGAAGCAAGGAGGATCTCCAGAAAACGCAGAACTCATTCCTCCTGCTCTGCAACTGTGGCTGGTACCTAATGAAGACTATCATTCTCCTAATGAGCTCCATCCAGCCATGTGGCTACTGGAGATAAGCAGCTTCTTTTTGGATCTGATGAATCCTGAAGGCTTCTGGAGAATAGCACAGGGCTGGCAGCTCCCTGACCTTACAAACCACTTGGTGTGTCTCTAGCCCTGAGATGTGGCTTTGTCTGAGTTCTGCCATGACTGATATTTTGCTCTCCCTCACTGCCCAGATCTGCAATTCCACACAACCACGCAGCACCTCCAGGGTGCTGACATTTGTCTTTGTCCCTTAATTGCAGCTTGAGATCTGCTGCCAGCAGAAGCTTTAATGATCTCAAACACTACTACAAGGTGTAAATAAGCAGTGCAGGACAACTGCTGCAGAAATAATTCACATGAGCGCTATTGGATTTTTAGCAACAGCAAACAAAGGACTTTACTGGTAAGTGTTATATCAAGTGCTGGGAAATGTCAGCACATGGATGAGTTTTGAGTTCATTAATGTGAACATCCTCACCTGAAAGCAGAGAGGAAGGATCCTGCCCAGGAGTCCCTCTTGGGAAACATGGCTATGCCCTGTGGCCTCCATCTCCAGCAATGACAAACTGGTGGGGCTCGTTTGTGCCAGTTGCCTGGTGACAAGGTGCATACTCACAATTAATCATCATTCTTAGAAAGTGCTCACTGATTAAACTTACACAGGGTGTGTGTGAGCAGAGCATGAGCCTCCCAGACACGTGACACCAAAAGGATGGTTTCTGAGGAAAAGGCTCCTGCCCATACCGTGATGGAATATCCTGAGCTGGAAGGGATCCACAAGGATCATGGATCCAACTTCTGGCCCCGCACAGTACACCCCAACATCCCTGTGCATCCCTGGGAGCTTTGTCTAAGCACTCCTGGGGCTCTGGCAGCCTCAGGGCTGTGCCCATTCCCTGGGGAACCTGGGCAGTGCCCAGCACCTCTGGGGGAAGAACCTTTTCCTAACATCCAACCTAAACCTGACACAGCTGCAGTCCTTCCTGACAAACCTTTCAGCAGGACCTTCTCCAGCCCAGCATGGCAAGGCTCTCTGTTCCATTATTGATCAAGCAAGCTAACGAGTGAGGTGTTAGCTGGGTTTATTTTCAATTAGAGACATTCTTACTTACTATTACCTGCTCAGCTTCGTTCTGGGGCAACAAAAAACACTTGTAAGCAGAATCAAAGCCCACCTTCTCTCCCAAACAGCCACGACCCAAAAGTACTTGAGCAGGGGTGCAGTTTGTGTCAACACCAGTGAAACCTGATTTCAATGTTGGCTCTTTTCTACATAAGCAATTATCTTTTTTCCCCATCCCTGCTTCCATCATGCACAGACACTGACTCAGCAGCCCCAAGGAGGCCTTTAGCAACCTGGGAAGTTCAAAGGCGATAGATTTGGTGCAGAGCTGCAACTACTGAGGTGCCTAAAGGAAGGTTGTCCTAGTGATGAAGGAGTTGATTTGGACTTCAGAAGGTCTAGGTTCAGCTTTGTGCTTCTGTGACAGTGGCTGAATCATCAGGAATCTACTTTATACGAGTGGTTAAGAGTGTATTAAACAGTGAAGAGTAATTAAAAAACATGGGGAAAGGAGGCAATTAGAATTAAAAGCAGGTTAGAGACTCCATTCTGGAAGAACAAGAGCATTTTGCACCATTCTCATAAATAAATAAAAGATAAACATTACTTCTAAACTGGTCCTCAGCTTCCAACCCAACAAACAAAAACAATGGCTTTCAAACCATTTCAGTGGGACTCCAACCCCTGGGAAAGTATTGGAAGAGTAACATGACATGGAGACATTATGACCACTCATTTACAGCACGTGGAACAAAGTTTGTACTGCTCTGTCTATCATTGGAGAGATACCTGTGATTCACCTGTCACCCACATCAGAAGAAGGAGAAGAAGTATGAGAAGAAAAGGAGAAGAATAGGAGGAAGAAGGGAAAAAGAAGCAAAACCAAATATGCCTGGAAACTAGAGATTAAACACATTGTAGTCAGAGGTGAGTTTGCAGCATTTTCCAGAAATACTCATCAGGGCTTTACATTACTGGCTGGCAGCCATGTGGCCTGTGAACTGAAGGGAGGCCAATTTCTTGACCTGCAGGTTTCAATGCAAAGACAGTCTGTCCTCTCTGATACCTTATCCAAACGATGTGGGCAAACCAGCGTCGTACGTGCGTTCCGTGCGTGTCTGATCCCACAGGCAAACCAGCCTTTCTGTTTCTATTTCCTAAAATACCGGCCACCAAGTAGCTCACAGAGGGATAAAACTGAGGAACTGGCTCAAAAAAAAAAAAAAAAAAAAAAAGGGAGGGGGAGAAGAGGCACTTTTAGGAAAGGAATATCTAAAAGTCAGTTTGGAGAGGGGAAAAAAGTGAAATGGAAAAAAAGGAGTGAGTCTGGAGACATCTCATATCTCTCTCTGATATGTGAAGGGGCCTTGGAAGTGATGGGGTGCTCATCCCCACAGAGGTCCACCTGGGCAGAGGGTTTACAAAGCCAGACCCCAGAGGATCAGCAGGAAGACAGAACAGGAGAGAAAACCGATATGGGAAAGAAGTGAAAACCAAGAAGGCAAATTCAGTCTGGGCAAAGGGCCAAGGCAAGGCCAAGTGCAATTCTAGAAAACAGGACTGGAGCCAGAGGCACCAAGGTGTCACGACAGGCCTGCACTGGTCTGCAGTGACAACCCAGAGTGATGCACCTGCCAAGAGCACAGCATCACCCAAACATGAAGAGAAATAGGCTTAAAACTAGATTTTTGAGCAAAAGTCTCAGGATGGAGGGTCTGAACCAGCAGTTTCTACTTGTGCAGGATGTGGAGTTAGCACAAGGTTGGTATCTCCCAGCAGCAGCCCCCTGGGCACACTGGAGTTCCACACTGGTGTTGCACTTTGAGTCAGGGAAAGCAGAACTAAGAGCAGTTTCCCTGAGGACCTGTTTGTTCCCCTGGTTTCACCCTGCATTCCTGCTTGTTCCACCTCTGCTGACTCTGCTGCCTTTTCCCACCCTCTGTACACACACCTGATAGAGCAGCAAGCCTCAGAACCAGGTATTGCATGCAGCACCACACCCCAATTCGAAGAAACATTGCAAAAAGTAAATGTGAAACGTCATTTGTAAAATTAGCATCAGCTCACAAATGTTCCTCACAACGACCCAATGCTGAGGTAACTCCATGGCTGCCAAAAAGTCACCTGTCCTGTCTCCAGAGGCCTCAGCAAGTCACTTTATCTCCCATGACTCTTTCCCTATTTAGGTGCAAAGTGGGGCAGGAATCCTGATGCTCATCCCCTCCAGCCCAGGCTGAGGAGAAGCTGAGTGGTGTTGGGGCTTCAGGACTGCAGGATAAAAACGAGGTGGATTAAGACAGATGTTTGAAGAGCAGAGGATAAAATGAGAAGGTCACAGAAGAGTTAGAGTCCATGAGTATTGACTTGAGTCAGGGACAGTGGAGACAAACCATAGACCCAAAGCACAAAATAGCAAGGTGAGATTGACAGAAACTCCCTCAGCGTGGTGCCATCAGGAGAGTTTGGACTTGCAGAGCTTTTGTGTGATTTGTTTCCTTCTCTTGGGACCACTGGCTGCCCCCAGAACAGCCACCATTCCTTTTTTACAGGTTCCCCAGCTGTTTAAGCCATCAGGAGCACAGGATGGGGCCACCACAGGAGGTGCCTTGACTTACATGGCACATCTGGAGCACTTCCACTGTGTTTTCTGCTGGAGGAGAGGGACTGGAAGCAGATTCCTGAATGTATCTACAGTGCTGAGAATGGCTAAAACCTGGGGGCTGAGCAAGAGTCACCAGAACTTTGGAGACACAAACACTGTGCCTATGCTTCCAGGAGGTGCACAGCTCCAATGTCTCAGAGTATCTCGCAAGCCACTCTCAACCCTTTCCAGAATGCAGAGAATTTACCTCACCCAGCATCGTCCCTTCCCTGTCCACACAGGATCATCCCTGCCCTGCTGGGCAAAAGCTCCTTTCACCCAAACCAGCAAAATTCAAAGCCCAGTCTGAAAAAAGACCCAACAACCAGCCAAACAGAAAAAACCCAACCAAACAGAAAACAAACAAAAACCAAAAAGAAAACAAAAAAACAAAAACAAAAAAAAATCCAAATCTTCAAACCCCAAATAAAACTCAAAAACACAGCCGTGTACAAAAGGCATTTTAAAAATAAAAGCTAACTAAAGGCTGGGCTCTGTTCTGTTGCTTGAGGCATGTAAATGCTCTGTTCATACATTTCAAAATCTTCCCAGCAACAGAGCTCCCCAAGCACTCTGTCTGTGGGGTGAGCAGCTCCATGTCTCCCATGGCAGAGGGCACACACAGTGATCTGGCTCGCGTTACTGAGCAGGATCAGATGATAGATGAAGATCCATGATGCTGAGCAGCAGCTCACAGGTCAAAGTCTTTCCCTTCCATCTAAAAATCCTCCTGCACCTTTCTTTTCCAAAGTAAGGTAAGGTCCTTCATTCTCCAAAGGCTTTTCTTGCTACCATGTTTTATGTACTTACACATCCCTGCTAGAGCAAGATTTCAGCACAAGAGAATTGGCACAGTGTGTTCCAGCTCACATAATTTTTTTTTTGGTTATAATAAAATCTTTTGTAAAACTATTCATTCTACTGCCCTGTGAGAGATGAATTGTAAATCCAGCCAAAAAAAAACCTGCCCCACATCCCTGGATCTTAGGAAATGTAGATTTGTCACCTTTCAGTCTCTTTGTGTGCTGTTAGATTTTCTCCCTGTAATTTTATGCTGCTCAGGCACCTAATGACCTAAGTGGTCCCAGGAGAGAGGAACTGGCTTCCTCTAAATAAATTTTAAAAAATTTACAAACCCCCCTCCCCCCCAAAAAACCCCTAAAAAATGGTATTTGTTTGCAATTTACCTTACCTGACTTGTTTAAAGTGTTATCAGAATGCATGCACCTACTTTCTTCTCTTCATTTTCACTCAATATCCAAGATTTGCTTGAAGTGAGAATGTCTAAAGCCTCAGGCATGATCCTGGGTGTTCTCAAGACTTAAATGCCACTGCTTAAAGAGTTAAAGATCTAGATGGCTGCACTAAGAGGATGATAAACTAATCACTCACTCACTGCTGGTGAGCCTGGTGTCATTTACTGAAACATGGAATGCATTTAACAATGTAAGAGAAACTCCATGCAGTGCAAAAGCCAAAGATTATTGTTAGATTGTCAGGGTTTACTTTGGAGAAAGTCCTCAGTCTAATTACCTACGTTTAAGCAACAGAAGTATTTTTGCCCTCGTTGGAGAAGTTCACATTTTCCTTTCAAGCCAATGGGTGGTTTGGGGTTTTTTTTACTGCTACTAAGGATTGCAGATTCTGTTCAGGGGGCTACAAAAATTTAAGACAGGGACTAGGTAGAAGACATAATTCTTCCAGGGAACAAGTAAAAAATGTTTCCTATCATAATCATGAGAAAAGTAGAAATAATAATTAGACTTCTAGTACTGAACATTTTTACCTGTTGATTTGTGTCTTTCAGTTCTGTGAAATGGCTGGAAAGAAAAGGACAGCTCTTGGCACTCAACAGAAATGCATATTTAAAAGCCACAGTCTTTTTTAGTGCTATTGGAAAAAAATGCTTTGAATCCTTTTCACTGTAATCTCTGAGCCTTGGAGGAGGAGAGAGAGCAGGTTCAACACTTTGGTTTTGCATTTTTTGCACCAGAATTTGGTGAATATTGGCAAGTTTTCTTAAAATGAGATCTCAGTGAAAGATCAAGATGCCAAACACGAATAAAACATCAAAGGTATTTTGTGAGGCTCACCCAGTGGGCATCCAAACTGCAAATTTATTTTCATTTTCACGTTATTCTATTTTACTCTGTTACAAACAGCATGACTCCCTTGTGCCAGCAGTTGGTACAGGACCCTTTCCCAGCACACCAAATCCTAGAGTTAATCCCAGTGGATGCCACCAGAAGTTTTTCATTGATGGGGAAGCAAGAGCCAAATGAAGGTGTGACCATAACTCATGGTCATGGATCAGTGTCACTCTGACCCAGCAAACACGGGCAAACAGGCAGTGCAGTGACATCAGCACATCCTGACAGCCAAACCACCCTCCTGAGACTGGCTGGGTGCTCTACTGTGGCCACAGCACATCCCTGCACATCAGTGTCAGCCTGACCTGGTAAATCAGGTAATCAAAGCACAGGAAGCAACATCAGCTTAGCAATTGTTAGCTGCTTACCAGTTCTCCAGAGACTCTCAGTGGACACTCTGCTCCCCAGCTCGGACAAAGCTTGTCCCATGGCTCTGGTGCTGTCACCCAAATGACTTCTGAGGAGGAGGAGGAGGCAGAAACACCTTCTAATGACACCTGCCTTCATGACAAGCCTGGCAAGACAGCACATGATCATTTTTCCTGCTGGGTAATGGCTGGTGGCTCAGGCAGTTCTGCTGACCTTGGTTAGGGCAGTCTCTGAAGAAGTAAGGAAACCTCTAGCCTGAACCAAAGGATCAAAATCCAGCTGTATGGGTGAAAATTCAGCTGATCAAACACAGACGTCTTCAGCATCGTCCTGAAATGAACATCAAAAACAGATCAGATTGTTCTCAAGCTGTGGCTATTTCCCTGCACATCTAAAAGGAAAATCCAAATGAGTAAGTCAGGTGTTGCTGTGCACACTGTAGAGATCTAAAGGCAGTAAAGAGAAATGCTATTCACAGGAACCTGCTCTTCCTGTTGTGTAAACCTCACCCTCTACAAAGAGGCAACATTTTCCCTAGGAACTGTGTGACAACACTTGCCTCACTGCACTGCGTGAAAGAGAGAGCAAACACTTTCAGATCAGTTGGACCAATACATGTTTTTTTTACCAGTGCATGGAGTGACAGGACGAGGGGGAATGGCTTTAAACTGAGAGAAGGCAGGGTCAGATTAGAGATTAGTAAGAAATTCTTCCCTGTGAGGGTGGTGAGGCCCTGGCACAGGTTGCCCAGAGAAGCTGTGGCTGCCCCTGGATCCCTGGAAGTGTTCCAGGCCAGGTTGGACAGGGCTTGGAGCAGCCTGGGATAGTGGAAGGTGTCCCTGCCCATGGCAGGGGGTAGAACAAGATGGTCTTTAATGTCCCGTCCAACCCAAACCATTCTAGGATTCTATAATAAGAACTGGGGAACTTTTGAAATACGCTCACAGCTCCACAGACCACAATCACTACTGCAGAGCACACTGTTTCTATTTCATCTATATGTGCATGATTTTAGAACTTGAAAAACTGCTGCCCTTGTACTTCTCAGCAGCTAATAAAAACCCTTGTTAGCAACATCTGGATACAAGATAAGGGAACCTTGCAAGGAAACATGAGGCATTCAACAGGTTTCTGCAGAGGGTTCTTGGTGAATCCTCTGAGGATTCTGCTCCAAAGTCCGCTGAGGTGTTGGGGTGTTTTTCCATTGACTTCACTGGGCTCCAAACCAAGACCTAAAGCCTCCCTGCTGTGTTTTGGACATTTATTTGTGTTTGATCTGTAATAAGATCTTTCATTTCTCTTATTCCTGTAAAAACAAATAAAGCCAGAGCACAAGAAAGCAACTAAACACATGCTTAGCTTTAAGCATATCCCTAAACCCATTCACTTAAAGTCCTTAATTCTATGGACTCCTGGGAAAGAAAAGCACATGCCTAAAGTTAAACACGTGCTTGGGGTCTTTGCTAATTAATGATGGCCTTGTCTCTTACAGGGCCCTAAACACTTCCTAGAGCATCTGGGGTTTTAGGGCCCATATGGGAGAAATTACATGGAGACCATCTCAAAAGTGCAACTTTTAGTATTGTATCTGATGCTGGAAGCCTCTCTTTAAGGCTTTAAGACAGATTCTGTTACAACACCATTTACAACTAGTTGAGGGAAGAATTTATTAGATATTTGTAAAAATATCTAAAATCAGAACCTTCCCTTGGCTAATACTACAACACCTTCCCATCAGGATGATCAGTCTAATCAAGCTAAAACTCCTTTTTGGAATGGATGTGCTTACTGGCATCTCAAGAGCAAAATGTCTCACTTTAGCCAAAGTTTTATCCCTGGCCTCCTTCACTTTGCTCAGAGGATGAGTCTGGCTCTGGAAGGCAAGTGAGCCTTTACCTTTGGGTCAGGCAGCAAATGGAAGAATATTCCCAGTAAACTGCACAAAGCAAAATGCATTTTTCTTCACTGCACCATGTTTGTTTTGGACCTCTGCTAAAGTGTTAGAACTCTCAGCTATCTTGATCAGACAAGGCCTGAAGTTTAACATGTCTGACAGGTCAAATCAGTGTTCTTCCCAGTGGGAGAACATTTGGGGAGTTTCTTCACAAAACACATGCTAGCTAACAGGAAACCTCTCACCATGTCAGCATCTCCTCCACAAGGACTGAAACTTGTCTTTCTGTGGCTCCTACACTTTGTCTCTTTTAATATATCTTCCTGAACTCTTTTTCAAGGTGCATCAGTGCACTCAGCTTCAGAAGCTCTTGGACTTTCAGCTCACTATAAAATTTTATGCTGTCCCCTTTTTATAGATTCATTGTTGCACAGTCTGGACAATGAGGCCATGTCCATTAGGGAGGAATCAGGATCAGATGTGAGCACACAGCCCTTCTCTCAACTGCCAAAGCATGCAGCCTGGTCCTCCTGCTGGCTTTCCTATTTATACAGCCTGTGGGAAGACAGGTGATATCTGAACCAAGCATAAAGCCTTCTGAAGAATTTTTTTTTTTTTAAAGAAAAGTGATTGTTTGAATGCTGTACATCATGTGGCTGCAGAGTCTTTGATCTCAAACTAGATTTACCACAGCTTCACACCTACCTCTGAGGAGCAGGGAGGTTGTGAGTCGATGCATCAACCATCAGAACCACCATGAACAAAAGGCTGCTCCAGGCTGTGCTTGCCTAGCAGCACCAGCAGCACAGTCCTCCCCAGTCCCAGTCGAGATAAACACCTAGAATAACCTCAGCCTAGCCCTTGATGTTTTAAGGATGGAGAGGAGGATAAACACAGGGAACTTCTTCTGGATTTTTCTGCAGACCAAGTTTTTAAGTTGCTGATCCCCTTAATTCCCTGATTCTTCAGTGCCAAAGACTCAGCTTATAGTGACTCTACAGAATAGATGAAACTTTTGTAAGAGGCATCAGATCCACCTTATCTCAACCTCAAAACAGTAGATGCAAAGCAAAAGGGCCCAGGATGTCCCTCTAATGATAATACCTTGGATGGTTTTTGCAGCTGAAATGGTTCCACTGGTATTTCCAATGTTCTCTGAGCAGTGCATGTAATAAAGAAGAATTTACAACCAAAAACTCATCAGCACCTTCTGTGCTGAGTCTCTGATTGCATTAAATGTCCAGGAGTTATGATCCCTTTTTCAACTACTTTTTGGGGATGACCTACATCACTTGTTGGAGAACAAGGGTTGATATCACTGCAGGCAAGTAGATTTTAGAAAGTCTGCATGAAGGACGTACCATACAATTTTAAATTACTCTCTGTACCCTGCTCAGTTCTTTCCCAGAGACCACTCTCCCTACAGCCTGGGGAAATGAAATACTGTCTTCCTTCCAATAGCAAATAGGTAAAAGAGTTTCCCAAGAAAGTTGGGGAAAGAAGATTATGTTCAATACAATTCCTAAACCCAAAGAAGAATGGAAAGCTGTACTCTCAGCAGACCTCAGAAAATTCACTTCTTTCACCACCAGATTCCTGTTCCCAATGCTAACTCTAACCTCTCTGTTTCCCTTCCTTTCCACACAAGATTGATTCACAGAATTTGATTTAAAGGATGTTTATTTCCATAACAAAAATGATCAGGGGTCTAGAAAACATGACCTATGAGGAAAGATTGAAAGAATTGGGTTTGTTTAGTCTAGAGAAGAAAAGACTGAGGGGGAGACATGATAACAGCCTTCAACTATGTAAAAGGTTGTTGCAGATAGGACGGTAATAAATTGTTCTCCATGTCCACTGGGTATAAGACAAGAAATAATGGGTTTAAATTGCAGCAAGGAGGATATAGGTCAACCATTAGACTCGTTTCCTAAGAGGAAGGACAGGTGAGAACTGGAGTAAATTAGTCAAGGAGTTACAGACTCTCCTGTCACCAGGAATGGCTCAGACCTGGTAAATCTTGCCTTGGGGTAGAGGGACAGATCAACTCTCAAGGTTCTCTCTCTTCCCCTTTTACTACTGGTCTATACTTATTCCAGTCAAAATGATCAAAAGTATATTTGTTCCAAAGAAAGGAAAGAGAAAATCTTTCTTGAGCCCTCCCAGAGACTCTTCCTGCTGGTTTTATCTATAGTTGCAGTGCATTTTAGACATCCACATTCATTTCTATTTAGACAATTAATTAAAGGATGGTTTTTAAAGCCCTATCCCCTGCATGTGTTTTCTATTGGGGTTCATGCTATAAAATGATGTCTGCACTCTGTTCAAGAGCTTTCCTCCAGGTAAGACAACAACCCCACAACCATCAGCCCCAGAGCATGGGTTGGGTTTGGGTTTTGAATCTCAGCTCTGCTCGTATCAGTTGTGTCAACCCCTCCAGTTCACCTCCCTGCAAAGGACAATGGAGTAAAAAACCAGCCTCACTGGCCAATGAAGAAAAGGTGCTATGGACAGCAAGGAAACATTTTCTTTTGCATTTCATGGAAGCAATATGGTTCTGGATCCACTTATGACTTTACTGTGTGTCATCTGCAAAGCAAAATTAGCAAAACAGCAACGTGAGGCACAGTATCTTCTGCCATTTATACCTTAATAAAGTTTTTATGACACACTTTCTTCATTATTTTAATTTATTTTCAAATGGCAATAATTATCTTACCTGTGGAGGTCTGTGTTGCCATCATACTTGAGGACAACCATTATAATTCAATCTGATTAAAATGTTTCAAATAGCTATCCCAGTCACCAGTAAACACAGTTTTAGAGTGATCATACCTAAAAGTATATTGTATCAAGCCCAGCTGAAATTTACCCTCCATAAAAAGAAAATAAATACAGAAAAAGGCAAGAATATTTGTAGGAACCTTTTTAAAAAATGTTGATTGTTCATCTGAAATGAATTTTTGAAACTGTTGGCATAAGTGTATTTCTAAAGTGGTTTATGCATATACACATCTCCATGTATATGTAACCTACCAAAAATAAATGGAACATTTTATTTCAGGCCAAATAAACACTTAGTACAGTACCAAGAGATTGTATTTTTAAGGGAAATTATTTTCTCCCTAAGTTCATGCTATTAAACATATGCAGACAACAACAGCACTCAACATTTCTCAAAAGGTGTTCTTCCTTCAGGTTTCCTGCTCATCTTCCTATAGAAAAGCTGTGAATCCTACAGGTCCTGCTCAACTGGTCTGGTCTGATAACAGGGTTTGTCTCCATCTGCTGGTGTTTCAGCCTTTAGAGCCTCAAACATCTGAAAAATAGTCATATTTTTGAAAAGATTTGAGAAATTCAGGACATGGTCCTCAATAAGTTCTCTAATTCCTAATTATTATTACTGAGACCAAGTATTGTCTGTAGGGCTGGATGCCATTAAGTAAAATCATGTTGATATATGGATGCTGATTATGAATTGATTTTCTCTTCTCACCCTGATTTGAGATTATTTTTTCTTCTGATATTGGGTAATCTCCTGCTTGAATCAACCCACCAGGGAGGGTGACAGATTTACACCTGGGGTAAAACCCCACATCATCACCACCCAAGTCACCAACCGTGGAGCACAAGTGTCCATCTGTGAGACTTGATCCTTTGACTTTGGACTGCCCAAATCAGCAGGAATAATCCCATTAGACAGGGCTGCTTCCCTGCACTGATGCCAAAATGTGACAAGTGGAATGAGATGATCTCTAAGGTCCCTTCCAACCCAAACCATTCTGGGATTCAAAGTGCAGGAACAGATACCTCTCATTGTGCTAGCTGAAGCTCTGAAAGGCAAATCTCATCCCATACTCCAGATATTAACTGCACCCCAAGGGCTTTTTCCCTCAGATTAACATGAAAATCTTGTCTTCCAGCTGGATTTAGCTGGTGAAGAACCTACCTGAGGTCTCTGCCAGCAAGGCACAAACATTTGCAGTGATCTGGCAGCACATCTAGAAGTTGGGGAGCTGATACACAATACCTTGTGCACATCACATGGCAGGATTCATCTTACCTAACTCTATCCACCTGAGAGGCAGCCTCAGCCCTGAGCCAGTCATTTTAGCTCCCTGAGCACCCAGCAGAGAGATGCATTTCCAGAGGGCAACTTATTCCATGACTTCAAGACACCTGTCTTTGGCAAGATAAATCCAACCCTAAGAAAACATTGTCACCTGCATTTTTTTTTTCACTTCAAAATAAAAGATCACTGTCAGCCTTCCCACCTGGCAAAGAGCAGATCAGATCTGGACTCCACATTCATCTGATGGGCAAGTGAGGCTCTGGAGAAGGCAATGGAAATGCCCTGAATTACTTCAGCTGAAAACTACTACTTGCCTGTGTCAGAACAACTACCAAGGCTCCCCTGGCCTGATCCTACAAAATTGAAATACCTTTGTCAAAGACATGTAGGAAAAGCTAATCAGAGCAAAGGTTTGATGGATCAAATCTCCTGCTTTCAGTGTGAAAACAGAATCCTCCATGGAGCAGCTCCAGCAAAATCTCCTTGATGGGAAATGAAACATTAAAATTGTATGTTAAAGGCAGTGCTCACCAGGATATTCAGTCCCTGGGTATAGGAAATGGGTTTGTGTGTACATTATTCTTGATTAAAATAAGTCTCCTTGTGACTTGTTTCACCAGAGATTCTAAAGATGATGATCATGAAAGTCCTGTGTCAGGTCCTGCATAGGCTGCATTTACTTTTACATTTAAATGCCCACATGCACATAAATGCAGCCATCAGAGCACCATTACATCAAGAATATACTGTTACATCAAGATTTATTTAACTGAACCCCCCTAATTAGGTCATAAGGTATGATTAAGCAGTTGTTAACTGTGTCGTAAGGAAGTCTACAAAGGGAATGAAATATTTAAAACAGTAATAACATACCTATCCTGCTTTGCTATTTATGCACAGTTAAACACATAAAAACAAAGGAGCAACTCTTAATTACAAGGACAATTTATTTTGTTGACCTTCTTTTTGGGACACAAGCCAAACCCACTGGGGGTTGGTTTGGTGGTTGATCCGGTTGACTTTGCAGGGAAAATGTCCCAGCCCGTTGTTGGAGAGGCTGCAGTTTCTGCCTGGAAAGAGCAGAGCCTTTCACAGGGCTAATTTACAGCCTTCCCCAGTGGTCAAGGGCAGCCATGAAGTACACAAATTACAGTTAAAAATAGAGATGGCTTGATGGAATCTCATTCCGGTGGCTTCCAAAGGTGTGGGGCCAGAAACACATACATCTCATTCCATGCTGCCTCTAAGTCCATTTTCTTTTTCTCCTTTTTTTTTTTTTTGTCTTTTTTTTAATACTTTTCCCTTCGGGTCCTGAGCTCCACTTCAGTTTTGAACTTCCATAGGAAGGCAGGAGGTTAAACCAAACTGCTAACTGTGTCTCTTCAAAACTGACATTTAATACAGGGTATAAATCACTGTGGGAGCCTGTTATTCCTTCAGGAATGCAATTACATAGGGTCAAATAAAACATGAAAGAACCCAACAAGTTTTAAAATGTAGTATGTTCTCAAAAGCAGGCAAGAAGGAATGCAAAGCAGTCCAAATATGCTAACATCCACATGGTGTCCTGTATGAGGGGGATTAGAAGGGAAGGTTTCTGCTCTTTAATGATTATGTTGTTAAGGGTAGGTTTGTTGCAGGTTCTTGCTGAATACCAACCCACTCGGGGAGCTTTGGGCAGATCACTGTATTTATTTAAAGCAGGTGTCTTTTATGTATCTCATTATTTTAATTGCCACCGTAGTTGAGTTTAAGATACCATTTAGCACAAAATAAGATGTGCAAAGTGGATATTCACCTTTTCCTTCCAGACTCAGAGGTGCAGCCACATACTCCTCTGGTGATGGAGAGATACCAGAGACACATCAGGGGAGAGAGAAATGCAGCATTGCAAAATCATCTCTTTGAGACACAAATCCTCCTGATTTAGGTCACCTCCATCTCAATCTCATTGGTTTGCTTTTGAAACAACAGGCAAAAACATACATAAAACCTCATGAAACCTGTTCAAATCCAACCCGAAGATGATTAAGCAGGTTCAGTACCTCCTATAACATCACTCCCTGTCACTATTCACATTTCACTCACATTTCTCTGAGGAAAATCCTTCTGCTTTTTTATTTTAGCAATGCATTTAAATAGCCTGGAACAAAAGTCCAGAGGTTCTAGCAAATTTTTGAGGTCAAATTTGCCACCCTCAGTTTCACTACCCTGTATTTTATACCCTGAATGGTTAAACTAAGCAAACTTTGAAGTTTCTCAATTGAAAATCTGATGTTTATTGATGGCAACTTTTATCTGAAAGTAATTTTTTTTACAGCTAAATGGGAGTTTTAAATTCAAAATGAAAGGCTTTATGAAAAAAAACACCACAATTTTTAAAGCATCTAGGTATAAGAATTGCTAGAAATGTTTCTTTTTCTCTTTTTAAAGAAGTGACTTCTCCCCAAGAATGAGTGAAGTTTTAAAACTACATATATAAGAGAGTACTTTGCTTTTTAAAAGCCTTAAACCTTTTAAATTGCTTCAATCTTGCTTTTAAAAGTTTTGCTTTTCACATTTAAATACAACCTTTCACTTTTAAACCCTCTCCCTAAGAAAATAACACAATAATCTACTTTTAAATGTTTTCCAGGGAAAAAACATTTAAAAGAAATATGTGTAATAACTCTTTTTCTCTTTTCAAGTGAAGCAGGGAAAACCTTAATAAATTGGGAAAAAGTAAGGGTTTCCTCCAGATCCTTTAAAAATTACGTTTTTACAGCATATTTCCTAATGGGAAAATTACAAGTGGGGATTTTTTCCTACAAAATTCTCATAGCTTCTGCTCTCAGACTCCCTGATTTCACCTCCACTAAGGCTGCCAGAATAAAACTTTGGATTTCTCTCCTCTGTTTTATAGCAACCCACTGCATTACAGCTCCATGGGTCACTGGCCCTGCCAACACTTATATATATTCTCAGAACAAAGCCCTTGAATAAGTTTTTGCAGAACAAACCCTTTGTTGAAGGTAGAGGTAACATTACTGTCTATTATAAAGATAATTAAATACTTCCTATTGCAAGAGTATGGTTTTATTTTCTTAAAATGTTGCCCCACTCCAGCCACATGGGTGAAATACCTCATGTTAATCATGAGCCTCAGGCTTGCTTTGTGTGTGGGGAGGACTTTTAAATATATTTTTAATATCAAGCAGAATGACTCACCTGTTTCACAGGGGAACAAACACTGCTCCAGGGGTTTTTCAAACAATTCCTGAGCCCCGTGCTTTGAAATGTTCTAGTGTCCTAACTCTTTGCAGGAGGGGCTTTAAAATTCCTGTCAAGGGAATCTCTGGACAAAGAATAGACCTTGCACTTGTCATGTGAAACTGCCACTAAATGTGACCAAATTCCAAGTGTTTGTAAAATGCTGTTTGCACTTAGGCACAGATTGAATGGAGAAAGAAATTCGAATTTTGCTTCCAATCTGAAGCTGTCTTCCATGCTTAGAGAATTCCCTTTTTCTAGTATTGTTTTGGAAAAAAAAATTAGTGAGGAAAACCCCATCCTCATGGAAAGCATCCCCAAAATCTGAGGATACACTGAGGTGCAGGGGATAGAGGGCAGAGGTGCAGGGTCTGTGTGGTGCCAGTATCCTGAAACATCCTTTAAGTCTCCAATCCTGGTGCCTGTGACATGCTCTGAGCCTGACACTGCCATGTGAAATTGGCTTGGAAAATGCTACTAACCGGGCAAAAGTTTAGATGTTTTTCATTCTTTCTAGAAAGTCCTCCCTCCTTCAGCTGGGGAGGTTACCTCCTTCAGATCCAACTCCCTAAGCTTTCCTCTGCTGGGAAGAACTAAACCAACAAAAGGGAAAACTCAAGATATAGGGAAGAAATTCCTGGCTGTGAGGGTGGTGAGGCCCTGGCACAGGGTGCCCAGAGAAGCTGTGGCTGTCCCTGGATCCCTGGAAGTGTCCAAGACCAGGCTGGACAGGGCTTGGAGCAACCTGGGCTAGTGGAAGGTGTCCCTGCCCATGGCAGGGGTGGAACTGGATGAGCTTTAAGGTCCCTTCCAACCCAAAGTATTCTGGAATTCTAAGCCCGTTTTGTGCATAGCTGAGCCTGCTCCAG
Source organism: Entomyzon cyanotis (assembly GCA_024500445.1). Lineage (NCBI taxonomy): Eukaryota > Metazoa > Chordata > Aves > Passeriformes > Meliphagidae > Entomyzon > Entomyzon cyanotis. The sequence goes on from JAKEPQ010001030.1 coordinate 2,739,959, forward strand.
GAAAAACTCCACCCACAGACTCAGTGACAGCAGATGTGCTGCAGAGATGCTCCTGACTGCAGAAATCTAAGGCAGGTCTGTATGGTCAAGATAGAAGTTGAATAAAGAGTGAATAAAAAGGTGAAGTTTCATCTTTTTTAGCTGTGTTTGGTACAGAGAATCACAGAATCACTGAGGCAGGAAAAGCCCTCTAAGATCATTGAGTCCAATCATTCCCCCAGCACTGCTAGGGCCACCACTGTCCCCAGGTGCCACATCCACATGGCTTTTAAATCCCTCCAGGGATGGGGACTCCACCACTGCCCTGGACAGCTGTGCCAGGGCTGGATAACCCCTTCCATGAAGAAATTTTTCCCAATATCCAATCTAGACCTCCTGTGATGCAACTTGAGGCAATTTCCTCTTGTCCCATCACTTATTCCCTGGGTGAAGAGTCCAACACCCAGAATACAGAGTTTGCAGTGATCCCTCAAGGAGAAATACTCACTTCACTAACCCAAATATAACAGAAATAGTGAATGTGCTTGAGCAGGGAGGGAGCAATGTCAATCCAGCTCTACATGCTGAAAGAAGTAGCACATGGAACTACAAATCTGCTGATAAGATTTATTACACTGGAACTGATACCTTAGAGGAAAGCAAACGTAGTGCCTTTATTTAATGAGAAAAAAACCCCAAACTTGAGCACTCATGGGCTCATAACAGCATTATCAATATTATAAAAAGGTTCTGAAGAAACACTGAGGAAAGCATAGACAGCTGTGGCAAAGTGTGACCCAGGGGACAAACTTGTCTGGATAGAAGTGTCTTGTACCAGGCTGCTCTGCCCAAATATTAGGTAAACCCTTGATATGTTGCCACACTGCATTTCTAGTGAAGCTGGAGAACAGAGGCATGAGACAAGTGTTGTAAGGAGGATAATAAATTGTCTAAAATGCAGATGAGAGCACATTGTACTGATGGAACAAGTGAACTGAAGGGAGGTTACTGGAGGAATTCTCCATATCAGCTGTGGGATGACTGCAGTTAACACTGCCTCTACCATGCTGCTACAAAATGTGGAATCATTTCTATCCAAATTGCCTGAGGCACAGAGTTAAAAGACATCATCAGTGCCAGGAAGATCAGAATATCATACCTGAGGAAATGACCTACAAACCACAAGATTACTCAGGGACTAATACAAACATCTTACTACAGTCATTGATGCTGCATAGGTCACTCGTGATTCTTTCTGATGAATTCTCTGCTCAGTTGTGTTTAAAACAGATTAGTTCAAAGTGGGGTAAGTGTGGAAAACAGGTGCAAAGGCTGGTCAAGATCCAGGAGACATCATGACAGCAGAGGGATGGAGTAAATGGAAGGTCAAGTGTGGCCAGGAATAAGGAGGGGAAGATTTCTAAGTGCCATGTCAGTGAGGTTCACAAACAGGACCCCAAAAGTCTGAAGCTGCAGCCTCATTAGGTTAAAAACAGATATAAAATGAGAGTGCTTGCTCTCACTTATGGGAAGGTCAGCTCTCAAAAGGGAGAGAGACTTAATCTCAAAAACCTGATAAAAACAACACTAAATAAGGATTATTCCACAGGAGGAGGAAAGTGCTGAAAGAAGGGACAGACTTAGCAAGCACTTAGAGCTGAGCAGTGTGTTCTCTGCTGATAAAGTTGTGGCTCAAACTCTATTCCCCATTTCCTAAACACCTTGAGTGAACACACATTTCAGAGGAACCATCAGATCCAAAAGGCACTGCATGTTAGACAATATTTCCATCCCCTAGAAAGAAGCCAACACTGAACTAGAACTGCCTAAGAGACCAGCGAACACCTGGATTATTAAGCATTGTTATCTTTAGATTTAAAACCATGTTCTGATTCGGAAAATCCAGGTCAGATTGAGGGTTGCAGGGTAAATCATAAACCAGGTGTGTGAGCAGTTACTGTGCCTGCCATAAACACAACGGCTGAGCCGTAGGGCAGACCCTGAGGATCGTATTCAGTTGGTGCTTGATCTCTCTTATCCCACTGGTGAAACTGGATTTTTACTAAGCATTGTGCTGGAGATTCTCATTCCACTCCACACAAGCACACACACACATGCATTCAGGCAGGCAGTCTCATAAACTTTAACTACATACAGAAATTCCCATATTGCCTCTTGGATATGCTCCAGTTCATGAAGGGGTGCTGGTGGATGATCAGTACCTGCCAGGTACAAAGCCTTCTCTTTTCTCCCTGGGTCGAGGGCTGTCATGAGCTGCCCTAATGCCTTTGCTATAAAACTCATCAAATTCTCCCAGTATAAAGTAACAAGCTGTAGCCCTTCTACCAACCTACATCTGCTATTTACAGCAGGCCAAGAAAACAACCGGCAATGTCAGCTCTTCATTCTGTTCCTCAGATCATCAACTCTCTGAAAATAACAAAATCTGAAAGGCATATGGACCTTCTCATAAAAACAACAAACACACAAACAAAACCTCAGATGAGTTTCCCAAGTCAGCAGGATCTGTCTGCTAATTATTACAGTACAGAGGGACCGACCATCCTGTAGCCAGAAATTACCCAAGAAGAGGCCTGAGTTCTTCCCCCAGGCTGGACTGTTTGGACTCACTGAACTCCTTCATTTCTGGGCATAATATGTGGGATTTGGCTGCCCAAAGCAACACAGCCACAAGACATAAAAGGCTACATTTAGATTAGATATTGGGCAGATATTCTTCCCTGTGAAGGTGGTGAGGCCCTGGCACAGAGTGCCCAGAGAAGCTGTGGCTGCCCCTGGATCCCTGGAAGTGTCCAAGGCCAGGCTGGACAGGGCTTGGACCACCGTGGGATAGTGGAAGGTGACCCTGCCCATGGCAGGGGGTTGGAAATGGATGAGATTTAAGGTCCCTTCCAACCCAAACCATTCTGTGATTCTGTGATAGCAGGGCACTTGTGATGGGTGCTGAGGATGCCTTTACCCTCACCTTCATGGCTATGTCTCTCACCTGCAGACATACGGGCTCTGCAGAGACAGGGAACTCCTCTCTGGCTCAGGAGTTCTTGGGGAGATATTTTGACCCACACAGAGAGAAATACAGATGGATGAATGGTATTGGGTCTGGAGTAAGCAAGCTGGGAAAAAGAGAGAAAAATATCTGTAGGCACAGATGGTTTTGACCCTGGAGTGCTCTCTCCCCCACCAATCCCCTCTGCTTACCTCAGAGCCGCCAAGGAAATGTGTCCATGGGGCATGAGAGAGAGAGAGTGGAGATGGGAAGAACATAGCATCCTACACAAACACAACCTCCCCTGCAGTCCTGCCAGGCCTGCTCTCTCCTCATCACAAAGGGCAGAGAGGAACGATGTGAAGCAACAGGGCAATTACCTTCAGCACATGGGCCCCCCGTGCAGCCCCGCTGTGTCTGTGCTCAGAGCTGCTGCCAGCCCTCTCTTCCAGGGAGAGGATAGAACTCACCTCCCCATCCAGAAAAAAAAAGTAGCATCTGTGGGAGAAAGACATATGTCTGGCCTCCACCGTGAACCCTGCGCCTGGCAGGAGAACGCGATGCCGATTCCAGCCCCAGCTTTTCATTCCTGTTGTAACAGTCATAAACGCCTGCTGAAACCTAAGAAGAACAAGACTGTAATCCTAATAAAACAACATTCTGGAACCCTGAAAACTAGATGGAGGCTTCTCAGGCCAACTTTAAAATTATATTCGCTTTTCCAAGAGCCGCGCTTTGTGTGTGCCGGTGGGATGGATGCTGGCGGGCTGACCCCGATGGGATGGGGGATTTCGGCAGGGAAAGGACAGGAGGCAGTTCTGCAGCACAGCAGCCATCCTGTCCCCAAATGCAGAGAGAATCCCCCAAGCCCAGGCTCTCAAGGTCCCCTCCTAAAAGCAAGTGTTGATCTTTTTTCTCCAATTCCAGCCTTCTTTTCCAGATGCCCTGAAAGCCTGACTCCATAGAGCAGGAAGAGGCTGTACTTGTTTGAAGGCAAAAGCTCCTGCAAAGGCACAGCTTTCCATGCTGAAATCTTTCCCTCCCTTTTTGGAGTGTGGTGTTGAACAGAAGCCATGGGGCTTGTGCACCAGCCACCCCCAAAGTGAAGAGCAGGAGGAAAGGGGGTTCAGCTTTCCTTCTCCATCATGTGGCTCTCCAGGGACACAATATATGTTGTGCTCCCTTGCTGGCATGTCACCAGCAAGGGACCACATCAACTGGTGCTTCTCTGTGGGCTTTAAAACACTGACCAGCACTGAGCCCAAGGGTGGCAGGTCCTCAATAACCATCAATTTGCATCCTTCCCCTGGCATCTGTAGAGCTGGAGCTGCACCAGCCAAGGAGCTGCTCTCTGGAACATCGAGCCTTTCAGAGAGAAAACCCCTCTGTTGCCAGCTCTTGTGATTTTACTGCAAATCTTCCCTGATGTTCCATGAAACCCAAGCTCCTGATGTGCCACTCTATCCAGCACTTCCACTTTAAGGGAGAAAAAAAAAATCTGTGGTTTTTCTGGTCTTAAAGAAAGCACTTTCCAAGAGGTGGCCTGAACACATGCTAAAGGCTAAAAGTGGCATTCACAGAATAAAACCATCTCATGATTTTTAAAAGGTTTTTGCAATTCTGGGGGCCTGACCTGTGATCTGGGGAGCAACAGGTTATAGAGAACCCAACAACTGATTGGCAAGTGCACTGTCTGATAACAGGTATTAGTTGTTGTTGGTGCAAAGCATGTGACAGCTCCCTTATCAGCTCTGTGGGGATGACATGAGTCAGTCCCTGCAGGGAATAACAGACTGGAATTGCAAACGCCCACAGGGCACTAGTAATATTTATCTGGCAAACAGCATTTTCTATCATCACATTGTCTTAGAAGCATCAATTAATTAACTTTAACTCACCAGTGAAGTAGGAAATGATTTTCCAGGCTGAGGAAGCTGTGAAGGTGCAGAGAGGCTTCATATCCCAACCCCAGGCCAGGGAGGATATTGGGGTCAGGAATGGATTTTTAACAGCTCAGCACTTGGGCAGAGGATGAGCTTCCCCAGTAACCCCATTGCCACCAACACACCACAAAAAGCAGCCAGGATTTCCAAAGAGCTCAGCACACCCATGTGCACCACAGTCTCATCGCCACTGTCCTGGTGGAAAATGAGGGCTGAAAATCTGCTCCCAGGCCACAAAAGGCTGCTCTTGGTGCCGACACTGAGGCCCTCTTTGGACTTGGGTGAATCACTTCACACCCACATAAACATACACAGCTACACAGCTCCTCCCCACGCCACAAGATGTGTCCTACTTGTGACATTCAGATCACTCTTGACTTCCCAACTTGGCCCTGACTGTGGGTGGTGAGTTCTTAGAAATCTGGCCCTGAGCTATTTTGGATTGGCCCTGCAGAGCACAGAGACCAACACACTTCAGCTCACATGTGCATTTAGTGCTGCAGGGAGGGGGAGATCCCAACTGATCCACAGGAGCCTCAAGCATGGAAGAAAAGAGGGAAGATCTGCCCACATTAATGCACTGTTCCTCCTTTGGTTTGAGTTTTTCCTGAGTGCAGCCTTTAATCTCTGCTGAGTGGAGTTTTTGTGGAGGGGAAGATTTGGAAATAAATCAGTGGACAACATCACAGATCAAAATCATAGCAGGTATTATAGCTGGCCATAAAAGAGAGAGCATTTCTGAATGCTCAGATGGAGGAGATTCAGCTCTCAGTGCCTTTCACAAACTACAATTTTACCACTTTAGCCAATATAGGGATCTCCCCGGTGCTTCTTCCTCAGGATCTCTTCTACAATGGGATATATAAGCTGTAGAAATCACATTTCACTCTCAAATCAGTGAAGCAGAACACTGCAGGATATTTCAGTCCACACGAGAAGGAGGAGAGAACGAACACTTTGCACTTAAATAACTAAAAGCTTCTAGTGTGACACAAAGGCAAACTTCACTAACCTTTAATTTTCCCCACTTCTGAACAGCACACAGATCCAATGAAATCAAATGAGATAATCCCAGCCTGGTGCAGCCTGGAAGCAGAGGTGAAAACCTCCCAGAGCACACGCAATCAGAATAGGGCTCGGACATTGTCGACTTCCCCCCTCAACTATTTCCAAATAAAACACTTTTGTTGCTTGGCTGCTGCTGCCAAATGAGTTAACAATAAAAGAAGGAACTTGCAAAGCTTCTATCCACAGGGGGAAAAGAAAAAAGTTTAAAAAAAAAAAGAGGAAAAAGAAGTTAAAGAACTTTAAGAAAAAAGAAAAAAAACCTCCAAGAAACTATAGGGCAGATCCTCTGGCTGGAGTAAATCAGCACAGACCCAGCTCTGTTGCTTTACCCCAGGCAAATTGTGGGCCTGGTGCTATTCTGCATTTCTCAGGGGCAGGGGGTGGTCTCCACTGGAAGATTGCGACACTGCAGGATACTTTTCCATATTAAAAAGGCGCTTTTTAGCGTTTTGTCTATTGCCAGGTTTTGGGTTTATTGAGGACTCATTTGGCAGAGCCATCCTGGAAGAACAATACAGATGTTTTATGGAGAAATAAACTGGGACTTGGGCTGGATTCTTTCAGTGCTGGATTCCACCTAATTTGGAGGGAGAAATGGCTCTTTTAATGAAGAGTGCAATCAAAACCTGCACAAAAAGCCAATATGCCCTGGGCAAAGAGAGCAGGAGATACACTGCCCCTCTCTCTCCTGCCCAGTAAATTCTGGTCTCTTTAATACTGCAAAAGCCTCCCAGGAAGAGGAGAAAACATCCTTTTCCAGCCAGGGAATCAGAGCACCACAGCTTTCCCTGTGCTGAATCTCTTGGAGGGAAGTGGTGACCTCTCAACAGTGGAGAAGGTCTTTACAAATGAAATCTGCCACATCTTCATAATGAGCTGATCCTGTGGAGTCAGCTGGTTTTTGTGAGCTCTCCCTCAGCAAGGACCCACAGTCATCTCCTTAATTAGCATCATTTTTGAAGTGGCAGCTTCTGGAGCACCTAGAGATGATGTAGGTGCTTCTTCACTCCTGCAAGATTGCAAGGGAAGGATTGAAAAATCTTACTCTCCACTGAGAGGCAGGTTGGGCTGACTTCCCTGCAAGGAAGGTGATGCCAGGTGATTGGGAAATCCAGGTTTATTGTTAATTGTCAGCTACATGGTGTAGAGTGCCCCTTAAATCATAGCAGTTGTCATAGACAGAAGAAAGTGCTTGCCAACCTCCAGCAATGCTAAATAGTCATTGTCCTTTAGGTCAGATCAAGCTAGAGGAAAGCTGCAGGCTAAAAAGCCTTTTAAAATCTTTTCATTGGTTTCTTCCTTACTTCCCATTATACCCATTATACAAATTTTGTTCTTTGCATCAACCATCCCTTCAGTTTTTTTTTTTTTTTTTTTTTGGTGGCACTGAACACTTCGGTTAGCAAACCAAAGGAAGAGAGACTTGAGTGTTAAACTGACATGTCCTCCCCAGGGTTATTAAAAGTGGCCAGATGTGCTGGGCTATGCTAAAGAAATCTTCACAGGGGAAGACTCCAAAAGTGAAATATTGGAACAGAATTTATACAAGTTCCCCATCACAGTTTTGCAGGTACCAAAAAATAACATACAGCCTTAGAAGCTCCAGGGAGTCGAGAGTTTGCAGATCAAGAGGTTGGCTGATGGGAAGAAAAGAGTTTTTGGGAATTGCTTTGGGCCAGCATCTAGCAAGGCAGATTAGGCTGGCTCTGATCCAGCAATGCCCTTAAGCATATGCTTAACTTTAACCCTGAAGGAGCCACTGGAATCAATGGAAACATCAGCACCCTCCTGTCACACAGACATCCAAGACAGGTTTGTGTGGTCACAGCAGAGAAATGAGCCCCCCTTGCCAGGCAGATGTTTCTGTCTCCAGCACCTGCTCAGGCTGCGTGGGGTCAGTGCATCAGGCTACCTGCAGGGACAGAAATCTCCTATTCCAAAACCATTTCTAACTTCTCATTTATTTTCCTCTCTTTTGAAGTCAACAGCCAACTCTTCAAAACCACCTGTGAAATTCTGTAGGAGTGGTTGGAGACATTCCTGCTGGCTCCTCCAGAGCCTGGATTTTACTGACATCTCTCTCTGCTTCTCTTTCAATTCTTTTTTTTGAACAGCACGTGGGGGATTTTTTTGACCTTTTTTGTCTTGAGAAATTCAGTTTTGAGGATAGATGGGTTTGTTTAAGGTGGAGTTTCTCAGCCTGGACTAGAAATGGCTACATGTAAAGCAAGGATGGAAGGTCCCTCTGAGCCCTAAGGAAAGCTTGTTCTGGGGTACAGAAAGGGATACAACAGAGACAAGGAGTTGGTTTTGCTTAGCAGCTGAGAATAACAATGCTGTAATTTATCCATTACTGCTACTCCAGACCTAAATACTTGTTTTTAACCAGCAATGGCAAGATTAACAATAGTGGGTTAATATATTCCATTTTCTATTTATCTGATGAACTGATAGCCAGTCATATGCTGTGCAATATGCAGTTTTTGGCCAGGCCTTCCTTTGTGGTCTCTGTTTGCATTTGCATTAACCTGGGAGTATTAATCAGGTCATGTAGACACCCAGGAACATAAACCAACCCAAACACCCAAAAGATACACACCACACTCAGAATCAACACACAGAAACCACAGGATGGAGTGCAGTGTCCATTAACTGAACCAGATTAATCACATACACACTAAGGGAGGCCAAACATAAAACATCTGATTCCCACCAACCTCTAACTACACAAACTCAAGTAAATACTGAAGCACCCAGAGGCATGACTGGCCTCCTGCCCCTACCACATATGCTGTTAGTCCCCCTTGGAAATAAGGCCATGAACAGGTAAGGAAATTACTAGCCACAAAAAGACTTCTGATATGACCACTCCCCAGGAAACCACCTCCAAAGTCCATGTTGTCTAAGTCCAAGTGTTATAATCCTTTCCACAAATATGTCAGGCTTGTTCTTATAAGTGTCCCTGCTCTGCAGAGTCACAAACCTTCCCCTGATTTGAGCCCAGTGTACTCAGACCAATGTAATCATAGAATCATAGAATCATAGAATAGAATTAGTTGGGTTGGGAAAGCCCTTCAAGGTCATCAAGTCCAACCATTCCCCCATCACTGCCAAGGCCATCACTGGCCCATGTCCCCAAGAGCCACATCCACATGGCTGTTAAATTTCTCCAGGGATGGTGACTCCACCATTGCACCACTGGACAGCTGTACCAATGACTGACCACCCTTTCAGTGAAGAAATTCTTCCTGATGTCCAGTCTAAGATTTGTACCAATTTAGCCTCATATTCTTTACCTTACATGGCTTATTTTCCTCTCTGATGTTTACCATCCTGATGTTTAGATGTACAACCATCACCCTTCTTCTCAGCTTTCATTCTCTAAGTTCAAAATGTATCTTTTTGATTCTTCTCTCAAAAGACAAGCTCTTCCTTCCCAACATCTCCACCATCTTTTACTGTAAGCAGCCCAGGTCAAACTCACACCTCAGGAACATGGAGATCAGAATGAATGATCCATAGGATGCCACAGTTCCTGGTATATTTACCTTCTCCTGGGAGAAGCACCTCCTGGGATATCTGAAGGTGAGCATACCTTTTCCAGAGCCCATCCCATGAACTTTCAACACGTTTTTCTCCTTTGTCACCTACAGATGACAAATCTCTATTGTGGAAATTCTTATTACTCCCTAAACTCGTGACTTTGCATTTTTCAGCACTGGATTTCATCTCTTTTCTGTTACTCTTTTCAGTCTTCAGTCTTCAAGATCATCCAGTTCTCTCTGCATGGCACATCTCCCAAGTCTGTGTCATCAGCAGACTTCAGCAACATGCTATGTTTTGTGCCAAGGTCATTCATGAAAATATTAAATCAGATCCATCCCCAAGAAAAATCCTTGTAGAACTCCACTCATACCCAGCTAGATACTTTCCCATGCTACTTGTCGCTTAGTCAGTTCATCTGAGCAATACTTGTTCAATCTCCAGTTTATGCATTAAACATGTAAACAGCACAGTATCAAATTATTAGGAAAAGGTTCTTCATCCAGATAAAGCCTCACCCTTGCAGGGAAAGATTGTTTGAACTCTCCCAGACCAACTCTTCCAAGTAAACCAGCTCAAAGGCGCCCTGAGCAGCCTGGGCTAGTGGAAGGTCTAGTGGAAGGTGAATGTCAAACCATTCTAGGATTCTAGGATTCCATAGTGAGCAAGTTGCCATATGACAACCAAGATAGAGTGAGGATGGCTCATCTTGCCTGAGATCTTACACCTGCCCAACTTACTGAGCCGTGTCAGGTTACTGAAAGCTGTTAGGCCATTGTGCATTAAAATTACCACTATTAAATTAACATTGTTAAAGCATGAAGTACTGAGTTCCTGTAATCCTTCCTAATGGAACAGTGCTGTCTCAGAGAGGCTGTAAGACATGGTTTAGTGGTGAACATGGTGGTAATACTGGGATTAGTTGATGATCTTAGAGGGCTTTTCCAGCCTTAATGATTCCATGATTCTGTGATGTTTATGCACATAAATGGCTTTATGTATTAATATTCTACTATTGATAAAATCCACCGACTGCAGTACAAACTTGTGCCTATTTCTGTCTCATCTTAGGCAGGGAAAATAAAATTACATCAACCCCAAGGGAATAAAGGTTACGTTGCTTTCTTTTGATAACACTGGGAAATAAGCAGCTCACCATTCGGGATTCGTTGGTATTTGGTGTAATAAACACACTTCCTGATGGATGGATGTGATTATAACAAGCACTGTACAGAAATGACACTGCAATTTAGGAATAAGACAAACACGAGTGATGGAGTTCAAAGCCCCGCCGCACTCGCTGGGCTGGTGTTTGGTTTGCTGTTTTGTTTTGAGCCGACTCTCCATGCCCACAAAAGCCAGGATCGCCTTGAGGGTTGCCCCAGCTGAAAAGCATCTGCAGTGATCCCCACTGACCTTTCTCTCTGATAGCACCCTGGCTGCCTTTTAACGGGGGCCTGAACCAAGTCAGAGGTGAAACAGATAAATGACTGAAGATCCAAATGTTTTCTCAACAGGCAAGTTCCCACATGCTCAATTTTCTTTTTCTCCATGAAGAACAAGAGGGGGGGAAAATTGCAAGTGATTAGCTAATGAACATCTGGTTTGCTTTATTTGGGCTTCCTTGCAGCCAGAGGTTGCATTTACTAATTTTTATTTCCTACTAAAAACAAAAAAGGAGCATTTTTTTTTCCCCCAAAGCCTGTAGAGGAGAGGCTCCTCACAAGTGTGGCCGTTCTTTCCACCACTATGATTACCTGGCCCACATGCCACGTCCTGTGTGGTTACCTTCTGTCCTGAACTTTTCATGTGGTTTGACATGTCTTTAATTTAGACAATCAGACCACGTCTAACCTGAAACAAAAACACTCTTTGGAGATCCTGAGCCCTTTTTGAGTCCTACAGATGTCAACCCAGTGGGATGCGATGGCAAACTGTTAATTATATGTGTAAAAAGGGTCGATGGTAATTACATACTAAACACAAATATTATCTGATGTAAATATAGACTGATTGTGCTCTTGCACTGCTGACTGCTAAAAATAGCTGATTTAAGACCCAGCTCTGCACTGACTTTAGATTTGAGCAGCACCATTGATTCTCATTGACTTGCCTGGGCTCACATCGGCTCCTGAATTCATCTCTACTTGTTTATTTTCCAGGGTTTTCACAGAACTGACAGGGATGGGATTTATGAGCAAGCAAACAATGGTTTGGAGATGTGCTCTTCCTCCACCTCATAGAAATCCAGATTTGCAAGAAGGCTTAAGCACACACCTCAACTTCCCCAACCCTTTTAGAGCATTTCAAGCAGGTTCTCAAAGTCTGTTGCTGCTTTGGGGAGTTACAGCCTTTCTTTGCATGGTCAGTTCATTTCAGAGGCAACTATGAGACTAAATTTCACTGTTTACTGTTGCCCAGCACTGAACCACGGGTTAAGGAAATATATTGCCAGCCATAAACCCTTTAAAAACATGGTTTGGTTTCTTCCTCCTACTCCCACAGATTTACCTTACGCTGACTTTGCCAATGGGTTGCTCTCTCCAATCTGCCTTCACTGCAGTCACAAAGGCCTCAAGCCTTGATGGCACATTTTTATTCAACAGACATAACTGCAAAAGTGTTGAAATGGCCATTAATGGCAAATCTTGGAGCCTGATCCAGAGCAAAGCTGCAGCAGTGTAAATCTGGAGGGACACTCACGTGAGACTTGTAACTGATATCATACCCTGCCCCAGTTTATCACCCCCATCTTTATCGTTCAGCCAACTTGTTCTCTAGAGAAGGATCATAAACCCACAGGTAATTGCAGGATGGCCACACACAGTAAAAAGAAAAAGCCTGCAGATGGGTAGTTCAAAGACAGATTTCTCAAAAAACACCAAACCACTGAAAGGAGCCAAGCTGGGTTTCATTTGTGGATGCACTGAGCATCTATAAGTTTATTTAGAATCAGCAATGGCTGCAATATGCAACGCCTATCAAAATCAGACATTTACCCACAACTGTGGCTTTTGAAAGACGTGATTTACTTCAGAAGTGAAGAAGAAATAACAGGGCTTTTAGACAGACTAATAAATGTATGGTCCAGAGACTTTTCCAGTAGCATATTTATTGTCCAAGCCCTCCAGTCAGCAGCACACTTAATTTTAAGCACATGCTTAAGTGCTTTAGTGAACAAAGCTGAAATGTGGACCCACCAGGCAGCTCAAGAAAAACACTTTCACATCAGTCATCCTGCATGAGCAGTGATAGCAACCCAGCTTTTTACCATGATAGGCACAATCCAAGCTCAGAAGCAGCTCCTCCCTTTGCAGCTGGAATCTAATCAAGAGCAAAGCAACCCTGGAGAGCAAGCAGGGTTTTCCTGACTTCTTAGGCTCTCCCATATGACCACTGGGTGATCCAGCATGCAGCCCTGGAAAGGCTTTACCCAGTGTGCAGGGAACAAGCTTTCGTGCAGGTGGTGGCAGTGATATACAGGAACCAAAAGGATGCAGGATTAGGCAAAGCTACAACAACCACACTGTTACACCAAATAATTTTATGCACCTCACAGTGCTAATACAATCTGACAAGGTTAGAAGCTCACCAAAGCCTGCATGTTGCCTGCACTATGTACCCCAGCTCCATAGTTCATGAGACAAGGAAAAGATCCAAGGTGGCCACAGACACAGGAGGTGTGTAAAATCCTTCTTGCCTTGTTGAAGGCACTGGGTTAACATCCTGCACCAAGGTTTTTGTCTAGAAGAGGGACTGTTGGCACCTCTGCCATCTTTAAAAGAGAAAGGAAAAGTAAAAATTATATTTGTTATTTTATAAGGTGTGTGGTGTCAGTCAGAAGAGGGCAGGGATTATTTTGATAAATTATCACCCACAGTGCATCATACTGAACACTAGAGAAGCCACATAGAATTATCTCTAATTGAAGGGTGGATTCTCTGGTATCCACTTAGATTACAGCATGTTCTAACCTTTTCCTGCTTTCCTGCTTTCTTCCATCTTCCAGTCTAGTAAGGGTTGAGCTTCACTTTCCCTGTGCTGGGAGGAGGAATTAGGACTCTCTCTGATGCTTGGCCATATATTTGCATAGAAATTGTTGAAACTGAATATATTTGAGACTCTCTCAGATGTGAATGAAACTGGGCTATGGATAGAGAGTGATGGGGGCAAAAAGCAAGGTCAGGGACTCACACAGAGCATGGCTGCATAAATCTTTTTCTCCTTGTAGGAAATTGGACTAAAAAAACCACCTCACATTGTCTCATTGCAGCTTCTTGCTCAATTTAACACAAGACTGTGACATACCAGACATGTGGCTGTGCTTCGAGGACTTGGTCATGCCAAAGTTCATGCCAGCCTCCATTCACCTGCACCAAAAAAAAGAGTTCTTTATGTTCACAAATAGGTTCAGAGCCTGTACTGCGAGAGCAGATCTTTTTTTCTGAGCAAGCCATGGCCAGCATGCCAGACCTGCAGAAATTCTGTGAACATTCCAGCCCAGCTTGAACCCCTGCAGAGCCAATCTGAACTTTCTGTCCATTTTCCCTGTTAACTTTTAGAGACCCCTCAGGAGCAGTCTGCAAGTCCCCAAAAGAGGCACCAGCTATAAAGCACCATTCCATGTGCTCCAGAGCCCATTTACAGCTGCCTTGGGTGTGCCCTGGCTTTGAAAGCCCTGCAAGATACGGAGGCTGCTGAACGTTCCCCACACTCTGCCTGAGCCTGTCCTGGTCCTCCCTTTCCACCAACACCTGCATCCTTGGGATCATTAAGTTTGGAACAGCCCTCCAAGACTACCGAGTCCAAATTCCCCAGCACTGACCAAGCCACACATATTTTAAATCCCTTCAGGGATGGGGACTCCACCACTGCCCTAGACAATCTGTGCCAATGCCTGATCACCCTTTTAGTGATGAAATTTTTCCTAATATCAACCTGGCTGTCTTCTCCTGTCAGGAGTTGTGCAGATCCACAAGGTCCCCCTGAGCCTCCTTTTCTCCAGGCTGAGCTCCTTTCCAGCTCCCTCAGCCTCTCCTGGTGCTCCAGACTTTTCTCCAGATCTGTTTCCTTCTCTGGACATCCAGTTTAAATCCATGCAGAACAAGGACACTACAGAGGTACATGCATGGCTTTAAAAAGATGATTAAGTAGATAAATGCAGGGGAGGAGCAATTTTATTATGAAAGGCAACAAGAGACCTGGATTTTCATTGCTGTATAGTTGAAACTCCTCTCCCCTCTCTCCAGTGCTCATAGACCATGACTCCATTGCAATGATACTGAAAAACACAGGACTAAAATCCAGTTGTTGCCCTCAAAAACTCTCAGCCTAAGTAGCTTTTCTTTAGCAAGGAACATTTCAGCCCATAGGAGCCTCTATTTTCCTCAGCTGTATGGAGGCAATCCTGACCTGCCTGATTTTCCAAGTCACTTTCTGCATTGCCCACAAGCCCCTGAAGCACATGGGAACTCCCTGGGCTTTTCAGACATCACTTCCCAGCACAGAGGCAAAGTAAGTAAAAATCATCTTGCTGGTTCTGATAGCTGATGGATCAGAGCTTTATGTCCCTGCTCTGCACCTCAGCTCCCAGGGCCAAGGGAACATCCCAGAACTCCCAGCCCCCATTAATGCCTGCAAAACTTAAAGATTTGCAGAGTTTACTTGCAAAGCCTTTTAGAAGCAGAGATGAGTAAACAAGAGTGAAAAGTTAAACAAAGGAAATACATTTATGCTTGTACTGTTTTCAAGTTTATGCAAACAATCCATTTCTAAAGCTGTCACTGACAGTCCTGGCACGTTCTCATTCCCCAGCTCAGAGTCATGTTGGAAACTGAAATCACAAGCATTTCTGAGATGCTTTGGGCAAAATACCTCGCTCAGCCCCACCAGCCAAAAATCAGTGAGGTTGGCTGTGGCTTCAGAGCCACGGCAACATCTCTGTGCCACGATTCTGGAAAAAGAGGGAGAAGAGTTTGAACTTCTCCAGCCACAGCAGCTGTGAAAGAAACTGGAATAGAGATATCCAAATGAGTTATGAAGAGATCAGTCGAAGAAATAACAGCAGGAAATCATCAGGCAGTGAAAAAATTAGAAAATACTATTTTCTAGCTGGTCAGGCATTAAGTGGAGCTGACATGAATGTAACCTTTTGCTCATGGCTTGACTGAAGGAAGGAGACATGGAGAGGCTGCTCTCCACCAGCACAGCCCACCAAGCTCCATGCAGGAAAGGAGGACTCTGCTAGACCCAAGCAAAGGGTCAGCAAAGCCACAGCTTCCCAAACTATGTCTCAAGAAGTGGCATACAGGTTTGTTTCAAAGGGAAAAGTGTGCACAAGCTCTGCTTCAGCTGGAAGACAGCACAGTTGCCACTCCAACGCCTCCTCACCCTCTTTCCTCCTCTCCATTCAGCTGCACAGGACAGCACATTTAACAGCTGATCCATCTGGAGCAAAGCCTACAAAGTTAATTTCTAGCTTTGAGATGGTTACTGGTAATTGTAGGTAATTTCAAATATAATTGCAATCGAGTTGAAAAAGCTCTGTTTGCAGTGTTTATGCTCATCACTCTAATTTAAGACCTAGAAAGCTGGATATGCTGCTCTTCAAATACACACCCATTTTTCATCTTCCTGATTTTACCACGAGTGATCATAAAAACAGCCCCAGCAAACCACAGTCTGCAATGCAAGGCAAATGTTTGAGAAGCTGCATATAAAGTTTCAAGCAAAGCTGCTTGAAGGTTAACGACGGAACATGTTAATGATTATCAAATAGACAAGGAAAGCCACAAAGCGCTTCCAACACAGAAATGCTAGTGCCCCTCAAAATAAATGGTGGCTAACCTTGTTTGGAATAATACTTCTCTTCAAAGCCATGGAACTGTTGCATGTTGCAAATATGTCCACATGTCGTTTTAATACAGGAATAATTATCCGTGGCATGTTTGTTAGTGGAAAAAGCAAAGGTCTCCTATTACTTACACATAATAAAACCTGCATTGTTTACCATGAATGAGTTAGAGTGGTAATAAATAAGTGTTGTAACAAACTTTGGTGCCCAGGCCTGCAAACTGTTCTTAATATCTGTAGTTTGGTAGCACCTAGAGGCCCTGCTAAGATCTGCCATGCAGAGCCTGCTGCAGAGCAGAAACTGCCCCTGTTCTGAAACACAGAAAATATGGTCTAGGTAGAGTAAAAACATTCAACCCCCTGGGCAGGGTGACTCAAAACATGCAGAGAGCTCAGCTGAGAGGGACACACTGCAGGTGGCCCTTCTGCTCCCTCTGGGATGTGCCCCACGTGGGTGGAGAGCAGGAACCAAACAACCTTTGATTCTGCTTGGAGTGGATGCTACAAAAGAGCCTTCACCAGGCAAAGCTACTCCTATGTGCAACTGCTCCCAGGCTGGGGACTGCAACGTGACCATTTTAAACACTAGGATACACCCTTGAAGTTAAAATCAACAGCTGTGTGCTGGCTTATAGACACTTAAAATATCTGGGATTTAAAAAATACATTTGGCTTTCTATAGCTGACAAAACTGCTTGGGAGTTTTAAGCTCCTTGGTGGCTAAAGTCATATGGAATCACAGGTTTGGGCTGGGAGGGACCTTAAAGACCACCTAGTTCCAAGTCTTCTGCTATGGGCAGGGAAGTTTTATCTGCCAAATCTGTGCATGTATGACAGAATCTCTGTTCATCTCTATCCAATGTTAATCTCTGTCAACATGGGCCTGCTTGAAGAAAAACCAACCAAACCAAAATCCTTAGCTTGCTGTACTCTCAATTCATCAAACAAGACATTTTAAAAGCTGGAACTACTCACAAAATTATTTGTTTCCTATGAAAACTTCAGAGGAAAATTAAAAACCAAAAATCCTTCACCTTAGTATTTTCCTACTTTTTGTTTTAAAATTAAAAGTATATTTTCTCAAACTGTTTCTGTTGGGTTTTGGCAGCCATTGAACCATTTGAGAACTGCTGCAACAGCAAATTTTCCATCCAGCTCTTCAGAGAGCATCAACTCTTGTGAAGATTGGAGTACTTGCTTATTTTAATGCAACACACTAAGGTAACCTCCTCTGCAGAATTAGGTCAGAAATGTTATACTGTAAAAACTATTTGTAACTTATCTGAAGAGAACTTCAAATCCTTGCATTTCTAATGAAATTAACTCATTTTCACTTCTCAGAAAGTTGTTTCATACGGCAAAAGAAGCAGCTGTGGGATTGTTGGTAACACTGCACAGGATCTGTAGCTCTGCACCACTTGACCCAAGCCAGACATCACCCCCGGCAGTGTTTGCTGCTCCTTCATTCACCCCTAGAAATTGTGAATGGCAAGGCCATTCTCCTATTTATTTCCATTTCTTCACTTAGGAATTAGGAGTTTAGGACAGTTCAAGACTGTCACCTCAGGCCTGAGCACAGTCCCAGTTACTCCTTGTTGGATAAAAGACTTTACTAAAAACAAGACGCTTTAAGGAAAAGCTAACGAACAAATTGAAAGAGAAAAACTCGAGCAAATGAACTTCATGGCACCCTTGCAAGACAGCAAGGCTTCTCCAGACTTCTGCAGAAGGAAGTCCAAATGATTGCTCCAAAATAATGCCCTGATCTCACGGGCATCAAACAAACCCAGGTGAGCTCTGCACTTCCCCAGCCACTCTTGGTTTGATGTGTTAGGCCCACAACCCCACCCAGCCATGTGCTTAACTGTGGAAAAAGGAAAAGCTGAATGATTTACACTCAGGAGTAATGGTGGTGGTGACCAGGACTCCAGATTTATCAGCAGAACCTCAGCACTTCACTGTCACTGACCTCCAGTTCCTGCAGGCACTGACCATGCCACAGGAATGAAACCTCCAGCTCCTGACAATTATTTCTACTCTGGTTTTCCAGACTTCCAAAGTTTTTGCTGTGCTATCAGTGACTATAGCATCCTTAAATGGCTTTACTGAGGAGGCAAAATAATAGGGGGCCTCAGAAACTTGGTAATCAAAGGCAGCTGCATGTAAGACATTACACTCAAGCTCTAAGAATAACCATTAATTGCTTGTGTGGGTCAAAAAAATTAGCTCCCATGAAAAATTAATATCTAAATGAAGACTAATGAGAGGCTGGTCAAACATAGCAAAGAAATAACAGCAAGGGAGAAAAATTTAGGACCCTGATTCTAAGTGCCTGTAGTAACCAAAAGTGATGGTGAAGCTGAGACTTGAAGTCTGATCCTTCAGACAGGGCTGGGCATGCTTATTAGTTCAGTCCATGGGTCACCTTCATGTTATTTAGGGGTGTCTGGAAAAGCCTCTGCTGTTTTTCAAGTTGAAAGGGCAGCAGGACCAGTGAGATAAATAAGAGTCTTTTCCTGGGAGGACTCTGGAACAAGTTAGCAAGAAAAAGTATGGCAGAGGGATTTTTCCTGCCAACGCTGTGCATATGGAATGCCCCAGAGATTCTCCCCCAGGAGCACAGAGAACAGTGCTTTGAACAGACTGCCTGCAGCTCATCAGTTTGTTTTCCCCCTTTATGGCACATGCTGTCTTCCAGGCTGGAGGCACTTCTGTATAACCTGTGACCCAAGGAATAACCTTGATCCATCCACAGGAGTCTAAGCAGAGCAGAGAAAAACAGCCAGAGCTCACCCACCCCCCCATATTCACATCTTTGCCCAGGCTGGCATCAGGTTTAGCTCATGGTGATAAAAACTTGGTTGGAAGTCAAATTTATAAACTTGGTTGTCAAGACAAATTTGAAGCTCCCAGCCTGCCAAGCCCTCAAAAGAAAGGCTGAATAGACCTGAACCTATTGCAAGGGGTACAACTCTTCCCCTTCTAAGTTACAATAAAATGCAGGGCAAAAATATTCCATCCCAGAAACTGCTGTTACTCCTGCCAAATACCAGCAAATGTAAGACTTCTTGATCTCTGGGTAGCAATTAGACCTGAAAGATGGTCTCATGTTATGCCCTTGAGCATCGCAGCGTGGCTGAGGCAGCAGCAGCTCAGGAGCCTTGCTCAGCAGTGTCTTGCTTTGTGCTCTGGGGGCTGACAGCACCACAACCCCCAGGGATGGGAAACAGCCCCCTGTCCATGTGTGGAAGGGAGGATCTGTTCGCCAGATGCCTGGGACAGAGATGGCAGGAGATAATCTGATACCATGCACGTTTCAGGGAGATCTTTCTCTTCCACAGAGAAGTATGAAACCAGCCAGGGAACTTGTTCTTCTCAGGAAACCTTCCCATTTCAGTGCTGCCATTTGGTCTGTGAAACAGGGAATGGGGAATGGGTGGGTAATCCCCAAGGAGCACCAGCCAAGTTCCCAGACTTATTTCTCAAATGCTTTGCATTTCAATGTGCAAGTTGGAATACCAGCAAAACAACCTTTCTTGGTAGCTGTTCTTCTATTCCGGGAACTTGGCAAAGGGGCACTCAGTGATGCTGGAGATGCTCTGGTGCTCCACAGGCTAACAGGCAATGCGAAACACTTGGAAAAAAAATGCAGCAAATGCAAGGCCAAGATAAAATATTTCAGGCCATGAAGATCAACCCTAACCTTTGTAAAATGCCTGTCAACAGCAGCATTGTTTATTACTACCAACTATAGTCCTGCTAGTGCTTTTGAGCTGAGAACTGGTTCTGATTCATATTTCATCTGTGTTGTTCTGCATCACAAACCTCCATCGTTTTGCCTACTACTCTAGTGAGGAAGTCTGGCTAGTATTTCACAATCAACCCATTGTATGTGGGATTCTCTACTCATCTTGAATCAACCTGAATACCTTGCACTCAGATTTTGGTGTTTATTGACATTTCATAGAGTGCTGCATAAATACACTTGAATTACAGATTTGATTTGAGCTGATCCCTGTGTCTGTTCATCCAAATATTTGTATTTACTGTGAACTCTGAGACACCTGATGTGGTTGCTGGTTTTGATTCAGTGAGTGAAGCTACATAAATAGAAGGCTCTTTCCAAAACTCCTATGGTTTGATTCCTACTCTGAAGTCACATTACTATGTCTATTGTTAAGCACCTCATTTTTGGGCACTGGCTTCTAAAACTGATCCTTGTGGTTCCTTCCAACTTAGGATATTCTATGATTCTATGAATTCATTCACTTTTTGAAAAGCAAAAATTAATTCCTGGCTAACCAAGTTAAAGATCTTTGAACATAAGCTTTCTGTCCTGAGGAACCATATTTAAAGTGAAATTTTCAAAAAATCTGCATTTAGGCCTCAAAATCAAGCACTGCCAATTAAGGAAAGCAGGTATCTCACTACAGGTCTCTTGTGCTTATGTTTCATGATCAGGTCTTCAATTACAGCATCATTTCAGACCATTTTTACATATCTTAATTGACAGAGTGAGCAGTCCTGAATCAACGAGCAGCTACTCAGTGTTTTGCTCTGCTCTGCCCTCATTACACACTATGTCTCTACATCTTCTTTTATAACCCCAACCCTACTGCAAAGATGGGACTAATAATTTCTCTATAGACTTTCCTAAAGAGAATTCCAATGGCATAGATGAGTGCTTACCCAATAGTAATCAATTCCCATTCACCCTGAAAAATGGGGAAATTGTACATTTCCCATTTCATAGGCAAGGAGCTGAGGCACAGAAAGAGGGTCAAAAGTGCTCATTATTTTCTAGAGCCCAATTTGCTATGCCTTGGACATGATTTTTCATGGTACTTAGCATTAAATAGTACTTTATGCATCCAACATCCTGCTCTTGTTGAGTAACATGGCTGCTGGTGGTCCTGTGCACTTCATAGCAAATTTGTAGGATTTTAACTCAGAAGGTGAGCAGTAGAAGGTGAGCAGTAGAAGGTGAGCAGTAGAAGATGAGCAGCCAACAGTGACCCCCAGGAAATGTCCAGATAAGGTAATGATGGTCCCACCTAGGGACCCACAAGCCCCATTTTCTCAGACCAGCATGAACATCTTGATTTTGGGACCATCCAGTTGGTCATTCATCACAAAATTTCCAGTTGCTGCAGCAGCAAAGAAAGAAATCTTGCAGACAATAACCACATTACTAGGAGAATGGAAATTGTTCATCCAGACACTTCTCCCAGTTACAACACAAGGCAGTGGTCTGAGGGCAAAATAGTTTGTGGAGATACAATTAAAGGTCTCTATCACAGGGAAGTTGCATCAAGGGCAGCTTTATGCTGATATTTCCTTCACAGTCTGGAGAGCTGGTACAGTGAAAGTTTTGGGTTGGCCCTTCAGATTTGCAGTAAAAAGTGTTCAGTTTTCCAAAGGGATGAGTTTGTGTGTAGTTTGAGACTGTTAAGATGGACACAGTCCTGAGACTGCTGAGCAACTCTGTACCTGGGCTTGTGCCAGTGCCCACTGAGGTAAAGCCATGTGTGAGATGATCTATCTCTAGCTGAGTCTTAAAAACTTTCAGGGATAAAGATTTCCCTCCTTTCCTCTTCCACTAGCAGCCTGTTTCAGTCCTGCACTTGCCAGGAAAAAAAAGTTTCTCTAATGTCCAGCATGAAGCTCCCACACTGCAATCCATGGCCTTTGCCCCCTTGTTGTGTCACCTGCCACTATCAAGAAGAGTTTGGTCCCTTCATCATTGCAGCTGAACTTCAAACAGTTGTATTAAATTTCCTCTTTGCTTGGCCTCAGTCCTGAAAGAAGCCAAGATTTCTGTCCTTTCTGCAGGGCCCAGATACACTCTTGGCCCAGAACAGGGGGCCCTGCTTCTTTCAGGGTTAAGGCCAAGCACCTGTGCAGCCACCCCAGGGCTCCATCTGAGCCGCAGGCTGAAGTTTCCCTTCCATTTAGGCAGCTGGGGAGGGTTGTTGACCTCTTTGATATGGACTGGGGACACAGCCAGAGTCGGCATGAACAGAGGAAAATTCACATCAGAGGTTTTTTAGAAAGCAGAAAAGGCAAAAATAGTCTCTGATGTGTAACTTCACGCCTCTAGCACACAGGGAGAGCTATGGGGGCACCCAGAGTGGGTTCTCAAAACCATGGGCAGGCAGAGCCATCATCCTCACCATCCTGTTAACCACTGATAAACTAAAAATGATCCAAAAAAATCTTCTTTTCCCAGGTGCCATTACATTCTGGGAAACCTAACCAGAGGCACCGAGGCAGGGAGGGAGTTCAGCCCAGGCCCGAGAAGAGAAAAGGCCGAGCTGGCTGGGGCAGTTAACCTCTGACAGACAGTCGGTAATATACCTGACACAGAAAACAAACCAGGTGGTGCCACTGCTCGGAAAATACAGACACAGCGGGGGCCTGGGTGTGGAGGAGGGGGAGAGAGGGAAAACATGAGCAGGGGAAAGCCGAGAGGGCAGGAGTCGTTAACCCCTGATAGCGAGTATAAAGTATTTTTACTCCCCATCTCATTCATTAGACCACGTCAGCTCCAGGAGGACCACATCCATTCCTGCACATAAATCCAGCAAGTTTCTCTTTTAAAAAGGCCAGACACTGTCTCTGCCATGGCAATCCAGCTGTCTGGCTGCCTGCCCTGCACACAGGACCACAAGAGCTCAGCTTTGGTGGGGGGGGGCAGCCCTGTCCCAGGGGCTCCTGCACCCTCTGCCTGGCTCTGCCACTTGCCTGCTGTCTCCCTGCAGCCCAGGGACACAGGATGTCCCCAGGGGCCACTGTGTCCTGTCCCTGGCAATGCCAGCCCATGGGCAGGAGCAGCTCAGCCCACCCAGCAGACATCTCAGGGAGGCAGAGGTGTTCACCAGCTCCATGGCAAAAGCGAAGCACTGATTCACAGGGCTCCTGCAAGAGGCTGCTCAGGGCAGTGGTGAAAGTGTTCCATCCTTGCAAGTGTTCAAAAATGTGTGAGAGATGTGACACCCAGGGACATGGGTCAGTGGTGGGCTTGGCACTGCTGGCTTAGCATTTGGACTTGATTATCTTAGAGGGCTTTTTCAATCTTAATGATTCTATGGTTCTATAAACTTTTGGACGACTCATTTCACCCATGGTCCAGCATATTCCTCTCAGGCATCTGATCATAGGAGTTGTGATACAGGAAAGAATGGGACTCTCATTCTCTCTGCAGAGCCACATCCTTCACAACCCTAAGGAACTAATCTCTTTTATAACCCATGCTTAAATAAGGGTACAGTGTTGAGAGAAAGGAATTATGCAGAGTAACTTGCATCTGATAGTGGTTTGGAGCTCATCTCTGCATTTCCAGCTTGAGGGGACACAGTGTACCCCCATCCTGCCCTAATTTTCTGACCAGCAACCACCCGAGCAAAGCTCTGGGAAATGTAGGAAGTAGTTCTGCCCTTGAAATCTGACCTGAATTTTTACTAAAAAGCTAGCATTTCCAATAAAATAACAGGGGCACAAAATCAAACTATTTTTAACACATCTGTCTACAGTTAAACAACATTGTTTTTCTTTGTGAGAACTTAGTAACATCAGAAAAGTTGGAGAGCCTTCCTGGGGCTGAGGTATTACAGGGCATCTTGTATACCTTGGCATTGTGTGGCTTTCCAGGACATCATTTTAACACTTCACAAATCAGGCTTTATGGACATTCTTCTCTCATAAATCCACTGCAAAGCAAACATAGAAATTACACGTTACACATAGCCAGGTAAATTGCATGGAAGATCACCAGCAAGCAGAGCATTTTTAAGATGTATAAACCATAAAGCATTTTTGGTGTTTTATGATGGCAACATTTCTTTTAGGGCCTGATCCAGCCTTCTTTGAAGTCGAATGGAGTCTTTCCATTGACATCAGAGGGTGTGGGATTTGTCTCACAGCAACTTATACCAATGAGAACAATATTTTGCTCTGAAGTCATTACTTTCTGCCATGGATGTTTTGAAAACAGCTCGTCACCTGACAATACACCCTGAAGGTACTGACAGTCCATGTGTTTTCATTATTTAAAAATGAGACTTGGTAACAGGCTCAGCTGTTTAGGGAAGGTAATATTTTTCTTAAGTACGCCTACCATAAAGTAAATTAGCAAAATCTTCTTCGAGCTGTAACTAAAACATAAGGGCACAGCTGCCCTGGAGGAGTAAAAGGGCTTTCAATGTAAACTCCACTGATATCATCACCATCAGAAGGTCATAAAATTGATTGATTATAAATACAGTCCTCATTTGTTTACAGCTTGCATTTTTGGGTCCTGGGTAATTAGCACATTAACCATCCCTCAAAGTGAGCGCTTACAGGTGCCGCTCTCAGATAGCCAAAGTGGAAAACTGCACTAGAACAGCCTAATTTTCCTTCCACGATTGCAGGATGGGTGTATTAGGACGGAGGGGAGAAATGTCAGTTATGTGTTTAGCTACTTGGTCACACCTACCCAGGAGCCAAGGGCGTAAGGGGGCATTAAAATGACCTCTTAATTTCCTTCAGCACTAAGGTAGCACCCAAAAAATGAGAGACATGTCAGCAATGTGAGGGAGATCTCCTCTCTGGGAAGCCTGCGGCTGCCAGAAGTCTTTTAAGATTCTTTTTCCCTCGGCACAAGCCAACAAAGGAAGATAAAGATCACCCTATTTGTGGTACCTGGTACTTAGTTCCTTTTAGTTACACTTAAAATAAACCCTCTTTGAGTTCTCCGAAGGTTTCAGCCTTCAGACACACCACTACCGAGCTGTAAGCCAGCCACCTTCCTCTCAGCCCCTCTTGGCTCCAAGTTCACGACTACTCTGTGCTCAGGACATGAAACTTTAAAGTCACGTTTTATTTGTACAGCTGGATGCATCAGGTTTATGCTTATTGTCTAATTAGCCAACTAAACCACTTCTGAAAGGGTTTTAATGCTTTACCCCCAGTGAGAGCTCTGTAGTGAGTGTGTGTTGAAATGCTAATGGAGACAAAGAATTCCTTTCTGTCGGAATTTGCAGTATTTTGGATACATCTCATGGGCCAAATCTTCGACTGCTGTGGCTTGGTTGGAGTGAGGCAAGTTATTCCCAATCACATACGTTGAAGGTCTCCTGAAATTTAACAGGATGCTAGAGAAGCTATTCACTGATATTCCTGTTTTCAGATGGCTTAAAACTCCATGGCCAGTTTCCAGGTTTTTCCAATCTTCCATAGAAGTTTATTAGAAATGCCTCCTGCAGCTGGGACAAGATAACAGCTACAGCATTCATCAAGCCACTAACGATTAAAGTATGTGCTATCTGCCTTAGCATTCACATGATTTTACAGAATAATTCTTTCAAAACATTTTACACTGGCATCACCTGCTGCACAAGTAATTTTAAAATCGCTACTTACATTTTTTTCACCCATGAAATGAGAGTAGCAAATGAGCAAAAAGTGAAGTCACTGGGATAGCTGATTTCATCTGTGCATTAAAAAGGAGATCTTGCTGTACTTTTGGGAGTATTTCTGTTAATGCTAACAGTGTTCCTAAATGGAAATATTCTGGAGAACTGCCTCTTCTTATGCATTTGTGTAAGTTAGAGCAAAAAGCAACCTGAGAAGTGCCTCTGAACACTACAAGGCTGGTAGTAAATAATGCTAATAACCCTTAATTATGGGCCTTATTTAATTCCTGTTTCCAAGTGCCATGAATGTAGCTAAATGAATGTGCTAAATGATAGCAAATTAGCTTTAAAAATGTTAATGGAAAGTTGCTTAGTGCTGAAGGCTGTTTTTTGCCCTTCTGGCAGGAGGGGAACTCCTCCATTAAGATTCCTCTCCAGCCCAACTGAATCCACAGGTCACCCATTCAGTTTTTAGACCCTCACACCTCCACACACCCAGAGAGACATTTTCACTGTAAAGCAAGAACATTTTAGTTGCTTTACTCCTCAGGTTGTTTCATTTATGGTTGGACTCAATGACCTTAAACTCGATGATCTGTTTTGAGTTCAAGGAGGCAAAATTTCCCCATAAAGTTTATCCAAAAAGAAACATGACAAACAGTACAGGTGCAGAATACTACACAGTGCTCCCTTGGTCTGATAAAATTTACCATTTCACAGTGTTCCTGCGTCCTGGGCATGACGCCTCCTTGTAAAACTGTCTCATGACCAAACCACAGAAGAGAAGATCAAGCAAATGATTCAATTTCTAACATTTGAAATCTCTGGGTTTTTTATACTCGAGCCAGTTGCCCAGCTGAGCCCATAAACACAACTGCAGTGGAAAATTTGATGTGCTTGGTCAGACGGTGTTTCTGTAACTGTGATGACCCAGCAACATGAGCACAGCAATTTTTCTAGCTGCAAGTGATAATCTTTATTGAACCAACTGGTACAAAAAAGGGCAAAAATTAATCACAGAATATCCTGAGCTGGAAGGGACACAAGCATCACTCAGCCCAACCCCTGGCCTTGCACAGGACCATCCCCAACAATCCCACCCTGTGTCTGAGGCATCGTCCAAATGCCCCTGGAGCTCTGGCAGGTTTGGTGCTGTGACCATTCCCTGTTCAGTGCCAAACCACTCTTGGGGGGAAGAACCTTGTCAAGAGGAAGAGCTTCTGTTCCAAAGGCTGTCCATCCCCTGTACCTGCACACCTGCATCAGTTGTTGTTAATATTATCCTTCCTTACAAATTTAGCTTCAGATTTGATCTTTGCAAGCACTAAGTGAAATAGGAGACAAGAGACAAACCCCCCACCAAAACTTATCTTTGCAAAAAATCACACCAAACTTGCAATTTATCCCAGAAATGTCTCTGGCTATTCTGAAATGTTTTGCTGCCATTCCTCATAATTTGTTTTTTTCACTCTGCTGTCCCACTGCACTTTGAGGCTGGATGATCACTTACTGTAAATTGTCACCTGCACCCAAGTCATTGACTTGGTTTGTAGCAGTTAAGGATCTAATTCCTGACAGCTCGGCTTTGGCAAAGAAAGGGCTGAACTGTGTTTTGCAAACAAGCAATACAGTGAACTTCATTCTGTTTCTCTGTTCATGAACCAACATTGGTTTGGTAAGAGATATTTGTTATTCAAGTACTTGTTGGACAGCTTGGATCAACAATGGCTCATTCCAGAAACAGTCCATTTCAATTTCTTGCTGCTCATGGGGTGAGAACTGTCACCTAAATCGGATGGTACTGATGCTAATCTGTGAGGGGATGAGTAAGCCTTTTAAAAATAGGAGAACAAAGGCTGGTAAAGAACAAATATACTTGTTCACATGTAAATGCAAGTGCACATACAAAGAACAACCAATTCCCAAACTAGCATGCAAATAAAGATCTGTCCAGGCATAAACAGAGAGTTACCAAGGTCACTGAGAGCCTCAGTCTGGCAAGCCCAGGTGGAGTAAATAGTATCATCGTTGAAGGGATGGTTATAGACACTCTAATTAAACTTCTGTCCCAATGGCAATGGGATTTCAACCTCTAATTCCCACACTGACCCCACTAAATTGTGGCTGAGTTAGAGTATCCTCCCTGCACAGCTATTTGGGCTTTCAGTGACAAAGCATTCAAGGCATCCCTTAGTAAAATGCAGCGATGCTTAATTACTCAGTGTTGCTATTTGCTTACATTTTGCTGTTCAGAACTGATCCTGGTCAGGCTCCCACCTATTAGTTCATGTTATTCCTTTCATTGCTAGATTAAAAACCACTGCAGGTACCTTTTTGTGATGCACACATTGCAGTCAAATATACCCTTCACCTCTTTCAACATTCACAGTGACTGTCTCACAGTACTCAACCAGCACCTTTCTCTAAACATTGGAGAGTTGAGGTGAACTTCAGGAAAAATATCAAAAAAAGGTTGAACTCCCTATGAATTTCTTAGGGGGCATCAGGATGAAGACATCAGGATGTCCCTATGCTGTGTAGTGGTGTGTGTAAGGTTTTCTCACATCTTTTTCATGTGGGCACAGGCAGAGAAACAAGTGATTTTTCTAAGCCCTGCCACTTTAACCGCCTTATTAAAATGCCTCTTCAAATCCTGCAACTTCACTTACTACTCTGCATTGCTTCTCTGCTGACACCACGCTCAGGACAGTCTCTTTGGCTTGAGTATCTGCACGGCCAGCCAAGCCAAACTGACTTCAGAACATTTTATGAAAATGTTAATATTGCTTTGTTACCTTACCAGGCAGATGTGAAGCTGTTCCCAGTTGGATTTCGACATCCCAGTGCTGGTGGGTCAGTGCCTATGGCTGCACAGGGCCTTATGGAGCTCCTCATTAGAGCACTGCTAGAGTGATGTTATTGCAAATAGGAGTTTCTACATGCCATCGCTGCAGCTCTCACCTCATCACCAGCCAAATGAAGGAACAAGGAAAAATACTAAAAGAAGGAACTAAAAGTGAGCTGGAATTAATTTCACTGAAATAAATATTTTTGTAAAATCGGCTGTACAAGCTAAACTGTTACTACATCACCCAGGAATGAAGGTTCACTTCTCCAAGATCTTTGCTGTGAATTGTTCTGAACCCATCATGATCCCACATCCTCACCATACTTTCTCTTTGGAAGTAGCATGAAGAACTTACTCTACAGCTTGGGCCACATATAAAAGGTCCTGAGCACTAGATTAGCTCAAAAGTGGAAATCAAAGTTTCATAAATGATTTATCACATATAAAGATTAAATTTTATCTCCAGATAAAATTTGATAGGATGCTCAAAGTCCCCTTTGAATTCCATGTCAGATACCTCACTTAAACTACTAGAATTACTAGAAATTACTAAATCATAGAATCACTGGTTTGTGTTGGAAGGAACATTAAAGATCATCTAGTTCCAAATCCCTGCCATGGGCAGGGATCCCATCCAAATCACCTTTTCATTAACATTTGAAACCAGGGCCTACTCCTAAAGTGGAGCTTTCAGATGGTATAAACCAGATTATCTGTACAGATACCAAAGGGCCACAGCAATTTGCAGCACTGCAGAATCTGTCCTGCCCAGATTCAGGAGCTCCTACAAAGCTCTCCACAGACCAGCAGTGATGTATAATATTCAGATCTCAGAAAACCATCTGGGAATTCCCCACTGTGCCCCTCAACCACAAAGGTTACCCTGTCTTGACTTAATTTAGCTGTCTGTGGTCTGCTCCGTGCAGGGAGAGCACATCCTTCTAAAGACATCAGTGACTCACAGCCAGAACCAACCATTGTTGAGAGAACTTGTTGTTTGTCAGGTGAAGCTGAAAAAAAGTTTTGCCAAGTACTTCCTTTGCTAACATCTTATACATTTTAATGTCGCAGCTGCTGCCAAGGCAAGGGAGGTAATGTCCCCATAATGAGGCACAGCTAAATAAGGCATCCAAATCACAAGGGTGCCCTTGAGATGTCCCAAGGAGCTGCTGCCTCACTATCCCTCCCTCAGGCATCCCACAGCTGATCCATATGCATTTGATCAGCGTTTGATAAGCACATTCCAGCAAGTGGCAGGACCAGGCTCTTCTCAGAGGAAAACTCTGAAAAAACATAGAGGCTCTGGCAGTAGTAATTCTCAGGAATGTGCTTCCTACACTTCTGATTTTTAATTACAACTGAAAACAATTAATGGCTTCAAGACAAAAAGGAAAGAAATCAGATTTTCTTGGACATACACTATCACAGGCTTACGAGATAATTAAATGAAGAAAATCTGATATAAAACCGAGAACACTCAGTCCTGCCAGTGGGAGAGGAAAATGCCACCAAGCTCTGCTCCCTTAGCACTGCTGGTTTGCACTCCAGTATCTGAACCATCTCCAAGTGAGTCACCTGTGTAAGGCCCACAACATCACTTTGTTTCCCAAATTGCTCCCTAGATCTGCATCAGCATCGTGACTCTGTGTCAGGACCCTGAGGGCACTCATGGCCCCAGATGGGTTTCCCTGCACACCCCCGCCCTGGAGCTCAGCCCAAGGCCATCGGTCCCAGGCTGAGCTGAGCCTGCAGGTTGGAGCCATCCTAACCAGAAAACAGCAGAAAACAGCCTGTGTTGTTCCTCATGCCACCAGCCTGAGCATCAGGGCAAGTGTGACACCTGGAGCAGGCAGATGGAGGAAGGCGATGAGAAGAGTTTTCCCAGCTCACTCCACCCCCGTGGAGCATCACACCTCAGGGAGGAGAAAATCACACTGTGGCATTTTCCACACAGGTGGAAAAAACCGATCTAGAAAACTTATTCTGGGTTAAAACACTTAGCTTAAAACACAAGTTAATTTGGGTAGAATGAATAGATAGAATGAATTCTATCACTACTCCAGCTTTTCCCAAAAAGGCTCATAGAAAATCATCCATGAGAAACAGCTTCTTGCACCAATCTCACTCCAGTAACTTCACAAAAGCAATAAGAATTAGAGAAAAACCAGCACAGACAGCATTTCCCAGACTTGCACATGCACATTCACAATTTGCTTTGACATGAGGCTCGAGTTTCCCTGAAGTAATCATCAATGTTTCAGGTTTCAATTTTTCATTGCCCACTTTGGGGCCTGACTTTCAAAGAACAAAGAACTTCCTGAAAATCAGTTCCTGACATTATGATCCAGTTGTTAATTAGAGATGCAGGTGCCTACATGAGGCATTTCATTTGAACATTTTTGCTTACACACTCTGAGCCATCGACTTCCTCCTCACCCATCAGCTGCACAACACGCAGAGCTGACTTGTGCATTACCCAGGAGCTGAAAGGAGCTTCCAAAATTAAAATAAAACTTTGGAAATTATTTTTCTGGCAAGTGCATTGAAGGCCTGCCTGCTACTGTTGTGGATGAGATTTTTTTTACTTTTTTGGTGTGCAAGATGAGTTCTGAAAGAGCAACTCTGATTAAAATTGCCCTGGCATTTAAGTGACATTTTGGCAAAACACCGTGGAAACATTTGGTCACATCCTCTCAATGCTTAATTTCTTCCTTAAATGTGCTTTTTAATATGTCACAGTTGTTAAATTTGTAACAAACATTCCCTTGAGATTAAACAACAGTGTTTGGTATGTGAAAAATGAACAATACATTTACATCAGTAAACTGAGAGGAAATCTTAAATAAACATATCATTGAGTACCAATAGTCTGGATGTTACCTTTATGAAATTCAACCATTCTGTGGGCTGATTGTAGCAGCAGGATATCCTAAATGAATTCAACTAGAACATATATTGTCATTTTCATGTCAGTTGTGACATAACTACTCAGATTTGCTTCTTCAGATGGGTTTGTTGCTGTCAGTCAAATATCACTGTATGGGAAGGCAACTAAGCACTTGAATTCACTTTTAAACTTCCATTAATTTTCAATGACTGGCAAAATCCTAGAATCAAATCTTTAAATGTATGGAGACATCCAGCTATTTTTGATGGGAGGGAAGAGGAGTTGAGATTTCTATGCAAAAAGACTCAGACAAATTCCTGCTAAATCTAGTGTAAAATTTGACTGCTGATGTAGCTGACCTCATGGGCTCTGCAAAAAAGGTTTCTGCTTGTTCTTGTGGAAGGAGTTCCTGCCCATGACAGCGGTCTGAAAAGAGATGGACTTCAAGGTCCCTTCTAACCCAAACCACTGTGAGATTCCATGGTTCTGTTCTTGCTGCTCTAACTTCCCTTGTGTAGGACTAATGGCACCTTATATAAATCCTCAGGATAAGCAATTAACAACTTAATTTGTTTGTTGTGCAAAGTGTTGAGGATGTGTGCTGTGGACATGCTAAAACCCCTATTAACCTGTGTATTTCCCAGCCCATTACAAACACATTTCAGTGCATCTGCATCTCCTACCAGGACTAAGGGCTGTAGTCCCATTTTAGTGGGATTTCTCTTCCCATACAGAGCACTCACTGTGTGCTGGTGGGGCAACAGGACCATTCAGAATAGGAACTGACCCATTTGCTTTTTTCTTTAAAAAATAAAATCAGCCCATTTTGGATTCTGGTTTCTAGGGCAGAAATCCCATAGTGCTTTTAGCCTTGAGCATTTACTCAGACGTCCTTTTGGCTTCAGTAAGAACACAAACAGCAGCACGATTTAACAGACATACCAGTGCACTGGGATTCAAAAGTTTCAAAAGGGATTCAAAAGTTCAGGAATCAGCTCTGCTGCTAACCATGGCCACCTGCTTTACCTCTCAGTGCTCCTGCTCCTCTCCCACTCTGTCTGCCTTGTCTGTTTGAACTGTAGGCTCCTTAATGCAAATACCATCTTCCTCTAACAGTGTTGAGTGCCCAGCACCAGAGCATTGACCTCTTTTGGGATTATCAAACATCTGTACTATAGAAAATAAGAGCACAGAGACAGTCCTTGCCTCTTGGCTTTACGAATAGATGTGGGTATTTCAGCCATGACCTATCAGCCCCATGCTCTCCAGCTTTGTTATCTCTAATTACTTATCTGCTAAAGTTGTTCCCTTCTGCACAGCATAACCCTTCCCCGTCTCCTTAGCTCTGTGTTATTCCCTGAGACTGCATTGAGAGGGTGGCAGTACAGTTATAAATTCAGTAATTCCACACAGGTCCAAATGCACAGGTCAAACTGCCCCTGCCCTAACCCCCAAGCACAGACCATGATGAACACACCTTTTTTCTATGCTCAGGCCATATTTTTTTTCTCCCCTGGTGTTAGAACTGCTCTCTATGGATAGCAGAGGTAGAGAGGAATTCAGATCCAGTGGGATGGTGCACCCCTGGCTGGTGCAAGCTGGGGACAAATGGACATGGGTCTGCCCACAGTTGTCCCAAAGTCTGACTACATTCAATTTTGTTTGAGAAACACTTGTAGCTTTCATGCCAGTGCTGGTCTCCTCTCAGAGTCAACTCTATCAAGTTCCCATTTTCACACCCACCCTTCTCTTTATAAAAACTCTGTCTCCTTTTGCCTGGCCAGCGAGTCCCCATTCTTTGTCCTACAAATGTCCCTCTCTGCACACAGTATTTCTCTGCCCCTGCTTCCTCCTCCCATTCTCTGCCATTACAGATGATTTTTTTCTGTCCCATACATTCCTGATTTTATTATCCCCATCCCATTTTCTCTCTCAAGCTCTGTCTGTCCTTTCCCAGACAACTGGCTCTATCCCAGTGCTTGAGCACTTTGAGTTTCCTTTCACTCATTATTCTCAATCCCTCTGTAAATTCTGTTTTGTTTCCTCATGCATTTCTTCAGGCATAACCTTGGAAAACTCCTTGTTCTGACCTTGCCTTTCCCCAGTCCTTGCATTAGTCCTGGTCTCCTCTGTCATATATTCTCCTAAGACATAGATTCCTCTTCTACTTTTTCTGGAATTTGTGACCCAGGAAAGAAGAACAAAAGAGGAATAAGTTCTAAAAGCAACCTACATCTGACAGGAGACCTGAGGGGAGGCCACATGACAGGACAGTGGAGGGGCAGCTCTGATCTCTGCTCTCTGGTGATCAGTGACAGGACCTGATAGGTGGCTGGAGCTGTGCCAGGGGAGATTTACATTAAATATCAGGAAAAGGTTCTTCCCCCAGAGGGTTCTGTTGCACTGCCTAGGCTCCCCAGGGAATGGGCACAGCTCCAAGGCTGCCAGAGCTCCAGGAGTGTTTGGACAACACTCTCAGGGATGCACAGGCTGGGATTGTTGGGGTGTCTGTGCAGGGCCAAGAGATGGACTGGATGATACTTGTGGGTCTCTTCCAGCTCAGGATATTCCATGATTCTGTGTATCTGCCTCCCGGCACTCTGGATTGCAGTTATGTTTGGGGCAGACAAACCCCATAGGATTTCAGCTGAATCCCCACTGAGCATACACAGTCTGAGATCTTCCAGTCTTGTGATTTGCCAAGGTAAGGCAGATTTGTATTGGTATAGCAAAAATACAACATCTCTGGAAGGAGCAGAACAAATACACTGTGAAGAAATGATGCAAGAAAAGCTTTTTGCTGTTCTGAATGAAATTCCTGTACTCAGTCACCAAAAGAGTACCTGCTGCTTCTGGGCAGATATTTTAAGGCACTTGATTCATTAATTGCACTTCACCTGATAAGTTTCTGGGCCAGTACCAAAAATAACTGTATTCTCTGCTCAGACATATTTTGAATGGTGGCATGTGATGAAGGGGGGAAGGGAGAGCATGCAATCCTGTAACCTTCAAAGCTCACAGCTCTCATTAACCAGCACTAAATGCCAGAGCCTTTATAGCTGAACCTGGCAAAGTTATCAAGAGAGTTTCAAACTGGGACTCCTACAGGAACAAACCCACTTGATGTTTGCCCACATCACCTCTGCTGGCTGTGGGTATCGTGAGCATGTCTTTGATCTATTTCTGTGAACGCGATAAAAGGCAGCATGTCCCCAACCAAAGCAACACCTTTCTTGACTGGATAGATTTCAACCATTGCAGAAAATACTACAGAAACTATTTACAAGAGCATGGAATGACAGGACAAGGGGGAATGGCTTCAAACTGTCAAAGAGTAGGTTTAGATTAGATGTTGGGAAGAAATTATTGGCTGTAAGGGTGATGAGGCCATCGCAGAGGTCACCCAGAGAAGCTGTGGCTGCCCCATCCCTGGGAGTATTCCAGGCCAGGCTGGACAGGATTGGAGCAACCTGGGGTAGTAGAAGGTGTCCCTGTCCATGGCAGGGGGTGGAACTGGATGACCTTTAAGGTCCCTCCAACCCAAACCAGCCTGTGATTCTACGATTCTACAAAACACACAGCACCCAGTGGTCAAATCATGCTGCTGCTCTTCCCGGGACAGAGAGACACCAGCACCTTCCCTCTCTACCTGTTGTCAAGATACTGGATCACATCTCTAGAAAAAAAAAGATCAGAAGAAATCCAGCTGCAACAGCCCAGCCCAGCCACTATGCAGGTGGCAAATTCCCCCAGGAGTCAGTCAGACAATGCTACTGCTCATTAGAGCTGGGTGGGACAGGAGAAATGGGAATAGACATTTCCCTTCATTCATCAAACTGGAACAAGACTGAGAGTTCTGAAAAAAACAAGCACTTGGCAGAGTCAGTGACTGGGGACAAATCAGGAGAGACTTTGATCATTAAAAGTGCAAAGAATGAAGGTTAAAAAGCAGTTGTTACATAAAGGGGATTCTTTAGTTGCAGGAATGTTTGATCCGATTCGCAGCTAAGGATGTGTACCCATTTTAAACGGAAAATCCTTTAGCTTTGGTATGAATTTATCTATCCTGCCAGACAAATTGCTCATATCAAACTGTCATTTGGATGTTCAGCCATTGAAAACACAGTTAAAGCATGTCCCTTAATTAGAAATCCCGTGGAAATGAAAACAATCCTCTCTGGCATCTACTTACCCTGGATGGTAAGTTGGACTTATCATCTGGCACAGCCTCCTTCCTGTTTGCGTGGGTGGATGGAGGCAGACAAGGAATTCTGCTCCCCTTCCAACAGCCCTCAGAGACAAGCAACTTCCCATGCCAAGGTCTCATCTCCCACAAGTGTCTCGCTGCAAATAGGTCTGGGAGACACGATGAGCTTCTCAGATTAGAGGTGAATGGGACAGGCGTCTTCTGCTCAGTAGGGACCAAGGGAAGCTTAGCTCAATGTTTTAATGGATAAATCTGTTTTAAATCTGTTTCATTTCACTAGATAGGAGTCTCTTTGATGGGGCTGAATCTATTTTCCAGAAAAATATCTTCAGTCATTTGCTAGTAAAAACAATACAACCCACTTATTACCTTCTGCTACGGGAAAGATGAGGTAACCCAGCTATATCCACCCTTCCAATCATTTTACTGCTCTCTCCTATTATTAAATATGTTGTTCAAAGCCCCATGTCCCACCATCTTGTAATTACATAAAAGTTTCAAGCTCATTAAAAATTAAAAGAAGTCTCAAGTCCTTACAGCCGTGAAGAAAATCCTAAAAGATGAATCCCAAAGGTTAAAAAGCATAAGGCAGATTTTACCTATGAGTACCTGCCTACAGTCAACCAATGTATCAATTAATCTTGGGATATGTTAAGTTCTTTCTAATTTGAAGTCTTTAATTCCAGATGGAATAACATGTTGAATTAAATGGTCCTCTCACAGGCAGTAGGTGGTCTGGTGCCCAGGCTTTTGAGCTACTCAGGAATCACACAGTGAAACTCTCCATCTCGTATTTCTCAGATCACCATAGAGAACCACTCCTGGGAACCTCAGACTATTCACTGATGGGAAGAGAACCCAAAATGCTCTGGGTTTGTGCTTGTGGTGACAAATTCATGAGCTTTTAATGTTATGCCCTGGCAGTGTTGATGCACTGAATCCAATTTCTTTGAAAACTTGCTTGGTTTATGGCCCCTTTTTACAGGACATTTCTCACTCTATAGGAAACAGATCCTGAGCTCTCAGCCAGCATGGCCAGTTCATTTGAGACGAACTACATCAGAATTTTACCTCAAGTAGGTCTAACAATTTCTCCTCTCCTTCAGGAAGAGCTTCTGAAGGGGTTACAAGACCTACAGGTATTTGCAAGAAAACCTCATCCCTCAGATTTCCCAGGTTTTACAAAACTTACAGAACAGCATCACAAAGCCTTGGTAGGAATTTCCTCTTATCCCACAAAAGGACCTGAGGAGACAGAAGAAGTGACATAATCCTGTTCTACATGCACTCCACATATGCAGGTTCA
This sequence comes from Entomyzon cyanotis, assembly GCA_024500445.1. NCBI lineage: Eukaryota > Metazoa > Chordata > Aves > Passeriformes > Meliphagidae > Entomyzon > Entomyzon cyanotis. Next base: position 2,776,994 of record JAKEPQ010001030.1, read on the forward strand.
GAGGTGCGAAGAAAAATCACACAGAAGGGAACCTGCCTGTGCCAGTCTTTCTCTGGGAAAGCTACTTCTGCTGTGGGACTAGTTCAACAAGTCTGGTGTGATTCTGTTCCTTTTCCATCACTTTCTCCACCAAGAAGTTCCCTGTTTCTTGGCTAAGCTACCCAGGACAGAGGCCGAGGAGAGGAGATCGAGTGCTAGAAGCAATAAAAATAAGAGCAGGGTATTAAATAAGGCATTGCTGTAGAGTAATAGGGAGGGTGGAAAGGAATGGGCTCATGCATATTACAGTCCTATAAAAGAAAGAATTCTTAAATGAGTATTAAAGAGGGCTGAGTTACAGCATGAGAAAACTAGTTTAATCACCTATTGTGCAGCTGTAGTTAATTTTGTACAGATTTTACAGACATCCCAGCTATCATGCAATGCTCCATGCAATCACTGTGGGTGACACTCCACTTTTATCACAAGTCCTGTTAATGATGTCATTACTTGGGCAAGTCTTCCATCAACCTCAGTTAGATGTTTCCTTAAGTAGGACCCGAGGTCAGATAACACCTGATGAATATACATGGCAGGAGGACAAATCTGCTTCCTGACTGCACAGAAGAGAAACACATGGTATGTGGGGATACAGAAATACACACACATGCTTTCCACCCAGGCAACCTCAGCAGGATTAGTTCCAACCATCTTGGTAACAAAGCTTTAAAGCCCCTCTGGTGAGGGGTGTCTCCATGGGAAAGTCATGTAATAGTCTAAAACTCATTGGAGTTCTAGTCCTTGTTTGGTAATGTAAATGACTTTCTACAGATTGGGTTTGAAAATATTTCATTAACAGCTGATTGATCTCACTACATCTAAGTCATGACTGAGTGATCAGAAGACTGATTGCTTCTGATGGCCACGTGAAAATCTAACAAACAGGGAGCTGGATGGCTAAACAAGCAATTAGCAGCCAAAATAGACGATTAGTTATCAATTAGCTCAGCTGCTGATGTTCATCAGACACTTTAAAAAGCAGCAGCAAGCTAACTGGAAAATTATCCTTAACCACTTATCAGTTTGCTAAATCATGGAGAGCCAAATGACCTCAACAAGTTGTTCATTAAATCCTAAGCAAGCCCAATCTCTTTTCACAGCACTTTTAAATCTCCAGGCATCACGTGAAGTGTGTCTTATCCTGACAGGGACATCCCCCACACATGCAGGGAAGAAAAAGAAAAAGAAGATAAGAGTCATATTTAGTGTAACTCAGTGAAAAGCCAATTTTTCACTTGCCAGACAGCTCATGCCCTTAGAAATAAAACTACAGACAGCCCGCATGCCCAGACCACCTGCAGAGCAGGTTCACCAGCACAGGGAGTTACACAGAGCTTCCAGCATGGCAAACATTTGCAGATCTTGGAACAACATGGATTCTTTCCATCTCCTGCCCCGGGGGAGAGAAGGAAGATGATTAGACTTCTAGGGTTTCAGAGCCCAAAGTCTGGGAAGGGGTTAATCTGGCATCCCCCAGGACCTGAAAAGAAAGAAGGAGCAGTAACAAGTGGAGGGTGAGATAATTTCCACCCAACTAGTGAATCCACACCTGTGTTCCCTTTGCAATCACACAAATGATTTGCAGGCTGCACACTTAAAAATACCTTAGTTCCTGCTTAGTTTGGGATTAAATATGAAGATTCCTTCCATTACAGTGGCTATTGCAACAGAGTCACTGCTTTCTGTCACTGCTGGCCTACAACATTCTCTCTGAGCTCCATGAAATTAAGGGCAAGCAGACCCTGGAACAGGCTGTGCATTGAGGTAACTCCTGCACTTTCCCTGGCTTTAAAGCCTGGAGAAGGAACTTGCACTTGGTGTGTTACTGCACCTGCTGTCCCCAGATTTCTGCACATGCTGCCAAAGGAAGGCCAGCCCTGTCCCCAGGGTATGGATGGGAAATTGCAAAAGGAATCACTGATGTCACCATTTCTGATGTGGGAATCTATCGTAAACACACTCCCTTGCAAAATGCAAACTTCTCCAGAAGAAAGGAAATTCTGCTCCTTGGAAAAGAATGTCAGATGACTTGGGTTACAATAGTTAACTTTCCTCATGGCCATAGAAAAAACAGTTCCTGGCTTGATTGGAATTGTAAATATGTGCTGATATGTGTTACTGTTAAATCCCTGCTTGGTTGAGCCTCTCCTGGTGACCTGGAGTAACAGTGGAAGCCATTTCATTTCTTCCTTTGATTTTCATTGCTGCTCTTCTGTGAATTACTTCAAACATAGAGCCAGGCTTTTCCTGACCTGTGGACACATTGTTGTACCTACTTCTTTCCACTGGTTTCTTAAGTATTAGGAAGAAACCAGCTAAGATTTAGAAGCAGTTGTAGTTGCAATATCTTTGTATACTCCAGACCCAGGGCTCCTGGCTCCTGATGCCTTTTGGGTTTGTGACTTTCGAGCTGCTGAGTAAGTACTTGTCAAAGGAATGGTATTTCTGCCCCGTGTGTTTGAAGTGACACAATCCTGACAGTTGTGCACCAGATGGGTTCAGGGATGCAGCAGCACGCTGCAACCACTGAGGAAAGTCTGTGTTCCTGGGTGGAAAGCTCTCCTTACCAGGCAAGTGAATGTCAGATTTTATGTTCTTCCACCTTTCCAAGGTGATTCCCTTCAGCCCTTGTGGTGAGGTTCCCAAATAGGTATGAATGCTGAACAATCACAAGTCTGTCAATACAAATGTCTAATCTGATAAAAATTTTTGAAAATGCCAATCTGTGTAGCTAATTTTTATTCACTCTTCCAGTTCCTGCTTCCTCCCCTGTTCTCTTCCTATGAATACTCAGGATATTCTTTATTTAAGGATTACAATGATCACAGCCTCTGAGGTTTGTACCTACAGACTCCTTTCCTGTTCTTTCAGTTGTCAGCCTGCCCAGAGACAGAGTAGAAAAGCAGTAGGGTAAGATTTGCTTGGACTTAGCAATATTCTAGGTTTTGGGAGTTATCTGGACATTCCCAGTACAACCTATCACAGAGCTGCAAACACAGGGAGGAAGCAGTTGTACAACTTTATAAGTACAATTTGGACAATGCAGCTAAAATACCTGGAGACAACAGTAAAAACAAGAGTCACAAGATCAGCTTGTGTCTTTGGGAAGCAGGGAGGTATAAACCTCCAAAATTTTATCCTTGCCATTGTACTGAGGCATTCACAAAAAACCATTTTAGAAGATAAAAGTAAATTACAACAGTTGTGGGTTACCTCCTTAATAATTGGGCCATTTCCTTAAAAGGAAATGCATTTTATTATCTTAACAAGAGTCGGAAATTTTTAAAGGAAGTTGATTTTAACGTATCTCAATGACACCCTAGCAGCAGGGGATGGAAGAAGTCTCAGGTTTGATTAATAAAAGGTTGCAATCACAACTGGCCATTTTGAGGCCAGAACCCAACAATAAAAGGCAGTGAGATGCAAAACCCCACCTGAGTTACTACAGCTGCCCTGGCAAGCAGGACTCTGCCCACCTGCATCACCTGCTGCAGGTAGTGGGAAGTCAATCATGTGTGTGGTCAGGCTTGGGAATATAACTTTGCACTAAGACTGTAAAACACCTATTGAACAGAACTTTTCCAAGGATGATGTCAGTGGGTGGGGGCACTACCAGGCTCACGATAAGCCAAGTGTAACAATAGCTGAAATAAAATATTTGCATATAAATTTTCCCTCCTAAAATTTATTAGCAGCAGAGAGATAATGGTGTAACACGTTGATGAAGAGTCGCCATGAGATCACATTTGACTTAATGTGGGGCTTGTAGGCATTGTTGCACAGAGGACAGGCTCATTGTGTGTAGTACAGTAAAAACTGTGGTTTAAAACAAAGGGATAAAATAGTTGCCTTAACACAGCAGCAGCATTGTCATTGTAAATCTGCCATGCCACATATTTTATTACATTTTCATAGCAGAAGAGGGAATTTACGATGTGATACTACAAGCTCCGCCAGCCTTCTTCTGTCAGTGGGGTACCTCTCTTAACTCATATCTAAAATATTTGCTGATACTGAAATGTGACTGTGAGATACAAAAACAGTCTTTTACAACTCCAGAGAACATTATATTCATCTAGCTTAGAGCAAAAAGAAGAAAAACAAATCGATTGAGCATCTGTTTCTGCAGAGAGTGGGCACTTTCTGAGGGAACAAAGAGAGGGAAGCACTGCTGAGCTGAGGCTGCTTTTGTGGGTGAAGGATATTATTACAATTATTATTGTTGATGATTATTATTATTATTATCATCACCACAGACAAAATTGATGCCAAGGGTGTATGTGAGAGCCTCACCTTCATCATTACATTTTGGGGTAGTATTCACCCAATTTGGAGCTTGAATCTCCTGTAGCCAAATATTGGCAGCAATGGGTGAGGACATTACATTCATTCCTCCTGGCTTAAACTAAGTCACAATATGCTCCCCACAATCAATTTACTTTCTTTCTGGGGGCTACTTACAGGATATTCTGAATATACCAGCCTAAATACAATTGTTACTTAACCATGACAGGACCATGTCCATTCCAAACACAAGCAAAGACTTTTGATACTAAAGATTCAGTATTGAGCACTCTAAAATTAGAAAAGGTGAAGGTGACACTCCAAATTTAATTTGATCAAGTATTAGGCAGGGGTCTGTTCACCTTAGGAGATAAAGGACTTGGTGTCAAGAAAATCCTTAGGCTAAAAGAACTAAGAAAAAGAGCCATAGCTTAAGAATAAGACAACAGTAACAAAAATCTAGTAGGTTGGTTTTAAATCAAGAGGGAAATAATAAGAAAACTTCAAAAGCATTTGCAGGGAGGAACATTCCACCAAGACAAAGTCATCTGTCCTTGCTTTCCCAAAAGCAGCATGATCAAAGCTGATTATGGGATTTCAAGTCCTGAGTGTTTCTTTGTATTGCCCAAGCAGAGAGGGAAAATTCTTGATGATACTAAAAGGACAAAAGGAAGATCCTGAGATATTACAAAGCAGGGAGCAGGATTTAATGTCTTTAAAGCCTCCATCCCACCCGTGTGATGACGTGAGACACAACCCACCAGGGTTATGATTGGTTGTGCAGCTTGAGGTAATGCACTGATAAAACACTAAACAACAACATATGCACAGCATTTGTAATGAGATTGGACTTTTAACCTTCTGAAACAGTGGGAAATAACGGGGCTTTTAAAAATACCAGCTCTGAGGTAAGGAGAGGGTCAGCCCAATACAATTTATAAATATAAAACCAGTTGCATAGCTGAGTTTCACTTTAAAACATAAAGTATTTGCGAGACTAAGAGGAAGCCAGAGGTGGAGTGAGAAAAAGAAAGCTGGCATAAAGGAAAGAACCAGAGACAACAGAAGAGATGGGAGAGGAGGAGGGTAGAGCCTCTCACAAACTACCCCAGTACCTCCTCTGGGGCTCCAACTCACACATCAGTTACTGGCTGTCCCTTGGCCTGAGCAGCAAACTCTGAACACCAAAGTCTGAGGGGTGACTCGTCCTCACTGACTGAAATAAAACCAAATGTTTGTTCCCCTGTAAGAGCTGCAAACATCACGTACTGACAGCTCCATCTGGATTGATGGACCACATGAGGCTGAAGCCAGACACTGAAGCTTTAACTGCAACTTGAGTGGATCCAACAGATTGACATGAGCCTAATAAATGTGGTGAACTTGAAGACTATCGTGGAATCACAGAATATGCTGAGCTGGAAAGGATCCACAAGGATCATGGAGCCCAACTCCTGGCTCTGCACAGAACAACCAAAGATTCCCACCAGGTGTCTGAGAGCATGAGAGTTCAAACTGTGGCAAAGCCAAGAAGGCCTAAAGTGAAGAACTAGTGCTGGGCACAAATATTCAAGTTTGTCAAATTCTGGCATCATTCTTGGTGGAAATACTGGACCAGACAGAAGCACACTGAACTCACATCTCTGCAATCTCAGCCAGTGGCACAGTACCTTCTATTCCAGAAGATATCCCTTCTATTCCAGGAGATATGCAACATTACAGGCCACTCAGTATCATTACTCAGTTCCCTACTGAATGAACTTCACTGCAGCTACAACTCTGACCTGCCTCAAGAAGAGCAGAAGGGATCAGTGGCTGACCAAAGCAGTCATGGGAATTTGATACATCAACGCACCTAAGAAATAGATCATCTGCCTTGACAACAAGAGAACCCAAATCTCTTCTCTTGGAAATGGAAAGGAACTTATGGGATGCCAGTTTCCCCACCCCTGTGATAACAACCTGGAACCCACCACATATCCTAGATGTCAGCTTTGCCATGTCAAACATATTTTCATCTTGGTGCCATCTCAGCTGGTGGTGGTTTTACCCAGGAAAACTCCAGTTCTACAAGACCTGTGCACTCATTTTAGGATATATATCCCAGAACCTCTTCCATTAGGATTGGTTCAGGAATCTACTCTGTTCAGGCCCTCCACTTCTCTTTCTTGGGCCTGATTTTTAATGGCACCTTTTTGCTTTCAAATCACAGCACCTGCACCAGCCCTGTGAAAGGCCTGCAGCTTGAGGAGTCAAGCAATTACTCACGGCACAGCCACGGCACTTGGAAAGTGGCACCTCCTGTTCACCAGGCTGCTCACAGCACTGGAATTAGCCTGGGACTGTAGTCCCTCATCAAGCAAAATGACTCAAGGAGGATTTGGCAGGGGAAAGAACAGCAAAATCGGACCTGAGTCAAATGCAGCTCTCCAAGAAATTCCTTTTCACTTGCGAGCGACGCGCAGACTGGAGCTGCCTTCCTGTGACTTACCCCCACCCTCCTGCAAGGCAGCATTAGAAAGGAGCCTGTCACCCAGGGATGTTTTTCAACAATACTTCATGTCCTCTTTTACTGTCTTCTTTTTAAGCCACTTCCAAACTCGGTTCCCTTTGCTCCATACTCAGATCAGACTAATAAGAACACCACCTCAGGGAAAAGACTTGTACACAGACAGACTTCCTCTTCAGAGGATCAAACAGACCAGACTGTTCCTTTTCAAGTTTTATTAATCCTGGTTCATAATTTCCACCACATCATTAGTCATTTCCTATTATTGAATAGCTGGTAGCAGCATCATCGCTCAGTAAATAGCAAGATAACCATGCCACCTGCGATTTCTTGGCTGATACCTACCCACAACCACATCTGGGTAAAAGACGGTGAGGTAAAATTAAAAGCCAAACCCTGTAGACTTTTTTTTGATCTGTGGCTCATTTCTTTTATTCACATCATCTGCTCAGCTGGCTACATAAGCTGCTGCAGTCCTTGTTTAAAAACAGCTCCAGAAGATTAACACTGAAACCAACAGTTTGGAAATGTGGTGATTTTCACTGGAATTCCCCTTCCTGAGGCACGCAGGGTCTTTGGGGAGCTTGCTGGTTATCAGGGTTTATTATTTGTTTGGTTTCCTAAGCTTTTCCTAGTTTGTCAACATACTTTAGGTGATTTTGACAGCAAAATGGGCAGAGAATTCAAGTGCCTTGGAGCAATCTGTTTTCTATTCAGGTTTTCTTGCCCCTTCCCTAATAAAGCTTATTTTTCTTAATAATATCCTTCTTTCTGCCATCTGGCTCAAGCAACTAATTGGGAAAGAGCACCCTGGTCTTTTCAGCATAGTAGCTATATACTCAGATTTCTGGAGTGTCCTTGAGGCACATTCTTCATTTTTCCCATGCTGAAAGGGTCTCCACACACAAGTTCTGGGTCAGGGTGGATCACTCTGTTCTGTGGTCAGGACACAGCTCTCTATCAGGAGAGTGTAGCTGTGATGGCCCAGAGGCAGCTGTTAGATGATCAGAAAGAGCTGTTCTCCCCTCTCCTTCTTCCCATTATCTCAGGACATTTTCCAGCCTGCCCTTTCCCCACGTGCTCCGCAGGAGAGCCTCGCAGAGTCTCCACGCCAAGTTCACAGCAGACAATGAGCTTTTCCACCATCTCCAGGGGCAGGGGATGGAGCTCCCAGTTCCCAGGCCTGTGAAAGGATTTCCTCCCTTTCACTTGTGCCTGTGAATGCAGCCTGGTACAGAGCACAGCCACCGCAGTGTGACTCCAGCAGACAGGAACAACTTTGGGTTTATGGCTGGGATTTCTGCCACAGCCTTCCTGCATGACCTTAGGCAAAAAGTCACTTGTCCTTAGACTTTCTCAGGACCTATTTCAATTCATCCCTGCTGTTGCGAGCACAAATATTGGTCATTAGAGGTCAGCTGAGTCCAGGTGAAAAGAGGTAATTAAATACCTAATGACTAATGCATTTAACAGCCTTTTGGGGAGTACACAGCTGTTTTTATCAGTGTGTGACCTGTCAGGACAGCACTGTCAGGCCTGCAGACTCCTTCTCCCATCACTGTGACACTTCCAGGTGGAGTTTGGTAAATCCAGGCACAGGATTATGTGATTTGGCTGCACGAGGCTGTAGTAACACACAGGTGACATCCTCACTGAGTGAGTCTCTCCCAGCACTCCTTGGCAGCTTGTGACCTGCTGTCAGTGGGAGCTTCAGTCTTGCCTACAAGAGCTGGCAATGCCTGTTTGCACTCATTCTCTCTGCCTACAGCATGAGAGAACTAGATTTTATAGTCCAAGAGGCCCAGCTCACCAGGTATGTGTTACTTTTTATATATATATATATATATATATATATATATATATATGTTTTTATCTCTTTTCCAAAATAAAAACATATACTGTTAATATACACACATTTGTATAGAATCATAGAATGGTTTGGGTTGGAAGGGACATTAAAGACCATCTTGTTCTACCCCTTGCCTTGGGCAGGGACACCTTCCACCATCCCAGGCTGCTCCAAGCCCCAGTGTCCAGCCTGGCCTTGGACACTTCCAGGGATCCAGGGGCAGCCACAGCTTCTCTGGGCAACCTGTGCCAGAGCCTCCCCACCCTCACAGCCACAAATTTCTTCCTAATATCTAATCTAAACCCCCTGTCTTCCAGTTTAAAATAATTGCCCCTTGTCCTGTCACTATTATATATTCGACCTTGCCAGTACAAAAAACTCCCTCTCCCTCAACAATTTTGGTTTTGGTTTTTTTTAATGCAACATACTTATTATATAAAACACACTTATATTGTAAAAAAGCCCCTAAAAACTAACTTCCCACAAGTATTTTTCAAATTCCCTTTCTGTTTGTGTGAACAGTCCATAACCACCTGTTCTGTTTTATACTGTAATACACAAAGCATGGGAATTGCTTAGGTTGTATATTTTATTATAGGCCTGTGATACAACCATCTGTCAAACTCTCATACTCTCCTTTCTCCCTGACCCATCACCCTAATTCCACATGATCTTTTGTGGCTCTGTCTCCTCTGTGGTGTAAGCAGATGGAATTATTCCCCTCTTGAGTAGGGAAAGGAGAGGATGACATCACCACAGGTCAAAAATATTGCATGTCCAGAGCATGATATTTCAAAGTATTTTGTGTTTTACATAATTTTTCATGTACACAGTTTGGAGCATTAAACTCACCTGCAATCAGATGAAGCTCAGCACCCAGAAACAGAAAAACATAAGGACAATAAAAACATCTCTCCTACAAGACCACTGTAGCAGCATGAGAGGTGCAGCTCACTGTCTAAATCCCAGGATCACTTTTTTCTTTTCCTGCTCCTCCACATCTCACTCAAACTCCCACACCTTCCCTCAGTTTGGATAGCACATTCCTTCCCCCAGGTTACTCCTCCTCTCAGCTTTCCCTAGCTCCTCACAGCTGGGGAAGCAGAATTAGGGTGAGGTGGCCTCAGCTCACCTTCACCTCCTCTAACTCCTTAGATGTCATCACAGACTCCTCACTGTCACACAGGCAAGAGACTCAAGTCCCTACTCCCTTCCCAGTGAACATGAGCTGATCCTCCTTCCTTCCAGCCCTGAAAAGCCCTAATTAGTGTTCCTAAAGAGCTCAGATTATAACAGCGTAAATGGCTTGTCTTCTTAATAATAGTAATGAAATCCTGGAATGACTAACTTGATAATAATTGCTATATGGGTATAATAAATTGCTTCTGCCACCTCAAAATGAATTTTCATTAATTGGGGCTTTTGTTCTCACAGTCACCAAGTTATTTGTTTGCCCTCCTGGTGAAATTCCTGCAGTAATGATGAGGGAAGCATGTAATGGAGAATGATGGGCATCTTTATAAACAAAAGTGGTCACATGAGCCATAAATCAGAGAAATGGGATCTGGTACAGTAACATCTCAAAATCTCAACTAAAACAGGCAAAAGCCAGTTGATCTTGATATTCTGTACAGATGACAGAGTCTTTATCTTCAGATCCTATAATCCTAAGAGTTGGCCAAAAGGAGAAATCATTTCCATTCACATGTAACAAATGAGAAATGAGGGCAGTGAGCAACTGATCAAAACCAAGGACTCTGAAGGAGGACTGGAAACTGAGCCAGGTTTCCTGAGACCCAGATCAGGGCTTGAACTACAAGATCCCCCCACACACCCCACCCTCCCCCTTTTTTTTTTCCAATCCCCAGGGCAACCTCTGCCTTTGTCAGGATCCCAGTCACAAAGCTGCTGTGTAACTCCTCTGTTACTCTGAGCACTGCTGAACTCCTGTGCACAGCACCAGCATCCAAGGGTTTGCCTCCTACTGAGGTCCTTCAGTCCCTTGCAGGATCAAACCCTGACAGCCCCATCCCCACAGCTCAGCATTTCATGTTCCCTTGCAGATATGAACAACGTGCCTTAATTCCAGGAAAGATCATGCTCTGTAAAACGAACAGGGGGAAGGGAAAGGTTTATAATGGAACATAATTATTTAGCAGTGCATTGAAGAGCTGCCTGGCATGGCCTGTCCTTGCAGACAGCACTTCCTCCTCTAATAGCTGTCCTGATAGCTGGAGCTGTCTTGGCTTTTATCAGCCGGGCAGCCTCGCACTCTGCTCAGACCCAAATGATCAAGTGGCCTTCACAGCTGCCACCACTTCCTATTAAAAGACTACAAGGGGCCTGCGAGATTAGGGAAGGATAAAAACAAGTACTTATCATTTGGGAAGCAACGTAATTATATCGCAAGCTTTATCTGTGAGTGGCTTTTTCCTTCCAGGAGGTAGGGAATAGAAAAACTTTTCACTTCATAATGAATCCTATTGAAACTCCATTTTGCCCTTGGCAAAAGGCCATTATCCAGCAGAAACATGTAATCATCCTAAAAATGCATAATGGCATGGAAAACGGACAAGTAGTTTCTTGAAATATTGTTTGTAAAAGGCCTAATTTATAATGGGGATTGTTTGTGTTAGGGCCTTTTGGCATGTATGGCTAACAAGAACTTGCTGTTCTGCTGCCAGTTCATTTAATCAAGAGGGCCTTGTGTCGGCCCCGTCGATATGGCCGAGGAAACAATGGGAGCTTTTTCCCTGAAACTGCCCCATCGTGACAGAGAGAGCACCCTGCTATTTAATCTGGAGCTGTTGTTCCTCTTGATAGACACCACTGCTGTCAGTGCACCCCATCCAAACATACACACTGTCAGATCCATTGCACTGCTGTGCCCATCGGAAAAAAAAATATTAGGAATGATCTGGCAGTGCCGCTAATTGAGGGCAATCATGGAACTGTGGCCTCTTTGTACCAAAGCGATTGTAGGAACAGCGCCTTCTCTACAGAACTGTAGCAACTCACACACAGCCAGGAATGGAACCTCCTGGTCTGGCACTTAGTGCTCAGAGTTGGATCGTGGGCAGGACTGTGTGTGTTTCCCCAAAAGTAAATGAAAAAGGCTGTGGTAAATACTCTTCACCCCTTTGGGGTATCTGAGGACCCTTTGATCACATTTTGTATCCACAAAAAGGGGCTAGAAATGTCCTCATTTTGTCTGGCTGTGTTTTTGTCACATATACTAACAAATATATTGATGCACTAGCTGTCCTGGTTCATGGTACACAGAAAGGTCTCTCTGGTGTGTGACCTCTGCAGATGCACAAGACGTGTCTGTAAGCTCTCTGAACATCTCTTTTCTGTTAGGAGAATCTTGTGTTCAAGTTCTGTGTTCAAGTTCAACTGTTTATGGCAGATCCAGCACTTGGCACAGACACTGGGACATGGCAGCCTTATTCTGGTGCAGAACTAAAGCTATTCACAACAGGCTGAAATGTTCCTGCCCCAAGCCTCATGTGTAGTTGTTCACATTAGAAGCAAACTTGACAAGTTAGAGGAATCACAACATTTGCTGTGTACCAATTGTGTTCAGTACCTAAAGGAGCTCCAAGAGAGCTGGAGAGGGACTTGGGACAAGGTCCTGGAGTGACAGGAAAAGAGGAAAAGGTTTCACACTGATGGAGGGCAGGGTTAGATAGGATATTGGGAAAGAATTCTTCCCTGTGAGGGTGGGGAGGCCCTGACACAAGCTGCCATGGGAAGCTGTGGCTGCCTCAGGATCCCTGGAAGTGTCCAAGGCCAGGTTGGATGGTACTTGGAGCAACCTGGGATAGTGGAAGGTGTCCCTGCCCATGGCAGGGGGTTGGAACTCGATGGTCTTTAAGGTAATTTCCAACCCAAACCATTCTGGGATTCCACGTTAAATTATCCATGATCCATGTGGTGGGGGTGGATGGCTGCTCCTAGCATGACGTGGTGCTGCTGGCCTGAGGCCTCAGAGCAGGGCGCGTCCCAGCACTGGGTGACACAAGGCCACCCACCCAGTGAGGAAATGCTGAAGATTCAGTCTGCTGCTGTGAGGAATTCCCTTGAAGGCAGGGCAGCACCACAGCCTTGTTCCTGTCGGCTGCTCAGCACTTCTGGTCAGAGCAACACACAGATCCAGGAGCTGCCTGGGTGTGGAAAGCAGGGTACAATGCTGGATGTGGGAATCAGGCTACAGATCCAAGGGGCATCACCACAGTGAGGGAAAGATGTGCTGGGGATGCAGTGACGAGGTTGTTTGACAGCAGAGTGCACTCAGATATGGCCTACACATGAATGCCAAGGAGCACAGTGTGGAGAAAAAAAGAGGAATCGTGGATTTCAAGATTCATAGTGCCAAGATCTAGACCCAAAAAGTTGCATCTTGTCACACAAACCAGCTGTTTGCTGTATATATAGCAGTTGTGCCCCAAGGTCTTGGGCACAGATGAGATCTATTGTGCCTGGCACTGCACATACATTTATTTTAAGAAAGTCCTTGCTACTAAGAGCTTAAAATAGACACAGAGTGGTATTTTTAACAAAAGCACAATAATTGCCACAACTAAAATGAAAACAAAGCTGTAATTTGGACAGCTTGACAGTGTGTGAAGACCTTGTGTAAAGAAATGTAACTCAAGAGATTTTTCACTTTTGAGCTATTCTGCTGAATCCATGGGTATCTCCCTAACATATAGAACAAAAAAGAGCCCTTCTTTATTTGCTCCAAAGCTGTGTTTGTACAGCAACTGCTGAAGAAAGACCTTCTTCCTTCCATAACCAAATAAAATGATCCCTTTGGTTATTTATAGTCCTCACAGCCCAAAGACATCACTTGGCTCCCTACCACAAGCCCAGCCATGTGTTACTATATTAAAAAATGCGAAAATGTAATTACGGGGTACTCAAGCCAGTGTCTGCAGACAAAACCTGCCAGGAGGAAGAGACAGGAAATGTGTGCCCTTCGGAGCTGCACTCGGCTTTTCCGCCTCAGGACTCCACCAGGGCTCACAGAGGAGGGATGGGGGCTGGCTCTGCAGCACAGTGAAGTCACATCTGCCTTTCAGCAGAAACCAGCCTGCTGTAAACTGCAAGTGCAATCCTGACCAAAAAAAAAAAAAAATCAAATTCCCTCCCTGCCAATTCCAAGAGCCGCATCATTTACGCTTGGTCACACTGCGAGCCACCCTGTCTGCCCACAGAGGGGAAGAGGGAGTAGGGTAGGATGCAGCAGGACTTACCTCCCCTGCACAAGCCTCTTGCATCTGTCTGGGAGCTTGGCCTTCTGTGGTGAAGCCATTTCTTACATGTTCAAATAAAGAGCAGAGCACAGAGACCGAGTTCTTGCCTTTTCACACTCTCTTCCACGTAAAGGGGTGGTGCTCCCAGGACAAAACACTGATCTCGATGTCTTTTCTCAGCTCTTGTGCATCTTCCCAGTTCACAAGTCTCTTCTGTCCAACTGCTCATTACTGTCCCTTCACTGGCAGCTTCTACCCACAGCAGGACAGCACAAGGAAAACCTGTCACCCTTCGTGATTTAATCCAGGTGTTCCTGACAGGGCTGCAAGCTCCAAGCATCTCCCCATAGGCTCTGCTCTTCTCCTGAGCTGGGCTCTGTACTCAAGCACAAATCCTGGCCAGGGTGACTTTTCACAAGGGTTAACAGCTTTAGGACCTGGAGATCCTCATTCTCCTGTCACCTGTTTAAGCATCTCCACATGCCCGTGGAGGGGGAGCAGCTGGGAGATGATCTGGAGAAGGTAAAGCTCCCACCTGATGTGCCCAGTAAGCCTGTCCACGAGTGGACACCTTTGGAGTCACATACATGACTCCAGGTTCACACTGGTCTGGATGGAATCAGAGTGGAGTTAAGCTGAGACAAATCCAGGCACAGCACCACTTTCTCCGAGACCCCAGGACACCCACACAAGTAGCTAGTGAGGAGTGAAGGAATGAAGAAAGAAAAAGCACTTTTCCTCAGGGCACATGAGCTCTGACAGGAAACTTTAGAGAAACTCTGGGGGAGGGATAAGTCATTTGGATGATGAATTGCCCACTGGCCTTCCACAGTAATTCCCAATCAAATTGTCTTTAGGAGGCTTCCTTCAAAGCAGGGCACAAAATCCTCTTCTAAATACACACAGTCTCAGGGAGAAGAAGCCACATACGTCTGTAACCTCACAGTATGTTATGTGTGTGTGTGTGTGTGTGTGTAAATATGTATGTATATATAAATAACCTGTGTTAACAAAGAGCTCACAGCCAGCTGTTCACCTGCTCCTTCTTTCCCATGTCAGTCTCTTGTTTTTAGCCAAACCAAGGCCCATCAGTTTCTCCCTCATTACTGAGCATTCACTGACAAAAGGGTGTTTACTTGCTGTCAGAGAGAAATGCAAGAGATAAGAGCAGTTCTCCCGACCCAGCACTGCCAAGGCAGCCACAGGAAAGGCTGGAAAGGCAAACTTTTGCCCATTTTCAGTGGAAAAAACCCAGCTTTCCATACTGTCCAGCCAAAGCCAAGCACTCCTCTGTAATGCTCACTTTGTAAAGCTCCTGCCAGGCTCATTCGCTTTGGGAATTTGCAATAATCTGCAAGTTTCAACAATTTTGCACAGTCTGATTCTGTGATTAATAAGATTAAAGATCTTGCCAATGGAAGATGAAGGACCAGGATGTTCCCGTACCCTCACACCACTCGTTTCCAAACTTGTCCATTCACGCTGATTGCTTTAGGCTCTCTCAGACCCTGCTACCCTTCCACGTATCCCGCTTGACAGTGCCTCGTTTCTGCAGCATTTCCCCCAAATTCCCTGCTCTGGCCAGAGCCGATGGGACCTCTCCAACGCAGTATCGGCAGTGCCACCTTCTGGCCTGCGACACGAATCCCAGCCACCAGCCAGGTCCTGCTGCTGAAAGATTGGACAACCCGCCCGACCCCTCTAGGGGTACAGATCGCATGGCCATGAGCCAAATCCCACGGGAAGGTGATCCCCAAGGAACACCAACTGCGCGGTTCCAGTTCACCAGATGGAAGAGCTGGGAGCACTCGTGTCCTTATGGTGTGCCCACCACAAGTAGGGTGACACGAGCCACTTCTCCCTGCACCATAACCAAGTGCCACCCTTCCCTCCAGCTCTATGTGGACCATCGTGGGAATCCTCATGCTGTTTTCCCCCACAGGAAGATGTGCAAGTAAAGGAATAACTACTGATTGCCTGCACTGTTTTCATGGCATCCCAGAATGGTTCGGGTTGGAAGGGACCTTGATGACCATCCAGTTCCCACCCTCTGCCATGGGCAGGGACACCTTCCACCATCCCAGGGTGCTCCAAGCCCCATCCAACCTGGCCAGGTTGACACTTGACACTTCCAGGGATCCAGGGGCAGCCACAGCTTCTCTGGGCAGCTTGTGCCAGGGCCTCACCACCTTCACTATCAAGAAATTTTTTCCTAGTATCTCATCTAAAGCTCCTCTCTTTTAGTTTAAAGTTATTCTCTCTTGTTCTATCACTATATGTCCCTGTAAAAATCACTCGCTATCTTTATCTTTTTTGGCCTGGTGTCCCAGGATCTAGAAATAGGCTGCTTCTCTTGCTCCAAGTAGCCATGTGCAAACTGTGCTCCAGTATCAGTTCCCTGCGTCCTGAAAGGAGCAGCCACTCTGCAAACAGCAGCAACTCTACATTTATTTTCAGTGCTTACAGCTCTCACCTGGCTGGCAGATGCTCCACAGCTACTTTACAACTTCTGCCCATTGACAAGTGCATTTCCATCCAGGAGAACCTCAGATCCATACGCTGAAGAGCAGCACCATCAGCCACAGGAGGGTAAAAACCTATTTTCAGGAGCATGTCTGTAAAGCTGTTCTCTGGACTTCAGTATTTATGCTCTACATTATTTACAGCCATACTAAAAAATGAAGTGCTTCGTGGAGCTTCTCTGTGGCTTTTGGCCACATGGAACAAATGGGATTTCCTGATGCTTCTATCACACTGGCAGCATTTCAGCAATTCCAGTGCATCTCTCTGGAGTGCTTAATGCTCATTTATTACAGACCCCATTACACCACTGGCAGTGGCTAAAGGGGCCTTGATTTTGGCAGAAATGTCACTTACGCCCACCTTATGTCCTTTTTAAAGCATCTTGGTCTGGTATAAAAGAGGAACTGTGTATTGCACAGCTCCTGCTTCCATCCTGGAAGCCAGAAGTTTTCCACTCACCCTGGCTTTGGTGAGCTGGGAAGACAATTCCAAGGAAGAGTCAAGCCTCTTCTAATATTTATTTTTCCCTTTCTTGCATCTATCAAGCCCTTTATAAAGCTATATTAGAAAAGCAGGGAAAAGCAATAGAGCAAAAGCAGGACTTGTGCTGGAAAGGATGGAGTTCACTCTCTGGGGAATATGTAGCTACAGCACCTGGAAGAAGCCTGGGGGATTGCAGCCCACTGGGACATGGTGCTGGGAATCCCTGCCTGGAAAAGGCCTTTGGAAAGATGATGCATTTCTCTGTCTTCTGGAATGACGTCATGAAGACTGCAAAACCTCTGTTTGCAATTCAAACCCAAAGGGTATCCCCAAAGGGATAACATTCTTTCTGGTCCTGTTGCAAGGAGGCCACGGAACCACCATGTGACTTTGGGAATTTTATCCCTGCCCTCTAAACCAGACAGAAATCCTTCCTTCCTCTCTGTTTGCTTCTTCAGCCTAGAAGTTCTCCAAGGCAGGGACTGCCTCCTACACACACAGACCATGCCTGGCACAGTGAACCCTGATCTTCACTGAATCACAGAATTCCCTAAATTAAAAGGAACTCATAAGGATCACTGAGTCCAGCTCCTGGTCCTGCACAGGACATCCCAGCAATCCCACTCTGTCCCTGAGAGCACTGTCCAAATGCCCTGGCAGCCTTGGGGCCATGACCATTCCCTGGGGAGCCTGTTCAGGGCCCAACCACCATCTGGAGGAAGAATATTTTCCTAATATCTAATATTCCTAATATCTTGGCTGGCCACTGCTGTAGGACACGATAATATTTGGATGAGGACAGTTTACACATGTGGGAAGTCCCTTCTAGAAGAAGTCTCCCGACTTAGCCTGGGAACTGCAGTTGAGAGATGTTATCATAACAAAACACAGCCTTTATCTCCCAGTGGGAAATCTTCCAACTTCCATTTTTTTCTTAAACCTTATCCATCCTTTCGCGAAATACATAGATTAAAAAATTTAAGAACTTCTCAACTGAACTTACATTTCTAAATATGATTTTAAAATTCACGTACAATTTTGGTGGTAAATGGGCAGAATTCCAATCAAGCTATCACCACTGCAATTAAAGTGATTTTCCCATCTGAATATATCTCTGACATGGAAAGAAATTACACTATCACTGTATAAAGCTGTTTTGATAGATCAGTTCCCTCAATGAGCATATTTTATACTCATCAAAACTATTTATACATCCTCACATAACAGAGCTATTCTAGGAATTTCAAATCTGAATAATAATATTAGTCATTCTTGAAAGAACAAACACATGCAGTATCCTCAATAATGCAATGTACAAATCCCTAGGAAGAACCCTATTCCCTTTTTTTGCCTGCTCTTGTGCACATTCCCGCATGCCTGCATGGCTCACACATCCAAAGATTCCATTCAACCCAACTGAAGAGCAAAAGGAAGGAGTTTCAGGCTATTTTTAAACGTGCACAACATGCACCAAATCCAAACTCCTTACCATACGCTCCTGAGAGCTTTTGTAAAATCCAGCTTAAGGGAATTAGGCACTCGCATCTAATTGAATTTCGGTGCAACATGGACACCTAAGTCCTTGAAGCTCCTTTGGAAACCCCTGTCTTATCCAATACAGGCTTCATTTTCCAGCTGAGAAATACCTTAGTAATGGTACACTTAACACTCAACAGCCATTTGACCTATTTTACTAATGTGTTTGGGAAGGAGGTTAATTAACAGTGGATAGCCATATCCTTAAGCTTAATTTTTCCAACAACCCTGCTCATAAAAGGAAAAACTGAGTACATATTAAAGGAAGCAAGCAATTAAGTTGCACAAATAGTGAGCTCATTGAACTGCAGCTGACTTCTATCATGTCAAAGAACAACTAAACACAGAAGCAATGAAAAGATTGTTGCCACGACCGCCACTGAGAACTGCCTGGCAATAAAGATGAATAACTTCCTACTTGAAGATTACTGATTAAAGCTCTTAGGAACCAAAAGGTTAGACATAGGCATATCTGGAGCAAAATATTTTAATGCATGTTTGGCAGATTCTGTAACATATTTACAGTGGATTTAAAGCAAAGATTTATACATTTATACATTAGCATTAAGCAGCCTTTAAAATCATGGCAGTTCCAAACATCACAAGTACAAGCGTAACTGGTTCATTTTGATGCCTTAGAGAAGGAGCTACCCCTGCTGTTTCCTAAGGACAGAGGTGGGGAAATTGAGTATTCACTGTCTGAGTGTGGAGTGGGAGGGAACTGGGCCTAGCAGGATGAATCACAGAATCCAGAATGGATAAGGTTGGAAGAGACCACTGGAGGTCACTGAATGCAACCTCCCTGCTCAAGCAGTGTCCCCTAGTGTGTGTTACTCAGGATTGAGTCCAGGTGGGTTTTGAATATCTCCAGGGAAGAAGACTCCACAACATCTCAGTCTGTTCCAGTGCTCAGTCACCTCAATGGTGTACAGAAAACTTCAGGCCAGCACTGGATGGACCATTTCCACCAAGCTCCATGGCAGAACATATTACCATCATCCCTAAATGTAGCTCTTAACTGAGGAAAATTCTGCTCCACAATAGATATAAATACATATAAATACAGTTAACCTCATTTCTCACTTACCTATACCAACAAGATCACCAACTTGGGAGCAAAATTCCCCAGAGCAGTATTTCAGAGACTCTTCTCCCCTATTTCTTGCTATGCTTCCTTGGAGTGTTTGCCTAAAAAGAAACACTGGTTGCTTGAAAAGGAATTTTGGTTTTCATGGTATTAATGCTGATATTCCCTGATGGAAATACTTAGCTGGGTGTTTCTGTTTCACCTGGCCCACCAAGGCTATAATAGCCAAAATCCAGTGCGCCACAGCATCCACTGGGATAGTTGCTCCATTAGTACAGCAGCAAACCTCCCATCTTGGTAATTTCTAAATAAAAAAGATGCAAACCAGCCAGTTCAGGAGAGAATACTACCTAGGAAGAGTGTCTGTGTCCCAGAGGAGCTGTCCTAGGATATGCCCATGAGGCAGGAGCTGTGCAGCATGGAAATCTTCCTCCTCCTCCACAACACCACTTGCAGCAATGCTTTTTGGATTTCCAGTCCACTGAAGTTTTCAAATGCAAGTGCAGGCTGTTTAATAGAAAATCAGAACTTAATGACAGTAACTGTGCATTTCCAAGAGACATCCCATAGAATTCTATAGAGGCAAACTGTGGCAACCTCCTTTTGCTGCATCCTGAGACTTCCTGCACCACAGTCTGAAAGCCACTGGCCCAAACAGATGTGTACAGACAAGAGAGAAACATCAAACAAAACTGCTGGATTCCAGTGGTGGAATGAGGGCAATGAACTATGCAGAAATGCAGGGAAAACAACTGGAAAGGCAGTTTGGCTGGGAGCTGACAGTGAGAACTTACAGGCAGAAGACTCAGGAAAATTTTATTCAGATAAGTTCTGATTATTTGCTGTCTGTGACTAAATACGAGGCACCTGCAAATGCAATAGAGCAAAAATCTACAAAGCAGAAAAGCTGCTTCATGCAGAGTCCAGGGACAACTGACTTTGTCTAGCTTCATTTTAGGTAGAGAATCTATGTGCAGTTCCCTGGCAAAGGACCATAAATATAATTGTTATGCTCTTAGTTCTCACTGTAAAATATTTCTGTGCATGAATGACATGAATTTTGAGATCACATTTTTGAACACTGGATCCAAAAAACAGACAGAAATCTGTGAGCTCAAACAACAACTAGCCCATTGGCTTTCAAGTGCTTGACCTTTATTTGTCTCACAATCCTCCTCCTTGAACTCCTCAACTGGCATTTTCCCCTGACTTAGGGAGATTTTGGTGCAAGTAAATTCTTATTCCAATCACTGAACGCTGATGGAAGCAAGACTTGCTATTACAGCTCTTTTTAGTCTGACTCGGAAATAAATAATTTGGAAAAAGACCTTCATTTCCACCTACTTTCTCCTCTGATTTGTGTCTTTTGGCCTTTGAAATTTTTCTGAATCCACTTCCCCTGCAGTGAATCACATGAGGAAGTAAAAATCTTAATTGTAACACGAAAGTTAAATAGCAAGACATGACTTCATTGGAGTGGAGAAAAAAGAGCAAGGGATTGCTGGATGAGGTGAAAATCCTCATCTTAATTCACAGGACTTCTTGGGATTGATACAATACAAGCACATGTGAATACAGGGAAGTGGGTTTTTTTAACGTTTTTATTTTAGTGCCTTTCCCTATCCCATTTGGCTGAAACCCTGAGCTTTAGGAACATACTCACAGCAACCACTAACACAAAGCACAGAAATTAAACCTCATGTTGATCCAGAGCAGGCAAGACTTGCAAATCCAAAGTGTTCACTTACCTGTAGGAAGGTAACAACAAGCATTTAACTGGCCTGTGAGTGTCTCATTAGCATGAAGGTGATAGTGAGCCTTGGCAACATGAAAGACAGGCAAGATAAAAGGACAGTAGTGGGAAATACAGGAACTCTAATTACAGCAGCAGCAGGAAAAAGAAACCCAAGTGGTTTGCAGTGACTGTGAAGTCAGGGATGAGCACGTGCTCTGTGTTCCATCTCTGTCCAATGCCAACAGTGGATTAGAGTCCTGGGCTGTCTACCCTGGCTCAAACTATAGGTTCTGCTGTCTCTAATTTCAGAAATACCCAATATTGGCCAACAGCTTAGAAACAGCACAGCCCCGATTGTTCCTTCCAGCCCTATGATCTATGAATCCTCCCTACATTTATAGGGAGGAAGCAGTTTTTCAGCAGTTAAGTCTTTTTCTAATAAGACTAATTTCAGCCTCCCCTGACCCATACATTAAATTAGTTTTTTTAAAAAATTCATCTTTGCATTTAGTATCCACATTTGCTGGACAGTGAGAATTTTGTGCACAATAAATACCAGCATAAGGCATTTCCTACCTATGGATGTTTAAAAAGATAAATAGCTGTGGCATTTTCAAAAGCATACATGTTTTCTCTCTCATAAATATTTTGACCTAAAAATTTTTAATTTTCCTTATATTTGTGGGGGCTTTTCAGTATATTTAAGCTCATGTCTTCTTCTCATGTCTGCAATTTTTAATTCTATTACTATTTTCAATACATTAAATTACATTTGTTATGCAGCACTAGGCTTTGTTCTTGCCAGACTACTGGAGCAAAGTGATTCCCTGGAATATACCCACTGTGACAAGAAGAGCTGGGAGAAAACAAAAGGCATTCCTGCACATCACACAGACAGGATACACCCATTTCTTCTGGGAAAATTAATGACATCTCAGACATATGGATATTTTTCATTTTGTGTGTCATAAGTGCATGAATCGCCACTTTTGTGCAGGTTTTTAAAATGTCAGACTGATAGAGAAGGCAGGAAAGCCAATAAAGGTAAGTGAAACATACTTCTAAAGGAGTTTTTCATGCTCCTTAAATCAAAGCTTTCAAGTCTGCTTCCAGAAGCTCAGCTTTTCATATCTTACTAGTTTGACAATGTTGTAAAATCTCCTTGGAACAGATAAAAACTCGAGAGAGAACCATAAAAATTGACATCAAAATAAATGAAAGGAAAACCACCACATACTACCTTGACTAATTACATTGGCATGACCAACATGCAGGAGATCCTGCATGAGGATGGAAGCTCTGCAAAATCAGGCAAGGACAGATCTCAGCCACTTTCAATTTAGCAACAGGTTACTGATTGTGCTGAACTTGCAGCTAAAGCTTCCAGCCAAGGATTAGGGGTTTAGGGCTAAGGTGAACCCATTTTATCCATCACAACACTACATCAATTCACTGAAAAAAAGATGAAGAGAGGTCCCTTAGGTGTTCACTATCCAGCTGATGACAAAGCCTCTCCAAAGGCCATGGGAGTGGCCATGCTACTCTCGTGGTTATTCCTTAGGAGGTTTTAATCAATGGCATCTGCAGAAGTAACACAAGTAAATGGAAATTATTTTACTGCTGAAAAGACTGATTCCATGCTGGGATAACATGGCATGACTGGGCTCCCAGCAGACAAAGCTTCTACAAGAATAGGAAGGAATTTTACAGAGCCAGAAGATCTTCAGCTGCCATTTTGCCCAAAATAAAACTTCAGTTTAAAGAGTTGGATTTCTGCTGGATATGTAAACCTGATCTTGTTATTTTTCATGTAAAAGTCCTCCTACCATGGAAAAGAAATGAGTGAACCAATGCAGCTTAGCCTATGAGAAGAAAATCACAACCTCCTGAAAGCTGGGTCTGACTCTTTCACACTGGAAAACTCAGTGGAAAAAGTTCTGCTTGTGAAGAAAGCCCATTATCCAGCTAATTCAGGTAGAATCTGTAATAGGAGATACAATTTTTTTTTAAAAATGGAATTTAAACTATTTTAAATAATCATCCACCACCTCAGCATTCCTGGCACAAAAAAGCCATCAATACTACCTTCCTCACCAGCTTGCTCTTGGAGAAGGATGAGCAAAGAGACACTTCATGTGCTGCTGCTTCTCACCTCCAGGAAAACAGCATGGAAAGAATCTGCTTGTCACACTAGGAATTGAGGAGGGGGTGGGTAAGAGTCAAATTCATGTCATTACTGAGAAGTAACTCTTTTTGGTATAGGCATTACTCCTGGGCTCATTATGAGGAACTATGAACTCAGTTTGACCACTGTGTTGGCGGGAGTTTCAGCAGGAGTGGGGGGGAATTGAAGGGGAAAAAGGATATTAAATATACAGGATTATGATAATAAACAATAAGGTTATTTTAATGCCATTCTAGCATGTTTTTTCAAGCAATTTTAAAATTCATATGAAAAATACATGCACATAAGGAATTTAGGGTTAGATTTCTTCCTTCCCCACCCCCCGCCTGCAGCTACTCCGTTTCTCCTGGCTTGCCCTGTTTGCTGAGCCACGTAAGTTGTGAGCAGTTTATCTTCAGAGCTGTTTTGCTGGTTTGTTTGTGTTTAGCTGGAGTTCTGATCCTTTCTGGTTAGCGTCTTTCACTGGTAATTACAGGCAGTGTACCGTGAAAAGGTTAGTTTGGTCAGTGGAGCAGAGGGCTGGGCGGGGGGAGAGGGTTAGGAGAGTTTATCAAATGATCAGAGATGCCTTGTTGGCGCTCATCCTTTGTAAACAATAAGAAATGTCAGCGTGGCTGGTTGCTGTCACTGCTGACAGTATAAAGAGCAGAGAGTGTAGCATTCTTTTGGAAAGCTGGTTTACTGGGAGAGGAAACAAGGCTATGGGATGAAGGCACTTGGTGGATATCCGAGTACCTTGGGAAAAGAGAGGAGTTTGGGCTTCTCACTCAGCAACCTAATGAAAACTAGACAAATAGTCCTGCATTTAATATATAGTTTCCACCAATTCATGCTTCTTTTGTTAGGAACAATTCCAGTCTGTATTGGAAAGAGACAGTTAAATATAAAGAAATCATTTCACATTGACAAGCAAGTTTCAGATTAAGAAGCCAGAGGAAGTTTATGAAAGGAAAGAGAGCTGCATTCGCATAGGTAAATTTCCATTCCCTGACCTCACATTCCTTCAACTTTGCAACAAAAAGGGGGAAAAAAATCTGATGCCTGAACAAATAGTCAAATGGTAATCGGGAAAACTAAATAAGCATGTGTTATGAAATGCTAGGATACAAACAGCCACAAGTAAACCAGAAACTTTGAAAGGTCTGTGAAGGAACTGCGGCAAAAATAGAAGCAACACGAAACAATTTACAAACACAAAGCTATACCTGCAGGCAAACATTTATCTAAAGGAACAGAATGTTCTGCTCTTTAGAATCTCATAGGAGAATGTGTCCTGTAAAAACACAGATACTTTTCCAAGATTTAACTGGATCAGTAAACCCAACCCACCGTATTATGCAGCATTTCTAATATGTGGCTGATGTTCCTAAACTAAAATAAAACCTGGTGTAAAATAAAGGCAGATTTCCTCCAAGAAAACAAATCACACGTGTTGAATTGTAATAAACAACATACTGTCAAAACAGTATTTATTTAAAACAACTGACAGCACTCCACATTCACTGCTGCCTTGACACACAAAGTACTGAATGGATTTTGAGAGTTATCAGTCTATCAGTCACCCTGGGAGATTTATTGCACTCGAGTCAAATAAAACTCACAGAGCTGTTTAACTCTTGATCTTCTAGACTCCACAGAAGGAAAAGAAGAGTGAAATTAGTCTGGGAAAACAGGTAGGCTCTCTGAAGCAGAACTTCAGTCAGTGTTAACTGTCACAACTCCCTTGCACTCCACTCCTAAATCCATAGAGATAGTCCACATCCATCCCTAGTCCATAGAGATGGCACTGCCACATGCACATACATATAAAACCACATGATAAATATACTCATACACCCAAAACACAGACATTTAGAGACACAGAGGTGCCAACATTCTCAAAATTTAGTGCTTTTTCACTTCATGCTTGGGGATATCTGGTGCCAGAGAGACCTTCCTCTGGGAATCACAGCCCTGGCAGGTGCCCTAAACTGGGCATCGACATTGCTGTGTTTCCTGTTTCCCATGTTTCGCTGTGAAAAGAATGTTTAGTAGCTGTAAGGGACTCTGGAACAGAGCCCCAGTAACCTGGAATTTCCCCCTTTATTTAGAAACAGGTTCTGGGTCACAACAGTAAGAGAGGATTTAGACCCAGACACAGATGAGGCCTCTGAGCTTCCACTGACACTGGTTTAGACTGCTGGAGTCAGCGAGGATGTCATGAGCTTCACTGGGCACAAGATCAGGCCATACCTCTCATACCTAAAACTGCTTTATTTCCTGGGAAATCCTACTGCCAGTGGAATCAGCAGGAGTTTCACCTAAAAACTTAATAACTTATTCTAGAGCTTTTATTCCTCAATGATAATCTCGAAACAAAGCGGGCATTATCAGTGACCTAGTCCTGCATAGGGGTAAGTGGACCTCTAAAATATTTCTTTTCCTTTTTTTTCCCTCGTTCTTTTTTAATTGCAAAGTAACAAAAAGGAGTCTTGCTGTTTGGATCGCTTTTCATGAAGTAAATCTACAGACCCAGTCTTTAAGAAACGATTGTTCTCAAACTGCTTTCTGAACTAACAAATAGTAAAAATAAAATAAAATAAAAAAGATCTGCCTGTCATGGGAGTTGGTCAATAAAATGCAACAGTGTTTATTACAACATTTAAAGTCTGTGATTAAGAACACCAAAAGGCCTAAACTAGAAAGGGTTTTAGCCTGTAATTTCCCTACAGTCCTGGCCTGTACTTCCTTATGAGTTAGCTCAGCAGGGCTTTTCTTCCATGTCCATCATCAGCTTGTAATTATTGCCATTCTCAAAGCTATGCCAGATGGGCTCTTTAGAAGCCGGCATGCAGCTTGTTTATGAGAGAGCGAGCTGTAATATTACTCTACACAGAGACCTATCTGGTCCTAGTCAAAGAGCCATCGTGTTCCCCCCTCCCAGCCCTCCTCACTCTCCCTGCTTCCCTAGGCAAACCTCTCCCTTTCAGCTTGCTTCCCCCTCGGAATGGGCACGGCATGGGGGATACTGGAACCCAGAACACGGAGGCTGAACCCTGTCTCTCACTATTCACCCTCCAGAAAGGTGTGTCAAAACCCACGCAAGACACTGACTTCGGGGAGAGTTCCCTCTTTCTCCCACTTCCTTCCTCCTCTCTGAGCCTGTTTCTCTCTTAGAGAGAGGACTGAGGTTTGGGGACTGGATGGAGAGGATAAACATTCGTGGAGAGGTTGAGGTTAAGCAGTGGTGCAGGGAACGGCGAGAGGGAATAACCCGGAGTTCATCTCGTTAGAGGCGGTCAGCGTTAGATATCTGGGAAGGCCAAGACAGTGCTTCTATCAGTAGTTAATGAGGCAGGACTTGCAACAGATAGCCACTTTTAACTTACAAAAGCTTTTAGATGTCTCTGTTTACTTTGATCCATTTCAGTTCATTTGAGCCTTTTTTCTTTCCCTTTTTTTTTTTTAAAACCTTCCCCCCTCCCCACAGCCACCACAGATAAACTGCCTTCCCCCTTCTCCCTCCACCCTTAACTCAAACAATAGTATCATTTACCAACTTTTATACTTAACAAGTTTGAAGATCTTTAGTCAAGTTCTGCTACAATGGCATAAAGAAAAAACATGGCTCTTGAGAACACCATCATAAAGAGAGAGGGAGGGGAATCTGGCTGCAGAGACGTAATTAAAAAATCCGACTGCCGAAAGATAAATGAAAGGAAGGGGGGTGGGAATAACAGGAAAGGCTGCATTTTCAGGAGAGATTTAAAGTTATTTGTTCCTGATTGGGGGAACTGCTCATTCTTTTATCCCTTGTTATTTTATCCATGTGATGCCAAAAGAACTTTCTTTGTTAAAATGTTCTCAGAACGGATAAAACTAATTTGCTGGAATGTGAAATAATCCAGAAAGTAAGAGGACTGTGCCTAATGTTCACAGACTGAGAATGGCAAATTAACCGGCCACAGTTTCCAGTCCCTGGGGCACAGGACTGGAATTTAAAGCTTCCGAAGAGAGCCCTGGTGCTAATGGATTTGCATGAAACTTGGCATGCTAATGGAGATTGTCTCTTGTAATGAGCTTTTAATTAGGTCTGCTTGGTGCTTGACCTTCTTGTAATATGGGGCCACTCCTCAGATGACAGCATTTCTAACCCACAGGTGTGGATAAACAGAGCCTGTAAACAGACACGACTTCCCCCACAGCATTCCCCAAATCTTGCCACTTCTTTCCCTCAGATTGCTCGCCTCTTCATCAGTCATCATTTCTTCCCTCCTGAGAACATCCTTGCCCCCTTGATTATTATTTTGAAGGAGATTTTAAGGCAGTTGTTTTCATTTTCTTGTCTGTTTAAAGATAATATTCCCACCCATTTGGAAAACAAAACAAAACCAGCCACAGGAAGCTGCTGTTGTAAGTACACATGGGCAGCCACAGCATGGCACAAGGATGGCTCACGGATTCTAAGAGTTCTCTGGATTCCCACTGTCTTTCCAGAAAATAAATGTGGGGGAAAGCCTTTCTTTGCTAAACAGGCAGCCAGAACAGCCATATCTAGACAGACCAATGAGCCCAGTTACTGAGGCTGTACCACCCTTGAATAGCCCTGAACACAAGGACATGTATTTTTGTGTTTTCATATTCCACCAGAAAGGGTTTCTTACCCCTCACTGTGGCTCTCTGAGTCACCACTCCTTGCCTTTCATGCTTGCAGGGTGCCCTTCAAACGCTGCCAAGATGTGGTAACATGCTGGAAAGGCAGCGCCTTTTGGGAACTGTGTGAATCACTTCTCACAGCACCAAATTCTCACTGGGGAGGCTACCAGCGACCATGCTTTCCCAAATGCTCCAGATCCTCTCACTGAGGAATTTTTCCTTAAAACTCTGGGTGTGAACCATCTGAATATGTAGCTAAATAACAACGGGTGCCAGTAAATAAATATAAATCCTTCTTTCACAGCCTGTTCCCCTGGTTAGGAATACAACCAGCAGGCAACCTCAGAGGATACATATTCATGGATTCATAGAGTGTGAGGCCAGAAGAAACCATTAGATCATCCAGTGTGATTTCCTATATATCACAGGTCATTAACTTTCACTGGGTTACCCCTGTGCTGAACCCAATAATTTGTGTTTGACCAAGTGTCGCTCGTAGCTGACAAGAGCCTTTCATGAGGACGGCTGGTCTTGATATGGTGACATCAAAAGATGAAGAATCTATTGAGCCTTTGCTACAATCCTTGGGTTCTTTAATTATTAAATACTCCTTTCATGAAAAAAGGTCTTATTTGCAGTTCGAATATATCCAGCTTCTGGCTAGCAGGTTTCTCCAGTAAATTTCTCCAATGGCATTTCTCCAATAAATTAAAAAAACACTGCAAGTATTTTGTATCTGTGAAGGTATTTGTACTCTGAGATAATTTACTATCAATCTTGTTTTGACAAGATAATCTAATTGAAATTAGGAAGCCCTTGCTTAATTTATACTTGCTGGGAAAGACTCAGAGCTACCTGCCAGCAATGAAAGTGAAAAGGCTCTAAGGAACAAAATCTGCCAGATGGAGGAGGATTACTAAATTCACTTTAGATACCTACATTGGATACAGGGATATCTATCCCTGGGCTTGTCAGGAAAGCAAATGAAATAGATAATTTAGGGAACATATAGCTTGGGTTAGTTTAGGGCACTATGTCTGGAAGACTGATACACCTTAATTCTCTTCTGTTAGTATTTTGGGAGTTAGACAAGTAGCTGAGGTGTAGACAACTTGTGTTAACATCTTTATGTGGAATTGTCACTGTAACATCCAAGTAAAAATTGTATCAATTCATACCAACCTAATTCATACCAACCTGAAATTGAATAAAAGGTTTTTTTCCCTCTTAAACTTATACACAAAGGTACAAAGTGCCTTCCTAAATAGTCTGGCTCTATCCAAAATAACTCTTAAAACCCTATTACTGCCACAATATGAACCTTCCCTTCTCTTCCTTCTGTCTGGAGCAAAGGCTTCAGATGGAAAATCTGAAACCAAATATTATAATTTAATCAAAATGCAGACACTCCTCTTGGCAAATGCTTCAGATGAAGATAAAGGACAAGCATAAGACAAGTTTGTCTTTGTGGAATGAGTCATGGGAAGATCAGCTGTCAAGGCCTACAACTCATTCGGTTCTTCTTACAGATGTTTTTACAATTAAGAAAAGTGACTTGAGTGTCAAGTGGGAAAAAAAGTATTCCCCCAGGATTCATCCATTAACTCTGTCAGCAATACCCCAAGCCTCCACATCAGAGCATGTTCCTAGCCTGTTGACAATACAATAAAGAATGACTATTTACCATATGGTAATTATAGTTCAAGATGTGTTGTCCACATGGATTCCACTTTTGTGTCTCATGTATCCATACAGACAGTTGAGGTCTTTTAGATAGCAATGCCTTTGGAAACATCTTTATGGCTGGATTTGTATGTCTTGTGTCTTCAGATGAGCTACCACGACCACAAAATACTTGGTGAATGCCTCAGGACTGTGAAAAGGTCAAAGAGAAAAACCCATATTTGAATCCTAGTGAGATATCCTTATGGATAACTTGAGGTAAACTGAATGAATGAGCAGATGAAAGAAAGTATCTTGCCACCAGCTCTGTAATGAGGTATTAGGGAGGAGTGTTGAAAAGCCATGGAAAGTTGTTGAGATATTCAAAACCCAGGAGGGGATGGTAAATCTTTTTTTTGTGGGTGAAAATATAGCAGGGATTTTAAAAATGTCTCCCGATTGTAAATTCTCTCTCCTCTGGATCTAAGTTATGGTAGAACCTACAGTGGTGAGAACTGGGAGCAAGCTATGGAGAGATTGTGTCTAGCACATTTCTAAGAGTTGCTGTATGAGTCAGGAACTGTTTCTTTCTCTCCCAGGGACTGTAAATCCTAGATATATTCCTCTGCACATCACAAGTGTTACAAAGGATGTAAAATGCTCTTCTCAAATCTGTTGCGGCTTGGATGCTTCGACAATGATATGACACATATGAATGTATTAAAATTGACAATTAGAATTTTCTCTCAGAATTTTTCTCCCCAGATGGCCTAAGTCCTCCTGGTGAAACAAGATGCAGTGCTCCTTGGAAGACTGACAGGTAACATCAACTCTAGATATATATATGGAAACCAAAATCAATAATCTCAGTACCAAAAAAGTTTGATCTCTTTTTTCCCAATAGGCCACAGGAATAGAATCTAAACTGCATAATCTAGTTAATTAAAGTGATGGTGTCTTGTATAACCAGTTTAGTAAACTTGCTCCTGTCCCTGATGTTTCAGAATTGCACCAAAAATAAGTGATGTAGTTACTACTTGAATACTTAAGGTGCAAATCTGTTAATTTGTTGGATAGGAATTCAGGATGAGTCTTAATTAAATGCCTTCCTTGGAAGAAAAAAAAGATTAAAGAGATCTACCATTAGTTGCTTTCCCTCTGCTCTTCTTTGCTATTGCTTAAAAGAAATCAGAATTACTGGATGACTGAAAAAGAACAATGGAAGGGTGATAAGTAAAAAAAAGTCTCCAGAGCATAGTCAATATTTGAGAAAAGCTTGAAAAAGAACAATGCCTTTGCAGGTGAGTAAGTCCTCTTGAAGCCTTTAACTGACATTCTTAACAGGTGTGTGAAAATATTGAGCACTCCTCAATTCTTCAAAGGTTCATTACCATTTCAGCAGGTATTCAGCAGGTTTTGGATGTGCCTCCTAGATGGAAACAGCACATGACAACAGGCCTGGGTAGAAAATTTCATTTATTTAGCTTCAAGATACACTGTTCTAAACTTTCCAGCTAGGAAGGAGGTTTAATGCCCTTCAAGAACAGACTCACTTTGCCTCAATGAAATTAGCAACTTCCTGGATAAATTGGGGAATGCCAACAGTGCAAATGGGGATACAAAGTGATATTACACTCTCCATGAAAACAACCAGCATTAGATGGATCATCACTTTTTTCAGGTCAGAAAACCAATACTGTTTTGGCTAACAAAGACTTTCCAAATCTTCTTAGCTGGTTCTTGTGCCAGCTTTCTGAATTAGGAGGAATTGGAGGGAATGTGGATAGCATTTCCAGTCTCCACAGGGAGAAGTTTCCAGCCTCTGTTGTTAAAAGAGGCCAGAATACATTCAGCTAAAAGTTTAGTCCTGAAACAAAGGTGAAACTTTCTGTTACCTCTAACTGTAAATACAGGTGCATCTAGAAACTTTTATTTCAAGATTATTGACCATATTGTGTAACTTCTCAGGGGTCATGTGCTTTCAACTTCTTTATGGAGTGATTTTTATTAGGTGATCTTAGAAAGGTGGAAAACTGAAATTCAAATTAGACTTCAAATTCAAACCAGCACAATCTCTTAAGTTGTAATTGAATTTAAGCTGCCTCTTCACCCCAGAGATTAGACCTTGTTCTCCTCAAATACAAAACTGTGTGTGAATCTGAATATCCAGTGGATGTTTGCCTGTAGAGCACATTTAAGTAAGAGCAGGAGAATTGCCATACTGGGGCATATCAAGCATCAATATCTTTTTCCCAGTAATGATCCTAAGGAGACATCCAGGAAAGAGCAAGAACAGGACAATAATTTCTGATACTTGTCTGAATACTGTTCAGCTCCAGCTGTGCTCAGCCTGCTGGATTTCATGGTTCTTCTGTTTAGAAACACTTCACAGATCTCTCTTACAACTGCTGGTACAGACTCCCTTGAAACTATTTTTGAATCCATCTGCACATCCTCTGATGAGGAGCTCCAGGGATGAACCACCCATCTCCTCTGTCTGGTTTGAACAGGACTCCCATTAACCGATTTAGCTCCCATTGCCCTCTAGCTCTCCTACTGATACATGAACAGCTGATCCCTATGGATACTCTGCATCAGTCAGTCTTGACAGCTTTTCCAGGCTAACAAATCCCAAACACCATCCCAGGCATTTATCAGCCCTATTGTTTTGTGAGGGTTCCTGAGGGAATGGCTGGAGCTGTGCCAAGGAGAGTTAGATTGGGTATCAAGAAAAGTTTCTTCCCCCAGAGGGTGCTGGGCACTGCCTAGGCACCCCAGGGAACTGGTACATTCCCAAGGAACTGGCACATTCCCAGCAGTGTTTGGACAATGCTCTCAGGGATGCACAGGGTGGGATTGTTGGGGAGTCTGTGCAGGGCCAGGGGTTGGACTGGATGATCCTTGTGGGTCCCTTCCAACTCAGGATATTCCATGATTCTGTGATTTTAAGAGCCCAGAATTGTCGACCATGCTGAATGAGTTGGCAATAAATTGATTTATAGAAGAGTGTATTGATCTTCTCTTTTCATCTGCACTCGCTTCCTAGTGATTCCTAATACATGATTTGGGGCCTTTTGACTGCTATTAAGCATTGAACTGACATTTGCACAGAAGTGTAAAAACCCCTGGTGATCAGTGTATCTTTCTTCCTGAGTAGTAGTGCCCAGTTTAAAGTGGCAGTGGTCAGCTTAAAGCTGCTCACTTTATAGTAAAGCCCAGATCCCATCTCCCACTGTACATCCATTTACAGGTAGGTCTGTTGAATTTCACCCTCTATTTTGTTTATCAATCACTCATTCTTGCCAAGCTCTTTTACATTCTTTCTCTATCCATCAACAACTTTATTCCCCTGACTAAATCCTGCCTCATTAGCAGATGTTCTCACTGTTTGCTCTCCTTCCCTTATGAGTGCATTGAACAGCACAGGCTCCACTGGTGAACTTCTCTCACTGCAACAACTGAGCATTTATTTCTCTGTATCCTCTTGTTTTAAGTTGGTTATTTACCTACGCAAGGAGCTTCTCTCTATCCCATGGATGCTGAGATTCATTAAAAGCCTTTTGTGGGGAATTTTCTTTACAGTCTTTTGGAATTCCCTAGCTGATTATAGCTATCAGATCAGTCTATTCATTTTTTCATTGATCCTTTCAAAGAACTCTAAGACACTTGTAAGGTAGGACTTCCCTTCACAGGTACCACGTTGACTCTTCCCAAATGAGTCATATTTATGCATGTGTCCATTACATTTTACTAATTTTTCCATACAAACTCCTGTATTACACTCTTGTAGTTCTTTGGACCCTGGTTAAAGTATTTTGAAAAACTGATGTTACATTTGACCCTCCTGAAGTTGGAAAAGACTAGGAAAGTTGGAAGCTATAAGGCTCACACAAGTGACCCATGGAACAGCTGTTCAGAAATTATCTTGACTTTATAGCTCACAGAAATGGTCAGAGCTCAGCCAAACTGCTCAGCTCAGGCACCAGAGATCCTAATTGCCATGACTGCTTTTGCTCTCTGTGTGGAAACTTCGAAGGCTCTGCAAGCATCCAAAACCTTAAACTCACTGCTCTATCCAGACACTGCCAGTTTACACTCCAAACTATTTAGGTTTTGTAAAAGCAGACAATGAGGGCTTTGTTCAAGAAAAATTCAAGTAAGCCAACAAATAAACAAGACAAAGATAGACCCTGTGGATAAACATTTCAGATTGGACATTTACAGTGTGGTTTCAGTTATCAAACCCAAGTGATCCTGGTGAACAGGGCAGGGAAGTCACTTCCTTGTGACTCCAGTTCCTTGTGACTCCAGTTCCAACATCCTCGTGTTCCTTCCACATCTGCCAAATGTTTTCCAGGAACCAC
The DNA here is from genome assembly GCA_024500445.1 of Entomyzon cyanotis. Lineage (NCBI taxonomy): Eukaryota > Metazoa > Chordata > Aves > Passeriformes > Meliphagidae > Entomyzon > Entomyzon cyanotis. Next base: position 2,811,143 of record JAKEPQ010001030.1, read on the forward strand.
ATTTCCCTGCTTCACCTTGTCCATACCTTTACCCCTTTCACCCCAAACTTAAACTACCTCATCCATTTACTTTAGTCCTTCCCAATTAGTTAATCTCCTCAGGGTAGAGACTTCCATCCCTTGGGCTCCCAACATTTTAATGTCTGACTCTCAACATTAATTCACTTTCTTTTATATGCAATAGTGATGAAGGGTCAGACTATACCCACTATTTTACACATGACACTTAATCAGAGAGAATCTAAGTTACTGAGGCTCACCGAGACAATCTGTCACAGCAGAAAACTGAACCCACATCTCCCAGGTCCACAGGAAATGCTGTTATGATGGACCAGCTCTCCTCTCTCAGGTGGTGATTCCACTATGGAAGTGGTAGTAGCACGTGACAGAAAGAAATCAGTTGTTCTAAATACACATAGCTCACCCTGGTCTATGGTCAGACTTCTGTAGTGCTCAAGTCACAGATCTGATGTTTAAGCAGGAAAAGCAGAAAAAAATTGAGTGGCTGCAGCCCCATCCTGAGATAAAGCACTATCAGTACTCTGCAGGTCAGCTAAAGGAAGGCGTCCAAAGAAAATCCCATTCGCCAGCAGAGCAGGGCAGTGATTTTGTGTAAAAGAAGCCTCAGCAGTGGGTAAGCCTGGCAGCTCTGGCAGCATCAGCCTATTTGTGCTAATGATGACAGCTGCACAGAACTGGGAAAGTTTGTAACTTTGCATGTTTCCAACTCATCTATTGCCCTTTTCAGGACTGCTATCCAACTGGAATGGCCCAAGGCCTTGTCTCACCCCTCCCTGGAAATGGAAAGGCAGCTGGTATATTCCACACTGTACCAAGGGCCTGTAAAAATTTATGTTATCCAGCTGGCCAAGAACAGGAGGAGTTTCTAGAGCTAAAGCCACACTCAGGGACTGGTACATTTGCCAAGTGCCTACGGAATGAAAGGAAGATGGGTCTCAGCCTCAGGACTCCACTCCTGCTCATGGGTCCCATGCCTGCAGACCCCTTGTCGTGCAAGCATTCCCAGACAGATCAGGGAACAAAGTGTCAGACTTCCTTAGACTACTCACATGAACCAAACAAGTGGGATTTGGCCTGAATACAGGAATCAGTCAGTTATCCACTGCTAAAATATAGTGGATAATTGAAGATGAAAGGCAGCTGTAAACAAACAGCAGACCAGAATATTACACTATTCAAGAGCACTAGGACTGAGCAGCACATGGAAAAGTACATTCCTATCCATCTGAAATGGCAGGATAAACTTTGATAAACAGGATGTCATTATCAAATTATGGGTCAGATAAAGTGTCCTCTGCCACACAGACAAGACTGAATGTTGTCACCCACAGACGAGGTGATGCCAGGAACTGGCCTCTCTTTCCTGGACCCAGTGGGAGAGCTGAAAATAGTGGAGGAAAGGAAAGGGCAAGAGCTGTGAAGAGTAAGGTTTTCTGCTCCTGCGGCTGGGGAGAAGGGGAGAACAGCAAGACAGCTGCTGTTGCTGCTGGGAAAGGCCACCTCTTTCAAGCACCCCAACTTCTCCATCAAAGTGGTGGTGGAAGAGATGGCTTTCCCAAGATCTGGCATACACCAAGCAGGTGGCAGGGCCAGGAGTCTGCCAGCTCCAAAACAGCTTTGCCTGGAACTACAACCTGCCGTGGTCCAATTAGATATTCAGACCAGATGTATGAGTCTGCCAAGGAACCCATCCTGCCCTTGATTTTTCTTCTCACCAACAGAACCAGAGCCAGCATTAGATGCTGGGGAATCCCCATCTCTCCATTGCCTGCTCCCACACAAAGTGTCTGAAATACCTCCTGATACCCTGTGATGACATCTCTGTGCTGTCTCATGGCACAGAGAATCTGCTAAAATCCACCACCCTGCTGCATGTATAGGACCTCCCAGCTGGGCATCTCCAAAGACCAGCCCTGTCAGGTCCTGCACAGGTCTGGCTGCAGTCCAGCTGACCCGAACAGGCAAAGTGTCAGTCTCATTTACTACGAATGACACAGCCACAGCCACATGGTGAGACTGAGCTTTGGCTCAAATCCTTCAGAATAATCATTCCTGCACCACCCCCAAGGAACTGGGAGAATCAAGTATGACCCCTTCCCTGCTCACCACTTGTTGCAGACTGGGGGGGAAATATGGCAATACTGTGGTCAGAATATCTTGCTTTTCCCTCATTCCAGCTCAACTCCACTGGCTGGCACACTGTGATAGAAATGAAGCAGCTAGAGTTTCTTCCTGACCTTCTTCACCACTGCCCTGCTCATCTTTGCACCATCACTCCTGCCCCTCATCTCTGGGGGAAATGGGGAACCAGAGGCGCCCATGCTGGGTGGGAACCTTGCACGTCCTCATGCAGCTGTGCTATGGCTGCTCCAGTTGAGCACATACTGCAGAGATGATTCAGTCGCAGTAAACTCACCACAATCTGTGTCTTTTCCTTTTTTAAACACAATCATTCCGTTTCCAAGAACAGACCAATAGCTTTTATAAGCCCTACAAATATTCACCTTTAAAAATATGCTCCTTCTTGCTGGAGAAATTACTTTTATGTCTATTTTTAAAGTACAAAGGAGTTGTGGTTCTCCATGCGGTTTTACAGTTTATGGTCCCACACATTTTGCAAACTGTAAAATACGGATGTTTCCCTAGTGGAAAAATTTCACTATAAAAAATTCATGGAGTTTCCTGTTTTCACATGGGGCTTCAGTATTTTCTCTTTAAAAAAAATATCACCCCTGTGGAAGAATCTGGTAGAGCTTAATGGCAAAGGAGCAGCATGCTGCAGATGTGGGAATTGTCCAACAAAGTGCAATGGGAAATGATAACCTCTGTTAAGAAAGTCACTGAGTAATTCAGAAGTCCCTATTACTGTTTTCATATACTGATTTGTACCTTTCTAGAGGAGGTTATTTTTCACTAAAAATTGACTGGGCTCAGCCTTGTTACAGCTCATGCCACTGAGATAGAACAGGGTAACAGCCCAGAACAGAGCTCGCAGCCCAGGAGTGCATTGGGACACACAGCATGGGGACAGAGGGATCTGCCAGCATCCTGGTGTGTGCAGCATGTGTCACAGTGACTCCACAGAGTGGGGTGACAGTAGGGACCAGGACAGCCCCTGGAAAAGGATCAGCAGGACACTAAACATACAGAGAGCATTGGACTCACAGCACAGGCTGCATAGGCTTATAGCAGAGACTGAAACATCACAGAACCACAGATTCATAGGATGACTTGGGTTGGAAGTGACCTTAAAGATCATCTCATTCCAGCCCCTGCCACAGGCAGGGACACCTTACACTATCCCAGGGTGCTCCAAGCCCTTTCCAGCCTGGGCTGGAACACTTCCAGGGATCCAGGGGCAGCCACAGCGTCTCTGGGCACTCTGTGCCAGGGCCTCACCACCCTCACAGGGAAGAATTTCTTCCAAATATCCCATCTAACACAGCCCTCTGTCAGTTTGAAGCCATTCCCCCTTATCCTGTCACTATCTTACCCTTTCCTCAGGAAACCTCCCCTTGTTAGTAATGCCTGGAGGAGACTCTGGGGAACAAAGGAAGAAAAATGTGCCACGGGAGAGAAAACATGGAGGTCTTAAAGTCTCCTGGGATGTCGGAGTGGCTGATGCAACTTAGATACCACTTGTTACTCAGGGCTTAAAGTGCTCAAAGGCAAACCCTCTCTCTCCTCAATGCCTTCTTTCTATCCTTCACACCTCACTTGTGTACAAGAGTGACAACGTGACTTGTGGCAGCAGCAGGATGTCACTGCATGGCCACCCTTCAAGGGAGCATTTTGTGCAAGATGAGGACTGATCCAATAGCCCAGAGAGAGGAACACTCTGCTACAGCCTGGGGTGAGAACTGGCTGCCTCCCTTCCTCCTGGAAAGCAGGATCCTAGATTACAGCAATGACAGCAGCAAGAATAATACTTTGCCTGTGTGTTCAAAGCCCTGCCTGGATTTTTCTGTGGCTGTACAAATGGGCCTGTTGACAAATATTACTGCTCAACACAGCCTTTGCTTCCCATGTATCAGTAAATCACCATGGCTGCAGCAAAGCTATGAGCATTTGTCTCACAATTCTTTATGTACAGTCATGATCTGAGCTCTCACAGCTGCCTTTTCCACTCTATTTGTTGTGATTTCAGTAATACAGGGATACCTGGACAAAATTAAAGACTTGCTTATCACATACTCACCACATAATGTTGTCACATAACGCTTATCACGTAACACTATGGGTATTTTCAGTGTACCTCAGAGAGGAAGCCCACCAGCTGGGTAACAAATCTTTTCTAGAACTTTTTGCACCTGGAGTAATATCTTGAAACCTCTACAAAACCTGGTGAAAGGGATTCTTTTGTCACAAAAAGAACAATTTTTTTGGCTTCTCATCTCTCATCCCAGATGAATTTGCCAAATCAGAAAATCCAGTGCTGTAAATGGAGATTGTGCCAGTTCAGTTCAAGACTGTCAATCTAGAATCTGTTGTTCAAATCTGCAGATAACACAAGGCTGCCTGCAGTCTAAGACACCTAGGAGTCACACTGGAATATCCTTCACTACACAAAAGCCCTGGAAATTTACAGCAAGGCAGTGTAGAGCCAACAACTGAACCATTCTTTTATATTTTTTAAATTTCTCTAAGTATTCTCTGCATTCCCTCTGCAACTCTCTGTTTTTCCACACTGGCCCAAGGGCTGACCACAGATGGGGACAGGGATTTCTCTGTAGAGTCTTCTGTGTATACACAGGCTGTGCAGGACTGTGGTGCATGAGCTGGTCACAGATTTCTCCACACCCAAGGCATCTACGAGCTTTTCTCCCTGGGCTGGGAAACAGCACAGCTTCACATCCCAGAACTCAAACTCAATTCACTTCCTACTCCCCCTCTGTATTCCTCCTTTTTTTTTTTTCCTTTTTTTTTTTTTTAGCTGAATGGCCATAAACTTCACCAGCAGATTCCATAAGGGTTATGTTACACCACCACCTGACTCCAAATCAATTACAGTCCAAAGGGATAGAGTTGCAGAGAGTCTGTGAAGCCCAGCCCTGGGGTTTCCATGAGGGACAGAGAAACTACAGTGCTAAGAGCAGAGCCTGGAGATCCAGCTGAACAGAGTGATTTCACGATGAAAGCATGGACTGGGAGGCAGGAGAGCCAGGTCTGTGTGCCCTGCTGCTGGCTGCCTGCAAGAGATCAATCTCTTTATTTCATATCTCAGTATAGGGCTCCTTGTACACCAGAGTTCCCCATTTTTGGGACTTCTCAGAGCTATCATAACACAAATATTTCATTATAAAGATGCAGAATGTTTTCTGGAAGACAAAGGCACTGTGAGGGTCTGAGATTTTGTTTCAACACAGCACCAGAGATTTCCACAGCAATTCTAAGAAATATGAGCATATTGATCAGTTAGAGCTACCAGAATAACCCATATTCTTGTCTGACATCCATCATTAGAAGGAAATCACAGAAAGATGGGGATGGAAGGGACTTAATTCACTAGGTTCTGTTTCCTGCTGTTACAAACAACTGTGTCATATAATCCTTTTCATAAGTCACACCTGACAAACAAACAGGTGTATCTTACAAGGCTGAACTTCAAGGTGTAACGTAAGAAAGCAAACAACTTTCTCTGCAGCAGTGCCTGTGAAGGGTACAGACACAGAGATGAGATCAGGCAGGGTTTGGATGCCACAGATCTCATGAATGAGGCCCTCCACCATCTACACCATTTGTGCTCCACACCAGAAACAACACAGAGCACAGAGGACACCTGGCTTTGTGCTTATATACAGAAAAGGCTGAGCACAAGGACTGCTCATTTCTTCTTCATGTCTTCCCAAGAGAGACTGGAAAATGGATAGAAAATACAGTATTTCGTACAACCCCGGGACACAGGTTGCACAGCACAGCATTGTGCACTACCATGTTGAAACAGCAAAGGTAATTTGTTTTCTGCCAGTGTTAGCAGAAGCTATAATATGCCTAATGAAATGAAGTTCAGCTCTTTCCCATCCAGTTCTCTTCAGCTCCTTTAGCTTAAGGTTGAACTCAACAAATCCAGAAAAATCTGTGAGATTTTTCATTTAATCCTTCATTTATCTCACTAAATGGAGAAAAACAGCACTCATCAGGCACTGTTGCAAGAAAGAAATGGATACAGGGAAATGTGCTGCATCCCTGTATGTCCCAGTGGGGCACAGCCTGAAGTCTTGGCTCAGCTTGTAATTCAGCAGAACTTGGAAGGATATTAAAGAACAGAAAATGAAAGAAAAAGCGAAGTTTTCTGGATAAACCAGTGGAAGATGCTGTTGCTAAGCACCTGTTCGATAAGCTACGTAAAGAAACATGACACATCACCCAAAAGCCCAAAGCCAAATTTCTCTCAGGCACAACTCTACTAAATCAATCAAATTACACAAGGAATGACCTTAGTTCAACACACCTCTGCCTAGCAGCCACTCAGGGTTTGCCCTTCCCAGTTTTAGCACTGTTTCTCCAAAAGAATTGCGATGGAGAGCAGGGAGTTCACCGGAAAGTCAGCCTTTGTAGATTTGGAGTTATGGGGAAGGGAGGGGAGGGGGTTACAATTCCTCTCTTGCAGAACCTGCCCTGAACTTCCCTTCTGCAGGAACTCTGAGCTCAGCACATATGTTAGCGCCTTTCAGGGCATTCAAACCAACGTAAGCACAGAAAGGGAAAAAATCTTCCCTCGCCAGCTTTTGATACAACCTGGAAAACAAACAGCTTGGAAGAGTTCCTTTTTCCTCAGCAGTGAAAATCGTGGTAAAGCACCATCTTGATAGTTCCCAAAGAGATTCATTTACAAAGATCAGTATAGGGAAGGCTTGTTTGGTCTCCCGAGATGTATCTCATCCTCTGACAATTCACTGAGACCTTTGCTGTATCTCGCTATATGTGTATAATTATCTGCTCTGATACCTGAGCTCCTATGCAACAGTCCTACTCCAAGTAATCCAAACTATCCCCAAGGCATGGCACACACAGAATGGTCAGGGGAGAGAGGGGAGGAGGGGCAGCGGACTTCCCTCATTTGCCGCTGGAAATCGGCATTTTAGGGCCTTGTAGTCATTTCCTTGCTAGTGTCAGGAAACTTTTTGTACATTTATATAAAATAGGAGGCCAGAAGTGCACACCCCCATCTTACTTCCTAATATATTATGTTCTCCCCTGCCGAGTCCTGGGACTTAGTCTGGATTTGGTAACTGAAGTAATATAAATGTTAGCTAAGAAGTATTCCAGCAATATGGTTCCAATTTAAGCTTGTTTTGAAGTCTAAAGAACTAATATGTCTCAGAGATTCTTCACTGGATGTTTAGCTCTAATGTAATTTGTGCAGGAGTGCACACTGCTCTCTAGAAGCCCTTCTGCAATGCTCCAGAAAACAGGTTCCTTCCCAAGCAGGATGGGATCATAGAATCCCAGAATGGTTTGGCTTGGAAGAGACATTAAAGATGATGGAATTCCAGCTGCTGTGCCATGGGCAGGGAAAGTTCCACTAGACCAGGTTGCTCAGAGCCCTGAGTCCTTGAGGATGCAGAGCAACCATGAGCTCCAGCCCTGGCTGGTACTCACTGACCTCTTGTGAATTTGGAGGCTTTGCTTAGGGAATGGTGTCCTACTTGCCAGGCCTTGAGGATAAATAAATGAAGGCTGTGAGCTGCCACTGGTTTCACTCCCCTTTTCCTCTTGTTTCTCAGAGGCGAAACAAGCCACCTCTGAAGGAAGCCATGCTCTGCAAGCTGTTTGCACTTTACTTCAATAACATGCTTCTTGCAACGCTGCCTTTATTTGTGTAGACATGCATTCTCAAGGTTTGCCTGCCCCCTTTTCCTCCCTCACACCCCTACGGAGCCCCTGCCTGAATCCAAGTAATGAGCTAACCCATGGAACTCATTGCCCTTTATCTTGCTGGGGAACGTGCACCTTTTGAACTGCCATCTGCAGATTGTGTTGATGCACTGACTTGTTAACTGTGCCATACTGTGAAGGAAATGGCATGATTTAGATCAAGTGCTCTGGACGGCTGTTCATAAGAAACACTTGAGCCAAGCTGTTACTGCTCAGGATGTGCCCTGGGGAGAGGGGTTTCGTTTCGGGTCATGCTCTTGCCTTGTATGAGGGCAGGCGCAAAGTACTGAAATCACAGTCCTTCCCTGAAGCTGAGGGGAGGGGGGAGGAGAAACATTATGAAACCATAGAAGCGAAGCTGCCAAATTAACTTCTCACCCTTTCAATCACACTCCAGAGGATAAAAGCCTAACATTTCTGCCTCAGAAACAGGCTCAGTTTACACCAAACAAGTTATTTCTCTAATTTATCAGACTTGCCAGCTATCATTCTAATTATTGGAAACCTCAGACTTTTTATGAAGTCAGATGTACAGCGTTATTTGCTTGGTTGTAACATATCACCAGATAAATAGGTCTTGGGGAAAGAAAGGCTTTTTAGAAAGGGATCTGCAGGTTTCCTTACACAGTTAGGGGTTTAAGAACACTATCACTGTGAAAAAAACGTGGTTCTGGATTTAATTTTCTTTAAAAAAAAATGCTATTTCCAACATAATGTAACATAGCTCAACATGAGAGGAGGAGACTATGACGGAAAGCTCATCAAAAGACTCCCGTTGACTTTCACTGGCTTTGGATCAGCCCTTAGCTCTTTATCTTGCCTTGCCTAGTAGCACAATCATGGAAACAAGCTAACACCCAGCAGCCAGGCCAGGCGGAGGAGGAGGAGGCAGCAAGAGCCATCGGGATCGGCTGCTCGCCCAGCCACTCCCAACACAAACACTGATTTGTCCATTCTATGTAAATGGATGATTAGAGTCATTCTCTAAGACAAATTTACTTTTCTGCACACTCTAAATCTGTTTAGTCACTTTAAAGGTGTCAATTATTGGAGCATGCTAAGACTATGAATTTCTTAGTAATAGCTTTAATAACATTTTGAAATGAAAAGCAGATACCTTGAAGTTGGCTTACTTTGAAAAGACATATGAGTAGATCTGGTTTTAATTTATGTCCTATTCTACATCTGGAATCCCTTATAATTAAAACTAAAAGCTGGACTACTACTTCCACCTGTCAAATGATGAAAAGATGAATGCACTAATAGCTTACTAAATAGCCCAACATGATCGAGTTTACTTTCCCGTTCTATACAGTAAAAAAGGATTTTGGACAGGAGGCTAAAGGTCTTTGGTCATTACTAATAACACACTTTCAGTATTAACCTACGTACCCGACTACCAGCACCACCACCAGCTCCTTTTAGCACCAAGATCTCTAAACTGCACTTCACATTTTGCTTACTTGTGTCTATTCAGCTCTGCTGCTGCAGCCTCTCAAGCTTTTCCCTACAGGTGGATTTTTTCCCCTATAACTATATTCAGCCACTCCACATTTTTCTTCTTCTCATCTTATTCTCTCATTAACTACTTTAATCCATCAAGTTTTCCATCTGTATTTCTGAAGCACACTTATCCCAAATGACAGCTTTCCCACCGATGTGAGCAGTTCAGGGCATGTGGCAGCTTGGGCTCTATTTTTGCATCTTCTGGTCCCATTTCTTTATGAACCCATTCCCTCCTGTTCCTGCTGATCCACCTGCCTCATCTTACTACGCTGGCTGATTCATGACAATTTCCCTGGATGGATTTGCACAGAACCAAACAAATCAGGACCCTCAAAAGATAAGTAAGGCCTTGAGGTACAGACACTATAAATAAAATGACAGCTGTTGGATTAATGGGTTAAAACACAATAAAAATACTCTCCTACAGAAATACTGACCATTTTTTCCCTAATGTGTTGATACATCACCCATGGGTCTTTATAGATACACAGTCAGATTATGAATCTTTTAAGGGAATCCAGGAGATTCCAGCCCTTCAGTGAGAGCACACAATCTCTGGAGCCCCTCTGCTCTGGAGCCAGGCTGGGAGAGCTGGGGGTGTTCACCTGGAGAAGAGAAGCTCCAGGGAAACCTCAGAGACCCTGCCAGTGCCTAAAGGGGCTCCAGGAGAGCTGGAGAGGGACTTGGGACAAGGGATGGAGGGACAGGACAGGGGGAAGGGCTTCACACTGCCTGGGGGAAGGGTTAGATGGGATATTGAGAAGGAATTCTTGGCCGTGAGGGTCATGAGGCCCTGGCACAGGTTGCCCAGGGAAGCTGTGGCTGCTCCTGGATCCCGGGAAATGTTCCATCCCAGGTTGAATGGAGCTTGGAGTAACCTGGGCTAGTGGAAGGTGTGGAACTAGATGATCTTGAAAACCCTTTCCAGCCCTAACCATTCTGGGATTCTTCTGGCCCTACAGAGCCATTATTTCCAGCATGTTTGCCCATTCATCTTTAAAGATGTTGAGAAAAGAAACTCACCACCCAAAAACCACCAGAGAGGTGAATCCATTTGCAGTGCTAAACCATGGAATCCCAGAACGGGTTGGGTTGGAAGGGACTTTAAAGTTCCACCTCTTGCCACAGGCAGGGACACCTTCCACTAGAGGAGGTTGCTCCAAGGCCCATCCAACCTGGGCTGGAACATTTCCAGGGATGAGGCAGCCATAGCTTCTCTGTGCAACATTTCCCAGGGCCTCACCACCCTCACTGGGAAGAATAGCAAAGGAGTTCATTTCAAAAGGAAAACTTTGGTTCTGTCCTTGCAGAATCCTTGCAGCAGCCAGCCAGCTGTGTGGGCTGTCTCTGAAGATTAATTGTCTCATTGCCTGCTCTTGTTTCCTCTGTTCATAGAAATATGAAAATATCTGATCTGGAAAATGGAATTTTACTCTGCTTGCTAAACAGCTTGGAATATTCTAAAATATGAGGGTGTCTGGCCTAGATAAAGCAGTCTAATTAACACTGTTGTTGGTATCCTCGCAGCTATTGCTATTTCCAGTGAACAAACCCCCCTCCAGTAGTTCTTACAGTTCTGAATATTGCTGAATATATTATTTTCATATTACTGCATTCCTCAAAGGAAAATAAAAGTCTTGTCTCCTGAGTTGCTAGAGAGCTGCCCAAAAGCCTCCTTGGCATGAAAATGCCAAGAGACATGAATATCCCAGCAAAATGCCTGAGCTCAGGCAGGGAGCTATGGAAAAAGCTGTCCCAAATATTACAAATGCGCAGCACTCGGCCTCTTACGTCAATGCAAAGAGTAATGTTTCGGCTGCCCCAGCAAGTAGGAAATGATGCAGGTATTAAACATTATTACGAGAACAGAGACACATTAGTTTCTGCTTATGCAGTAGGACTGTGAATGGAGCTTTTTGTTGGGGAGGATTTTCATGGGGAAAGTTAATACACTTTGTCCAGACCATGAGATGGTACAAATCAGTGTAGTTCCATCTAAATCAGTGGATCAGTGTTGATTTACAGCAGCTGAGGATCAACCCCCTGTTTTTTTGGCCTGCTGAGGATTGTATAACATATACTGCCCAGAAACACTGATGACAAATTTGAAACTGTGTAGGGATACACTGAACCAAAAACCTGATTCGAACCAAAACTGGCTACTCTCCTTTTAAATCACTGAGAGCTGCTGTCTTAAACATTACTGTCAAAGGAGCATTTTTAAACATGGATCAAAATCTGGTGGCTGCACCCTCAGGTTGGTGCCACGCATGCTGCATTCCATCCAAACTCCAACCCGCTAGTGCCGATTCATAAATGATGTGTTGGTTTAATCTATTTTTCACAGGGGGTGTTTCAGAGCAGGAAAATTAGAAACAGGTAGAAGGGACTCTTATTACTGTCTCATAGTGTGCTCTTGTACATGAGGATTGGATTAAGATAACATCTGGTCTATATTTCTTGAACTATTTCCCTTTTATCACAAGAAAATCGGCAACCCATCTCACAACTGCTCCTAATTTAGATCTAAATATCACTGATGAAACATTGTACAACATGCTGTTATCTATTAAAATGATTTCCCTGAAGGAACAGTGGATACTTTTATATTTTCCAGTGAAGCCAACCATATTCCCCCTTAGCACTAACTAGTCACCATATAATCATATACTCGAATGGTAAAAGCAAAGTCACTTTGGATAAAGCAAAGAGTGCCCACCAAACCTTCAGCTGGTGTAAGTTAAAGCACATTCACTGATTTCAGGCCCATTTACACCACTGTCCTTGTGATAATGGTCTTGGCTCACACATGGTCTGAAAAACTGCAAGGTGCTGAAGATCTTTTGCACGCATTGCTTTTAAAAGGAACCAGTTAATTTATACAGTCGAAGAATCATGGAATGGTTTGGGCTGCACAGGACCTTAAAGATCACCCAGTTCCAACCCCTACTATGGGTAGGGATGCCACTCACTAGCTCAGGTTGCCCCAGCCAGCCTGGCCTTGAACACTTCCAGGGGTGAGGCATCCACAACCAAAGCTAAATCCAGGCTCAAATACATAATTCAGCAAAGTATTTAAGGATGTGCTTTTACACACAGACAGCAGAGGAACAATGAACAGTCTGAGGTTTTCCTCGGGAAGCAGAAAGGCAGAGCACAGCACCCTGTCATCCCTCCCATTTGGTTCAAACAGAGAAATTGTCCGTGGAATGCAGTAATCTTTTTTTCAGCACTTTGCAGAGTTCAAGTCCCCAGAAGGCTGCCTATTGAGTTCAACAAATAAAAACTTCTGTTTTCTTCACGAGTCTATAATTCATTTTCATGGACAGTAAATCAGAAAAGGGGGGGGAAAGCATTTTACAATCTCAAGCTATTTTGCATACCTTAAGTGCACATCAGTTTTTCCCATTTCCATCATATTGCTACCACTTAAAACAGAGGAATTAGATAAGCATACGTTCCCAGTATTAACTGCTTTAATTTAAAAGTAATTTCTACCATCTGGAATTACTATTTAGTGTTGTTTGGAGGAGGGGAAAAAAAAGAATCTGAAACTGTAGAAAAGATCATCACAATTTCTTTCAAAGAATAACCAGTGCGAAGGAGGGAGACGCATACAAGGAATGTAATTGATTATCCACTGGTCAAGTTGGATATTTTGGAGGGAATTCTGAGAATAAAAAGTCTCTATGAGTTATCAGCGGTCAGACTGGAGCCATTCAGTTTTCACCTGCCTGTGTTTGTTGTCTGGCAACCAGTCAAGGGTGCTATTAGCAGAATTAAGCTCCAGAAGAAAAGATTACCCTGTAGGAGGTAAGATAAAGACTGGAAAGTGTGGCTTGTTATCAGTATCACAATAAGGACCAGGTCAGAAAGGATTCAGTGTGGGTTTCCTTTCAAACAGGTAATCTCTGCTGAAATAATAGAGTAATTGTTGCCTTGAAACCTTTCTGTGCTGCAGCACACTGCAGCTCATTTGATACAGATTCTGGATTTAATGGAGAACTCCAACAAACCTGAAACACACACACAGGGAAAGCAAGAAAAGAACAGGGCACCAGTGGAAAATGTCTTTATCCTGTAATTCCAGGTCAATATAGTGAAACATAAAATATTGTTCAGGGCAGTTTTATACCTTGATTTATGTCTCCCCTCCTTCTCAGGCTCCTTTCTATCTGTCTATAAAGTTTTGGTCTATAAACGTGCAGTAACGTAATACAAAATATTGCAAGAGTAATAACATATGCAATTACAGTTCATCTCACAAATCCTGAACACAAGCAATGAATCAAAGCTTTCCAGGGCTGTTCCTTGAAATACAACTTCTTCTAGGTTCCATTCAAAGGCCTGAAAGCAGTCACTGGGACAAGCTGCAAGAGCAAGATGCGCATTGCAGATGAAGGACAGCATTTTATATTTTTCTGGCAAATTGCCTACATGTTTGTCTTGAAAAGTAATTGTTGAGTGGGCTTCTCTTTTTTTTTTCCTTTATAAAGACAGTGCACATTTCTCTCCTCTGGAAATGTGCATTAACTGTTTTGAGATGAAGCTGCAGTTTGGTTTCTTACTGTCTGCAGAAAGTGTTAACCAGCAAAATAGTCGATCTTGTTAAGTCTCAAAATGCAAAGGTGAGCTGGTAAACAATGTCAAAGGACAAGAAAATATAGAAAGGAATTCTCTCATCTATCTATCTGTCTATCTATCAATCATCTATCTATCTATCTATCCCTCACCTTATGGCAATTTTTGGTTTCCAAGCCTTGGAAAAGAAGCTCCCTTTTGGTGTAGACGTCATCAGTCTTACACATAGTCCTTTCCAAGCCATGGCACAAGGAGGAAAGCCTGGTAGAAGCTGGTCAAGGCTACAACATCTTTTGCTGGAGTCATTCTGGGTCCTGGATGTGGAGCAGAAAGCAGCAGTTTACACAGGGTTGTTCCATACAGAGGCAGTTCCCTGATCCTCACCTCAGTTCCCTGATCCTTCAATTACCACAGGGTTACCTGGATTCAGATATGAGATCGTTTGCCCTGAAGAGCTGCCCAAGGAGCTCTGAGCTTGTACAGTTTTTATTTAAGAATTCTTGCAAAAGCAATGAATGTGCAGAAATTAATTTATGTACCAGTGTTTCAATAAAACTTGGGAACTGTGGATAACTACAAAAGGGTCAACACAGCATCAGTTCCAGTTAGGACTGTTAAAAGGTTGTAAGGAGATGCACTCTGTTCTAAAGCCAAAGGCTCATAACCCAGATAATATCAATCCTCTTGATGAAATGGAATACAAGTCTTAAATTCTTAAAATGATTTCATGATTTCATAACCAGAGAAGCTGTGGCTGCCCCATCCCTGGAAGTATTTCAGGGTGGATTGGACAGGGCTTGGAACAACCTTGTCTAATAGAAGGTGTCCCTGCCCATGGCAGGGGGTTGGAATGAGATGAGCTTTAATGTCCCTTCCAACCCAAACCATTCCAGAATTCTATGTTTGTAAATTTGTTTGGTTAAAAGTAGTGGAGCTGACAGAATAAATAAAAAAAAATCTGCAAGGCACACTTCACAAAATGTCAGTTTTCAAATAGTACTTTATAAAACCTGATTCAACACCGAATTTATGGCATGGACATAGTCAAGAAACCACTCCATATAGAAAATCAAAGCCAAAGGTGCAAAGAAAATAATCTGCAGCACAGCACAGGGATTTTACTATGGACAGTGCCATTTAATCACATTCCACAGTTCAGAGGAAGAGGCAGTATTGGTGCTGATAAAGATTGCAGATGACACAAAGCTGGGTAAAGGAAAGAATAACAATAAGGGTATGTCAATCCATTAATTTGATCTGGATTATTTGGTGGGTGAAACTCTTTTGTATATTTACACATTTTTTAATAGAGCCAGATGCAAGGCCATGGCTTGGCAAGGGCAGTGCAGGGCTGGTTGGCACTGGGAGCTGCTTGGTTCCTGCTTGTGATACATTAACTACAATTTTGCCTTCTGAGCACTTGCCTTCGAGTCACTCCAGTCACTCCAAACCCTTCCCAGGGGAAATGTTTGAACTGTCTGTGCTGCCTACAGAAAACACTAATGGTTATCCAGGGAGGAAAAGGAACCAGCCTTGAAGGAAATGCAGTGTCCCAGCCCTTTAAAGTTAATTACCAAAACAATTCCTTGCTGTATCTTGTATTTTTCTAACCTGCTCCAATTACCCTTCTGCTTCTGTGATACCTTAAAGGCAAAGAAATCACCACACAGACATTAAAAAAAAAAAAAAAAAAAAAAGATGGAAATCTCCTCATTTGTAAAAAAACTTAGATTCCAAAATGAGCTGCACAGAAGCAGCCTCCAGGCCCTCCTGACTCCACTGGAGTCACTGGGGAGCACATGGCCTTGCCTACAGAAGGATCATGGCAGATTTGAGCATATGAGCTGAGGGGGCTGATCCTGCTAACACTTCATACCAGGCAGAGAGCCAGGTGCACAGAGATAATCAAACCAAATCCTAATTAAGTGTCTGAATTCCCAGGGAAATCCATGCATAGTGAGATGCCTAAATATGACTGTGGATATCAATCCATCTGCTAATCACTGTAAATACACCACTGATTTCCAGAGCAGATGATGGCAATTGTCATTTCCTTCTAATTCATCTGCTTTTCCTGAATGTGAAAGAAGCAAACTCTGAGGATGACTGCATTATTATTAGTTGAATTTTCCTGAAGGAAAATAGTAACTTTTATACCCAAATATGAACCTGAGCTTGGGCAACACAGGGAGAAAATTAGCACACCACTAGAAAATTTTAGAGAACATATACCCTAAAGTTTTGTAAAAGAGCTGTAAGATCTTAAAGAGGTTTATACAGCTTGAAGCATAACCATTTCTGTGCTTTTTGCCACATTACCATTGAAGTTAGCTGCTAAAAATATTTGGTGAATAAACCAAAATAAAAACATTCTGATCTCACCCAAAAGGTATGCTCAGCTTGTCACAGGAAATAAGAATCCTGCACCTATTAGATCATATCTTTGCTACCCACTCAGAGCAAATGATTGATATAACAGACATGTTGAATCAAGATGTTAGATCATTCTTTTCCTTCTCTACACACTCACTTGAAGCCAGCAGATTTTTTTTTCCCCCAGAATATCTGTGATTTCTTAGATTCTTTGAGGCTATTCCCTTAATAATTAGAGGAGCTGGCTGAGCAAAAACCTGCAGCACAGTGCTGGGTCAGAGTGATCCTGTCTGTGCTGCTGCAATCAAACCAGCCCAGCTTGAGGAAATATAAACACTGGAGTGGGCAGAAGAGCCAAAAGTGGGGCCAGGAGGGAAAACAGGCATGCCCTTGTTATTTCTTTTACAGATTAGGGCCTGATCCAGGTCCCATTGAAGGCAGTGACACAATTTCTATCAGGTTCAACAGAAGTGATCATGAAGAGAATGTTTTCTTGACAACTATCTGAGTAATGGGCTGGGTTCTATAGGTGTCCAGGGCAAAAAAAGTAATCCTCCCTTCCCCACTGACACAGCTCTTCAGGGGAGCAGACACTCTTCAAGAGAGCAGCATCTTCAGGAGGTGGGATCCCCTTGGAATAAGTGTTCCTCCTGTCCCCTGTCACCTTCCTCTTCTTTGCATATCAGGATTACAGCTAGGATTTTCAGTTGTGGGACACATCTTTAAAGAAAGCAGCTGTTCTGTTTTCTATTTGTATGAGCTTTTGCTCTTCATGCCTGAAGATAAGTAAGAATAATGCAGAATAATGATGAGAAAGTTACTTATCTCTGCATTTTGGGATATAACTCAGATCATGTGGGTGTTTTGACCTCAGGTTGGTAACACAGCTGCTAATTGGACATTTTACACCAAGAAGCTTGTCAAAAGTCAGATGCAAAACTTTATTATTTTATTAAATTACTTGGGACACAGGAATGGAGTTTGAAGTCTTCCAAAATACAGAATTGTTTCCTGTTGCTCGTGTTCCTTTGTATCTTAAGGGAAGAAATGAGATTTTATTGAGTAGAAGTGTAATGGGAATGACACATTTGAGGAAAGAAGTACCCACATCATTAGCACCAGGAAATGTGGTACATTAAGAATGTAGGAAGAAATTTCTTAATAGTGTAAAACAGAGGGTTTATTAGTTTGGATTATCCCAAGGGGTGTTTGTTTCTCACAAGACTGCAGCAAATTCTTTTCCTCTTTCAACACCCACAGCAGCATACCTTTGGGAAACACCTACTTCTCCTCCAGTTACTTTCTCCTGCCTCTAATACACTTTTACTCTTAGTCCAAGGGGCTTGCTCTTCCACTAAAGGACAGAACACTGCAAGGATTTTTTCAGAATAAATCCTGTATTTGTTAGGACATAGTATGGATGAAAATGAAGGAAATAAACAGAAGAGCAGAAACAAAGGCAATGCTGTTTCCTATGAATATATACTGTGGTTGCATATTCAGCATTTATTATCAATAACATTCATTCCTGACATCAGTATTGCCCTCCTATTGCACCTTACCATCACCAGGTGTTACACAAATGACACTCACCTGAATTTGTGCATGAATTTATGAATTAAGCTGGATTTGTGCAGATGAAGAGATGGATGTATGCATGAATTGCAGGGTAATTTTGAAAAACTGGATGTTGGAAATAATTTTTTTTAAGTTAGAAAAACAACATTTGAGTCACAGATGATACATAGAGTCAGGCTAACTAAAAATACTTTGCTCCAAGGATGCTACTTGTTTTCTTCCACTGTCAGTGGGAAAACCCCAGATCTACAGGCTCTGGGCAAGACTTACAACCAAACTATTCTGAGAAAACAAATCTTAAAAACAATATATGCAATACAGCTGTTTAGCAGTTCCCCAGGGCTCACTGGCGCTCACTGCCAGCTCTCAGCTCTTTTTGCTTTGAGCAGGAAGGGCCAAATTCTTTAGATTACCTTATAGAGCATGCTGTCACCCTGGATGGCTCTGATAAGTCTCCTGCTGCCACATTCTTGTTCTCAGGAAGATCTGCTAACATTTTTGGCTCCTTTTGATCTCTGGACCCTTCTCCTGACACTTTTCACAGCCTCCTGAAAATGGGATTCTCACAGTCAATAATTTGCTTACTGTCTCGCTAGTGTAAACTCAAATGTTTTTCATCTTGGAAACGATTTCCTCATGTATGTTTTTATCACATTTCCTATTGGATTCAAGTGATCTGTGATTTAATGATCATTCTATCAACTGAAATTAACACTGGCACCTGCCCACTGCTCAGGAACTATCAGAGTTCCCAGATTTATATCTGATAACTCCTTTTCTTTATATTGTTTCATCAGTTTAAGTATATGGAGGTGCTACAGCTGGCAGTGGATTTAACACATGAAGACACACTTCAGGATGTGATAGAGGACAGGAAGTCCCATGGGCTTGGAAAGATCCCTTCCTTCAGACCCTGGTGCAGGACAGAAGCCTAAACAAACCATCAAGCACAGTAAGGAAATACTTCTCAGCCTATTATATTCCTCCCCAGCACCCCCACCCCTCCAATCGGTTAAAATAGCACAGTTTTCTGTACCACAAAAGACTGTAATTTGTAAGGAATTCTAAGAACTTGGAAAGCACAAGGGGACACTGAGACTGGGGAGGTCCTACCCCATAGACACTCCATCCCTTTCAAACCATGGGAATACAGCTGCCTCCCTCCACATAAAATGCAGCCTTAAAAGATGAATTCTAATCTCAGCCTGAATACAAATAAAAAAAACTATGTTTCCAAAAGTGCACAGCTCTCCCTTAGCCCAGAATCCTTCTTTTAAAACAATGAAGCCTTGTATAGATTACACACAAAGGAGGGACATGGAAGGTAAGTTTCCTCTTGCTCCACAAGGAAATCTGATTATATACCAGTGTTCAGCCTTTTGGGACAGGGAATGTCTCAGCTCCAGGGACATTAGACCCCAAGTGGCACCTACTGTCACCTCCACCCCTAGGTGGCATTGAAGGAAGACTAAAGAAATAAGGTGGGCTGAATGTCCAGTTTAAGAGCACAAGGAGCTCTGGACATTCAGGAATTGTCCTCACCAACTTCATGCAGGAGAACCAGCCAGCATGTTCCTCCAGTTTCTGATGGTTTCCACTTGTTTCATTACTAGAAAAGCAAAAATACCAAAAGAATTTATTATATCCGCTATTACTCGTTGGACCTCTCCCTGAGAAGGAAAGAAAAATGGTCTGGTTACCTCAGACACAGGTGAAATCAGTGCATCACAGGACCTTTGGGATGTCATATGCTGTGCAGGTCAGGTGGGACCAGGTCAGTGTCTCAGGTAGGACCCTCTGAAGAGGAGGTGACCCAAAATGGGATTAATGGCAATAGCTGACAGAGGTATCTTACACATGACAAATAGAATTCAGGTACATAACACTTTGGGTCATTAAAATCAGAAGGTACATTTCAGAGGAAAAAGAATATTTTTAGTGTTTCAGCCTAATTTCAACAGATTCAGGCTATGCTGTCCTGGGAGCAGGGAGGCAGGTGGGACCTGCACTGCTCTGGGAGTTTCACCTTCAGTTGTTTTGAGGCACATGGAAAATCACTGCTGCCAGAAGAACTCCAGAGAAGTTGTACCTCCACTTACAAATCCAAACCCAGGGATAACTTGATGAGGCTTGCAGGCTGTGGAGCATTATCTGTGATCACAGAATCATGGAATCACTGAATGGTTGGGGTTTGAAGGAACCTTAAGGATCATCTAGTTCCAGTCCTACTGTCACGGGCAGGGACACCTTCCACTAGACAAGTTTACTTGATCCTTGGCCTTTTGGAAACCAGGAAGTCAGATTTTTGGGTTTATTTTATTCTTGGCTTTTTGGAAAAAAGGAGACAACCTTCTGAGGCCAGCTCTGCTGGAAGGAAAGAATCCATCACATCACAGTATTCCTTATGTGTTCCCTGACACTTCCCTGACCCTGGATGCAATTCACTCAGCCTGCAGGAATGTTTTTGCTACACCTGACCAAAGAAAAAAGATTATTTTCTTACAGATTTGTGAGTTGATTCAGCTTTTACTATGCAGTCAGGCAAGTAGGGGAGCAGCTGCAACAGAGGAAATCGATCCACATCGTTGGGAAGAAGGGAGAGGAAGAGGAGTGAGAATGCCTCTGTCACCTGAAATGAGGTGTTGGACCATTTCAGTTTTATCAGGCAAGCTCCCTGTGGTCTCTCTAAAGTGAGAGAATATGGCCTGGTGCATTGCTGACCTGAAGAAGCACCTAGAGGAACTCCTCTCATCAGAGGAGAGAGTAAGCCTGGTACAGCAATATTCCTGACTTAAGATTGCTTTGCCAAATAAGGACAGAATTAAAGCATCTGCATTAGCTGAGGTAAATACAGGCCATGGTATCTGTGCCTTGATTCACTCTTGCCAAAAGGTCACTTTAGCTGGACCCAGAGGGAGGGCTGCTTTATACATCTCACTCCAAACAAAAATCCTACTTTTCCCTTGAATACTTGCTTTTTTTGCTCTTCTGACCAGGCACACCTGTTTTCTCTACTAACTCAAATCCTTGCAGCCACGTGTGCCCAGGGGATGGGGAGGGTGCGGGGGGGAGTGTAATAAATAGCAGAAGCAAATAATTTACCCAGTAAAGTGCATTCCATGCTTTCTGTATGCAAATTCTGCATAAAAATTCTACATATATGGTGCAGAACTGATCTGAACTGAACTCTAAAAATGTTTAATGCAAACACAGCTGTTATCAAGTGTTGTTCTTTCCAAGAGTCCATTCAGTTTGATGGTTATCACTATGCCAACAGCATTCCCAGTACAAATCTCTCTTCCTGAGACTTCAACAACTGCTTTACACACAAGAAAAGTTCATTTCACTCTGAACTCAGTTTTCTGGATCCCTCCTAATGGTACTGAGTGACTCTAAATCAAGTCTAGCAAATACTGACTTTTAACTCATTAGGTTTTTAAGAATAATTTTAATTTAAGGACATATTTTATAAAATCCCTGTTCGGCAAAATATTGCAGTGCCTTAAAGTAAGAAGTCAAATCTCACTGGTGTCAGAAGAGATAAGGTATATTGTTTAAACCAAAATACCTGGTAAAATTGTGGTATTCAAATTCAAATTGTTTTGAATTGTAGTAACACCTTTTTTAAATATCACATTTTGAGAGCTGAGGTGAATCAGAGAATTCTGAAAAAGGTAAATCTACTATTTTAGTTCACTGGTTAGCTTGCTATTTATATTACCTTTGAGGAATGTGGTATTTTTCATCCAGCTACAGAAGAGTTTTTTTAAGGATCAAAAGCCTTTTAAATTTATAATTGTACAAAACTAAAGGGGACAGCACTTCACTTCCTTCAGAGGCTGATCATCAGATCTAGCTGTGCATTGTGTTCTTGAGAAAACACCTAAAATAACTCAGCAGCTGGCAATCTCAAATACCACAGGAATGGGAAGGTCAGCTTCCCAGCTGAGGACTATTTAACCCAAATCAGGACCTGGACTGTAGATTATAGAATACGGTTTAATATTAAATGCATGTACATGATTTAAAAAATCAGAGCTGGAACATTCTCATTCATTTCCCAAGGGAGATGGGAGTTTATTGCTCTTTGCATCCCTGTTCTTGTGCCCTCGTTGAATCAATTCCCATGGGGGAAGCGGGGAGGGCAGCTTTGTCTGGGCTGCCGCTCTTCATCCCTTTCAGATGGGTGGATCTTTCAGGATCATCCTTCCCAGCACACCAACCAGCACTGCAGAGCTAATGAGGTGGAGCAGGTCATCTGCACACAAATAAGGAATGGGGACAGACCTCCTTCCACTCAGCCAAAGACAAGCATATGCCTCAAAGTTTATTAGTTAATTAGAGCATTATTAGCATATTTAATATCAAGTCACAAGAACATATCAGTATGGCTGTTGCAAACTCAATCTTACAGCACAAACCCCATTTTTTGAGTGAAGTAAACACTCCCCACACCACTTCAAACCACCCAGGACAACCTCTTGCTCCAGCTCCTCCTCTCTCCCTCATTAGCTCACCAAGCAGCAGCATTGAGGCAAGTGGGGGGTCACTGATGTGTTGTAATTAGTGATAGTCTGTCACTGGGAAAAGCAGAGTCTCTAATTAACGTAGGGCAGCTCCTCTCCTCCCTCAATGCTTCCTTTGCTCAAGGAAAAGGTGGAGTTATGGATGGGAAAGTCCAATAAAAAGCCTGATGGACATTTGCACCTCTATGACTGGCAGTAATTTAAACAGGTTTGGCTCCATTTGGGCAAAAATACAGCTTTGAGAAAAGCAGGAAACAAAGGAATATTGGTCTGTCCACCAGAAACCAAGTTACCGACCCCTGACTCCTCACAGTGAACAGTGAGTGATACAAGCAGGCAGTCACAGCTGAGGGGTCCTGGTGTGACCTGGCAGTTCTGTGATGCCAATGCAACAGCAGCACACGTGGAGACTGTGCAAAGCCCACCCTCAAGGTCTTCTGGGGTTTGTGCGATTGATTTTAGGACTCTTGAGTAGCTGGCATCAGGAATAAGGATGTGCTGTAGGTTCTGACTGTAATTTCCTAAGCTTATGTGGATCCCTTTGCCAGGAGATGGTACTGAGGGAATACAAAATGTGAAAGGCAAGTGGCTGGCCTTGGAATTTCTGAGAACATTCCCAGAGCTGAGCTGAAGTCTTTGCTTTGCAGTGAGTTTCCCATCAGCAACACAGATGGATAGAGGGTCATCAATTTATGCCACTACACTGGATGTCCAAATTTTGAGTCCTCCTTCAAAAGAGACATGGGTTTGCCTTTATGAAGTGCAAAGTACTTCAGAGGAGGAGAAAGTTTGTGGCTGAGAGAAACATCTTTCTTCAACTGATAGGTCCAAATAACTCCACAGGGACTCCCACACTCTCTTCCAGAGGAATCACATAAAAAGCATAGACTAGGAAACTAAAGATAGCTGAAAACATGCCAGAGTAAGGAGGAAGCCCAAAATCTTTATCCCTGAGTGTATTTAATTGTGCCTGACATTGTAGATATATGAAGAGATTGTCTTGCAAGAATGAACTGGAGGAACTGATTGAGAGTTGCCACTGGCTCAAACTAGACTGACTTCAGGGGTCAGAGACATAAGCCTAAATTTCTCAATCCTGCCTGAGAACCCTATAAAGGAGACTGATTAAAATGATCTGCAAGAGACAAAAGACAGAAAATAAGAAAATCTGTAGTTTTCCAGGAATGAAGGCAATGTATTATTACAATGAACATGGAAGATTCCAAATTCAGGAAGGACTTCCAGCATTCCAGAATCACTAAGGTTGGAAAATACCTCTACCATCATCAAGTCCAGATGTACTTCAAGTAGAATCCATACTGACATCCATGATATTACATCAACCACCGTCCAAGAGTTCCTGACAGACTGTAGAGAAAGGTTAATAAAGGAACTCTCAGAAAACTTTCCAAGCAAGGCAAAACACAGTAAGTGGAAGTTTTGCTCATTCAGGAAGCAGTGAAGGAAGGGAAATCTTGTTTTGTTAAGCAGTGCAACAACTTTTACAGAGAACAGGGTTTTTGGTATCACACAGAGGGTTAACAGCATCCTGAGAATCTCTTACCAAACTGTGTAAATGGAGGTTGAGAATGGGATAATCATGATACTGTGGAGTGGGAAGTGGGGAGGAGCAGAACTGCCTCTTTCAACAGCAGGGCAACATGTTAGGTCAGCTCAACTGTATCATATAACTTTATCCTCAGCTTTCCTAAAAGGAGAGGAGGAAAATCAGAATTTAGGTTGTCTGGATTACTCTCTAGAGATTACTCTCTGAATTATAAAAGAAACCAAATGTGGTTGTATCTTAACCCTTACAAAAAGTGAGTAATTATTAATGGGTTTTCCTTCTCAATGCTGCCTTACAGCACAGTCTGATGGACACTAAAGTCTTTGGGAAGACAGGAGAAGGAGCAGCAGAGGTGAGTGTGTTGCCAAGGCAGTTCTGGCTTAGAGAGACTAAAAGTGTTTAGACACACCGTCTGATTTAATCTGGCTGATTTTTGGAGAGCTGGGAAGAAGGAATCTTTACATGCCTGGTAAAGAATAGCTGAGGATAATAATATCATAAACTAGCACAGCAAGACCTAAAAGACAACGTCTAAAGGCATTTTAAGGTGTTGTGGTTTAAGAGAGACTAAGTTTAAAAACCTCTACGTTGTAATAGCAAAAGTAGTAAAAAGTGTCAGAAACCTCCTTTTCTTTCCTTCACTCCCTGAAGACTAAAGGATTATACAGTTGAAACTCTGTATATAAGATATAAGATAAGGGGATAAGTCAATTAAGCAGTGATTACATCTCTTTCTGCAAAGAAAGGAGGAAACAGAGAGTATTTGGGTTTTTTGCAGACACTTACCTGGTAGGTTGTCTGAGATTGTACAGAAGCACACAAGCCTGAATTCTTCTAAAGGCCTAAGTAAGCAGTAATGTGCATCCAGTTGTCATCACTGAGAAAAGCTGCTTTCAAGTCTCTGTCTGTAGCAAATAGAAAGAAAAACTGTATTACCAGGGATGGGTAACTTGACTATTTTAATATATATTGAAATATAACATGGAGGATTTGCCAACAGGATGGGAGAGAGACTTGGAAAGCAGTAAGGCTCTAAGGGGAAATGGACACAAATCTCTGAAATGCTGAGACAAAAAAAAAGAAAAAAAGAATAGTTCATTTTAACGTAAGATATCTATGAAATTAAAACAGAAATGCAACACTACCTCTGTGCACATCTATTAGACATCTATTAGAGCAGCTCCTTTATTCTGATGCTTATGCTTTGAAAGAGCTTGGAATATTCCTCAAGTATTCAAATAAAGGCTACAAAAATATTCAGATATTGAAAATGAAAGCTTAGAGTAAGAGCCTTGAGGAGTACAGTCTGTTGAGCTTAATATGTGGAGAAGTGGCCTGAGAACCAGGAACTTCTTGGTCTAAGTATAACAAAATCCTGTGGCTGGATGGAGACAGGTGAATTCAACTCTAAAACAAAAAGTCCTTTCCTTGTAATAACCATTACTAAATATTGGAACATATTTAGTAATGTTAGTACAGAATTTGGCTGACTTTGTTCTTCTTAGCCTTTAAGCAAGACCAGATACTGTTCTAATTCAGCACTTTATTCAGCTTCCAACAAACATTCCATGGCCTTTGGAAACAGGGGCTGGAAATAGATGATCAGTGGGGTGGTCCCTCCTGCCCAGAGAGCACATGTACAGGTAGCAGGTACTTCTTTAAGAAAATAAACAAAGACCTGCTTTAAAAGACAGAGTGTAAACTGATCTGACTGATGTGGTCTGATGCAACAGACTTGGCTTTATTGGATTAACTGGCAAACTTTATCAGTTTCCCAAGAGTCCCAGAAAACATTTGAGTACCCACCCTTTCAACACTGTTGCTTAAAAATGACTGAATATATAAGCAGCAACAAAAAAGGGGGACTCAGAGAGCACAGTTGCTAACCTTTGTGGATAATAGTTAAAATACCTGGTATATGGATTTATATTCACAGCTATGAAGTCAATATGAATCAGTTTGTAAAACCCTTCTACTCCTATGTAAAAGAGCCACAGAATCATATAATCCCAGAATGGTTTGGGTTGGAAGGAGCTTTAAAAACCATCTAGTTCCAACCGGGACACCTCCCAGCCCCTTGAGTTAAGCAGCAAATAGCAAAAGTACAATGCAAATAAAACTTGCCTGTGCTACAATAACCAATCATTTACAGCACTTTCAACCTGTGATTAACAGACAATTTTTAAGGAGTCAGCAGCATAACTATAAAAGACCCTATTTGCCATGGTCTTAAGTTCACTGTGCAAGAGCCTACACCTCTTTTGGGAGAGTTGTCAGAGTCTGTGAGGTGAAATGTTTGGAGACCTCTAGCTTCAATTTTCAGAAGCCAACAAATGCATGTGGATGTCTTAATTTTTAACATCATTCTTGTGATTTTATTTTTTTTTAGGAGGCAGACAGTAGAAATCTTCCTGAAAGTTCCTGAAGTTCCTTAAAACTACACTCCTCTGAAGAAGCTTAAAATGAAAAAAAATTTAAAATGGGGGGGGGGGGAAAAGTTACTTTTTATCTTCTTTTGTTTTTCCGTAGACCTGTGAATAAATCAGAAAAGTTTCACATTGCATTTTAAAAGCAAATTCTTTAAGAATGACCCCAAGAAGCAAGGTGCAAAATCCCTATAATAAGTGTCTCTCCTCAGGGCTGGTCCATCTGCATTCTGAGCTATTCTCCAAAGAGGCAGGTTTGAAGATTCCTGCATGCACAACACCCCATGTGGGCTCCCAGCCTGCAGTACAGCTCCTGAAAGTAGATTTTGATGGGTCAAAGCCATTTTATTGAATTAGCCCTTTATTGTTTACATTAAATCCAAGTGAGCTCAGAAATACTAACTTATCCTTCTGAAAGGCTGGATTATACCGCGTGGCTCGGATGCAAAAAAAGATTAGGGTTTTTATACTAATTACTTCCAGCATGAGGAGTGCATGGACAAGAAGAACGCTGACTTTGGAGACACTCTGCTGGGCAGTTCAGAAATATTTGTCAGAATTTTTCTTGGATTTATCGTATTTCTTGCCGCAACTTAAATGACCGCTGCTCCATAATGTAATTTGGAGTGCCACTGTCATTAAACCCTGCGTAGAAGAATTGCAGAAAAGTTTAAACAGAGGGAAGCAACAGCCCTTTTCTGCTTGTTCCTGGTTCTTTTATCCTCTCTCCCACCATCACTTCCTCCCACCCTACATCTTCTGTAGCATCACTTCCCCCCACACTACATCACCCTTGGAGAAGGTAAGAGACTAGAAAAAGATTATCTCGTTATTACTGAGTTTTCATTCATTTATACTTAATCAGATAAGTAATCCTGCAGGAAGCAAAATTTCCCAGACTACAAAACCTGAGGTGCTTTCAGCAGTTTGATAAATCTGAGTGGGATACAGAGATGAATATTTTGGAAATTTGACATGTCAGATCAGTGTCATTGCTGTAAATCACCAGTGCTGCAGTCAGACGAGGGCAGACACACAACCTGTGTAAGATACTCTCACATGTGTGTCCTACCCTAAACAAACCCTCATATTTATCATTATCAAACAGGCACCTGCCTATGCAGAACAGACTCAGCTCTGGGCAGCTTTCATGGACAACAATGGAAATTGTTCACAGGGAAATTAGAACTATTGAGGAATTCCATAATTTGTATGGGCAAAACAGATGGCCCAGAAGTGCCCACAGCTTTCACTGAATGACTTTGCACACAGTGACATCAGATCTTCTCACTACACAAATTACTCGTTGGGGCCTGGGGTCTGTTGGCATTTGTTTGAGTGATGATACTCTGTGTAGTTTGTGAAACAGAACAAACAGGAGGCTTAAAATGAGCCTAAAGATTTGTGAGCTGCTGATCCTACAGAAAGGACACCCTGAATTGCTTTTACATCCAATACAACATGTATTTTTATGGTTGTTCTTACATGTTGAGCAAAATGTTTGTGCCCAAACTCTAAGTTACAGAAAGGAAATGCACAGACCTTTCCACTCACACAGCTGTGATGGGGAAGGTAAAGTTCACAAAAGGGTCTTGTTTTAAATCTTGCATTCAATAAACTGCTAGAAGAACAAAATGAAAACAAGCTATTGTGTTAATCTCCAGATTAGCCCTCATAGTCTGTCAATTTAATACTGATTAGTAAACAATGTCCATAATTAAGCTGTTGTTGGAGACACAAATGCCCCACGAGCCCGAACTAATGCGTAGTATTCAATCCTTTTACAAAGGATGGCAGATACAATTCCAGGAATGTTAATGCTGTCAAGTATCCATGATGTACATAACAAAAGAGAAGGCAGAGAGTTGAGGTAATTAAGCTCACACTAGACCTTCTCTCCAACCTGTACGTGTTTATTGACTAAAAGTTATTAGGTGCAGTAAATAAAATGCCACTGAGTCGTGGGACCAAAAATGGGATGAAGTTTATGGGGCCGTCAAACCCTGGATTCCCCTGGCATCAAAGCACACACATCCCCCTTGCTAAGGCCAGTGACATTAATGTGCATGACAGGGGTCCATGGGGCCGTGGTCCCCTAATTGTTTAGGAGACCTTTTAGTCTGGTTGCAGACTGCATGTCTTGGTATTTGTGGAGCTAATTGCACTAAAATCCGCCAGCACAGTGTCTGCAGTGATGGGTTAACTCATTTATCCTCAGGATAATACTCAGCTCTTTGTCAACCTGGTCTCCCGCATTCACTCCTGACTGTCAGCCCAGATGCGGGAGGAGGAAGCAGACTTCCAGCAGTGCTGCCCATGGAAACGCCCTGGCTGCACATGTGCAAGAGCAGAAACATTTAAACAGGAAACAAAACCATTTTTCTGTGTGTTTCCATTATTGGTAACATGTTCTACCTTTCTCATGAGGGTCATAAAGTCCAGACTGGAGTTTGGATCCTGATATACTCCAACCGTTGAGACCAGCAGAGATGCCTGGCCAAGCACCCCGTATTTTATTGTTCTATACTGAATCTCGTGGATCTTGGGTTGGAAGAAGATGATCTTTAATGTCCCTTCCAATCCAAACCATTCCATGATTCTGTGATTCAGTTTTGAATTAGCCCCATACAGTAGCAGCCAGACTGGGTAATGCTCTGGGTTGCTGTAACATTCTTTTTTTCCCCTGAAGAAAAGGATAAAGGTGGAAATAATTACAAGACCTTTTTTATTTTGATCTCAGTATTTTTACATGGGGATAAGGTGTCACTCTGTTTTTCCCACAGTTTCAGTGACAACAGAATGCAGAAAAATATTTTTTCTAATATGGACTCTAATATTTACAAACTCCAGAGTGAAAGTAATGTCCAAAGGATATATTTCCTTTGGACACTTTTCCAGAGTCCTTGATTTATGGTATTTTCTCAGACTTCTTGCCCCATGTTTACAAACATGCAGTAATGAACAAAATCATAATTATACCAATACAGAAGCACTTTCTGTCCAGGGATCTCAAATGTCTTGGCTCACAGTGTCACTGAGCAAGTTTCCTATGGGATGAAATGTATTGATAGCCCCATTGTACAATTTGGACATCTGCAAATTAAATTGTTTTGCCAAAGGTCAGAAAGAGCATAAATTAGAGCATAAATTAGGAAAAATACTCAACAGTGTCTTCCCCACTCTCCATCCCAGGCTGCCCATGGAAATGCAGAACAGCCCTGAGTGGCTTCCTGTTTGGACATGTGGATTTGATTAAGGCAGGCCACAAGTTCCCAGAATTTTTGGCCAGGTGGTGACTTAGCTTTTGGGTGTTACAGAAACACAACACCTCTGCCCTGCCCTCCTGCCACCCTGCAAACCCCCCCTGCTTGCAGGGGCAGCCCTGCCCCATCCACAGCTACAGGCACGGAGCAGAGAGAGGGAAGGAGACGGGAGTGGGAATGTGCAAGTAGAGGTTAGGGGTAGCACTAGACCACAGCACACCAATTTATTTTGGCTTAAACTGCTATGGAATCACAGGCTCAGTGGAAAATGCTCCTTCTAGAAATAGAGCCAGTATTCCCATCCCTTGAATAGACTCATAACTGAGACACGGTGTTATCCCATGTTTTAAACTCCTCTCCAACACCCAAAAAGCCTCTTTTCCTTATAAAGGAGTAAGATTTGCTCTGTCTTCGCAAAAGCTACGGAAAAAAAGCTGCAGTTTTCTGCAGCAGCTGGTTTGGGGTGGTTTTGTGGATCAGGGAGAGATGGCAGAAAGTCTCACTGTCACAGCGAGCCTGTTGGGCAGCCGACCAGGATCACTGGAGCACTCTCAGAGAACCTTAGCAGAGCCTGAAAGTCACTTGAGCCCTGGGGAAATGTAGCTTTGCCAAGGAGCTCAGCAGTCCCTGTAGCATTACCACAGGTTTCCAAGTCTGAGCCTTTTCCAGAAAGCTGCTGCTCTGCCTCGCTCGCCTGTTCCAAGCTGTCGGAACTGGAGCAGGTGAGACAACAAAGCACAAAAATGCAGCTCAAATCTCCCCGGGTCACACAATGGTGCTTCAAAGGCAACAAAGGCGGCAGCTGACAGCAAAGGAAATTTGGGCTTGGGACTGAAGTACAGAAGTGAGAAATAGAAAGTATAAAAGTTTTTCCCATTTGACACAGGAAAGTCACACAAGAAGCTGCCAGAGCTTTTACTGAGCCACACGGGAGATTAATAGAGGAATAACCTCCGTTTCCACTTACTATCCTGCTTAGATTGGGAAAGACTGTTTAGATGAAGGCTCCAGTTCTGCTGAAGAAAGCATATTTTCAAAGTAAACCCCATTTTGAGCACATTAGCAGAAAAACAAGAGCATGGATAAACTGTAGTCCCACTTCACATTTCAAGTGTATCTGAGTAAAACAGGAACTTCTCGTTGCTTAGCTGGAAAGAAATATGTGCTTGTCTCTGGATTCATAAAGAAATGGAAGCTGATCTGATATTTCTCCTTATTCTTTTAATTGTCTCATCATACAACTGGTTTGATTACAATTTGCAGAGACCTTGGAGGTACTTAGATGAGAGAAGCAACAGACGCATTCACACAGTGCATTTTAGAAGAATAGTATCTTCTTTCTACATGAGAATATGGACAGGCACATGAAAATTGCTGTCTCTTTTTCCTACAGGCCACAGCCAAGAGCTAATGATTCATATGTAAAAGCAAAAATGCCATAATGCACTTAACCAGATGTGGAAAGCTGAAAATGGAGGTGTCAGTGGATAGCTGTCCTGAGCTCCTCAGTGTTGCAGTCATCTCTTTCCTTAAGACCTGGATTGGAAGAGTTTGAAACTTCTCCATACCAAACAAAGACAGCCCCTTTCGCTAAGAGAGTTAGTTCTTTTCAAAATAAATTGTTAGCTGGAATATTCTCTAGACTAGCTGTAAGCTCTTTGAAAATCCAGTCTTTAACACTCACATAGAGCTTTGGAACCACCAAGTGCACCAAGAGGCAAATAATTACCTGAAGCAAACCTCACTAAACATACCCCTGAGCTCCTCAGGCCAAATCTCAGCACAAGAGCAAATTCTGCCAACAGCAGCTTTTTTTTGACTTCTCAACCGCAGAGAGCTGAAGGGAGGCTCAGGCAGAATGGAAATGTGCAAAGTACAGACTCTGCAAACATCCTCTTCTGGATCCAGCAATACCTGTGGAAAATGAGACAGCCTTCAGCCCTGTCAGCTTCCTAGGAAAATTGCTCATGGAAGCACTGTATAGCAGGCAGAATTAGCAAAGGTCTGCTATTTACACCCTTTAAAATAGCCCTG
The DNA here is from genome assembly GCA_024500445.1 of Entomyzon cyanotis. Lineage (NCBI taxonomy): Eukaryota > Metazoa > Chordata > Aves > Passeriformes > Meliphagidae > Entomyzon > Entomyzon cyanotis. The sequence goes on from JAKEPQ010001030.1 coordinate 2,842,896, forward strand.
CTCCATTAGCCTGGCATGGGACGCCCACAAGCACCTTGTTGGGACAGCTGGGGTGGTTGTGACAAGCAGAAGGGCAGGAGAGCAGCTGGAGCAGGTTGGCTCCAACCTCCTGCCCCACCTCACCTGCAGTGCAGTATGTCTCCATCAAGAGAAGGGCATCCAGGAGTAGGGAAGTCAAGCCTCATGCTCTGATACACAATTTCAGAGTGATCTTGGGCAAATTGCGTGGATTGAGATCCTTCAGGGGACTACTTGCACAGAGCCTTAAGCTACTGCTTGGAATTATACACTTAAATAACTTTGTCATCTCAGTTAAAATTTCTCTGTGTTCCAGTTGTTCCAGTAAAAAATAAGACATCAACACTTCCTTGCTTCTGTGGAATGCAGTAGGAATAAAGATAAGTCTCTAAGATCCCAGGGTAAGTATCACAGAGACATTTAATGACGTTAACAGAGCTTGTATTAAAATGTCATTTTAAAAAACGAGGGTTTCTGATCATACAGTGTCTGTCCTCTCCACAAGCATCCTCACTTGCACATTTCAGTCATTAGTGACTGGACTGAGAGGAAGAGGTTTCAGAGAAATTAGCCACACAATGTTTTAAAAGAAGATACCTCTTCTACAAGAGCTTGGCAGTTTGTCTCACCACTGAGAAAAAAATGTGGGACTGGCTCAGCCCTCATCAGGCACCAGGAACCCGCAGGGCAAAGAGGCTTTAGCTCTGCTCCAAACACAGAAAATCTTCAGAAAATCCAATGATGATACACACCAATAGAGGGACCATGAATAATTGTTCCACCCTTTGTCAAACTTCTTGTTTAAAAATCCTTTTCACGCTTCAGCCTTTATCACTTTGCCTGGTGCTCACCTCTCTTTTGTGAGCACTTTAATGACATGGTTTAGTGGCAAACATGGTGATGGTGTTGAGTTGGAGGTTGGACCTGACAACCTTAAAGATCTTTCCCAACATTAACAATTCTATGATTCCATTATTCATTTATCTTTTATTCTACATTCCATACAGGGGTACAAGACTGCATAGATAAATCTCCCCTTTTTCATCAGTTCAGCAGAAACAATGAGGACAAACTACTGTCTACAGCCTCACACTCCCTGGGTAGCTCCATCCGTATCTGAAATCCCTATGTGCTCTCCCAGCCTGGCTCACAGAGGTTCTTACCCTGTAGTTTATAATTTGTGAAGGGTCCCTACAGTCCTTCCTGGTGGGCTCTAGAGGACACTTGGCTCTGCAATGTTCCTGACACTTCTCTCTCCAGCTGGATTGGAACAATCTTAATGAGTTGTTATTTAAAAAATTAAAGTGCATTTGGCACCTTCTAGTATTGCTTTGTTTGATCAGCCAAGGACACAGGTGCTACAGCTCCTATTTCAATAATCTGTTGCAAAATAGAGAGGAAATGGTTTCTGTGGCTGTCCAGTGGAGAGGATATGGACTGTGTGGCTCTGAATGGAAGTCTTTGTACACACACGTTTCCAAAACCCAAAACAGCATCATAGCCAACAGCTAGGATTAAGACCAAAGCAGCTCAAGAAAGAGCACAGCAACTGCCCACTATGTCAGACCCAAAATCTGAGTTCACTCTTGTCCCTGGGAGGGGAGAGGGGAGAGAGTAGCAGATACTGAAGGAAGAATGTGCTCAGAGAGGCTGTGGATTCCCCATCCCCGAAATGTTCAAGATCAGACTGGATGGAGCTCTGAACTACTCGGTCTAGTGGAAGGTGTCCCTGCCCATAGCAGGGGCTGGAGTGAGATGGGCTTTAAGGTCCCTTCCAACCCAAACCATTCTGGGATTCTGTGAATGCAAGACACAGGCCAAATACAGCACAGCTCTGCCTGAACTCCACAAACTTCCAGCTATCAAAGGGATGTGGAGTTTCTGAACCAAGGTTGTAACAAACAACCACGTGTAAAAGCCACCAAGAACTTTATCGTTCTACTTTTTACCTTTTCTAAGTTGTTGGAAGGTCAGCTGTGATAAAATACTCCAGAGCAATTCACAATTTTGTTATTTGCTAAAGTTCCTTATAAAAAGGTAAATTGCCCTCTGCCACATCATCCAGTAGTTTCCAAACATTTTTATCTAAATAGTCTAATAGCCTTGAATCATTGGGTGTCAAAGTTTAAAAGTTAAAAAGTTAAGCCAAACTAATTTGAATAATTTCTGAATAATTTACATCTCTCTTTGCAAATTGAGATACTACTTCATCCAACTCCCATTCAAAAAACTGATGAAGTTTGCTCTAGGCCTGATCCCCCAATAAATCCCAGTTACCCATTTCTCCTGCCATTGCAGAGGCAGAATTCCCAGTCTGCTCAGAAGTCTGCTGGATTGCCTGTTCAGCTGTCAAGCCTGTTTGTCCCCCATTCCCCAAATGCAGGAACATGGGAAATGTTCAGAAGCAGAAAAGAAGAAACACATTACCCCTCAACTGTAGGCAGCTTAGTTAGAATCAAGAAATTATAAAATATTTTTCTGTAAGCAGGGGCTCAGGCAAAGTTTATTCTATGTCAGTGAGAGTTTGTTAAACAGCTCTGAGGGACTCTGGATCATTTCACAAAGGAAATGAGCTGAAGTTTTTGTGTCAGTTCTCATTTACCAAGCAACAATCATGACAGAGGCAGCACCCTGGAAGGGTGGAGGAATGGGGTTACTGAGCAGAGGATTCACAGCAACTGTCACCCATCACCTTTGCCGGTGGTTCCAACTATCAGCCACCAAGAATGCCATGGAAAATCCTACCACATTTTCCCCTGAAGGCATTCCCTAAGGCAGAAGGAAAGTAGGTTATAATTTGCTGCAGGAAAACTGCTGGAAAAAAAAGATTTTAAAAGGACGATTATTAAATCAGATGCCATCTTGTGGCCAAACCTCATGGAATTGCTATGGGAGATACAATACAGCCACAAAACACACAATAATACACAGACAAAAGAGAAGAAATAAGGGATTAAAAGACTGGTGACACACTCTGAAGACTTTTAGTCTCCAGCTCCGTAGTTTTCTGTTAAATGTTTTTCTGTTTGCAGGTGTAGAACAAATTCGTCCATACTTCTGACAATTAAACTCCAGTAAAAGATTAAATTAATGACAAGATGGTCTCTAAGGTCCCTTCCAACCAAAACCATATAGTGATTCTATGCATAGAAAAGCTACTTTTGGCCTTTTAGATTATTTCAGATCACCTCTCATGTCCCCTATGACTGACTGTGTGGTCTCTGCAGAATATGAAACCAACACACAATCAGGTAAAGCCTTTACTGTCACACATTTTAAATTATTCTCATTCCTGTTTCACGGTTTTGTTAACCAGAAATCACAGGATCACAGACTGGTTTGGGTTGGAAAGGACCTTAAAGACTATCTAGTTCCAATCTCCTGCCATGGGCAGGGACACCTTCCACTATCCCAGGCTGCTCCAAGCCCCACCCAACCTGGCCTTGGACACTTCCAGGGATCATGGGGCAGCCACAGCTCCTCTGGGCACCCTGTGCCAGGGCTCACTACCATCACAGCCAGGAATTTCTTCCCAATATTCAATCTATTCCTGCCATCTGTCAGTAGGAAGCCACTTGTCCTGTCACTCCAGGCCCTTGTCCAAAATCTCTCACCATTAAATCACATGGCATTCCCATTGCACTGTTGGAGGACCCCAATTCCTGACTGTGAATATCACAAATATAAAAATAAGTTTCTACTATAAACACAGGCACCCAGTGCCACTGAACACACCTTCAGCCTCAGGGACATCTGCACAGGGCTGGGGAATACACCAGAGCCCCAGGCCTTCTCCAGAGTGACAGCTGGAGCCAAGGTGGGATTCCTTATGTGGAAATGGTGTGAGATGCCTGTGTTTAGGGAAATGACCTGTTCCCACCCAATGGAAACATACAGGACTATACATCTGAACAGAAAAAGAAATACATCTGAGCTGGTAGCAGCAGCAGTTGTGAGTAAGGGGTTAACTAGCAGCCATTATTACAGTGAGGAAATTACCCCAACAGAAGTATAATCCACATGGTAGAAGACAAGTGTTATTCACAAGTTATTAATAAAAGAGACCAAAAAGAAGGCAATGCTATAGTGTTCTGTTAATCTCATAAGCCCAGATGTTCTTGAAATGAAAAACAGCCCAAGTACATGACCTTTCATACTGATGTAAAGGAATGTTTAAGATATGATGGGATGTTATATATCACAGGATGTTAAAAACATCACGGAGAAAATTCAATATGGATAGCAAAAATGTAAAGAATTTAATACTTACAAAAAGATCTATCTGATAAGATGCAAAAAAAAAATAAAAGCAGATTATAAATTTTCATAATCATTATTTGACACACTTTTATAGACACCACTGGTTTTACAATGCCAAAGTACAGTAATAGCAGGAATCACTATGGCATGGAATTGCTACAATTATTGCACACTTTCTCTTGTATGAAAAGAACTGCTCATTCTTGGGAAGACACGACATATTCTGGCTTTATGCACAATAAAATGTTATGCAGAAAGCACCCTGCCTGCAAGAAAAATTCAAAAACTATGGACTCTATTGCAGCCTGCTCTTTAAGTCAGTTCTTGAGGTAAACAATTCATTTGGAAAAAAATTCATCTGGGGAATTAGGAAATCTGGAGATTCTAAAATAAAATGTCTCTGGATGCTGGATGTGAACGAAAACAAGTGAAGAGCCACAGGTACTGTGGGGAGAACAGAAGGAAAATCTGTGTATCCAGACTGCAAAGAATTCAGACATAATCTTTTGGTCTTTCCCCTTGTTTCTTTTCTTTTCAGATGCTTCAGTGTAAAACATGTGGTTTACACTCATCATTGTGTAAACTTCTCCAGGGTGATTTCAGACACAGGGCAGCCCCTCTGTAAACAAGGTGGAAAAAGCCAGGCCTCAGAGTGAGTGAAACACTTGTCTATTGTAGATCTTTATTCCTAACACCACCTGGCTGATGGGGATTCTGCATTCTGCAGCCACAGATCGGCACAGACATATTGGAAGTGATGGAGAAAAGGTAAAGAAACCCAGCAAAAACAAAATTTGTGTCCCCACTCTCCTCTCCCAGCATCCCCATCCTTGCTGACTCTGGAACAATGTGGCCTCGGCGAGGGGAGTGTGGGGCAGGTTTGGGAGGTCAGTTTACACCCAGGTCAGCTCAGACGTGGTGTATACAGTATCGGGGTCTGTTTTCTATTTGCTTGTCAAATACCAACACCATAAAGAAAGGAATAGTACTAAATCCACCATTTTAACCTTACACATACCCACAATTACAGCTGAAATAACTCAGCAATTTTTGAGTTATATGAGTGCAAAGAAAGCATCTGTAACCAATCACCTATTTTTTGTTGGTGCTTTTTTTTCCCGGCAATTCTATATCTTAAAAATTGTGAATGCAGTTCTATTTTCTTTAAAAAAACTTGTTAAAAAAAAACAACACATGTGCTCTCAGGCTGAAAACACACATGCCAAATTCAGCCTGGAGAGAATTTTTACGGCTGAGTTATAAAACCCTGAAAATAGGGATTTATAATGGAAATGCTGACAGACCATTAACTACAATAATAACATAAATGGAGCAATAGAATTTCCAAGTTATCTCCTTTTTGTTTGTGTCAGCATTCCTGCACCAAGAGCCTGTGTAACACACACACAGCATTAGCAGCACATCACTAAGGGTTCTCTCCTGCGACGTTCACAGGGGATGCAGGGGAAGCAGCAAAAGACAATATATGTGATATATGTCTTGGGGTGCACCAAATCCCCAATCATCTCTAACTGGATATAGGATCTAACCGACTCTTGCTGATATAGGTTTTGTGAGGAATCCTTCCACCAAGCAAAGGCAAGTAGCAAAAACCAGTTCACCTGTTTTTCTCTCTGCTGTATCCACAGGAGAACAATGCTGATCCCACACACTTCCAGTGCCCAGCATGAGGATTGCTTTGAGCTTTCTTTGTGACCCACAAAAGAAAGAGGGAGGTGATAACTGGGCATGAAAACAAGGCATATGAGGACTGTTAAAGAGTATAACTACACTTTGCGTGCTCTTGCTTTAAAAGTGCAAGCACTGTCTTTTCTGAGAAGATGAATATACTGAAAATATGCAAAGTGTCATGCTGCTCAAGATAATTTGTTCCCTGTTACAGACAGGGATGAGTTGTTTAAAAATAAAATAAGTGGCAGCTTAAGGTACAAAATCTTTGCATTCTTCACCCTTCCAAGAAAAAAACCCTCTTGCTGGTGAAGCTGTGTTTAGCCCATCACTGGAAGTTTATAACAAAGTATGTATTCCTCATGAAAACTGAATTTCAAAATCATAGAGTCCCAGAATTATTTGCATTGGACAAAATCTTAAAGCTCATTACATTCCAATCTCCTGCCATGGGCAGGGACACCTTCCACTAGACCAGGCTGCTCCAAGCCCTGTCCAACCTGGCCTTGGACACTGCCAGGGATCCAGGGGCAGCCACAGCTTCTCTGGGCACTCTGTGCCAGGGCCTCCCCACCCTCACGGCCAAGAACTTCTTCAAATTATTCTGCATGGGGTTAACACTGGGGGTGAAGCAGAATGACAGATCCATGTGTAGTTAGGATTTGTCAGATTCAGGGCTTTGAAAGATACTCTAATACAATCGGCATCGTTTGTTCCCTGGCTCATTTGTCCTACACTTCCTAAGACACCTGACATAACAGAGCCAGTATCACTCCCATTTTACAGATGGTTAAAGAAAGGCACAGTGGTGAAATAAATTCCTCAATATTACATATCAGATTTCTTTCAAAACCCAGGAAAAGAACCAAGTTTTCTCCTTGTTTTAGTAACCTCTGCTGTACAAAACCCAGATTTTAATCTTTTTCATTTTAAGGGTAAAAAGGTTCAATATGACCCAGGAGTTGATATAACTCATCTGCTTCACGAAAGCCCAGGTTCAGTCCAGAAGTGGAAAGCAAACTCAGATCACAGAAATTATTTTCTTCACAAAAATCCTGAGTTTTACACAAAAAGAGCAAGTTTGAGCAAAAGAACAGTCTTTTTCTGCTAACACCATCAATGACTCTGACAGTCACTCCCTGCTATCATCCTTTTCTGACATCCACCAGCTCCCTCAACAGGGAACCATTCTCCTAAAAACATTATTCTGTGCATCAAAAGAAGGAAAACTAGTGGCTGTAACAACTCAAGCTGCTTTACTGAGTCCTTCTGCCACTATTGCTCTGCTTTTGTCCAACACACGTGTCTGAGCCTCGTCTGTGCTCGGGATATTTGGCAGGCCAAACACCCTTTGTCCCCCTTGCATGCCGAGCACTCCACAAAACTGCTCCCAACGGTGCACAGGCGCTCACGCCACTGTTTGGATTAGAGAGCCTGGAGATGACACGTGGCTCTGCCTGGTGTTTACAGCCCAGGATAACACAACAGACACTCCGTTGTCCCTGTGTCTCGCCAAGATTAGCACGTGGAAGAGCAGGAGCTGGCCGGGGCTGAGGCTCAGCAGGACAGAGGTTAGGCTTGCGGGCAGAGGGAAAGGCTCCAAGGAGCATTGCGGTTCCTTTGGAGTGAGGACACGTGCTAATGGATTATCAGGAAAATCTGTGTTCTCCAAGTTTTCTTTCTCCTGATTGATACTGAGCTCTCTCACAGCAACATCTGCAAGCTGCACTTCCTACCATTTCTGATAAGCCAAAAGGCTGTGTTACATCCATATGATGACCCAGCCTCAGGGATAAATGCCTTCCTCACTTTCCAGCTGGCTATGGCATTGTAGCCCATTTGGACTTGGAGCCTTGGCATCAAGGAACCTGCAGATGGTACCAAGGACTGTTGCACAACTTCTTTCCCACAGCAAATGTGGGCAGGTTGTTTCCTTGCTATCACACTGGCTATCCATAAAATACTGTCTTAAATTCATGGAATCACAGACTGGTTTGGGTTGGAAGGGACCTTAAATGCCACCTCATTCTGCCCCCTGCCATGGGCAGGGACACCTTCCACTGTCCTAGGTTGCTCCAAGCCCTGTCCAACCTGGCCTTGGACACTGCCAGGGATCCAGGGGCAGCCACAGCTTCTCTGGGCACTCTGTGCCAGAGCCTCACCACCCTCACAGCCAAGAATTCCTTCTCAATATCCCATCTATCCCTGCCCTCTGGCAGTTTGAAGCCATTCCCCCTCGTCCTGTCACTCCAGGCTTTTGTCCAAAATCCTTCTCCAGCTCTCTAATGGCATGATAATCTCCTTCTTTAAGTTCTGGAAGGGTGTAAAGAGAGTTCTGGACTGGAAGGAAGTTCTCACCCCTATTTTCAAGGGACCAAATGGCCTAAAGAAAACTGGTCCAGTAGCCCATGGCCACCTCCAGAGTTCCCTTCTCCCTTCTACTGCCACAGCTGATATTAAAATGAGGATTATTGCCCTGGAAATGGAACTGCCAGGCAGTAGAACATTTTCTACTGTACCCAAGCCAGCCACAAGCACTTTCACCTTCCTATCCAAGCCCATCCTAAACCTTCATTTTCATGGGAAAAATGCATAGTTCAACCCATCCAATAAACTGCAAACCAAAGGGAGTCCTCCCTCCATGAACTTTTCTCCCCACACTTACACAATCCATGCACTGCCATGCTTCTAAATTGGAAAGAACCGTGGGGTTGTTGCAAATAATCACCAGAAGTTAAGTGGTGAAGCAGTCAACAGAGTGTTAACCTGGCAGCTGACTGCACGGGGGAATTGCAATAGGGTGGCTATTCCCAGAAGGAAAACCTAGCTCAGTAATCCCCAGCCTTGCTGGCACTGCCTGAAGAAGGTTGGCATCTCAGAACTTGATAATATGGTATTAATCATGTTCTTGTCCTGTATAGTCATCCTCAAAATCAAACAGCAAAACCGATAGGAACAGGAAATGCTGAATTAAGGTAACACTTCCCCCACACAAACCACCACTCCAGCCTAATCCTGTTCCTCAGCCAGGCCAATCCCAGTAAATTAGACTTCTCAAACTGTTTGAAGTCCTGAGCAGCCAGCTCCAAAGTGAGGAGTAAGTACATGGCTTCCAGCCACATTTGCAATGCCTCCCAGCCAATTTCATCCTCCCCAGATGCAGGTTCATGAGCCATGACAAAATTTGGGGGCAAACTGGAACAGATGCAGGGAATCATTTCTCCTGGTTTGAGGTTTCAACAGGAATGCTCCAGACAGCTTTGGTGAGGGTTGAAGGGAACAGGCAGAGCTCAGCACCTGCCCTCACCCCGCTTCAAACTCTGTGGTTTCACTGTGTCACGGTGAGAAGGACAAACTTTCACTTTGGCTTTTAAAGTTACAGAACTCCTTCTAAGTGATTTGTAATGTTATAAAGTGGTTTGAATTACTGACAAATAGAGGGACTAGAATTTTTTTTTTTAGTTCTTCAATTGGTTTGGTTATTTGTTTCATTGCAGAAGATCAAAAATAATCTTGGTGTTCACAATGAGCAGTAAAGGCCATTCAAATATGTTGGAATAAGTTTAAAAGCAGGTGGTTACCTTATTAAGTGTTAAATATTCGGAGACGAAATATGAGTCTGTTTCCACCTAGGGCATGCAGTAAATGGCTTCCACATATGCATAACAGCCCATTAGCACAATAAAAAAAATTAGTTATCCAGCTGAAATTAGAACAAATATGTACTAAATGCAAGAATTTCAAAGGATCCATTTTATTTAAAGAGCTCTTGTTCCAGCTGGATAGTCCTGGGTCCCCTAATCTAAACAAATACAGCACGATAGAAATTATTCTTTGGAATTCTTTCACCCAAAAAGTATTTGTGGGAGGGGAGGTGGGTGGATAGAAAGTGGTTTGGACTCATCAGGTACATGATAAAGAACCTTCAGAGCTTCATTTTCTAAAGAGTTTAGGGATTCCATGGACAGAAAATCAGCTTTCCAGGACAAGGTACTTCCTTGAGCCTGCAACATCAATAAATTTGGCTCTTGAAACTTAGCTTAGTGAAGTAAACTATGATTGCTCTCAACATTTTGATGGCATTTTAGCAGGTCTCATGTCTGCATGAGTTACCAATCGCAAATTAACTTGTTGAACTTTAACTGACTCTTTTGGAGTGAAACATTCACTGGCAGGTGGGCTCTAAAGGGACAAGCATCCAAGCTTAATAAACATGCAGTCTATCAGCCTGTGCGTGTTTTAATAACCATAACAATTTTGTAGGTATTCAAAAAACCCAAAATAATTTTATTTTTATAACAACCTGTGGCAAGTCAAATCGGGAATAGGGCAGACTAACGCTAAAGTAAATGCCTATAAACTTTTAGCCATATATGCAAAAAATAAAATTCGACAATAAAAGCAGTTTAGCAGTCCCCATGCCCACATTTCAGCTGAAGGGAACTGTTTCAGTCACATGTGCTTTTTCTCTGGAGAGTTATGTTTGGTATTTTACACTCAACTCTGGCACTATTTTTCACTTGTTAATTGGAAACCACAATCACTTCTGCAATGTTTTGCTCTGCTTTCTGTACTTGTGATCTGCACTCAACTGTCAAATATTTAAAGCCCAAAGCTGTCCTGACAAGGGAACAACATCTGTCCCAGCTCTCCTCAGAGCTGACCTTCCACAAAGTGAGTCCTGGCTTCCATCTGTAGCAAACGGGTCATTACTGGAAAGACAAAAGCCAATTCCACAACCTGCATGAGAAAAAGGCTCCAGCATCGTGTCTGCTCACACCAGGGTGGAGTTTAGCACTCCGATTCATCAAAATATGCACATTTTGTACTGAAAGGGAGAAATTTTAGAAATAGATGCAAATCTTCTTCAACATTAGCTTTCTGGTTAATTAGGGGCTACTCCCAGCCGTGTCACACAATATAAAATCTGCTATATGATATAAAATTTTATTTTTGAGATTATTGTGGACATTGTTAAAACAAACATCAGTCCCAATGATGGCAGGACTGTGGGATCTCTCTCAGATATGTAAACATACACACACGTCTGTGTATGTAGGTGTGTGCATTGTAGTTATTCTCATGTCTTAGCAATTAAATTCCAATTTTAATATAGTTACAGTTAAAAAAAAAAAAAAAGTAGTATTTTTTATCACTGAGGAGGAGATTGAGTCACCAAGGCTGTGCAAAACCAAGCTTGATTGCTTCAACCATTCCAGTAAGTAGCTCCTCAAAAGTTTCCATGAACAAATCTATATTTTATCCTGTATCTCTGCTAAAAGTACATTCCAGCATTACCTGCTGGAATAGCATCTCCTGCTATTTAAACACAAAGATCACAAATATCCCTAAACAGAACAGCTTCCTGCATGGCAGCTGGGGATATAGGTTAGTGGTGGCTCTGGCATTGCTGGATTAATAGTTGGACTCGATGATCTCAGAGGGCTTTTTCCAGCCTAAGTCACCAATGGTTCCATTCCCGCAAGGATTCTGCCCCGCCTCGGTTTGAGCTTCACCTGTTTTGTTTCCCAGGTGCCTCGCCCCGGTTCTTCCCAGCGGGCAGGGACATCTAGCGACTAAGAAACGATACTGCAAATAAACAATCGCATCTCTTTCCTACGCTGTTTTGTTAAAATCAAATCTATTTTGTTGCTGTTGTTGTTAAGCTGTTTCCTGCCCGTTAAATTAGCCAATACTATGTTCACTCATCCACCATCTTCACTTGGTTTAACCCTTATCGGGGAAAAACAGAGAGCAATTAATTTATTTTTAATTTCACTCTAGAAAAATATTTTATTTTCTTGCAGTAATAACTCAACAGGAAAAGCTGCCTAAAAAAATTAATTTTCTTCTTGGCACTGATCACCAGAATTCTGAACTTCTTAAGAAGATGTTCGCAAGTTTTGTTTCATTACATGTTTCTTATGCTTCAAACAAGGCAAAAAGCAACATTCCATATCATTATCATCTTTCTTTTTCCTCCACATCTATAAATGCTCTCATGGAAAAGGCCATGGTAAGTAAACCCATATTTCTGACCTGCTGCATGTCTAACATTTCTTCTTTAATAACTCCATGAGCATGGCAGGCTCTTCCTATTAACTACATTACATCATCATTATCAAAGACGAAAGGAAATTAATTTTGTTTTCCAAAGACTTGGCAATAAGTTGGGTCTTTACTTCATCAGACATCTGCTGTTTTTCTACGTATGTCATTTGTGAAGCAGAGTTTTCCTTATGACTTTATTCTCCTCACAGTTTATCATGCCACACTGTTTACCAGGGAAATAAAGCGGAGCAGGATTTCTCATTTGCCCTCTAAAAGTGTAAAGCTAATTTAAAGCCAATATTATAATCCTTATTTCAGTTACACATGCTTTTTCTGGTTTAAAATAAAGCTCAGCAAAGACTGTCATGCAAAAATAACCTCTCATGGTCTTTGCCTGAAATTTATGACTTGTGCGGCAAGACTTTGTTTTAACAGATGGGACTTTATCAGCAAATTATATGGGCAGGCCACCAACTTCCCTCAGGAATGGAGGAGTGCTGGTATTTACGTGGGCTCTTATCTATGCACTTAAAGCCATATTCTAACCACAAACTTCTATTTTCATTTATTGATAGAAAAGACAAAACACAGAGAATCTTCTGTTCTAAAACACTGCATCCCCAACTCTTCTGCTCCCCATGTATGGGATCAGTAGCTGCTGTCAGATATTTCATATGAGGAAAACTTCTCTTTTCCTTTTTAAAGCTGAATGGACTTGACAATGTGTTTTCACCTTCCCCACATAACTCCATTAATGCTGCACAAAAGCAGACAATTTAGATCACTTTTCCAAATATTTATTTTGCTAGATATTTTGTTGCGGTTTGCTTGGAGTTTTTCTCTACTTAACTGCAGTGTCATTTAACCTGCAAATAATAATCTGCAAGAGAATTCTGCTCATGGCAAGTCCTTCTAAACTACAGCCACTGGTGCATCGGGAACTGGAAGGTTTAGTGAATGTATCCAGAGAGGAGTGACCCCAATTCCATCTCTTAACCTACCCCAGCAGCACAGAAAGACTCAAAAAACGGCCCTGTTCTGAGCAAGCAAGAGAGGGTGCAGCACCACCACAGGGAGAGGGAGGGAATCTGAGCCCTCACAGCCAGCCTGGCTCCCACCTGCTCTGTGGTGTGGGACATTGAGGGCTGAGCACGAGGCAGATGAGGGAGAAAAACTAAATAAATAATAACTCCAGGGAGAGAAAGAAATAGTGATAAGCACTAAATGTCACACTAGCTGCCAGCTGCTATGTCCCATTACAGAACCTGATATTTATGCTTACTGCTAATCAAGATCTAAAGATGTAATTTATAATTTATCTCTGAATTGCACACTTCGTCCTAAAACAAACACTTTTGATGGAATATTGAAAACGTGCATTCTATATCTAATAAAGACTCCACTCAGCAGTGTACTCTGAAAGAGATGGGATTCTGAAAAATATGGCACACAGCTTATTTTAAGATTTTCCTGCTGAAACACTATTTCACAGCAGTTTGAATTAATAGGAAGGATGCCAAGTAACTTATTTCAAATTGGAAAGAAAATTTTAATGGAAAACCATGTAAAAACTTGCAGAAAAAACACTGAAACATTTTAGGTGTTTTGTTCCAAATCATTGAAAATGTTAAAACTAAACTATGCTTTCCTGTTCAATGTAATACTTTCAATATAGCTTCATTTGTATGTGTCTGCTATAGGATCCATAGAGCAGGATCCAATCCTGTAATGACCCCCATGGAATTTTCTCATGAAACCTACCTAGGAATACTTGAGCAATACATTTAAGACTCAACATTCAGCCATTTGAGACTCTGTCAGCAGAAAGATTCCAAGTTAATTGTCAACTATAAAGTTCAGAATCCAGCACAGAAACCACCTACATCATTGTGAGACACAATTAAACAAACTGTTTAACTACAGTTAAATGCAATTTGTCTTAGTTTTCACTCTTGACAACTTGATCATCCTGTTCTTTAACCACATACAAAGCCCTGCTAAGCAACAAGATACCTCCATTGTACTCCATGGGTCTTGGATGAGACCTTGATGGCTAAAGTCATCCTTTTTTATTCCCAGAATGAACAGCTCCCACTCCATGGGGAACTCCCCAAAAATGTGGTGATACTGCAAGAAAACGTGTCAGAAACTGGACCTCAGAGGATAACTTAGTAATACACTTCTACAGAGAAAGTTTGAAAACTCACTACAGAAATAAGAGGATTTGTAAAGCAATACTGAGAAAACCTGGCCATGGTTCTGGCACAGCAATCCATATCTGGATTTCTAATATTCCAAAGTTTACCAATAAGATATAAACCAAATGGTGTGGTATGAACCACCACAAGGATAAGGGTTATTTTCTAAATAACCACCAAAATCATGCTTAGAGGCAATAAACAATTGCCAGAGCTGTAACTCATGTGAGAGCAGTTAAGCAAAGGCAAATTCCAAGGTATTTTAGCTGAATATTGTGTTCAAATTCTGACATACAAGGATAGGAACTCATGTGAAATATGGACCTGGATTTCAATTTTAAACTTCTTGCCATTAAAGTTCAGGGTTTGTTTGGGTCACACAGCTCAATATGGGTTTAGATCTCTACAGGATATCGGGGTTTTTAAAGATACTTTTCATTTTCAGATGTGACAGTTAAAAAATCCGGGTACAATAAACCATTTGACTTGGGGAAAAAAAGTTGAGCTATAAACTGAAACCAAAGTAGCTCAACTTGGGAGTGTCCCTGCTGCAGAAAACTCTTAATTTTAAAACATTTTGATTGATCCCCAATCTCTTCGAATTACACTGCAGTAAGGGCTGTGCACCCTTCTGAAATCAGGCTATGCCTCAATTACTTCATCTGCGGATAAATTTCATTGTTATTTGAAACATGTGCAAAAGGCAGATACCAGTATATCCTAAAATTGATTAAATATCTACCTCATTAAAATACAAACCCTACAGTATAAGAGGCCCTGCTATGAGGGTTCACTTTGCATTAAGAATGCTGAACCTTGCCAGGGAAATACCATTCTGGATCTGGATCAATCCAGTTTAGTTGGACAACATCTGTATTTTAGCAGCTGGACACTTACAGCACCTCCAGCCTCATTAGGGTTTTCACCAGGTTTCTACTGACAGTAAATACAAGCAGACTTACCTGGCTCCCTCCAGCAATCTGAAAGAGAAAGGTAAACAGGAATCCTCCTCGCGCAAAACCTCGGAGCCCAAGATCTGACATTTTTGAGCACCAGATTTGGATTAGAGTATTTCAGAACATTTTATGAATTCAAAAGTCACTCAAGGAAACGTGAAATCTGACAGGCTATTAGTCCATTCTGGGGGACTATTACCTTCCAGACAATTATTTTCAACATAAAATTCCGAGGTTTGGAAAACCCTTGTGCCACTTCCCATGAGGATTCACAGTCTGCTGGCCAAATGTGCCTCTGCCTTGTCATACAACACACACAGTAACACTGTGCTTTGCTGCCCTTGAATTAACAGACAGAAGGAAATTTTCATACCTTTGTTCTGAGACACTACTAAAAAAAGGGCAATAATTATTTTTAAATTATAGAAAAAAAAACTTATATAAACAAAAAACTGTCAAGAAAAATGTAGATATAGCCAGTCCCATCTTGGCAAGGAAGCAAACTAGGTGAGTAGTATTCAGACATTCTGGCTGGATGGACCATTTTTCCTGACCTTCTCCTACAAGAGTTGGGGTGCCCAAATAGCAGGAATGGCACTTTCTGGAGTCTCTCCGTTTTCCATGCATGCAGAAAAGCCTCTAAAAATCCCAGCATACCCTTGGAAAAAACAACGTGTGCTGGATCTGTTTGATGAGGCTGTTCCCAGTTGCTGCCCTTTCTTGGAGGGAGAGTTGGGAAGATGCAGACTGCAAGCCACTGCTCCAGAGCTGGTACCCTACATCTTGCTGATATTCTTTCCAGGAGCTCACATCTGGCAGCATACACCTCATGGAACACAAGTCCAGGAACCCCACAAGGAAAACAGGAGTTGTGATCTTGGGTTTCCACTATCCAAACAACTCTGGAAGCCAACACTCCATGCTTTATGTGTTCCTGAGTTGTTACCTGAAAAGAAGGAGCAGGTTGCAAACTGGTTTAATCCTCTGGGTGAGCACTATGCAGCCTGTGGATCACAGCTGAGCATCCTTGTGATCAAGAACCTCTGCAGGTGTTTTTCAGCCATATTTTGCTGCTACAGCTCTGGGAGAAGCAGTTCAGCTCCACGGTGCTGCTGCTCAAAGCCATGTCCACAAGGTGTACACCCGCCCTGTAGTTAAGCAAGGAATTTGAATGGGTACTCAGCGAACAGGATGAGTTACAGAGTTGTATCAGGTTTAAATCAATCCCTTTTCAGCAGAGCACTTATGTATGTGATTACCTTTAAGGCTGTATGTTCCTCATTAAGTCGGTGGGGTTAAGTATGCCCTTAATGATATAACAACGATCAGAATACGCTTAACTCTTTTACAGATGGCAGCCCTGAGCCAGGACCCTCATTAGCGCTCCCACTACACTGACAAAGGGACTGGACCCTTTTACTACAGGGGAAATGGGATGTGGTCTTTCATAATATTTCAAGCATTAAATCCAAATGCAGTTTCCAGAAGAAAGCCACTCAAATCCACACAGACATCCCAGCTACGTTACTGCACGTCTCACCTCCTGAGCTCTGCATGGAAATGTCTTCTGAGTGGGGAAGTGATTGTCTCAAGCTCTTGGAGGATTGTTTGTAAACTTGGCATGAGGTTTGTTTTCTAAAATGCTGCTGTGAACAATTTGTCGCTGACTTGAAGTCTGACAAACAAGCCCCTCTAGGCTAATTTGGACAAAGATTAGGAATGCTTCTCTGGAGCTAAGGATGGAATATAGACTTTGAAGGCATTGCTTTTACTTATGACATCCAAACACTGCCTTAAAATAACATTGACAATGCAATGCCAAGACTTCAGAAGTTAAGAAATGCCTCAAACTTCGTTCAGCCCTGTTTTGAGTGCACTTCATGATACAGGTGTCCATTATGAGATCATGTACTGTTCTTTTCTGCCAACCTACCACCTCACACGTTGTGAGGCATGAATAAGGGCTGCCCAGGAGAGACCTGTCTGTAGAGATGCTCACTGATTTCAAAACTAAGCAGTTATTCAACTTATTTCTATTCTTCCATTCTACATGCAGCCCCAGGCTTTATCCTGTACCTGGCCTTTAAACTCCACATTTGATGTGGAATTATCCATTTCCTCACAGGCATTCCTAGGGTCTTACTGGCATAGCATCCAAGTACATCACATTGGGTAAGAAATTTGTCTTCAAAACAGATACGTGAGGATGGAATTAGTAACTTCCACTTAGATCATATGCTATTTCCTGACACCTCTACTTCCTATTTCCCTCCCATTTCTCCACTGAAATTCCCATCAAGTGCTTCTTCCTATTGTTTATCTTACCTATATAATTCAGAGACAGCACTAGAAGAAAGAGAATTATGAGATGAAAACTTCAGAGAATTTGGCTGCCAAACCCTAACAACCCTCTACTAGACACCTATGAACTAAAATCTTTTGAGAGCCACACAGCTTGGCCAGATTTGGGAAAACTTTTATAGGGATGCCAAAAGATCTCAATTTGATATCAGAACAACTTCCACATCAGATTTCAGGTGTTTGACCAAAGCCTGCCTGGGCTCATAATGAGAATTCACAAACCTTTGGTTTGCTTGTGGGTTGTTCGTTTGATTTACACTGTCTTTTTTATCAAAGCAGTTCTAGTAGAATAAGAGAAGCTAATTTTAAAAAGTTAAAAAATTATAACAGAGATCAGTGCAACATGCACTTAAAGCACCTGGGTTCTCCTGGGGATGCCAATTGAGATTTAAAATAAAAAGATATTTAAAAATTAGATTTAAATTTGGATTTTAAATCAAATTAAATTAAATTTATATTTTAAATGGAGATTTAAAATAAAAATTTAGGAATAAGATTCCTTGATTTTAAGGACAGGTAATATGGATTAGTAGGAAAAGGTATGGTAGACCTTACAGTGACTCCTGGTGGCCTGTTGTTCTGGAAAAGAAAGGGAATTTCAGTGTAAAACCCACAAGGGTGCTGTTCACAGGCTGGCAGGATCCTGTGAGCTGCAGGTATTGCCCATAAAGGTATTTCCCTCTGGGCAGCTTCCAAGGGGTGCAGTTTCTCTGGAGCACCAACGACATCCAGCAACCACTTCCTAGCAGCTGGGATTTAAATCCAGTCAGTAAAGGAAGCTTCCCAAAGGAAATCTCAATAGTTCTTTTTTTCTGTCCTTGTCCAGCTATTTGAGTACCTAGTTCTTCTCTCATCCCCCAGATTTTGGGTTGCAATGGAATTAAAAAAGTACTGAATAGCAAGCAAATACTAGAAGCTTATTAAAGATGACAAAACAGTGCTTTTCCCCTTCCTGAAAATGTCAAGGAAAGGTAGACATTTCATGATAAATTTCCAGCAGAAAATAAAAAAAATTCAATCAATAAAATCCCAACAATATTAAAAAAATAATTTTCAGCATAAAATGTCTTTTGGGACTTGGTAAAAAATTTCCATGAAAGTAGATATTTTAGATATTAACATAAAACAAAACAAAAAAAAAACCTACATGTTTTATCCAAAAAGAGTCAACAGCAAATTATGATCATGAATACTCTTTGATGCATTTTAAGTTTCCTTATTGTTGTTTTTCTGTGTAAATCCTTGTGGGCCATGAAGAACAGCACCTTTGTGATTTCTTTCACAGAAACAGGGAGTGATCCCAGAGGGCAGCCAGTAAGTTGGGAGGATCTGGGAATGATGTCATAATTCCTGAAGGCTCTGTGGCTTTATTTGTGGGGATTTCTTTCCACTGGCCTCCAAAGGATCTTCTTGAGTATGACTCCTCCACCCAGGATGTGAAGCCATGTGAAAGCTTCATGCTTTAGGACAGATGTATGCAAAGGAAAATAGAAATTCTATTTTAAATGAAAAGGAAGATGAAGCAGATTTTAAAGTAAGTTAATGAAGAGTGTACAATTCATTTTAAAATTAATATAGTAATTTCTTATGCTTTTTAGAAACAAGCATTTCTGGGGAGGACGATGGCTGACACACACTGACAATGAAGGCAGATGCTGTTACCTAAACATATAAACCATTAAATTATACAAAGTGCCTCCCCCACTTTTAAATTGACTGAAATTAAATGCAATTAATTTGGTTTTAAATTTATAAGTCAGCTCAAGTAAGCACAAGATTCCTCCCTTTCTTCGTGTTCCCTACTGTAGACAGGAATAAGGTCACCCCTGGCCACATGTGGGGCAGGATTTACATTGAGCAGTGATCTGAGGAAAAGTGTCTGAGCAGCAGAACAGCATCCAGGCTCTTGGCTTGCTCCCCACACATGTGTGCTGACAGGTCTGGAGCTGCCCTTCACACTGTCACAGTCAGGCTGCTCATGCCACGCCCCCTTGTCCCCTCCATGCCATTTGACTTCTTTGATTCATATCTAGTGCTAACAAAGCTCCACACATCCATCCCTATGGACTGAGGGCCCCTGTTCCCTCTTTATGCTTCACAGCAAGCTCAGCCAAACATCCAGGCTGAGGCAGCTTCCCAGGCATTCCCATACGGGATTTCCTTGAGAGGGTTCTGGTGCTCATCCAAAACCCAACCCAACAGAGCAACGGGCTTTTCCCCACACCTTCCTATCAGAGCCCTTCAACTCCAGCCCAGTGTCACTGCCACCTCATCAAGCAGACACAGTGCCAAGAAAGTGGTGTCCCACCCCAGAACTCCAACTTGTCACCACCTCAATGTGAGCCAGTGACATTTCCTATTATTTCCACAGATCTCCAGGGTGTGAATCTGGGATATGGGCTGTAAACATAATTCACAAAGCAAGCTGAGGCTGCACTGATAAATTGTATTTCTTACCCCTTTAAGCACTCAACACACCAAATACATAAAACATCTTGTTTATGAACCTCATCCTGTGTGGACAGACCCACTCCAGAGAATCAGCCCATTTTCTTTATGTCACATGAATGAAAATCAACATTGGATGACAATCTACTGTAGACCTATTTATGGTGATTTATTGAAGCTTAAGACACTACTTTCTAAACATATTTGGTGTAACCCACCTGAGAGTCTGACCATCTGGTTAAATAAGATTTCAAAATGTTGCTGCACTTGGCCTGCAGATACTAATATTACAAACCTCAGCAGTTAAGTGAAAAGCCCAATTACACAAAGGCATAAAGAATTCCTGATCAAAACTCTGCAGCAAATCCTCAACTGCTGCAAATTGGCATGAAGCAACTTACATGGGGCAGGAATCTGGTGAGCTATTTAGACGTGAATGGCTGTAAGTCCACAGGATCTGAAATTCTTTTTCTACAAGAACTCAGGCAATCAGAGTTCACCAGATTGAAATGAGTATCTAACAGGCATGATGCTGTGAGATAAAAAGTATGCTGGCTGCTTTCCAGCAAGGAACTTGAGCATGTCCTTATCGTTAAGCTTACGAGCAGTCACACTGAAGTCCCATGCTTTGGGCCTGAAATTAAACATTTGCTCAAGGATTTAGCTGGGTCAGCGCCAACACAATTTCAGAAGTGCCAACTTCGAAAGCAGGGATTGTTTTGGGAACAGTTACTCAGGTGTACCCAGTCTGAGCTCAGCTGACAGTCTCAGGGACAGATGAAAGTTACTGTTACCTTTCTGCTTTCCAGTTATTTCAGGCCTGACAGTCTCCCATTCAACCGTGGTAAATGTTTTCAGGTTAGTAAACAGTTGTTAAGATAATTGAGAGAATGTAAAATAAACTTACATAATTCCTTGAAAAATGTAGCATACATATACCTTCATCTCAG
The DNA here is from genome assembly GCA_024500445.1 of Entomyzon cyanotis. Classification (NCBI taxonomy): domain Eukaryota; kingdom Metazoa; phylum Chordata; class Aves; order Passeriformes; family Meliphagidae; genus Entomyzon; species Entomyzon cyanotis. The sequence continues at coordinate 2,863,827 of JAKEPQ010001030.1, forward strand.
TCATCCAAAATACAAATAGAGGAAAATCTAAAGATCTGTCTCAAAGCTTTAAATTAATTGTTTTGTCAATAGCTGAGTATTTTGCAGCATTAACCTGCACCTCCAGCTATTAAAGTCAAGGAGACAGGAAGCAAAGATGGGAATCAGAAAGAATAAAAAGCTGCAAAATTAAGCTGTTCTCTTTCACATGTGAAATTCCATATAAAATACTTCCCTATAAATAGTTGTCAATAAACACAACTGCTGCAAATGTATTTGGTAAATGTTGAGGTCAAAGGCCTCAACTGTTTATTGCCTTGTAAACTCAAAGGCAAGTAAATTTATTGCCTGAACGAGTTTCAGAGTATTGGCTATCATAAAAACTCTGCATCCAAGGTACAAACCAGCCCATGGGCTGCACCACACTATTCCACACACAACTCAGGGGCCACCATGTGTAGCACAATTCCACGCATCAGAAATATATCAGTGCCATGCTGGATGTACACTGCACTTCACAGCTTGAAGAATGGACCTCACAGTTTATGTGATCGAGGTCTCACAGACAGAAGATTATTGCTTTTAAGTTCCTCTTTCCACTAATTTTAAAAAGGTCAGATTGATTCCATAGCTTTCTATAAACTCATTAGAACCATGGTTAGTGTTTAGTGCCAAATCCTATCCCTAGATCCAATAATCATGACCGTATTTCCAGGATTAATGTTTTGAGAACCTTGTTATCTTCCAGCTCCAAAAAACCAAAGTGCCAGTTCAGGAAACAAAGTGTGTATATATATATATATATATATATATACATGTGTGTGTGTGTGTGTGTGTGTGTGTGTGTGTGTATACACATACGTATGTATATATATATGTTTTCTTGACCAGGGTTCTATTTAAGGAACATTATGTTTCGGTCTTCTGAAGTTACAGCTCTAGAACTGAATGTGCTTGGTGCTCTTCTTCATGTGATCCATTCTCAAGTCCTGTATGATTATTAATTAATGTAAATTAGGAGAGAACAATCCACACAAATTGAATCAAGAGGAAATTCTAGGCTCAAGCTAATGCGGCGTTTGGTATAAAATACTACACTTAGTAATCTAGCCTGTAAACTCCTCAGGGATTTTCCCTCTGATGTTTTTCTCTCTGTACTGTGGAGCATGCAGCCAGTGCTAGGAACTTTGGGGTAATTCCAATTATTAATCCCCTTCAGTTGTGTGGTCAAAAGGGAGCTGTCTGTCTGCCCAAACTGTACTTTCCAATTTAACTGGAACTGCATCCTGCCTCCACTCTGTGAGTCCACTTGTGAGTAGCTGATAATATCTGCAGATAAAGCTTTGCAGGGTGCTATTTGAGAGTGAAACTGCTGTCAGAGCATGGAGCACCTGAGTGCATCTGCCAGTCAGCAGCCCCCCATGCCCACTTCAGCTGAGCACACACACATGTGGACAGGCATGATTCATTGCATGCACACAGACAGTGCCCCATATAGGCAGGAAACACATCAAACAACACACAAACAGCATCCACACTTAAAAAGTCTACTTCCACAGATCTGCAAGCCCAAATAAGTCAGAGACCTAAATACAAAACACCCAGGAACATGCATAGGTACATCTCATTTCCTAGAGAATTATGGCACAAATACAGAACGTAGATTTTTGGGTTTACTCCAGACAGATCTGTTCTCCAATATTGCTCCCATCAAAGAAAACTCTCTCAACTTTCCTCCAGTCATTCCTCAGAAATGTTAAATGATAAAAACATTGCTCCAGCTGAGAAATGTACCCCAGTAAATTCCATGCACAAATACCTCATCAATGTCAACAAACCACCATTTAAACTGAAAGATACTGTCATGCTGACCCTCCTTCTTCTATTTGCTGCTTTAAAAAAAAATACAATTAATCCAAACCACACAAAGCATGTGACAAGCACAATACCACAATATGGTTATGTATAAGTGGACAAATCAGAAAATTTAACACCTTTTCCCATGTTTCCAGAACAGCTTTATCCTGCGATGTTGATACACAAATGCAGAACACTTATGACTGAAGACTTCATTGGAGCAACGGACAATATTTCCATCTCCAGGACATTCAGCTCTTTCTTTCCACACCAGAACCACTTAACACCCCCACTGATGAGGATTTATCACTTATAGGCACTGACTTCTTGGGGGAAAGGCTAAGAAAGCAGTTCCTCCCTCCTTAGTCAGTGTTACCTAACAGAGCATTACTCATGGTAGTAATTCCACTGAGGTTAATGGGACTAATCAGTAGAATGGTTAAGGTGAAGGAGAAATAGACAAATTAACATGGGGAGAAAATAAGCCAAAGAATAATAATGCACAATATTAAACATAGGTACTTCTGTCCTTTAAGTCTGTTTAGCACAGTTAATGGAAAGACAAATAAGTGATACAACATTACCACCACTGTCACTTGACAAATGACACAGCCATGAACTTTCCTTGGCATAATGTGGGATATAAATGGGGTACTGTTGCTTAATCATTCACCATGATGTTTATAGGAGGGAAATAAGATCTCAGTATAACTAGAGAAGCCACAGGAAGGACACTTTAAAGGCTGCACTGCCACGTGTGTCAATACCAAGGACTCAGCAACATCTGGCTTAATTCATTTTTTAGCTGTTTACTAACTGGAGACCAGGTGTTACTTCCTCTTTGAGATGGGAAATGCCTTTAATTGATGCCACTGTATCTCCCTTATGCCAAACAGGCACTCAGCAGACACTGTGAAAACCAGGGAAGGAGCTGTGGGAGAAGCTGGGGCTGGGATTTGCCCATGGTGCCTCTGCAGAGCACAGGCCTTTGGAAGAGAGGCTGTGTCTGACTGTGCTCTTAATCTGACAGAGAGCCTGAGCTCATGCAAGGCTTCGTAGCGTTTCTGGAACACAAGTGTAGAAGATGGCAAATTTCAAAATCCCTACCCTGCTCTGAACAAAGGAAATGTACCTCTTTAGCGTTATGTCTTCCAAAATTTCTTCCAGAATAAGGTACAGCCTTTAGGGAACTCTACCCAGCAATCCTTTTTAGAAAGGCAGTTTTTAAAAGCAATCACCTGTTGCTACAGTCTTTTGGGGAGACCTTCTGACCAGTTGGACTCAGTTTGTCTTCCCAAGCTCAGTTAAACATTAGCAAAGCTGCTCATGAATAATTTTTCATAAGAAACTTTTTTTTTCACATCCATGTTTGGCAGAAAGCAGAAACAATTTGAGGCTGTTAGGGAAAAATCAAACTTGCCTCAGATGATCTGTATCCCCAAACAAGTTTAGAGCACAGCTGCAGATAGGTTATGAAGATATGAGCTTTGTGCACTCACACAAACATCAAACCACATTACTGGCCACAAGAACATGCCAGAAAAGTTCATTTGAAAATCATTATGCATTCATTTCTATGAGCAACACCTTGTGGTCCCTGCTGTGAGCATGGTTGTGCTGCAGCTATTTCCTTTTATGTCAGAAATGGTTTTTGAAAGTTTGGCACGAGAAACACACTAATACTTCTGTTAAGAAAAATTTCAGGTTCCGCAGCAGGTCCTTGAGAACAGCAGTGTAATGCAAGTATTCAGATTTTTATCATTTGTAACCCGACTGCAGCTTTGCCTTACATCAGAATAAAATTCCTTCAAAGCTAATTTCAGTCCTGTCCCAAGAGAGCATTTGTCCATATCATGAAAACTGGGATTTTATTTAACACAATTACATGCACATGCTGGTGCAGTCAGATGCCTGACTGGAATAGCAGAGTTAAGACAGGTCAGGATGAAGGTGCACTGGTGGAGCTTGGCAGGGAACCTGCTTTTAGTGTTTTTGGCTCTAGCTGAGAACATCAGTTTCTCGTTGGTGAGTTCTGAAGACAAAATTCTTTCCAGAGAAAAAAGAAAAGAAATAAATCCCTTCACAAATTCTACTTTGGGCAATTGTGTATCGGTGTCATAACTTAAAATCAACAAACCGTACAAAGGAGGTGAATCAAAGTTAAACACATCTGTGGACATGACATTCTTTGATTCTGTTTCTTACACCCACTTTTGAAAACAGGCTTCTGATGCATCAGGCTCAGCTGGCAGAGGCATTTTATTCAAGTTCTCCCAGCCGGTGTTCCTCCACAGGTATTAAATCCCTCTGGGGAATGCAGGCACAGAGGTAATAAACATATTCGTTTCATTACAACATCTTAAAAAATGTAAAAATTCTAAAAAACCAACTGTAAGCTGACCTGCAGCCAAAGTACACATTAATTATACAGCTTAAGTCAGGCGGATGCTCAAGGAAAAGAGATATAATGTTACACCCAGCTGGATACTTTGTAGTTAGCACAAATGTAATATAAAGCGTACCAGAGTTTGTCAAGTGTCTGTCTGGATTTTCAGTTTTCATTAGTACTATAATTAAAACCACATTTTCAGCTATATTACCTATAACAAGAAAGGAATGAGAAATGAGGTTGTCAAGGTCAGTCTCTTTCTGCTCTTTATCCTGAGTATCTGCAGGCCACAAGCTGTTGAATTTGGTGTAAACCAGAGTAATAGGATGGAATGTCACGTTACAACCAAACCTTTGTGGTTGAAAAGACAAACTGATGAGGTCACTTCCTTTTAATCACCAACGGAGGGTATTTATCAACAGCCACATAAGTCAGGGGGACAGGGAGGCAGATGACAGACAGACTGACAGATATATGGAAATACAAACACCCCAAATGCAGATACCACAGAGCTGATGCACAGAACGTTCCTCTGCAGAGAGCTGCACTTGATCTTGTGCTGTCACAGTCCTTCCCATCTACAAATGGCACATAAATGCTTTTTATGCCCTTTCTATGTCTTGTCACAGAGGGCACAGTGAAGATTAGGAAAACATGAACAATGGATGAGTTGGACAAGAACAAGCTCAGAAAATTTAGACTCAGATTCATATTGTTAACACTTACAGAGAGTTCACAACTTTTCTTAAAGCCTCTACAGCAAAGTGAGAGTAGCACTTTGCTGTAGTAGTAGGTAGCAGAGAGCAGAATTCCCAGGAGAGGGACACAGTGTTACAGTCATTATAGTGGATGCCTTAATTGGAGATTGGTGGTGAAAAGGACCACAGGTTCATCACACTCAGCAGAGCTCAACACTTATTAAGGATCTGACACATAAACTCCAGTACCAAAAATGCAATTGTTTTTCATATTCAAGTGCAAGTAAGTACTTAAGGCAACCAAGGCATCACTGAATGCAAACGGGATTCCCTAGCTGCAGCTGAGAAGGTAAAATGGATTTAGCTTTCATGAAACTCAGAAAAAAATTAATAAAAAAAGCAAAGCAGCTGATCAATCATGTTAAATAAAAATGACAGTTTATTTGTGACACTAAAAGGGGATTTTAGGTTCATTAAAAAACAAAAACTAACTACTATGAAGGAGATGAGTGAACTATTACAACACTGAAAGACTTAAAAATAATACCCCAGGAGATAACATTCTGAGAATAAAGTGAAAGAGCTCATATAAAATACAAAAGGTGTGTTGTAAAGAAGGATCAGAAGGGCAGACTTTGAGCTTCATCCAGTCATAAATCAAAAGCTTGTTCTCCATCATTCTTGTCTATGAGGTCAGCTTTGATTCCCAAGCTACAATTCCCAAAGGATGGAGGTATTTCTATTGGCAAGTATGTGTCTTTCTTCCCCCAGGCTGGCTCTGCTAGCCCTGCTGTCACCATGGACTGTCATTATCTCAATCTCTTTACTGCCCAGGATTGTTCCATCCTGGAGTCACAGGGAACTATCACAGGGCTGTGAGAGGAAAACCCATTTGGAAGGCTGAGGGCATTTGCAACAGATTATTTGACAAAGAAGTTTATCAAGCCAGGCCATCTGCAATAGTTCAGTCATTCTCCTTCACAGGGACCAAATGCTTTAGCGCTCCAGGTGACAGGCCAGGGATACAAACTGTCACACAAAATAAAAGTGCTAAAAAACAGTTTATAAACTCTACTACTAAAGAATATAATATCAACTTTCTACCCAGTCACATGTTTCATATCTTTTGTGTCTTAGTATCTGAAGCCATAATCTTTGAGCTTTTGCTCAGGCAGACTCTCCACAGTCATAAGAACAGTGTGTGTAAAAAGGACTCCCCACCTGAGCACTGGACACTGGTTTAGCCCTTGGTCTGCAGTCAGGCATCTCCGTGTGCACAGATGAAGGGCAGGCACTTCCCACACTGAAATAAACACAAAATACATTCAGAATGTTGTTTCCCTGACCTCCATGTAACATATTAAACCAAATAATAATTAACATTGTTATCCTAAGTCGAAAAAAAATTAATTTCAAGAGATTTCTTGAAGATTACTCAACACAGCAGACTTTTACAGTGTTCTTGCACAGTGAGTTCTATTATTTGCTCCATTAAGTATCATATTGGTTTTACTTCAGTAATTCTCACTCTAACTATAGAGCAACGTTGCTGTGTGGTGTAAAACCTGATAGTTGCTGCGAGTATCTCTAACAAAGATAACATTTACACAGAATAATACAGACATCTGATCCCGTATGTTTCTAGAGATAAAAACCTTCATTCCTTTGACAGCAATTCGTAAGGGAAAGGCTTCGATGGGGGTGAAGCCTAAATTTTTAATACAAGATCGCCCTCTACTGTTTAAGAAAAAGGAAAACTAGTGAGGCGCACAGAAACAGAGGCTGGTTTGGGCTGCAAAAACCATCTCTTTCGAATCCCCTGCCATGGGCAGGGACACCTTCCACTATCCCAGGGTGCTCCAAGCTCATCCAACTTGGCCTCTGACACTTCCAGGGATCCAGGGGCAGCCACAGCTTCTCTGGGCAGCCTCATCATCCTCACAGCAAAGAATTTCCTCCCAGTATCCCATCTAACCCTTCCTCTGTCAGTGGGAAGCCATTGCCCCTTGTCCTGTCACACCAGGCTCTTGTAAAAAGTCCATCCCCATATTTGTTGCAGGTTCTCTTCACATACTGGAATTACTTGTATTCTGGTATGATTCACACAGGCAAGCTATAATAAAACCACACTCTATTACAAAGTAACAAATATTTTCAGGGCTTTTTTTCTTTCCTAACAGGCAATTTAAGTCTGAAATAAAAAAAGGAATCACATAGTAGAGAAAATTTTGTTTTTAAAAAATTATTTTATTAAAACAGCTTCTTCAAGATCACATACAGACCACTGTAGAAAGAACAAACTATGGAAACAGAACAAAAAGTATCATACAGGGACTTTCTTACCAGCATAGGTCTGAAAAAATATATTTATCTATAAATAGGAAAATCGTGATAAAAGAGCAGACAAGAAACAACCATCTCCCATGAGCTGCACAGGATGGTACAGTTCTTGACTCCAGATAGCACTAGAGCTTCTTTTGTAGCTATAAAAAGCTTCAAATTTTGATTCAAAATAACCAGGGATTTATGGAATGCTGCAAGTCAAAGTATCCTGATACATCATCAGTCTCAATGCCAGCAGGGCTGCACTCTGCCTAGAAATGTAGAAATGCATCTCCACTAAAAATTTCTAGTGACCATTATAAATTAATAAAAAAAAAATTATTTACCTACAACACTGTTTTTCAACACCAGCTTTGGGGCCAAAACTCAGTTCTGGTTTTAATTCAACAGACAAGGAGGATTTATAGGGCTGGACAGAGATTCCATCCCTCTGTCTGCCTTGCAACTCCAACTCCATGGTGATCTGCTGGCAAAACAATCCATAAATCCAGTGCCTGTAACTGCCACCAGTGTATTTGGGCTGTGATGGAAAGTAAGAAAAACCCACGTGCACACAAAGAATATGAAGTTTCCTCAAACAATTTGGAGTAGGAGAGCAATTGCTTGTTATTCTGAAATAAACCTTGCAAGGAATCTGCCTTCAGCAAATGTTTTGGCTCAGAGCAATCACCATTCACGGTGTTTTCTATCAGTGCTTTTTTGGCAGCTTTAAGAACAAACCCCAGGTAAAACAAACTCAAGTGTGGCTGAAGAACCAACAACAAGGAAAATCTATTGAAACTCCCAAAATCGTGCTTGCCGTTCTAGAAGTTTCTTTTTTTGTCTCAAGTTACAACTGTTTCTCCAAACATTACACAATTTTACCTCACATAAAAAGAATTTTCCATTCCTATCCTCATCATCAGGTAGTGACAATATAGGGATTCCATTATCTCAAACATACAATTGAAAGGAGGTGGAGGAAAAAAAGAGATGCTTGAAAATCTTGTAACTCTGTTCCAGCTGATATCTTTTTTCCCTCCATAAACAACAACCTGGAAAAGTAAAATGATTCCTTGTGGGATGTGTAGTGTTGTCACTGTTAGAGTGCTCCCAAAGACACATGGGACACCACATGCATTAATTAAATGTCTTATTAAAACTTCCAGAAATGGAGATATGAGAAGTGACAAGTCTTTGGCATCACAGATTATTATCTGGGGAATCAGTTACCAATGTTCTTCAAATTATTTTGATGGTTTGGACGTTTCAGACCTGATTTTAGCTCCTTGCAGTAAAGAACATATCTATAGAGCTTGTTTGTTCAAGGTTTCTCTTTACCTAAGAGGATGTACCATCAAGCTCCTCCACCTCATGTTTCACACAACTCCCTTGGCTGTCTCTGCCACACACATTCATGTTCATTCCAAGCTTTTACCTGAGTAAATCAATTCTTTCTTTTGTCCATGAAACCTGAGTGCAGAATGCCAGACAGAAGATGCTACATCTCTGCAGCACTCCACAGTCCCCAGGGATGAGGGCTCTTCTCATGACCCAGGGACAGCAAAACCAGGTTAGGCTTAGCTGAACTTGCCTGGCAGTTGGAATTTTAACCCTTTGCTGGCATGAAAAGTTATGAATTTGGGATATAAAGCTCTTCAATTTTGTCTTTGGTTGGTGCAGGCAGACATGAGAGCCAAGTGTACCCAGAGGAATGCCTGACAGCAGTTCCTGACACAGCTAATAATCTAAAAGCCCAATTAAAATTCTGATTAAATCATACCTTTCACAGATTAGATCTTCCAAATTACATATTTCAGCCCATGCCTGGGATTATTTTGCACAGGCCCCCAACCTATGAACTGACAAAGACTTCCAGAATGTAAAGCCTTGATGTTGATGCTTTCCTCTTTATATGTCAAAAGGACACTTTCTGGCAGAAAACTAACTCCTGTTGGTCTTTCCTATAAAATACACTACAAACAAGCTTTAGCACATCCCAATTTGATGTGCTGGGCAACAGCTCAATTTAAGAAATAAATAGAACACCCTGATAAATAATCTGCTAAAAAACATAACATTTTTCATTTCATTCTGCAAGATGCCAAGGGTAATAAGAAAATGCACAGGACTTCCTCAAGTCTGGATTTGGGGTGGTTTTTTTCCTTTTTTTCAGTATTTACTTCAAATTTCACACTTACTATCCCTATTCATTTTTGCCACAGCTGTTTTCACCATTTCAGATTCTGTGCAACATCATTCTGATTTCCACCACATGAAGGCACCCAGATTTCTGAGAATTCCTTTGATCTTCTCAAAGAACAACCAGCAGCATTATCACCACTGACTGTCGCTCTTTTTAAATTTATTTATCAGCCTCATGTTGCTGCTTCCATAAAGGTGGAATCCCCAGAGTTCAAGTCTGTAATGACTTTTTCCTGAACAGGAAAAAATCAATCATAGGGGGAAAAAACATAGCAAATTTCACATTTTTGTCAGACAAACAAAGTGTGCTGCACATAATATCTAATGGGACCACAGCTAAAAACACAAGCAAACAACATACCTGCTCCTTTGTGCCTCTCCTGACTTATTAAAATCATGTTTGCAGCTACAGTGACAGGCTGTCCTCACATTGCCTCAATCCTTAGGATGAATTTCTTCCCATAGTTCATCATAGTCTGCAACATCTGGATCGTTTCAATTCCCCATTACGCTCAGTAATGTAATTTTTGTACCTCAGCTATCATATTCTGTGTTTTAATAAACCAATCTTCTCCTTGATCCCCTCATCATCTGTTTCTTCATTCCCTCAACCCATCCTAAATCCTTCCATTCCAAGCAATTTGCTCCTACAGTCCTTCTCAGGCAGGTTTCAATAAAACTTCCAGCTGTGCAACCAAAGTTACTGATGTAGGACTAAAATTTAAAATCACAGTTTTATGATCCGGACATCTTGCACTGGTCCTACTGGGAATCCCACCAAACTCAAACCACTTGTGCCCAGCCATTCCTTTGACTTGGAATATCTTAGGAAGTCTCCACGGCATTATCCTCCAGATGGATGCCAAAACTTGCTGTTTGCACCTCGCTCCTTTGCAACATAACTCTATGTTTTTTTCAAAACACAGGATGTAGAAATGCCTTAATATATTTTAAAAAACAAAATCCCACAGTGTTAATTTATGCATTTCTTCCTCTTAATTAATGGCCAGAGTTACGCACAGAATAAACCAGAAATTCTGCAAAAAGAGATCTATCGGAATGCCCTAAGCACAGGTAACAGCCTAGCTCTTAAAAAGAGAGAACCAAAAATATTTTTTCTTCCCTGGAGCCATCCTTCATGCTAGTTAAGTTCAGATAAAAAATCCATGCAAGAGCCTTAAAAACCTATTTTTACAGCACGATTGAAAGCAGTACCATGACAAGAATATTTGGCATTAAGTTCATGGTTTAAAAGAGCAGAAACTGCTCATTTTCTGCTGATAGAAAGTCCTGTGTTCTCTGCACACACAACTGACCACCCCAAACCTCTGCAAGGCACCTGCTCAAGAGAATCCCAATATGTGCTGTGAGTGAAGGCTCACATCCATCTCCACGTTTTGTCACGGCATCACGGAATGTTTTGGGTTGAAAGGGAATTTAAAGCTCATCTCATTCCACTCTCTGCCATCGGCAGGCAAGTTCCACTAGACCGAGTTGCTCCAAGCCGATGTTGGAACATTTCCAGGGATGTGGCAGCCACAGCTTCTCTGGGCAACCTGCGCCATGGCCTCTCCACCCTCACAGGGAGTTTCTTACCAATAGCCCATCTAACCCGCTGTCCTGGTAGATCCATTCCCCCTTGCCCTGTCACTCGAGACCCCTGCGATAACCAGTGCGGCTATCAGGAATAGGGTAGCTGTGAATAAACCCCTAAAAGGATTTAAAAGGGAAATACGGAGGACAATCCACCCGCGCGCCTCCCCGGAGCCCTCACGGAGCCCTCACGAAGCCCCACCCCCTGCGCTCGCGACCGCCCCTTCCCGCCTCGCCGCCTCAGCCAATCAGCGCAGAGATAGCCACGGCCGCCCTGTCTGTTTGTGCCGTATACCCCGCCCTCTCCGCTGCTCACCAGTCAGAGCGCTCCTCTCATGGATCCGTGGGGAAGGCCTGCTTGGCTCTCCACGCACGGGCTGAGCCGAAGCTTCCCATTGGGCGACGGGCCGGCGGGCGGGGCCAGTTTGAACGGGCGGCGGCGGGGAGCGGCGCCATGGTGAAGCCGCTGAGGGAGCGCGATGGCGACTCGGGCATGGCCGAGGCTCCTGGCCCCGCACTGAGCCCCGCGCTCTCCCCGCAGCCCGCCGCGGCGCCGCCCGATGGCTTCGCGTCCTCAGACGATGAGGCCGCCGAGGAGGAGCCGAGCCCGCTGCACATCTCCTGGTGAGGCGACGCGCGCGGCGCCCTTTCCCTCAGGAAACTGTGAAATCTCTCCTAAGAAACAGGAGGGTTTTCTCTTCGCGAAAGAACCCCGAACCGGGCTCTGGTGACCTTCCAGGGTGGGGGTGGCCCGGTGGTGCCCATGAAAAGGGATTAAAGTGCTGCTGGGGAATTGTTAGGGGTTGGGGTTGGAAGCGGCCTCTGGAGACCAGCTAGGCCAACTCCCTGCCCGAGCAGGCTCACCCACAGCAGGAGGCCGAGCTTCACATCCAGGTGGGTTTTGAATGTTTCCAGGGAAAGAGACTCCACAGCCTCCCTGGGCTGCCTGTTCCAGGGCTCTGCTCTTTACTCACAGGGTGGTGAGGCCCTGGCACAGAGTGCCCAGAGGAGCTGTGGCTGCCCCTGGATCCCTGGCAGTGTCCAAGGCCAGGCTGGACAGGGTTTGGAGCAACCTGGGATAGTGAAAGGTGTCACTGCCATTGGCAGGGGATTGGAACAAGATTATCTTGAAGGTCCCCTCCAATCCAAACCATCTTGGGATTTTGTCACTCTCAAAGTAGCATTTTTCCTCATATTCACTTCCTGTGTTTCACTTTGTGCCTTTTGCTCCTTATCTTCTCACTAGACACCTGTGAAAGGGTCTGGCCCCATCCTCTTGACATTCCCTCTAAGGATATTTATATATTTAAATAATTGAAATCCTCTCTTCTGATTTTTATTTATTTTACTTTTTATTTTCTGATAGGTTGTCTTTGTCTCCTCTGTACTCTTCTGAGTTCTTGGGATTATGTTCCCTTCCAGGTAAGAACCATTCACTGAAACTTGCAGGTATATCTGAAAGCTGAAGAGGGGTAATGCCTTGTTCCCCAAAATCGTGTGTTGTGAGTGACTCCTTTTGTAATCTACTACTGGAATAAGTGTTTTGGAAACACCAAAATGCAAAATCACTTTTTTTTTTAACACATAAAAATAAACATAAGCTTTGACTTAATCTTTAACTACCAAAACTGCAGCTATGGTAAATCTCCACTCACCTGTTAAAATGATCTTTATCCAGACCTCTTATTTCTTGGATGATTTTTTGTGTTTTGTTGGGTGGGTTTGTGCTGTATCCTGATTTAACACATCCAAAACTTTTAATCTGGAGAATACAAAACATCTTAAAACCTTGGGTAGATTTCTTTTTTTAATCCTATTACATTACAGTATTAAGCAGATAATGGTGTTTAAACTGTCTTCTGCACCAGGGATCTACTTGCAAAAACAACAACTGTGTTTTATTCAGGGTGAGGCTTTGTTGCTTGCTTTGATTTTGAAGGGAGGCTGCCTGTGCTCTGTTCTTTAGCTGCAGCAGCCATCCCATAAATGTCACTTACCTGGAGTGGTAATTGTTCATGATTTATTTCAGGTTGCAGGTTTAAGGATGTAAGAAGAAATCTTCAGAAAGATATAGGTGAGTCTCCTTTGTGTCAAGGGCAAGAACAACATGCAGCTGCAGCAAATCTCTTATCAGAGTCATCACCATGACTGGAGATCCCTTTTAGGTGTGCAGTGCCACTTCCTTTGCAGCTTCTCTGTGAATATGGAATAAATAGTCAGGATATTTCCAGGCTGGAGCTGCACAGTACCCATGAGGCATCTTCAGTGCAGCTGGGATCAAGATGAATTGCAGACTCGTAATCTTCCTTATTCCCAGAGAAAAGTGAAATTGGGATAGAAAAGATGGAATTAGGTAAAGAAGTGTGCTGAGTATTCATCTGTAAGCACTAAAGAGCAGAGACCAATAGCAAATCCCTACAGTGTTTGGATAAGTCAAGCTTGGGAAGAAATTCCTGGCTGTGAGGGTGGGGAGAAGCTGTGGCTGCCCCTGGATCCCTGGAAGTGTCCAAGGCCAGGTTGGACAGGGCTTGGAGCAACCTGGGATAGTGGAAGGTGTCCCTGCCCATGGCAGGGGAGTGGAACAAGTTAGTCTTTAAGGTTCCTTCGAACCCAAACTGTCCTGGGATTCTGTGATTTTAACTGGAGATGGGATAGAAACATTCTTAAGTAGTTAGCAGGCTGTCCTGAGTGCTGGTCTGTTCTCCAGTGAGGCTTCTCAGGATTCCCTCTGAACTGAGAAAATTCCTCTCCTGCATTACCTGAAGGGAAATGTGGGAAAGACTCGGTGGAAGGAAATAGTGCTCAAACCAAAATTGCTCACTCCTGTTGTCTTAGCCCCAAAGCTCAAACAAGAGACTCAGGACCAAGGTGCTTATCTGTTTATCCTTAAGCTTGATAGGCTTTTGTTTATTTGCAAGTGTCTTAATCTGTTGGCAGGAGAACTGAAGAGCTGTGGGATCCAGGACATCTTTGTGCTTTGTACCAGAGGAGAGCTCTCAAAATACCGAGTGCCAAACCTGATTGACACCTACCACCAGCATGGCATGTGTGTGCACCACTACCCCATTCCTGATGGGAATGCTCCTGACATTGCCACCTGCTGCAAAATCCTCGAAGAGCTCAGAAGCTGCCTGGAAAATAACCGGAAAACAATGATACAGTAAGTTCTGGCTGCCTCCCTGTCACCCCACATTCCTGTAAAGGAATGCTTCTCTCCAGATGTATGAGCAGGGGAAACAGGACGGTGTGAAATGGCAGTTGCATTCTTTAGGGTTAGTTCATGCTGTGAAAGCTGCTTGTTCCTCCTCCTGCACCTTTTTGGAGAGAACTCATCCTTTGAAAGACTAGAATGTCCCATTTCCCCTCGCTCTGTCCAGCAAGAGTTTAATGTGTATTTTGAGTGGCACCACAGGGCTCCTTGTTCCCAGCCTACCTGGATATCAGGTGTACAGAATGAGTGTGAGGCTGTTGTCAGAGGCTGTGGCTGCCCCATCCCTGGAAGTGTTCCAGGCCAGGCTGGATGGGGCTTGGAACAACCTGATCCAGTGGAAGGTGTCCCTGCCCATGGCAGGGGGGTTGGAATGAGGTGACTCCAAAGTCCCTTCCAACCCAAACCACTCTGTGATTCTGTAACACATCTCTGGATTGTTTGCTGGGGACTCAGTGGGTTCCAGCAGTGCAGAATTCACTCTTAAATTCTATGAACTGGTTTCAAGTATTTAGCTGAGCTCAGAATAGATGGGAAGAGCTTTCTAAATTCCATGTTCCCTGAATGATTCCACTGACAGCTTCCTGTACAGACATCCACAGAGTCCTTGGTCTTCCTGCTGACACAGAACCCCACAGCTCTCCTCACAGCTATCCTCAAACCCCTAATCTGGAGCAGGATTTAAAGAAAATTGAGATTACCCATTCTCATGCTGTTTCCTATCCTCCTGTGCCTTTGAGACTATTACCAGGAATGAAGGGGAACTCTCAAACTGAAGTTTTTCCAGAAAGACACAGAAGGTCTGAAGAATAAATAGGAGGTATCCCTGTAGGTACAGAAATAGAATATAGAAAATACAGAGAAATTTTTGTTCTGACTTTCTTGTACCACTGCTCCTCCTGATTATATTAAGGCAAGAACTGTGTCCCTATATTTACGTGTTGGGAGGTCCCTGGGTGTTGTAGTTCACTACAGCTTGTTACAACCAGATGTTTTCTTCTCTCCCAGCTGCTATGGTGGTCTTGGACGCTCATGTCTCGGTAAGCACTTGTCTTCCCCCTCTCCATGCCTGACTAACCCATCCCACAAACCCAGGGAGCCAAATTCTGCTGGAAGCTTCCCTGTGGATGCAATGCAAACTGCCACTACAAGGAGCAGCCTGGTTAATATAAAGGAGGTTAACCAATTCCTCTGCATCTGTTTTCATCCCAGTGTCCCCCTTTCAGGAGCATTAGTTAGTGTGTGTCCAGAAGGAAGGGGTGGTGATATTGTTAGAAGACATGAAGGGGAATTAACTGGGTGTACTGTCACTCATTCCTGAAAAGCCTAGGAATTGTATTCCAGATGCTGCTGAGAAGGCAGGGGGAAGAGTTTTCTCCTATTTCCAAAAGCCTGTAGGCTTGGGCAGGAGCAGCAGGCAGATGGGCCAGTGCCCAGAAATAGGATTCTGCAAGAATCCAGCAAATCTGTGACTAGGATAGTTTTGCCAGGGTGGTTTTGATGGGACAAACCTGGGGCTCTGTGCAGTCAGAGGTGCTCAGCAGCATCCAGGTGTATCTACTTTCCCTTGCAGTGGCTGCCTGTTTCCTGCTCCAGCTTTCGGACACGCTGGCACCTCAGCAGGTGATAGAGAGCCTCAGGAACCTGAGAGGATCTGGGGCTATACAGACCATCAAGGTAATGGGGCTGCAGCAGGTAATACCCAGGTCCAAACACCAGGGAGAGCTTGGCCAGTTCCCTCCTTCGCTTCCCAGAGGGATCTCTCTGTCTTTCCAACAGCTGTTCTCTTGGGTTTGAGCTTTTTCCTGCTTTCAGGAGCAGCTCTTCCCAGGGAACTGGTGATGGGAAAAGAGGAAAAGGCTTCAAGTTGTGCCAGAAAAGGTTTAAGTTGGATAACAGGGAAAATTTCTTCACTGAAAGGGTTGTCCAGCCCTGTCACAGGCTGCCCAGGGCAGTGGTGGAATCCCCATCCCTGGAGGGATTTAAAAGCCATATGGACACAGTTAGGAACATGGGGCAGTGGTGGCCTTGGAGTGCTGGGGGAATGGTTGGACTTGATCTTAGAAGGATTTTTAAACCTAAATGATTCCATGATTCAAAATAAAGCAGCTTTGAATTCTCACAGCTCCCACTACCCCTGAGGATCATGTTTTGCATTGCCTTGGGGTAATACATCACCTGTGGCCGTTATGGGGAACCACAGGATCCAAGTCAAGATCCATGGGATCTGTCTGACAGTAAAAAATCCCAGAGCATGTGGAGTAAGCACACAAAGAACAAACAGCCTGGAGAGTCCAGTTTTCATCCTGGGGTATCAAACAGCTTTTTAAGATGGGTGGTGCCTCTTCTGAGAGTACAGAGCACTCAGTGCAGACCTGGTTGTGCTTTTGCAGCAGTACAATTTCCTCCATGACTTCCGGGAGAACCTGGCTGCACACCTGGCAACAAAGGACCCAGTGCTGAGGTCAGCATCACGGTAGCTGATCCTGCCATGGGCATCTTTGTTTTTGTGTGGAAAACTCCTGGACAAAACACCTCTCTCCTGACCTTTCCTCAGAGCTACTGCGTGTGTGACATAGCTGCTCCCTTCCAAATCCATGTGTAAAGTATTGGGATGGGGACAGAAATTCTAGAGGACATGTGGCATTTTCTTCTCTTTGGTGACTTTAATACTCACTGCCTGAAAAATACAAGTGTGTTTGTGTCTGTTGCTGTTTGGGTGGCCTGCACACCTGATGGGCTGGTTTTCCATGTAATATAGAGTCCTGCTAGGATAATGAATAAAAATTTCATCTTTGGAGCTGTTTAAAAACACTCTGACACCCTCAGCCTGCTGTAAGTCAGTCAAGTCAAGCTGGAGCACTCAGCCCTTACAAGCTCCTAACAACTCATTCTAAAATGTCACAGTTCTGCTCAATGTGTTGAGGGGTATTTAGCAAGGAGTCTCCTCATTCCAAAAGCAGGAGGTTGTTGTCCCACAAATCTGTGACAAGCCCAGCAGGGTGGTCTGCAGGTGACACTGCTGCAGCTGCGTGGGTGAACTGGCACAGCCCTTCTGCCTGCTGCTACTGCAGAGAGTAAACAAACAATCAGCTGTGGGCTGGGGAGGATCTCACAGGAACAGTCCTGTAACAGTCCCCAGCCCTCCTCTTTCACTACATCCATTCATAAAAGCAACATGAAACAGCTCCTGGTTTTTGATAAAGTTCAGGATTTTGATGAAGTCCAGGACCTTCTCAAGTCAAAAGCTGGGATATGGGACTCACACAGCACCAGGAGGGTTGAGTACTAATCCCTGCTTTGTGAACTTCAGAATTTATCTTTTAACATGTTTGAACTGAGATACTTGAGCACAAGGTCCTTTCTGCAGATTAATTAGTGTTTACTGCCCTTCCCTTCCCTGCCCTTTGGCAGACAACAGGGACTTTTCCAGTTTCCACAGCACAGAATCATTTACAGCAAACACTCTGCTCCAAATGTGCTTCAGTACTTAATCCTTGCAACTAATGCTTTTCAGATATCAAATATTTATCACATGACTCAGCAGTAAACTCACTGAGGGGAGGAGAGAAATGTTCTTTATTTTCTCCATCATCTTTTGCCTCCTGGAACTCCAAAAACAACAATCAGCTCCACATTTTGAATGCCAAAGGACTGGTACTCCAGCAAGGCACCACACGGGCTAATGCAACACTACTGGGACACTATGAGGCTGATGTTGCTGGACTTGGATGGTGTTATCCACACTGGGCAGCTGGGAATACTCATCTGCACCCCACATTCAGTTCAAGCTGCTCATCAGCAGGACAATGCAAACATTTTGGTAAATATTCCTGGGCAAAGCCCCTGCAGCTGGAGTTGCTGGGCTCAGTCAGGCCTGTGTTGTTCATTCCAGTGTGGAATTGGGCTCAAACCAGCCCAAATACCAAGGGAACGAGAGATTTGTTTAGAAGGCTGAGGAGAACCAGGAGCTACAGGGAGCCAGTCTTGTTTCCATAATGGATTAATAAATATACAAACAGAAGAAAGGGTTAATGAGCAGGACTTTGGCAGGCTGAAGTCATCTCTTACATCTCTGGAGGAGCCAAGCAGCAGGAAAATAAAAATGATCCAATAGGAACAATATTTGTGAGTTTCCAAAAAATCCTTTCAAAAATTCTTCTGTGAAAAGCTAAAAATTATGACTGCACGAGGAAAAAAATAATCATGAAATGCTGAAAGCTTGAGCAGTAAGGGCATGGGAAATGCTCCATAAATGCAAGGAAACGTGAGAAAAACAGTTTTATGTACAAAGCAATAAGCTGTCAGGACTATTATTACTTAGGAAAGACAAGCTGAAGTTATCACAGCCTGAATTCTTACCCCCAGTATATTTAAAAAATCTGGAAATATATTTAAAAATCTGCCACACTACATCCCCTGGGAAGCCAAATTTTGTGTGATAATAGCCTTGAAAAGGGAAAATTTGTGGAGGAGAAAGGACAGTCCCAAAGCTACAGGACTTCCAACCAGAGATGAAACAGACTTATCCCCTCTGACAGATGACACAAGGAAGGCCTGTTCATTCATACCCAGCACAGTAAGGTGGAAAAGGGGACATTTTCACATGTCCTAAAAAATAAGAGCATAGGGTCACCAAGTGAAGTCTGGCAGAACTGTTGAATACTTTTTACTTTTTTTTTTTTACACAGTAATTCCATAGCGCAACTCACTGTCTCAGGACTGCCCAGAGCTGTGGCTGCCCCATCCCTGGCAGTGTCCCAGGACAGGTTGGACAGGGCTTGGAGCAGAAGGTGTCTCTGCTCATGGCAGAGGATTGGAATGTAACGATCTTTAAGGTTCTGTCCAAGGCAAATCATTCTGGGATTATGTGATGTTCAATACCAGGCTACAAAAGTGCTCAGAAAGCAACTGAACTGATGGCAGAAAAGTCATCCAGAGCTTTTTAAAATGCCAAAGCCCACTCAGGACATCTGTAACACACAAATTTCCAAATTTCTCACTCTTCAGGCCTGTTTCAACACTCAACACCTGCCCTGTTTCAAATTCCTTTCCTCAGCCACTGCCCAGCACTCCAATGTTGGAATATCTGGATTTCTGGTGGAACCCACTGCAGCCATTCATACAATGTCTTTTGCCTCTTACACCCAAGAGACCCAAAGTGAACAAATACACAGTTTATGCAAAAAAAAAGAAAAAGTTTTACTAGAACCGGGAAACTCTGCATTGTTCTCCAGCACAGGTAAATGAAAGATTCCTAATTATTACTGGTAAACTAAGCAGCTGTTCACAGTCACAATTTACAGTGCAGTATTTATCAGAAACATCTTCCCCTGCCCAATCTGCTATTTAACTTCATGAAAAAAGCAGGAAATCAGAGCTTCCCTTTTCCAGAGGTAACTCGATTCCATGTTGTATTTCCAAAGGGAATGAAATTATCCACTGTAAAATGACCAATGAACACAGCGAGGATCTGTTGAATTTAAAAACAAAACAAAAGGCACCAGATAAAAAGAAGTGTTGCTGAATTTGAGATTTGTTTTTTATTATCATTTATTGCACTAAGGAACAGCGGGGCAGTTTCACAATCTCACTTTCTGCTTTAAAAAAATCTGTAGTATTTACTACTCTTAAACCCAAGAGTGTTTTCATCATTGGACTTGATAAACATCGGAGGTTTGTCCTTTTTTTAATCAGACAGCACAGACATTAAAAAAAAACTCATTTAAATTCATTCCTTCATGGACAATTCAGCTTCTCCTACCACAATGACACAGGCTCGAGATTAAAGCAGGGTTAATGTTTGGAAAAGACACAGAAGGCTCTGGACCATGCACATACAGGGAAAGATTAACCAGATAGAAAAAAAAATAAACCAAAAAACAATTTTTGCAATTGTGTTCATGAATTAATATCCTAAGACCAATGTCACCTATGGGCATAAACACAGCATTCCAGTCCTTCCAAGTACTTGGAGCTACAGCTGATTTAGAGTAAAGAGTGGGAGACACAAGTCCAAGTGAGCCACTACAAAGCCCATCCTACAGCGAATCCCTAGTGTACTAAGGCTAGTAGTAACCAACAGCTACTCGAAGGTTATGGCTGTTCCTTATGGAGTGCAAAGTCAAAACTTTTCAAACCCCAGTCATCTTTATATTAATTTACACATAATTCATTAATTTCAGTGTCCCAGTAAAATATAAGAAAACAGTCTTTCCACAAATATAAAATGTGGAAATATTTTCAAAATAGGGGAGTCATCGTTTTCTAACTCAATTGCGAACATCAGGTTCCAGATTTAATCTTGGTCAGAGGTTCTTGTTGTAAAGAATCCATGTTTTTTGTGGCTTTTGCATGCACTTAACTGGAACAAAGCTTGCTGAATGTCTTCTTAAGAGCTCACCAGAACATAAATCATGCTGCAAAAGAAAATAAAAATATTAAGATGCATCACACATTTAATTATAAAAGCGTATATTGTAAGAAACAAGTACATGTGAGATATGTGGATTGTGACCGAAGATTTGACACAATGACTCTTCTACTTTTGACTTCAACAAAAATCACATTTACATCAAATACTTTCCTCTGAAAACAATGTTTCAGCTTCTTAATGAATATACCCTGGGGTTTATTGTATTATGCTTAACAGAAGAAAAGCTTGGAGGTTTTCAGTCCACAGTCACGGAACAGAGATTCAAAACAGTAATTCTGACCAAATTAGGATTTATGTTTTAAAGCAGAATCAGTGGTAAATGCAGATTCTTTTTCAGGAAAGTTGGCACTGTAGATGATCATACAGATTCCCAGCATGTTTTGGGTCAGAAGGACCTTATCGATCATCTCCTTCCAACCCCTGCAATGGGCTGGGAGACCTTTAGCTAGGCCAGGGTGCTCCAAGGTCCATGCAACCTGGCTTTGAACACTTCCAGGAATGAGGCAGCCACAGCTTCTCTGGGCAACCTGTGCCAGGGCAGATCCACCCTCACAGCCAGGAATTTCTTCCCAATATCCCATCTAACCCTGCCCTGTGGCAGTGGGAAGCCATTCCCACATGTCCTATCACTACACACCCTTGTCCAAAGGCCCTCTCCAGCTCTCACAGGCTCCCTTCCAGCACTGGAACATATTCCTATGGACGGTATTTCTCTGCTGCACTGAGCCAAAACTTTAGACTGAAGAGGAAAACTTACCCATATAGGTAGTAAAAAAAAAGACAGAAGGTAGAATGCTAATTTGCACCATCCTTCTTTCTGGCAATAGGCTAAAATATCTGCATTCATGATGGTCGTAGGATCGTAGAGCCCCGGGCCGCTCATCACAGGTCTGCTCATGTACCTGGAACGAGGCACAGGCAGGTGTGGGGTGACAGCCAAGGGAAAGGAGGGTCCTGCCCCCCACCCACCAAGGAATACCAGAACTGAGACAAGGAATAGCACCCTTTGCAGAGAAGTGATTCCCATGGCTTATAGTGGAGAATGGAATCGCTGCTTAGAATGGCATTCCACACTGGGAATTGTCTCAGTGCACCTCTGACACTTCAGCAACTTCAACACACACAACACAACTTGATTCTTGTACAGCACAAGAGAATAAAAAATAAAAACATCCAAGAAAGCCAAGTGATGCTTCTTATTGAACAGCCATGACCTGTACTTTCCCAGAAAGCATCTTTGTTTTCCCAAGACACAGAACAGCAGACAGGAACACAGCAACAGGAGAATGAGTAACAACTCACTGAGCATAACAGACTCGCCAAAATTACCTCCAAATATGATAAGCCAACAAGGGCATATTGAGACCCAGTGTGAGCCACTCTGCTGCACAGAGAAACATGACACAGAAGAATGCATGGATGAGGTACTCTGGAAGTACAAGCTGGAAAAGAAAAAGATGAGTTAGAAGTTTCGATTACACAAAGCAAAACATGTGGTGTTTCAGCTACTTTGGAGGTGAGCGATCACTTTAAAATATTATTTAAAACCAACATTAACAAGAACAAGGCTGTGGAACGTGAAAGCAGCAGCCAGCACTATGTGCTTTGCTGGTTTCACATGATATTCATAAACCAACTTGAAAAATTTATAAGATTAGATGCTCAGATCAATATTTTTTTAGTGCTTCTATTAAATTAACAGATTCCACAACTTTATGCATGACTCTTAGAAGAGATCACTGAGATATTTCTGCTCATGCAACAGAGAAATATCAGTAGGAAACATGCTCTGCAGAACAGTTTATAGACAAAAAGATGTTTGTGTTTTCCTGTTTTACAGCTTTGTTTTGGTCTTCACAGATCCAGAACTTTTCAAAGTCGAATTATTCCCAAAATGTAACACCCAGGCAGAGCTTTACCCAACCAAACCAGCAGTGACGTGGTCACATACACAGGTCTGCACAGAGCAGCTGCTCTGCACGGACAGTTTGGGGGGAATTGGGCAGCTTTCCCTCGCAGGTTCCCACTGTGCATGCTTTACAGCATCATGCTTCCAGCAGAAGCCCACAGAGCTCAGTATCAGGGTACCATGGAATCACAGGAAGCATGGAATGCTGCAGATATTAGTGTTGTTAATAGGAACAACATGGAGGGGTACAGAGAGTAAACACATGCAAAGAGCTGCAAAATCACACACCCAACACAAGAGTTAGGTTTCTACAAGTCACCCCAAAGTGTTGCTATTTACTGCTTTATCACCAGGTTCAGAAGGACTCATACAATCAGACTGGTTTGGGTTGGGAGGGACCTTAAAGCCCATCCAGTTCCACACCTTCCACTATCCCAGGCTGCTCCAAGCCCTGTCCAACCTGGCCTTGGACTCTTCCAGGGATCCAGGGGCAGCCACAGCTTCTCTGGGCACCCTGTGCCAGGGCCTGCCCACCCTCATAGCCAGGAATTCCTTCCCAATATCCCATCTCTCCCTGCCCTCTGGCAGTGGGAAGCCATTCCTCCTTGTCCTGTCCCTCCATCCCTTGTCCCCAGTCCCTCTCCAGCTCTCCTGGAGCTCCTTTAGGCCCTGGCAGGAGCTCTGAGCTCTCCCTGAATCCTTCGCTTCTCTAGGTGAACATTCCCAGCTCTCCCAGCCTGGCTCCAGAGCAGAAGCAGATCTGTAAAGCTCCTGCCTTCTCAACTCAAGCCCAGTAAAACTTCTCATGGAAAGCATCCCATTTCTGCTCAAAGGTTTAAATTGTCTACATGTTTGTGCACGTACATGCACAACATTCTGGTCTCCTCTTTTTGTGGAATATGATTAACATTGCATAGGATGATTACATCAAAGTGGCAGTGGTTTCTGTTTTTTTTATTCTTTTAAAGCCCCAAAATATCTTCCTAGAAATCTTAAAGCTACTAACAGACAAGCTCACCACTGGCTTTGCTACAACATTCTGCTTCTCTAAATGAAGAATATCAAGCAAAGTAAACTTGCACCAACACCACCAAAATTCAGCTGTTGTACACAAAATGTTTCCAGTAAATATTTTCATCCAGATCCTTCTTTGCATACTTACCATTTACACATTGCAATTATTTACAGTAGAACAACCACCCTGTCCAACACACAATGCATTTGGCAGCCTGCTCAGACAGATTCACCAGGCCTGAAAAATCTGTATTTATTTACCTACACATCTCAAAACACATTTTTCTTTTCTCTTGTTTATTATACCCTACTCCTACACTGGAATACCTGCCTCTTTCCAAGCTCCCACACTTGATCCTCCCTGCCTGTCCTAAAGAAAAATGAATTACATCAGATCCTACCATATTTATCACAGAAATGAGGGAGGATGCATCTGGCTGCTGAGAAAAGACATGACTATAACAGGAGCAGGGAAGAGAAGGAATCAGCAGTGTACAAAGGAGTTACTATTTTAGGCTAATCTTTCCACTGAGGTGCCTCAATTCCTACCAGGATCTTTGGTTCTTTGTACAAGAAAACCAGACACCTGAGTGTTTGTCCAGCATCATGTTCCACATCCCCTCAAGAGCCTGGACCTGAACTTCACATCTGGGGGCTAATCTGCTTCCACAGGAACAGCAAATAGGAAGTTATTTCTGACTTTCAGTTCACAAAGCTGCCATGTAAAGGACACTCCATGCACGTGGGGCAGCAGAAGGTTAATATTTGGTTAAACATGCAAATTTTTACACTACAAAGGTTGCAGTAAGGTCATAATGCATCAATGTAATGAGGGTTGGCCTCTCCCACACTGCAGCAGAGATGACTGGAACAGATCAAGCAAGGGAAACTGTTAGATGCACAGCTCTCCTAGCAGCAAACCTCCTCTCCTCCTCCCCATCCCTCCTCACACTGAAATACTCATTTTAATTTGTATGATGTATATCTAACATGTTCCTTCCCCCACCCCAATTACTGTTAATTCATTTTTTGTTGCATATTTTACTTAAAACACACTAAAGCTATAGTCCAGCCCATGCTGCTGTGCTGCCCCTGTATCCTCCCTCAGCCTGGGCACACAAAGAAAAAGCCACAACAAATGCACCAAATGCTGCAGGATCAACCTCTGTGTTCTTTAACAAGCCTCCCCCTTGCTGCTAGCCTGTTAGAGAGATGCAGGCAAGTAACTTTAGTCCAATTCTTTTCCTAAGCCAAGGAGTGTCAGAGTTACATCCAACAGAGGACACTGGGACACACCCCTGATCCTGGAACACAGAACAGAGAAATAACACCTATCACCTTCCACTCACCTAAATCCTAAAAAAAAAAGAAAAAAAAAAAAAAAAATTTGACTTGGTCAATGCTTAAAAAAACCCCAAGTATTCTCCTCTAACCTGAATTCAGTAAATCTGGCTTGAAAAACACGATTTATTTCTGCCTGAAGTTATTTTCTGACACCTAACAGGCATGTAACAGTTTTCCCCACATCGCTGGGTAAGCAAGCAGAATTGGTTTGGCACAAAATATGGAAATCCATGAGGTTATTGTAAACCCCAACGAACAAATAACGAGCAGATGAACAGGCAGACTAAACAAAACAACTTAATAGTATTACACATGTTCCTAACAAAATGAAAGGGAAGTTCAAAAACATGAAACTGAAAAGCAGTACACACCTTTAATGCAATTTTGACTCTTTTAATCTTTTTGACCTTTTCAACTGTCTTTGTGCCGAAAATGTGGAAAGCAGATTGAAAGAATGTTAGTATGACAGCTGACAAGATCACCAGCAGATTAATAACAGTCAGAATATTCAACTTGAAAGTAAAGAATCAGCAAAGAATTTCCCTAGAACTTCTACCAACAGCGAGGGCTTCAACCCAGATGCAATTCTACTGCCCAGGCTGATTGCATCAAGATAACACCAAAAATAAGCACTTTATAAATGTTTTATTTAGCAAAACAAAATGTTTAATGTGCTACTTACAGGATTGAGTGTATTACATTGGTCTATGGGGTTCTTATAATCAGTCTTCAGTTCATCAAATGCTATAATCTGGAGGGAAAAAAATGAAAGAGTTGTGATTCCCCAGGAGCAATTGTGTATTTTATCCATGAAAAGTAGCATATTGGCACAGAACTGCTACCTTTGCTCTCAGTAACATTTCACCCAAGTTCTAACATCATAAACTCACTGGTAAGACAGATGTGAAACAGGTTTTACAAACACAAAAGCACAAGATTCTTCAGATATTCAAAAACCTCTGATCACTCTCCAACTTTTTACTCCCCACGTGCAATGAATTTCCTACACCCCCTTCACCAGTTTTCAGCCCTGCTCACTCTGCAGAATCTAAATCTCACACAGAACCTTGGTGGCCAGCAGCAACCTGGCATGTAGTTCTTTAATCCACAAAAAGCAACAGCAATCTTAAAAGCCGACAGATATTTTTCCTCATTGTCAAAGTAAATGCTCAGCCCGTTCATATCCCAGAATCACAGAACTGTTAGGACCTCTGGAGATCATCCAGTCCAACCTTCCCGCCAAAGCAAGATCACCTAGAGCAGGTTCTATCTCCAAAAGGTGCACCCATAAAAAACCCGAAAATATGCACACCGGTATTTTTTGACATAAAGACAAATAGGCAGAATAAAGTACAAAAGGCTTGTACACAACAAACGTCCTGCCAAGCATCACATCTTCCCCAGAGCAGCTCATCTCTCAGGGTCCTGTTCGGTCCTTTGTCCCTGTGACGGGCTAGGGGAGAACTCACAGAACCATGGAATGGTTTCGGGTGGAAGGGACCTGAAAAATCATTTAATTCCAACCCCCTGCCATGGGCAGGGACACCTTCCACTATCCCAGGTTGCTCCAAGCCCTGTCCAACCTGGCCTTGGACACTTCCAGGGATCCAGGGGCAGCCACAGCTTCTCTGGGCAACCTGTGCCAGGGCAGATCCACCCTCACAGGGAACAATTCCTTCCCAATATCCCATCTAACCCTGCCTTCTGTCAGCGGAAAGCCACTGCCCCTTGCCCTGCCACTCCACGCCCGTACAAAAGCCCATTTTATCCGCAGCGAGGCCGATTCCCGCTCCCAGGGCGGTTCCGGATGCGCTTCCCCCGCTCCCTCCGCGGCTGTCCGGGGACGCCCTGAGGGCTCTCCGCGGCCCTTCCCCGGGCCATCCCCCCTCGGCGGTGCCCGCACTCACATGCCAGATGGCGAAGAAGATGAGGGCGGCCGTGAGCAGCAGCGCGAGCATGTAGCAGAAGGCGGCGAACGTGAAGGCCATGGCGGCGGGGCCGCGCGGGGGCTGCCGGGCGCCTCAGCGGAAAGCCGCGCAGCCGCCATGGCCGCGCGCGCAGCGCCCCCTGCCGGCCCGCCCGCCGCCGCCATTTCGTGAGGCGGGCTGTGAGGGATGTGGCAAAAAAATGGGTTTTCACCTTAAAGTGTGGGAGGAGAGAGTGCGATGGCGCTAAACGGAGCGCGGGGTGTGAGAAGGGTTGGCGTGGAATCGTGGAATCACAGAATCGCAGGATCTTTTAGTTTGGAAAAGACGTCCAAGATAGTCGACTCCAACCTGCGACTGTCATCACCTTATCAACAGCCCAGAGCACTGAGTGTCACCTCCTTGAGCACCTCCAGGGATGGGGACCTCACCACTGCCCTGGGCAGCTTTTTCCCAAAGACTGACCACCCTTTCCATGGCAAATTTTCCGTAATATCCAATCCAAACCTCCCCGGGCACAACTTGTGGCCATTTCCCCTGTCCCTGTTCCCTGGAGCAGAGCTGACCCCATACCTGGCTGTCCCCTCCTGTCAGGAGTTGTGCAGAGCCACAAGGTCCCCCTGAGCCTCCTTTGCTCCAGGCTGAGCTCCTTAAAAACCATTGATTTTCGACCCTCTGCCATGGGCACGCACACCTTCCACTAGAGCAGTCCTGAGAAAGGAGTGGTCCAATAGAAAACCCAAATCTATTTGCACTTCAACCACTCTTGTTTCTTTGAGCTTTTGGCCCTTCCACCAGCACGGTGCCCGTCAGTTCTGGCCTTGTGGATTCCCTTAATCTTATCAAGATAAAAGGGGGCAAAAGGAATCCTTTTGCCGTTGAGCACAAGAAATCGCTAATAATATTAATGACTTATGAGAAGTAATTTGTATAACCACGCCTATCCTGAAGAATGTAATGAATATTCATGAATTTTACCTATAACACTGTGCCTTTGGACGTACTGGTGTGTGTGTTTGGTGGAAACAATTCCCCACACATCCAGTGCACCGAATAAAGCAAATACCCACTTCTCTGACTTGGTCTCTGAAGTGTCTCCAGGCTCAATTGGGGCAATCAGTCCAACCTGGCTTTTAACACTTCCAGGGATGGGGCAGCCACAGCTTTTCTGCACAACCCATGCCAAGGCCTCACCACCCTCAAAAGGAAGAATTTCTTACTAATACCACATCTAAATCATCCCTCTTTTAGTTTACATCCATTCCCCCTTGTCCTATCCCTATCTGACCATGTAAGATTCCCTGGAGCTGCATCTGGAGAAAAGGGAGATGGCAAATTTAGGAAGAAATGCTGGAGAAGGCTGTGCTGTGTGTGCCCTGGGGGAGGAAGGAAGGGCTGGTCGTACAATCCCAAATCAATACAACTTGGAGCCTGCCCAAATGAAATAGCAAGATGAGAAAACAGTTTGAGGAGAAGATCACCCCACTCTCCTTCCAAAGGGCCATGTAAAAGTTGTTTCAGTTTAAGCAGTGACACCTTGCAGTAAAGGCAAGCCGGGGTGACATTGCTGCAATCATTTCCTCTAGGGCCAAGTGAGGGATGATTTCCATAAAACCAACAGCTGCCAAACTAAATAATATTTTCCGGTGTTATCTGCTGGAAAGCTTTACACACAATTAATGGAGTGTCATAATGAGAGATGAGCAGAAACTTTAATTCCTCCACCAAAATACAGGAAAAACTGTAGCAAAGGAGCTGTCTTTAGGAAATCAGCAGTTGCAAAGATAAAGTTGATGTTTCAGTATAAAATCACTCATCTCATCCACAAACTACTCCCAATAAAACCACTGTGGGGTCATTATGACCCATGAAATGTCAACGTGAAACCCAGAAAACAGATTTTAAATAAATTGTAGAGAAGATGAGCCCTGAGCAACCTGGTCTAGTGGAAGGTGTCCCTGCCCATGGCAGGGAAGAAGATGGGGTTTGAGGTCACTTCCAACCCAAACTGGTCTGTTATTCTGTGATTCTCTGAGATTAGTTAGAAGGTAAGACAACACAAGGCCAGGAGAGTGTGGGGGTGGATACTGCAGCCCAGGCAGCTGCTCTGAGCCATTCCCTACTCTGTCTCAGGAGTCTTCCCATTCCTTTTCAAGGGAGATAGCCAATACGACCACTGGGCAGTGAGAAAATCAGTCAGGGCTGAGCCTGTTGCAGTTTCCTTCCATATCAGGGTGACAGAATGAGTTAGGAAGAGAGGCCCTGGCAGCACATTACAACCACCTCCCAACCACTCTTCATCCCTCACTCCTGAGGAGTCAGAAACAATTTTTGCAATTACTTAACTTTCTTTATTTAACTTAATGCTTCTTTAGCTTTATTTAATAGCAAACTGTTTATTTCTTCTTTGGAGTACCCTTGAGCTGCACAGGCACACTTATGCCCACAGCCATTGGACTGGACTTTGCTGGAAAACCTGACATCCAGCATTCAAACTCCCTGGTTCAGGCTTTCCCAAAGCCATCCAGGAGCCCAGTTTGTATCAGAAGAGCTGTGGGAGGTAAAGAAACAGAGCATATGTGCATTGTTATACCTTGGGGCTGGAGAATGCTGGTTTTCCACCACAGTTTTATTCATTCAAGGTGGATACTTAACTTCTGTATTTGATGTTTTCTTGTACATCAAAGTGTTGTGCAACAGCGATGTGCAGTGTCAGAAGTAAAAAGGTGTGTCAGCCACATACTTGCATTTGCAATTAATCCTGGTTCTGCCTGAAGGAAAGCAGTGTTTTATTCCCTCAGGTGCTGGCATACCATTCAACTGCAATTATCCTGTCAGAAAAAGCAGAAGGCAGTTGTAATCTTGCACAACAATGATTTGTGCACTGAAGGATTTCTTGTATCATAGATTTTTTTTAAAATAACACAAAAGGAAATTAAAAGCAAAACCTGTAGAGAAGGGTCTAATCAATTATCATTTCACATTCATTTGGGATCTCAAATCAAACAATGACTGAGTATTTTCCCTGATTAACTTTGTAAACAATGTCAGGAAGCCACAGAGGAGCTCTGGAGATGGCCCACAGCTTTTAATGCACTTTCCCGTTAGTCTGGACACATTGAGTGTAATCCTGATTGGAATCCCCAGGGAAAATGTCAGTGTCTGTTCACTTCGTCTTAAATCCCTCTCAAGTACTTGTCTTTATCAGAAAACAGCCTTATAATCAGTCATAATTCAGTGTGTTACAGGCTGTTCATGAGGAAGATTGTGGCAGAGAGCTGTGAGGAAAGATTATGGAGCAATTTCTCTGAATTATCATGGTAGAAATGCACAGGTTAACCACATCCTTCAACCTTAAAGTTGTCATTTCAGTTATAGATAGCAAGGAGGAATCTAATACTATTGAACTTGGTAATAAAAATCCCACTGACTTCAACAGACTTGGCTTACTGGGTTTTCAGGAGAGGAAAACCTGATATTTATCTATAATTTAAGGAGCTCATGAAAAGGAGGGGGAGGGACTTTTTATACAAGCATGGAGTGACAGAACAAGGAGAACTGGCTTCAGATGGATAGAAGGCAGGGTTAGATGGGATACTGGGAAGAAATTCTTCCCTGTGAGGGTAGGGAGGCCCTGGCACAGAGAAGCTATGGCTGCCCCATCCCTGGCAGTGTCCAAAGCCAGTTTGGACAGGACTTGAAGCAACCTGGCATAGTGTAAGGTGTCCCTGCCCATGGCAGGGGGTGGAATGAGATGAGCTTTAAGGACCCTTCCAACCCAAAGCATTCTGGGATTCTGTGGATTTAGTAGAGACTCTCTGAGTATCTCTAACAGAGCCCAGCCAAGGTCACCTTCCTGCACACCTGGAAATACACATCAGGAGCAGCAAGAGCACAGAACTCCTCACCCACTGACCTCCTTTATCAGACGTTGGTTCAATCTTTGATCATCAGGATGAACAGATCCCTGGACTTGCAAGTGCCCAACTCCCTTTCCACACTGGCAAACACCCTTTCCTGTTGTGCTAATTGACTCACCTCCAGAATCCCTGCTTAGGCTCTCCCATTAAATAGTGATCACATAAATGAATTAACGTTATAAATTTCGTTGCCAGTCTCAAGAGGATCAATCACACTTAAAACCCAATTTCAAAACACAGGCGCTGCCAGGCATCTCACCACGGCTCATTACGGAATCCACCCGTGGCCTCAATCCCTCCAACATTCACCGTCAGATGGCAACAGTTTTCATTTAATAGGCTAAAAACTGAATACTCAACCTGTCCTCATAATAACAGGGTTTGTTTTTCTCATGCTGGGTAGAGCCATTGTTAATGGCTTTCCACACAATTCTGAGCATGGTAACAGTGTGTGGGCAGGCAAAGGGACCAAGAGCTGTATTTTAGAAAAAAATTTTATAATGCATTTCAGTATTTGGCTGCTCATCAACAAAGAGGGGGATTTTCCAAAACATTCTACGTTAGCCTAGCTGTAGCAGTGGTGACTCCAAAAATGTAACCCTTAGTCCTTAGCTCTTAGAATCCCAGAATCTCAGAATGGTTTGGGTTGGAAGGAACCTTAAAGCCCATCCAGTTCCACCCCCTGCCATGGGCAGGGACACCTTCTACTAGCCCAGGTTGCTCCAAGTCTTATCCAGCCTGGCCTGGAACACTTCCAGAGATTAACATCCTTATTGTTTCTGCCCAAAAGAAGGCAATATAACACACAACTTCAGCTTTGTGTCAGAAGAAATAAGCTGTGGAGGACTCTGACTTCAGTCTTCCTGTTCTCCCACAGACATGCCATGTGGCCCTGAGTATGGCACCTTTGGGCCTAATGTGTACTTACACACTTAAATCACACTAAATAGGATTTCAAAAGCCTCCATCTACATCTAAATTCCTGCACAGATATTACTTTTGATCTCTCCAGATACATCCATATTATCAAATCAGCTCAAAGCTGTACCAGTGCTAGAAATCCACCCCACTGGTTGTTCTTGATAGTTACAGTCCAGCTCTGCTCTGTTTCTGTGTCCATACCTGTTCTCCCACCAGTAACCCCAGGCAGGGGGAGCTGGGTGGAGCTGCTGGCTCCACATCCCACACCCACCTCTCCAGGCCGTGTGGATGAGGACACAGAGCCAGTACCTCCAAGGTTTTAGGATGAAACCACAGGAATGAGGCAGTAGCCCTAAAGGTGCAGAAGCTCTCTGCAGATGAGAACAGCTCTGGTCACCTCCCAGACAGGGGATGGGGGCTTATATTAAACTGTACTTACAGACCCTGGAATGAGGCCATCCAAGGAAAAAAGGGCTGTTGGGTGGATGCCTCTATTTTTCTATTCTCCCAGTAATACAGCTCTACAATTTGTTTTGTACTCCTGAACCAAACAATTGCACATTCACAGTTGGAGGTAGGGTATAAATACTGTCTCTGGCTGATCCCTTGATCCCGCCATCCTTGCTGAATTAATCACACTTGCAGATCAATCCAGGATTTGTTGCTGGCAGAGCAGATGGCCAGGCAGACTGCAGTTGTGAGCAAGGCGGGCACGTTCTCCTTCCAATTATCCAGCAGCATTTTCCAACAGTGGATATTTAAAATTAGACATTATTTTGAAGAAATACTAGATCTCTTTTGCTCCTTCTTCAGCTCCATAGGAACAACAACCCCTGATTTTTGCACTACTTCCAACCTCTCGGGCTCAGTGAAAGTGCAGGATGGCTGGTGCCCCTTTCCCTTTCAACCAAATGTTTTCTGCCCCATTTTCTTCTGCTGTCTTCCCGTTTTCCACAGAAATGAGGTGACAACACCAGCTGCTGTTTGGCAAAGGGATTTCAAGGGTGCATTATATTAATTGCTGAGCCAAGGGCTGCAGGAAAGGGAAGAGAAGCTGCATTCATGGAACTCATGGCACAGAACAGCAGGAACAGGGGTGACAGTGTATGCCTTTCAAACAGCCTGGATGGGACTTCCCCATGGCAGGAGTAAATTTGCCGTGAACGACAGACGTGCTGTTCTCCCAGTGTTTACATCTGTTCTGCATTCAGAGTCCCTCTGGATGATAATTGCTCCTGTCTCCCCTCTGTCCCCTGCTGAGGAGCTGTGAGAGCTGTCAGGGGAGTTTCGGCCGAGCTCCATCACGTTCTGTAGGAGACACCTCACGTTGCGCCAGAGGTGAACAGGGTTAACCCAGGGTGTGTTTGCAGTCCCTGAAAGAATGAAACGCGACAGGACAGTCTGGAGGAGACGATCCCCCTGCGGTGGGACACAATGGGCCACACTGATTAACCACATCTATGCAAATGCATTGAAATCAGCCCCTTCACTTCATGGCTAGAGAAAAGACAGAGAGGTTACACAGACCACAGTGAGGCTGCACAGACTGCATCAGGCAGCCTGTTATCCACACGGGATCACAGCATCTTAAGAGCAGCCAAAGGAACAGCAGATATGGAAAAAAGCCTGCAAGATCTGGAGGGGAACAGTTCCCAAGTTTACACTGATGTGAACTTGGAATCATGGAATCCCAGGATGGTTTGTGTTGGAAGGGACCTTAAAGATCACCTGGTTCCAAATGCCCCTGCCCTAGGCAAGGACACCTTCCACTATCTCAGGTTGTTCAACCTGTCCAACCTGGCCTTGAACATTTCCAGGGATGGGGCATACACAGCTTCTCTGGATCATCTGTGCCAGGGCCTCACCACCCTCACAGTCAAAAATTTCCATCAGATATTCAATCTAAACCTGCCCTTTCTGTCTGAAGCCATTCCCCCTTGTCCTAGGTACTCCAGTCCCTTATAAATATTCTCTCTCCATCTTTCTTGTAGGCTCCCTTCAGGTACTGGAAGCCTTCTCTTTTCCAGGCTGAACAGTCCCAATTCTCTCCGTCTTTTCTCACAGCAGAGGTGCTCCATCCCTCTGATCAACTTGGTAGCCTCCTGCAGACTCACTCCAACAGGTGGATGACATGCCAGTTGCGTCCTAACCACTACCAGAGAATATTCACTGTTTGGTATTTCACTGTTTTCCTTTCCTGCTTCCCACAAAATGAAAATTGAGGGTTAATAGAAAAATTGAGGTATGCAATTGCTTAGCCTTATGCTCAACCTTCCAATAAAGAGACCTCCCAGATACAAATGTGTATGAACTGGAAAAGTTACCAGCTAAAGCCAGGGGTCCACGTACTTTAGAATTGTATTTATAAAAACAATTGACATTTCCAATGCCTTGAACACAGCACAAACCAAGCCAGTCCACTTCTTTACACTGCAGCCCAGAGAGAAAGAAACTGTGCCATTTCCCCACAATGCTGATCCCAGATATTTTGAGAAATACGTCTCCTTTTCCCTGCTATGCTGCAGGAACTGAAATGCCTGCAGTTCAAGGCTGCTCTTCAAGAACACCAGGGCTGCCTCTCAGATCCCCAAAAAATTCTCTCTTCCCCAGCAGTTATCATTTAAGCTGTGTGCCCAGACCAGCCTCAACGCCAGCTCAGCACACAGGCCCAATTCCCTGGGCTCAGTTCCCTTCTGAAGGAGGTGGGAATAAATGGCATCATCTGCACAGCTCTCCATTTGCTGCCAGAGAAAAGCAGTTACCTGCCCTAGGGGAAGCCCATGCAGAGAATGTAACCAAACTGGAGTTACACATGTAGAAGCCAAATCCAAGATCTCCAGCATTTATAAACTCCTCTGTGCAGGCTTTTCCACAGGAAACTGAGCTTAATTTTTTTATACCTTAGAGTACATCACCAAAACTGCAGCTGACACAACTGTGCCAACTAACAAGTGCAGGTTATGACCCACCTGCCCCATCTTCAGTTTTGTTCCAAGGGGTGAGGCCCACCTTAAATCCTCACCCATCAAATGGGAGCACAGCTGAACAAATTCCAACCATTCTTAGACCCACAGAGCACCTCAGGTCTTTCCTCTAGCCCCAGCAGCTCTCCCTCTCAAAGCTGCTCAATGGCACCACATCAGCATCTCACCTGCCTGTGCTTGGCTTCCCACTCTCACCTGCACCTCAACAGGAAGCTGCAGGACTTCCTCAGTGAGGAGCAGGTGAGGGGCTTGGGGGAGACAGTTTGTATTCCAATCAATCCCACAACCCATGAACAGCAAGCATGGGCACACTCACAGACTCCAGCACACATGGACAGCCATTGCCTCAGTTCGCATCCCTGGAAGTGTCCAAGGCTAGGTTGGACAGGGCTTGGAGCAACCTGGGATAGAGGAAGGTGTCCCTGCCATGGCAGGGGTGGAATTGGGTAGCATTTGAGGTCCCTTCCAATCCAACCCATCCTATGATTCCCCTTCCAGCTCCTCTAGAACAAACTACAGTAGTATTCCCAGACACCCTGCCAAGCCAAGGGATCTCCCTGGCAAACTCCCAGCCCTGGGCAAGCAGTCTCTTCATGTACCTGGAAAAGAAAGCACCACATATGAGATACTCAGGCTGCAGGTACACTGCAGGCTTGTCCTGCTGTGCAGAGGTTTCCCATTTTGATTCCTACTCCCTCTCTTGCTTTGACTTTAATCACCACTCAGCTGACCTTTCCATCATAACTATTAGAAGCCAATGACCTTTGCTGAATGGATGCAGCTGCCCTTCACTTCATATCCCTGGATCTCCTGGCAATTCTGTTTATTCTGCTGTTGTTTTTAACTGCCTGTGATGTGGCAGTACCAATAAATTATTGCCTCATTTAGTAGTGAAGCACACTATGTGACCAGCAGAGAATGCCACAGAACCCCACAAGTGACCTTCTCCTCCTGTGGGAGAATTATTTATTCCATTTTTCTCTCATTTTCTGGAGAACCATTCTTCTCCCACAGCAGCTTTTTTTCCCTGGAGCTTTTGGCAACAGATTTTGCTATCTCGGTGACCAAGATGCATTCAGGAACCAGATGTGCTGAAGCAGCTGTGCATTTTCTCCTTCACAGAGTTCTCTCACCTGGGAGCAAAGGAGTTTATTTCTATCATGTCTAATCAGTGGCCTATTAATGCTGTTCTTCACTGTTGGCAGAAACAATCTATGTCAGGTACTGAATTCCTTGCATTATCAGCAGTTTTTTCAATACAGGAAAAAAGTCTCCAAAGATGATGACAGCATGGAACAGCAAGAATGCAGAAAAGGAGGGCTTAGATCAAATCAATGCAGTGGTCTCTTGGGCAGGAAAGAGATGAGCCAACAACTATGGAAGGGCAAAAGTACTAAGTTCCTCTGTCTCCTTCAAGCTTTGGGGTCTCCTTGACAGCTACCCTGACACTGTTTAGGGGGCACCTGCACCCTGTATTGTATTCCACAGCTCCTGGTTCTGCCAGGAGCCTTGGCCTTGTGGGAGAGGTGGAAGAGGGAAGTTTCTGTGACATTCCAGACTGACACTGCGCTTCTGCCTTGCACCTCACCTGGAGGGAGTGGGAGGTCTGTCACACAAAGGTGCAAAGCACAGCAGTTCCCAGCAGTAGTCCATCAGCTCCTCTCCTCCCCATCACAGCAGATGGAAACAGGAATTATTTTAGGTAGAACAGCAAGTGAGGGAGCACTCAAGGCTGAAGATACACTACACATCCAAAGCAAACTCCAGGAAGCTGAGAAAAGAAGGAAGGTCATACCGAGCATCACCAGATTTTCCCTGTCAGACAGGAACCACTTTGGAATTAAAACAAGGCAACACAACCTCTTAATGAAACATTTTATTTAAACCAATACAAGCACCATGCTTAGCAAAAAAAGATTTGGTTTAAAGTAAACATGCAATGTGAAGTAGCAGAGACTAAACAGCATATGGAAGTTGTACTGGTTACTGGTATTTTCATGGAACTGCCAAATTCTCAAATCTCTCACACCTTTTAAGACAATGAGTCTGGACCACACAACAAACAAAAGTTTCACTGAGCCCCTTCTCATGTCCCTCCACAGCTCCATTTCACAGTCACTACATGGATGTATAAAAAAATGTTGCATGATATTTATTTTTGGAATGCATTGAAGTAAAGAATTGAATTCTCTTGCTTCTGCCTGTTTGAGTCAGACCCTTGTCACCAGTTTAACATGATTTTTGGACCAGCTATTTTACAGTTGAAGATACAAAAATGGAATCCTGGTACAAATGCAAAAGATGCTCCTTTGGAGAAGTGAAAAAGGTGTCAACATCTGCATTATTGCCTCCTTTAATAGATCAGAACAGTATTCATGATACTAGAAATACACATAAACCATCAAATACCAGCATTTACATTTTTTTGTTAAAAATACTCAAAACACTACAAGTCTATTTCATGGGCTGACATGCAAACTCATGCTTTAATTCAGCTTACCATCAATGAATAGGATTACAAGAGCTGTATCCCAGCCATCTAGTCAATATTTAAAGCAAACCTGATTAATTGTGGCAGAAGTCTCCCTTGGAGAGACCTTTAACTCCAGACCAAGGATTTTATGGCCAACTTACTAACTCCTGAAAAATAGGAGCTCCCAATGGAAAATGCTGACTCTCAGACCTTTAGCTACAAAGGCTGCCCTAGGCTAATTTATGTTGTCCTTTAGATCTCTCTTCAGAGGTCTGAAAATTCAAGAGAAATGCATGATTACAGATGGGCAACTCAGCAGCAAAGCCAAGCTGGAACATACTGGCCTGAAAACATGGACTCATCTGCCTCCCACTGAGCCTAAGGGGGCAGCAGCACAGAACACAGAGTTCTACAGATAAGGTGGGGAAAGGATGTTATGAAAACAAGGATTATTTGTACAGAAAGACCTGGACATAATGATGTCTTTGTTTAATCAAGTGTTAGAACTACCTGCATCTCAAGAGCCCAGGACAATTAGCAGCAGCCAGTTGTGTCAAAACACTGCATTAAGACCAAGCAGAACACAAACAAGGCTGGAACAGCAAACACCCTCTGCACGCACATTCTCCCATTACCTGCAGCTGCTTCCACAGCTCAGCCAGGGGAGGGAGGAACAGCTGCCAGGCAGGGCTGGCTGAAGAGTAATAGTGGTGAGCTGAGCAGCCTCAACAGCACCTTTCAGGAGAAACTGGGCTTTAACACTCTCATGTTTGCTTCCTGCAAGGCTGGAGGGGCAGCACCCAAGGCAGAAAGTGCTTAAGTGAGGCACAAGAACATGTGAAGTGGAAGAACTCAGCTGAAGATTCAGCTGTAAGGAGCAATGTTTTCTTGGCAGAAGGTGGAGCAATCCAGAGATGAAAGGTCAAATTCAATCATTTCATGCAGCAGCTCCTCCCTTCCCTCCTGACACAGGCCTCTCAAACAGTTATGTCTATGCAGACCTGTGCAGCTAGCAGTTGGCTGCTGGCAGCCCACCAGCGTACAAAGTACAATGGACATGATTAATCCAGTTTTCCCCCACTGCAAATCAAGCTGAACATTCCAAGCAGCAGCTTCCCTCTCACCCACACTGTACTTTGACATGCCTCACCTTCAGTACAATCCCAAAAACACCTCAAAAGAGATTCTTGCTGTTTCCAGATGAATGCTTGGAATGACAGTATCCTTTAAGCCAGTCTTATTTATACCATGTTTGTCACAAAAGACATTGTTTTTATTGATCTGCAGTACAGAATGATCAAGCAACAGTTTCATAATCAACATCTTTTCATCCAGGGAAATGAAATTGTTTTTCCAGTTCAGTACGTTAACACAGGAATTTAATTACAAGCACTTCTTTCCCGCACCAAAAGATCGATTTAATTGGATCATTCCAACATGTATTTGGAAAAGCTCCTCTCAAGTCAGATTTATATACAAATAAATGAGCAATAACATCAAACTA
The DNA here is from genome assembly GCA_024500445.1 of Entomyzon cyanotis. Classification (NCBI taxonomy): domain Eukaryota; kingdom Metazoa; phylum Chordata; class Aves; order Passeriformes; family Meliphagidae; genus Entomyzon; species Entomyzon cyanotis. The sequence continues at coordinate 2,902,508 of JAKEPQ010001030.1, forward strand.
GGAAGAGATTTACCAACACTGAGGACCTTTGCAAAGGAATTCCTTGTGATCTCGCAGGAATTAGTGTTTTAACACTAACACAGCCTATGTTAAAAAATGAAAAATAACCCCACTTTCAGCAAAGGTTTCACAGCATGAAATACTGGCCTCCAAATTTAACACTGCATTCCTTCCCAGCGAGCAGATTGGTTGGGGCAGCTGTATTTTAAGGTATGTTATCAACAGGAAGCTGCTCTTACGCAGATACTTGCTCAGTAGTACAACAAACACTCACGAGCAAGAGAGTCTGTCAAGACTGTCCCATGAGTGCTCCTCCTGCCATGGCATGGGCTGAACGTGTCCCACATCAGACAACTACTCTATTCAATATAAAACAGACCTGTAAAAAGACTGGTCATTTATAAAAGTTAAATACTATTTTCACATTACAAGATTTGCTGTTTCAAAGAGATGAATCGTTAAGTAGATGAAAATCAAATGATCACTTATGCAAAAGCTTCATTTGGAATGTAATTTTGACCAACAAGCCATTAAGAAAGTTAGAGGTTGTAATTAAAGTATTCAAAAGCTACGTGTGGCCAACTTTTGTAACAAAAGAGATATAAATCATTCATTATCATGAAAAGCTTTAACCTCCTGACTCCTACAAATGGAGCAGATGATTGGAATTTCTAAGAAAATGAGGTTGGCTTTTTAACAGATGTCAACTGCAGCACGAGGCACTAGGAACAAATACTACTTGGATTCTTTAACAAAGTTTTTACCAAATTTGTAAGAAGTGGCAGTGTAAAATTCTCAAGTCCTTTTAAAGCTAACAAATGAAAGGCACACAGTATCACCAGGTGTTCAGATAACAGGAATGAGCAGAGGTAAACTTCTCAACAGTGTCAGAACAGAGATGCAAGAAGAAATCTGGTACAAGAGTAACCAGAGTTGTAGTTCAGCCCTTAGTTATCAGCTAGTTCCTGTGAGACTGTATTAGCATGAGAACTGGACAGTCAAAGCTTTGCCCTGAAATTTAGAAAGATTGACTCAGGCAACTGAGGAATTACTGGAATGACAAAAGTTAATTCTAAGAATTTGAGACAGTTTACATGGACTCGATGGAAAGATAAATGGATGGATTTTCTGTACAAGATACCAAACAAATGCTTCCAGGGAGTAGTTTTCAAAATTGAGAAGACATTATGCCAAAAAATCTGGTAAGTAAGTGACAGTACACATATTCTGCAGGTAAGTAAGTGACAGTACACATATTCTGCATGTAAATGGCTAATGTGTGTCCTAAGGATGCGTTTGTAGCTCAGAAAAAGTTAGCGTCAGCTTCCAAATGATATTTCTACACGGTTATAAATCCAGAACCGAACTATTTTAGTTACAGAAATATTAGTCACAGGAGTGCAAAAGGAGTCCCTGCAGAGGAGTATTCCCTTTTAGCAGGTACAAATAAGGAAACACCTGCAAAGATTTGTTACTTCAAGGAGAGAGACCTGCTATTCTTTGCACAAACTCTGCACAAGAGAGATACTGCAGGAGACAGCTGTGAATACAGTGCATTGCTTGGATGTAAGTATTCATGTCTGGTTCCAGTATCACCAGGATGGTACATAAATACTTAGTACAGAGGTTTTCCTTAGTGGAAGAAGCCCAATTTCTCACGCAGCCATTCTTCAGTTAGGTCTTCTGTATTTCTGATTTCGAATACCTAAACAAAATGGCATTGCATCAATTCCTGAGGGATGGGATTGGAAAGGGATAAGCACACGATGCAAGGAGCAGTTTTCCACACGTTGTCTGAGCTGCAATAAACCAGTCATCAAGCCACAATTTTCAGCTGCTTTCTTGAAAGCATCAAATTAGTGGAAAATACACAAGACTAAGTGGCAAAGAACATCACTGACTTGAACAAGAATCTCGTATATTCTGTTTCTAGGCTTTACTCTTGTCCCTTAAGAATCTGAGAAAAGCACATGTACTACATTTTTAGTAGTGGACCCTGAAGTGGCCCCATCTCACATGCATTATCTCAGCAAGACGGTATTTTGAAGAATACATATTAATTTAATATCTGGGTTGATTTAACCCCAAAGTTCAGCAAGTCTGCTCAGTCCAACAATTATTTTTTCGTTGAACTGAAATAAACTCATAATATCCAATAGCATATAGTTTTACCAGTAAGATATCTCAAAATAGAAGACTTGGGGGAAGAAAAACCCCAACAAAATCACAGACTCATAGAATGGTTCAGGTTGGAAGAGACCTTAAAGTCTGTCTAGTTCCAACTCCCCTGCCATGGGCGGGGACACCTTCCACTGGACCAGGTTGCTCCAAGCCCCATCCAACCTGGCCTTGGACACTTCCAGGCAGCCACAATCTCTCTGGGCAAAACTCCCAAAGCAACCTGAAAACTACCAACCCAAAGCTTTGTGAAATCTTAAGTGAACCTTTAATGCAGCCTTGAAGCAGAAAACAAGGTCCAAAACACCAATATACTGTTTACATTCCACGTGGGCAAATAACTTGTTGGAGTTTGGGGGTTTTTTTAATAGCCTGAAGAGAAACTATGTTAATTCTGCACTGCTCACTGGAGTGAGTCCATGAGATGCCCACAGACAGAAGTCAGGTAATTTTACAAATTCACAGGCCTTCAAAATGGAGAAACACCAAAATTCAGTGTGACAAGAACAGAACCACTTAACGGAAGGCAAGCTAATATGCAAGTCACTGGAGACTGATGAGAGAACTGAGCTGAGTCATGTGCAAAAATCACACCAGGAGGAAGTCACAGCATGAGTTAAAATGAAACACAGCTCAGCAAGTGGCAAGAACAAAGCACATTTGAAGAGCAAGCAAGCAACTCCAACTGGAGACAGCCTGTGTTCTCCAGCTTCAGGAGAAAGATGAATGATGGTGAACATCTATATCCAGTCCTGGACTTGCATTCAAAAGCCTTTCAGGGTGAATTTCACCCATTTCAGAGGTAATAGTAACTCCAACTGAGCTACTGCCCAGGCTTTCACCTTCTTCTCACCAACTCTTTCTTCCTGCTTACTGAAGACTGTCTTCCTGCTTTCTATCAGTTATCAGGCCTCCAACATGCAGTTTCAACAGATCTAAAAAAAGATTTCTTGGGGCTGTGCTGATTGTTTCCACCATCTTCTGCTTCCTTTCCATTCACTCCTGTCAACTTGAGGTCTAATTTAAAACAGAGGTGTCTTTTCCTACAAGGTACAGCTTACAAGGAAGAGGCAGGAGTTGGAAGGGGCTTGGAGCAACCTGGTCTAGTGGAAAGGTATCCCTGCCCTTGGCAGGGGTTTCACCAAATGACCTTTAAAGTCCCTTCCAACCCAAGCCATTCTATGGTTCATAGTTCTCTTACTGGCCCAACAGACATTTTTACTGGGACTGAGCAGGATAAAGACCTAAAGGGAACAGTGCTGTTGGAAGTGCTGAAGAAATTTCACATGGTATGAAAAATCTGAAGTGGCTACTGACTCTATTAAGCTTTACTGCTTGAGGCTAAAATGAGTCTAGGTGCCAATTAAGCAAAGATTTCAAAAACCTCCAAAATGAAGAACAGGTGACATTTCTTTTCTAAAATATACATGCAGCTAGGCCTAGTGAATGCAGTGATTTCTTCTGGTGTCAGTACTGGAAGAACCCAACACAGGAAGAAACTGTTCATCACTTGGCACATGTTACTTGCTCTGCAGGCTGTTCTGCAAGCATCCAGCCCCAGGAACCAGCTAAATTGATCTGCTCCACACCACATAAGGCTTCGGTCTATTCTTCCCATCAGTAAATTCCTCCCCCACAGCAATGATGTCCATCCTACTGAGGGATATTTTTGTTCTAGAGAACACTGTTCCTCCTGGTGTTTTAGGGTACAGAAATCTCCATGCTCCTCCTTTAGACTTCCTAAACCAGACTCTGTTCTCTGTAATCATAAAGGCTCACAAAACCCTTCTTGCCATTGGTTCATGCAAGATACAAAACAACAACCTGCAGTGAAGGAGGAGACAGTTATTTCAATATCCAGTTATACCTTAGTGAGTTCAGCTGTCTGTACAAGTTTATTCTTGCTTCCAGCATACATCATCTGCTGCTCAGGTTTACATCCTGTAGTTATGGGAAGAAAAAAAGAAAAATAATTAAGGTTTGTTCAGTAATTTTAACTGTAGCACTTCAAAAACAAGGCTAGGATTTTTTTTTAAGAATCCAAACCGAAAGCTGAAGACATTCACAGAAAGGTAACTAAAGAATATGCTCAGTAGTTGCTAAACTCTTTTACATACCTAGTTACTCTAGCTCTGAGAAATGAAGGGTAAAACAATGCAATCAGTTTATCTTCTTCCAGGGGATAACAAGGATAATCCAGTAATACCAACAAGCTACACTATTACAATACAGAACACAGATGGACACCCAGGAGCAATTCAGCTCTCCAAGACCCAAACCAAGACATGGGTTATTTGGCTTCTATTAAAATTACACAGCACCCTGTGCAGGTAAGTTGATGCTGAGGGTTGCTGCCACACAGGCAGAGGAGGCTGCAGACTTGGGGTGATCCAGAAGTACAGTCTGTTTCTCCCGGAACAGCCTGCTCCCCCAGCACTTTCATATGCATGGATCTGGGTTAGTGAGCCCTCTTTTCCTCTTCACCCAAGCTGTGACAGCCATTTACTGTCCCTCACAGCACTGTTTGAGGCATCCTCTACTGCTGCCCATTACACCGAGGCCCCCTGAAAACTCTCCTCTCCAATCCCATCCTAACCCTCTTACAGAGGCCTGCTCCTTTCGTGGGCAGAATGAAAGGAACAGGATTCTGAGCTTGTCAGAAAGAAATGGGTTCCCACATCCTTCTGAGAGGAATTTTGTCCCTCCCAGTCACTAATAGGAGTAGCAAGAGAGCCCGGTGAGCAGAATCCCTCAGGAACAGAGGTGGTATCTTCCAGCCCTCTCTCCACTCATTTCCTGAGCTTACAGGATCTTACTTTGAGCATTCCCCAAGATATGAGGAGTGAACAGGTTGAATTAGGTTAACGCTCCATAAGTAGATGCAGAGTGCTCTGGGCTCTGTCCTTCAGAGGAGGGCGTTGCTGAGCACACTGAGAAAAGGCACATTTTAGCAGACACACCTTTTGGCTAGATAAGCAGGAAAACAACACTCCAGTTCAGCCTTCAGAAGTGGGAAAGAGAGACTCTCTTCTATCATACATCTTAAGTGCCCTAAATGTGAACCTCAAAGGCAGGAAAACCTCCTTGAGAGCACTAAGCACTCAGTTTTATCTTCCCTAGAAAAGAATATTCCCAAATTTACAACACACAGTAGCTACCAATCACAATGTTCACTCACCTACTGGACTGGAGAAGATAAAGCACAACGGATAGGAAACTCTTCCATCTTCATGCTGGTACTTGTAACTATACACAATAAATGTTTTTTCTGAGGTTAAAGAAACTAAGAAATCCATTTTTTTCATAGGATATAGTGCTCAGTTATCAGAGCTTGATGTAGGCACAAGTGTTGCATTTTAGATATTTAATTTGGTAATAATAACCTCACTGTTCTGTTTTCACTTCCACATCTGACTTTCAGAACTGGCTCTGCCTCAATCCAAGGGCTGTCTCTGTAGTAATGTTTCACATCAGAGCTAAAAATCACCCTCTCATTGCAAATATTCCTCTCCCAGTTTTGTAAAAGACTTCCTACACCCACCAGTGTGGTTTTGGCTTAATGAAAGCCAAATTTTTTCTTTGCTGACCAAGAACTTCGTTGTTTCAGGTGTTTTGCTGAATTTGAACTGCAGTTTTAGCCAGGAATCCTGTTTTACAGCCTCCCACTGCACTGTGGGCATGAAAGGAAAGATTCAGAACGGCACATGGAATGGTGCCAGTCAGCTTTTGAGACTAATAGAGCAGGTATTTTCTTCACATATAACTTCAGTACTCCTTTTATTTAGTTAGTTAAAGAGTAATTTACTTGACCCTCTTTTGTTCCCTTTTTTTCAAAACAGGGATTCCTTCCTAGGTCACATGCCCAATCCCAGAATCAGTAACGGCAGCAAAACAACAACAGCCACATCCTGAGAAAGTACCAAAACAGATCCAGAGTTACACAGGCAGATTCCTATATTTGGAAGTAGCCACAAACTGGTACATTTTACTCACTTCTTTACATTACCAGCAGCATTGCTTTGCTTAACTTCCCCAAACACTATATAGTCTAAAAGGAAATAAAATGTCAGGAAAGGCTTAAATGAGTCATTGTTTCATCAAGTGGTACAACAGTTCAGTGCTGCCTGAGAACTGATCCCTGGGTTATTTCACAAATAAAGGATCAGCAGCATCACACTACAGCAATTATTGGCCTAAAAAGGTGAAGTCCAACATTTTGAACAGCTTCCAGGAATGAGCAAGTCCAAATGGCAGCAGCATAAGAAGGATATCGAGGTTGTCTCTCAGGCAGCTCATCCTTTAGTTCATCGGGAGAAATACCCTGGTGACATTAAACACAAGCAATATTTGAGCAAGTATCTGGCACTGGAAGGTTAAAGCAGAATAATGGGCAGTGAAACACCTGTAAGGCAGATATTCATCTACAGGTGAACTGATAAGGATCTCCCTAATTACTAGAATAGTTTAGGAAGACTTGTGTGCCAATAGACTCCTATGACTAAACACAGAATTAAATGTTAGCATGAATAATCATCCCTATTTTGGGCATAATGAGTTTAGCAAACAGTTTTGGCTCTAGTTGGCTATGCTGGCAGCTACCATGCTTTGCCAACCCTAGTGCTAAACAGAAATAAGCAAGCACACACCACAAAGTCTGTTAAAATCAGCTACATAATCAAATGTTTGAAAAATTTAGTCCTTCCTCCTTCAGCAAACAAAAAAGAGTCCCCATTACATTTCAGTGTTACATTAACTTCTACGTTCTAGGGTACAAGAGCCATGGTTAATGCTCAAATCCCTGGGAAGGATTTAATTTTGCCCTATGGACCATTAAGAAACACCACACATTGGGCTGACCTTATTATGCCACCCATCAAATTTAGAGTCTGCAGGGGATTAGCAATCCTGTTTCTAATTGATGGCAGACCAGCTCAGAGGCAAATGTGCAGATCTACGTGGAAACACAGCAGAAATCTTTTCAAAAAGCCAGCAGGTGCCAAAGATGCTTTTTACATCGTTAAAACAGCTTTAAAAATAACTTTTTTTTTGGTGCAATTAATTAGTCAACTCAATTGCTTCTGCATAGTTTCACTATTAATGGTGCTGTGCTTTACATGCAGAGTGACCATGCATTTAAATAAGCTCATGACCCAAATTAGATTAAGAGTTTGATAACAATTTGAAACTAAGGCAGTACCTTAGAGACAACAATACATTGCAGGCTGAAGATACTCTTATTTACAATTCATTTAACAAACCTCATGCTCCTCATCCAGCACCACCAACTGCTTATCCTTGTCGATTTTCACTATAAATCAAAATAAAACACAGATCAATGTTTTTTTTCAATCAATTTATACAATGGATGCATGAAGCTTTTTAGCACTCAACAATTATAGTCCTTGTGACTCTTTTACTTCTTCAGTGTATCACATGACTCCCCAAAATCATTTTACAAACAGTGGTAGACTCTGAGCCATAATTAAATATAAATACTCTGCTAAAAGTAGATGGAGACTTGTATCCTAAGAACAGCACTGTTTTATTGTTAAAATTACAGGCAAAATCAGAAGTGCTGCAGCTCATAGAACAAACACCCTCCTGGCTCATGTTTACCTGTTACAGCAGCAATGTTACACAGGGATGAAAAGAGGAGAGAGGATTTTATGACAATTTTTATTCAGGCATGTTTGGAACTTACTTATAATGGCAGCATTGTTGGTCTCTTTGCGAAACCGGAATTTTCTCAGTTTCTCCACCAGGTCTTCGGCAACATCACAAACCACCAGAGACTCACTCTGTAGAAAAGAAATGGCAGAGCGGAGGGAGAAATAAATCCTTCCAGAAAGCCAAACAAGACAAAAAAACCCTGTGTCACACATCTGTGCATAAACCCTACTGAAGTAGGCCTGCATGCAGCTTCTCCAAAGCTTCAGAACATCATATAAACCAGAAAAAACGTGGCTGAATGCAAGCGGTTTAAAAAAAAACATAACACATTAACAGAACATTTAACTGTTTTAATTTCCCTCTTCAAGCCACACAGTTAAGTGGGAGTATTTCACTAACTACTCCTGAAGTGGGATTATTCTCCGAGCTCTTAGAAGTAAACTTTACACTTCATTTTCCAAGCCCTGAAATAAGGGAGTGGCAGCAAATGGGATAAAGTAATTTAAGCATTTAAAATAACAGGAGCTCCTATTAGTATTTAAGAACATAACCGGAATTAAGGGTCCTTGTTTATTTTTACACACAGAAATATTAATTGAACTTCTGCAATTTACACACAGAGTTTCAGAAATTTTAACCCAAAAACATGCAGCAGAGATGCTCAGATAACATATTAGTCATCACACTGAAGATGAGGAAGGAAATTATTGTTTCACAAGCAACCATGCAGGTTATCATCCCTTACACATGCAATTTCTGAACTGTACCAAGCCAACCACTGCCATTTCCTGAGCAACATTTTATACAAACAGCCTCCATCGCGAAGGGGTTCATGCCAGCTTGATAAAGAAGTTACTTAAAATCTGCATCTTATGCTGTGTTTGTGAACTCCCAAGGCATCAAGACCCTTGTACCAAAGTAACTGTATTTCAAGGTTTCCTTAAAAATTTCCTCAGATTAAAAAATTGTGCAAGATTGCCTATCAAAAGCTGTAATAAAGGGCTCTTCCATTGAGACAAATCACTGCTTTTAAGTCAGAAGAATGTTACTATTTAAGGTCTCCATTCTGTCTCCTCATGTTCAGCATTGTGAGATTTCCCCCAAAAAGCAGATGGGTGGCTCTGCTTCCCCACTTCCAATACCTCATGTTTGTTGTTGCTCCTGAAAAGATTTCTACCTTGATCAAATTCTGGCACAAAGTCTCATCCCTCTGCTTCCTCTGGACAGCTGGAGAGGAAATCAGGCTCTGCTGTGACAGCACAGCTCAGGCACTGCCTGTGCAGCCTCCCTGATTTTGCCTGTTTCCCCTAAACTTCAAAGATTGCACTTGGCTCCCTCTGACCCAAACAGGTTGAACTCCATGATCTCAGAGGTCTTTTTCAACCTAACTCATTCTGGATTCTGTGAAACATCACCAGTACCCACTCTCGCTCATTCAGGAAAAAAAAATTTAAAAAATATTAAAAAACAGAACAGAACTCAGGACTGAATTTGACAGTTGAAGTAGTATTTTGCAAAAAATATCACAAATACCCACTCTCACTAACCCAGGATGTCTCGGTTAAAAAACCCAATTGGATTCAGGGCTGCATTTTAAAGTGGAGGTTATATTTTATATGAAATGTTCTTTTCTGAAGAAAGCTTTTCTCCCAGTCCTCTGGGCTCACCAGCTTCTCCCAGCACACAAGCCATGCCCTTGCTCACACCTTGCACACAAACACAAACCCCTGAGGGAATGTGAAGGTAAACACTCGGTAACATCAGATTCAGACTGTTTATCGGGGCTAAGCCGGGTCACCAACACTTTGCTTAACAAAACCTCAAGAAACCTAGGACGGGATTGCTGCACAGACAGGGACACACTGCCAACAGCACCGAGAAGGATGCTGCGGCTCCTGGATCCTGCTGGGCAGATCCCCCTCGGGACACCCATCCCCTCACATCACACTGACAAGTAAACATCAATTTCCCAAATGTGCCTCAAGCACCACTCTCACTGGAGAGAAATACAGCAAAACACGGCAAGATTTGATCAAATTTGCTTTGCAACTGCTCCATCCACAGCAAGGTTCACCTCCCCAAACCCCTACTAAAAGCACCATGCATGACTCTTCCTTTTTCCATGAGCACTTCTTTAGCCATTTGCCAATATTAATACAAAGTACCCCACAGCACTCATCCACCAGTCCTTGTTTCTCTTGGTCTGTTCCAACCAGCAATCACAGCTTAAGTCCAAATTCACCACTCGGGTGAATCAGTTCAATGAGCAACAGTCAGTTCTTCACCGAATTAGCTCAGAACATTACAAGACAAGGAGCAACCAGGTGCGATCAAGCCATCAGTCGTTTCACCGACAAATAACCAGTTCCTCCGAGATCAGATCACGCGTTTTCCTGTTGATTAATCATTCGTCTCCCTATCGAATCTTTCTGACTCAGTTCACTGTGCACTATCTCAGCGGGGTGAGCCCCCTCCCGGCCGGATCCCCGGATCCCCCTCACGATCCCCTCACGATCCCCTCACGATCCCCCCGGATCCCCGCTGAGGGAGCGCCGCGCGCTCCCCCCTCACCATCTTGGCGCGCGCACCAACCGCCGCCGCTCGCGCGCCGCCGCCGCCTCCTCCTCACTGGGTTGAGCCCCCACCTCACCGCGCCTGCGCGGCGCAAGCCCCGCCTCCTCCCTCGCCCTCCGACCAACCAACACCGCTGCCCCGGGGTGGGCGGGGCGGCGTCACGCGCCTACGGGCCGCGGGGAGGTTCAAGGCCGCCGCGCGCGGGAGAGAAGCGAAGGACCACGTGATCTCGCTGTGCCACTCCCCTCCCTTCCCCAATGCGCTCCGCCCCCTCCCCGTTGCCGTGGCAACTCGCGGGCTCGCCCTCAGGCGCCATTTCGCTGAGGGGATCGGGGGGAAGCGGGACGGGACGGGGCGGGTTGGGTTTCACAGCCCTTAATGTGCCTTAAAAAGGGCAAGGACTGAAGGTTTAAACCCCGAAATTGAATCCTGAGGCAAATCAGAAGTAGTGCTGCTCGCGGTGCTCGTTGTGTGTACAAGTGGAGCGTAGTTCTGGAAGGCAGGCGGGGTCTGGAGCACACGAGTCACAAACAAGAGCAGCCAGAGCTGGGCACACACTGCTCTTCCATAATAGGGCCTTGGTGTGAGGCTGTCCTGATGCTGGAGTGAATATCTGGCCTTTTCTGTGCTGCTCACAATTTCAGATGCTGATAGAACAGAGAAAAACATGCTTTCAGTGATTCCATAACAGATTTGAGAATATAATTGCTTTTTTCACTCAGAATGAAAGTGCAGATGCAGCCTTCACATCTCAGGCACAATTTCTAGTGAATTATACTAATGATTTAAAGACCAAATTTATAAGATAAAACTGCAGGTTTTCACCAAGGGCTTCAGCAAACACCACAGAAATGCGACACTGCTTAGCAGCTATTGAAGCTTCACAAAAAATCACAGAATATTGTGAGGGGGAAGGGACACACGGGGATCATCGAGTCCATCTCCTGGCCCTGCACAGGAAAACCCCAAAAGTCCCACACTATGCCTGAGAGCATTGTCCAAAACTCATTGAGATCTGTCAACTTTGGGGCTGTGACAATTCCTTTGGGAGCCTCTTCAGTGCCTGACCACCCTCTGGGAAAAGAACCTTTCCCTGATATCCCACCTAATCATAGAATCACAGAGTGGTTTGGGTTGGAATGCACGTCAAAGATCATTCCATTCTTATCGCACTGCCATGTCTTGGAACTAGACCAGCGTGCTTCCACTAGACCAGCATGCTCCAAATCCCACAAAACGTAGCCTTGAACACTTACAGGGATGGGACAGCCATACCTTCTGAGGGGAACTGGTGCCAGGGCCTCACAACCCTCATAGTCAACAATTGCTTCCCAATAGCCTATCTAACCCCTGCTCCAGCACAAGGAGGAAGCAAAGCACAGTTGTGTGCCACCAGCGGGGTGGCTTTGGGTCACCTTGAAGCCAGTGCCACTGCAGCTGTGACTGGCAGCTGCCAGTGACACAGCTAAGCAACACTGAGCTCTCCAGCCTCTGGCAGGGTGGCAAAGCTGAATTCTGCCCTAAGTACCACTGCAGTGGCTCCAAGGGCTCTCTGTGCTAGCACAGAACAGCACCAGCACTCCTGGTGCTGTACAAACTTAGCAGGGCACCTGGAGCCTGAACGCATTGTCAGGGGGTGGCACCTCTGCCAAGAGCCAGTTTCCCGCAGATGCATAAAGGAATCCTAGAATTAGACAATGTTTTTTGGAGGGAAAAAGTGACCTGAAAGGTCATCCAGTTCTACCCCTGTGCCGTGGGCTGGGATACCTTTGGCAAGGCCAGGTTGCTCCAAGGCCTGTCCAGAACGGCCTAAACCACTTCCAGGCCTCAGCCCAGGAGGCCCATTCACGGTGCGGTGGTCTTCGCTGCAGCTTTGTTGATGCAGCTTTGCTGCACAGTATTAATAGACAAAAATCCTTCATGAAAATGTTTTAAGTCATTAGCTATAATACTTCAGTCTCTGACAAGTGTTGCATTCACCTGCTCGAGAAGTCCATCCAGCTCTCACCTAGAGTGCTTGCTCTGAGGCTCCGAGGTGCAGCTATGGGGGAGTGGCTCCGGCGCCGCCGGCTGACACCTCTTGCAGCTGTGGGTCTTTCACGGTGAGGTGAGCACTGTGTCTGGTGAGGAGCTGGTACAGCACGTTGGTAACGGGGTGGGAAGCAAAAGGTTGCATGAGAAGTTTTCCCTTTTGGAGCGGAGCAACAAAAGAATGCACGGCACCCAGTCTGCGGTCTTCCAGGGAGATTTATTAAGAGTCTTCGGGTGAGGGTCCAGGGACGGCAAGAAGGGATGGAGAGATGGGGACAAGTGAGGTCTGGAAGTCCAGAGGCTGGGAGCCCCAAACAGCCGTTGACAGGGGTTTATAAGGGAAGGGAGAAGGGGGAGTGGCTGGCACCAAAGGGCCAACCAGGGAAGTCTGAGGGGAGAAGGAAAGGGGTACAAACCAATAGGTTTTTAAGGGGGGAGGGTACAAAATTCAAAAGAACCAATGATATACATAACTCAGGAGAACAAAGGAGAAGCTTCTAGAAAACAATCCATATGTGAAAAGGGGGCGGGGGGAAAGTGCAGGACCAATAATATTTAACTTTGTTGCATGCTTAACTCGTCAGTCGCAGAGGCTCACTGTTGTTCTCCAAAAGGCTCCATGACTTGAACAGATCAGGCTGTCGCCGTCCCCTGCGGTTGGTCCCTCAGTCACTGAAACTTGCAGCCATAGGCTGCCACAGACAAGTGCCTAGTGCAGCCATCCATGGGGGATGGCACAGGGTGGGCGCTGAGGCCCTGCAAGGAGCCCTGGTGTGTGGCCAGCAGAGAGCCGTGGGCTCCTGTAGCTTTGTATCCCACTCAGCTGAGGTAGCTGCCCATGCACAGTCGGCTGGGGACACACGGCCACCCAGGGCCAACCACAGTGGAGACCCTGCTCTGGGGCCAGGCCAGGCCAGGCTTCAGCAGGGAGCACTCCATGGAGCTGTGCCTGGGGAGGGAATGGCTGTGCCCAGGGACAAGGCTCTGGGAGCAGGGCAGCAGGGCCAGGGGCACACAGGACTGGAATCACAGCCGGCCTGCCCTGGGAGAGGCCCAACAGGCAGGCAGGAGTCCCCATCCATCCTCTCTGCACCCACCTGAACACAGGGACTGAAGGCACAGGGGAATGGAGACATAACAGGCCCCTCTCCTCTGGGTTTCACAGAGTTCTTGGAGGGGTTAGGATGTAGAAAAGGTAGTCTGGGATTAGAGAATACAGAGGACATATGCACAGTAATCCTTCTCTTGCTTTTGCAAAGCCTCATTCAGTTCTTGCAGCCTGTGGAGGGTGGTTTGTGTGGAGGACACTTACTGGGGCATGGAGCAGTGCTTAGATTATCGGGAGAGGGAGGTGACTTGGCTGCTTCAGGTGGTGGCGCAGGATAGCCCGGAGCAGAATGTCAGGGGTTGGGGAGCCCTTCTGTAGGCTGCCTTGTAACAGTGGCACCTCTGGGCTGCTGCTGAGGGGCTGCGCCTACTCTTGGGGCTGTAGTGTAGCCACAGCAGAAGGCACAGAGCAGTGGCCAGGCGGAGCTCTCCAGCAGCAACTTGGAGGAGGAGGAGAGTGTTTTGATGCACCTCCTGAGCACCCCTGTCACGGTGGCTCAGGAGGGATTTTCTGCTGGATATCTTGGAGCACCTGTGCCACTGCCTGGAGAAGAGAGGCCTTGACCACTTTATTGTAGGAAACCAGAGGCTTCCTGTGGTGATCAGCTTGTGGCCAGACTTTGGAGTGGTTGAACCACCCAGGCTTTCCGGCACCTGGCACATAATCCAGGTGCCCACACTGAGGCCATCCATGATTACACTGGTCTGTGACATGTGTTCAAACGACTCCTGTTCTGTGGCCCTTGAAAGAGACCCTGAAGCACAGAGCTGTGTGATGACAGCTGAGCTGCCTGATGCTAGTGTATATATGAACGGTGTATATAAATTAACCGTATCTATATCTGACTTTAACCAGCTTTGTTGTACATATATAGCTTTATATATGCATATATAAAAAATGCATACATGTAAAACTTCATTAGATGTATGTAGTTTTGCAATAATAGACAAAAAACTTAGATGACAATGTTTAAGCCATCAAATACAGCATTTCAGTCTCTGACACGTGCCGAGCACAATGTGTCCTGGGACAATCTCGTGGCTGAGACCAAGTTCTTCAGGCATGTCGCCAGACAAGCCCAGCAGCACAGCTGGTCCTGCAAATGCAGGAGCTCCTCACCTGCGTTGTCTAGGCTCTTCCACCTACACCTTAAAGGTGGTTATGATGCACCTCCCGAACACCCCTGCCATGGTGGCGCAGGAGAGATCCTTAGGCACAGAGCTGTCTGACGGTAGCTGAGCTGCCTGATGGTAGACAGTGTATATATGAACTGTATATAAATTAACTTTATATCTAACTGTATATATGTAGCCATATATATTAACACTGCATTTAGGACATTTATATTTCAATAGCACCGTAGTGTTCCAAAATTTGGATCCTGTTAGTTCTTGCACCCAACGAACTGCAGACAGCAGTGGCCAGGAGAGCTCCAGCAGCAAGTTGGAGGAGGAGGAGGGGGAAGAAGAAACAAGAGACAATGCTGTTGCAAAGGAAGAAGTGAAAGGTGATGCTGTGAATGTGGAGGAAGACAACAACAGTATTGGAAATGAGGAAGAAAGTGGCAGAGTTGTTGCAGATGAAGAAGACGATGTTGGAAATGAAGAGAAGGAAAGCAATGATGGTGCAAATGTAGAGGAAGTCAATACTGCTGGAAATGAGGAAGGCAATGATGGTGCAAATGAAGAAGATGAAGAAGACCCTGGTGTTGATAGTAAGCTCAGAAGGCTTTTAGAGAAGCACATACGGTGGGCTGTTCTGCACTTGGACAGAGGTTGGGCCATGATAACTGACCTGATGGACATCTTCACACGTGTCTTTGGACTCAGCTTGTCAGTTTCTGCCCGCTGCTGAACAAGCCATTGGGGTGGGCATTGCCTTCCAAGGTTGGAGTCCCTGTGGGGAGGATGTTGTGTACCACATGCTTGTCCCCCTGAATCTTCCCCCAGGGCACACCTTCCACTGGGAGCTGGACACTGCAGGGCAGATGCAGAGTGGAAGTCCAGCATGTGCAGGAAGGGCACATGCATGAGGGAACAGCTCAGGGGAGAATATGCTGTGCTTGCTCCACCACTCTAATCTCCTCTAATCTTGCAGGCAAAGGGGTCAGGGTCTAGGGAAGGAGGACACAAACTGAACAGCTGAATGCCTGGCTGCTCAGGGGATACTCAAGGGTTTGGATTGTGTGACTGGATCTACCTTGGAGCAGCCGGGTCTGTTGGGAGCAGATGGCATTCATCTGACCTCAGACCACAGGCAAAAAGATGGGCAGATGTGGGACTCAGCAAGGCAAGGTGTAGAGGGTCAGATCTCAGTTGCCGCTGTCAGTCAGGAAGAGACCACCCCTGAGAGCCAGGACTCCTCCTCGTGGGAGGATACAGAAAGCGGCACTGAGGTCTAGTTCCCTCCCCTCCTCCCGGAAAGTTCCTTAGTTTTATAGGTTGTGATTTGCTGAAAGTTTGTTGTGCCCTCCCTGCTTTCCAGAATGTTCTGTTTCCCCCGAGCAGTTATTGGTTGTCGTGTTGCTACCTACCCCTTCAAAATTTTATTTGCTGTCTGCTATTACTACCTCCCCTTTGGTGTTCCCCTACTGGCCCTGATCCCTTGCTCCTCCCCATTTTCCCTTCCCTCAAAACCCTCATCCCGGCTCCGGCCGGGGCGCTCTCTCCCTCATCCTCTCCACGTCCCGGACCCTGTCATTTAATAAAGGAGAGTTCTTGGGAGATCTCTATCTCACAGCCCTCGTCTCTGCGTGTCGTTTCTATCACGCTGTGGCTGTTGCTCGCTGGGAGCTGTTCTCCCTCTACACTAGTGACCAATGTTGCCCAGTTGGCGCCTGCTAGGCAGTGTCCAAGGTTGAGGTCTGCCTGGAACTCGACTGACGGCAACAGGAGTGGGAGGTGACTTGGCTGCTTCAGGTGGTGGCGCAGGACAGCCCGGAGCAGAATGTCAGGGGTTGGGGAGCCCTTCTGTAGGCTGCCTTGTAACAGTGGCACCTCTGGGCTGCTGCTGAGGGGCTGCGCCTACTCTTGGGGCTGTAGTGTAGCCATAGCAAAAGGAGCCATGAGGCACAGAGCAGTGGCCAGGCGGAGCTCTCCAGCAGCAACTTGGAGGAGGAGGAGAGTGTTTTGATGCCCCTCCTGAGCACCCCTGTCACGGTGGCTCAGGAGGGATTTTCTGCTGGATATCTTGGAGCACCTGTGCCACTGCCTGGAGAAGAGAGGCCTTGACCACTTTATTGTAGGAAACCGGAGGCTTCCTGTGGTGATCAGCTTGTGGCCAGACTTTGGAGTGGTTGAACCACCCAGGCTTTTCCGGCACCTGGCGCATAATCCAGGTGCCCACACTGAGGCCGTCCATGATTACACTGGTCTGTGGCATGTGTTCAAACGACTCCTGTTCTGTGGCCCTTGAAAGAGACCCTGAAGCACAGAGCTGTGTGATGACAGCTGAGCTGCCTGATGCTAGTGTATATATGAACGGTGTATATAAATTAACCGTATCTATATCTGACTTTAACCAGCTTTGTTGTACATATATAGCTTTATATATGCATATATAAAAAATGCATACATGTAAAACTTCATTAGATGTATGTAGTTTTGCAATAATAGACAAAAAACTTAGATGACAATGTTTAAGCCATCAAATACAGCATTTCAGTCTCTGACACGTGCCGAGCACAATGTGTCCTGGGACAATCTCGTGGCTGAGACCAAGTTCTTCAGGCATGTCGCCAGACAAGCCCAGCAGCACAGCTGGTCCTGCAAATGCAGGAGCTCCTCACCTGCGTTGTCTAGGCTCTTCCACCTACACCTTAAAGGTGGTTATGATGCACCTCCCGAACACCCCTGCCATGGTGGCGCAGGAGAGATCCTTAGGCACAGAGCTGTCTGACGGTAGCTGAGCTGCCTGATGGTAGACAGTGTATATATGAACTGTATATAAATTAACTTTATATCTAACTGTATATATGTAGCCATATATAAACACTGCATTTAGGACATTTATATTTCAATAGCACCGTAGTGTTCCAAAATTTGGATCCTGTTAGTTCTTGCACCCAACGAACTGCAGACGGCAGTGGCCAGGAGAGCTCCAGCAGCAAGTTGGAGGAGGAGGAGGGGGAAGAAGAAACGAGAGACAATGCTGTTGCAAAGGAAGAAGTGAAAGGTGATGCTGTGAATGTGGAGGAAGACAACAACAGTATTGGAAATGAGGAAGAAAGTGGCAGAGTTGTTGCAGATGAAGAAGACGATGTTGGAAATGAAGAGAAGGAAAGCAATGATGGTGCAAATGTAGAGGAAGTCAATACTGCTGGAAATGAGGAAGGCAATGATGGTGCAAATGTAGAGGAAGTCAATACTGCTGGAAATGAGGAAGGCAATGATGGTGCAAATGAAGAAGATGAAGAAGACCCTGATGTTGATAGTAAGCTCAGAAGGCTTTTAGAGAAGCACATACGGTGGGCTGTTCTGCACTTGGACAGAGGTTGGGCCATGATAACTGACCTGATGGACATCTTCACACGTGTCTTTGGACTCAGCTTGTCAGTTTCTGCCCGCTGCTGAACAAGCCATTGGGGTGGGCATTGCCTTCCAAGGTTGGAGTCCCTGTGGGGAGGATGTTGTGTACCACATGCTTGTCCCCCTGAATCTTCCCCCAGGGCACACCTTCCACTGGGAGCTGGACACTGCAGGGCAGATGCAGAGTGGAAGTCCAGCATGTGCAGGAAGGGCACATGCATGAGGGAACAGCTCAGGGGAGAATATGCTGTGCTTGCTCCACCACTCTAATCTCCTCTAATCTTGCAGGCAAAGGGGTCAGGGTCTAGGGAAGGAGGACACAAACTGAACAGCTGAATGCCTGGCTGCTCAGGGGATACTCAAGGGTTTGGATTGTGTGACTGGATCTACCTTGGAGCAGCCGGGTCTGTTGGGAGCAGATGGCATTCATCTGACCTCAGACCACAGGCAAAAAGATGGGCAGATGTGGGACTCAGCAAGGCAAGGTGTAGAGGGTCAGATCTCAGTTGCCGCTGTCAGTCAGGAAGAGACCACCCCTGAGAGCCAGGACTCCTCCTCGTGGGAGGATACAGAAAGCGGCACTGAGGTCTAGTTCCCTCCCCTCCTCCCGGAAAGTTCCTTAGTTTTATAGGTTGTGATTTGCTGAAAGTTTGTTGTGCCCTCCCTGCTTTCCAGAATGTTCTGTTTCCCCCGAGCAGTTATTGGTTGTCGTGTTGCTACCTACCCCTTCAAAATTTTATTTGCTGTCTGCTATTACTACCTCCCCTTTGGTGTTCCCCTACTGGCCCTGATCCCTTGCTCCTCCCCATTTTCCCTTCCCTCAAAACCCTCATCCCGGCTCCGGCCGGGGCGCTCTCTCCCTCATCCTCTCCACATCCCGGACCCTGTCATTTAATAAAGGAGAGTTCTTGGGAGATCTCTATCTCACAGCCCTCGTCTCTGTGCTGTTTCCTCCGCGCCGTGACAGCATCTCTCCGGGAGCTGTGCTCTCTCAGCCCGAGAGATCCGCGCAACCTTGGAGGCGTCTGACTGTGGCCAAAGCCCTTGGGTCTGCTAGCCAGCGTCTTCAGCTGAGGGCTGCACGAAAACGCAGCCGATGGCAACAGCAAGGGACATCCCTGCACAGCAGTGCTCTGACAGGAGCAGCAGTGTCCTCCTCTCAATGTACTGCATTGGTGCAGCAGCCAGTGAAGACCACGGTGGCTACACAGACGCTTTTTGCCCTGCAATTCCTTCGTACTCAAAGGCCAAGCTGAGCATTTCACCTGGGCTGTGAAACCCCCTGAAAAGCTCTGGCTGGGCAGGGAACAGGCAAGGAGCATTGCTGTTCTGACCTCCATGTGTTCTCTGTTCATCCCAGACACTGCCCAGGGCTCTGCAAAACGGAACTTGTTGGACACGCAGGAGACTCTGTTGGCAATGGGAGTTGCCTACTGGGAAATTGCCACCTGCAGCTGCTCATCACCCCTAGGAAATGTCTGTTTGGAATCAATGTCCTCTCACAGTGGCACAGCTGAAGCAGAGATGCTGCGCTTGTGTCCTCCCAGCAGAGAGCCATGGACTCCTGTAGCTCTGTATCCCACTCAGCTGAGGTAGCTGCCTGGGCACAGCCAGCTGGGGACACACGGCCACCCCAGGGCCAACCACAGCAGGGACCCTGCTCTGGGGCCAGGCCAGGCTTCAGCAGGGAGCACCCCATGGGGCTGTGCCTGGGGAGGGAATGGCTCTGCCCAGGGACAAGGCCCTGGGAGCAGGACAGCAAGGCCAGCAGGGCCAGGGGCACGCAGGACTGGAATCACAGCCAGGCTGTCCTGCAACAGGCCCGACAGGCAGGCAGGATGCAGGGCAGGCAGGAGTCCCCATCCATCCTCTCTGCACCCACCTGAACACAGGGACTGAAGGCACTGAAGGGGGAATGGGGACAAGGCAGGAAGCTCTCCTCTGGGAATACCCCACCTCCCCAGGGGCCCTGACAGAACGCAGGGGCTGAGGCTCTGCAAGGGGAACCAAAGGAAGAGGAGGAGGACACCAAGGTTACATTGGCCCACACTCTGCATCCAAACTGCTCTGTGGAGGGGAACACCAGAGGGCTCCTTGCCACCAAGATCCCTTCTGATGGAAAGATGTTCTTTAGTCCTGCACACATGTGTCCCGTGCAACATGGAGCACCTGCATGCAGATTGACAGGAGGTTCTTACCCCTTGCTCAAGCGTTCTGGTACAACACAAGTGGCCAAGCCCTGCTAACACATGGCTGATGCTGTTGTGCAAAGCAGCTCAAAGTCTCTGCTGGAACCACCTGTTTGCTGCTTATTGATCTAAAGGAGCCTGGAGGTGGTCTGGGTACTGTTCTTATCTATGATGTCCAATAATGGGAGGTTTTCAGAGAGGTCTTAGAGGGGCTGGATCTGGGAATAGTCAAGCAGGAAAAACTGAGCCACCCTGACCCACCCCACTCTTAGAAAAACCAGCACCATTGCAAAAGCATCTCTGGTGCTTTCATAGTTGATATTATTTATTATAATAGACAGTATTGATAATATTTGTTTCTCTTTGACTAGAGGTTGGGGGGCTTCTGCCTGCTTTGTGAAGGGAGCCCCTGGGGTTCATTCCCTCCCAGAAGGGCTGCACTTGATGGCTGCCTGGGCTTTCATTGCTGGGCCCACTCAGAGTCGCTCAGCTGGGGTCCCAGGGACGAAGGGCGGGGCTGGCCTGGCTGTGATGCCCGTGGCACAGGTGACACCAGGGGGGACGTGTCACAATGGGGGCAGCTATAAAAGGCCCCCGCAGGCAGCGCTGCCCCAGCAGAGCCTCGGCAAGAAGCGGTGAGTGCGCAGGTGGTGGGGCTCGGCTGGGCCAGGGCCGGGGCAGAGGTGTCACACCCGGGGCTGCATTGTCCCCCTTGCTGCCTCCAGGGCCAGCCTCTGGTGCCAGCGCCTTGGGCAGGGCACGGGGCTGCTGCTGCTGCTGCTGCTGCTGGGCCACTGGGACAGGCCTTGCTGCCTGCCAGGTGTCTGGGGCCCTGTGCTTCCTGCCCTCCCTGCCTGCGCCTCCTGTGCTCACTGCAGCCACCACAAGCTGCCACCATAAGTAGCCCCACTGAAACCCTTGTCTCTCTCCTCCTGCAGACCATGGTGACCAAATCGGTCGTGGCTCTGTTTGTGCTGCTCCTCTTCTGCTTCCCACAGCCCGCCGTGAACGGCTTTGACGAGGAGGCATGGCGGCAGCACGTGGGGGAGCTGGAGGAGGCGACGCCGGAGCCGAGTGACCCTGGCTGGGGAACCCTGCTCTGGGCCGCCGTGCTGCAGCAGTGGCCCTTCTGGGTGGCTGCTCATGTGCTGCTCCTGCCTTTGTGTCTCTGCCTTTGGCGCAGAAGAGCAGCCAGGATGCAGAGAGCAAAGGCCAGGAGAGTTCGAGCAGAGGCTGTGAGGCGCAGGTTGGAAATCGAGCAACGAAGGCTTCGCTTACAGCAGGGATTCAGGGAGATCAAGCAGATGCGGAGGACCATGAAATCAGCAAAGAGCAAAGTTTCCCTATGGATTCAAGTCTATAACAGGAAGAAAAGGATGAGGGAGGTGAGCTGGGCAGCTTTTAGGCTGTGTGAAGCAAAGCTTGCTGCTGGAGATGCTCTCTGGGCTGGCCAAGGCGAGCTGCACATCTCTGAGAGCAGCCAGCACAGAGCTCCACTTGCTGCCGAGCACAGAG
The DNA here is from genome assembly GCA_024500445.1 of Entomyzon cyanotis. Classification (NCBI taxonomy): domain Eukaryota; kingdom Metazoa; phylum Chordata; class Aves; order Passeriformes; family Meliphagidae; genus Entomyzon; species Entomyzon cyanotis. The sequence continues at coordinate 2,924,299 of JAKEPQ010001030.1, forward strand.
CTGCGCCGTGGCAGAGGCTCAGGGCTCCTGCCAGACCCTGCACCTCTTCACTCTACCTCTTGATTGGATGGATATTAACTGTGTCTATTAACAGTTGTCCCTGCGGAAGCCTTCCAGTCGCTCGAGGATGGTGCCAGTTGGAGGAGGATTGGGCCAGATGGATGGATGTGGATTTCACTAGTGAAAGAGTTTGGAACTAACTATATATTTTATTATTACATTTATTTTATTGTAGAATAATACCATTATTTAGAACAGAGAATTTAGAATATACTTAGAATAATACTATTATTGTATTCCACTTTATTGAAGAAGGATACTATTGTACAATGTATCAGTAGTCATTACTAGTAAAAATAATAATAATTATTATTATAAGTACAAGCCATAAAAATGTAGTCATAGAATTAGGGGGGACAGTATAAAAATATTAGGAATTAAGCATTTTTATTCTTAATATTATAAAAATGTATTATGTAGCAGTGTATTATATGTAATATGTGACATGCTTTATGTGCGATATATGTGGTATAATTTAACAATAATACAAAAGAGTACATTTTAATCTGTATATTATAAATGGTAAATGGCATATTTCATGTACTAGATGTCATAGAATATACATTAGCTCTAAATACACGATTTGATTTAAACGACTGATATTATTATAGTATATGGATACAAGCGATATTTTTATTTTTATCATGTATTTGAATAAAGTTGTCATTTATACGTTATTTACTCTGTGGCGTTTCACGTGTCTGTGCCAACCCTGTAACCCTCGGGCTGCGCTGGCCCCGCCCCGTCGCTGGCAGGCTGAGGGCGATGGCTTCGGTCGGTGCCGCCATGGCCCCGCCCTGTCCCTGGCAGGCTGAGGGCGATGGCTTCGGTCGGTGCCGCCATGGCCCCGCCCTGTCCCTGGCAGGCTGAGGGCGATGGCTTCGGTCGGTGCCGCCATGGCCCCGCCCTGTCCCTGGCAGGCTGAGGGCAGTGCCTTCAGTCGGTGTCACCATCGCCCCGCCCTGTCGCTGGCAGGCTGAGGGCAGTGCCTTCAGTCGGTGCCGCCATGGCCCCGCCCTGTCCCTGGTAGGCTGAGGGCAGCAGCTTCAGTCGGTGTCACCATGGCCCCGCCCTGTCCCTGGAAGGCTGAGGGCGATGCCTTCAGTCGGTGCCGCCATGGTTCCGCCCCGTCGCTGGCAGGCTGAGGGCAGCGGCTTCATTCGCAGGCTGAGGGCGGTGCGGCCGGCCCGATGGCCGCCGTGTTCCTGGTGACGCTGTACGAGTATTCGCCGCTGTTCTACATCGCCCTGGTGTCCGTGTGCTTCCTCGTCACCAGCGCGCTCGTCCTGGGCTGGTCAGTGGTCTGGGGCCGGCGGGGCTGGGGCTGGGATGCGCGGGGCAAGGCCAGGCCCATGGCAGGGGGTTCCCTTCCAACCCAAACCCTCCTCGGCTTCTAAACGAGCAGCCAAAATAAACTTAAAAAAATTTCATATATATTTCTGTTAAGCTCTTTTCTTAGCAATGCCAAAGTTTTCTGAATATTTTTTGTGATATCATTTATAATATTGACAAGCAATGCGTTTGTATGTACTGAGCAATGTGTGTGTGTCCAGGGAAGGGAGCAGAGCTGGGAAGGGTCTGGAGCACCAGGAGGGGCTGAGGGAGCTGGAAAGGAGCTCAGCCTGGAGAAAAGGAGGCTCAGGGGGACCTTGTGGTTCTGCACAACTCCCTGGGTGCAGCCAGTGACTTTTCCAACCTCAATTATTCTGTCAATCTGTGAACTGATCTCCTGAAGTGTCTCGAAGGGTGCTGAGTGAAAGAGCTTCTGCTTGTGTTTGAGGGGATGCAGCAAAGATGCCACTGTTGCCTTTTTCAGAAACAGGTCCTTGAATGTTCGTAACTCTCAGGAGTTTCTGTCAGTGTAAACGCTGGTACTTGCCAAGTGCAGAGAGAGCATTGATTAGCAACCAAAATCTTTCATGTCGGCATTGTGGCTCCACGAGACTTGTGTGGCTTCTGGTGAAAATCAAACTGGAGTTGTTGAACTTCTTCTCACTGGTTTCACATTAATATCTGCAGTGCTGTGCTTTGTGTTTTCCACCCCGTGAACTGCAAGTGTTTGAGCTGTGGCTGTTTCTTCTCAGCACCATCTAAATCCTCTGCTTGGCTCTTTCTTTCCTACAAAGGAAAGTTTTTCTTGTTTATGGTGCTTTGTTGGCTGCCACTGGCTCACACACGTGTCCTGTGTTGCTGTTGATCTTTCAGAAGTGTTTGGTGAGAAGTTTGTGGTGTTGTTTTGCAGTTCCTCCCCTAGTGTTGGGTGCCAGTGGAGGCAACTGAGATTTTTTTGTGTGGGGATGAAGCTCCACCTCATTATTTACTGGGAGACAGAAGTAGTAGAATTCCCTTTTATGTCTCTCTGTCCCACTGCACTGATGGTATTAAATCACTATCCACATCTCTTCACTTCATCAGTTCTTAAAACAAAATCTTTAAAAGTCGATGGTACTGGTGATAAAGGTATCTATAAAAAAAAGATGATTTAGATAAATCTTCATCATGTCTATGCCTAACCACTGATCCTTTTGCCAATTTAATCATTATTTATCTACTTGTAAGAAATGCTGACAATCCCCTGCTCTAAAATAGATGTGTGCCACAAGATCCTTATATCTGTGCACCTGTCCACTGTTGTCTTTTGGGTACAGGGTGTGCAGAGGACTGTCCAGAGGCATTTTTTTTCGGGATCAGATATTCCAGTCACTATAACTGGTGTTATTGCAGTTTATGGATATATATGCATTTTTTTCTTCAAACTGAACTGTTAAGGGCCTGTTAATCAAGGAGGTGCCAGGAGCTCAGCACATACAAGCAGGTGAATGTGTGGGCTGCTGCTCAGAGGTATTTGCTGCTCCCTTGGAGTTCTCCTGCACCATAGCCATGACCCGGAGCCTCTAAGGGATTTTCCTGTGCCTGCAGCTGCCATTACAGCTCAAGTGTGCCTGAACTTGCCCAGGAAAACAACCCAACTCCTTCATTTGCCACGGAGTACTGTAAATGCAAATGGTGCACAGAACACCTGATCTGTTCCTGCTGTGGCACTTGGGCTCACCCATCATTCTCAGCATTAATTTGTTTAATGATGTGTTTGTGGTGGTGTCAGTCAGTTTGAAAAACACCAGCTGCGCAGGAATGTTTGTATTGTCATTTGTCAAGCCTTGCAGTGATGGGAGGAGCATCTGCTCCTATGGCCAGCCCCAGATACCTGTGGGTCTGCTCACAGTCCAAGTAGTTTAGTGCACAGGCAGCTTCCAGAGCCAGCCCTACAGGTGCCCTGGGCACAGGGGTGAAGTGGAATTTAGATCATCTGATTACCTGGGCATTGTATTTTTAGCTGGAGGGGAATGCTCCTGTTAGGAGGAGCTGAAGGCTCAGCACCTGTTGGAAGTCTGGCTCTGCATAGACATTAATTCATTAATAAAACCCTTGGAAATTCTTGCCTTTTCTAAGCTAGCACTGCTCTGAAGAAATTAATGTTCTTCCCTACCAGCTAATGATCTGGACTATTAAATAATAAAATAAAAACTGTATCTGTATTCATCCTTCCTATACTGAATGCTACCTTAAAATTTACAGAAAACCACACCTTACTGGGGGACAGAAAGTCCTCCTGCCTTCAGCTGTTGCTAAAACTGTACCAGAAGCTCTTTTATCTTGGCACTTTTCAGGATTGTCCTGTTGCTTTCACCCAGCAAAGAAAGTCTCCAAAAAAAAGGTTTCCCTTGGCAATCAGGCAGATTCTGGTATAAAACAGGAGGCACCTTTAGGTGCAGCTGCAGAGATTGGCTCCCTTGAGCTCTGGATGTTGAAGAAGGGAAAGAGCTGCTGCATCTGATTTGTTTGTGAGATGTTTAACAGCCCCAGGGAAGTCACTGTGGGTGTTTTCACTTGTAGCAGAGAGATTTGACCCTCTGTGTGCACAAATCAAGGATGGCCAAAAGCCTTAGATGATGCCACTGATCAAATGCAAATATTTCCATTAAAGGAATGGCTTTAAACGGACAGAGAGCAGGTTGAGGATGGCTCTTAGGAAGAAATTCTAGGCTGTGATGGAGATGAGGCCATGGGAAAGGTTGCCCAGAGAAGCTGTGGCTGCCCCATTCCTGGAAGAGTTCCAGGCCACGTTGGATGTGGCTTGGAGCAACCTGGTGTAGTGCAAAGTGTCCCTGCTCACGGGAGGAGCGTAGAAAGGGACTCAACTGTTCAGGATTCACATGGAAGTTCTGGCCTAGCTGTTTACCACTAGAGGGCATTGACTACCCTCATTAATTTTATTCCCTTTCTGGAAACTTAAGTATTCCTCCTTTAGAGATTCCCTGCATCACTGTGAAATCTCCTGCCTTCTGCCACAAAAAGCTGAAGTTGGCAGTATACATTATCCATGCATCCTAGCAGATATTCTGGAAAGCCAAGTTACATCAATTTGTTGTGCTGCTTGCTATTTAGAGCTGACAAAAAAATCAAATGTGTCAACATTAACACTTAACCCACTTGTTCTTCTTGTTTCGTGTCTCCCAGGTTTGGTTTGGGTGTTCCTGTTATTCTGAGGAACTCGGAAGAGACAGAATCCAGCACAAGGGTATTGAAAAAGCGGATGAGACAAGTGAAGAATCCTTTTGGCTTGGAGATCCCTAATCCTGCTGCAGCTGCAGTGACAAGTCAGTGGATTTTTGATGTAATTTTTGTCAATTTGGGTTATTGAACTTGGTGCTTTCCATTTTCTGCCCAGAATCAGAGGGTGATTTGGGTTGGAAGGGACATTAAATATCAACATTCTTGCTCTCATCCTTTTCCTTTATCCTAACTCCTCAGAAATACACTTCCATTCCAACAGAAATAAGTTTTTGCTCAGTTTATAAACGTGGTGTTTTTAAAAGTTTAATGTTTGAATATGTAGGTCTAGTTTAATTCTCATTAATGAAACATTTCCTGCTATTAGAGATCTTTAAGTAACTAAAACATTTGCAAATTACCAACCACTGTGGGCGTTTCTATAAATTTCATAGAATTGTCAAATCCTACAGAATTCATTAAGGAATATATGCCACCCACTTAAATCTAAGCCCAGATTGTCAGCAATGTTTGGAAGTGCACTATTTTTAATAAATAGGTAAATAAAATCATCACCCTCTTTTTCTGTCTGTGGAAACTGAATTTAAATATCTGTTTGGATCAGAGTTCAAGTCATTCCTAACACCTCTGAAATCACCCACACAGGAAGTGGAATTCATGGCCTTCTGCATCACTGGGGAGCAGGGTGCAAGACTGAGCATCTTCCACCCCCACAGATGTGGGGCCTTCCAATGCACGAGGAAGGGCTGCAGGAGATTTCCCCCTCCTTCAACATAAAAAATTCCCAACACAATGAATCCAACAATTCAGTCTTCATGTAACTTGGATTTTTCAAGAGCTTTGAGCACTCCTGCTCCTGTTTGTGCAGGAAGTGTTTAGAAGTTGACAAGTTTTTGGAAAAAGAATGGAGAGCATAGATTGCCTTTCTCTCCTCCCTTTGCATAATCAAGAGCCTTATTCTTTGAGACCACAGACAGTTTTGTAGATGGGTGATCCAATTAATACCATTATCTCAGGAGGGAATGGACTTTGGGCTAAGGCTTGTGCTCTTGGATCTGCCAGTGAATGTGTAAAGTGTTACCAGAAGTTAAAATTTACCCTTCATAAAGTGCATGTGGTGTTTTTGTGAACTTAATCAGCCATTTTATCTCCTCACACCCACTTCCTCATCCCCACTGACTTCCATAAACACTAAACTGACTGTAAATTGTTAGAAGATTTCTTTATAACAATAAATAATTTTTGTTATTTTATAATGTTTATCATTTTACGGGTGGCCTAATTGTAACCTTTCAGTACCTGAAGGGAGCCTAAAAGAAAGAAACTTCTACAAGGGCCTGGAGTGACAGGACAAGGGACAATGGCTTCCTACTGACAGAAGACAGGATTAGATGGGATATTGGGAAGGAATTCTTGGCTGTGAGGGTGGTGAGGCCCTGGCACAGGGTGCCCAGAGAAGCTGTGGCTGCCCCTGGATCCCTGGAAGTGTCCAAGTCCAGGTTAGATGGAGCTTGGAGCAACCTGGGATAGTGGAAGGTGTTCCTGCTTATGGCAGGGGAGCAAAACTGGATGGTCTTTCAGGTCCCTTCCTTCCAACCCAAACCATTCTACAGTTTTATGGTTCTGTGATAGAAATCTGTGACAAAAATCTGTGACACTGAAGTTGTTTTCTGCTTGCAAAGCAGCTACACTTAGCAACTCCAGGATTGCTGCACATGGGTGAGCTAATGAAATCCTTCTCCTGTTTCTCCAAGGGGGTGTAACACTGACACCTGACTGCCTGGAGGATTGTGTCCTTACCTGCTATTGGGGCTGCAATGTCCAGAGACTCCACGAAGCGCTGCAGAAACACGTCTACTGCTTCAGAATAAAGACTCCTCAGGCATTAGAGGATGCTCTCTACAACGAATACCTCTACAAACAGCAGCACTTGTATCCTTTTTTTTAATTGTTTTGACAAAATACATTGATTTTTTTGGCATGGGGAGCATTGAGGCTGGTGAACATGGCACGGGTTTTGGCACGACGTGTTTATGAACAAACACGATGACAAATATTCTTTATGCAAACGTCACATTTGTCTGCAATTGCAGCCACTGATTGTTTTCCTTGACACAGACAAAGCATTAAAAAAAATGACAAGGCAGAGAAATATTGCCAGTTACCAGAAGATGCTCAAGTTGTGGATTTTGGCCCTGTGCCTAGAGCTCGCTATCCCTTGGTAGCCTTGCTGACGTTAGCAGATGAAGAAGACAGAGAAATATATGATATTGTAAGTGATATGAGAGTATATTTCAGGGTCACTGTATTTGAGGTCTGAATGTTTCAGGAGAGAGGTTTGAATAAAGCAGCTTCGCTTTCCTGTTCCCTAGAATTTGGTCCCTCACTTCCTTATTTTCTAAAATCAAGCAGTTCAAAGTTTTAACTTTCAAACGCCAATCATCACAGAGGCAATGAAGAAACACTGCTTACTCTTTTACTCATTCACTACAGCATTTAAAGGATGCTTGTGATTATCACAAAGCTCCTGTCTGCCAAGGTCTCTGTGGTCAGGGGAAGGAGGGTTGGGGCAGTTTAGCAACCTGTTACGCTGATTTCTGGCATCACATGGACCTGTGGTGGAGCTCTTGTGCTGATACAGGCTCTTGGATTCTGTTGGCAAGGCAGGAGGATTTTTTTATAAGTGTCTGGCACAAATATGAAACTGTTTGCTGACTTGGCTGTTAGAAACACAGAAATTACCTTTCTGCCTCAGCTCTGTGTCATGGTTGTGTCTCACAGGAGCCAACTCCAGGGCACTTACAGGAAGGGGTGAAGGTCTGGTTTGAGGTTTATATGAGTTACTCAGCTCCCAAGAAAAGGTCTCCTCCTAATCTCTTGCTGTTAAAGCAGCTTCAGCCTTGCCACACGCTGTTCAATTTATAAGCTCTAAATTGATGATATCTGAATGATTTGAGACACGCCTTTAATGTCCCATCTTTCCATTGGCTTGATAATCTGCTTGCACCAACTGCTTGAACAGAAACACAGCTGAACTTGGAAGCAAATTCCCTAAATCCACTGAACACTTTTCCATGCATTCATCTGGAAATTGGGATCACACCAGTGCATAAAAAATCTGCCCCTTTCCAGGTGATGCCTGTTCTTGTCACATGGCCTTAGGACTGTCCTCCTCCCTCCTATCCCCACTCAAGATGTTTTAATGTTTTAATACATTTTTATATGTTCAGATGTCAGATTAGTTTAATATAAGGAGACTGTAAACTTAATATTTGAATGTATTTGACATCAACATGGACATGAATTTGTAACACCTCTCCTTTGAGCCTCAACATAGAAGAAAAGGTGGAAGGGGGGTGGTATTTTTCCTCTGGTTTTGGAGGAAAGGAACACATCTAGAATCGGTAAATCCAGTCAAGGAGTAACTCCATCTGAACTCCTTGCCAGACAAATGTCAAAATTGCATCTGGTTTGTTGAAACAAACTTGTAAAATAGCAATGGAGTGTGGAAATGGATCTTTGCCAGCGTGGTATTACCATTTTGAGTTATTTGGGGGTGTCTCTGTGCCTATGTGTGTCCATTGGTATGGATTGTGTTTCACTGTCTGTTTCCTGGGGGAGTCTGATTTTCATCCTAACTGGTTTTGTGGCAAGATCATCCCTGTTTGATTTTGAGCCATAATTTTCCTCTAAATCCAGAAAATTAGCATGACCATATATAAGAGCTACAGAAATTATTGGAAGACTGACAGGGCTAAGGTGGAACCTTAGATCTCAGGCACTGTGATGTTGAAAAAAGAGATCCTTTTGCCAAGGAATAGTGAATTCAGTTCTTAAAAATCCATATGTGTAGGTACATACACATTTGAACTCTGTATTTAATTAGCCATGTGTGGATTTTGAAGTGCAAGACTAATTTGCCTTTAAATTTCTTTTTAAGGCAAAACAGCTTCTATATTTCATTTCTCTTTTGACAGCTTCTGGGAACTACAATAATATTGAATTTCACTTTCTTTTTTCCCAGCTTTTTTAGAGGCTATTACGTAATTTGGGCAGGGTGGGGGTTGTTAGGCACAGCATGCAAGCTTAGAGTGCTTATATTTCCAGAGGAATTATCTAAAGTCAGCCTGTGGGGGTTCAGAATCCTTTCCAGTGAAATTTGTCTTTTGCCTGCTCAGATTACAAGCCAATCAGTGACACTTAGTGATTTTTGGAGTTCAAAAACTGCAGTCTGTGTGTTTGTGATGGAAGGGGGAGAAAGTGGAGAAGACTGCTCAGGTGCCTTTCCAGTTTGGGGTCTAATTCTATGAGGTGGGAGCAGCCAGAGCAGGTCTGTGTTATAAACTGGCCACAGAAGGGCTTCATGGGGAAGCAGGGTGGGGAGCTGAAGGATCACCAAGTGCTCTCTCATACACAGCCTGTTTACACCTTGCCCAGTGTATTTTTTTTTTTAATTAGTACTTGAAGTCAACTTTGTTGAATTCCTGATTGTCTAAGGAATTCAGCAGGCCAGAAGCTGTATCAAAGAATAATTTGGGTTGGAAGGGACCTCAAAGATCGTATTTCAATCCCTGCCATGGGCAGGGACACTTTGCACTAGACCAGGTTGTTCCAAGCCACATCCAATGTGGTGTAGAACACTTCCAGGCATGGGGCAGCCACAGCTTCTCTGGGCAACCTGTATCAGGGCCTCACCACCCTCACAGTCAGGAATTCCTTCCCAGTATTCCATCTCTCCTTGCCCTCTGGCAGTGGGAAGCAATTCCCCTTTGTACTGTCCCTCCATCCCTTGTCCCAAGTCCCTTTCCAGCTCTCTTGGAGTCCCTTTAAGCCCTGGAAGGAACTCTGAAGTTTTCCTGGAGCCTTCTCTTCTCTCTTCTCTTCTCTTCTCTTCTCTTCTCTTCTCTTCTCTTCTCTTCTCTTCTCTTCTCTTCTCTTCTCTTCTCTGGGGTGAACGCCCCCAGTTCTCTCAGCCCAAGTGATAAGTCATTAAACAAGACTCTTTCTGTTTATAGATTGCAATGGTGGCTGTAATTCACATTCCTGATCAAAGCTACAGACTCTCCTGCCGAATATTGTATCAGTATCTCCTCCTAGCTCAAGGTCAATACCATGATCTCAAGGTAAGCCACTCACGGAGTCTGGTTTCGTTTGTGTGACAGTGTTAACTTTAGCTTGTGTAGGCTTTCAGGAGCCTAAATTAGTACAAGACTTCTATTGTCATGCAAAGAGCTGGATGGTAGTTAAAATTATTTTATCAGTTAAGGAGTTCCACAGGAACTCACTGTACAGAAATATTTTCCATGAAAATATTCAAGATTTCCTGGAGGAATTACTTGCTTCTAATCTTGGAGTCCTAGTGTCCACTTAGTAAAGCAATAGTAAGAAATGTGCTGTTGAATGCTTCTTCTTTCCAGAATATTTGTTATTTCCTTGCTAGTCACTCAAACCAGCTCTTTCTTCAAAATTCCCCTTCAATCAGGAAAGTCTCTGAAGAAACGTACTTTGTTAAAATTCCTTTTTCCTGCACTACTGCTAGGAATCACGCCCAGAAGAATTTTCGCTTCATGTAAAATAAGACAAAAAAAAGCAGTAGGGGATTGGAATATGAGCAAGAGCAGAATGGGTTGAGTGAAGCAGATTTGACAGTGTGGTGGATGTAATTTTGGTAGGAATGGATAGAAGATCCCTCTAGGCACAGAGATTGATGGACCAGAAACAAACCTGAGCTGCTCAAAACCTGGGCACTTCTGTTAAAGTTCATGCATGACATTGATTTGATGCAGGCAAGATCTGATGACTTATCCTTAATATTTTCCCACTGGTTTATGTAATTTCGTGTTTCTTTAACTGAAGGCCAGGCAGCTGCCAGGACCCACACAGAGTCTGGCACTGTTTGGCTCAATGGACACCAGTGAATGGACCCAGTGGAACTTCCATTGCATGTGTGTGTGTGTGCAGGGATTGGGGGAGTGTGCTGACTTCTAAATATTTGTTCTTATGTGTATTTTAGCAACTCTTCATGTCTGCAAATAGTCCTGCACCCTCCTCCAGTAATACCTTCTCTGGTGAGAGCAGCACTGACAGAGGGTTGCTGGAAAAGGCTGGGCTGGCTGGAGATGAACCAGAATTGCAGGAAGAAAACAGCAAAGACTGTGTTGTTTGCCAGAATGGCCCTGTGAACTGGGTCCTCCTGCCCTGCAGACACACGTGCCTGTGTGATGGCTGCATCAAGTATTTCCAGCAGTGCCCAATGTGCAGGCAGTTCGTGCAAGAGTCTTTTCCACTTTGCAGCAAAAAGGAGCAAGATGAGGATGAATCGACCCATGTCTTGCAAGATGTTCTTCCTGGAAGAGTTTTTTAACGGGAGTTAAAAATAAAAGACCTGGGTTGTGTGCACTAAGATTAAATGTGGAAGCCAGACTATTTATGGGAGGATATGTAGCATTAACTTGCAGGATTTGGCTTTTTATTCTTGGGTAGTTTTCAGCTTCCTTATTTTTCCTCGCTCCATATGCTTGCAGGAGCACTGCTTACCCATGCAATGTGGACAGGAGAAGTGTGTAGGATATCTCTGAAGGATGTGATTTTATTTATAACTGCTTCCTAGTTTTTCTTGGAGCACTATTGGAGGCTATTTTGACTACTAAATTTAGGCTGTCTACTAAAAAAAGAGTAAAACTTGCAAGTGCAGTTGCACAAGGCTCATTCTATATTTATTGTGTTTAAAATACTAGAGTCGTATATCGTTTTAACTCGGTATAATTTAGGAACTTAGCACTTTACAGAATGTACCATATGAAGGAAAGTAAATATTCTCCATTGTTAACCCCGTGTGTGTTTATTTTGTAGCTGAAGGTTGGACTGTGGCAGGAGCTGGGGGTTGAAGGTGTGGCTCAGGACACTGTTTCTGGCTGGTTTGAAGGATTTGTGTGTGAAGGACTTCAGCCAAAGCCCTTTGGAAGGATTTTTGTTGATTATTCTTGAGCTACATGTTGCTGACACTTTCAAGCCTGAGCCCCTGCGATGACATCTTGAGACACAGACTTTCAGCATTGTTGGCAGTGCCTGTAAGAACTTGTTCTCCATGCAAGTGTTAGTTAATCACTCCTCAGAGTGGTGGCAGTTTTGCAGTGCTTTGGGGAATTTCCAACACTTTTCACTTGCTTGGGCAGCTTGGATGCAAAGTTAACCAGTTACCTTTATCAGTAGTCCCAGGAAATGTACTTGCTGTAACAAAGGAAAAAGCTAAAGAATAGCAGAATGTTATTTCCTTTCCCTCCAATGGTGTGTTGTCAAAAGCAATAAAAATGGCTGTTCAGAAGAGAAAGTGGTTTGTTTCTTTAGAGAGAGACAAATTCTCCTGAAGACTAATGGGCTGAGTCTCTCACCTGCTCATTGTAAAGGAAAATGCTCCTTAGAAGCTGTAGAAATGGGGACTAGCTGCTTTCTGTCCTCTCTTTTGTTCCCTTGCAGCTTTTCTCCACATCCAGTTCCAGGACAGCTGCTCAGGCTCAGGCAGGGAAATCTGAAGATTTGAAATTTGAGGATTGCTCCACAATCTTCAGCTCCACTGTCCTGCAGCTCCAGGGTACACACAAGGTGCTGCACACCTCCAAACCAGGGGAGGAAGCTTCCCCTGCTCAAAGGTATTCCATCTTCACCTTCCCATCCTTCTTTTTTTTATTGTCTGCTGTGACCCTGCTTCCAAACTTCTGGCAATTACCTCTGAGGAAAAGATTTAGGAGGTGCTGTTGGGAAGAGTAACGATTAGTTGTAAGGACAGATGGAAGTGGAGAATTGATGCCTGTAGCCACAGATTTCCAGCCAGTGATCAGCATGCTGGTTGTAATTTATCTGCTCTGCCTAAAGTGACCATCCTGGCCAGGGACAACTTGGGAATAAACTGCTGGACAAACCAGGCTGTTTGCACTGTGTTATCAACCAGGAATAACCTGAGGGGACACTGTGGGGACACAGTGCCTGATCCATGGCAGCAGCTGCTTCCACATGAGCAGCTCACACAGCATGTGGGACAGTGGCTGGGCAGCTTGTTATTCCGGAGGAGCAGGTTAATGCTGTGCTGGTTCCAGCCTGGAGCTGGAACTGATAATTCAGCCTGGGCACTGATAATTAGCAGGGACTTGTTTGCCCATGGAGATGATGAAGGAAATGTTGTTTACTGCTTGACCGCAGTAGTCACTGATATTTAATCAATTAATTAAAATCTCCCATCAAACAGTGTGATCCAAACCTGTGGGCTTGTTTAATCTCACAGTGAAATGGTATTCAAGTAACCCCACAGAGAGTTGCCTGGTCTGTCTCATCCTTCAATCGATGCCTGTATTAAATAATAATGGCAAGCAGGATGTAGCTGTACTGAACTGCCAGGCCATGTATTTACCATTAAGTCTGTCCCAGCTTTTCATTTGTTACTTGCTCTTTTAATAGCATTTTCCAGAGATGCTTAGTTGCTTTCTCTGCTCTAACAAGCTTCCTTGCTGGCCCAAATGAAAGACCTGATGGAGAGTTATAAAAAATACAGTAGCTGGCTCATTACGTTTGCCCTTCTTCTAAGAAGCCATCCCAAAATATAGATCAGGTGAGAAGCAAAAGGAGCAGCTCTAAAGCTGCCTTGTGTGTCCCTTGGTTGTCTTAAAGCAGAGATTCAAGGCTCTAAGAGAGAAATAAAACCTTCCTGTGACCCACAAAACCACAGTGTGTTGATAGAGGCGGTTCTGCTCTGTCACCCTGTTGTAATAGAAATAATATAACATTCCTTTTCTGCTCATAATAGATGATGCTTATGGATTTGGAACGTGGGAAGACTTCTGGCAATGAGATCTGGTTCTTTTAAGCAGCATTGGAGTGTTTCAGATTTGTAATTTTTTTTTGCTGCAGGAGAGGTTGGTTTGGTTTGATTCATCAACTCCGTTCGGAGCTGAGGCTTCCAAATGAGTTGATCAGACCTAAGTGATGCTATTTAGGGATGTCCCAATGTGTCTTTCCAAGTGCCAATGGACTGTGACATGGGCATCTTCCTTCTGTAGGGAAAGTTGCTGTGTTAGGATCTTCCCTCCTCCTCATCTGCCTCCTGCCAAATAGAGGGGAAAATGGTTGGAGGGCAAATCCAGGTCAGCTCAGATGGCTGCTGTGGAATTCCCTGACAGGAGGGTGCAGCCAGGTGAACGTTGTTCTCTTCTCCGAAGAAACAAGCAATAGGAGACAGCCTCAAGTTGCACCAGGGGAGGTCTAGCTTGGATATCAGGGAAAAATTCTTCCCTGAAAGTGTGGCCAGGCTGTCCACAGGTTGCCCTGCCCATGTACATGTTTTGTTCAACCTTAAGATGGACTTCTGTGAAAATTTTATTTAAAGTCTTCCTTTACGTGCTAACATCAAACTTCAAGGATGGTAAAAGCAGAAAGGAATCAAGGGCTGAGTTTCTCCTGCTGATTTGCACGTTGCAGAGTCTCCCTGTGCCCTGAGGAAGCTCTGCCAGGACTGCAGGTGATGTCTGCCGGGTAAGGGAGGTCTGGGGCTGACGTGTGTGACTGGAAGTCTCTGCAGCAACTGGCCACCAGTCACTTGCTCAGCTGTCCTCATATCCAGAGTAAACAAGGACTGGCCTCTGTCACTGCAGCAGACGTGCAGCCCCTGCAAAGGCTGTCCCTGGTGTCCTGTGTGTGTGTAGCTGATGTAATTAATGCCAGGGATAGCTGAATTTCATCTGTTACAGCACAAGTCCTCTGAACTGAGCTGTTAGAAGGGCTTGGTGTTGCCTTGCTGGAACATACTGGGCAGAGAAAAAAGAGAAAACCAGGATTAGGGGTTTATCTCTGGATAACTTTGGTATTACTAGAATTTTTGATGGCACACAATGATGCAGGTACAAACCTGAGTGCAGCTATGAGGCCACAACTGAGCACTGGAGGGTCCTGTGCTTTGCAGAATCTGCCAAAATCGTCCCCCAAACCACAGAGGGGCCCAGAAAGTGTCTGCTGAATGCTGCAGTGTCACTTGGGCAGCTCTGCAAATTGTTTCTGTGTTGCTTTTACTCCCTCATGTCTGAGCGATATGGGTAGAGAGACACGAGCTTGTAGTGCATTGTGGATATACCTGTAAAAAGGAGCTGCTGCTGGTTGAGTTCCATAGCTTTGTGGGAATGTGCAACACCTACATAAAGGCACCTTTGTGTGGGTGCTGCTGCAGCTGAGCTAGGAGAGGTTCTGCCTTAACCACCCCATCTCATAATGGGAATTTACAAATACTCTATGTAGACACAGTCTTAAGACTAAGTGAATCCACCAGCGGAGTCTGGTGTGCAAAGTGAAGAGTCTTTGTGTTTCTCACACAGTATTTTGGAAATCAACAACATAAATTCATGCTGAGGTTACTGAGCCTTCATCAGGGTTCAGGGAAACCCCAAAAACTCCTTTTGTTCTTTCTCCCTGCATGTGAACTCCTCAGGAAGTTCATAAAAAGGGCAACACTGGGAAGTTTGCCACAGTTGTGACATGAGGAGTTGTTGCATTTCTGTCACACCTCTGGAAGTGTTCAAGGCCAGGCTTGGTGGAACTTTGGAGCAACCTGGTCTAGTGGAAGGGTCCCTTCCTATGGAAGGGGGTTGGAAAAGATGATCTTTAAGGTCCCTTCCAATCCAAACCATTCTGGGATTCTCTGATTTCCATTGTTTAGAAAACACCTGTGCTACTCATGTTGTTCCTGGATCCTCCTGAGATTTGAGTGAATCCCAGAGCTGCTTCTGTGGGACCAGCAATAAATTATCTGGACAATTAGTTGCTACTTGTGTTTTCTATCCTCAGTCTGCAGCGACCTTTTATCAGCAGAAGATTTGCACTTAAAAAGCTTTCCTAGCTTTCAAATGCCTCCTCCAGCTTTTTGTCTTCATCAGCTGAGGGGTTTTGGCAGCCCCTAATAATTTTTCCTCTCCCATTGCAAAGCCACTTCACATCTAATATTTCCTGGCAGATTTCTCAGTAGTAGCTGCAGTCAGGGGACTGGTGAGAGGTCTAATGCATCACTTCTCTCCCTCCTCGTGCTATTTATTCCAGTGTCTATCAGCTCCTCATGAGCAATACTTTAACAAACAGGCTGGAGAGGAGGGTTGCTAACTTGTGAATTATTTTGATAGTTATTCTCTTCATTTTTCTCTGTAACACTGCAGATGCTGTTGAGTTTGGAGGCAGAACAGAGCTCTAGCAGGGATTATCAGGCATCAGTCTCCTGGCAGCAGAACCGTGAGATACAGATGTTGTGTCTTCCCTTGTCATGTGCAGCACAGACACCATGTTTGGTTTTTCACCCCAGGTCCTGAGGGTCCTTGATTTCAAGGATTTTCCCTGTAGGGAAAGAGCATGACCTGTGAGCTCAAAAAGCACCAGCTTGGAGGGAGCCTGGGGTGGGATATTGCTGGCAGCAAGGCTGAGGATGGTTATGGCAAGCCAGGAGCCCCGAGGGAGTTGGGTGCAGTGTGGTCTCACCTTGCCAGGGTGAGCAGAGCCCTGTGGGGCAGCACATTCCATTGATCAAAGTCAGACCAGGGCAGCGACTTATGGCACAGCACAGCTTGAAAAGCAATGATTGTCCTTCACCAGATGCTGCCATACACAAGACAAGGTTGGTGACCCAGCTGCTGCCTTTCCTTCCACATGATCAGTACCAAACCCTGGCTGGAGTGGCTGCAGCATGATCCAAACCATCCTCTGCTGGGACAGCTGGAGTGACACAAGAACTTACCTTTACATTCTGCTAAGCATCAAAAAATGGTGTTTGCCAAGAGCTGGTGGATTTCCATTGAAGAATGGCTACAACTTTGCCAGTATTCCAATCTCTAAGTGTCTTCCCAGAGGCATGAAAATGTGTGAATGAGTTTGCCAGCTTCAGTTTTCCCTTTTGGCACCAACTTCTTAATGAAAAAGTCTCCATCAAATTTCACAGCATTTAATGCTCTGTTATTAGGAGGGCTTGGGCAAGCCCTTGGAGGTCTGAGTGGATCATCTCCATTTACATGTATTCCGGCTGTGCCCACACATGCTTGTTAGTCCATGCAGCCCTAGATGTCACTTCCCTTGGTTTTGCTGAAGTTGTTTGGAGCCAGGAGCAGGAGGATCAAAGAGGGCTGTTTTCCTCCATGTTTATCTTCCACATTTGGACCCCCTTTCCATTTCATCAAGTGGGAGCATTGAGGTTTTCCTCCACCCCAGCTGCATCTAAACCCTCACCCAGCCTGGAAATTCCTCCTCTCTCCTTTAACGATAATCTTAAATTACCCTAATCTTGTCAGCTGCTCCATTATTAATAACTAACTAGGAAAACTGCCATAGTGTCAATGCTGCTGACATGTGTCTTGAGCTGGAACCAGGCTTCCAAAGAGAATTGCTTGAGAGGGGTGGTTAGGGAAGCAATTTCCTCGATGGTGCATGCTAATGCACATATCCAAGCCTGTCTTGGAGTTGCTGGAGCCAGGGAGTCGAGCAGCTCCGTTGCACGGTGTCTCCTTGGGGATCAGTGTCTTGTTTCATCAGGGCCATCTGCTTGCAACACAGCCTCAGTCAGCTCCAAGTCCTACAAGAAGCTGCTCTCAGTGCCGGCTGGAAATGGTTGGAAAAATCAGAGTGTTGTAGGTAAACACGAGGCAGGCTATGGGATACAGCCATCCAGGGAGTTCTCTGGCTGGCAGGCATTTATGGGGTGTTGGTGGGCATGAAGAGGGGCCCTGAGCTGCTCAGGGGTGCAGACCCATGCCAGGTGTGAGTGGAACTGTGCTCTGTGCCCATGCCAGTGGCTGGAAAGGATGGAATGGGACATGTCTCGTGTGCCCCACAAACCAGCACTGATAACCAGGCTGCCCTGAAGGCCAAAACACACAGAGATCTCAGTCCTGCAAAGACACATTCTGCAAATACTCACTTGCTGTCAGCGGGATGATTGGGTTTTGCAATATTTATATTCAAGGGGTTGTTTGAAACTGGAAAAGCCCAGTGAAACTTAGTGGAAATCCTTCACATCCCTTTTTGCATCCCCTTCTTCCTCTGCTCCTCTTCATCACAGATTCTGTTGGCATTGCCAGGCATGAGAGCAGCCTGTGATACATTTACCAGGGGTGGTTTTTTGAGGACCATTAGTTAAGCTGACTTATTTTGTTGGCTCTGTGTCCCTGGGGTCCCTGTGAGCCAACTCACCAAGCGTGCAGGGCAGAGCTGACACTGCTGGAGGGGTGATGTCCGTGCACTCCCAGCATTTCAGAGGACACGGGATCTCCTCACAGCAGTCCCTTGACAATGGCTAAACAAATACAGCTTGAGCAGCCCTTCCATGCTCACCAATATTTCCCCAGTACTCCTTTCATCAGGTGTTAGCACCCAGATGCTCCCAGCCACTTCTCTTTCCCTTTCAGATCCACAGTTGCAGCTCAAGCCAGAGGGTTAAATGTGCTTTTCCTACCAGCCCTCATCCCCCATCATGCAGTGATCACTGCCTCTGGCATCAGCGGAGTCAGCCTGGGCTGCTTTCACGAGGATTTGGGCTGCAACACCTAATTTTCTACTCACAGGGCTTAAGAAGCAGTGGCTGTACATCCAGACTGAGAGCTGATCCATGTGGAGGGTCATGTTAAGGCTGGAAGGTGGTCTTTCAGGTCCCTTCCAACCCAAACTATTTGAGGATTCTGGGATTTTTAATGTCTGCCTCATCCAGTTTGGAAATACAGACCCACATAGGTTTTATTGTTTACTTCTAATTTTTAATTTTATTGTATTTCTTTTTTGTGTGCATTTGCTTTTGGTAGGGCTTTTTGTGTGAATTTCAGTGCTCCACCTCACCACCCAAGGTAAGGGAAATGCTGCTATCCCAGTGGCCAATTCCCACACTGTGTTTAGGAACAAATGGAAGAGATGTTGTGTTTAATTATCTCAGCCTGCTTACCACGGTATTTTCACTAATATTTGGGCTTAATGAGCTAGGAAATCTGGGCCATTGTGTGCTGGTGGATACACTCATCCTTTCTTCAGCTAAATATGTTATCAGATAGCTTCCACGGAGATGAGCAACTGTTTCCTTTGAACTCGAGAATCGTCAGGATTCACTAATTTGCTTAGACCACCTGCTTGGCTAACATTACCACAGGCCTCTTATTTTCCCTCAGAAGTGGTAAACAAATCTAAATGTTGCTGTACTGGCCGTGGAGAAGAGGAGGCTGAGGGGTGACCTCACTGAGTGTGCAGCTTCCTCCCGAGGGGCATGGATGGGCAGCTCTGATCTCTGCTCTCTGTGACAGTGACAGGATCTCTGCTCTCAGGGACACAGCAGGAAGGTGAGTGAGAGATTTAGGGTGGATATCAGGAAAGGTTTTTCCCTCAGAGCATGGTTGGGCACTGCCCAGGCTCCCCAGGGAATGGGCACAGCCTCAAGGCTGCCAGATCTCCAGGGGTGCTTAAATGCCCTCAGGGATGCACAGGGTGGGATTGTTGGAGTGTCTGTGCAGGGCCAGGAGCTCGATCCATGATCCCTGTGGGTTCCTTCCAGCTCAGGATATTCTGTTATTCCATGACCAATCCCAGCCCAACATCTGCTGTGCCCCAGCCCACACCACCACAGACAATGCACAGCCCCACTAACAGCCTCTGCTTCCCACCCAGGGACTTGCAGCCCTGCAGAAATGCTCCAGCTGGATCTGCAAAGATCCCAAGGTCTCACAGGAATTACCATATGAAACAGAATTATCCTGCTTCTCCACTCACTCTGCCTTGTGTTTTGCATGGAGTGTCTTTGCTCCCAGGACACGTGGGCTGCACTTTGCATTCTCCATCCTCAGGGAAGAGAGTTGGCCACGGGGGTGTTGCTGAGTCCCCCCACTGCAGGCAGGGAAGGAGATTTGCTTCCTTCCAGCCAGCTTGAGGATCCTTCCGTCACACTGATCTGCAGGGGCACCCGCCCTGCAGAGCACGGAATGCAGCAAGGAATTTCTTCCACGGGTCACAGATCTATTTTTTAATTACCATAGAAACCTCCAAACATCAGGCATGTGCTGTTACGTCAGGGTCTCACTCCTCCACAGCTGCCTCCTGGGGACATTCTGGGGAACAGGAACTGTGGGGTCCTGAGTGCTGAGCGATTATTTTTGGGTTAAGTAGCAAGCATGGTCTTGGTATCTCCTGGAGCCCAGGATAGAAACCGTGGCTTTGGTCCTTTTACTCTTTTCATCCATGACTTGCTGGTGTGGGGGGAACACCATTTCCCAGCACCTCACCCAGCCTCACAGAGGGATGCATTTTCTGCTTCAGCCCTAAACATCCTTCCCATCGCTGCCGTTCCCACTTTAGACGTGCAAAATGCAAAACCTGGGAGGCATTCTTGGCACAGCCAGCTTGGCAACCCTGAAATTAGCATGGTGTGAGCGTGTGGCGTTCCCACCCAGAGCTCCTCGTGCCGCTGGAGCCTCGCTCCACGTTCCCGCGCGAGACGCGCACCCAGCGTGGCAGATGGAGCATCCTCACGGCTCCACAGGCCATCCCAAAGCACACCCCGACAGCCAGGGGCTCCGTGGTGGAGCATTGCTTGGGATGGAGCTGGAGGATGAGGCAGATGGCTGGGGTTTGTTGGCAGGGAAATCCTGTTTGTTTAATTAGTCACCAGACAGACTGAGAGCTAAAGGCAAACTCCAAGTGTGGTGAGATGGATCATTTACGTTTGATGTCTATCTGGTGATTGATCCTGAGCTCATCATCCTGCTGTGGGATTGATGCTCCAGCACACAGTACTGGGTGTTCCCAGCGGTTTTGGGCAGCCTTTGTTTCTCCACTACAATTTTTCCCCCAAAAGGCGCAGATTCAGACACGTGTGTTGCTTTAAAAAGCAACCAAAATATGCACAAACATGGAGTTTTCCTTTCTCCAGCCCTGACCAGAGCACACAGCCACTTGTGGGGAATGGATTTCTAAAGAGGCTCCAGGAGAGCTGGAGAGGGACTGGGGACAAGGGATGGAGGGACAGGACACAGGGAATGGCTTCCCACTGCCAGAGGGCAGGAATAGATGGGACATTGGGAAGTAATTCTTGGCTGTGAGGGTGAGGAGGCCCTGGCACAGGTTGCCCAGAGAAGCTGTGGCTGCCCCTGGATCCCTGGAAGAGTCCAAGGCCAGGTTGGACAGGCCTTGGAGCAGCCTGGGGTAGTGGAAAGTGTCCCTGCCATGGCAGGGGTGGAATGGATGAGCTGTAAGATCTGTGATTCTGTGACTCACTGGTGGAGGGGTTCAGCCCCTCCTCTGCCATGATGCCGTCAAGTGTCCCTCCCAAACCATCTCCTGACACCTGGGCATGTCTCTTATCTCTGAGCTTCCCTGTCCTCAGAGTAATGAGGCCTGGGAAATGCTGCAGATGTAGAACCATGGAATCAGAGAATTGTTAAGGGTGGAAAAGCCCTGTAAGATCACTGAGTCCAACCATTCCCCCAGCACTGCCAAGGCCACCACTAACCCATGTCCCCAAGTCCCACATCCACACAGCTTTTAAATCCCTCTAGGGATGGGGACTGCACCACTGTCCTGAGCAGAGGTACCAGTGTCACTTGTTCCTGAGCATGGATCAGATATTTTGGGGAAGGGAATCCTAAAGGGGCTTCAAGAGAGCTGAAGAGACACTTTGGACAATGGCCTGGAGTGACAAGACAAGAAGAAATGTCTTAAAACTGACAGGTATTCCCACCAAAAAAACGCCACAGATAAAAGAACTCCCCACCTTTATTTGTTTTATAAAATGTTTGATTATGTTCAGTGTTTGATGTCTTCTTGCAAACACTTGTGCTTAGGTTTTGGGGTTTTTTCCCATTTCCCATCTTGTATATACCTGTATCACTCACCCCTTGTAATGGGATAGAAATAAATGAAAAAAATAAAAAAAGAAAAAGAAAGGGAAATATATTCTGCACAGGAGATGATAACCCAAACACAAATCCTGCTCCTCTCTGGGGAAATGGATAACCCCAAACTCAAATCCTGTCCTTCCCTGCACACTTAGTGCTCGATAGGGTTAAACCCACGCATATCTAACCCGTACATCTAACACGCGAAACTCCACAAAAAAATAAAAACAGGTTTGAAATCCCCGTGTGGGGACGAGGCCACATTCACCAAATCCCAAAGCAGCGTTGTTTTCCCCCAAACCCCCCTGCCATAACCCCGCAGCCCACTAGAGGGAGGTTTCCTCCAGCGGGAGATCCGCAGCTCGGTGGCGGCGCCGGGCGGGGAGGCACGGCGTGTTTTCCAGCGTTGCCCGTGCGGGAGGAGCACCCGAAGCCGCGGGGGAGTGGCGGCAGGGCGGGGGGCGCAGGGGACACGCGGGGGACACGCGGGCCACTCGCGCCCCCCTCGGGCTCCCCCTCCGCCGCGCCGCGCCGCGCGGCCCCGCCCGCCCCGCGGTGACGTCACCCGTATGCAAATGAGCGCCATGAGGGGAGCGCGGGCCCGGCGCGCGGCCGGCCTCAGTCTCGCGCCGCGGAGCGCGCGCGCGCCCCCCCACCCCCCCTTTCCCTTTTCCCTTTTCCCGCCTCCTTCCCTCGTTTTTCCCCCCCGTCCATCCCGCGGACATGGCACGGCCACCTTAAAACGCCGCGCCGCCCCCCTCCTCCCCCTGCCGCCGGGGCCGCTATGAGTCAGGTGAGTGTGTTTTCGTACGGCGGTGTGTGTGTGTGTGTGTGTGTGCGCGCGGGGGAGAACTTTTCGGCGCGGGGGGCGCGGAGCCGCGCTGCAGTGCCGGGGGTGCCGGTGCTCCCCGTCCATCCCGGATGGCGCTGCTGCCTGTGGGGGATCGCCGTGACGGTGTGGGAATGCGCGGTGGGTGAGGAGTGGGAGGAAGGCGGCGGGCTGAGGGCGAGCCTTCCTCTCCATCCTCCTCCTCGCCGTCCTCCCCTGGCCCCTGACGCCCCCTCCTCTCTCTGTTCCAGGTGTGAAGCCCCCGCCGGCAGGAGGTCGTCCCCCTCGCTGGCTGCAGCCCTGACGCTGGGATTTTCCTTTTTTTTTTTGGCTTATTTTTTTCTTTATTTTTTTTTTTCCCCGGCCCCACCACCTCCCTCCTTCCCTCCCTCGCTCCCTCCCTCCAGGAATCCAGCGCTGCACCGAAGCCAGAAGAGAGGGAGCAAAACCCAGCCCAGGCCGAGAGCTGCGTCCAGAAACCAAACCCGCCCTTCGCGTCGCAAAGGAGATTTTTTTTTTTTAACCATTATTATTTTTATTATTATTATTATTATTTTTATTTTTAACACCCCTGACCCGAGCACGGTGGCGGCAGCGGCGCCGGGGCAGGGAGGCTGTCCCGGTTATTTATTCTCTCCCCGCAGAGCTGTCCCTCCGGCTCACCATGATGTTCCGAGACCAGGTTGGCGTGCTGGCCGGGTGGTTCAAGGGCTGGAACGAGTGTGAGCAGACTGTTGCGCTGCTCTCGCTGCTCAAACGCGTCAGCCGGACCCAGGCTCGCTTCCTCCAGCTCTGCCTCGAGCATTCCCTGGCAGACTGCACCGAGCTCCACATCCTCGAAGGGGAGGCCAACAACCCCGGTGAGTGGTGCCGTTTGCTGCGACCCTTCTCGGGAGATGATGCTCTAATGCCGTCGGAATTTTGAAAAATACACCCGAGAAACGGGTGCGGTTTGGGAGCCGGGGACTCCCCCGGCTTGATTGCGGGAACAGCTTCTCTGCTCACGTTTTATTTTCCAAACGGGGTTTGGCTTATTTCAGTTTGGTTTTTCACAGCAAACTACTCCGCTCCATGGCGTGGTGTAACTACGGTAGCATGAATGATTGGTGGGTTTTTTTTTCCTCTCCCCCCATGCCCCCCCTTCCTCCTTCCATGCAGTTTCCTGTGAAATAAGTAAGTCAGGTCACGTAGAGTCTGGATTTTCTAGGCTTCTTTTGGGCAACGTGGCTTGCTTTGCTCTCTGCAACATGCAGAAGCAGCTCATCGCTACCTCAGACGAACTATTATTGTATAAAGGTCTGGGCAACTGGGTTATCCTTTTTTTTTTTGGTGTTTTTTTTGTTAAATGTGGCAATTCCTATTTCATCATTCAGATCCTGTTTGGACGCATTTTTTTCCTGCGGCTCTGAATACCCCCTTGTGTTTTCAGCAGAGCTCTAAGAAAATATGAGTGGACTGTTTCATGTTACTGAGCATGCAGGGTGCAGGACAGAAAATGTGCGTGGCTACCAAAAGTGTATTTTGCTTTTATTTATTCACCATTAGAAGTTGCTG
The DNA here is from genome assembly GCA_024500445.1 of Entomyzon cyanotis. Classification (NCBI taxonomy): domain Eukaryota; kingdom Metazoa; phylum Chordata; class Aves; order Passeriformes; family Meliphagidae; genus Entomyzon; species Entomyzon cyanotis. Next base: position 2,948,194 of record JAKEPQ010001030.1, read on the forward strand.
AACTCCTCCAAAGCAAATGGGAGTTGGAGCAGCATGGGAATGGCACAAGCACCGTGTGAATTTCACTGTGTGTTACAGATGTGTGTGTTCCTAAGTGTGGATGTACAGAGGGATGCAAGTCACTTAAAGTAGAGTTTTTGTAATACAGAGGGTCAGTAGGGAAGGCAAAATGTCATTTAGTTGTGTAGTTCTGTTTCTCCAACACCTCCAAAAAAAAAATCCCAAACCAAAAAAATCCCCCAGCCCATAAAAAGCAAATCAATCCTCCCGCTCCTAAGCACCCTTTTGATTTAAAATCCCAGAGGATTGGAAGCTCTTGGGTTTTGGGCTGTGCAGGGCAGTAGCAGTGCCCGGGGAGTGTTCCGTGATGGGTGGAAATCTTGCAGCCGGATCCCGAACAGAGCCCCCGGTGTGGACGGGGCGGGAGGAATGCAGGGTCCTTCTCCAGCTGTTCCCTATTAGAGCACCGAGCCGGCAGGATTTGGCAGCTGCCTGTGCTGCCATTTGATGACAAGGTCCAGCGCAGCGCCGTGTTCCACTGAGGACGGATTTAAGTCCTTCTGCAGGAAACCAAGCCTGGAGCTGCTCCGGCGCAAAGGGATCGGGGCTGGCTGCAGGGGAGCGAGGCTGGAATTGGCCGTTCCCTTATATAGCTCGCAGGAATGAGAGGGAGGAATGCTGCCGAGTGCGTCTGGGCTCAATACTGCTGCTTTTATAAACAGCTGAAGGGATGAACCTCATCCATCCCTTTGGGTGGGGAGGCCCCGGGGGGGCTGGGAGGGAACACATTCTCCGAACTTGGCTGCTCCAGGATAAATCTGCAGCCTCCCGTGCCAGCCTCAGCACAGGTTTGCTGCGATTCCTTCTGTGAGTTGGCGTGAGCCATATATTTTTAATTTTATCTTTTTCATCAGCATTGCAGCTTTGCATTCCAGCTGTGGGTTTGGCGGTAGCCATGTCCTCTCAGTTGGCCGGGGAATTGGATGATTTGACTCCTGCTGTCAAGAAAGGCGAATTGTGAAGGAAACCAGGGGTTTGAAGTGGTCCTGGACACAGAGTCACGTAGGGCTGCCTGTCTGGCGGCGTTTGCTCGGTGTAAGCTGGGGTGCAGAGCAGGGGTTGGGCCCTTCCCATCTCCACTCGTGCAAGCAATCCCTGCTTGCCCCTGTAATCCCGTTGACCTTGCTTGGCGCGAGGATTTCTCCTGCGTGTGAAGCTTGGCATCCAGCCTCCTGCCTGGCCCTTGCTGCGTTGGTGGAGCTGCCTGAGCTCTCCCTGGCATGCCTTCCAAAAATGATCTCTTCCTCCAGGGCATTTGTAACTCCGATGCCAAAACCTGGATCCACTGAGTTCCTCTTTCTCACCAAACACCCCCTGCATGTTTTTCCCATGGGATGCAGATAACCATGCATCCTGCAGGGCAGGACACACACTTTTCCAGGCAATCCTGTTGCAGTGGAGGGAAGGTTAGCTGAGGTTTGCAACCGAGCTCTGTTAGGAAATAGCTTCTAGTGTCTCCTGTGTTAATGCTGCCTTCCTAAAACCACCTGTATTCCTTAAATCACTCCTGTTCACGCCTGTTCGGTAGTCTGGCACTTGTCACTTGCCTGGCAGTGGAATCACACCAAGTCCTGAACAGCAGCGTCATCATCAAACCTTGTGTTACTCGTTACTCTTTGAGTCCTGGTGTTTGCATAACTAATTTGGGCTCGATTTCCTCCCGGGCTGGGGCCTGAGGTGGCTCCTGGTACATTTCCCTGGTGTTGGCTGACTTGGAAATGGTGGCTCCCTGCTTGTAGGTGCCCCACTGGTATTCCTGGTGGGGACTGGCTGTAAGGCAGGAGATGTTCCCTTTCCCTAAAATCCACTGTCTGGGAAGGAGTGTCACCAGCTGAACGTAACATGCTGGGCTGATGTACTGGTGCAGGTGTTGGACTTACACTGGGTCCTCGTGAGAACTGAGTTGTTCTGTATGTGCAGGACCTGCTGCTTGTCCCAGCCCTGTGGGGAGGTGGGGAAACTGGAATGTTACCCCTAGTTGATGGTTCTTAGGAGGAGGTGGCAGTCCTGCTGTGGTATGTGGTGGATGGGCACCATGCTTGGAAATATCACCAACAGCAGAGACCAGGAGGGGTCCCAAGGGGAGACCAGAGCTTTGAGATCCACTCTGACTGGTGGTTTTGGGCTCAGAGCCTTCAAGTGTGTGGGCCAGGCATGGGGAAAAACCCATTTCAGCAAAGGTGTCCATTTGTTTCTTGCCTGGTAGACTCCAGATGAGAGGTCTGCTGAATGGGAGATGCAGTGGGAAAACCTCAAGGAAGAAATTTAACTCTTTTTAACTATTTAAGTGCCATGGAGAAGCAAGTATATTTAGTTTGAAGGAGTTCTAGCTTGCTTTTTCCCAAGTCTGAGGGTATTTTTGTAATGCCAGCCAAGCCCTCCTTGTTAGTACTGCAAACCCAGCATGGCTCTGCTGTGCACAGCTGTGTATGATCCTGAGAAAGCCCTGAGGTGCCTCCTGGTTCTTTGGTTACCTGCCTAACCCTGGAGGGATGGATGTTATTTGTTGCCAACCTCAGCTGAGGGATGCCTTGCAGGAAGCTGCACTGGTGCCTGGGACCACAGGGGCTGTGGGGGCTGCTCAGGTGGCTACAAGACCACCTGCAATCCATTGCTTGGCTGTAAAGGGAAAATAGGAGTGGGAAGCAAGCATGGAAGGAAATCTCTGTATTTCTTAGCTGAAGTGTGCGGGTTGGGGTTGTCCTGCACTGTGGCTTCACTGAGCTTTAATGGTTCAAACTGGTGAAGAATGTGGGCTGTTGCTAAATCAATTTGAGCGTGAATGGCTTGGTCTGCCGAGCATGGAGGAGAATATGGAAACCATATTATCTGTGCACAGAAATAGAAGTTTCAGGTATTGCATACCACTATTTAAAAGCTTGCTATAACTTCCTTCCTTCCTTCCAGCCTGGCCCTGCTGGGCAGCTTCAGTCCCAGCTGCTCGGAGCCATCAGGACGTGGCGACCTTCTCTAAGCCACCAGTAAAGGTCAGGCAGGAGTGGGGTGTGCCTTGTGGTGGGAATGGGACCTGTGCTCCTCCTGAGGCACCCAGGGGTGCTGGGGATGGCTGCTCTGTGGGTACAAACCCCACGAGGAGATGTGGGGGCTGCATCCATGAAACATGGCCTGTGGGCTTTGGGCATTGAGTGCACAATGTGCTTCTGTTTTCAGCTACTCAAGTATCCCCTCTGGGGTTTTTTTCCAAAGCAGTCCCACATCCCACCCCACCAGCCCTGGCTTCCTCACTCCTGTGAGGTTGACAGAAGTGCCCAAAGACTCTTGTAGGTCCTCCAGGTGTCCAAACACCCATGTGCACTGATGAAAGCAGTGACAGCTTTAAGCTCTTGGCCTTAAAGGGCAACAGGCTTTCCCTGGCCTGTGCACAGGACATTAACTGCTCCATGTTAGGGCCAAAATCTTTATTTCATTTCAGCAGACTGTCAGGTATCACAAGGGGATCATCAGGATGACCTGGATTCCTCATCCTGGGAAGGACTGGGCCGGAAAAAGAAAGAGACAAGGGTTGCAGGGAACCATAGTGTCTTTTAATAGACCAAGTGATGCAGCTGGAAAAATGGCCAGGCATGAAGGTGCACCAGCTCAAAGGAGGGCTTGTGTGGTTGTGGGGTTTTTTTTTTCCCAACTGTACCAGCTGGTCTATTAAAAGGTATTACATATTCCTGCAGACCTTGCTGCTTATATCCTTAGCTCCCAGTGGCTCCAGCTCTACAGCTATTGCTGCCACCCCAGCCACAGACAATCTCCCAGCCCATCAGGAAACTGCTACTCCTGCACTGTGCAAATTTTGTGGTTTCTTCCCAGTGATCACCCCTGATGGAAAATCATCCCAGTGCCTAGTTTGAAGGTGTTTCCCATTTTTAAAAAATTTTTCTTGGCTTATAGTTGGATTGCAATGCTGAGCTCTGGTTTTAATGTCTTTGGGCTGTGTGAGTGCATTGCTGGGCTGTCCCACAGTGGGACTGGAGGACCCCAGGAGGCATTCCAGAATGAGGATGGGGTGAGGAGCTTAGCCTGTGCTGAGTGGAAGTGATAGGAAATTCTAAGTGCAGGACTGGACATTGGCATTGTGGGCCCTTCTGCACGCTTGTCTCTGCCTAGAGAGGCATGTGAGCAGCCCTGCCAGCTCTGCTCATTAAAAATTGGGACTTCTAAACGGAGAGATCACAGAAAGGCTGGAAGGGACCTTGAAGATGTCTCATTCAAACCCCTCAGACAGGGATTCCTTCCTCTAGACCACATTGCTCAGAGTTCCATCCAACCTGTCCTTGAACACCTCCAGGTATGGGACAGCCACAGCTTCTCTGGTTGACCTGGGCAAACCTCAGATCTACTGAGCTGTTGAACACCTGCTTTTAACATGCCTGCTGGTGCTTGACCTGCTGCCACACGTCTTTCCCAGGTTTTGTTTGCAAACTTTAGGGCTAAAAGCCATCAGTGCTGGGATTTTCGGAAAATACCAAGGGGAGGGGTACAGAAATACAGAGTGGTGTTAGCCAGGGGCTTTGAGCCAGGCTACACACCCTGTGTTCTCTTGTGATTCAAAGCTATTTTTATTTTTAGGGATGCTTTCCAGAGTGGCTGTGGGAAGCACTGCAGGCTGGAGGAAGGTCTGTGGTATGGCATTATGAAGGATCCCCTTTGCTGTCCCCCTCACCCCAATGCTGGGACCTAGAGGAGACTCTTCTGGGCTTGCACTTTGCTCTTCTGTATTTTCTCCTATTTGCTTAAAAATTCCTTCCCTCGTGGTTCCTGGCACATGTCCCTTGCAGTCAGAGGAGCAGGGAGATACTCCCTGTGGCTTGCTCCCAGAATTCTGGCAGCATGAATGACAAGGTCTCCTCCCCGGGCAGAGCTAATGAGGGCCAGGTCTTTTGGATGAGGGGTGGCAGAGCTTGCCAGGATAGTAATTTTTGGGTAAAATGGGGAGGAAAAAGTTAACTAATGGCAACAGTGTGGTTTGGTGCCTGGAGCATGGTGTGGTGCAAGAGGGTTGCCATGGATGGGCTGCTTTCTCCCAGAGAGCTTTCCATTCTTTGCAGTGTCCTTTTAACCATTTCCTCAGGTAGTTAATGGCTCAGTGAGATGCCAGGGTTAATTTCCCCGCTGACTTCAGCTGGGAAAAATCCCACTGTTGAAGTGCATGTGAAAGATGCAAGGAAGCATTTCATGCATCATCAGAGACCTGAACTGGAATTCTCTGTCTAGACCAGCTTGTTCCTTGATTCTTTCTGTGCAGATATCTTGTATTTGTGCTTGGAAAAGCAGCAGAGCTGATGTTCTGTCCCACCAGTGTGGGTGCAGGGAGGATGTTGGTGAAGGAGAGGAACTGCATGTCAAGATATGGATTGATGGGTGAGGTCGAGGACAGCTTTAGATGGAGAGCTGAATAGGAACCAGCTGTAGAGCCATCAATTAAAAATAATCTAGTTTGTGAATACAGTTATCTGCAAACGAGATAAAATGGATGAGTGGGGAAAGCGCTCTGCTCGTAGCTTGGGCTGTTGTCGGTGGATGATCCTCTGCACAGTTGCATCCTTTGGCCTGTTAGACCACAAAATCCCAGCAAAGCTGTGTGCCTTTAATATAATGTAAATGTAAAATATAAGTGTCTCACCATTTTTATTTTACATTTGCATTTGGACCACTTGCTTTTAAGTTAGTTAATGCTCCTGTCAGCAAAACTTTTCTGCAGTTTCCCTGAAGCAGTTGATGAAGGTTGTGGATCACAGTGCAAATTCCCATCTCCCTACAATTTCTCAAGCTCTGCCCTTTCTTTTTCTCATGTTCTGTCAAAAAAACACCTCTCTTTCATTTGTGGCCCATGAAAGCCACTTTTTACCAAGCTGGGAGTTGTGTTTGCAATCAGCGTAACTGAAATAGCAATTAGTGTGAACGCCGGCTTTATTTTAGGCTGCATCCGTCAGTGCTTTAGCGCTCCAGCATCGAGCTCGTGTCTAGTGTTACCACAGATAACTGCTGGGAGAAAGGGCACCCCTTGCACTGCCACTGCATCCCAGCCCTGGGGTTGGATTCATCAGAGAGGGGAGAAGCTGCTCTGTTGCAGTACCGAGTTTTGGGGTTCCTGCCTGATCACCCCAGTCTCTTCCCCACTTCTTGCACGGTACCAACTGAGTGCAGGAGCCCATGCAAAGCACGGGTTGTTGTGTTTGAAGCCCTTTTTGTCTGCAGAAATGTCCCAAGAGTGGTGGGATAAGCCCTCACGTGAATTGTGTGTTTGTGCAAATCTGGCTCTGATTGTGCACGTGCCCTTTGTATTTTCCATTTTCGCTGAATAAACAAGACCATTACTATTTTACCAACTCTTGGTTACGCAAGAGCTGCTGAGGGATCTAAAAGAGGCTGCAGGTCTGATGCAAGGGATCCCCAGGCTTGCATGTTCATTCCTTTTCCCTTAAAAAATGGTGTGTTTATCTTTGCAGTGCTCTGGTCCTAGGGAGAGACCCAGAGATTTGCAGAGGTCATCGCTGAGCGTGAGTTTGGCGGTGGCAAACAGCCAAGCCAGTGGCTTTCCATCTTGGCCCAGTAATTACAAATAAAGTTGAGGTTGGAGTGAGCAGATCCATTCCCAACTTCCTCTTCCGCAGCAGATGCTTTAAGTGGAAGGGCAGGATCTCATCAAAACAAAGTTGGGATTCTCTGTTGGAGAAGGTGTTGGTGGCTTTTCTTTGGAAGCGGTTTTGTGGGCACAGGGAGTTTTGTTTCTGGCACAGGGGGCTTGCAAGCTGGATTTTCTCTCATGGAGCAGGCCATGGGATGGTGTCATCCACAGCATGACAGCTGTGCAAGTTGATTTGCTCTGCTTCTGGTACTGAGCAGAAAATGAGCCTGGTCAGGGTGAGTGGACCAGCTCCAGAGGCAGGATCCCAGTTTGCTTTGCACCTGGCAGGAGCTGGCTGTGTGAGGCAGGTCCATGGGCTTCTCCTGGCCTTTCCATGCAGGAGACAAAGACATCTGGCTAAAGCAAGAGGAGGTGAAAGCCTAGGATTTACCAGCACAGGCTCACCCCTCGGATGCCCTGTTCACCGTGTGTGGTTTTATTTGTATATTTACATGCAGTGACTGCCTGGCATGGCTGTGTCAAGGGTTTTAGTGAAGGTGTCTGAATTTTAGCCTGGTTTTTCTGATGGGCTCTGTGCAGGTGTGTGGTGTGATGATGCTGTGCAGCATCTCAGCTTAGGCTTCCTGAGCTCGATGCTCCTGTCTGGAGCTTGCTGATGATGTCTGTAGATTTCTGCTCTCTGAGTTGAACCCAGGGTGTAAACCATATATTGCTCTACCATTAATCTTGGCTGCTGCCCTTTGCAGACTTCTTAGGGCATTTGCAGTGCTTGAGCTGCAGTGCAAAACCTCTCTTGTATTCTGTCAGAATAACCCACAGGGCAGAGAAAGGTCCTACCACAAACTTGGGATCATTTTGTGTTGTGGACGTTGGAGTGTCCAGGATGGAAAACATGGATGGATGATACTGACGGCTCTGTTTCACCAAAGGCTGAGCCAACTTCTGCCACAGCCCTTCCCTGTTACTTGCAGGAGCTGGACATGGCCCAGCTTGTTCAGCTATCATGCCTGGAGATGTTATTTTACTTAAAATAATGTTAGTACTGTGACTGTCGTCTGCAGGATTCAGCAGCTCTTCTCCACTCTTTGCTCCCAAGCAAGGCTGCCCTGCTTTAGAAGCACAGGGTGCTTCAAAAAGCTTCCCTTCTGTTACTGATCCTCAAGAATAATTAATTCCAGATTGTCTTTTTTTTTCTTTTTGTAAAACTTGTTTCAGACAAGCCACAAACCTGCCTTTCTTTTTTAACCAGTTAGTTCTCCTGCTCCTTGGCTGTGCTGTTGCCTGGTGGGGAATGGGCATGTATTGTGTTTGGAGTTTTAATTGTTGTTATAAGAAGAAATTGAGTGGGCGGATAAAACAGGGTTTAACCAGGTTTAGCTGGAAGCATCTTAAAACCCATTTTCCATGCTGCTGCATTTTTTCTCTTTTTTTCCTGTGTTTTTAACCCTGAACATCACAGATCAGTTCTTGTCACTGGGTTTTTCCAGTTGTCCCCTTTTCTCTGTCCCCCATAAGCAATGGGAAGTGAAGAAGGAAGAAGATGGGGAGAGAAATGTGGAGGAAAAAAACCCACAACTTTAGTTGTGGAGAAACTTGGTTGATATGACATTTACAAGCAGAACATGGTGTTTCTGCAGCAGCTGCAGTCTATGTCCATGTATTTCCCTGCGTTTCACAGTTTTCCTGTTGGGATATTGCTCTTGTTTCTAATGCAGCAAACATCAGTGTGATTTTTCTACCTTTTTTTCTGTCTGTTCCCCAGTGTGCTCAAATTGCCACGGGGTCAGCTTGGTTCTGGGTAGGTTTTTTTAAAAATCTTACAGTTCCAAAGAAGTGGGTTATTAAAAAAAAATTGCCAAGTCCCCTGGCTGTTTCCCTCCAGATAATGCAAACATAGATGAAATGTTGAGTTATAACTACCTGAGTGACCTTTTAAGATAAGAGTTGTTATTGACTGGTGGTATTATGTTAAACTGATAAGAATTCTTTTTAGAAGAGGAGGAAAAAAAGCCCAACAAACCCTTCAGTAACCATAACAACTTACTCTGCAGCACAGGGACAGCACACATCTTCCTGACACTGCTGCTGGGGGCTTGAGGCTGGCACCATGGGGATTCCATCCAGTAGCCCCTTGAGAGGACCTGGGAAACTTTCCCAGAGCTCCAGGCTGTGCTGTGAGGGATGCCCAAGGTCACTTGGCTGCTCCTGTTGCTGTCAGCCCTCTAATTTTCATCATCTGTTGGGAATTTTAGCTGGAGAGTTGTGCTAGGGCTCAGTCTGGTGCTGAGGGTTTGGCTGCAGTGGGAGGAATGGATGCAAGGGTGCTGGGAGTAGTGGGGATCATAGACTTCCAGAATGATTTGGGCTGGAAGGGACCTTAAAGTTCACCTTGTTCCAACACCCTGCCATGGACAGGGACACTTTCTACTATCCCAGGTTGCTCCAAGTTCCATCCAGCCTGGCCTGGAACACTTACAGGGATGGGGCAGCCATGGCTGCTCTGGACAACCTGTGCCAGGGCCTCACCAGCCTCATGGGGAAGAATTTCTTCCCACTATCCCATCTAACCATCCCACTGTCAGTTTGAAGCCATTGCCCCTTGTCCTGTCACTCCATCCCTCGTTCCAAGTCCCTCTCCAGCTCTCTCATACCTCCTGCAGGCACTGGAAGGGGCTCTAAGGAACCTTCTCTTCTCCATGCTGAACAGGGATGCTTTTGGAGGTCAAAGGAGGATGCATTCAATGATCCTTGCTTAAGAAATGAGGAATGAGGCAAGGAAATCCCTTCCTTATCATGCTGGCAGGCTCAGAGCAGCCCTTGGAGCCCCACTGAGAACTGGATCCAATCTCTTGTGTCCCAGCAGAGGTGCCAGCTCCTGTTTTTGGGTTATTACAATAGATGAGCAGTGTGATGGGAACATACAGGTACTTAGAGCCTTCCTTGGCCCAGCTGAGCCCTGTGGGCTGTGTTTGCACAGGCTGCTCCTGGGAATTCTGTCAATTTAAAGCAGAATTCACACTTCAGTCACCTTCTGTTATCAGGGGTTGTCACTGAGACTGTTAGAGCTAAAGAAAATCAGCTGTGAGCAACTGATTTTTTTTTCACACCTTCTTCCTCCCCATCCCCTTGTACTTGTATTGTTTGTGTGCTGTCAGTTCCCAATTTTCATGGAAAATGAGCTCACAGGTAGGGATGAGCCTAAAGGTGAACAAGCAAAAAACAGCAGCTCGGAAAGTGCAGAGACCCTAAAAAGAGAGAGGATAGGCCTGATAAAATACCCTAAACATTTTAGAATTAGGTATGAGGGGGAAAACAATGCATTTGAATCCATAGCAGAAGAGACAAAGGTGTGCAACTTTGTGTGTCTGCTCAGGAAATCAATTACTTAAGCCTGCTGGGTTAGAAGTCATGGCAGCAGCAGGGAATCTGTGTAAAGGTGTCTGCTCAACCCATACTCACCAACCTCTCCTCACATTCTTCTGGAGCAGCCAGTTGGATGCTGAGTGCTTTTTGTAGCTGATGTCAAATCTCGGTCAGCCGGAGAGCCTTTATAAATAAAGGTGTCTGCTGGTATTCAGGCATACATGGATAATAGCTGCTGTAATTCAGCTGTCCAGCCTGGCTTCCCAGCTTTTATAAATGACTGATCAGAGATTCCACTGAGAATGAGGATTTAAAGGGATGGAGCTGCTGGAAGTGCTCTCTGTGCTGATAAGTATAGTGAGTCTCTGTCCCCGGGACAGGTGGCTGGCGTTGCCCTCCCTGCACTGATGTCCTGGGTTTATATTTCACACAAGGCAAATGTTGCATTAATAAAACTTGTGTTGTGGTTAGATGGCAGGGCTCTGCAGTCATTTTTTGCAAGCTGCACTTGAATCTTTTGGTTTGTCATCTTTTTTTTTTTTTTTTCCTTTTATTTATGGGAGCGGGTAAACACTCGGAGATCTCTCTGGACAAGCCACAGCAGCTGGAGGATACTGGTTTCTCTATGGAGTGGAGGAATTTCATCAGAGGAGCTATTGTTCCACTGTGTTCTCAGCATTTTGGCAACTGTTCTTTAGATTAACCCTACAGAAAGGGGAGGGTGCTCTCTGCTGGGTCTGAAATAATTGCAAAAATGTGGGCAGATGCTTTTGCATTGTTAGAAATCGATCCTGGTTGGTAGTGGGGAAGCATGGTGTGGGATTAAGGAATGAAGAAGCCCAAGTTCTTTAAAGCCCTCCTGAAGCCGAACTGGATGTCAGCATTGATGTTCAGTTGGTTTCTGTTTTTAAACTGGAAATAGTTGGTGTTTTCTCCCACTGCCCTGAGCAGTCAGTAATCTCGGTGCGTGATAGCTGGGGGTCCAGCCCACACCCCTACTGAACTACAGAATCCTCACAGGCTGCATAATGCATTTTCCTGAGCTGTGTTGGGTTTACCTGGCAAAGTTTTGGTAGCAGGGTGGCTTCTGTGAGATGCCTGATGAATCATCCACAGTTTATCTGGGCAACCTGTGCCAGGGCCTGACCACTCTCACAGCCAAGAATGTATTCCCAATATCCCATCTAACCTGCTGATAGCCAAGAGCCCACGTAATGAGTTAAGGAGGTGGCTTGAGACAGCCAGACCTGTGTGAATTTGGAGGGATGAGCAACCTGGGCAGGGCTTGGAGCAACCTGGGATAGTGGAAGGTGTCCCTGCCTATGGCAGGGGGTGCATCTGGATGGTATTTGAGGTCCCTTCCACCCCAAACCATCTTGTGATTGCTAATCAAAGAGCTGCTGTGGTCCCTTGCAGGGGACCTGGAGGAGAAAGGAGCCTGTGACTTGTGGCCAAGGGGTGATGAAGCTCCTCACTTGCCCTGCAGCAACTTCTCCCTCTGCCAGTGCCTGCAGAGCTGAATTCAGCCCCCAGCTCTGTTAGTTCCCAGCTCTGTTAGTTGCCAGCTCTGCAAAACATAACCAAATTCAAGGGTTTTTTAAATCTGATGTGCCTATTTTGATTCAGTTTACCCATACCATTACACTAATTTGCTTTATTACATGCAGAAAGATTAAAAATACATCTGGCAGAGAGGATTAAAAGCTGCTAATCTGGCTGCTAAGAAGCACACGATGCTTTAGGATTTCCTTTCGAGGTGTGTGGAGCTCTGGAACACGAGCAAATGTGCTCCTTTGTAGTTGGAGTTTTCATAGGGTGAGCTCATTAAAGCTGGTGTGATTGTTTGAGTGAACGAGAAATGAATGAATTTAAAATATCAGACTAAATCCTACCACATTAAAGCAGTAGTTGTGATTTAAGAGCTCGTTTTTTGGTTTGGGTTTGGTTTTTTTTGTGTGTGTAAACCTGGAGCAATAGGGTTGTTTTACCTTTTAAGGGATTTAACAAGTCTCTCTAATTTTCTTTTAATGTTGCAGGGCTTAAAAATAATGCAAGGTCAGGCTGAGCGTAACTAATTCCAGTGTGAAAGCAGAGGAAAGCCTGTTTCTCCGTAGGCTTAAAATTAATGCAGCAATCTTCCTCAGTTCAGCTTTTGAGAGGGATGTAGCAGGAAAAGAGACTGCTGGAATCTTGATAAATAAAAATATGTGCTCAGGGATTTTTTTTTTCCTTTTCTTTGTCCAAGGAGAAGGGGGAACCCTATAAAAGCCAAGGTTTAATTTAGTCTTGCTTGCTTTCACGTGTGCCCCAAGAGGTCAAGATGTGGTGAAGGTGCCCTTGGATCCTTCAGGGGTTGGCAACCCCCTCTGGGAGTGCTGGGTTTTGAGTCCTTATCACTTGTTTTATCTGGGTTTAGCTGTGGCAAGGGTCCCAAGGATGCTGAGAGCTTCTGTCCCAGGATCTGAGTTGGTCTGTGTGAGCTCTGCTGCTCTCTCCCAGTTAGGGATTTTGGGGGAGATCCCCTTACTGTTTCACAAAATCTTTTTGTTGCATTATTAAGACTTACTCTGGTGAGTGTTATCTTCATTATCTTGATGTCAAAAATCCCCAAAATTTGGCTATTTTCATGCAGCTCTGAGTGTGCTGCCTGTTCTGGCCTCCCATGTAACAAGAAGCCCAAAGCATTATCCTGCTTTTCCTGCAGCAAGCCCACAGCATTCGTGTGACAAAAACACACCTTGCTTGGTCAGGCCACCCTTGGGGATCCCACAGCGTGTCCTGGCAGCTGTGCTGCTGTGACAACAGCAAAGAGGTGTCACCGTGTCATCTCTGTGCTGCAGGGGATGCCTAGGGCCCTCCACTGCCATCATTAGAGAGCTGTTTCCCTACTTGTCCCTTCCCACATGTGTTAATTTTGCTTTCCAAGTCTGGACTGCTGCCACAGCCCGTGTATGTCCCTTCTTTCCGTACATTGTAGTCTCCTGCTGCTGGAGGTGGCCGGGAGCCTGGTGACACTGTGAGCCCGGCTGGGGGAAGGGGAGTTCCCATGTCCTTGCTCCTGTTTCCCTTCCCTTGGCCACAGAGACTGTTTTCATGATGTGGAGGTTGCTGGTGGTGACAGGGAGTGTTTTACGCCGTGTGCTCCAGGGGAGACGGTGAGGACACATCCCATTTCCTGCCAGCCTTTGGGCTCTCAGGGAGTCCCGGGGTTGCCCCATCAGTGCCAGGATGCAGGTGCTGCTCCCTGGACTGCTCTGACTCTTCCCTGCGTGGGATGCAGCCAGCAGCCTCCCATCCCCTCGGTGCCAGCTGGAGCCCTGCCCGCAGCACCAGCCCTCCCTGGGCATCACCTTCCCGCTGGCAGAGCCACAGCCAAATAAAAAGCATTTCCCTTTCTCCATCTCCTACCTGCTGCAGGACTGCCCAGCCCCGGGGAGGGAGATGGGGCTGTGGATATCTCTCCAGAGCCAGGATTTGGACTGTTTTCTTCTCCCTCAAAATGTCTACACCCCCTGGTTTGCAAACAGAGTCAGCTCTGCCTCACTCCATTGAGGTTTGGATTTTTTTGTTAACTCCTTACATGCCCGTGGCTGATAAAATTTGGCCTGTTACAGTAGAAATCCCAGCATGTGCTGCTTTATTTTCTCCCCCAGCAGAATCCATATGCTGCAGCTTTCAGGAGAGAGGAAAGCAGCATTAACTTTTCATGTCTAGCGTCACTAATTTAAGGGGTGAGAAATTGGCCTGGGTCTGTTTTTTACAGAACTGAGCATGTACTGATAGTAGCAGTGTTGGTACTGAATAACTCGATAAGCTGAAGAATGTAGCAATATCTAAATATAAATCTGTTTTTAATTGCTGGGTTATAAATGGCAGCGTTTTCTCCAAATGCAATTAATTTATTATTTTTCAATTGCTGACACAAGTCTCGGCAGCACAAACCCCACATTTTGCATTAATACAATAATAAGGCACTTCCAAAAGGTGTGTTTGGCATTTGTAACACACAGCACAATCTAACAAACTATAAACTATGTCAAAATACTCCTAAAGTGGTAATTAAAACTTTTTTTAAAATGTAGAATAGATGAATACATTCCAAATTGTGACTTTTCAATGAAGCTCTTTCATAAAAAACATTGTTTCTTGCCAACACAAATTCAAAGGCATTTTTGTAATTTCTGCTGGGGAAAGGAGGAGTGTTTATCCAGCCTTTCATGTTGGCTGGGCTTTTTGACTTTTATTTAAATTTTTAAAAAAGGCAGTGCAGAAAGAGGTATTTTTGTCTGAATGTTCATTAAAAAGTCTTACTCCTGTCCTGTCTGGAGCAATGTGCACTGAAGGCTGGGCCAGGATGCTCTTTGGGGTGCAAGGCTGTCTTTAGCATCCTGTCTGAAATTCAGTGGTGATGGGATCCCATGGCACATTGTGTTTGGGGCAGACACAGATCCCAAAGTGGTTCCTGGGGTCACAGATCCAGCTGGCATTGGTGGCTCCTGCCTCTCTCTGGAGGAGGGAACCATTTGCAAGTGCTTGGGATGGGAATGGGTTTCCCCTGCTTGCTTCACAGAGCATCATCTGCAGTCACAAGCATCCAACCAGTGCACAAAAACTGCTCGAGATATTTATAGCTTTTCCTTGTGATTTTTAAAAAAAATTATTTCGATATTGAACATGTTTTTGACAGCTTTTACCTGCTGAGTCACCACTCATCCTTATGCACGGGAGCTGCTTCTGACGTACCGAATCCCCAGGCAGGCTTGAGCAACCATCATTTAAAAATAAATCCTGTCAAGGAAGTGGGCTTTTTTCCCCTCTTTTTTTTCCTCATATCACCAACTGCTTTTCCCAGTGTGTGTTTGCTCTCTTACACGAGGCGGGTGTTTCATAGCTGCGATGCCTTCACGTTGCTAAGGATGGCTTTACCATTTATCACATCCCTCCACCGCCTATCCTATGGAGGAACTGTGTGTTGCAACCAGATAACAGCGCAGCTTTTGGAGATAACTGTATCTGATTCTGCACCCAGTGCTCTGCTTCTCCTGAGAATGGATATTTTTGGTGGTGAACCACAGCTTGAGCACAAACTGATTCTCCTAGCTTGGCTTAATAGATACAAATCCTTGCTTGCTCTGCAGCAACTGGCTGTTGCTGTTACTTCTGGTGGATGGGGAGGGACTGTTGGTCTTTCCAAGGGTAATCCCAATATCCGGTTTAGTTTTCTTTCCCATTTACCAGGTTCAGATAGCATGTGTGTTTATAACTGGTTTTGCTGTGTTGCTGAGCACTTGATCTGCATCACTTGCTTGCAGACAGCCAGACTGCAGCAGCCACCTCTCCAGAAACCTCTTGGAAAGACTCTGGATATGTGCAATGACACTCATTTAGGGTACTGAAGCACTTGCCCTCTTGTCCCTTCTGCCCCAGAAATGCAGATTTATTTGCTTTGCTTTATTATCTCTAATTTTGTGCATTGGGTGGTAAATGACAAGAGTATTGTTAGCTACTTCTGTATCCTCACACCGCTTCAACATTGATGTTGCAGATGGAGAATTGCAGGATGGTTGGGTTGGAAGGGACCTGAAAAATGATCTTGTTCCCACTCCCTGCCAAGGGCAGGGACACCTTCCACTAGGCCAGGTTGTTCCAAGCCCCATCCAAGCCAACACTTCCAGGGATCCAGGGGCAGCCACAGCTTCCCTGGGCAGCCACAGCTTCCCTGGGCAGCCTGTGCCAGAGCCTCCCCACCCTCACAGGGAAGAATTTCTTCCTGATGCTTCATGGTGTACACAGCTGTTCTGCCTGGGTGGTGTATTCCTTATTTTGTGGGTGCTCCCATCTTCCTCCTTTCCGGGGAACGCACTGCAGAAATTAAGTGTTCAGTCTATTTATAAGTTTTGGTCTCTGTATTAATCCATCCATATATTTATTAACCCTCCAGGTGGTTGCATTTCACTGTAATACAGCTGCTAGTGGGGTGTTAATCTTAGTGGAAGTCTATTTTAGCTTTCTCCTGATAGTGCGGCCTGCTGTCATCCTGTGGGGCAAATCCTCCCCTAGGAAAGAGGAAGGGAGACTATTTAAGGAGGAGCAATTTGTGAGGGAACAACTGGAGCTGAAACTGAAGCCAGGTTTGGGAGGAGGAGGAGGCTGGGAAGGAGCTATTTCAGGGGATGGTTTGTCTGGCTGCGTTGTTCTTGGGCATGGAGGTGTCCACCCACTCCTTTGTGTTTGATCAGCACCAGTTTTGGCACAAGCTGTTTAATGTGTGGCCCATTTTTTGCATAATTAAACTTCTCATGCCCTGGGGATACGCTGTATTGATCAGCCAGTAAATCCTTGAGCTCAGATTGAGCAGGGCAGCCCAGGTTCCTGTGAAACACACCCCAGGAGGTGCTCACCATTCCTGGAAGTGTTCAGGATATGACTGGAAGTGGCACTCAGTGCTCTGGTCTAGTTGAGAAGGTGGTAACAGTCAAAGGTTGGACTCCATGATCTCAGAGGTCTTTTCCAGCCATTCTGTGATTCTGGGAGTGGGGTTTACATGTGGATCCCACGGGATATATTTGCCATCCTGGATGGCAAATCCTGGATGGCATCCTGACTGTCTCTCATCCTTCCTCCTGTAGTTTGTCAAGAGGACACAGAAGATGACACGCTTTGTGTTTGTGCTGCTGTTAAATCTGAATGAGTAATTCAATAATGAGTAGCTATCAGTTCATTGCTTTCATATTAAGGCGAAATCCTGTGCTTTTAAAGCCTTTTTATAAGGATTGGATTGTGAGCTAATTTCTAATCTTGCACGACTAACGGGTACTTGAACATAAGGCTTCCTTTTATCGTTGCAGTCTCTTTTGTTAGAGCAATCACCAGCGTATGGTTTTGGAGGATTTAACATCTAACTCAGACACATGGTGACACTCTCTTAGTCCTCCCTGTGCATGCAAGTCTAAAAATGGCCTTTTTTCTCTTTTTTTAAAGTCTCCAGGATGCTTGTGAGTATTTGGAGCTAGAAAGAAAAGCAAAAGGCCCACCAACACCAACAGGTTTTGCAAATGATTTCTAAAAATGCATCTTTCTGAGGAGAACATGTGTGTCTGGGCTGTAACATAGAACTTGTTGACATGTTTTGCTAAATTTGCACAGGGCTTTTTTATTTTAACAGTTGGAAAAAGCTTGTAAAACAGGGGAATGTGTGCAGTGGTTTTTCCTCCTCACTTAGCCCTGCTGGTTCTTGTTGAGTTCTCCTGAGGCTGACTTGTGGGTGGGTCCCAGATCATCTTCTTGGCATCTTGGGGGGTTTCTTGTGCACCCAGCTGGGCACAGCTTCCTTCTTCCATCCTGCATTTCTCTGCTTGTTTAGGATGGAGATTTTGTAACTGTGGATTTTCATTTCCTCCCTATCAGCCTACACAGGGACTGGAGGGCAAGTGGCTTGCTGCATCCTGCATGCCATGGAGGGAGCAGGGGTACTGCAGCCCCTCTTCTCTCAGGCATTAGGTGTTTCTGGCAGGGTGGAAACACTAAATCACATTAGGGATGTGTTTAGGGAAATGAAGGCTATGGTGGCAGGGGCTATGCATCCCCATTCCTGAGCAAAAAGGGTTTGTAGTTGTACGAAAAACCTTCAAGGTTCTGGGAGGTTGGACAGTTGGGGCTGGAGGTGCTTCAGTCCTCTTCCCTCTGTCCAAAGGATTTTGGTTTCCTCTTAACTATCAAGTAGAGGATGAATTGGGCTGTGCACTCTTCCAATTGTTTTTGAAAAATCAGCATTTTTTATCCTTCCTCTCAGATGCCCCTTTGGCTGGTGATATGCAGTAATGAGGAGGAAAAAGGAGGGGAAATGCTACTTAGGGATAAAGGACAGTGTTATGTCCCTAGTGCTGGAGCTTGGCAGTGGAGATGGGAAGGACTTGCTTGGGATTCATTGTGGCTGCATGTTTCTCAGCTCTGGCTGTTTTCCTGTCAAAGCAGAATCCACAGAAATACCTCATTTTATTGTGTTGCCATGAATGAGGAAGCATTTTCTGTCTGAAATTTACCAGATGGAGCTGGGACTTGGAGCAACCTGGTCTAGAGGAAGGTGTCCCTGACCAAGGCAGAGGAATTGGAGCAAGATGGTGTTTAAGGTCCCTTCCGACTCAATTTCATTCTCAGATTCTTGGGTTAATTTTTCTTTTTTTCCAGTGCACCACCCATTCTGTGCATTTATTTCTTTCTTCTAGTACACATTGGTCTGTGTGCAAGCCAAGAGACAATTCCTGTGCAAGGTTCCCTACTGACATCCCGAGACGACCAGGATGCATCACCCTTAGTCAAGGGATTCCCACGTGGACCCCACTTCTCCCTCCTTTAGCTCAGCAGAGGGGACCTCTCTGGCTCTGTCCTGAGACCCTCCAGGAGAGCATCAGCTGGGGAGACCTTGTAAATTCCAGGGTGAATTCCAGCTTCATCTCTGGAAGTATTCAGAGATGTGTAGATGTGGCACTTGTGGGCATGGTTTAGTGGTGGCCATGCCAGTGTTAGGTCTTTTTTCAACCTAAACTATTGTGTGGTTCCAGTCTGGAAGCAGCATGGATGGGAATTCTGGGTGTGTTAGGATGAGAAGGTGCCTGCCCACCCAGGCCTGCTGTGAGATGGCTCCAAGGGGACCCTTTGCTGACCATGGGACCCCTTGTATCCCATGACTAGGAAGTGATGCTCCTAATCCATACCTCTTGGAGCTGCTGCTGTGCTGTTTTCAGCAGGCAAATGGGAATGAAGGCACTGTCTGGTGGGTGCCAGAGCAGCTCCCCACATCCAAGACTGCGAGAGAAGCCGAAAGAAAGAGTGGGGATGTGTTCCCTTCCTCCTCTGGCACACACATATCCTGGAGGCTTGGCTGTTGTTTCAAAGCTGCTCTCTGGCTGTTTTAAATTTAGGAGCTGGCTCCTGCAGGCACAGGATAAAGTGGGAATGGGACAGGGCATCTGCAGTGACTGGAGCTGCTCCTCTTGCTCTTCCTTGCACTGGATCCACTGTCCTCTGGACCTCACCTCTGACATCCCTGCTCCTGCTTCCAAGTCAAGTCATCAGGAATTGTGGGACTTGGGGGGAGATAATCTGATACTGGGGGAAAAGAAGCAGTGGTGAGAGCAGCTCTTGCAGGGTCTCAAGATCTGTGACCCACATCCCTGCATCCCAGGTATCCAACCTTGTCCTGAACTTGCATTCAGGTGGTAAAACCTGCTCTTCTGGGCTCAAAAAGTCACATTGGCCATGGACCTGCAGAGCACACAAATGCACAGCTCCTGCCTGGGCAGGCACAGGTTGAAGTCAGAGCATCAGCATCTGACTTGATACTTGACCTTTTGTGTGCTCCCTATTGCAAACACACTTTTCTGCAGGTTTGGGGGAAAGAAATTAAAAAATGCATAAGATCTGTGCTGAAGGCAGTCCCAGTGGGATGGTTTCATCTTTAGCCCAGGTTTGTTTCTTGGTCCTCTCCTCCCTCTGTAAGAGGAACTGGGAAGCTGAATGGATTCACGCTGAGGTCTTTGGACAGAAAATGCTGCAGTAATTACAAAGTGTGGTGTGGGCACAGTGCTGTGCAGCACTCACATGGTGCCTGTTAACCTGCCCATGGAAACGTGCTGGTATCTTTCACTGTGCTTTTAAAAGGCACCTGTACAGCTGGAAGTGTAAATGTAGGAAAAACATTCCGTCTCCAGCTTTCAAAGCAAAGCCTTATCTTTTCCATCTGTCTGTATCAAGAGTCCTCATCATGGACTAAACCATCCAGTTGTTTTAAACTGACAGGTCAAGTTTAAATGAGATGTTAGGGAGAAATTTGCTCAGAGGGTGGGGAGGCCCTGGCACAGGGTGCCCAGAGAAGCTGTGGCTGCCCCTGGATCCCTGGAAGTGTCCAAGGCCAGGCTGGACAGGGCTTGGAGCAACCTGGGATGGTGGAAGATGTCCCTGCCCATGGCAGGGGGTTGGAATGAGATGATATTTAAGGTCTCTTCTCACCCAAACCATTCTGGGATTCTGTAGTCATGCATTACAGGTGCCCAGCTGAGGCATTTGGAAGACTCTTTATTTTTTGCTATCCAATGGTCACAGAGGATTGCAGCTCTTCATCAGAAGCTCTGACTCCCCTCCTGTCATCAGGCAGGTTTAAATAGAAGGGAAGTTTCTTTGGGTGGGAAAAAATAAATAAAGCTCCACCTGAATTTTCTGGGTTATTTTCTTTTTGGTCAAGAATAGCCTGAAAACAAGAGCTGAGGTGTCTGAGTACAGTAATTTATTGGAACTGAGTACAATAATTTATTTTGAGCACACTGTGGAAGCAGGAGGCTGCGGTGGTTTTGCCACTCTTCTTGTGAGTAAAGGAGGGAGAAATGGGGGTGGGGGTTTCTGCTTTGGGGATGTCTGGATGTGGCCATCTTGGCCAAAAAGTGTGGTCCCCCCCCCATTCATCCTGGATGCAAGGATGTCAGTAAAGCAGGAATTGCTCCACAAACCTTTCTGCCTCAAGGTTTCAATGCAAAAGGCTTGGAACAGCTTTTTGGCAGAGGTGGGAATTTGTTCTGTAGGAACAGGGCTCTCCTTAACAGGAGATCTTTGAAAATAAATGCGTATATTTTTGGTCTGGAAAATACTTCCATATCCTTAGATCCTGCAGCCAGAAAGGAGCATGCTGATCCTCCAGTACTGCCAGACAATTGCTCTCCCTCATTCCTGTAGCTGAGCTCCTGCTTTTCTGAGTGAGCTGGATTTGATTTCCGCATTTTCCATCAACTCCCTGAAATGGGGTCAGCTTTTGCCTGCTGCTCTTTCCAGTAGGTGATGTGCTCCCGTGGCTGGAAATCTCCATGCCTAACCTGGTACATGTCAGCAGCATGAAGGGGTTTTATCCAGAGGTGAAGGCAGATGCTCAGCGCTGAGGGGGAAGGTGGCTCCATGTTTTGCTCTCACCATCCCTTCTCCTGCCCTGTGAAGGGACAGTGATGGGTGGCAGCATCCCTTCTCCCTGCCCGTTTCCAGTGGGTTCCATCTGCATCTCCAGGAGGGAGAGTCAAGGATGCAGCAGGGGCCTTCCCCCAGTCCAGAGAGCAGCTCAAAGCCCATGGAACACACCAGTTGCACGGACTTCAGCCAGGGCCAGCGAGTTTCCCTCTGCCAGGTTGAGTGATAAAGGCCCACTTGTTAATGCACATTGCCTTAAGCTGTGTTTCCACAGCTTTCCGTCTGTTTACCGACAGTATTCAGACATGTAATTCCACCGGATCTGGCTGCTTACGGAGAAGGCTGGATTATTTGTGTTTCACAAATAAGGCCAGAAAACACAAGGGCTGGAACACTGAAAGGCAGCTCTGCATCACTCCTGGTGGGGTTTCTTTTTCGGTCCCACTCTCCTGCCTTTTCCTTTTTGTAATTTAGTTTTAACCATAGTCCTCTTTTTCTCTTGCCCACATGTTGCCTGTTATCCATGTTCTCTCCTGTTGCCTTAAACTGTTTGTGGCTCTGTAGCCAGATTGTTACCCTCTAGAAGAGTCTTACCTGGGCTTCCTGCTCCCCTTTCACCTGGAGGGTCCTTTTTCTAGTGGTTGTTTTTTTCTTTCATATCATAAAACCTTATTTTGAGAAGAGCTGGGATTATGCAAAATGAGACCTGAATGCCCTTGAGGAAGGAAGCAGTGATCTGTGGTGAGCCTGGGATGCAGAAGCATCCCTTGGCAAACCCTTTCCTGGTGTGGTTGTGGGATTGATAAAGCTGCTCTTGTTCAGTAAATTTTTGTATTCCCGACTTTCCTTTTTGTCCTCCTGGCCATAAAACCATTGGAGAGGCTGGTTTGCAGTGGCACCTGTGTGAGCTGACAGCTCTGCATCCATCTGTCCTCACAGGGCACAGCATCTCTCCCTCATCTCCAGTGAAGCCCTTGGGAAAAGCAGCTCTGTAAAGGTAAACGAGCAGTTTGGTTAATTAGAGCTCTCTGGACCTTTTCCAGCTGGATACCCAGGGAAGCAGGGGACAGCTTGTGTCCTCAAGCCAGGCACCTGGACCACGGCTCCAAGGCTCATACCCAGACACTGCAGGGATGGTCAGGCTCTGCAGGGGGAAACAATAAACCCTAGAGCCTGTTTTTTCATAGAAATGTCTCTAATGATCCTTTTGTGGTCCAGCCTGTCCTTAAAGCACCTTGCAGGAGCAATTAAAGCAGTGCTGGTACAAACGCAGCCATATGTTCATCTGAACACGGAGGTGTCGTTTCAATCAGCAGAAGTGTTTGGAGGAACATCTGTGAAGGGGTAGGAGGGATTTCCCAACCATCAGCACAGCAAGTCCTGTTCCTGTTGGACTCATGCGTGGTCTCCGGAGCTGAGCCAGACTTTTCCCATGGGACCATCTCAGTGAGATGCTGCTCAAAAGGATTTTTAAAAAAGACCATTTTTGCCATCTGCACTGCTGCTCGGGGCAGTTTGCAGGACGTGCACAGGAACAGCAGGGCCTGTCCCTCAGCCAGGCAGCCTCGGTTTTGCTAAGTTGGAAAGAATTGCTTTGGATAAACTCTGTAAAGTCTGGGTTTGTGTCTCGTTGGAGTCGGTGAACAGATGCCCGTTGTTTTATGGAGCTGTGGATGAAAACCTGGCAGCTTTCCTTTGGTTGTAGTGGATGGGGTGATGGCTGGGGATGCCCCGGGGATGTGAGCAGCATGGAGTGTTATTTTAGGGCCATGAAGATGATAAAAGGGCTGGAGCCTATCTCCTGTTAGGAAAGACACAGAATTGGACTGTTCAACCTGGAGAAGAAAAGACTCCAGGGTGACCTCAGAGCCTCTTCCAGTGCCTAAAGGGGCTCCAAGAGAGCTGGAGAGAGACTTTGGACAGGACCTGGAGTGACAGGACAAGGGGCAGTAGCTTCCCACTGCTGGTGGGCAGAGTTAGATGGGATATTGGGAAGGAATTCCTGGCTGTGAGGGTGGTGAGGCCCTGGCACAGGGTGCCCAGAGAAGCTGTGGCTGCCCCTGGATCCCTGGAAGTGTCCAAGGCCAGGCTGGACAGGGCTAGGAGCAACCTGGCATAGTGGAAGATGTCCCTGCCCATGGCAGGGGGTGGAATGAGAAAGCATCAGGTCCCTTCCAACCCAAACCATTCTGTGATTCTCTGATTCTATTTACCTGCTCTGTCATGCAGCTGTTCTGGGACACTTGGGGCTGAAACTGGGGAGCTAAAGGGAATCTCTGTGTGTACCTTGTCAGACTCCTGCCATTCCCATGTGATTTCTGTATCCCTTAACCTACCTCCTACACAATGCCACATCCTCAGCCTGGTAAGGAATTTGTGATGGGATTTGTGCAAGGGGACGTATGGGAAATCCTCTCAGTTACAAGGCCTATAAAGTGATTTTTTCCAAGTACAAACTCTCATTTTCCAAAAGCCCATCATTTTTGGGGACTTCCTTGGTTTCCATCCAGACCCAGTGTGCTGAGATGTAAGTTTGGGAAACTGACCCCAGAAGCAAGAGAACAATGGGCATCTCTTTGGACAACTTCTTTTCTAATGGAAAACAGACTTAAGGGCTTTGTGCCTTGTTCTGGGGGAATTAAATGAGTCTTTGAAGCTGTGCTTGCTCCCTGTCTGACTTTTCAGCAGAACAATTAATATCACCCCCCATTTTAAATGTATCCGTGGAGAAGAGCATCCACAGTGCTGAACCATGGATATAGGGATGATGGATCATCATGGCCATGGTGGTTTGAGTTGATGCACTTGGCAATTCTGCCTTTGCTGGTCAGGACTGAGGCAGGGAGGGGATGGGACTGATCCCACAAAATAATGAGTTCTGGGCTTTGTATTGTCAAACCATTACAGAGCTGTGAACTGGTTAAAGCCAAACTTTTATCTGCTCGGTCACAAAACTGTGGGCCCAGTTGTGAACCATGAAGGAGCAACCCAGACCTCAAGTCTTGTCCTGGCTCACTGACCCTAGCTGGATGTCAGGTCATATCACAAGTGCAGGGAAATGTTCAATTCCGTAAAATGTTTGATACCAGAAAAGTGTTTTGGTTTGGTGCTGGTTTGAATTTGTGTAGAGCTGTGTAACCAGCACAGTCTTCAAGCTGGTTACATCAAGAGGCTCCAGATGCTGATAATGAAGCAAATTAGACTCTTAGAGTGTTTTTTTTTAATGCCCTATGTGATGTTTCCAGTGGCATTTTATGTTTCAGACTTCCTTGGTAGGACAGTGATAGGATGTAGAAATATCGGAGGTATCAACAGTGTCTCTGTCTGTCTCCCTTTTCCCATCCAAAGATAATAAGAGCTGCAGGGCTGGCCCTTCCCCCAAAGCTGCAGGGCTTGTGTTGCTTTTCCTTGCGTATTTTGGCAGGGAAAAAATAGCCTTGAAGTGTGGTAAAAGACAGAAATATGCTGGAGCATCAGGAATCCAACCAGCCTCTTTGAGGATGGAGTAAGAGAACAGAAAGATTTTTTTTCTTCCTTTCTAAAGGCGTTACGAGCAAAGCTGTTGGGTTTGGGGATGGAGAATCATAAAGCACTTTCCTGATCCAGAGAAATGATTCAAACTGACAGATTTCAAAAGGAAAACAAAACTGGAGAAAAGCTGAATTTTTTTAGAACTGCTGCTTGCACAGCTTAAAAACAAAAACCTGCATTTGCTTTGCAGTTTTGCTGACATTATTTCTCAGGCTGCGCATTAATGATTTGAAGGGAGTGGTAACTTCTTGACTATTCCATTGGTTTTTAGACCCATTTTTGCTGCATGGGGTGGTTGTTTTTTGTGGCTGTTCACAGCAGAGTGGTCGCTGTGCTGAGGGGGGGAACTGGCCGTGCCCTAAGGGAGGGGGGGACCAGGAGCCTGGTTTTGGCTGCCACAGGGCTGTCAAGGTGTCCTGAGGGTTGAAAAGCCTTTGGGAGCAAAAAATGCAGTATTTCAGTCCTCTGTGGCATGTGCTGGTGCCAGGAATCTTTCAGCTTCTTGCACTGAAGGTACAAGCAATTGTAAACTACACGTAAGTGATTTTAGAGCTGATAGTGTCACTTAGCTGTGCACACGGAGGGTGTGGAGACACCATTCCCCGAGGTCTGTGCTGCTCCTGGTGTGCCTGTTTTGGGCTCAGCGTGGGTGTTTTATTGGCTGTCATCAGCTACAAGTCCCCCTGGGAGCCTGGCTCAGCTCCACCAGAGCTGGTCACATCACCCGGGGCTGCAGCAGCACGGAGCTTAGCCTGGGGGGAGTATGGAATCGACTGGAGGAGTCACTTTGCTGCCTTGTTTATTGGATATTCTGGGCTTTTTTTCTCCCAACTACATCTGTCATCGTGACCCCAGAGTGGTTCCACTCAAGCAGTTAAGTGCAGGGGTGAACGTCAGATCTTGAAGTGACCAGGAACTCCCTGTTCTCAACAGAAGCAGTTCTAATGTAAACCAATGCTCTTGTTGGGGGTTTTTTGGGCAAAAAAAGAGGCAAAGAAGAAATACACGATGTATCAGCAATGTCTTAATGGAAAAAAAAATAATTTCCAATTGCAAAGTGGAAGGAATCCGGTGCAGAGCCTTCTGAAGCACTTCTTGCCCCCTCTCTACTCTCTGTTTTAGTTTCCCTGCAAATATGCCTGGTCCATGTTTTCTCCCAGGCAGCTCTAAATCGCGCCTGTCTGCAATTTGTCTTTCTGCAGAAGGATGTTTTTGCCAATTTTAAACCAGATCTTCAGTCTCTCGAAACTGAGGTGGCTTCAGACGCCCACAGGTTCTGTTGGATTCTTTTTTTTCCCCCCTGGCATGCATGCTTCCAAAAATGAGTGGGAATCCTTCCAGAGATGAGCATTATAACTCCAACTTTTGGAGAGCTTTTTTTTTTCCCTACTTCTATACATATTTTCTCTCATTAGTGGTGGCAGAGAGCCTACAGGTATTTATCACAGCGTCAGCCATCCGGCTTCTCTGCAGCAGCTCCCAGCCTTTGCGTAATGCTGGGAAACTCAGGCAAAGTGTGGGATGTAAATACAGAACAGGGCAGATAGAATAAATAAAAATTAAGAAATCCCTATTTTTTTTTGGTAGGAAAAGAATGAAGATGAGACTTTGCATGATGACAACCTGTGTTAATATAAAGACATACCATGATGAGTTGCTGTGCTTCATATTAAATATTCAAGTGCTGCTTGTTTGCTGCCAGAGTGTTCAAGTCACGCTCTTGGGGGTGGGGAGTTTATAGCAAAGTATCTCTAAAGAAGTTATTGAAGTGCTAAATTTTCCTCCTTTTGGGTTGAGTTGGCCAGTTCTGTTCCAGGGCTGGTTCCTTCAAAGCAGAGAAAGTCACTGGGGCTGAGACAAGGACAAGGACCCCCAGGCTGAGGAAAGATCTGTTGCTTCTAAACTCTTGAGACTGACCAGAAAAAAATAGAAAATAATTTTTTAAAAAACTAAAAAATTAAAAAGCACAGTACAAGCAAAATAAGCTTTGATCCCATTGTTTTCTCCAAAAATATTCCGCAGTGCTGAAGCCACCTCATCATTCTGCTCTTCGGTTTCCACTTGAGCGAAGTTTAACACATTGCTGCAGAGAATGAGCTTGTAGTAAATATAATGATTCATCATTCCTGCCGTAGTGAAAAAGGGAGGAGGGGAATGTCTGTCAAGTTCTCCTGAAGTCCTTGAATCAAATGTGTAGGGATTTTTGAATAACCTCGGAGTTACCAAATAAAAGCATTAATTTGAGTGTCAAGATGATATTTAATTGAAAAGCAACCAAAGGGACAGATTCATTTTAAGGCAACTAGGAAAAAAAAAAGAAAAAAAAAGAAAAGGTATAAATACAAAATAAGTTTAAACTAAAGTAATTGGAAATTAATTGAAATTTAATTTTAATTAGGTGCCTGAAATTGGATCGTCTGGATCCCTGGAGTTCCTATCTCTGTCTCTTCCCTCTTTTTTCCCCTCTGTAAGGCAAATGTCAATTAATATTTTAAAAGTGCTTTAAATAACTTCATGTCTGCAACCTATTGCAAGTCAGTGGGACTCAAATGTTGAAAGGTTTGGGAACCAGTGGGCAGTTGTAGTTACAGAATAGCTGCACAGGGGAAGAAGCACTGAGGCCTTTGTGTGTCTGAGATGCCTGGTTTTCCTTAAAAGCAGAAGGAAAAAGAGCCCAATTTTGCTGTTCTGCTTTGAAATATCACCTGCACTGGTTTCCTCCTGGCTGCAGAGAAGAGGATATGGGTCAGACCTCTTAGAGAAAATCTTGTGTGTTTTTCTCTGAAGCTCTGGATGTCTGGAGACGTGATGTCTCACTTTTCCTGACATCTCCAGCTGCTGTAGTGCCTTAAGGCTGGGCAGTGATGCAGGATCCACCCTTTGCTCCTGGGGGCTTGGTTTCATGGAATCACAGAGTGGTTTGTGTTGGAAGGGACCTTAAAGCCCATCTCATTCCACCCCCTGCTGTAGGCAGGGACACCTTCCACTGGACCAGGTCACTCAAAGTCCCATCCAGCCTAGCCTTGAGCACTTCCAGAGATGTTTCCACCCTAGGTCCTCTTGTGCATCTAGACAGGCTTTGGCTCTCCAAGGTGTCTTGCCAGGTTCTGCCTCTCCGTGAAGAGCTCCTGGGGCTGGAGGAGACACCTGAGCATTCTCCTACTGAATCCTTCTTGGTCCAGGGAATTCAGGTGCCAAAACACATCTTGAGGCGTTGTTGACTTTCCTGGGAGGATTAGTATTGTGCCCTGGGGGATTTCACTGTGGATCTTGCCCTTGACAAGTGAGGACACAGCTCCAACCAGCCACTGGGCTGGTGGAGGGGTGAGGAATGTCCTCTGTCTAGACAGATGGCTCTGGCTCAGGAAGCAGGAGGTTTTGGGAACAGCTTCATCAGCTCCCTCAGGGCAGGGCTCAGGTGCACGCAACCCCTGCTATTTTCATACCCATGGCAGTGGGAGGCTTGTGACTCCCTCAGGCAGCCCAGCAGCAAGATGGACTGAGATGCTCCACAAGCAAGAGGACCCAGGGAAAGGAGCTGCACCCTTCCCACCTCTGTTGCATGCTTGGCCCCAGTCCCTGTTGCATCCCTCCAGCTTGGGAATGCTGGCAGCATGTTCTGGCTCCTCGCCGAGGATGTGTCTTGATGCTTTTTGTCTCCAAGGTGCCTTTGCTGTGCTCAGCCAGAGAAGTGGTGCCTAGAAGATGCATCTTTAATGTACGTGAGGAGCTGTCACTTAAAGGCTTGAATTGCAAAGCTGGTTATAGTGGCATAAAAAGGAGGAGGAGGTCAGGAAAGAAGGAAATCCAAGTTTTTTTGTCTGTGTGGTGCCCTGTGTGGCAGCTGGTGTGTGTCACACGTGGCTGAGCTGTGCACTGGAGAGGCAGGAGCAGAGTGTGGAGGAGCTGGTCTGTATCCCCTCACACCAGTTTTGTGGAGTTCCTCCTCCTGCCGTGACTCCCAGGCCGACGCCATTTCCTTCCACCTCCGGGAGCTCCAGAAGAGAAGAGTTTCGCTCAGGAAGTCAGAGCGGCTGTGTTATTTATAGAAGAATTATTTGTTTGGACGTGAATAACCTCGGTGTTCATTGGCAGCCAGTTGGAGGTCAGCTTCCCTGTCTGCTGCATTCCTGCACCTTTGCTGCCTGGGGAGACCCTCTTGGATCCCAGGGTGTTTTCCTGGGCTGGATCCCTTGCTCCCCATGTCTTTGCCCATCCTGGGGTACTCCTGCTCCCTCCTGGGGTGTTTCCTCTGCACTGACTGTCCCACACGTTCCCTGATGTTCCCTGATAGTGGTGCATTAGCTGGCACACAGCTCAGAAATCCTCTTTTAAAGCATCGCCCCATGTGTTTTGGGGATTTTGTCCCCCCCAAAAGTTGATAAAACTCCATTTTTCAGCACAGGCTTACGACAAAGACCCCAGCGTGTGTTTAGCTGCATCTTACTCATTTTGCTGGTTTCCCCATTTCAGCTCTGGAGTGAAATCATCCTTCAGCCTTTCACTAACGGAAACTTGGTTTTGGTGCCAAGATAGAGGCAGCAAAACCTGAAACTATTTTTCCAAAGCGCTGGAAACACTGTGCAGCTCCAGCGACCATAGGAAAGGCAGGATGGAAAGAGTCACATCAGGTTGGTTACCTCTGATCCCAGTTTTCCAGAGATAAGGTTTGAGTCCCCTGCATCGTTCTGCAATGAAACAGCTTTGGTTGTCTCTTTGCTATAAGGCTTTTTGTATTTAAACTGAAACATCTAATTTTGGCTGAGTGAAGGACCCTCAGAAGATGAATGGATTTCTTCTGCACATTTCCCCACACTCTTTTTCATTGTCAGAGCAATGGAAAGACTCCTTGGAGTAATGAGGAATCTAGCCCTTCATTCTCCTTTTCTTTTTTCCTTTTAAAATCAGGAGAGAGGGCTCATTCCTCCTGCTCAGCTGAGAGGCCACATGAAATAAAATCTCCCAGAGTGTGGTGTAAGGTTGGGTAATGTCGTGTGTAACACTGATTTGAGCGTCCCCTAACAGGCAAATCGAGAACAAAACGTTTCTTTATTGTCTTTTTTTTTTCTTTTTAAAGAGATGTGTGGTTTGTTTGTGGAGGATTTGGAAAATCCTCTGGAGCTCCTCTGCATGTATATGCAATCCTCAGGCATACTTGTCTGACTGTCCTAGCTGCTCAGTTAAAGGTCAAACTCTTGGAGGTTTCCCAACGTATATCGTCTACCGCGATTATTTTTTCCATATTAAAAAAAATACTTAATTTCTCAGTAATGTTTAATTATTTTCCAGTTTGTTTAAGCTCTTGTGGAGAGATCTGTGTTTGCACTGGTGAGCCAGAGCAGCATGTCCCACTGTAGCTGCCTCCAGCACTGGGGAAGGGCTTTTTTATTTTTTTTTTAAATTCCTTAAACACGATTTGAATCTCAAGTGCGACGGTCTGAGGAGGGGAAATACTGCACCAGAACATTTGCTTGTGGTTTTTGCTCTGCTCTCCCTTTCCCTGTGCGTGCCTGCAAGAGAGGGAGAGTGAGGGTTTGTGTGTGGAGGGACGGGGAGGCACCAGCCAAAATTTTCCAGCAGGGAGCTGCTGGGGCTTGGCACGCCTGATGTGCCGGCTCCTTGCTGGGATATTTAGAGGGAGGTGGAATAGCTCAAACTGGGATAACTGGGGTTTCTCAGCTCTCTCTGCCTTCCTTTTTGTATCCCCCTGCCTTTTCTTCTGACCCTCTCTCCCCCCATCACCTCCAGCTGATATGGAGTCTTCCTTGGTCCCAAGTGGTTTTGTTTGGGACAGATGAAAAGGCTGTCACTGTGGGATGGGGAAGGAGGTTCCTGTGAGGAAGAAGGGCATTAGCTCTGGGTGACCACCCCAGGGTGGATGGTGCTACACACAGTTTAACTCTGGCAAGGTTAAAGGAAGGGCTGCTTACCTAACTACCCCAAAGATTAATTAGAGCAGGGAGCAGAAGTCGAAGGAATGAACTTTCTAGGACTGACTCATCCACTTTGCTGCTCTCTGGCAGGGCAGAGTGGGTGGGGATGTCCCCGGAGATGTTCCCAAAGCTGACGGTGTCCTTGGACATGTAGCAATGGCTTCACCCCAGCCCAGTTTCCAGAGCTACAGTATCCGTGGTCAAATGGCCCTTTGGCTCCAGCAAACTTTGAGGGGCACAGCATCTATGCTGGGTCATGTTTGTGGTTGGAATTGATGATCTTAAAGATCTTTTCCAGCCTAAATAATTCTGTGATTCTATTGCACAGCCCTGGGAGAATCCAGGAAAGTCCTGTTCCTCTTTGTGGCACCAGTTTGGGTTTGGTGTCCAAAGGGAGGCAGAGGGTTTGCTGGCTTGACCCTTTGGGTAGTGCAGGGCTGGAGATCTCCCCTTGGCAGTTCCATGCCAGCTGCCTGTTCAAATTGGGCCATCTGCACCTAATTAGGGCAGGATTTTCTTCCAAGAAGCTTGTTCCTGAATGAACACTGTTGAAAGGTGTGTTCCTTATAGAAGTACTCGTTTCAGGTCCTCCCAGGCCGTCCCCAGGAAGAGAGATACCCCATCACCCACCCAGTTATTTCATCCTCATTTCATTCACTCACCCACTGGGCTACCCCAGCTCTCCCAGCCCCCTTCCTTTAACACCAAAAAAATGACAACATCAGCTATCCCCCCCCACCCCCAGCCCGATTTCCGTTGCTGTGCTTTCTAACTGGATAGCAGTGATGTACCCGCGAAGGAATGCCGGGAACCGCTGCCGTTCGGGATCTTCTCCCGGCCCACGGAAACTCCGCATTCTTGGGCCAGCTTGCGGCACGCCAGCGCATTCCTGCTCCATGAGGTGGAAGCAATACTGGTAGTGTGAGCTGTGATTTCTGAGGCTGGGGTGGGGAAGCGCCGCTTTAAAAAGCCTCTTAATTATATTCTTTCTCGGCAACGCATCAGCTCCGTTTTTAGCCCATTACGAACGCTGCGATTTCTCTCTTAAATCAGCCCATTTGCTGATTGACCCAGTTCTGCTTCTTTTACTTTTTTTGCCATTACAAAATGTTCTATTTTCAGGCGCTTCGCAGCCCTTGAAGAAGAAGGAGGGGGGATAAGGAACCCAGCCCTGTTTCATCCCCATCTCCTCGCTCGCCTGCCGATGGCGGGGTTCAGTTCTTCACCTGAAGCACACATACAAAGCAAGTCCCTGTGCAGCCTGGTTGTAGCTGCTGCTTTGGACTTCTCCCTAATTCCCTGTGCTGGCAGGATGTGTCCTGAGCTGTTCTGTTGCTGTGCTGCATCCATCCCTTGCTGGCACCCAGGGGCAAAACTCTGCTCTACGCTGACTGGGAGTCAGGAGCAGAAGGGTGCAGCTCCCATCACCCACTGTGCAGGAAAAAACAGAGATCCAGGGGTGGGGAGGAGATGTGGGGTTGCTCGTGGAGGCCATGAGGGGCTATACAAAACCTCAATCAAAGGAGAAGAGATAAATTGAATTTGCCAGGTGGGTGCAGAGGTGGGAGTGAGCTTTTCACCACTCTGTGGATTTCTCGCAAGGATTTTTTCTGGGCAAGCATTTGAATGGGCTGCCCAGGGCAATGGTGGAGTCCCCATCCCTGGAGGGATTTAAAGTGGATGTGGCACTTGGGGACATGGGGTAGTGGTGGACTTGGCAATGTTGATGGAACTGTTCCATTCAATCTTAGAGGGCTTTCCAACCTAAATGATTCTGTTAATCATCAAGCCCCCAGCAGGGAAGAATGGGAGTGCTCTTCCCTTCACATCTTTTAATAAATTCCCTTGCAGCAATCCCAGGCTTAGGAGAGATTTGGCTGCAGGTTGGCAGAGGACCAGCTGCTGGAGACACTAAACTGGAGAGTGACAGACCTGCTGGTTTGTGATCAATACAATGGGTGTTGTTTACCTTAATTCCTCCCCTTATCCTTAGACCTGTAATCCTGAGCCCTGTTGGGCACAGCAGCGACTCACTCTCATTTAAGTGCTGATGAACTTGAGTGGAAAGTTGATTGGTCTGGTTTGCATATTAAGCAGCAATTCCTTGGAGGAAGATGTAAGATGTGGCCATTTCCTAGAATTCGGGAAGTTGGTGTCTCTGGACAGGGATAACACAGTGAGTAAAAGATGTGCTGCCTGGAGGATAAATCTGTGTTACTTCCTGTCAGCAGGCAGTGCACCAGGGAGAAGTACTTGTGGCAGCCTGCATTTGGGGGAATGATTAAGGAAGTTCAGTCATTTATTTTATCCAGGAGGACACAAGGAATTGATCCATCCATATATAAATACTGACATGGGTGCTCTCAGCAGAGGGCAGTAGCCATTTCTAGAAACTCAGAAGGTTGGAAATGGATGCTGAGGACATTCAGACTGGAGATGGGATGTGGGTTTTTAGCCTGTGGTGTGATTAACCTTTGCAGCAGCTTGTGAGGGACTTGGGTGACTCTGCATGGAGTTCAGTTCAGGAATTTCAGCTTCCCATGGGGTACCTGGTGGAGATGCTGCAGGCCAAGGTGCAGGGCTCCCGAAATGTAAAATTCTCTTTCCTAATGCAGTCAATTGGAGTAAATGACCACAGTCCAGCCCGTTCTGACCCTCTCACTGATGAATCTGTGAATAGTCTCGGAGTAAGGAGGGATTATGGGTTTATTTCTCATAGCTTCATCTCTCCCTGGACCTGCCGTGTTTCTTCCCTGGGCTCCAGCCTTGTCTCAGAATGCACATTCTGAAAATGCCAATCCCTTCTGGGGAGAAGACAGGATGTTCCAGCCTCGTGGCAGGCCCTTAGGTTACCTGGCAGTGGCTGTGATCTCTCTTTACTTCTTCCCTGTGAAGTTCCCTTTATGCAGTGCCTGGAGGAACCTTTCTTGGCGCTCTGAACTCAGCTGTGCTTGTTGTAGACAAGTCACGCTCTTTTCCCTCCCTGTGCTGCAAAAGCAGATCAATAACTGGGCTTTCAGTAGGGGTTTTGATCCCTTCAGCCAGGGAGGACACTCAGAGTAAAAGGTTTCACAGGAATCATAGAATCACAATTGTTGAGATTGGAAAAACCCTCCGAGATCATTGAGTCCAACCATTCCCTCAGCACTGCCAAGGCCACCACTAACCTTTGTCCCCAAGTGCCACAGCCACCTGGCAGTGATGCTCGAGGAGTCTGTCCCACTGCTAGTCCTGGAAGCAGCAGGCTCACCCAGTGCTGCTGGCACCACTGTCATTCCCTAGGGATTGCCATTCCTTAGGGTTTGCCCCATGTGGATTGATGGCTGGAGCCAAGCACGTTGACTCATCTCACAGGGTTAATCTTTCGCTGTTGCAGCCTTTGGGAGGTGTGAAAAGATAAAACAAAGAAAATCCTGTCAGAATGGCTCCATCCATCCCCCCTTCCCGGGCTATTCCTGGCCTGCCTGTGATACCAGAGTGTATTTTTAGAGCCGTGGTCATGTGTTTGCTGTATCTGATGTGCTGTGCCTCCTGCCCGCCTGGTCACAGGGGTGTGGGCTTCACTGACAGGTTCCTGTCCCTGGTTGTGGATGGCTGGTTTAAAAAAGTTAAAAAATAAAACCTTAAAGGGCTCTTAGCAACCTGTTGGGCTTTTAATTGACCTGTGATGGCAGAAAAATCCCATTGTAATGATGCATCCTGTAGTAATGTAGTGTAAGCATACAGTGCAATACATATGCTCTGTCTTGTAGATCGTCAGAATTATCTTTTCTTGCAAAACCAGTGTATTTATCCAAATCCATACCTGTAGAATCAGAGTTTAAGTTGGAAAAGACCTTTAGGATCATCAAGTCCAACTGCTGCCGTAGGCAATCAACACACTGTAAAATATTCACCTTTAGGTCACAAGTTGTCAGCTATTTCCTGTGCATGTGTGGACTTAAAAAACTGGAAAACAGGTCCTGCAGCTATTGAGAGGAATCTAAACTGTGCAACTTTACCAGTTCATAAAGAATCTTGGTACCCAAATTTCAATAGACCAATTATCAAAATGGGTAACATTGTAAAATATTATATATGTGTGTGTATATATATATTTATTTATATATATGCCCTGATTCCTCTCCTCTTGAATATATGAAATCACTGGGATGGACACCCTATTTTCTCCACGTAGAGTCTTACCTGCAGCTGCTCTCTTACCTGTGCACACATGGAGATCTTAAGGGCCAGGGCAGTGAGATACAATGAGCATGTCAATAGAATGGCTATAAACCAGAATATATCTGCTCAGAGTGATGGAAAATCATTCACAAATCACCAGGGGTCACACAGTGCTGCCCTAGACAGGCTTCCTGTATGCCAGACAGATAGGCAGGAGTAGGATCTTTGCTCAGGAATAAGAAATGAAAAGACAGCACCCCAACCTTTGAGTTCTAACTCTTCTAAATCACATTCATATTGACTTGTTTAAAACATGATGCAGGCAAAATCTGTTTCTCAAGAGTGACTTATGCTGGAGTTAAAAAACAGAAAGCAAATTTTGTCTGCCAGCCAAGGAAAACTTGGATTGGCTATTAAACCTAGGATTTTGTTGGCTAGCATTGTATCTGATTACATGAAAGTGTGGGAGCTAATGCTTTCTAAAGCTATTTTTCCAGCCTTTCAGATGCTCGGTATATCACCTACTGTAGCTGTTGAGCAAGGCTTCCCTCCCTGCCAGCTCTGCACCTTCCAATCAAATGCCTCGTGCCTTAGGAATCTCAGGGAAAGCACTTTTTGTCCTACTTGTTTGTTTTTCAGTAAATATTGCTGTCTGTGTTGTTCTAGACAAGGGATCTTTAAAACAATTTCGCTGAACTGCAAAGGAGGGGGGAGAAACTTGTTGACTGTAAACTCCAACTAGCTTCAGCTGCCAGAGGTGAGAAAGTGTCCCAGCAGGTGTGAATTATCCTGTTTTTGCTGAACAATAGGGAGCTGGAGCCAGAGCTGGAGCCACAGTCCAGCTCAGCTGAGGAGGATCTGTGCTCCTCTTGCATGGAGTGGAGCTTGACTTCACCTTTGCAGAAATCCATGGGAAAATGTACAGACATTGTTTAGCTTGGAGAAGAGATGGTGTGAGGGAGACCTTAGAGCCCCTTCCAGGGACTGAAGAGGCTCCAGAAGAGCTGGAGGGGGACTGGGGACAAGGGATGGAGGGACAGGACACAGGGAATGGCTTCCCACTGCCAGAGGGCAGGGAGAGATGGGATAGTGGGAAGAAATTCCTGACTGTGAGTGTGATGAGGCCCTGGCACAGTTTGTCCAGAGCAGCTCTGGATGCCCATCCTTGTAAGTGTTCCAGGCCAGGTTGGACAAGGCTTGGAGCAACCTGGGATGGTGGAAAGTGTCCCTGCCTGTGGTAGGGGGTTGAAATGAGATGTTCTTTTAAGGTTCCTTCCAACCCAAACTATTCTGGGATTCTTCCTCCCTTGCTCTGTAAGGAGGGTATCAAGGAGAGATGTGTGCAGGGCCCTCAAGAGGAATAAGACAAGCAGATGTCCTTTGAACTAGTTAACTTTGAATTGTCTGAATTAATGTTTTTATCCCTATACTGTTTATAAACTTACTGAAAATATCTCCTATATAGACCCCTGTAAAGAGCATCGAAATGACTTCTCTGTCTTTCTGCTCTGGTGCTGTTGGGCCATTTTGGATACATTTGTCTTCTCTGCTCTTAAACTCTTCCTATGAAAAAGCTTCTCCTGGCTGCTTGGTCCAGCACTTTGGATCCCTTATTGCAAACAAATTTGCCCTGATGTATGAAACCAATGCTCCTTCCACCATTTTGCCCTGAGCCCTCCTTATTTTCTGTAAGCCAACCTGCCATTGCAAGAGAAGGGAAAGTCCCTGGGAGCTGTGGTTTCTGCAGGACACCTGGGGCTGTGGGTGGGAGAGCGAGGGAGCTGGACTTCCCTACCTGAACTGGAAATAATTCTGTGGGAGCTCTGAATTTCTCTCCCATACTGAAATAATTGCCTTTCTGTCCTGTGTGATAACACACTTGGCGACAGGGAGGTCTGGGCCAAAGCAAAGGTGTTGTTTTGCTGCAGTGCTGCAGTGAGGATGATGAAGGTCTGTGACACACTTTGCTGCAGGTCACCAGCGTTCAGGTGGCTGAGATGGTGATAGCTGGGGAGGATGAGCAAACTTGGGGTTGATACTTTGAACATGCTGTTTATTTTGGGAAATTCAACAACAAGCCAAGGATGTTTGATTATCCAGTTTATCCCCTGGGCTAGGATTTGTTGATGGAATACAGGTTTCATCAAGGAGATGCTACAGGCAAAACCTGAGATCAAAAGCAAGTTCCTGAATGCTGGTTGCTGAGGATCTGTGTGTTTTCATACAGTGACAGAGGTATTTGCTGCCTGCTTCCCTGCCTGTCTTCTGCCAGCACTGAGGGTTTTCTTGAGCTCTGAACATGCAGGTGATGTGATTCTCTGAGATGGAGTGGGGTTGGTGGTGGGTTTCTCTTGGTGTTGAACCAGTCTGGTTTTGGGCAATGCAAGGCAGTGTTGTCCAGCTCCATATCTCCAGAGCTCTGTGATCAGGGTGGGGTCTGTGTGTTCTGCACTGAGAGGGGAACACTGACCTGGTTGTCTTGCCTTGGATGTTCCTAAAAAAGTGGTCAATCAGATGGGTCCTGTCTCCCCACATCACCTCATCGGGCACTGCACTATCATAAGATAAATGTTTTTTAGGGTGTGCAGACAGAATCAGGGCTCTGGTTCAAATGTGCAGCAAGGTTGACTTTCCTGTTGTTGGCTCTTGGGGGAGGCCTTGGTGCCTGTTGATGTTGGAGTTTCATGGGAGTTGCTGCCCACAGCTTTGATCCCTGTAGCTGGCTGCAATCACCTCCCCAGAGCTTGGGGTTTTTTGCTTTCCCTTTAAGGCCTCACCCCGTGTGCTGTGAAGGTGCCCAGGGCATGACAGTAGCCACAAAGCTTGTGAAACAGGCTAGGAAGAAATGACAAACACGTCCTTACTCAGCATCACACGTTGGCTGATCAGATGCTACTGCTCGTGTCAGCAGCCTCAGCTTCTCATAGAACTTTGGGGAAATTTGCCTGGCAAGATACCCAGAGAGTCCCCAGCATCAGATGGTAGCAAAGGTCAGGCATTGTCACAGGCTGCCCACGGCAGTGGTGGAGTCCCCATTCCTCGAGGGATTTAGAAGATGTGTGGGTGTGGCACTTGAGGACAGGGTTTCATGGTGGCCTTGTCAGTGCTGGATTAATGGCTGGACTGAATCTTAAAGATCTTTTCAAAGCTAAATGATCCTTTAGGAGCAGGCTGGAAGATAAACCCCCCTGTGAAGGGCTAGGAGACTTCTGGGGACAAACAGCATAGAGAAGTCCCAGCCTCATTCACCTGGGTAATCCCAGAGGAGCTAAATTGTCCTGTTCAGGAGAAGGAGGTGGGTCTGGGTCTCCTCATTCCACCTGGAGCAGCCCACTTTGCAGGGCACTGCTATGGCATAGGCACTGCAAAAGTGCTCTGCTGTTACTGATGAATAATGCAGGAATGCTGGGCAAGGAGTACATGTATGGGAAAGATTTGGAAAGATGTTTAGAAGCAAAGATGCTTCATTAATCTCCCTGAGTAATGCCAAGCCATAAATTATATTGGTAATAGACATATCTACGTAATGAAATGTAGCTTTGCTTGGTCTTTACATGAAGAGAGGTTGAAAGCCACTGTGGTTTCAGTCAGTCCCATCATCTGTTAGAAATTGTGTGCTGAGAGTCAGGGACAGAAGGACTCAACTGTGTCCAGAGCCACCTTTGTGTCCTGCCACATCATGGCTTGTGCCTCTTCCACAGCATCATGGAAAATCAAAATCAAACAAGACAAAGGTTAAAAAAATGGCTGAGACTTGCAGGGAGCTTGCCTTGTTTCCAGCATCCAAAAATATTAAAACCAGCAGCCTGTGAAGTGCAGACCACAGCAGAATTTAGAGGCTGTGGTGGGAGCATCCAGGAAACTGGGTTTGTATGGTAAGGCCACGGGTCTGTAACCCAGTAATCCCCAGAACTGGGAGAGCTGGGAGTGGGTTTGCACTGCAGTGTGGTGAAGTTGTTTGGCCAGGCTGGAGACACAGACTTTTTATTTTAAGAGCTGGGGAGAAGGAAAACCTCCTTGAATGTAAACTTTGCACAGAGCACAGCAGCTGCTGGGGCTTTGGGTACCTCTGATTCCATGAATTTACCCAGAAAGTGCCTCAAACAAAAGAAAATGGTAGAAGTGTTTACAGAGGTTGGGTGGTTTTGTTTACCTCCAACGTTTGAATGTTGTTTTCCTCCCTCAAAGCCCAAACTATCCATGTCCCCTTGCCACATTTGCAGTTCCTCACCTTAGATGGGTGATTTTCAGTCCATAGCTGGGAGGGTTGAGTTGCTGCAGGAGCTATTTTGGCTGATGGACACCCATGTTAACCTGGGCAGGGAGGCTGCTTCCCAGTCCCAGCAGCCATGAATCCCAGTGAAACACCAGGGTGGGTGGCACCATGGTCAGCAATCCATGGCCCCTCCTGGATGTCACCCACCTGGAGGCAGATCTGAGTCACAGGGAGATGATTCTCCACTGCCTCATTGGGCTGTTCCTTGCACCAGTGATAGCTGGGCTGGTTGGGGGTGGGGAGATGGTTTTTTAACCCAAATCTGATTTGTTTGGTGTAGTGGAAAATCACTGGGATACAGAGCAGTGGGAAATGTCAACCTCCATGTCAAGGAGGACAGCAGGGCTGGAAGAGCTCTGACCTTGCCACTCATCTTCCACTGACGAGGTGTCCTGCCACTCCTCCTAAAGGTGCAGAAAGCTTTAAACTCCTGTCAAAAGTACTTGATAGAGAGGAAAGGCCAAGCTGGGGATAAAGGGAATGCTGGCAAGCTCCAGCCTTCCAGCTACATGGCTTTTTCAGTGGGATCTGTCCATCTCTGTCATCTCCTGCAAGGAGGAATCCTCACTGTTTATGCTGAGCTCTTGGTGTGGTGGCAGAGAAAAGACACTTGAAAGTCTTGCAGGGAGTGAAAGTCCTCTGGGATGCTGGGAGAAAAGAAATAATACTCTATTTTATTCTATTCTACTATGTTCTAGTCTGTTCTACTCCACTCTATCTTGCATTCATCATCCTGATCCCATCCAGGTTGGCGTCAGTGGCACAGGCAGGCACCGTGTGACACTGAGGTGCAGGACAGGGACAGCAGGCAGTGCCAACATTGTGGTTCAGGCAGCTCCCTGGCAGCTGCATCCCAGGGAGAGCAGCGAGACACTTCTCCCAGCCTTTGTGCTGCTGCCCCGGGAGCTGATCAGGTTTCACCCCGAAATAACTTCCTTCTGCAAACAGTGGTGGCCATTATAAGGTCTGAAAGCTGAGCATGGCCTCACATTGGTTACTTTATCAAGCTAGGAATTTACTGCATCTCTGATCTCTCCCCTAAAACTGTTTTCCAGTTTCTCCCAGGGGTGTGTGGTGTGAGTGGGAAGCCAGGGCTTCTCACCACCTTCCCCAGCTCCTCCCTGTGCTGCTGGGAGCTGGTCCTGCTGAAGCTGGGGCTCTTTCATGCTCTGAACCAATTGTCAGCATCTGATGGAGAAGCATCTCTGGGAATAACACTCCCTGCTGCTGGGTTTCCATATAAAACCCTCAGTGTTTACTTTGCAGCTTTCCTTGTCACACTGCTTCACGCTGAGAGTTGCAGTTTGTTGTCCAGTGTCTGTATGTGCTTATTCCACAGCAGCAAAGGGGCTGTGGAAAGTGGCAGGGCAGGGAATTTGTTCCTGGTGTCCAATTTTCTGCCTTTAACAAGTTCCTTGCTGGGTTTTTGCTTGTAAAGTAGCCCAGAGGAGGAGCAGAGGCTTTGCAAGCATTACCTGTGTGAGTGCCTGTCTTTAAAGGATTGCAGAGACCTGCAGCCTCCAATTTCCCTTCCTAATACCAGGAGGAGACACAGTGGGAAGGTGGAGGAGGCAGAGAATAACTCAGAGTTGTGTAAAACCCCAAATCCTGAAGTTTTCCCTCACGCTGCACAAAGAGAATTGGAAACCTGTAGTGCCTGAGCAATTGCTGGAATCCTTTTGAGCTGGGAGCTTCACTTTTCCTGTGGGAAACTGGGATGTAGACCAGAACTCCCCCTGCCATGGAGGTTGCAGACACAGCACTGACTGGGGTGCTGCTGTTGCTGTATAATGACATAGTAGAGCCTTTCTCAGGCTCTTCTATGCTGGGTGGGTGCAGTTTGCACCTCTCCAGACAGAGTCCAACTTGCTGGAGGTATTCAGCAATCAGGTCTTTCTGTAGGATTTGTCTGCAGCAGAGCCCAGCTGCATGGAATTGCATGAGGATGAAATGGAATGAAATAGAATAGAACAGAGCAGAACAGATTATTTCAGTTGGAAGGACAAGGAGTATTGGCTTTAAAGTAAAAGAGGTTTGGATTAGGTATTAGGAAGAATTTCTTCATAATGAGTGTGATGAGGCCCTGGGATGGCTTGCCTAGATAGGCTGTGGCTGCCCCATCCCTGGAAGTGTCCAAGGCCATGTTGGACAGGGTTAGGAGCAACCTGCTCTAGTGGAAGGTGTCCCTGCCCATCACAGGGGCTTGGAACTAGATGATCTTTTATGTCCCTTCCAACCCAAAACAGTCTGTGATTCTGTGATTTCTCTACCAAATCAGTGGTCAAACACTGAGACAGGCTTCCCAGAGAGGTGGCTGGTGCCCCAAACTTGTCAATGTTGAAAAGGCATTTAGACAATGCATTGTCTAAAATGGAAATTAAATTTCGATCATCCCTTAGTGGATCAGGCTGTTGGACCCCAGGCACTGTTGTGTATCTCTCCAAATTTACTGGATTTCTGCACATTTATTGCTGTGTTGCTGTTGATCAGATCTGAGCCACTTGAGGCTCCAATTAGCTGGAATCAGTAGCCTGGAGGGTAAGAGAGAGGTCATCAGCTTCCAAAATCCTGTCACTCATCCTGTTCATCTCTCCTGAGTAGTGGGGATGAAATCCTCCTGTGTGAGTAACTGCAACATGTTGCTGCTGTTCAGAGGCAAACAAGATGCAGGGAAGGGAATTTCCTTCTGCAGGGAGGTCTGTTCCTCCCTCTCACTTTCTCCACAAAAATACGAGGTTTTAATTTTGTTGAAAGTTTATTCCCAAATATTATGGAATTTGGTCAAGAAAATGAAATCTCACATTCTCTTTGTGGCTTTTTTCATAGCTGAAAATAGACATTTTAGGCAAACAAGGGGAGGAGGAAGATTTTGGTTTGAGTGCAAACTTGCATTAGTGGTGAAAACTTTTTGTGTTTCAGGCACTAAGAAGTGTCAAATTCATCATTGCTCAGAGCTGGGACAGGAGTTGGGCTCCTCAGTGTAATTTTGGTGCCTTTGATGGGCATCAGCAGTTATGGGAGAGGAACCAGGCATGGCCAAACCACCCAGCCAGACAGCAGGAGGTGTAATCTTTGTCCTTTAAGTTCAGTGTCCACATTGACACATGTCATGTGTTCTCCGTGGAAAGGGATGATGGAAACCTTCCCAGTGAAAAAGCTGTGAACTCAGACACATCGTTTTAGCCCCCCCAGATGAATCCTTGGAGCTCCTGGGATGTTTTTGTGAAATATCAATAAAAATTGGGTGAACAGTGGTTTTATTCGGAAGGAACAATGTCGTTCTTTGTTTTGAGGTCCTGCAGCACTTCGTGGGTAGATGAGAAACAAAATACAAGGCTGGTTATAAAGGAAGGACAAGCCAACTGCTGCGGGTAGCACTTCAACTCAGTGACTCCCACAGGGAAAGGTGAATTACCCAGGGAAAGGTGTGTTTCAACCCGGTGTTTCTGCTTTATGAGTGCTTGTACAGCTGGGAAAGACACAGGGAGTCAGCAGAGTGTTGCTGCTCTGGTACAAGCTGGGGAGAGTCAGCTCTTTGTGTCACTTTTTTGTGGGGGTTTCCCAGAAAAGAAGAGTTTCACTTTGCTTTGAATGTCTCTGTTGTAGATGCACAGATTTTCCCGTACTCCCTGACTCAGCCCCAGCTCTCCCCTCCCTCCTCTTTGACGTTGGCACTTCAGGGCAGGATCAAAGCGGGTGAAATTAGAAAGTCTCCTCCTCACGGTGACTCATCACTGGCTTTGGTCAAGTGCTTTGCTCTGGGTGATATGAGCAGCAGAAAGGGGAAGGGAGGGATGTCTGCATCCCCTAATTCCTCCTGGGAATTCACCCCAGCGTGGGGGTGAAGCTGCTTGTCCTCACTTCACAGCCCAGCTAGTGTAGTTTTCTGTTCATCGTACCTTACAGCCAAAGCAAAATGGGTCAGTTTTTACCCAGGCAGGAAATCTTGTCAAATCTGAGATCTGATTAGATCCATTAAATTACTTTTTCTTTCATTTACTGCAGAGAATTTGAAGCAATGAGCAACCAGGTGTTTCCCCAGGCTCCCGCAGGGCAGAGAGTTGAGGCCAGCCAAAGCCAGGGCTTGATTTTAACACCTCAGGCATTGCACAGAAATTTTCTTCTTTGAAGTCCTGGGTGTGTTTTCCCTGTGAGGAGCTTGGTAGCATAACAGGCTCTTGGTCTTCAGCGTGTGGGGTGCATGCAGTGAGGGGGGCTCCCCTGTATGGATGTTCTCTGGTGTCTAACACTGATTTCCAGCAATGAGCTCCATGTCCTGTAACTCCTGGAGGTTCATAACAGAGCTGAGAACTGGGTCAAACCTGAGACTGAACCACAACCTTCCTCATCTTTAGGAAAAATAATTTTCGTAGAGATGCACAAGCTTTGCACAACCTGGATTTGTACAAAGAAGTCAATTGGTCCTGGAAGAGCTTACCTGGAACCATTTTTCCCACCTGTCTCAGATGCTTGGGAAAATCTTAAAAAGAAGGAAAATTAGTGATTTTGTTGCTGGTAGATGCATAGATTCAGCCTGTTAGCTCACCTTGCCTTGTGGTCCTCCCAAGCAGTTTGGGATGCCTTGAGCTGGGACATGGAGGAGAATACACATTTATCCCAGGACTTGGATCCAAAATCCATCCCAAAAGGTGGGCTGAGCCCCTGGCATGGCGGGGTTGCCCATGGCCTTGCTGTGATCTCAGGGCTTACCCATGTGCAGCTTTGGCTCGGAGTATCCATATGGTCACCCCAGCCAGGAGCGTTTTTTGCAGCATTTTTATGCAGTGTTTTGCTAATTACTGTTTTCCATAATTGTGACAGTGACTTTCATTCATAGCACTTAGATGTGTATAAAAGCAAAACTTTCCTCAAAACTCCCTTCTTCTCCAGGCATTGCTTAATACATGGAAATTACATTATTGGACAGTGTGGTTTCAGCATTTATTTTTATTTTTACCATTTCCATGTCTGCTGTGGGAAAGGAAGCAGCAGTAGCAGTTCCTCGGCATCCAAAGATAGGAACCACTTTGTTTTAGCTTTACTTTGGCCATGTTGAATTCTGCTGAGCACGTCTTGGCCGAGCTCCAGGACGCTGGACCAAGCCCACCGCATTCAGAGAGAAGTGAATAATTACTACTTTGTGGTGGCAACACGGGGAGGAAGGAAAAAAGTGTTTGCAAAGTGCTTTGAAGATAATGACACCCCCAATTTGACGAGTGACAGCGGCGCAGAACATCCTCTAGATAGCTCATTAATGCCCAGTGATTAGAGGACCAGACAAGGAGCACTGTTCCCAACAGTGCCTGGTTTGGACTTCCTTTAAGGAGGGAGCGGTGAAAGGGAGGGCTTAGCCAAAAATAAACGAGCATCTCAAAGGCAGATGGTCCTATTCACAGACCTAAAATTACACCAGCGGAGGGCCAGGCAGGATGAAAGGAATTAGCATCTGGTGGCGAAGGGAGGGCAGTGTCACTGAGGGTGGGTGACCAGATGGCCTGGGCGCAGTCGGGTGTCCT
The DNA here is from genome assembly GCA_024500445.1 of Entomyzon cyanotis. Classification (NCBI taxonomy): domain Eukaryota; kingdom Metazoa; phylum Chordata; class Aves; order Passeriformes; family Meliphagidae; genus Entomyzon; species Entomyzon cyanotis. Next base: position 2,992,585 of record JAKEPQ010001030.1, read on the forward strand.
CCTGCAGGCAGTTGCAGCCTTCCCCACTTGCAGATCTCGATATATTATTTTTAAAGGGTTTTTTTATTCCTGGGGAGGTGCAGATTCCTCCGGAGCAAATGTAGGCTCACTGGCAGGAGGCTCAAGTCTCCCAGTTCCCTTTTATGGACCTGTTCACACCCTGCTCCTGCAGCCACTGCAGGCCAGAGTGAGCGAGTGCTGAGAAGCCTTCAGCTCAGGCTGGAATCTCCCAAAAGCACAGCACTGTGGATCATCCCAGGGACAGGCACATCCACCCCAAAGGGGAGGAAGTCCAGAAAGGTTCAAGCACCCAGTTTCCTAATAAATGTGAAGCTGATCCCCTAATTTCTCCTGGTGAGAGAGGATTCACTTCCTAGCTGAAGTCAGGTGCAGTGAGCTGCTGGTTGTGGCCACTCCGGATGCTTGCAGTACTGTCCTGCATCCTGGGCAGATGATGGAGTCACAGACTGGTTTTGGGTTGGAAGGGACCTTAAAGACCATCCAGTTCCAGCCCTGCTGTGGCAGGGACACCTTCCTCTAGACCTCAGGTTGCTCCAAGGCCTCTCCAACCTGGCCTGGAACACCTCCAGGGACAGGGCAGCCACAGCTTCTGTGGGCACTCTGTGCCAGGGCCTCACCACCCTCACAGGGAAGAATTTGTTACCAATATCCCATCTCTCCCTGCCCTCAGGCAGTGGGAAGCCATTCCCACTTGTCCTGTCAGTGCAGGCCCTTATCCCAAGTCCCTCTCCAGCTCTCTTGGATCCCTTTTAGGCACTGGAAGAGGCTCTAAGGTCTCCCTGGAGCCTTCTCTTCTCTAGGTGAACACCCCCAGCTCTCCCAGCCTGGCTTCAGAGCGGAGGAGCTCTAGCTCTTGGAGAATCTCCGTGGCTCCTCTGGACTCACTTCAGCAGCTGCATGTCCTTCCTATGTTGGGGGTCCCAGATCTGGATGCCAGACTCCAGGTGAGATCTCACCAGAGCAGGTCAGAGGGATGATGCTCACCAGGTGATCTCCAGAGCAGCATTTTGGGGGGTGCAGAGGTCCCACCTCTTGTTTTCAGGTTTCTTTTCCCTTCTTAGCTGGAGCACCAAAAGCCTTTTGAGAGCTGTGCTGTGACTCCCGATACAGGTTAAAATTACCTTTTTTAGTTTGTCCTTCCCCCTTGCATTCTTATTTTTAGCTTGCAGGAGGGCAGTGACCTGGCTCATGGCACAGTCCCACGGAAGGGTTGTGTTGAAGGGGAAGGATGCAGAGCCTGCTGCTCATGCTGGCATAAGGGGAACCCCTGGCACCCCATTCCCTGCGGGTTGCTCCAAGTGCATTCCTATAACATGACTTCAGACAGCATTTGAAAACTCCTAAGGTTTAAAGCACTGCTGCAATGCAAGAGAAAACCTGAGAAGTGAGATTTAAATCCCTCCCCACATATACGGGGGATTTGGGGAGGGACTGGATTGAGTCCAGAGTTTCTCAATGTTAATTCTCCAATATCTCAGCCCATCCTGCAAAGGCTGGGACAGAAATCTCTGGAAGAAGCCCATGTCTGATGGGGGTTCGGCTTGCTACGTAGCCACATTTATTTTTATTTTACTTTTGAGCTGGTATTCCAGGAAAGCCCATTAAAAGCTGGCAGGCTGCTGGTGGGGAGCAGCTTGCCGGAGCCGAGCGCCGACGTGTGATGCCGGAGGAGCCACGGCGAGGCTCGGGGATGACTGCTGGTGCGAGGTGTCGGTGCAAAGGAGGGGAAAAGGGGGATGTTCTCACTCCGCTGAACTTCCTTCCTTTGTGTTTCCTATTAAGCCGAGGGAACCGCGCTGATGTGGCTGCTTTTGCAGCCTTCCAAGCTCCCATTTAATTGTGGATGATTTCATCCCGGCCTTTTTTATGCTGAAGCCAGTGGCCTGCATCATGCAGCAGTGAATTTAGGCAGATTTTATTTGCATGTGAGTCATTGAGCTTTTCCAGCTGAATGTCACCAACTTGGAATTTTTGTCTGATTTTGTTGTTGTTTTTGTCTCTTGGTGTTTTTCCACCGGTCTTTTCTCCCTGCCCTTCGCTGCCTGCACCCCCTCGTCCCTCTGCAGCCACCCCCCAGAAAAAATAGGAAAAGACTAAATGGGAGTTTGAGTTGGCAGTGCAAAAGGACGGGATTAGGAATGCTCGGGGAGAGGGGGGGAAAAAGGATGCTTTATGTCGCTGGGAGGGAAGGAGCAGAGCCAAGTCAAATTGAGGGCTCTAATTTGGGAGCGGTGTTATTACAGGTCAGAGGGAGTCAGTTACTGGCTAAATTGGGAGAGCTGTCACATGCCAGGGCTGGAAATGCTGCTCACATGGCTGGGGCACACAGGCTTCTGGGCAACTCGGTTTGATTTTGTTGACTACGCTTAAAAAATAAAAAAATAAAAAAAACCCCCTTGTTTATTTTCCCTCAAATATAGGCTCCGTAGCAGTGTCCCTCTGCCTCTACTGCTGGCTCATCCTGGCCCTCGCTGCCCTTTGCACAGAGAAGTTTATAAATAGAGCAACTCCTCCATTATGTGCAGCTTCAGTCTCTTTATTTTTATACTGGAATCTGTTCAATGATTAACAGTTTAAACCATGTGCTGTATATCAATACCTTACATACCCTTCATAACTTATTTTTAGTAGTATTTTCCCCCCTTCTAAATCCTTTATCCATTTTAGGCAACACCGTTATGACATTCAGATAATTTTTTATATATTTATTTTAGCCTTTGAAGGGACTTATCTGCATTTCAATTAAGCTTTTGGTAAAAGCCTTTTTGCAATTGAAATGAAGAAGTCAGAGGAGTATTTCCTCCGTGCCTGTGGTTGTGCCTGTAGTCTCCTCACTGAAAGTCAGGAAGATTTGGGTGTTTTTAGGGATTAGGCTCAAAGAAGAGATACCGAAATTGCTTGTTTTATTTCTTTGGCTTCCTGCATCCTAGGAAATTCCACTGGAAATCTGGATTTGAGGGCATGTGGAGGCATGTGAGCAATATAACCCTGGTGGAAGTGAAAGTAGGCAGTGAACTCATTTCCCACCTGTACCCCAGGTCCCAGAAGCAGCAAAACCAGCAGTGTTTTCCTGTGGCTGAGCTAATGGGCTCCAGGGAGTCAGGATTTGACTTCTGGAAGCAATCTGCAGCCCCTGTTTAATTATGCTTTTAATCCTTGCTGACCCATCCCATTGCCGTGGCCAGGCTCTGCAGGCTGGCTGAGCTCAGCTGGCTTTGCACAGCAGCCAACAAAAGCCACTTGACCCAGGATGTCGCCGGGATATCTTTGTCCATCAGACCTGGCTGGCTGCTCTGACATTCCTGTCCCATGGCTGCATGCACAAGGGCTGATGGATTCTCCTCTGCTGTCCACAAGGGACATCGTTTTGGTGTCATTTCTGCTGTGAGAGCCTCCTCCACCCACCCATGGATGGTGCTCCTGCTTTCTCCTGCTCTCCTGCCCCAGTGAACAGAGGTGGAACACCTCACCTGACAGTGTCCACAGTGTTGATGGGACTTTTGCACCTTTGCACGCTCTCAGTGGGACTCTGGCACTATTTTCCTGCACTTCCCAAAGCCCACCCTCCCGATCTGAGGTTTGGGAGCAGGATGCCTGTGATGCCCAGGGGTTTGGCTGCTCCAGTGAGGACAGGGAAACCAGCGCTGGGCGTCCTTGTCCAGTGTCAGGTTGGCTTCACTCTTCAGTATAGCTCTCATAGGAGGTTGGTTGGTTGGTTTGTCTACCAAGCACCTGTCCTCCTCTTGGCCTTGGGTGAGAAGCAGGAGGTGGTACCTGATCCTTGCTGGTGCCCCCTCTGGCTCTGAGCTCTCATTTCTGGCACTGAATGATTTCTCACATTTCTCTGTCAGAGCACTGAGCACTTGTTGGATTTTTACTCTCGTTTCCCACCCGTTGGCGCTGCTGCCATCAGTGTAGACATCACTTCACACTGGCTGGACTGTGGCTTGTGTAATCAGTGAAGCAAATTCCTCTTTCCCAAGGTGTTCTCCGTGCCAGTGCTGGCCACATTGTGTTGAGAAGCTCGAATACCATCATTCATGTAGTGTAGATTCCCTTGGCACCCATGGGGCTTTTGACAAGGTTTCCCAGCGTGTCATCTTTGCTCTGAGTCAGTGAAATGCTCTCAGCATTGGAAATCTCTGCACTAAATTAAAGTCCTGTTGCTAGGGAGTGTTGTGATAATACAGGGTATTATGCTCTGTAGCAAAAGTGTGCGACAGTTCAGTCTAGAAAACAAATCCATAAAACCTCCCGTCGGATGCACAGTGTGAGAATCGAGTACTTCAGCTCAGTATTAAATATGTCATAGAAAAAGGCTCCCGCTCCTCCTGAATTTCCTGAAAGTCTGCTTTGGGCTGAAGACTGTAGTGGCTGGAGCCAATTTAGAGAAGGAAAAATCCCTGCTCTTGTTGCTGTCTGCAGAAGCTCCTTAATGATCGTGCCATGCAATTCTCCGGTGCTAAAAATACATCACTTCTGGGTTTGTACAAACAGCCTCCTAATGACTGGAGCTCTGGCAAGCTCAGGAGGTAGAGGGGGAAAATAGTGGTAAAAATATGAAAATCTTACTCATTTCTACTCACAGTGGAGCTGGGCTCTTCTGTCCTTGTGAATCTCAGTGGGAATTAATGGATGTTTTGGTGAGAGATGCTCCAGTTTGTTCTGCATCTGACCAAAAAGAATGGGCATTTTTCTCCCATTTTGAGTTTATGAGTTGGATGGGGGTTGCTGAGCTCCCTGCCCTGCTGCTCTGTCTGCTGGTGTTTCATCAGCCTGTGGGATGATGGGATGGGAAGGTCTGACTGAGGGTTGTCCTTGAGCCTGGCTTCAGAAATTCCCAACTCCTGCTAACACTTGATGGGACTGCTGTTGCTTTGGAGAACATAATGGAGAGGGGAGCTGCCAGTGATAAACAGCTGCACTGGCTGCCCAAGCAGAGCTGCCTTTAAAAGGGCAGCGAGTCACTTAGGGCTCATGTCTTATCCCACACAGGGGTTTTAGAGGGGGAAGCAGGGGGTTGTTTGCTTTTTATTTCCCCAGTACTTCCGTGTTATACCATCTCCTGCTTCTTGCCTGGCTTTCCAAAAAGAACTGCAAGAAATTATTGAAATAGTTTCCCAGAGAAGCTATGGCTGCCACATCCTTGAAGTGTTCAAGGCCAGGTTGGATGAGGCTTGGAGCAACTTGGTCTAGTGGAAGGTGTCCCTGCCCATGGCAGGGGGGGTCAGAACTGGTGTGGTGTTTGTCCCTTCCAACCACACCATTCCAGAATTCCATGAAACTGGCTGCTCTTCCAAAATTAAGTGTCTCCGAGGTGCAGCAGCTCGTGTGCCTCTTGCCACCCAGCTGTGCTGACAAACCCATCCCTGCTGCCTCAGACCCTGAAGGACTCATCTGTTGCACACAGGGGAATGCTGGGAGCAGTTGCAAGACGGTTGTGTCTGTGGAACAGAATTGGTTCTGGTGGTTAAATATTCACTTCTGTATTTAACAAGGAATATTGTGTAGTTAATTTACATGGAGCTTCTTAATGTTGGTAATTAGGAATGGAGGAGGTGCTCCTTCCTGAATTCTTCTGTGCTCTTGTCAGTGCTGAACCACGGAATCACAGATTGGTTTGGGTTGGAAAGCACCTTAAGGATCAGCTCATGCTGTGCTGTGGACAGGGACACCTTCCACTAGACCAGGTTGTTCCAAGTCCCGTCCAACCTGGCCTTAAATCCTGCTCTGTAGTCAGAAATGCTTTGTTTTTCATGGTTGGATGGCTCTTGCCTTTGTTTTTCTGAGGAACCAGCGTTGCCTGCAGTGGGGATTTCCCTGGCCACCACCTTTTGCAGGACGTGCTGTGCCTATTGCTCCATTTTTTTGCCTCTCTTCCCTGCATTCACTCTGCTCTGTTCACCTCCCCTCCACTTTGAGCTTCTGTGCAGCAGCCACTCTGGTGGAAAAGAAACATGAAGTACTTTCCTAATGTATTTTTAGCCTCTTAGAGTGTGATGTAGCTGCTGGAAACAGGGAGGGGAGCCAGCACCATGTGAACCCGGAGGTTGCTGCGCATCTCTGGCAAATTTTCCATCGAGTGCTGGTGCTCCCTGGCACTGTGACAGAGCCGGGCTGTGAGCTGGGATGTGGCCTCTGGAGAAAGGAGATGGTGCATGTACTTTGTTGGATGTCTGTCTGTCCTCTCCTCATTGCTGCTGGCGGACAGAAAGTTCATCTGTCCTTTAGAGAGGTCACATGCCCTTAAATCTCTGCAGGAAAGCGACCAGCCAAGGAAGGGGAAATTCTGTGCTTGCCTTTTTATTTTATTGTATTTTTATTATAGACCAAAGATGCTGGGGTAGCACTGAGGACGTTGGACATGGAGGTTCAAAGCTGTGAACCTTCCCTCTCCATTCAGCTCCATTATGTGGGAGTGGGTGCTCCACGAGGGGAAGTGCAGAGCACTGATTCCCACACACAGCAGTCCCTAAACCCTCCTGGTGTCCAGAACTTCTGGCTGCTCCCAGCTCCTAGCCAAGGCTTGTTCCCAGTCAAGAGCTTCACCACTGCTTTCCAGTTCCTCCCCAAATTAGGCTGTTAGACATGAATGGGAGGGAGTGACAGCAAAAAGCCAGCCACGGGGGTTTATTGGCTTTTCCTCTGTCAAATCCTGCATTATCCGCTGGGGTGAGCGGTTTTGGTGACCTGTGAGGAAGCTGTTCCCAGGATGCAGAGCTGGCCTCCCCCAGGAGCTGCAGGAGGTGCCAGGCAGCCCTGGATCCAGCAGGCACGGTGCTGCTTGGCACAGCTCCTGCTGCCTTCAGACGTGTGGGATTAGGTCCTCCCTGCCTGCTGAGGTCAGTGCTAGCGCAGGCATCCATTCAGACCTACAGCAGGGGGAGCTTGGTGGGATTTCATTCCAAGCCCACACTCACGGGCTTGGAAACATCACCAGTGTCTTCTCCCCTGTGCTGGCTGTGATTTTGTGTTTATCTCAGGGAGATAAGGAGCAGGATTCAGGTTCACTGGCGCTTCAATGTCAGCCTGCCTCTCTGCCTAGTGCAGTTGGCAGGTCTGCAATAACCTTTATCGTTGAGATGTTTTTCCTTTTAATTAGCGTCGGTTGCAATAACGAGGAGGCACATGCTGAAATTCTGATTATTTGGCCTCTGGTGGAGGGAGAAGGCTGCCAGGTTTAACAGCGAGGGTATTGATGTGCTCTGGATGGGGTACAGAGTGTTTCCAACAGGGTTCTCACTTTGTTTTCCTTAATGTTGGCCTTTTGAGTGAGGCTGATTTACGAAGGGAATGATGTAAATTCGCCCAAAGAAAGTATTGTGACTGGGCCGACGTGCAGGTGCTAATTACTGCAAATAATAATTTAAATCCCTTCAGCTGGAAGCATTTCATGCTTCACCTTCAATCGAGCTGCTGCAGCAGAAGCCAGGGCAGAGGTTTGTGTTCATGGTACTGTGGGAGAGTGGATTTTTGTGATGGGTGGTGGGGAGTTGGACCATCTCACAAACCAGTAAACCCAGTTGTGGGAAGGCTGGGACTGGCAGCACCCTGCCCTTGGTCAATACACTCGGTGCAAATTCAGACTTCTGAGTGAAATCTCTTGATTTTTTTGCTTCTGTGCTTTATCTTTGCAGCAAACTGTCCTGTGTGAGGTGTGGTGTGGTTTCTCCATCCTGCTCATAGAACCACTGAATGGTTTGGGTTGGGAGGAACCTTGGAATGGTTTGGACTGGGAGAAGCCTGAAAAATCATCCAGTGCAGAATCTGAAGTGAGATGAATTCAAGCATAAAACCAGATAAATTCAACTTCAAATGAAGGCAGACTAACTGCTTGGGAGGCATTGAAACAAATAGACATAGAATTCAGGCTTGTCTGATGATGGTCACTCACTGGGAGATGATGTTGTGCCCAAGCAGAGGTTGTTGGGCTGTGTTCCTATGCAGGGTCAGGTTTCTTGACCCCTTTTGCCTTGGTGAAGGCATCCAGGCAGCTGGAATAGGTGTGAGATCCCAGGGGTGATGAGATGACTGTGGTTACTGCAGATTTGGGAGATTTTGATGGAAGTGCAGCATGTCCCATGGATGTGTGAGTAGTGATGTGCTCCTGGGTCTTTGCACAGCAGGAGGAGTCTGGGTGCTGATTTTTCTGCCTCTGATAAAAAAAGTGGGTGCCCTCCACATAACTGCCCATCACCCAAATTCAGTTTCACATTCATAATCCAGGAAACAGCGAACAATGGGAACCTCTTCTGGGAGCTGCTGAGGAAGCCTCTTGAAAAACCTTCCTGCAAACCCAGAAATAGCCATGTCTTGCTCTGTGGCCACTGATTCCAGGCTCACTGGAAGCAGTTGCCAGCTGCCTAAGCCTGGATTGGATTTTTGTTTTGCTGCTGGCCATCCAAGACATGAAAACCTCTGTGTTGTCCATCCCTAGAAATGCTTGATTGCCATCCAGGAGCACCCAGTTCCTCCCTCCAATCCCTAATTCTGCAGTATATCACTTCACAAGATCAAGGATCCCAGCGTAAACTTTTAGTACAAATTCCTGGTTTTTCTCCCCAAATACATGCTGAGAGTGCAGTTCATTTCAGCCCTTCTGGGGAGGTGCTTGGAGGGTGCCCTTCAGATTTGAGCATCTGGTTAATGGTTGGACTCAATGGTCTTAGAGGTCTTTTCCAACCTTAATGGTCCTATGATTCCCTCTCTTAGTCATTTCTTGCTTGGGCAAATTATCTGAATGGGCTTTTGAGAACTTTTAATGGCAAACTGAAAACAAGAGCATAATAAAACAGTAGTTTAAGAGCAGTTTGCTGACAACTGGACCCCTTAAGTGCACTGACTTAGCATTGAGGGGCAATGATACCAAGCCTTCTGTGTGAATGTCCTCTTTGTTACTTGGAAGATCCTTGGGCAGTTTTTAAAACACTTCTAGTCTTTGAATTGTTGTCCTTGTTGCTCGGGTTAAGCTGTTGTGTGTCTCATAAATTGCACATCACTCATCTCACTCACTTCATCAAAACCATAACCAGCAAAGTCATGGAATCCTGGAATGGTTTGGATTGGAAGGGACCTTAAAGCTCATCTCGTGTCCCTGGGCAGGGACACCTTCCACTATGCCAGGTTGCTCCGAGCCTCATCCAACCTGCCTTGGACACTTCCAGGGGCAGCCACAGCTTCTCTGGGCAAGCTGTGCCAGGGCCTCCCCCACCCTCACAGGGAGGAATTCCTTCCCAATATCCCATCTACCTCTGCCCTCTGGCAGTTTGAAGCCATTCCCCCTTGTCCTGTCCCTCCATTCCTTGTCCCCAGTCCCTCTCCAGCTCTCCTGGAGCTCCTTTAGGCCCTGGCAGGAGCTCTGAGCTCTCCCTGGATCCTTCCCTTCTCCAGGTGAACACCACCAGCTCTCCCAGCCTGGCTGCAGAGCAGAGGGGCTCCAGCCCGTGGAACACCTCTGTGTCCTCTGGACACTTCACTTGTGTTGTGTTCACTCTGAAATGTGATAAATCGTATATGACAGCAACAGGAGAACCCAATTTCTGCTTTCAGAATGAAATTATTTATCTTGGATGGGTTTGGTTGTTTTTTGGGTTAAGTACTTGAGAGTTACTTAGCATTATCGTTGTTCCTTGAAGACATGTCACCTAGTGTGACACACACATTCTTCTCCTGTGCTGACAGCTGCTCTTGGCCATCCCTCTGGGCAGGCATGGTGTTTTTAAACTGGAATTCACTGGTCCACAAGTCTGTTTGTAAAAATCAAAACTGGAATGAAAACCCCTGCGGTTTGGTCCTTCAGGATTTGTGAGTGCAGGCACCAGTGTGCTACTCATGTTTTTTTGCAGGGACTCTGTCTATCCCTGCATTTGTCCATCTGGCCTGGCTTTACATTTGAAAAACTCGGACTGTTCTCAGTACATCATAGCCATGTGCCTCACTGGTGGTTGAAATAACTCCATCATCCCTCAAGGAAGCAGGTTTGGAGTAAAGGCAGGAAGGTCCCCCATGCAATGCAGCCTTAGAGGTGGATCCATCACCACTGGACATGGAGGCAGTCAACAGTTTACAGGGATCCAGCAGTGATTAAACAGATTTATGACAGAGAAATCCCTTAATAGGTTAATAAATTGACAAGCTTTACCTCTTTTTCCAGTCAGAAAGCCCCAGTTTTGGGGATGGTGTTGGTCCTATTCATAGCACAAGCACAGGTTTCAGCCTTGGAAGCAGGACCCGACTATATTTGGAGCTGGATTTATCCACAGGCATGCTGCACATGCATCAGCTGGGCTGTCTAGCAGCAAAATCCTGTCAGTTAAGTAATCCTACATTAGAAGGTAGTTTCACATCCCACCTTCATTCAGCTTCTCAGCCAAGAAAATGTCCAATAATAAAAACTGGGATTTTCTGCTTTGGGAGCACCAGCAGCTCCCATCCCTTCCCAGTATAGGGCTGGTCAGTTGTTATCTTAGTTCATCTCCAAAAGGAGATGTCAGTGCAATGGCAGCAGTGGGCAGGAAAGGGATTTTATGGGGTTTCAAGGCAGCAAGGGGGGAGATTCTAACTTTGAGGCTCTCTCTATGCTCAGATTTGCCAATAGTTGTGACATTGCACAGAGCAGCAAAATCCTTATGATGGGAAGCACCAGGCATCCCTGAAGCAGCAGCCAGGGGACCTAATGAGGCTGCCATATGTGATTAGTGCCTGCTCCACAGGTATCGTGTCAGGACCCTGGGATGTGGAACCCTGGGATGTGGGAGCCCAAAACCAAAACACATCATAACCTCAGCTGACCCAGAGTGCTCATTCTGACAATAAAGGATGAGATAACCCAGATAGCTGGGAGTGCATGGGAGCAGGTGGGGGGCTGAAGTGGGGGTTCCCTTAGGGACAGGGTGGAGAGGGGCTTTGGGGTGTTGCCAGTCCCTCTCCCCCTGCCCACAGGCAGCCCCAGCTTTCTCTCTCCTGCGCTGCCCTCTCCAGATCCCTCTATTTTATGGCAGATAGGATTAAGCCTGACCTTCCACCCCATCTCAGAGAGAGCCAAACCTCTTTCGGATCTAATTATTTTCCATTTCTGTTTAATTGTGCACATCCTGCTGCTGGCTGAGAAGGAGAGCAGCTCCTGCCTGGGCCAGGGCAGGAAGGGCACTCAGCCCTTCATCCACCTACAAGCTTTTGGATCAGTGCTCCATCTTTTGGAGTTGTGGTTTAAACCTCTAAATCTCTTGGAGGTCCAAGGCAAAATTCCCAAGGAGCAGCTCTGGCACCATCTTGTGTTTCTCCAATGGGGACCTTCATGCTCATCTATCCCCTATGTGAGGAGTCCAGCCATGGCCACCTGCCTCCCTCTTCCTCCTCCTCCTCTTCCTCCTCCTCTTCCTCCTCTCCTTCACACAGTTTACACCAGGCTCTGCTTTCTCTGTGTGTATTTTTCTCCTATATTTCAGTACCAACAACTTCTCTGAGCAGTGCATTGCAGGCCTTTTTTTAATGATCTTTGATTTCTCAGTTTATCTGAGCTGCTACAGAATCCCAGCTGGTGCCAGGCTGGGGTTTGGCTGTGCCAGCCTGAAAGTGCTGCTGAACCACCCCGAGAGTGATGATAAAATATTGGGGTGTGACATCCCTCTCTGCGGGAGGAGGGGAGAAAATAAGACACGTTTTCAACACACCAGGCAGCTGACTAAGAGAGAGGGGACAGATAAAGCAGATTAATCCCTACAGGAAGCCTTGCCTGGAGCAGTGACATCTGCATATGGAAAATATGGATGTGCTGTGGTGGGCCTTGAGTCCTGCTACACTCATGTATTCTTTAGAGCATCACTTAAGCTGAGTGTTGCTTTCCCAAATCCCATTTTGTAGCACCAAAACAGCCTCACAGCGTTCCCACGGGAGCACACCCAGAGTAGCAGAAGTCACCTCTGCTGCAATACAGCAGTTCTTTCCCCACCAAAGCCGTGCCACATCGTGTCCCTTGGTCCTTTCTGCACAGGACGGCTCAGGCACGCCGTCGGCTGGCTCAGGAAGTGGCTCTGGAGGGGGAGAGGTCTGTGGAGAAGTAAATACCAGTGCAGAAAGTTCCAGTGAGAGTCACCAGCGTTTCCAGCAAGCCATCTAGTGGCTTCCTGTTAAAACAGTTGTATGCCTTGGAAATGGGAAGGTGAAGCTGGAGGGGTGAGTGGTGCTCACCACCGCAGTTGTGTCAGGAAATGGATGTCCAGGGTTTGGTCCTAATTGGGAAAAGGTGCTGCTTTAATAGCCCTCTCTGGGTCGGGGTGATGGGAGGGCTGGGTTAGCTGCTGGCAGGCACCATGGGTCATACAGAATCATAGAATCATGGAATATCCTGAGTTGGAGGGACCCACAAGGATAACAGAGTCCAATTCCTGGGTCACAGAATATCCTGAGCTGGATATTGATTTGCTCTTGTGCCTTCCCAAGAGCAAACCTGATCAACGATCCTACAGATGGAGGTTCAGATCTCCATCTCAGTGGTGTGGGTTCAGCTACCCTAGCTCAAAAACACATGGAGGGTATAGGGATAATCAATGATTTAGAGCAGCTCCCTTCAAGGCAGCAAGGGGGAGATTCTAACTTTGAGGCTCTCTCTATGCTCAGATTTGCCAATAGTTGTGACATTCCACAGAGCAGCAAAATCCTTATGATGGGAAGCAGCAGAATGGATTTGAGACAGCAGACAGGGAGGAAAAACCTGAAGTTCTGGTTGGTTTTTTTTCCAGCATTTCACTTGATGAGGTTTTGGGCAGTGTGTTTAAAGCAAGCAGGAAGTCCTTCTCCATCACATGGTTCAGTTGTGGCTTCGGTAGCACAGCCTACGGCAGGGGCTGAAAGTTTGAAGGCTTTGCAGAGTAGTTTGGTCAGCACTGGAGGAGAGACTGCCCTGGGGCTGGGAAGTGTCATTTGGCTCTTCTGGGTAGATCCTGAGCTGTCCTTGTTTGGAGTTTGTATAAGCTCTTCAGAAAAACTTCTGGTGATGGAGATCTCACAATGTCCTAGGCCATCCTGCCCTATAGAAGGCAGTTTCATCATGTCCAACCTCATTCACCTTTGCTGCAGATTCAGTTCAAATCACAGCACCCTTTGGACTGGAAAAGCCCTCCAAGATCATGCAGTTCAACCATTCCCCCAGCACAGCCAGGGCCATGACTGACCTGCATCTCTAAGTGCCACATTCACACAGCTTTTCAATCCCTCCAGGGATGGTGACTCCACCATTTCCCTGGGCAGCAGATGTGGGGAGCAGCTTGTCCATGCCAGTGTTCACCTCTCAGCCAGGTGACAGGCTGGCTGGTGCAGCTTTTATGTGCAACAGGGATCTGACTGAAGTGGTGCTTCCCAACCCAGGCTCTTTCCCACCTTGTGATGCACAGCCATTTGTTCTCATCTGCATGCACCTGTTTAATATTTGCACCTATGGATGCAGATGTTTTTTCACATCTTTTCTTCAAGTCTCACTGAACCATAGAATAAATATCCTGAGTTGGAAGGGACCCACGAGGATCATCCAGTCCAACTCCTGGCCCTGCACAGGACAGTCCGACAATCCCACACCATTCTTGAGAACATTGTCAAATACTCCTGGAGCTCTGGCATTCTTGGGTCTGTGACTATTCCCTGGGGAGTCTGTTCAGTGCCCACCGCTCTCTGGGCGAAGAACCTTTTCCTGATATCCAACCTAAACCTCCCCTGACTCAGCTTCATGCCACCCCTTCGAGTCCTCGACATTGTCTGACTTCTAATCCAGTTCCCTAGAGTGTTTTCATTTCTCTTAGCATGATAACTGCACGTTGATCACGTTTATCACATCATCCTTATCACCAGTGATGTGCTGGGTAGTGTCAGGGCCAGGACAGGTCTCCTTGCCCAGCACATCCTCCCAGTCTGACAGTGAATCAGCACCACCAACTCCCTCCATATGGTTTTCGGATGAGTTGTGTGCTCACATTAGAGCAGTTTCTCTCTGCTGTGCTGCTGAGGGAGCCATGTGCAGTAGCACCTAATGAATATCAAGATATACAGCACTGCCTGTTCCTCCAGCTATTCACAGGCCAGTTGCTCTGTCGCAGAAGGAAATTAAATTGCACTTGACAAATGGGTGTCGGCAGTCACTTATCATCTTGTTATCTTCTAAGTGCTTACAAATAGGTTGTTTCATTATTTGTTCCATCAGTTTTCCAGGAGTTCGACTTAAGTGACCAGTTTGTAATTCCCTGACTTTTCATTCTGCCTATTTAAATCTAAACCCAAGGTTTGCTTTTTATTTTTCTGGTTGTCAAAAACCTCTCCTATCTGCTGTGAGCTAACAGAGGAGCAGCAGTTCTGGGGCTGCTTCAGCTGAGCCTTTCCCTCCATACCTTTGGGGCTGGTGGATGCACCAACACCTTGGTTGGATGATTGGGTTCCTGCTGGAAAGCTTCTTCCCTTTTCCCTCCGTGGCTCTCATCTGTGTGACCTGCTTTGAATCTAGGCCTTTTCAGTTTTCCATCCAGTTCTTTTGAAAGTTTAGCTTTATCCACAAAGTGCTTTTGTGTAGTATTTTCTGGAATCTGCAACAATATGGAAAATTTGGGCCAAATCCTGATATTGGTTAAAATAAGTGCAACAGCAGTGGAGTAGAGTTGGGTTTGGTTTGTAGTTCGTAGCTGGTTTGTAGTTTGGCTCTTCTAGTGGTTTTGGAACATCTGGTAACTTTTGGCATCCAGTTTGACATACTTTGCTGTTTTTGGAGGGTGGTGACCTCCTTGCCAGGCGGATGCTCACGCTATGGCACCACACATGCAGACATCCCTTTGGCATGTTGTATTTACCCTGCCAGGGCCTGGTTATTTCTTTATTAGCCCCATTTTCCAATTTCTCAATTATTTTCTTTTTTTCCCCTCCCTTCCTTCAACAGGAATCATAAACCAGTGGCAACAGGAATCCAAGGACAAAGTGATCTCCCTCTTGTTAACCCACCTGCCTTTACTGAAGCCCGGCAACATCGAGGCGAAAGTCGAATACATGAAACTCTTGCCCAAAATCCTGGCGCACTCCATCGAGCACAACCAGCACATCGAGGAGAGCAGGCAGCTGCTGTCCTACGCCTTGATCCACCCTGCCACCTCCCTGGAGGACAGGAGCGCCCTGGCCATGTGGCTCAACCACCTGGAGGACCGCACGTCGGGGGGTTTCGGCGGGCAGGGCCGCGGCCGCTCGGACTCGGTGGACTACGGCCAGGCGCACTACTATCACCAAAGACAGAACTCCGACGACAAACTCAACGGGTGGCAGAACTCTCGGGACTCCGGGATCAGCGTCAGTGCATCCAGCTGGCAGGACAAAAACCTGGCCTGTGAGAATGGCCACCTGCCCCTCTACTCCTCCTCCTCCGTCCCCACCACCATCAACACCATTGGCACTAGCACAAGCACCAGTGAGTACCCATGGAAGGCGATCCCCTCATCCCACTAGAAAATACTGCTTTGCCGTGGTTAGCAGAGGGGCTAAACTCATCTGGGCCATAGAAAACTCCTTTTTTTTTCTTTTTTTCTTTCCTCACCTGCTTTTTTATTTCCTGCTTGCCTTGTTGGGTGTTTTTTTTTCCTCTAGTTCTGTGGGGTTTTAACGACCTGGGAGCTGGAGAGGAGGGAAGAACAGCAAGGAGCAAGGAATAGTTAGAACAAAACATGTGTGTTATCGAAGGGAGCCCCTTGTATTTTGTGTAGCTCTGTGCAGTTTTGCAGTTCATGTTTCAAGAGTGTCTAAAGCAAGTGGAAAGCTGATGCTTCATGTCCAAAAATGAGCTGGAGGACTTGAGTCAAGTCCAAAAGTGTGCTGGCAACTTACTGAGAGGAAATGAGATTGGGACCCCAAGTGCAGGCATAAGTTTTGGAAGCAGGACTGGTATTCACCAGCTTCAGGGTATCTGAAAACATTCCCTTGTATTTACAGTGCAGAGCTGTGAAGCTGGTGGTGATTGAGTTTAGCTGGACAGTCCTCAGTGTTTTCCAGGAGAGTTGGGTGGTTTTTCCCCCATGGAGATCTTGCCAGGCTTTGCTGGAGGGTGCAGAGCCCAGCCCAAGGCTTGGACACACAGAGATGCTGCAGAGCACTGTAACTGGGTTTTCTGTGAAGATGTAGTGCAGCTATAACTGGTGTTTAAAGCAGCCATTGCTGCCTGTGAGCCTTCCTTAAGAAGGAAGATCAAGGCATCTTCTCAGTGGGATTCAGAAGCTCTCCTGTCCACCCACTCACTCCGTTGGAGGGCTGTCACACCTTTGGGTGACTGCCACCATCTCACCTGCAGGGCTTCATGTCCTCCTTGGCTTTGGCATATTCAGAAGGTCTCTCCAAGATGCTTTATCAGCATCTCCTAGAAATCAGGGATGCAGAGAGCACTTTGGGGAGGAGAGGCTTCTTGTGGCAGCAGCACTGGTTTCTCTATCACTGTGCGGAAAGCCACAATTAAATAGCTAAAAGCTTTAAAATGGTCGCTTAAGGCTTCTGGGCTTTTCCCTCTCCTGTAAGAATTGCCTTTTTTTAAAATGGCATTTCAAATCCACAGCAATATGAAACACAGCTCTGGGTTTATTGCTGTAGCACCCATGTCCCTGCCTCTCCTGTGTCCATCCTTGCAGGCATGTGGGGATTTAGCAGAAGGGTCTCAGCTTCTCCACAGACTCTTAACCATCATGCCCATCCCATCCCCTCTCTCTGAAGCCCCCAGCTCCTGCTGCTGTGGGATTATGTGTTGTTCAGCTTCTCTGAGAGTCAGTCCCTGCACTGTGAAGCTGTTCCAGGGTGGCTGAGCTGCATGGGAAAGGTTTAACAAGGAGGTAGGGTGAGAAGAACCCCATGACTGTATTTGCAGTTGGTCTGTTAAACCTCTCCAAGAATTTTTTTTGGGGGGGGGATTTTCCATGTGTTTGTTGCATGCCTGGTGGTTTGGAGGTTTTGCACACCATGGAGGCAGTGGGAAGAGAAGCTTCAGAAGGGGTTTGGTTCCTCATGTCAGGATCTGGAAGCAGGGAGGTGTGGTGGGTGGAGCAGGTTAATCACTGACAGTGGCTGGAGCTCTGCAAGGTGCGTTAGGTCTTGAAGGACTCTTCCCAAAACCCCCTTGGTGTTTCTTTGAGCCTTTCTATGCTCAGACTTAGTTCTCAGCAGAAGCATTGACCCACCTCTTGCCTGGTGGGTCCCCAAGTGTTGGCACAGGATGCCAAATCTGAGGCAACAGCCAAACTATGCAGCAGTGCCTGAGCTGCTGCACTGCTGCTGCATTGCTGGGGTTTTTCCTAAATTCTCCCAGAATTAGGTGTGTACAGCAGCACTGGGGTAGGAACACCTGTGGGTCTGCCAAAAGACTTTACCTAGTCTTTTGCTTGAAGAGTGCATCCCTCCTCCATCTCTGCCACTCTCTTGGCTGCATCATCCCCTGCTAGTGATAGTTGAGCCCCACGTGTTAAGCTGTTGTAACTCCTGCAGACATATTTTGGTGGCACCATGCTCAGACAACCGTGGGCTGAGCTGGAGGTGACCCAACCACACTTCATGTGTTAGTTCATAAACTTCCTTAACACAATATTTGGCTTGGGCACAAGCCTGGTAAGTCTACAGATAGATGCTAAAAAATAAACACGGCTGTCAGCCTTTGTCCCAGCCCCTTGACTCAATCAATACATTTATTAATCTTTTATTCCAAAGCAAAGCCCTAAACCTCTTAGTGTTTGTTTAGGTTTTAGTGTTGTTATTAGTTTTAAGTTCTCCCTCTTCCTTGGAGGTATTTATCTGTGTAGAGGCTTTAATCCAGCAACACCCTGCAGGGCACAACCTTCCCTGACCCATCCCTGCAAAGGCATTGCCTGTTCCTGATGCTGGAGTGGGGCAAAGTCTTTCCCAGAGCAGTGATGTGATGATCTTGCCTGAGCTACATTCTTCTGGTGTTGTGGCACAATTAGGTGTAATGCTGGCACAGGGCTTAAATATGGGTGGCTGAAGCTCATGTGATGTTTTGCTTTGTGCTGTTCTTGTCTTTGACTCAACCCAGACCCCAGCTCTGGGATTTGGTTTAGGATTGGTACATCTCCAGCTCTCACATAATGGCTCTGATAGAGAGCCAAGGTTTAGCCAAGGCTTGAGGTGTTGCTAGAGGCAAGTCTGGAGTGCTCTGAAGGAGTTGCTCTGGATTTACCATAGTAATGGTGATCCAGGAGTGGGACCTGCATCCTAAGTGATGCATTTGGGTCTGCAGTGATCAGAGGATATGGACTCACCCCAAACAATGGAAGTTTGCCCAGAGAAGCTGTGGCTGTCTCGTCCTTGGAAGTGTTCAGGGCCAGGCTGGATGAGTCTTCAGTCTGGTCTAATGGAAGGTGTCCCTGCCCATGGCAGGGAGTGGATCCAGAAGGGCTTTAAAGTCCCTTCTAACCCAAACCATTCTGGGTTCTGTCATGTCCATGTGCTCCTTCCCACCCACTGCTTCAGCAATTCCTGCAAAGCTTGAGATGCAGCTTCAAACCAAGTTTTGGTGTGCTGGGAGTGCAGACAGCCTTGTGGGCTCAGGAGCATGGGTGGGGAGGAGGCTGAAGCTGGATGGGGTGAAGCCCAGAGTCCCAGCTCAGTGGCCAGGTCAGGCAGCAGTTGTAAAATGTTGGCATTGCACAACGCCTTTGCAATGGAGACACGGCCTGGAAACTCTGAAAGGACAGAGGAATGCAGCTTGTTTTCAAAGCTGCCAACAGCTTCTTGCATGGGAGCTCCAGCTCCTTCCCTAGTGCTGTAACTGGCTCCACCTGAGTATGGTCTGATGGCATGACAGGATGTCAAATGGAAGCACAGCTTAGCCTTGTGTTTTCCACCCTCTTGGAAGGGAATCTGTACAGAGGAGAAGGAAGGTCTGTTGTGAGATGCACTGAGGAGGACTGCAGGTACATTGGTCTCATTTGGACCATAAAGTCACAGGTCAGTGATGAACAGATAAATTTCATCAACCTTGCTAGGGAATATCCTGCAGAGCAGAAATCCCAGGCGTTGGCACTGTGTTCACACTGGAGGGATGTTGCACTGTTTGGTGTTTCAGTGTCACTGCACTGCCTGGATTCCCCTGTGAGGGAACAGAGGAGTCCTTGGACCAGAAAAGCTTTTTTGCCAGTCTGGAGCCACCCTTCCGCTCCTGCACAAATGGGAAAAGTGCTGGGTGCTCAGGCCTGCTACACCCTTCCCATGGGAATCTCTGCCAGAAAACTGGTGGTTGTCTACAGGGGGAAGGAGGAGGAGAGTGAGCAGAGCAAGGGAAGAAAAATACTCACATGTATCTTGTCCTGACAAAGAAAAATCTCCAACTTGTCCTAGAGCAGGAGAAGTAAAACAGGGTTCTTCCTTCCATGCACCCCAGCCCAGGTTCAAACTGACAGAGGGTGGGTTAAATTGGATACTGGAAAGAAATTCTTCCCTGTGAGGGTGGGGAGGCTCTGGCACAGGGTGCCCAGAGAAGCTGTGGCTGCCCCTGGATCCCTGGAAGTGTTCCAGGCCAGGTTGGAGCAGGCTTGGAGCACGCTGAGATAGAGCAAGGTGTCCCTGCCCATGGCAGGGGGTTGGACTGTATGATCTCTAAGGTCCCTTCCAACCCAAACAATTCAGTGTTTCTGTGATCCTGCCCTAGAGGCAGATCTGCAGCTCCTGGACTGTATGTCAGCACAAGAGTGTGTGACATGGCTTGCAGGATTTTGCCAACATATGCTCCAGTTATAGAATCCCCAGTGAGAGGGCAGATGAACATGGTGGAGCTCTCCTTGAGTCTCATCAGGGAATTGAGGTGGAGCAAACAACACCAAGAAAGCACTTGCCATGGACACAGTGTGGGTTTCCTGATTCTTCCTTCCCTTCAGTGCTGTGCAACTCACTGCCTACCACTGGAGACAATCCTGTTGCCATACCCAGTATCCAGACTGAGCTGGCTAATGGGATAACTGCATATTTTAACCCACAGGACCACCCTGATCTGTGTTGGGTTGATGGGCAGCTTGCAAGTTGTTCTTCTCTGTGTAGATTTCAACAACACCTGAAGGGAGGGGATTGTGTGTCCTCAGCCTGTGTTTGCCTTACACAGGGTGACACATTTCCTCTCATGCAAACTTAGCAAAACATGCCATGAGAAAATGAAAAAGTCTTAATGAGGTTATAGCATTGAGGCAAACAAATGTCCTGTTCTTGCTGGGGGTGGATTAGCTTTGCACTTGGGAATTGCCTTCAGAAAATTGTTCCTCAGTTGGCCTTGCTGAGACTTGGCACTGTGGCACTCATCCTGCCAGCTGGGGACACCTCTCACGTCGGCTTTTCTTCTCTTTTACTGATAGACTGAGAAAAGCTCATTGGCCTTTATTACACTTGAGCTTCTCAGTGGTGGCAGACAAGGGCATTTGTTGTCTTGCTCATGCCCTCTAGTGTCACACACAACAGGCAGAGAACACTTCCAGAAGTCTCCCACTTTGTCAGATTCTCAGTGCTACAAAATCTTACTAATTCTGTAGCTTGAAATCAGAATTGTTGTACAAGAAGACCAGGTGTGAGCAGAGTTATTTTCTGAAATCCATGTTTGTAAATACAGCAGCAAACAGGACTGTGAGTGAGAGCAACACAGAATAATGGAATCACTTAATTTGGGAAAGACCTCTAAGATCATCAAGTCCATCTGTAATCTTCTACTCCAGCACTGAACAGCAGATACAGATTTTCTGTCCCCTCTGTAAAGCACTTTGTCCCTGAGAGACACAATCCACAGACCACTCAGCCAGTGAGGAGGTGGATGGTCACCCACCCTCAGCCTGGAGGCCATCAAGACCTGGAGATGGAAGTGGTGGTGGAGAACAAGAGTGATGGCATTTTGGGGTGTCAGCAATGTTGGGGAAGATCTGCTACTGCTCTTGAGTGTGTTTTATAGCCAGCATCCCTTCCTGTTCTAACCTTGAAACTTCACTTTATCTATCCCTCTGCTCATTTGGATCCTCCTTTGAGCCTGTTTTGGCACATTCCCTTCACTTCTTTGCTCCCAAAGGATATCTCTCCTCACTGTGTCTATGGTTGACTGGCAAAGGTCCATGTGATGCTGAGGTCCCACCTTTAGTCATCTCCATGGGGGTCCTAGACTGACCAAGATCATCAGCCTACTTGTCATCTTCCAAACATCATAGTCTGCACTGGAAGGGAAAAAAAGACAGGATTCCAATCAGCCCTTGAAGAACACTTGTCTTGGGACATCTTGGAGGGTCATTCTCCTGTTCTGCTCAGTTGGAACTTGCAGTTCACAGGTAGCTTTGCTTGTAGGGATGCTCAGCCATACAGCCATGGGGCAGAAGTTTCTTGCCAGCAGCTGTTGGCTCTCCAGGAATACAGATGGCTCTGGGGGATGCAGGTGACTCTGTGGGGATGAGCTTAGCAAGGCAGAGTGATGTTACCTGAGACATCAGACTGCACAGACACAGAGCAGGGTCCTCCCTGCCGTGCCTGCTGTGTTCTCATGTGAGAATGAGTGACAACGCAGGACATATGTGCAGCCTACAGCTTTTGGGATGTGCAGATCCTGCTGTAGCAGGGTGTGGAGCGAGTGAGGGATCCCTGCTTGGCAAGCAGGGTGAGTAGGCAGGGAAGGGAATGCATTTCCCATGGGTGTGCTGTGGCAAGTGGATTTCCACATGGGCAGCAGGATGGATCTTGTGGTTGTGCCTCTGCTTGATCCCCCCTTGAGCCATGATGCTCAGAGGCAGAGAGGTGGCCAAAAGGCAGAAGGGTCTCCCAAAGGAAAGAGGAGATGAGACCTCGAGGCTGGGCTCAGTGGTGACTTGCACCAGGTGGTACCATGGGTGGCTCATAACCATGTGTGGATGGTACCTGGTTGGTACAGACACACATGGGTGCTCCTAAAACAGCCCTTGTGACACCAGATGATCCTTCCAGGCACTTAAATAATCTGTGGGCTCTGGGCTGCCTTAGCCCTCCCAAACAGCTCTGTGTTAGGGGAGCCTGAAGCAGGTGGTGGTTGGTCTGTGTGGATGGGAGGAGGAGGGGGAGCACTGGAGACACACACCAGCCAGAGACACATGGCAGTCCCCAGAGTGGGCATGTCACACATGTGTCTTCTGGGATCACACTGTTCCTTCCTCCAGACCTGCTTTTTGCAAGGTTTGGTCTGTAGTCACAGGGGGAAACAGCATGAAGCTGAGTCAGGGGAGAATTAGGTTGGATATCAGGAAAAGGTTCTTCTCCCAGAGGGTGTGGGGCACTGAACAGGCTGTCCAGGGAATGGTCACAGCCCCAAGGCTGCCAGAGGTCAAGGACTGTTTGAACAGGATGGGATTCTTGGGATGTCCTGTGCAAGGCCAGGAGTTGGACTCGATGAACCTGATGGGCTCCTTCCAGCTCAGCATGTTCTGTGATTCTGTGATCTTACAGAGCACCACTCCCAAATTCACATACCCTACTCACAGAGTGATGGCTCTGCAGCTTCCTGGCTGGAATGAGGCCACCTAATTTGGGAATCTGTATTCCAGCAGCATCCAGGGATGTTCCCACCCTGTCAGCTTGTGAAATCCCAGTGCAATCACTGACTGAAGGTGCTCAGGGCAGGGAATGCCTGCCCTGGTTTTGCTGTTGATGTGTTGCTTGTCCCTTGAGGGAGGGTAGGATACCATCCTTGACGTGCAGGATGGGATGGGGGCAGATTGGAGCTTGTGGCTCTAATGCCACCTCCACTTTCCTTACATCAGTCTGGGTGTCTCGGGGATGGATGTTAGGGAGCAGCAGCACTGCTTTGGTGTGTATCCTACAGTCCCTGGGATTCCTGTCACCAGTGAATGGTGCTTCTAACCTGGAAGTGGTGCAGAAGCCTCCAGGGCAGCTGATGGATGCTCTCTGGGTTGTGGAGCAAAGTCAGACAGCCCCAGTAATTCTCTCAGACCCCTCAGCAGTCTCCTCTCTCTAGGAGGTTTCCTTGATGGATGGACCCTCCTAGACCTGGGTGTATTTTTCCAGCCACCCTGGTGCCTGTTGGATACAGGCACAGACAGCAAGCTGTGGTTACTGAGTGCATGGGAGCTTGGTGCTCTCCTGAGGGAAGCTTTGCTTTTCCCATCACCCCATGAGCACCTGCAGGTTCCTGTCTCCACTCTGCATCGCCCCTGGAGCTGCCATCAGCAAGGAATGAGGGCTCCATCTGGGAGCCAGGGATGTTCCTCAGCACCCTCACTATTAACTTAATCTGTTAAGAGCCTTATGAGTAATTCCCTCCTCAAACCTTTCCTGCTTCTTTGTGATGTCTTCCCAACATCACCATTCCCTGCCTTCCCTCAAAACATCACAGGAATGACATTTGTGATATTTTCCTGAGTAACTTCATGGGGCAAGAAACCCCTGGGGAGAATCCCCTTCCCATTGCTCGTCCTTTGCAATTCCAGGTTTTGGCAAGTAGAGAAATGGAAAGACATGAGCTCTCCTTCCCCCCACCACCACACAGCACCTGCAGGGAAATGGCAGGAGGGCACAGAGGAGGGATGGGAATGCTGTGGTTGGGATTCATCCGGAGCGACTCCAGTCTCCTTCCCCACTGCACTGGGACTTGCTGTGTTCTCCTGACTCAGTAACATGCTGCTATTTAATTAACTTTTGACTTCTGGTTTAAAGGAGCAGTGCACAAAATAGTTATTTACTTCATTTGGAAATTCTTTTATTCGTTACCATAATTATAGCTTCCTCCCCCCTTTTTTTTTTTTCTTTTTGGATATTTTAATTAGCAGGAGAAGGGAGGGAAGGAGGGGGAATATTTGCTGCTCTCCTTGTGGTTATCACATCCTTCAAATTACTAAAAGAGGCTGGGATAATAGGTCTGGTGATTATATATAGGCACCATCTGCTCTGTGGCTGCTTCCTATCAAAGTGCAGTTAGGAGAGTGCAAGGAGGATATTTTCTCTCCAGCTATATTAAGACTGTTTCCATCTTGGCTCCAAAGCAAAGCTCTCTGCATGCAAATGGATCAAATGCGCTGTAATCAATGGCTCAGTTTTGGCAGCCTTGAAGCTGGCTTTTTAAATTTTATTTTCCCCTCCAGTTTTGCTCTTCCCATCCGTTATGCAATTTTATTTGAGGCTGGTTGTTCTGCATTCGATGTTTTCTTGTAACCATAGTCGCCCCTGTTTGCTGAGCAATGTGGCCTCGTGTTAGCTGGCGCAGGGATCTGTGTCATAACTCGAATGCGAGGCAATATCTGAGCAATCAGGAATGTTTTGGAGGATGATGAAGGCAGATTTTTAGGATGCATCTGCTGTCGGTATGTAGAGGAGGTGGAAAGCTGAGCTGAGTTAATTTGGAGCCATAATGGAAAAGAATTAATGCTTGGTTTATGATACCAGCCGTGGCTGTCCTGTTGCTGCTGGGGATTGTTGGGGAGCATTGCAGGGCTCATAGAATCATGGGAGTCATAGAATTATAGAATTCCAAACTGATTTGTGTTGGAAGGGACCTTCAAGCCCATCCAACCCCCTGCCATGGGCAGGGACACCTTCCACAGTCCCAGTTTGCTCCAAGCCCCATCCAACCTGGCCTGGAACAATTCCAGGGATGAGGCAGCCACAGCTTCTTTGGGCAACCTGTGCCAGGGCCTCCCCACCCTCACAGGGAACAATTCCTTCCCAATATCCAATTTGACCCTGCCCTCCTGTTATGGGGTGTCCCTGATGGACACCATCTTTTGCATCTTCTCATATGGGGAACTGGAGGTTGTATTTGCATCTTGGTGGCCTTGGAGACCCAACAGGCTTCTCTTTTTTCCTGGAGCTGCTAAGATTTTATGCTTTTGAAAGAGAAAGAGGTGAAGGAATAAGACATGGCTAGCCCAGATGGAAGGGGAAGGTGCTTGGGATGGAGATTTGCAAGTTCCCAAGAGTGGAGGCCAGAGGAAGGCTGAACCACTGGGGAATTTGTCTTGCAAAGTCTGTGCCACTGTGCCTACAAGAGAGGGGGACTTGGTGGCTTTTTTGAATGAGTGAAAGTGGGTAAAAAGAAACAAGGGAGGAGAAAATCCCAAATAAGTCGACAAGGATGGAAGAGGCTACAGGTCTGTTTTAGTCTGGGTGATGACTGTGGGATGTACATCACATAAAACACTCATTGTCCTCCTCATGTATTTTGTCACTGCTGAAGGCACACTGCCTCCCTGCTATTGCTCCACAGGTTTTTAATGACTCTAGGGGTTATTGGATCCCAATTTCTTTGGGGCAATTCAGAAATTTCACATTCATCCCTTCCACTTGACTGGTTTAAGAGCCATTCTTTCTCACTCCCAGTTTTCCACAGGTTGTGATTTTCTGTATAAAGGATGTACATCCCTCAGGTTGACCTGAAATGGTTGTAAGTGATGATGGATGGGTTTCTCCATCTGGAATGTAACGTGTGGTGGAAGCTGATGATGTTGGAAGTCTCATCAGGGAGATGTTCCTCAGACCAGGGATTGAGGCAGTGGGGAGCCCTGGTTGCTGCTTGAGCAAAGGAAATACTCTTGGACATCTCTTTTGGGTGGAAAAGGACTTTGGGAAAGAGAGTTTCTGCATCCAATGCTGTTTATTTGGCTTGATTCGTGAGCAAGGGAGGAATTCCTCCCAGGAGCCCAAAGCAAAAGCCATTTTCTGGGATAATTAGGGAGGCTTGGTTCAGCACAGCAGCATTTGTTATTAATGGACCAGGATTCTCCAGGGACAAACACTGCTTTTCTGTGGTTTGTGTATAGATTTAGGAGAAAAACTGCGTTTATTGGCCTGGACACTGGGGCATTGTGTTTACCCTGAGAGATTCATGGCTTAGGGCAGCACCTCCTTGCAACATACCCCTAATCCTCCATCCCCACCCATTCCCACCTCCCTGAGCCACCATTCCATGCATCCTTTTGTCTGTGAATTAAATCATGGTTGGATTCACATCTGCTCTGTCTTGCTCCCACCTTGCTGGATGCCCTAGTGGGAAGCAAGGACCTTTCAGTACTTAGAAGGGCCTTATAAAGAAGAGATAAAAGGACTTTTTACATGGGCTGACAGTAATAGGACAAGGGAGAAAGGTTTTAAATTAAAAGAGGAGAGATTTAGATTAATTTTAAGAAGAAATTCCTGGCTGTGAGGGTGGTGAGGCCCTGGCACAGATTGCCCAGAGAAGCTGTGGCTGCCCCTGGATCCCTGGAAGTGTTCCAAGCCAGGCTGGATGAGGCTTGGAGCATCCTGGGATGGTGGAAGGTATCCCTGCTCATGGCAGGGGGTGGAATGAGATGAATTTAAAGTCCCTCCCAACCCAAACCATCCCAGGATTCTATGAAAGAGCGTGAAAGCAGCTCCTGAGCTCCTGCTGCTTGGTGAGACAAGCTGGGCTGCCTTCCAGAAATGCATCCTGTCGGATTGCTGGAGCCACCGAGGTCTGAATTTACACATCTTTAGACGCAGCCCCACTCCTGCTGCCACACAAATGAGTAAATAACAGTCACAGCAATTCCTGCTGGAGCCAAACAGTGGATCCACGTGTGTTTGTGCCGTGCAGGGAATTGAAAAACCTCCTGTGAGGGTTCCTTCCCCGCTGAGCCTGGATGGAGCCTCACATGCACTGCTCAGAGAGAGCAGCAACAAATGGGTTATTGTTGCTCTGTCCAGTTTCTTGAAGAGGAAACTGTGTTTAAAAACATCATTTTTTAAAACAAGTTCGCTTGACAGCCCTTTCTGCAGTCTGTGCTTCTTCCTATTTCTCTTCTCGAGGCAGCACTCTGCTTGTATGGGTTTTTTTCCTAATGCAGGGACTAATACCACTTATTCACTAATACCATGATTTTCCATAAAACCCAGTGGCTTCTTGCATTTAGGACCCTTCATTTCACCCCTTCATGGCTTATATCAGCCCCTGGTTCAGAGGCCAGGACATGGATTATCCTGCTCCTGCAAGCACAGTAAAAGTCACAGCCACAGAACACAGGGAGATTAAAGAAAAAAAGCCACAAAGAAAAGGCTCCAAGGGTTAGGGGATGTTGAGCTGAAAAATGTTCCATCAGGTTCTGCTCTGGCTGTGCTGGAGCTGCCTGGGGCAGCGTGGGGAGCTGGTGAATGAGGTGCCCAGGAAGGAGGCTGGGTGCCAGCTGGGCAGTGTGACCCACTGGCAGCTCTTTGCAAGGGTTCTCAGCAAAGAAATGCTGGAAAATCCCTGAGCATTGCTCTGCCAGCACGGGGAAGCCTTCCTGGAGGAGAGGATGTGTCGTGACTGGGATAGCAAGGAGCAGGCAGAGGGGAGGACTGAGCTGAACTTGGGGTTTGCTTTGTGAGGGGGTTGCTCAGTGTTCCCTCTCCACAGGGGAGCTTCCAGGCTGCACAAAACATTGTGTGGATTAAAAACATCCCTGTTTTCTATAGCAAATTTGGGTCAGGTTGCTGTTCCAGGTACCAACAGACCAGGAAAGGAGCTGTATGTAATCAGATGCTGCCTGAGCATGCACCATAAGCAGCTTTGCATCCAAGATGTGCCATTTTTGGACTGAAACAAGAAGAAAAGCTCCCAAAGAGCTCAGAAGCCACCTTGCAGTGCTTTTTCTTTTCTGCAGGCATGAGGAAGATGTTATTTGGAATTGTAACCTCATGTCTGCACCCTGTGCTGGTGCTTTGGGTGTCAGGGACCCAGCAGGGACTGGGAACATCCTGAACACTCCCAGTGGTGGGTCTGGCTCTCCCTGGAAACTCTCACACGTGTGTCCTGTCCAGGATTTTGCAGCACTTTAAGTCAGATTTCATGAAGGGCAGAGGGAGAGGGAGCACCTCATCAGCCATCCCATGCTGCGTGGAGGAAGGTCTGCCTGCAAAGCCCAATTCCTCAGCTCTAATTACAGGAATGGGTGGCTTTTCCCTTCTCAGGCTGAAAAAAATTGGCCCAAAACCCTGAGAAACCACAACACAAATGTCTGACGCTGTTCCACATGGTCCTCAGCAAACAAAAACCCTCTTGAAATCAGCCCTTGCCTCCCAAAATAGGCAACACCACTTCAAAAGGGAAGAGAGGGGGGAAAAAATCCCAAACCCAAGGCTTCACAGGGTGAGAGCACTTGCAGCCTCAGAGTTTCTCTAAGTGTGTTGTGCCTGCCAGCCCAGGCAGGGTTTGGTGTGGGATGAAGCTGGATTTGCCCAGGGAGGGGTTTTTCCCCCAGGGATGCTCCCAGCATGGTCAGCAGCTGCCTCCTGTGATGGGGAGCTTTGTGCTGCATCATTGCCATCACTCCTCCATCCTCTACATTTCTTTCACCTGGGAATGTTACCCTGAGCTTGATCCCAGACTGCAGGTCATGGAGAGGTTTCTTGCAAGGGAACATGGTGTGGTGTGGGCTGAGTTCAGCCCCAGCTGCTCAGAGCCAAGCGAAGAGACAGCACCAGCCTGCTTATCCTGGGCAAAACCATGATCTGCTCCAACCTCTGTCCCACTGGACACCTGTTTGGAAGGAGCTGGACCAGGCAGAGTGTGGACCTAGCTATGCAGAGTGGCTGGATGGTTCTTGCAGCACCTAAACAGCAGGAAAACACTTCTAAACCAGAAGTAGGGCACATTTACAAGCCGTAGAGGATCTGTGTGCCAGCATGGGATGCCCTTTGTAGCAGTGGTTTCCCCTCTTTGTTTGCCCAGCTCACAGCACTCAGAAAGGCAGCCGTGCCCACCCACCTCCTGGGAGCTTATCTTACCCCAGAATAATATTTTAGATTTCCTTTTCAAATTACAGCTTAATATTTTTGTAGTAAAAGAAAAGGAGGCTTGAGTGTAAGGTGATAAACTCACACTTGGTTTTCTTCTGCTGAAGTTAAAGCCTAGGTGGACCATTTATTTTAGCAGAAGCAGCCCTGGATTCACCTTGGCCCATCCAAAAAAGCACACAGGATGGTCAAATTCAGGTCAGGACCTACACTAAACTGACTCTTTGAAAATAATGAACAACACTCTCTTATTTCAAGAAACTGAGGATGTGACCACAAGCAGCTTCATTAATAAATATAATAAATATAATAAATATAATAAATATAATAAATATAATAAATATGCACATTTATTAATCCCCTTTCTGGGGGTTGCAGATTAAAAGGAGGAGAGGGTTGTGCACACCTGACAGGTGCCATCCCAGGATTCACAGTATCTTTAAGGCTGATAAAAATGGGTAAAAGGGTTTGCAAGAAACCACATTATCACCAATGTCTGTTACAGCCAGGAAGTGGAGCCTGAAGTTAGGCTAAGAGCCCTTAAATCATCTCTGTCTGGTCCCCAGCGTAGCTGAGGTGGTTTTAAAGAGTTGGTGACTTGCAGCATCCTTTGCAGAGGGATTATCCCTGCTGCATCTTGGGGAATTGTGTGAACTGACTCATAATTCAGTAAAAATTTGGCTTAGTAAAACATGTTCTCTTGGATCCAGCGTTGCGTTAATCTCGGGCAAAGAAGTGGAACTGATTTTTATCTGTTGCACTGGATGGTTTCTAATTGTCCCTGGCCATCCTTTGGAGTTCATTATTTCTCCTTCAGCCTACACCAGCTTCTAATTAGGGGACATAAAATTAAGATGGAAGAGCAGAAGTTTGCAAGGGTATTGCTGCTCGTGAAGGAATCTGGGCTGGATTTATGCCAAAAATACCCTCTTGTTTGCAGGATTTTGGTGGGGAAAAGGTGGTGTAAGCACTGCTGGGTCCCCCTGTGTGCACACACCCTGTAAGAGCTGGATTAGCAAGCAGCCCTTTGCCTCCTGAAAGGGGAAAATCAGCTCCAGTCCTCCTTGCCCCTTCTCCTGCATCTCTTCTTCATCTTAAGGGCACAAATATTTCCTAAACCAGAGCTTTTCCTACAACAAAATCAGGGTGGATTCTCTCCCCCCAGCAGTGTGACCATGGCTGGGGCCAGCAGGCACAGAAGGGCTCTGGGCAGTACAGGTGATGCTCAGCCCTGCTGATGCATTTTAACCAATTTATCAATTTTTTTCCCTGTAATTCCCCCCATGTTATGGCAGTTTTTTTAATGCTAAATATATTTTTCTCCTGGGAGGGTGATGAGACATCTACAGAGCCCCATTACAGTGCTGCTTTTGGGGTACAATTGCAAAGCCAAGAGCTGAAAAAGCTTGGCCAAGACCTTCTTAAATCTATCTATTTCCCCATCCAAATGCTTCACATCACAACTTTAGGAAGCACAACATTGCTCTGAAAGCAATCTCAGGATCTCATTGACATCCTTTTCTGCCAGGAGACTTCTGGAAGATGTTTGTATGGTTTTTATATGGGAAGGGAACAAATTCTTCCCCATAAGCCACCCCAGTGCTTCCCTGTGGAGCGTGGTGTGAGTGGTTCATGTTGGCACAAGAAAACCCTTTCAGAAATAGGAATATTTAAACATTACAGAAATCCACAGGTTTTTGGCCTCATCCATCAGCTGCCTGTGGTACCAGCTGCTTTTTGCAGGTGGTTAATAAATGCAAATGTGCTCTGGTGTTTCTCTCTCCCCTCCTTTTATAACCCCACTGCTGCCTCATTTTCATCCCATTCCTGGTCAGCAGAGATGGCTTTGATGGTGGGTTTTCCCCCAGGCTTGAGCTGGGAATTAAGCCTGGCTTAACTTTTGTAGCACAGTGCACCTGGCTGGGGGTTTTCCACCAAGACTCATTTATATTAAATAATAACATGTAGAGGAGTCTGGAGTGGTTTTGGTGAACTGCTGTACATGCAAAAAAGGGGATTAAGGAGCTTTAGGACTTCGGTGCTTTGGGTGGAAAAGTCACAAGGACAATGAATTTCCCTTGGGTTCTGTACAGTTTAAAAATTTGTTTTGGAAAGAAAAATTAAGAAGTTTTTGCTTCTGTTTCGTATAGGCTGAAAGGTCATTCTAACCCCTCTGCCCTCAGATTTCCCTGGAGCAGGGAAATTCTCCCTGGTTTGTATCCTAAATCCATACATTAAATTACATACACTGTGTTTATGGTTAAACCAGTAATTTAGTGACTATGAGTGGTGAAATTTGAATTTTGTTAAGCAAACAGAACAATCTTGTAATACATTTTTCAGTTCTTAAAACAGAGATAGTCCTTGGTAGTGCTTAAAGCCAGGTTGGATGGGGCTTGGAGCAACCTGGTCTGGTGGAATGGAATGAGTTGGTCTGTAAGGTCCCTTCCAACCCAAACCATCCCATGATCTGTGATTTTAGTAGGAGTCAACAAGGCTGAGACATTCCCATGGATGAGTAGTAGCCCTGCAATGACTTTGGCAGATGTGTAAATGCTCCTGCTGTGGGGCACAAGCCAAGTCCTAACCCAAAGGGAGAGGCAGAGATGCTTCCCCTGGACGTGTGTGGGGGCATCTCTATCCTGGGGATTTTCACACTCTGGTGCTGCTCCATTGGGGTTTTTCCCCCTGGAGATGGAAACCACACAGCACCTTCCCTTGAGCAGCCTGACATAGCTCTTTTAAACTCATTTAAACAACCCCACTCCTTGCAGGTACTCCCATCCTTCTTGCTTCCCAGGAGGCAAAGCAGAGAGCTCAGGGTAGGGCTCAGGGACACTGCAAAGCCATCGGCGAGGCACCATGGCCAACCACCACCACACATTTTATAATTTCATTTGATTTTTTTTTTTTTTTCGGGGGACTCTGCTGCATCCCGGGCCGCGAGGGGGGAATAACCTCTTTGATTTTATTTTTTTTTCAGTTCTCTCAGGCCAGACACACCACAGCCCTTTGAAACGCTCTGTGTCCCTTACCCCACCCATGAATGTGCCAAACCAACCTCTAGGACATGGATGGATGTCTCATGAGGACTTACGAGCTAGAGGACCCCAGTGCATCCCTTCCGATCATGCCCCCCTGTCTCCACAAAGCAGTGTAGCCTCTTCAGGAAGTGGTGGGAGTGAACATTTAGAAGATCAGCCTTCCGCTCGTAACACATTCCAGGAGGAAGGGAGTGGGATGAAAGGTGAGTGACAAACCAGACCCCAACCCCGCCAGCACCCAGAGGCAGGAGGGGCAGAGCTCAGCCCTGCTGGTTTCCCGGCAGCGCGGGGCTCTCGGTTGGCGGTTTTGGGCGAGGATCCTCCTAACCCAACGGGGCCTCCCAGCGTTCCTTCCCGGCTTAGGAATTTAGGTTTAGGGGAATGCGTTGGGTTTTCTTTTAAGTAGCAGCTGGTCCTGATCTGACGTCTTACAGTTGGGTGCCAGTGGGCTGGTTTTGCCCCAAAATCCTGCGAGCTGCCAGCTTTCCAAAAAGCTGGATTTTTTCCATAGCCTGAGGCTTTTGGCTGCGAGTGGTGCTCTTTTTTCTCTCTCCTTTTTCTTTTTTTATTACGGTGAAAAATAGCTTAGAGCAACTTAGCTAGCCATGTGTGATTTACCATTGCAGTGTTTGGTAGCCACCAAGTATTTGGGGAAGTTTTGGCTTGGGATACTTGCTTGCAGTGAATTTAACCTGTGTGTTTCGGTTAGTTTTCTCATTATACCTGCATTTCACAGAGATTTGGGCAATAAATACATGTGGTTCTGGTGGTAAACAAGGCAGAAATGAACCCCACTTGCTGCAGTCAAAGATGGAAGGCAAACTTCTGGCTGAGGAGAAATAAATAGATAAAAAGTGGGCAAACACACGGACTGTGTGTTCCTGGGAACAGACTGAAAATGCCCCTGCAGCTCTCAGACTCATGTAAACAACTCCAATTTGCATTAATGCAAAGCAGCTCAATTGTGTACAGACCAGTGGTGTATCAGAACAGGGAAATAATTGTGTTTTTTAACAGTCGCAAGGTCTGATTTTAGTCTAATTACAAACAAATTGAGATATGGATAAATCTGTGTGATGTGGGACTGTGTTTGGCTTGGCTCTGGATGGCTTTGATGTGCATGAAATAAATGCATGAAAAACTCCTCATGGTTCCAAGGAATGTAACAGAGGCAGGTCGGGTCCTGCAGTCTGTCAGGCCAGGGAGAACTTTTTGGGAGCAAGAAGTTTCATGGGGGAGCTGTTTAACATTGCATTTCTCCAGGTTTCTGCAGAAGGAGCAGGGAGGAGACCATGGGGAGCTTGGCTTCCTGTGATCCACAGCTGCAGCTCCAGGATCTGCGTGGATAGAAACTTCCCAGTGCTTTGCAATCAACCTGTGTGGCCAAATCCACAAGGCTCAGAGGCTGTCCACCAGCAATAATCCATTAAATAACCCCCACATAAAGCATCCCCTTGCTGCTGCGTGCAGCTGGGATATATGGCCACCCTTCCTCAGGCCATCCCTTCCCAGACTTCCAAACATGATTCCCCCATTGCTGACTCAGCCAAATGGCTTTTGTCCCACTGTCCAGGGACGTGCAGAGCAGATGTTCACAACCTCTGGTGTCTGTGCCTGCTGTGTCCTCCCCCCTCTGCTGGGTTTTCTTCAGGCTGAACCATTCCAGTGCCTTCCCAGATGATGTTTTCTAGACTTGGGGTTGTTCCTGCTTCTCTCTGCTAGTTTTTTTTTCCGAAAAGTCCATGTTTTATTGGAGGTGTGTTGCCCAAAACTGGACTTGGAAGCAGAGCAGAGGCTTGCCTGCCTCCAGACAGCATTCCTGTGGCTGTGTGGCTCATCATCCTCAAATAACAAAGCACTGTGGGCTGCATATGACCCATTGTATCCCCACAGCTTTCCTGAAAAAAAAAAAAAGGACTGCCCGTTCCCTGCACTCCAATCATGCCATTTCTTGTTCCTACAGAAACACACAACTTGGTGCATTTTTATTGGGTTGCCTCGTATTCCATCCAGCCTGGCTGCTCTCTTTGCCAGGTCCCTTCTCTGAATTGCAGCCACGTCTCCCCAAGTGCCTGCAGGCTCTTGCGGCTTCTTGTCACTCCTGCTCCTGGTCAGCTGGTTCCTTCTTTAACATTCTCTCAGGGCATCCAGGAGGATCAAGACCCGTGGGATCTGGAATGTGAGGGATCCAGACCCATGGCAGATCCCCATCTGGCTTACCAGCTGATCTCCCCTGGTGTCACCTATTTCATTCCTTTCTATGTATCATTATGCTCTCGTGACACCCATTTCTTTTCATCTGTCTTCATACTGAAGGAAAGATGCCCTTTGGCTTTTTCCTGATCTCTGGTTTCTCCAGGGGAAGATATGAACACTTGGTTCCCCATGGACCCCATCTGCCTGTCTGTCTGTCCCTTCCCATGTCCCTTCCCCTGGCAGGGGTTGGAATTAGCTGATCTTTAAGGTCCCTTCCAACCCCAACCCCCATTACAGGATTCTGTGATTCCTGGGGCACAGCTTGGGGAGCACTGGGAGGAGAGTCTGGATAGAGCTGGGGATTCCTGCTGGGAGTATATCCAAGGTGTCCTGTGTGTAAATGTGGCAGGGTGACCTGTTTTCCTTCTAAATTTCCTGACAGCTGTGCCATGACTTTGCAATTAGCTCCTGGTAATTGCTGATTAAAGAGTAGCTCTGCAGGCAGGTGGCTCACCGAGCTGTGGAGAGCATTGGGAAGTTTGACTTTCCAAGGACCATGAAATCACCTTGGAAATCCTTGCACCTCCTGGTTGCCTCTTCCCTGTGGGAGGTGGGAAAGCCCCACCACACACAACACACCCTCTGTGTGCTGGGGTGGCTCCTTCTCCTCAGCCTGCTTCCAGGATTGACATCTCTGCTGGCAGGGGGCCTCTGAGACTGTCACACTCACCAAAATTAAGGCATAATCCAGACAGGCTGGTGCAAAGGCAAAGAGCTGTTTCTGTGCTCCAAGCCCCTGCAGGGGTTGGAGATGGGTTTCCTGCAGGGTTCAATGTCTATATGAAGTTACATCACTCTTCTGGAAGTATCCCTGTGGGCTTTGCCATTGGCATGGACATGTGCCAAAGGCAGATGTCCCCAGGGAACATGGGATCAGGGAGACTTTTTAAGTGCTGTCACTGGAATGGTGTGGTTTTGTGTTAAAATGATGTTGAGAATGGAGCCAGCAATGAACTTTGGGCTTTCTGCTAAGAGCTTTTAATTGGTTTTTAAATAGTAATCAGTTTGAGAGGGCACTGGTAGCAGAATTTGGGACTGTTGCATGTTGGAACTTCTGGAAAACAGTGTGTTTCAGCCCATCTGTGCTCAGTAATTGCTTTTCCTCATGTTTGGTGTGGGGTTGATCTGTGCAGCACTCAAGGAATTTCATTGACACGTGAGTCCCAGTGTGTGTCAGGGGATGCAGAGTGTGAGCAAAACACAGCATGTTGGGATCATTTGCATCCTCTGCTTGGATGCAAGGTGGATTTGGGATCAGCCCAGGCAGCAGGAGAATTCTGGTAGATGTATGGATTGCCTTAGGGAACCAAACCAATGGTCACTCCTGCCGTGTTCCTTCCAGTGATGAGGCTTTGGTTCAGGGAGAGGTCATGGACAATCCTTGACTTGCATCTGGTACTGAACAGTGTGGAGCTTTCTGGACCCACACCATGGGATGGATGTCCCAGCAGTGGGAATTGGCTCCTGGGTATCTCACTGGTGGGGAAGGGGCCAAGGGCTATGGACAAGGTATTGCTGGGAGCAGAGCATGTGAGATGGGCAGGCTGTGGCAGAGCTACTGTGGGGTTGTAGGTGCTAAATAAAGCAGGTCTTGATTTGGCAAAGCATTGGAAGCCTTTACAAAGGAAAAACATCATCTCAGGCTGGATGCTGTGCTGCAGCACAGACACCTGCAGGGCCCCCTCCCTTGTGGGGTGTCACCACAGACCCCCAAACCTGCAAAACCCTGAGTAACTGCTTGCTGTCACATTGCCTTCTCCGTGGAGGATACCCCATCATGGAGTTTGGTGGGGTTTTGAATGTCACAGAGAAAGGATTCCCCTCCCAGGTCTCTCCCTGTGAGACCATGTTGATGTCAGGAAGATAAATTTATTTTTGGGTACCCATCCAGCCAGGCACAGAGGTGCTACACTGCAGGTAATGACTAAGAAGGAAGAAGTCATTTCAATCAGTGCATTTTTTAGGTCCCAAGTCACCCTTTGAAGCAGGTTGTGGGACCACCTTTGATGGCACATCATTTTTCCATTCCAAACCCATCTCTATTTCTCTTTTAGCAGCAATTGTGGTGCATTTCAGCACATTTTCAGCACATGCCACCATCCCTCATGCCATAAATCAGTGTCTGCTGTCTACAAAACAGCCCTTTGTTCATCCTAAGCTCAACCACTCCATGAGCTTCAGCAGGTCCCATGTTCCTGGGAAAACAGCAGTGAGGAGCTTGGTGTTCAGCTCCCCATGTGCTAATTCCCAGTGGATTGCCCACAGAAACCCAACTTCTGAGGATGTGTTCTTATCTGGGAGCTGATTCCTCCTCCCATCCACATCCACAGCGCTGTGTCCTCATCCAGGGGCTGATTCCTCCTCCCATCCATAGCCACAGCACTGTGTCCTCATCCAGGGGCTGATTCCTCCTCCCATCCATACCCACAGCACTGTGTCCTCATCCAGGGGCTGATTCCTCCTCCCATCCACATCCACAGCACTGTGTCCTCATCCAGGGGCTGATTCCTCCTCCCATCCACATCCACAGCGCTGTGTCCTCCCAAAGGTCCATCAAGCTCAGTGAGGTGTCTGTTGTGATGCTCCTGGTGTTGGTGTTGATACTGTTGCTCGTGGTTATGCCGTTCCATGAATTGAGCAGAGCTCTCCTCTCCTTCCCTTTGTGCTCCAGATGTCCCAGCCTGGCTGAAGAGCCTCCGGCTGCACAAGTATGCTGCCCTCTTCTCCCAGATGACATACGAGGAGATGATGGCCCTCACCGAATGCCAGCTCGAGGCACAAGTATGTCCCATGTCACTTGGGGGGGGTGACACACCTCTGACACCCCTTTGTGTGTCTTCCCGTGGTTGGGAAGCAGGGAAAGGGGAATTGGGTCTTGGGGAGTGAAAAAACCCCACATTATACCTGAAAAAAGTCTTGTCCCCATGTTCTTATTGCAGTCCCAGCATGGAAGTCCCACCACTGGGAGCTACACTTGGGGTTTTTTTTTTGGGATTAAGTTCAGGAGTTTCAGGGTTGCAACCTGCAGTAGCCAACTCCTTGAAAATCAGCAGGGCTTTGATGGCCAACTGCCTTTGAAAATGTCATAGAATCATAGAATATTGATGGTTTGGGTTGGAAGTGACCTTAAAGATTATCTGCTTCCAACCCCTGCTGCTTTCAGGTTCACCTCTGCATTATCCTTGGGATGAAGAGGAATGGGCAACACTTGCTTTCCTGTGTGAGGTGCACCAGGGAGGGACAGACTAGCTGGAAATCTCTATCTTCAGCAAGTCTCTGATGATTCTAGGTCCTCCACGAATCCCTGCACTCAGAAATTTAATTAATTTCTAGCAGCCCTTTCTGCTTAGCAGAGGAAGGGTTTGGGTTGACCCAGCAACCCTGTGGAAGTGTTAACCCCAAGTTTTGTGCTGTTTTTGCAGAATGTTACCAAAGGTGCGAGACACAAAATAGTCATCAGTATCCAAAAGCTAAAAGAAAGACAAAACCTGCTCAAATCTCTAGAAGGGGTAAGTAATCACAACCATTTTTGTATTTCTTATATTTTTAAGAAGCCAGGAGTTAATTCTGGGGTGAGGGACTGTTTGGTTATGTTGTAGGCACCTTCTGCAGAGAAACCTGTTATTGGCTTAGCTGCATGTGAATGATGTCCTGGACGAGATATAGGTTTTATTTCACAGAACTCCAGAATGGTTTGGGCTGACAGGGACCTTAAAGACCATCCAGTTCCAACTCCCTGCCATGGGCAGGGACACCTCACCTTCCACTAGACCACATTGCTCAAAGCTGTATTTTGCAGAGTGGGTCCTAATGCATGTCCCACACTCACACAGCTGGGACGGATGTACCCTGTAGCCCTGGCCAGCTCCAGAGTGCTCAGAAAGGCCTGAGCTTTCCTGGAACATCATATGGGCAACCTGTCCCCAGATAAAACACCAGACACCCACATCAGTGCCTGAACATCTTGAATTTCCACAGAGAATAAATAAAAACTTCTTTATTACTTCAACAAAAGCTTAAACCCTGCAGAAAGGGCTGTTGGGGAAGCAGCAGCACCACAGCCTTGCTGGGAGCAGCTCACCCAACCTCTCCCTATTTATTATCACTGTATTATATTATATTTAATTGCACCATCTTCAAACAGCAACTTGCAGAGCCTCCCACTAGGGGCTTTTAAATACTTCTGTGGTGTGTTGCTATTTATTGGTGTTTTCCTTAGCTCACTGCTTCACTATTTATTTATAATACGGGCTTGTGCTCAGAGTATGGCAGGAGCTAATAAAGCCATATTTACCTCCGTTATTAATAATAACAACCATTAAATCCAAGAGCCAGCCCTCTGGATGGAGCTGGCTGCAGCTCTGTGTTTTCCAGGCGATTGCACAGCCTCTTCCCCTGCTTCTCCGCCGGGATTTGGAAATCTGGTATTGATTGAGTGGCGCTGTGCGGGAGCTGGAGCTCAGCTCAGCTGGCACAGCCAACCACGCACGCTGTAAAATACAGGAGAAAAGTGGCAGGGACTGGTTTGGAGCCCTCCTGGAGTGGGTTTAGGCTGTGGCACTGTGACCCTGTCCCGCTCTGCTGGGGCTTGGAGCTGCCTGTGAGCTGCTTTCCCTGGGAGGAGACATCTCTGGTTTTCCAGGCTTCCCATCCAGTTTTTGCTAAAGAAGAGCATGTGGGGGACTTGATGTTTTTGGGAAGTTTCTCGCTGCTGAAGATTGCTGCTTTCTTGGAAAGAGCTGCTCCACCCCTCTCTGTTAGTTAGCAGAGCAGGATTTTTTTCCCAGAAAAATAGTGCCCAGCAGACTGACACCAGATATTGAGAAAAGTGGAGCGGAGACGTCCAAGAGTGAGCTGGGAATGCAGCAGGAATTAGAATCAACAACTGTTTCAGGGCTTGCACACATCCCATGTGCCCAGTTAGTGTCCCTTCCTTCCGTGCACCAGGATTCACTCCAAAAGCTGCCTCTTTCCAAGCAGTGTCCCATGAGCCACTGTTCTGGTCCAGCCTGCATTAAGAGCAAAACACAGTTATTTCCCATCAGTGGGATAAGGATCTGACCATAGGAATGGAGTTCTTGATCAACACCAGGAGCGAGGCTGGGATGCACCCAAATTCTCTCCCTTCTGGGTGGATCTGCCCCAGGATCTCCAAGCTGGATGGTTTTGCTATGAGAATATCAGTTCACCCCTTCTGTGTCTGACCACAAACCACCTGCTCCCCTTGAAACCCTCCCAGTCCCCTCTGCATCCACTCCTCCAGCCCATCCCAGAGTGGACAGGGATGTCCCCACTTTGCTGCCACAGAACAGGCTCCTGCATCCCAGCACAGTCCTGGGCTCCGAGATGATCCCAGAGCATGAGGATGCCATGGCAAGCAGTTTTGGGGCAGAGCAGTTAATGCGGTGCCAGGCTTGAAGGTGGTGCTGGAAACAGGAAACAAGCCCACATTAGTGTAATTCCAATGAAATAGAGCTGAAATGTTGTGATTGTGGGATTGCTGGGGAACGAATGAGGTATTTGCTGCTCTGGGCATTGAAATCTCCCAGGCTCTGTCACTTTCATGCACTTGCCATTTCCTGGGTGGATATGTGGAAACACTGAAGCTGGATTGTTGTTGGGTTTGGGTCCCAGTGGTTAACAGGGGATGTTTATCTCCGGGGATTCAGGTCTGAACACATCCATGGATAATCAGACACGGTCCCTGCAACACTCCCCTGATATAAGGAAAAGACTTGATGAATGAAACGTGGCTGTTGACTGTGGAATGCAGCAGGGTCCTGAAGCAGGGCTTTGCTGGGAATTCTTAGGGGTTCACAGGAGGGGTCTGGTTTACAACTGATATCCCATTGTCCCTGCAAGGACAAACCCTCTTCCCTCCACTTGAATCCGCAGGACATCCTGGAAGGTGGCAACTTGCGTGTCCCGCTGCAGGAGCTACACCAAATGATCCTCACCCCCATCAAAGCCTACTCTTCCCAAAACTCGAGCACGGAGGAGCACAGCCGGGAGGTGGACTCGCACCACCCCTCCTCCCTGATGGGCTCGGACAGCCAAGGCTCCAACTGCAAGGACTCCGCGGCAGCCGGGATGCAGCAGCACCATCTGCCGGGATGCGAGGGCGAGTCGGGCGGGGCCCCTTTGCCCGAGGGTGACCTGCCCGGGCAGTTCACCCGAGTGATGGGGAAAGGTGAGTGCCTGTCACCTGTCCTTGGTGACCTGGGGACTTGTCACTGGGGAGGGCTGCTTTGGGCCAGGGGCCATGTGGTGTCAGCACTGGCAGCCGCCTTTCGCTGAGCTCCTGCAAATCCCAGTCCAAGGGGTGATGGTTTTTTGAGGTCCTGTGGTGCTGGGGTAAGAGGTGATAGGGCAGGTGGGCTGTGATTTTGGGGAGGGGC
This sequence comes from Entomyzon cyanotis, assembly GCA_024500445.1. Classification (NCBI taxonomy): domain Eukaryota; kingdom Metazoa; phylum Chordata; class Aves; order Passeriformes; family Meliphagidae; genus Entomyzon; species Entomyzon cyanotis. The sequence goes on from JAKEPQ010001030.1 coordinate 3,033,047, forward strand.
AGCAACGGAACAGGCTGCCTGCCTGCCCTGGGTTTGGGGTGATTAGCATCCTCTCCAAGGTGGATAGCATCCTCTCCCTGCCCCAGCTCAGGAGGGGATGGCATCTTTTCCTGAGGTCAGAGGTGGAGAGATTCCTTTCCCTTCCCATTCAGAGCCCTGGGGTCATCCCACTGATCCAGAAGTGTTTTCCTCTGCTTGGAGCAGAGTTGCAGTGGTGCAGGGGCTGGACATGAGCCACCCTGAGTGCAAATCAGTGGGTCCAAGCCCCTTTCTGTGCCCCAAGTTAGATGCAGGATATCCAGAATACTCTGGTGTCATTCTGTGCCTGGTACAGGGTGCATGGCTTTGCATCAAGGATAATACATGGGGAGATGCCATGAGTGATGTGAGGTGGGGACTGATCTCCTGTGCCGTATTCAGGGCTCTTGGAGCAACTCTTTGTGAGCTTGGATGTGCCCTAGCCCTTGTTTGTGGCACCTGAGGTGTCAATGCTGGCTGTATGGAGGGAGATCTCCCTGGGGAAGAGGAAGGGGAGTCTCATCCACAGCAGACTGGGAACAGAAAGAACCTCATTGGGATGCCACAAAGAAATATCAGCCTTGTCCCTGTTTCCAGTCTATTTTGCAAAAGAACAGCTGAGATGTTTTCTACACAGAAACCTGGTGCAGAGTTTGTCCCCAGCTGGTTGCCTGCAGAAACAGCCACATGTGGGCCTCCAGCCCCATTTTATTCCTGCGACAAGTGCCAAAGTGTGGCACAAGCCCTGCCAACATGTGGTGTCCTCCTGGACCTCAAGGCATCCCTGCCTAGGGGTTTACAACAGGAGAAACTCATTCCTCTGTGAGCTCACTCCCACTTGTTTTTATGACATTCATTCCAAAAGAGGTTAAGATTCATCAGGAAAGGTGGGAATTTACCACTCTGCAGTGGGGGCAGATTTTGGCCACGGGAGCAGGAGCTCTCTTGCCTATGAATAGGGATTAATCCTGTGCCCCTGAGTTGCTCAGGTCTAATTTTGGGGACTCCAACGGTGTTACTCTGGATTAACACCATCATAACAGAGAACAAAATCTGACCCTAAATATAGGAAGGCACAGCCGGAATTGGGGAAGGGCATTTTTTCTCACTGATGAAAAACCTACTCATGGTTACAAGGGAAATAGGATGTCCAAGGTGTTTGTGCGACCTCTCCTGGACCCCATCTCGGTGTCCCCATCCTCATTTCCCTTCTCTTCTTTTTTTTTTTTCCCAGTCTGCACACAACTTCTAGTTTCCCGACCCGATGAAGAGAATATAAGTTCCTATTTACAGCTCATAGACAAATGTCTAATCCACGAGGTGAGTCATGTCGGATCATCTAAAGCTGTTGTTCTCATCACTTGGAAACTGTTTCCAAAGTGTCTGTTTATGTAAACCTTTCAGTTTCTAACACAAATATTTTTGGGGGGTATTAATAGTAATTCTGACAGAGCAGGCTTGGAGTGGGCAGTAGCTCCAACGTGGTGCATGGAAATGTTGCTTCCCCCCACGCTGGTTTAATTGCCAAGGCCTGGAGCTGGGAAATTCATCTGGCTCGTGACAGTCCCATCAGCAGCTGGATGAAAGAAAGAATCCCGGGATGAACGTGCAGGCAGTTTCCATCAGACAGACCCGGAGATCCCTTGGCGTTGCCTCCTCCCATTTTGCACCACGTGGTTTTGGGATTTTGCAACAGGGATTTTACATCTGTTCCTGCTCCTGCTTCCTGATGGCTTGGGATGGCCCAGGCTGTGCCACAGGACTTTGGCACGCTCCTGCCCAGTGGCAGGGAGGGATGGCTGGTGTCCTGCAGTGTCTCCTACCCGCACTGGCTGTACCTGGAAGAAAAAGCTGCTTCCATCACCTGCCCATATGGCAGGGATCAGGGAGCAGAAGTGTAAGCTGAGGCCTGGGGCCAGAGAGCAAAGCCAAGAGGACGTGGAACTTCTCCCAAAGTGCCTGCACTTTTCCCACAAGAGCCAGCCCCCGTCCCAGGACCACCCTCTGCATTGGCTCTGGTGTAATCAGTGCCAGGAGAGAGCATCTCCTCTGGAGGGTGGTTCAGAGCAGTCAAGTCAGGCACTAATTAGCCTCCAGATTGTCCTCTGGAGACTTCTGCTCCTCTCCAACAGAGACCTTGGGTGTCTAAAGTTAGCAGTGGTGGCACGTGGGTGTCCCTGTCACCCACACCTCCTGCCTGGAGCTCTGGGAGCAGCTCTGTCCCCTGCTGGGGTGACCTTTGCAGGGAGCCTGGGTGGGTGACAGACTCACCCCGGGTGACCTGCAGAGCCTGTTGGTGCCAGGATCACAGCCAAGCTGTGCCCAGCCCTGAGAAGGGGGATAGGCTGCAGGATGCCACAGGGCAGCTCAGCTTTCCAAATCCCAGCTTTGCTCACCCTGGCAGCTTTTCTAGAGCCACATCCAGGTGACAAGTGTCATCACCCGTCGTGACCCACCTCTGCCAAAAGGAGTTGGCAGCCTCGGGGCAGAGCTGGGCTGTCACTCTGGGACGCAGGGAATGCTGCCAGAGTATTTTCTCCACCTGAGCTGAGTAAATCCTGAAGACCAGTTTCCCCCTGGACTTGCTGAGGGGGCTCAACTCACCCCATCACCTGCTCCAGCTGCTTTTCTTTACCCACACCCCTCCATGCACATCCCTGCTCACTTTGTCCAGAAGAGTATTCATACATTTCCCATTTTTCTCTCTTTTTGGGGGGGCAGGCGTTTACAGAGATCCAGAAGAAGCGGCTGCTGTCATGGAAACAGCAGGTGCAGAAACTCTTTCGGTCTTTCCCTCGGAAATCCCTGCTGGAGCTGTCAGGTTACCGGCAGCAGAGGAGGTATGCGGGATTTCGGGAGGGGAGGGGTGGATGCAGAGGCCAGAGCAAGGGCACTCCCAAGTGGGAACTCCAGAGGGAGGGATGGGTTCTGCTGGGTTCAGAGCCACGTTTAGGGATGGAGGAGGGTTGGAAAAGCTTCAGCACTGAGCTCCCAGGCTCTGGCTGGGAAGGGAACACAGCAGTTAGTGTCATTGTGTTTGTGGTCACCACCTTCCCAACCGATCCCACCCTGTCTCCCTGGCTCCAAACCTGGCACTTCCCAACTGTGCAGCCTATCCCAAGCTCTGGCCTCTTTCCCTGCTGCCTTTTGATGATGGTATCAGCACTGGAGTTTCCTCAAAAAGCTGTCAAGTGGCAAAAAAAAGGCTGGAAGCTTTCAGAAGGTGCAGAGCCAGAGTTGCAGTCAGAGAGCCAGGCAGGGCTGTGCTGGGAACACCATGTTTGCTCTCTTTCAAGGTGATGCTGAATTTTGGGTGATTCTAGAAAGCGTAGGGGTTGTGCCAAGAAGAGATCTTTTTAAATCACTTTTAACAACATCAGGTCTTTGTTTCATTCTGCAAAGCCTGGTTTGTTGCAAGTTCTTTATTCCCGAAAAAAGAAAGTGTTTTAGAGATAACTGGGAGAATAGGAAATTCCAGGATGAGATTTTGGGAAAGCACCTTTAGCTCAGCCCTCCCTAATAGATCTTGGATTTATTAGGTTGTTCCAACCAAATTTGACAGAACTTGAGAAGTCTCAGAGGGGACCATGTTTGTAAAAATGAACCTCCTGGCAGGGGAGAAGAAAAACCCAAAAGCATAAGCTAAACTTTTAATAGACAGTGGAGAATCCACTCCAGTGGGGAGATCTCAAAGAAAGCAGATGCCTGGGGCATTACCTGAGTTATTTTAGCTTGTATTTAAGAACAGGCCCATTTTCCAGGAGTAAAACAAACTTTGAAGAAAACGAATGTGGATCTGAGAACTGCAGAACAGTGGGAGGGTGACTGGCAGACGGGAAGAATACAGGATGCTGCACACCCAGACTTCCTCCTTCCCATGCCTGTGCAGCATGGAGGGACCACCCTCGGTGGGATGGGAGGGTTGGGACCCCCTGACCCCCAGCACTGTCCCCTGGCAGTGGTCAGCGTCTCACCCTCAGCTCTCTGTCTCTCTGCAGCCGAGGCTTTGGCCAGTCGAACTCCCTGCCGACAGCCGGATCGGCGGGGGCAGGGCTGGGCCGGAGGAACCCCCCGCCAGTTCCAGATCCCCTCCCGCAACCTCCCCACGGCCCGCCTGGGGCTGCTGGGCCCCACAGGGCTGCTGGGCACCCCCCAGCGCAGCCCCGCCGCCAGCCCCGCCATCCTCAAGCAAGGCAGACAGGTTGGTTGGCATTTGCAGCATCTTCCCGCAAGCTTCCTTTGCTTTTCCTTCTCTGACTTGTCCAGATCATCACTTTTTCCCTACTCTTCAAGCAGTTTTCAGACTTTTGGGTTGCACTCAGTGCAGTGGGATGTGAAAGTGGGACTGGAGGGTGGGGGACAAACCAAGCAGGAGAAGGGGGAAAAGCTGAGTCCTTAAAGTGGCTTATAAAAATAGGGAGAGGGATTTTTGACGAGGGCAAATAGCGGGAGGAGAAGGGGGAAGGGAGATTTAGATGTGATACTGGGAAGAACTTCTTCCCTTGAGGAGGGGGTGAGGCCCTTGCACAGGTTGCCCAGAGAAGTTGTGGCATCGCCATCTCTGGAAGTGTCCAAGGCCAGGCTGGACAGGGCTGGAGAAACCTGGTCCAGTGGAAGGTGTCCCTGCCCATGGTGGGAGGTTGTAACTAGATAATCTGTAAAGTCTCTTCCAACCCAAACCATCCTGTGATTCTACAAGCCCAAAGTGGTTATAAACCCATGGCCCAGAGGGCTTTGCTTTGCATCCCACACTTTTTTTTTTCCCCCACAGAACCTGTGGTTTGCCAACCCTGGGGGCAGTAACAGCATGCCCAGCCGGAGCCACAGCTCGGTGCAGAGGACGCGCTCGCTGCCGGTCCACACGTCCCCGCAGACCATGCTGATGTTTCAGCAGCCAGGTAGGCAACAGAGGTGCTTTTCCACTTTCTCATAGCTGGGTGAGACAAGGGGGGGTGGGAGGAGCTGTGCTGGTGAGCCTCACAACAGGCACGTGGCCCATGCCAGCATGGTGTGCTCCCACCAGGGTATCTCTGAATTCCTGGGTTAACCTGAGACATCGCTGGAGGGATTTTTGATTTTGGATATGCCATCTTTATGTATCACAGTGCTGGTGCCTTGCCTCACTTGCCTCTGAGGGGCTTCTGTCAGGCAGGAAGGTGATAGCTCAGCTCATCCATCACTTTTTCCTCATGGTTGGACAAGGAGCCCCGGTGCGGAAGGACTGCCTTCATGCATTCAAGGGAAATTCTTTCCACAGTGCGTGTGAAGGGAAATGGTGCTGTGTCAGTGCTTCCTTCCCAAACACTGCCAAAATGCTCCTGTATATAGGAGCATCCTCTCATTCAGGGAGGATCCTGCTGACCTTGGACCCTGGACCTGGAGCATCCTGCCCCTGAGGAAGCCTGTTTGTGTGTCCCTTCCTTAGCCTTTGAGTGTGCCTTTTCCTACCAACACACCACAAAACAATTTACACCTCGGGACAGGGAATCCATCCCCCTGGTAAACACCCTCATCCCTGCACTCCTGCTGGTTTGGGCTGGCAGCTCCCTGGCCTCACATGCCAGCGGTGTTTAACTGCAGCATTTGGGCAGCAAATGTTCCGTACAGCAGGAGCAGCAGCTGTTCCTGGGTATTGATTAAACACCGGGGCAAGGGCACATTTCTCAGGCGTTGGAGGAGAATAAATGGGTTTCTCTTTGCGCATCAGCCTGCGGTGGATGAGGGCGTAGGAGGATTGGGGAGCCAAAGACATGGACTAAGTCGCAAGAAAAATAAGCAATAATGTGATGCTGGGCTCACAAACCACTGTTTGCCAGGCTGTGGGAGGACCTCAGCCCTCCTGGATCTCACCCCATGTTCCTGTGAGCCAGTGGGAAGCCGGAGATGCCGTCCAGCACAGCAGCACAAGCTGTATTTGCAGGTTTTGCTGCAGAGTGGGGAAAATTTGCTGCTGTTTAGATAAGGATGGGGGCGTTGGAACACTCTAAACTTCATGTGTGTGTCCCCTTTTTGTGCTCACCTCTCCAGGGATGTGGCAGGCATGACGTGGGTGACTGAGTGGGAACCAAGCTGGTCCCGGAGAAGCGGGACAGTGGCTCTGGTGGTCTGTGCTGCCATCCCACGTCCAAGCACTAGCCCTGCCTGCACAGACAGCATCCATCCCCAGGAGATGCCCAGGGCTGCCCCCTCCCCAAGTGGGGGTCCTGCTCTCACTCCAGCTGCCCCCCACATCTCTAATCAGCACCTGAACCCCCTCAGATTCATCCCTTATGGATAATGGGGTGATGACTATTTTTGTGAGTGCGTCTTGCTGAAGATGATTTTACTGGGAGTCTGTCAGACCCTCCTGGGGCATTTTGCAGATGATTTCCCCACACAGGCAGGGTCCCTGCCAGGTGCCTGAGCAGGGTCTCCCATTCCCTTTCTCCCTGCAGAGTTCCAGGTGCCGGTGACTGAACCTGACATCAACAACAGGCTGGAGTCCCTGTGCCTGAGCATGACGGAGCACGCACTCAGCGGTGAGCATTCCCTCCTCCTCGGGCTCTTCCAGCACGTCCACGCCGCCTCTGCTGAGCCCCCCAGCACCTGCCCTGCGCCCCCCAAAAGCTGGGACAGGCTGTGGCTGTGAGAGAGCAGGGCTGGATGCAGGAATGCTCCCGGGGATGCTCCCGGGGGTGTTCAGATGGGAATATCGGCTTCTCTCGGCGAGGTGGCCGGGCAGGGGGTAAAGCCGAACGCAGGGATCGCACCAGCACTAGTGGAGTCCGTGCTAATTAGCCACTCGTCAGCTTGCTAATGGTAATTAGTGTTAGCTCGCTACTCTCGTTAGCTCTCGATAAAGCCCCTGCCACCGGTGCGCTCGGATGGGTCACAGGCTTTGGAGTGTTCTGCCCTTCCGCCACCGGATCCCTCGTTTGGCTGGGGGTGCCCCGCAGCTCGGGCTAAATCCCTGCTGGGTGCTGTGCCAGGGGCTGTGCTGGCCGCTGTGCCCTGGTGCCAGCAGTCCACACACAGCTGGGGGTGCCAGTGGATAATGGGCACGGGGAGGGAGGAGGACCGGGGCAAAAACAAGCAGGAAAGATGGAAAAGGCAGCAGCAGCAGCATGATGGAGAGCCTGGTGCAGCAGAAAGCACTGGCACCAGAAGCTACCAGTGTCCCTTGGCGATGCACTGGACCCCCAAGCACAAGGGATGACCCCCAGGGATGGGAGGAGCACGGCCACCGGCAGCGCCCGGATTCCCGAATGACCAGCTCGGGTCTCACTCCGGCAATCCTGGACTGTGACGGATGGTTGAGGACAGGAGCCCTCGGGGAGGACAAGTGCCACCGGGCTCCCTGCGGATGCAACAGCCCTTCCCGGGGAGAGGAACACGAGAACAAGGACTGTGAGAAGCAGCAGGGCCCTGGCAGCATCCCTGGCTGGGAAAACAAGGACACTTCTGTCACCCGAAGCGTTTCTCCGGCGTGTGCCCAGCCGAGGCTTAGCTGTCTTGTTCCTCTGCAGGGTACTGTTCCTCCAAGTTATTTTTTCCAGGTCGCATTCCCCGAGCCTCTCCAAACCGGTCGTGCTATAAATAGCTCTTAAAAAAATAAACCTTTCGGGGGAGAAAAAAAAAAAAAAAAGGCGTAACAAACCTGTTTGTTTTTAGTGTCAAGGAGGGAGGTGGCTGTGGTGCCCCAAGTGGTAACAGAGTGCTCTGTCCTGGAGCCACTCCAGGAGCTGCCTCCTGGCACTCTCTATCCTGGGGATGGGTTTGGGATGGGGAACGGGGGTGGGATCAGGGCTGGAGGGTTGGAAGTGTTTTTGGGTGCTGATTCCTGGCCCTGGGGGGTGGGCACAGGGGGCTGCTCGTACCAGGGTCAGTTGTGAGGCTGTGGGGTGGGTCATGGACCCCTCGCTCCTGGGGTCGGGCTGTGGCTGGATGCATCCCTGCTGTCACTGGGAACAGGGGCTCTGGGGGGACAGAAAGGACTCCTGGGGCTTCTTCTCCTTCCGTGATCCTCAGATGGAGGAATATTTTCCATCCTCTATGGTGCAGGTGTTGCAGGGCTGGGTGAACTGGGGGGCAAGGCAGCCCTGGGACAAGCTCTGTTCTGTCCCCTGGCGATAGGGACACATGGACTTGTCCCACTGTAGGAGAGTCCCAGACTGTCATCTACCTTGTGACGAGTCCAGGCTGCCCAGAAACCCACTGTGCTCCTGGAAAAGTCATTGTGGGGTTGTGGCAGGAGGGCTGGAGCAATGTTAGGACAGCAACTCGGGGGAGCTGCTGTGGGGTGAGGTGGGGACAATCGGTGGCATGGTGGGACCAGCAGAGCACTGACATCCTAAAACCATTTCTGCACCTCCTGGGGAGATGGGAGGCAGTGGGAGGAGGTTGTCCCAACACCACCCGCTGTAGGCATGCAGGTTGGGGGTGCTCTGGGGTTCCATCCCCCAAATCCCCAGCTTGGGGGGTACCAGTGCTCACTGGGGCTGCTCCTAACTCTCCCTTCCCGCTTGCAGATGGTGTCGACAGAACCTCCACGATCTAGAAGGCGTCGCCATGGGGACGCTGGCCGGGACAACAACTGCTGCGGGTCCAGCGGCGAGGTCGGGGCTTGAGGGAGCCTCAGCGATAGCTTGCATCCTTTCTGCTCTCTCCTCTCCTCTCTCTCTCTCTCTCTCTCTCTCTCTCTCTCCTCTTTTAATTTTGTGAATGTGTAGATTGTCCTTGTGAACATATCATTAGACTTGGAATTTGTGTTGTCATTTATTACATCCATGCTAGGGGGGGGAAAAAGGTGGCAAAAAAAACCCAAAACTCAGCGACGATGATGGAGCAGCATGGGGAGGTTGGGGGGACGAGGAGGAGGAGAGTGCTGACAACAGAGGGTTCACCAGAGCACCGTGGGCAAACCCTGTTCCTGGAGGAGGATACCAAGGAGCACGGAACACCTCGTGGGGGTGTGTGACCAAAAACCCTTTGGGGAGGATTTGCCTGGCCTGCCAGAGGCCTCGGGGCTCCATGTCTCGAATCTCGCCGTGTTTGGGCACAGACTGACCCGGCGAGCCCGGATTGAAACAGAAATAATAAAATAACCCCAAAATTTCCTTTCAGTCTAGCCAGGAGATGTGCAGTGTGGAGGCAGCGTTGTGCTCAGGGCAGCAGAGGGTCAGCAGGTGCCATCCCTGTACCTAGCTGGATCAGGATGCGTGATCAGATGCTGGGCATCTCGCCCAGAGGAGGGTCCTGGGGGAAATGTGGGAATTGGGGGACTCTGGGAGAGTTTCTGTGTCTCTTGCCTTGCCTGCATAGGTCCTGGGAAGCTGCTGCATCCTGGCTCCACACATCTGGCCCAGGCTGCCCAAATCCAGCCAGAAGGGGCTTTTCCAGCATGGCAAGTGAGGAATGAAGGAGCCCCAAGCAATGAGGGGCACCAAAATGCAGCTCCTCAGCCCTGTTTTCTTGGCATTAACCGTGTGCCAGGCAGGAGGTGGGGATGGCAGTGGCTGGGCTGCCCCTTACCCACCACTGCTTTTTATAACAGGAGCTAAATTTGGTGTTAAATCCATAAATGCAACCCAGTGCTGCTCAGACCTGCAGCGATGCTCCCGCCGGTCCCAATGCTGCTCTGAGTCCTCTGATGGAAAAATAACCAATGTAAAATCAATTAATGAAGGGAGGTGATGGGTTGTAGCAACATTCCCAGAATGGGCTTCGAGGACTGTAGGGCAGCATCATGTGCTGGGATCAGAGGGAGCAGGGCTGAGGTGGAGCTGGAGCATGGGCAGGGCTGGGAGATGTGTGAACCCTTTTGTCACGCAGCATTGTTAAGTTGTTTTTCTAAAAAAAAAAAAGAAATATATATACAAAAACCCAAGTGCCAAATGCAATGTTTTATGTTCGCTGTTCCTTGGTGTCCTGCTTCCCAGCACACAGGAGGTTGAGGTGGGGGTGATGGGGAGGGTGGAGGAGGGAAAACCTGAAGGCCAGGGAGGTTGGGAAGAGGTGTGAGGAGGTGCAGGTGAAGCGGGGTGGGCGCTGGGGACCTGGGTCACCCCCGAGCACCCCAGCTTGTGAGCTGTGAGCAGAACCGCTGTAGCAGGAGCCTCCCTCAGGGAGACTCCAGTGTATTTACAGAGCTGAAATTCTATTTATTCCTTCGCTGACTGTGGACACGGAGGTTTTCTGATTGTTCAGAGAGATTATTTTGGATATTTTACCTATTAACTTGCTATGGCTGGGAACCATGATAATGTCTGTTATTAACAACCACCAAATAATTCAATTGTTTTTTTTCCTTTTGTTGTTGAAAAAAAAGAAAAAAAAGCTTATTTTCCATTGACAGTGTAGAGGTCAATAACGACTTAGTTGTGTTTGCTGTTTCTTGTTTCGTTTTTTGAGTAAAAACAACAAAAAAGTGGCTTCGGTTGCGTTCGGGAAGTGCTGCCTGGCTCTGGCTGCCGGTGCAGCAGAGCTCCAGGGAAAGAAGCTTAAAAGGAAAAAAAAAAAAGCTTGAATCCTATAAGAAATAAAAATTATTTATAGAAATAATAATAAAAAAAAAGAAAACAAAAAAACCCTCAAACCCCACCCCCAACAGTTGCATGAGTGAGGCTGTGAAGTCAAATACTCAATAATAAAGCGGCAGTGCCTTTCTTTTTGTATCCCGCTCGCCCCACCGCAACTGTCCCCTCGCTGTCCCCTCGATGTCGCCGCCGCGGGGTCCTGGGCGGGCGAGTCTCCCCGTGCCGCCGGGGACCTTTTCCTGGTGCTGTCCCCCTGAGCTGTCCCCGGCCGGGGGACCCCAAGTGCCCTTGGGCCCGGCGGATGCTCCCCGCGGCCGCGACAGCACGGCGACACCAGCGCTGTCCCTTCCCGAGTCGCCCTCCTCGCCAGGGATGAGCCCCGAGCCGCGCTGAGCTCTGCTCTGCTCTTTCTCAGCTCAGCCAATCCCTCGGAGGATTTTGGGGTGTCGAAACCCCAAAGCTGTGGCTGAGGGTTGGGTCAGCACTTAGGGCAATGATTTCTGTTGTTTTCTCCACGTCGGGGTTGCGCCCCCAGGTTTGGCTTTCGGAATGTGCCTGATGGAAAGTGGGTCCCGCAGACGTCTATAATTTGCACACAGCGACGATATAACACTAAAGTTGATTTTATACGAGTCATCAGAGTTTGCAAAAGTGAGTTTTATTTTTTGTATTCCTTTATCTTTACTTAAAGGTGAATGTGTATTCCTCTGGGAGGAATAGGAAGAAAAACAACAAAAAAAAAAAAAAAAAAAAAAGGAAAATACATTAAAAAAACGGGAATGTTAATAATGTTAAACAGAATACTTCCTCCCTTATTAATATATATAACCCTGATGTATTTATGCCTATTGTAAGCTGACTTTAAAGAGCTTTGACCTCTCTTCTGTTGCATGCCGTTCCCGGGCAGCCTCTCCTTGTCCATGCATGCCTTATGTCCTGGTTTTTCTGTACAAAGTTAGTGCACAAAAGAACTATTTTTGCCTAGTTAATGTTGCCGAGCAATGCCTATTTTTTAAATTTTAATTTCCTTTTTTGGTCATATATGGCAATAGCATGTTTGTTACATGTAAAAGCTTCCCGATATAAAGAAATACTAATGTTTGGAGATGCCGGTCTTTGCAAGTGTACAGTTTTCCAATGTTGTTCCCAGTGAAACACCCTTGTGATTTCCACTTGCTCCGATGTATTTATTACTCATTTCCTCCCATGTAACTAGGAACCATGGCTATATTTCATATCCACGCTATATTGAAAGTGAAGGGAGATGATTAATACAAGGTTTTGTAACACTGGGGTGTGGCGCCTCCTTATTTATCCCCTTTCTGGCAGGCGGCTTCGGACTCCTCAACACAAAAAAAATTGGAATTCAATAGATGTTCGTCCCGTGGGCGAGAGGGGAGGAGCTGTGCAGTGCCACAGGGGGTTGAGGATCTTTATAAAAAGCCCATGGCAGAGCTTCCAAATCCCTGGCGTTCCCCACACAGCTGCTTGGCTGTCCCTTTGGGATGCCCACGCCCCAGGAGCTGTTTAGATGCAGGATTTTCCTTTGAAATCGGAAGGAATTGGGGCTGGAGCAGCTTGGAGGCTGCAGAGGCACACGGAGGAGCCTCAGCGTGTGCGTGGAGATTTTTGGGGTGGGATTTTAAAGTTGGGTTCATTCTGGGCTTGAAACCTGCACATTTCAGATCCTCCTCAGGCTGGAGTGAGCAGGGAAGGACATTCAGAGCTGGCACTGCCACTTCCCGTGGATATTCTGCTGTGGGAAGTGCCAAGGGCAGGACCTTCTGCCCCTGGTTTTCCCATATTTTCTCAGACTGAGCCTCCACACCTCCAGGCTGACCAAGCCCAGCTCTGCAGGCTCTTCTCAGCCAGTCCAAGCTCTGCCTCCTCAGCCTGGCCATTCCTGCACTCAGGTCCAGGGATGACCTCCAGAGACCTGGCTGTCCTGGACCCTTCTTGCTGTCCCTCCACAGGCACAGGGGTGGCTCAGGTGCCTCATGAGGAGCAGAACTTGGAAACACGGAGTTTCTGCAGGTTGTTTGAAAGCTTCTGCTGCTGCTTCTCCTGGGATGAGACTCCTTGTGAGCTCCCCAAATGCTGACAAGGCCAAGACCCCAAAACTGTCCCCAAGCTCCTATTTAGGATGCTCCCAAGCATCTTGGGTAGGGCCACCCCTGGAGGGAAATATTTGCCTTGGTGTTCAGCCCCACCTGAATTTCCCTGCCCAGGAGAGCATCCACATCCCCAGCCCACTGGCCACAGCTCCCTGCACTCATCAGGAATTGGCCTCCCAACAGCTCAGACAAACCTAAATCTCAAAAAAAAAGCCATTTCCTTCCATAAACAGTTTGCTTTCCCAGGTCCCTGTGCTGCTGTCTGGGTCTCACAGTGCAGGGTTGTTGCACTAACAGAGAATGAAAAGAAAAAGGCAAAAAAACCCCTGGGATGGAAAACTCTAGTTGGAGGGGCTGAAAAGGCTCCAAGGAAAGTCTGTGGCAGCCACACAGTAGGGAGAGTCTGTGGGTCCTACTGGCTGGCAAACTGGAAAGAGGCTTAAAAAAGGAAAAGCAGGAGGAAAAAAAAATGATTTCCATGCTGCTGGGAGCTGCTGGATGAATCCATTCTGGATACTAAAGGCTTTGCCAACTGGTGCACCTGAATTACCCCACTCCTGAGCCCTGTCCAGCCTGGGGAAACCATGTCCTCTTCTCCTGCCCCACAGAGGCTGCAGCCCATGTCCAGGTGGGAGCAAAGCCAGGAGCTGCTGGCCACTTTCAGCAGCTGGGCTGTTGTCATCCCAGCAGGAGCTAAATAACCTCAGGTTTGTTAACATGATCTTTAATTCCATGTCTGCCTATTCCAAAGGGTGATGGAGAAGCAGCCCCAGCCCTGGAGCCAGGCAAGTTCCCCTCCAAGGGGATGTTTCAGTCCGTTCTACCTGACTCTGGCTGCTGGTTTGGGTTACAAATTCCTCATATTTAACAGGGAGGGGAACATCCCAGGGAACAACCTGTCAGCAGCAGCAGGCAGGGATTTCCCTCTGCAGGGAGGTTTTTATGCAAGATGGAGAGGGCTTTTCCAGCAGAGCTCCTCGGGATCAAGGAATGATGAATTCCCCACGTCTGCTGGCTGCGGCTGCGCCAGAGAGGCAGAGTGATGCTGCTAGCCTGGCTGCCAGCCAGGAACACCTCCCAGCATGTACAAATCACCAGCAGCGTGGCCACTGCCCTGAGCAGGGCCTCTAGCACCACCAGGGAGCTGCTTTTAGCTGGGATCTGCAAAGGGAACACCTGCAATGGGCACCCTGGGGCTGTGACATCGCTCGTGTGGGACGCTGGAAGTGGCAGGGCTGGGTGGTCCTGGCATGGGATCAGCTTGGATACATGATGTCCACAGAGCTCTGTGTGGCCCCATGGCTTCATCCAAAGCCCAGCACAGGCAGAGCTGGTGTCTGGAGGAGCAGAACACCAGGGGAACAGTTTTAAACTAAAGAGGTGAGATTTTAAATGAAAGGAAGAAGTTCTTTACTCAGAAAGGGGTGAGGCCCTGGCAGAGGTTGCCCAGTAAAGCTGTGGCTGCCTCATCCCTGGAAGTGTTCAAAGCCAGGCTAGACAGGGCTTGGAGCAACCTGGGATAGTGGAAGGTGTCCCTGCCCATGGCAGGGGACTGGAACAAGATGATCTTTAAGGTCCCTTGTGACCAAACCCATTCTGTGCTTCTATGATTTTCCCTCTTTTCTCTAAGAAAACACCCCACTGACTGAGCCTGCTCAGAGGAGACATGGTCCAGCTCAGCCAAAATTCCCACTTTTCTAAAGAAAATAGATTTTTGAGCTAATGTTTAAATAACAGTAATTTCTTAAAAACCTCCTCCTGGCAGGTAGGCTCTCCTTTTGGACAACCCAGCTCCATCCTGAAGAGCTGGCGCTGGTGGATGTTTGAGCATCACCCGGCAGTGGGATGCAGCAGAGGGGCATTTGGGTCCTTCTCCCACTCGCCATGCCCCCGGCCCGGCATCGGAGTGATCCCTGCTGATCCCTGGGCCTCCCGAAAAGGCTTTTCCAGCCCCATGGAGCTCCTGCTCCTCCTGCAGGGAAGGAGCAGAGCTCGGGGCAGAGCTCAGCAGAGGGAGCCACAGACTGTGCGGAGCCTCAGCCCCTCTCGGCATCCTCGGGCATCACCCAGCGGGAGCAGCGCCTTTGCAAACCCCCTGCCAGCTATTCCTCCCTCCTGCTTCCCTACAAAACCTTTCCCGTCCTTCTCTCGCTCTCCTCCAGCGCCAAGACCCCTTTCCCTCGCAGCTGATCTCCCCTGGTGAGGAGCAATGGAGAAAAGGCTGCAGGAGGTGAGCACAGAGCTGGGGTGCAGCTCCCCAGAGCCCAGGGCTGCCACCCTACACAGCTCCAAAAACCAGCAGGGACCACAGAATATCCTGAGCTGGAAGGAACCCACAAGGATCAGAGTCCAGCTCCTGGCCCTGCACAGACACCCCAACAATCCCACCCTGTGCATCCCTGAAAGCATTGTCCAAGTGCTTCTCCAGCCCTGGCAGGATTGGTGCTGTGACCACTTCCCTGGGGAGCCTGTTCCTGAAATCCTGAAATTTTGCCTTTTTCCTTCACACTGAAGCACTGCAGCATGTCCTGGCTGGAGCAGCAGCAGTCACCTCCTCCAGGCATTCCTGCAGCTCTCCAGCAGGTCCATGCCTAGTTCCAGGACCAGGGAATTCAGAAATGCCAGCTGTAGGATGAGCTGTGGCTCCCCTGGTGGAACTGAGAGTGTGCACAGGCAAAACCACCCCTGCACAGCCCCAACACTGAAAACACAGCACAAAGTTGTTAAAAATGACAAATAAATTCCTTGTGATTATATTCTTCGTGTATTTTAGCAATATTTCTTTGAATACTGTGATTTATTTTCTGCCTCTCTCAGGCCAGCACTTCTTATTAATAAGAGCTTTAATGTTTTCTGTCTCCTCAACTCCAAAATCATGAGTGTAACTTTAAAAACAACTGGAAGGCAAAGCTTTTCCTAAAAGCTGTTTCCAGGAGCTGAACAGAAGGGCTCAGCCAAGGCTCAAAGGGCACAGCTGATTACAGGCTCTTTCCCAACTCCAGCAGTGCTCCAGAGAGCAGGTAATGAGCAGTCTGAGCTCATTAATCAACTCTCCAAGGTTGTGAGGGCTGCAGGAAGCCTCTGGGATCATCCCAGCCCTTCCCTGCAGCCACTCAGTCCCTAGAAGGCAGATTTTTGTCTAGAAAGAGCCTACTTTGGGGTCCACAGCTGGAGGAATTTGCCTGAACCAAAGCATCCAGGTGGGCTTGCCAGTGCTGGGATCACTGTTGGGCTCAGTGGGCAGCCAGGGCTTTCCCAACCTGATGATTCCATGACAAACTTCACCTGGAGGTGGAACAGAAGCTGAGGAGCAAAGAGCCCAGGAGCTGCTTGGATATGGCACAGGGATTTATGGACAGGGCACTCCACAGCACAGGGGCAGGAGGTGATGGGAGACACCCAAAGCAACCACAGGGAGAGGAAAAACCACAAAGAAGCTGCTCAGATGGAGGACTCTTGAGAAACGAAAAGTGGATAAGCAACAAATACCACTGGAGGGTGTCAGGAAAGAAGTGGAGCACATGGTAAATCAGGTGGAATCCTGGGAAATGGGGTAGGTCAGGGCCAGGAGGATGTCCACTTATTTAACAGGTTTTGGTCTTTCTGTTTTAGTTTTTTGTTTCAGGTTTTGGTTTTGTTTTTTGGGGGTTTTTTTGAGCTATAATCACTTTGAAGCTGAATACTTTTTCACCCAAATGAAAACAGATTTTCCCACGATTACAAAACCAGGGTGGCTCCTTCCCAATCCCACACCTTAAAAAAAGAAAAAAAAAAAAAAAAGCAGGGAATAGATAATTTCTTGCAGAAGTGCCTGTTTTCCCAAACAGACCATTTCCCACCACAAGCACCAGCTTTAATACACATCTGTGAGAAAGACAGAACTAACTCAGCTTCACCACAAAAATGAGTCTTGCCAATGCTCCTGGGGCTTCCCAGGAGGATTATTTCCAAAGAGTTCAGACCATTTGGATAAAAAAGACACGAAGTGCTGGAGGAGGCTTCATTCATCATCTTTTCTCCCTTCCTGACTGCCGCAGTGGCACAGACCCTGCAGTCCCCTTCCCTCTGCACTTGGGCTGCAATGCTCCTCAGGAGTCTGGCATCCAGGTGTTCTGTATTTTTTTTCCCCTGAATCTCAGCAATATCTGCATTCCTGGCAGCAGGAATGTCTCTAAGCCAGCCTGCCCACCCAGCTGCACAATGGGATAACCCAACCCTGACTTCACCTTCAAGCTCTCTTGTCACAGCTGCTCCTGGGATTTATTTGCTGAGGTCAATTTGAACATCTGGCCAGGAATGAGGTGTTTTCTCAGTCCAGGGGGAGGAGGCCTCCAGGACAGCTCAAGAAGGGCACAAAAGGACTGTGAAACCCCACAGGCTCCATGCCAGCAGCAGCCACTGCCACCCACCATCCCTGCTGCAATGCATTTTACTCATGATTCCTCTGGCTCCAAGGACCAGTAAGAACCAGGTGACACCAAATCCTGGAGTTTTTGCTTCCCAGTCACCAGCTGGGGACTCACCTGTGGATAACAGCATCACCCATCCCAGAGGAGCAACCCAGCATCTCCAGCTGGGCAGAGGGAGCTCATGCCCTTCCCCTGAGCAGTGCCATCACCTCCCAGCCCCCAAGGATGCTCCCACTGCAAAGGATTACACTGTTTAATGTTCCAGACACAATGGGCTGTGCAGGACAGCAGGGGCTGTACATCCTATACATATTTACACACGGGGGGAGTTAAAGCTCGTGTATTTGAACAATGCTGAGGTTCCAAAAAACACACCGAGGCTGACAACAACAAAAATGGGAACAAAATCCAAGGCCACCAGTAGAGAGAGGTATGCTTTAAGGGCCACAGGTCACATGGAAATAAAAAACCAGTGGTGGTGCACAGTGAACTTTGTCCTGAATAGAGATAAGTGGTTAAAACGCAACTTTTTTGGTGCCTCAGGAGCAGGACAGTGTTTTCCAGAGACCTAATTTCCGAACTCAAGTGAGGACGGGAAACAAATGTACTGCTGTGTGCCCCTTTGGTCCTCAAAATCTCCTTCCAGCTGAGCTAAACAGAGAGGTTTACTGCCAACTTAAGGCGAGGAAGATTTAAGGCTTTTCAGCTGGATATTTGTAAAATACTGAACTGAAAAGTGGTGATGTCAGGAAAACAAATGCCACAGAATTGGTGTGGTTCAGCAATGTGCAGCACAGCTCGTTTACACCAGTGACAAACACTTACAGCCCCTAATCCTACAGAATCCAGGACAGAGGATGTTATAAAAGGTTTTTCCAATAATGCTGTGAAGGTCATCAAGGTAAAATTAGTCTAATTAAACACATGAGCTCGCTCTCCTCGAAAAAGTTCTTTAAACCCAATCTGAGCAGACTTGGATTTTCATTTTGCTTCCAACAGGGAGCAATGTTGGAGAGATGGAGCTGGCCAGAGCAGGAAGTGCCCCTGAGCTTGGTGTCCAGGACATCTTGGATTGATTGATATCCAGAAAGCACAGAGAGCCCTGGGAACCTGTGGGCATCCAACCCCCCGGAGGACATTTGTTTTGCAAGCTCGGGGTGAGGAGGGTGGTTTTCATTTGCGCCTCATCTTTTCCCAATTAAGAGTTACAAAACACCCATTAAAATGGTCACAAAGCAGAAGCTCAGCCAAGTCCAGCTGGACTGAAACTTTTTGTACCAATTCTGCCACTTCCAGAGGTTGCCACATACACAGAAGAAAAAAATGTGGTTTGGTTCATTCTGGTGGCCCTGGGAATGCCTTTCTCAGCTGCTCTTACGAAATGAGCTGTTGTCATTCCAGGTTTCTCTGCCCTGAAATGACCCAACCTGTCGGCAGGCAGGGGAAATTCCATGTGCTGTGCTCAGGATTTCATGCTCACCTTTGGTCCAGCATTGGGAATGGAAACCTTAGAATGCTTGGGAAAAATCTTGGGGGAAAAAAAAAATCTTCATTTTCACATTATCAGACTAATTTTAGCTTCTCAGTCTAACCTGCAGAAATCCAAGAAGGAAAGCTGGAGATATAAATATCATTAAAAACCTCTTTGGATACCTCAGTATTTTGCAGACAGACTCTGCAGGGTTTTTTCTCCCCTCTGTTAAAGTTTTCTCAGACAGTAAGAAACTGACAATTCAAGTGTTCAAACTTTCTGAGGCACAGAGAAAGAAGTCCACAAACCCCTTTGTACTGAGATATGACTGTGCCCCCAGATAATTCAGAAGTTAATTCCCTGCCTGTTAAGAGGATAGGAAAAACAGAGTTTACACATTTCTCAAACAAACAATCAAACAAACAAAAAAAAAATACACAGAAAAGGAAGGTGAATACCAGCAAGAATATAAAACACACCAGAGGTAACATCTCAGAGGTATAACATACATATCCAGGTACTGAAACAGACACTGCAGGACTTGCAATAAAACAGAGTCAAATTATTTGGGACAATCCCAATCCTACAAGGATCCACAGCCTTTCAGTTGTTTCCTGTGCTGCTGCACATTTATTCTAACAAACACAACTAGTTCATAAATATCCATTTCACTCCCGAGCCCCACTTCTCTCCTGACAGTGGGATATTCTGCATTACTGATGGAAAAACATTTCCAAACTCCTATTTGCAGTTTATAACTCTGTGACATCAGCATCAGTGGCAATCCAGGAGGAGCCTCCCTCATCCCTACCTTTTCCATTTGCCACCAGGAGTCTTTCACTGCACAAAGACTATGACAACAATTCACAACGATTCGGTTTAGAGGTGGGATGTGGGACAAGGACAGACAGCGACACGGGACAGAACAACCCAGAGTGCAGCCAGAGGGTGACACAGTTTCAGCTCCTGATGAGTGTCAGGAATTCTTCACGGGTCTTTGGATCTTCCCGGAATACCCCCAGCATTGTGCTGGTGACTGTTTTACTGTTCATTTTCTGTACCCCACGCATGACCATGCACATGTGCCTAGGAGAAACCAGAGGGGAGTCAGTGCATCAGGAACACTCGTGGGGAAGGAGAAATCCCACGGGGAGAGATGTTTCTGGCATGGCCACAGTCGGTTCTGGGGAGGAAACAAAAATCCACATCCAGAATGGGAATCTGCAGCATCTCAGCTGTGGAAAAGAGTCACACTGAGCACTGCCTTCTGTCCCTGATGTCAGGAAAATCCCACCTTCCCAAGGTGTGTTCTGATCACAGGGACGTGCCTGCTGCTAGTCACAAGCTCTGCACTGCTCGAGGAGGCAGGAGGAGCAGGGCATGGACCTGGGACAGCTCCTTACATCTCACAGGATCAGGCAGTACTCACTTTAAATGGCTCCAGCACAGCAGGATTATCAATTTTTTATTACTACTGTTACTATTACTACTACTGATATTTCATTATGAATAGGGGTGTTGTTATTATTATTGTTGTTGTTGTTAATTATTACTCTCTCTGCCTGATAACCAAGCACTGCACACAGCCAAAGGGGCAACAGAAACCAGCCCTGCAGCACAGGGCTGGGATCACACTGACCTGGGATCACATCATGGAACATCTGGGATCACACAGAGCTGGGATCACACCCCAGAACACTGGGATCACTCCCCAGAACACTGGGATCACACAGAGCTGGAATCCCATCATGGAACACTGGGATCACACAGAGCTGGGATCACATCCATGGAACATTGGGATCACTCCCCAGAACCCTGGGATCACACCCTGGAATGCTGGGATCACACCCTGGAATGCTGGGATCCCATCCATGGAACACTGGAATCACTCTGAGCTGGGATCACACCCCAGAACACAGGGATCACACCCCAGAACCCTGGGATCACTCCCCAGAACACTGGATCACACCCCAGAACACTGGGATCACTCCCCAGAACACTGGGATCACTCCCCAGAACCCTGGATCACACCCCAGAACACTGGGATCACATCCCCAGAACCCTGGGATCACTCCCCAGAACACTGGGATCACACCCCCAGAACACAGGGACCCGCTGGGATCACACCCCCAGAACACTGGGATCACTCCCCCAGAACACTGGGATCACACCCCAGAACCCTGGGATCACTCCCCAGAACACTGGGATCACTCCCCAGAACACTGGGATCACACCCCAGAACACTGGGATCACTCCCCAGAACACCTGGATCACTCCCCAGAACACTGGGATCACTCCCCCAGAACACTGGGATCACTCCCCAGAACCCTGGGATCACTCCCCAGAACACTGGATCACTCCCCAGAACACTGGGATCACTCCCCAGAACACTGGGATCACTCCCCAGAACCCTGGATCACACCCCAGAACACTGGGATCACTCCCCAGAACCCTGGGATCACTCCCCAGAACACTGGGATCACTCCCCAGAACACAGGGATCACACAGAGCTGGGATCACACCCCAGAACACTGGGATCACTCCCCAGAACACTGGATCACACCCCAGAACCCTGGATCACTCCCCAGAACACTGGGATCACTCCCCAGAACACTGGGATCACACCCCAGAACACTGGGATCACTCCCCAGAACCCTGGATCACTCCCCAGAACACTGGGATCACTCCCCAGAACACTGGGATCACACCCCAGAACACTGGGATCACTCCCCAGAACCCTGGGATCACACCCCAGAACACTGGGATCACTCCCCAGAACCCTGGGATCACTCCCCAGAACACTGGGATCACTCCCCAGAACACTGGGATCACTCCCCCAGAACACTGGGATCACTCCCCAGAACCCTGGGATCACTCCCCAGAACACTGGGATCACTCCCCAGAACACTGGGATCACTCCCCAGAACCCTGGATCACTCCCCAGAACACTGGGATCACTCCCCAGAACCCTGGATCACTCCCCAGAACACTGGGATCACTCCCCAGAACACTGGGATCACTCCCCCAGAACCCTGGATCACTCCCCAGAACACTGGGATCACTCCCCAGAACCCTGGATCACTCCCCAGAACACTGGGATCACTCCCCAGAACACTGGGATCACTCCCCAGAACCCTGGATCACTCCCCAGAACACTGGGATCACTCCCCAGAACACTGGGATCACTCCCCAGAACACTGGGATCACTCCCCAGAACACTGGGATCACTCACGTAGCTTCCACGACGACGCCCACCCCGGCAGGCTGTAAGGCTTCTGTGATGGCAATTGCAATCTGTTTGGTAAGGCGTTCCTGGACTGAGGGAACAACAGCAGGTCAGAATCCCAGAATGGTTTGGCTTGGAAGGGACAACAAAGCTCATCTTGTTCCAGCCCTCCCACCATGGGCAGGGACACCTTCCACTATCCCAGGTTGTTCCAAGCCCTGTCCATCCTATCATCCATTTGCATCCTGGAACAGATCTTTTATTTTCTTGTTTATATTTGGAGCCATTTTTGCATTTCACCTCTCCAACCACAATTTGTCCTAACAGCTCCTCCATTTCCTATCTTGCAGTTAGATTTTCTTGCCTCTCTGTTTGCTTTCTGGTTTTAACCTGTTTGTTCCCAACTTTACTGCTGCACCATTTATTCCACACACCCAATTTCCCTTCTTAAGGAAAGGAAATGGAGGTAAAAAAAAAGAGATTTGTCCTGCAAAGCTTTACTTCCTGCAGCTCTAGCACCCTCTATTCACCAGCCTGATGGTCAGACTGACACTTCTGTCACCAAGAAGAGGCCAAATTTCCAAATTCAACCACAGGACAGAGGTAGCAGGCTCAGCCCAACCCAAGGTTTTGGATCCTGCAGCTTCCTCCCCTTCTCAGGGAAAGGAGGCAGCTCTTGCTTCACTGCCTCAGACAAGAATTCCTGAAGGCATCTCTCCAAATCTCTGTGGGTGAGTTCATCCCCAGCAGCAGCCACAGTTATTGCTGGCAGCTCTACCTGGTAGCACATTTATCCTCAGAATCAGTGCCTCAATTCCTTCCTCCATCTCCTTTCCCCTTCCCTGGGAATACAGGGGTTAAGTACAATAAACAGCTGAGAAAAACCTCTTCAAGAAGCATTTTTTAAAACTCCATCTCTCTATAACCCACCCCCCAATTAGCAGCCCCCTGCACTGACCAGCAGAAGAATGCACAAAACAAACCCAAAATTTCTCGTTTACCTTGTAATCTTCTACTGTATATTTCCACAATCCTAAAGGAAAAAGGAAAAAGACAATAATACAGTTATTTCCAGCTGGCCACTGACTGATCTTCACAATTAACTTGAAATCCCTGGCCATGCTGCTGCCCTCACAGACTTCCCTTGGCTCATCCCTGTGTTTGGTGAGAGTTTCCCCCACCTGCAGCCCCAGGGACCATTTTAGGGCAAAGCAGTCACTTCTCCTTGGGTCTCCTGCTGGTTTGGGATTCCTTGTATTCCCACCCACCTGGATCTCTTGGCTGTGGGGGAATCCAAAGACTCCCTGAGCCCTAATCCCTGAGCTGAGGCCAGGACATCTCCTCGTGCTTCAGAATAAACCAAATGCTGCCCTAAGGATGATTTGGATAATGGATTCCCAGAAGGCTCCTGAAATTGAGCAAGAAATGCTTTGGATTCTTTCATTTAACCACAAATTTAGCTAAGAACAATGAGACAGAATTGGTTTTGTTCAAAACAGAATCTCTCCACCCATATTTCAGCCCATCCTTGACATTTCAGTGCAGAGATCACCTTAATGGTTCTCTCCAGCACAGCTTCACATTTGAGCCATGGCTGGGCAAAGCAAGTGACACTTACTGACAGCTCTAGAATCCACACACGTAAGAAAATCCATATAATTGCTCTGTAACTCCAGGGGTTGCTCATGCCAACCTCAAATGCTTAATTACACATCAAGTGGCCACAAAAAGGAGCTGCTGCAGCAAGCTTTGATACCTGTCTGGTCACACCAGACAAAAGTCAGACACTGGCTGGCAGCCTGGGGCATCACTTACAAGAATCATCCCTGACAATGAGACTCTCCTGCTGTTTTGGGGAGAGAATTAAATGCACAAACTCCCCTCCAGCAATGAAATGGTTGTGTTATAGCATAAACCAAAGCAACAGAATATTTAGATTAACTCTGTGGATGGGAAACATGCTGATGCTCAGGTATTGCATAGAAGTCCTAACAACGTGTTTATGTAAAAAACCAGTTATTTGAAAGAGCATTTTCAAGCCTGAGCTTAAAATCCAGAGAAAGATGTTTGTTTACTGAATACAGGTCATCCACAGCTACAGAAACTCACCACATTAGGCTAATCCTATCATGAAAGATTAGGCCTAGAGCACCAACAGCCTCACAAAGCTTTGCCTGAACACTGCTTGCATTATATAGGGCAAGAAAAGGAGGCACAGTTTGGCTCCCAACCTCTTCATGGCAAACACTCAAAGTGAGAACATTTTGTTTTACAAGGATCTAATCTTTTCATTATTGCAGCCTAGGGGAGTTTTACCCTCACTTTCAAAAGAGGCAAAATGTAACCTTTGGGCACAGTGCAGGAAACCTTGCAGAGAGTGATGCAGAATAAATAGCAGGGAAATTGTACCTTTCTAGCACCATTTCACTGAATGTGAAAATCACTGAAAACCATTTTTACAACTGCAATCAAGAGATAAACAGGGAGCAGAGCAAGCAGAAACCAGTGGATGTGTATTTCAAATGTGATCCTTAATCCTTCACTGGAGCCCTACAGAAATGAAACTGTGTGCTAAGGAGAAGCTCTTCAGGAAGGATGGATTCTCTCCAGAAATCCAACTCCAAAAAACATGCAGGAAAAAAAAAATTACATGTTGAACAGCCTATTTCAGCCTTTCAATCAGAGCAAAGTCCACTCCTGAAGCACTTGTGGAGATGCCTCCCTGCAATGTGAGGTCACAGAGCAAAGGTGTGACCTCCAAGGATCCTTCCACTGCCAAACCCAGCTCCCTGTGGTGCCAGCAGGGCACAGAACAGAGCTGGCTCACTTCACAACATTTTGCTGTCATGTTCTGCACGTTTCTCACCTGCTAAGAAAGCCCAGCAGGCAGATCTGCAGGGCTAATTCTCATTAGTGTTATTGGAACTACAGCAGGATTAACAGACCTAGCAGGGAAAGCAGGAGCAAAAAACTGTGTGGTCTTTCTGAACTGCAGCCAAATTTTGAGACTTGTTTTTCAAAAACAGACCCAAGAAATCTGCTGATGGAAGGGATCTACCATCCTCTTCCTCACCAGAACTAGAAAGTGTCACTTTATAACAAGAGTCAGTGCAATAACTGACCCAAAGGCACTTGCTGAGGAAAAAAAGCTGTTCTACATAAATGGATTTCTCAAGTGTATCACAATTGCTTTGTTTCTTAGGCTGAACCTTATCTATAAAATCTACCCCACGGCGCTCTCAGCATGTCTTCAGTGAAAGAAAGAAATGCCAAATTTATCTGAAGAGTCGGCTGAGAGATGAAAGCTTTAAATTCAATTTTTTATCTATAAAATGTGTTCGTTCACAGTTTGGAAGTTTCAGGTTTTTGTTCCCATTAGTCAGTCTGCACTCAAGTAGCAAAAAGCTGGAAATTCTCACTGCTTTTTGTGGCCTTCCTCAGAACATGACCAAATTCTCTTGTTCTTTCAGTGCTCTGGGAGAACCTGTAAAAGGCATTAGGGTTCTACTGCAGCCACTGGTGTGGATTAACACACTGCTCCAAGACTTACCTGTTCTCTCCACAAAAAAACCCAAAAAACAAACAAACAAAAAAAAACCCCAAAACCAAACCAAACCAAACCAAACCAACCAAACAAAAAAACCCCAAAACCAAACAAACAACAAAAAAAAAACCCCACAAAAACCCCAAAAAACCAATGCTGAGGATTGGTCTAAATCCAAATCCAGGACACAAAGTGGGTTGAGCTTTAGAGGGAGAGGAGATTAAAAAGATTAGCAGAGTTAGCAGTGCCTGGAATCCTTTTTACAAATTAGCATCACTTTCATTAGAACACTTACCTAGCCAGCTTGCTGAGGCCAAGCACTTGTTTGTTAGGGAGATAACCAATGTGTACCTAGATGGGGAGAACAACCATTAGCAGCAGCAAAACCACACAGCCAGGGTGTGTGAAACTCATGCACAGACAATGAGATGTGCATTTGCCCCAGAAGGAACTCTGGGACAGCCCAGGAGTCTCAGCATGTGGCAGGAATGTGACACCATGCAAGCCTGGGGAGCTGTGGAGCTGAGCCTGAGGATGCCTGGTGAGGTCCTGGAGAAGAGCAGGTGAGTTTGCTGAAGGAGCAGAAACATCACAGCTCTCCAAGAGTCGAGGCTGATGTTCCAAGTCTCAGGAATGCTGCAGAGCACTGATCCATTTGGGTACAAAGGCAGTTTATTACTCAGCACAGCACTATTTGTCTAAAATAAACTTTCTTTCAAGACCTTAAATGGATTTAGGGAGCAGAAGGAAGAGGGATTGTGCTTTACTCCCAGTGAAAGTTCTGATGGTAAGAAGCACTTTGCCACCAAAAATCAGGCTGCACTTCCTGATTTGATTTTTTCCCTTGTTTTGTTATCATAGATGATGGATGATTAACTCAGCTTCCATCCTGCTTGAATATGGATTTGCTGAACATGCAGACGCACCAAATTGGAAAAATTTAGTAGAAAGGTGCTCAGATATGAAGGGAAAGACATTTAGCTCTTTGTTTTTAGAAAGCCATGCAGGCTATGAATTCCAGTGGGTTTACAGCCATAACAGATTACAAACCAGCATTTGTGCCACTGTACCAGAGACTTGAAAAATTAGCCAAGATCCAGCAGGGGAGTGTCAGTGGGGGATTCTGGCTTTGCCTGGAGGCTCCATCTCAGAATCCTGTGCTGCTGTACCTGCAGTAGAGGTACCACAGTGTACCTGATTACCTGGCTAACTTGCTCATTCCTACCCCTTCTGTTGAGTAATCAACCCACTGACACCTGAAAAGACATGAAACATTTCAGACAAAGTGAGAGACATGGCTTAGACAAAGTGTTGAATCCTGTTCCCCATTTTTTGGGGGAATTTCTTCATTTCCTTTGAGGTAGAACTGCAAATGCAAGACCTACAGGTCAGGGTTTGGCAGCCTGTTTGGTGCACCCAGCAGGGCAGTGGTTACTCTGAATATTTAGAGCCAAACCAAGCCATTTAGCAGGACTGAGTTGGTGTTTACGAGGAGATTTCTCCAAACCACACAGGCTGAACAGCTGGATGTAAAAAAATTGCTCACATTGCCACAGGAGCAACGGGGAGAATATCCACAGTACACACAACCAAGAGTAACAGGCACGACAGAAAGCTTGCACAGAAAAAGAGGTCATCCTGTTTTCCCATATAAAACACCAACAGCAAGAAAAGGAAGCAGACAGAACTGAGTTGACTCGACTAAATAAACACCTGGTTTCTGGTTTTGGGAGACAATTAGCTTGGAACATATGTGGCACTGATGGAATTTCACAGACAACACAAGCACTGCTGCTCTTGGACCTGTGAGCTCTTTATGGCAACAGATGGACCAGACTGAGCTCCATCCCTCTGTGCTGCCCAGGGAGTGAAGGGGCTGAGGTGTGCAGCTCCCACTCAGAACTCTTCACCACCTCTATAGCCGTGAACTGGAGAAATTTTATTTTCTTTTTGAAGTTGTCTGCATTACAATTCCCACACCCTCAAACACCAGCCCTTTTCACAGGAGTCCCCAGTTAAGTTTTGGCCACCTGACTGGGCTCACATAACTAAGGCAGGGCTGCTAATGAGTTTGTTCCACTGGCAGGGGGTTCCAGAGATGGATGTGCACTGGGTAGCTCTGAGCCAGGAGCTAAATCTGTGACAGAGCCAGTGTGCAGGGCAAGCTGGTTTAATATCGAGATGTCTGCCCTCCAGGCTCTCTGCTGCCTCATGGAGAAGAGCTTTGATATGAAATGTCAGAAACCATTAGATTACTTAGGGTAGGAAAGGTTGAGCATTATATTTCAGGAGCTTAAACTCAAATAAAAGCTCACATTAAGGAGGTCTTCCTTATTTGTATTCTGAAGATTAAACTTCCAGAACTGTAGCCGTAAGCAGCAAGTACTTACAGCCTTAAAAGCTTTGCAGCTGCAGCTACAAAGTCTTTTACATGTACTTAAGGTCTTTCATTGTGCATTCCCACATTTGTTCTGTGAGGGAGAGTTACCTTTCCAACAAATGGAACGAGGTGATGCTCACACAATGAGAACATGTCTATGTCCTTCACAATTACCATCTCATCATGGTCTTCGTCGAAGATGGCGTCGTTCAGGACATCTGAAATTAAACATTTGCATTAAAAATAAACGTAAAAAGCACGTCAGGCTCTGCCAGCCAGTGCCTGAGAAAGCTTTGCAGCAAGGGCAGAGCTGTCTCAGGGCTATAGTTTAGGGTTAAGGTCTGGGGGGCAAGGAAGGAGTAACATCACAAAGCACATTTTGGTTTGTATGATCCCACATTTGCCTGTGTGCTGCACCACAAGTCAGCCTGGAGTGTTTCATCTAAGTAAGAGCTTTAACACAGCTTAAAGAACAGTTTAGAACAGGTCTGGTCTTTGCAGAATTAGTGATGTCTTAAGAGCAATTAAGCCTACAGCTGACAAACAGAGCACATCTCAAAGTGGTTTCCATTGGTGCTTCCACAAGCAGAGCTGAGCCTGAGGTGGGAGAAAAGCTAAACCATCACAGTGGTTCCTCCAAACACTTCAGCACCAGCATCACTGTCTCCCAGGAGGCTTTGCATGCAAATAAAATATTCTTATTTCATCCTGTAGCATGCCAGGCTGCAGCTGTTTAGGTACATGCAAAAATCAGACACACATCTGGGGAGAGCTTTGCTGTCCTGATCTGAAACAGGCAGGCATTTCCACACCCCAGCCTAATTCTGCACCTCAGAGTTAGCAGAAAACTGAGGTGCAGGAACCCCCACAGAGATGGAAGGGAGAAGAAACAGCTCAGTAAGAAAAGGGACATATAACATGACACTTTGGTAATCCCAGAGCTCAGCTGAACAGATCCTCAACTGATTTTCCACTTTCAGCTGTCCCTTCACAAGCCCCCAGACAATCCTGGCACAGGTTACAGCACAAAGACTGCAGGTATCTGGACCATGCTCAGAGAGCCTAAAAAGTAGAGTAGTCCCAAAAAACAGGTCTTTTGAAGAGCAAGAGAGAAAAGTTGTATATGAGGGAGAAACTTGCAGGAGAGAACCAGATGGCAGATAACAGGACAAGGAATTCTACGAACAAATTCAGCTGGAAGCTGCACTGAGTGCTCAGAGCTCCTTCCAGGAAAGCAGAGTCCCACGCAGCTCAGCCAGGAGGGGAACCAGGACCAGCAGGAGAACCAGAACCAGGAGGGGAAGCAGGGCACTCAGAGCCCTGCAGGGTGGTGACACAAGCTGGTGGCACAAACCTAGCCGTGCTGCCTGCTCTGCTGGCCTCGGTTCCCTCCCCTGGCAAGCACGTCCAGCTAATGGCCACCATCTGCTGCTGATAAGGGATCACCATCACGGAGCAGTTTAATTTCCTGCTCGCTATCAGCAGCGCACAGGTAACCCTGGAAACTGCGGGAGATGTTCTGCCTGTGACTCTGTCCTCTCCTGGGAAAGGCTGCAAGGGTGAACCTCAGAAGGTTTGGATCGGGTCAGAGAGCAGGAGCAGCAGCACAGAAAGGGCCAGGGAGCAACTCTGTAAAGGCACATGATGGTGTTCTTCAAATTTCGGGGTGTAACTTAGACCAAGCGCTGCTGGAGAGGGATTTGATCCCATGGGCAGCATCGTGCAGTGGTGTAATCATGAATTCAGCCAGGAACAGGGAGAATCCAAAGCAGAGGATGTGAACAGGCTCAGGGGAGAGGGAAGGGGAGGCAGAGCAGCTCTCTGGGCTCTGAGCTCCTCCTGCAGCACTCTCAGCCCTGCCATTCCCACAGCAGAAAGGCAAACAGAGGCTGCACAAAACCTGCTGCTGTGGTCAGGGTTATTAAAACATATCCAAACAGATCCATGAAGCATCTCCAGAGTGGCTGCTGCTGTTATTAGACCCCCAGCTCGGCTCACACCAGCCTTGCCAGGAGCATATCAGAGCCTGATGTCAGATATGGATTTACGTCAGCAAAGCAGACTGTTCAGAACAACCAGAAATGGCCAAATTCTCATTAAGTTGTGGCAATGTGTGACACAGAGCAGGGCCAGAGCTGCAACAGCAGGAGCTTCAGCCATGAAGCCTCATACAGGTGTACCTATAGATGAATATGCACACTAATTAATGTATAAAATATATATATTAATAGTTCCTTACAAACTTTCTATCTGTATCATAGAGAGAGCTCAGCCGAAGAGAAGTTTAAGTGACTTCAGAAGTACCACACACACTCAGGTTCAGGAAAAAAAAAAGGCATCCTGCATCCTTCTCATGGCTAAAGCAATCAAACAGGAACTCAAAGTCATCCACCCTTCATGCACATCCCCTCTTACCCCACAGCCCAGCCACAGCAGTGTGGGCAATGATCCCACACAGCCTGGGGGTTTTAGAGGTGAGAAAACAGATCAGCACATCAAAGGCTGCAGCCACAGAGCTGCGAGATGCTCCACACTTCATATTTATAGTGCTCTTGCCATTTTTGCACCTTATATTTATTTAATATTAGCCTCAAGTCGCAGCCACAGACAACACCTGCAGCAAGATGTGCTGATTTTGTCAGCACCAGCTGCTCCTTGGGAAAATAGTCCACAGAGGGAGAAACCAGCTCAGTGCTGGACCATCCAAAAACTCCTGCAGGAGTGCCAGGGGACACAAGGACACAAAGGTGCAGCAAAGTGGGAGGCTGAAGGCACAACTTGAGTAAATGGGCACAGTGTTGAGAGCCCCAGTCAGCCCTGCTCTGCTCCAGTCCCTCCTGCTCACGCTTCACAAGCCTCTTTTCCTGGAAGAAAGCACAATTGAAAGCCTGCCCATCCCTACACCTCCTGCTTTTCAACCCAAGCTCTGTGTTGACAGAGGAGGAGGGAGCAGAGCATCTTCTCACAGCTGCTTCTACCTGTGTCCCACTGCAGCAGCTGTTTGCAGGAATTACACAGGAGATACCTCTCTGGCAGAGACCCAAACACCTCCTGCAGGGAGGAAATACCATTTCATCTCAGTTTGTCATTTGATTTTTTTGTTGTTGGTTTTTTTGTTTGGTTGGTTAGGTTTGTTGGTTTTTTTGGGTTGTTTTTTTTTTTTGGTGGGGTTTTTTTGTTTTTTGTTTTGGGTTTTTTTTTCATTTGCAATAGCATCAAACAGGACCCTGACAAGCTCAGCCTCTATCCTGCAGCACATGCTCTGGAGAATTTAACAGAGCTGAAAGGACAGAAGAGGAAACATCCTCAGATTAACCAACCCAGAAGAAAAGCTAGGGACAAATTCTTGCCCCTTTCCCATTTCTTTCATTCCACCTACTAGGCCACACTGCCTGCTTCACTAGCTTGATTTCACATTTTGTACAGCCAAAGTGCTCTCTGAATTATTCCAGCTGATTTTTTCCTTCAGCTCAAAGTTCCATTCCTGTTGCAGAAACTTCTGTGGACTCTTAAAACTGAGCAGTCACCTGTGCTGTGAGTTAACTCCTGAAACAGAGCAGAATTAATTCACCCTTTATCTTCAAAAAGAGTTGATAAAATGAAAAAAAAAATCAGAACTGGATGAAGACAGAAGGAGAAAGACCTTTCAGGATTTTGCGTCAGAGCTAAGCAAAGACACCTGTTGCTATAGAAACTATTTGCATGGCTTTAATGTGACACAGGGAAGCAAAAGCACCTCTGGCAAGCAGAGGAGGCAGAGCCCACCCAGCTGGGCTCAGGAGGTGAGGGATGAAGGACAGCAGCTCTGCAGCAGCTTCCCAGCACTTCAGAGCTGCTCTTTTCCAGTGCCTGGGAGGGAAGTGATGCAGGCTGTTCTCACTGGGAGTTAAAGCTCTTCCCGTGGTGTTAACTTGCCTCCCAGCTGCAATTGCAGTGCAGGTTGCTCAGTGCCAGCAGGATGGAGGCACAGGGACTCCCTGCACTGCTGCTTGGGCTCATCCAGCCTGGCAGGGACAGCAGGCACAGGGATCTGCTGACCCCCAGGGCCAGGCTGTCCCCACAGTGACCCTCAGTGGCATAGGCAGGGCAGCACTGGGCTCAGGCCAAGGCAGGATGATGTCCTAGGGGATAAAAAAACACTTTGGAAGGGCAACATGAATGATCAGAAACCTGCAACAGTTCAGATCCAAGAGGTTACAACACCTAATAAATTCCTGACAAACCCACAGCAGGACCAAAGTAAAGCCCTGGCTGAGCTCAGGAGCCTCCAGGAACACAGAGTTACACCCAAAGCAATGCTTGGAGCTCACAGGAACCAGGAGAAGGTTTGGAGGATGCTCCAGAAGAGCAGAGCCATGATCTGGCACCAAAGGCTAACAGGGCTTTAGGGCAGAACCACCTGGGCAATGCTGGCAGATATTCCTGGCTGCCTTTTCCCAAGGAGTTCCTCTCCAGCTGAGGACAGATGGAACTGGCAGCAGCAGACATGAGTTAACAGCTGAATGTGTGGCAGGGAAACCAAAAGACTGCAGGGTCAGGAAGAAATCTGGAAGGAAAGTGCTGTAAAAACCTCTCAGCTGCTGCTGGGTAAGCAGTAAAATGTAGAGTCAAAACCTATTTTTTTTTTTAAACTCATGTGATGACACTACAGGTAACTGTAGTTAGGGAAAATATTCCAGACAAGCAAGGAGAGAATTATTGCAGCCTTTGAGTATTAAAAAGGCACCAGGAATTTGTTATGCATATAGAGAAGCAGGCTATACAATCATTAATGTAAAGGGCTTGTGCTGCTGCAGAAAGTTAATGATTTCAGGTTGCTACAGAAGGGGAGGCTCTGGGTTTGTCATTTGCTTCAAGAAGTCTTGAAGAGCTCTAGAAAGAGGCACAGCCTGAGATGCAACATGACTACAGAAACAGGCAATAAAGTTCAAAGGATGCAGAGAAATGAGCACTTATGATAACACTCCTTCCTAGCAGGAACCAGGAGTAACCTCAGATACAAAAGAGTTTACAAGTTTCTGGCTACTTTTTCAGATTTCGTCACCAAAAGACTAGAAACAGACACTCAGCTTCAGACAGGAATATTTGCTTCAGAAGCAAAGCTGAATCCCTCAGTTACCAGAAAGGAGGTGAACCAGATGAGTGATTTAAGGGACATTTCACAGAAGCAAAGATAAAGGAAAAGCATTTTTTCTGTTTGATTAATTCTGTCCATGATTTGTAGAGCTCTGTTTATTTTCCTGTAATACACACTCCATGTTGCACTCAGACTGGAGTCTGTTCATAAGAAATCAGCTACTGCAGACAGATGAAGCCAAGATTAGGTTCTAGAAGTTGTCCTCTGCCAGGAGGTTTATTAGGATGAGGGAAAGCAGCATTATGGAGATGCTCATTAAAATGTATCAGGATCTCAATAAGCATTTCAATGCCCCATGCCATAGAAGGTGCTCATCCACATTTCTTTCTGAAACTGAAAGAAGGGAGAAATCAAAGACAAAACACTTTGGAAGAGCAACCTGAACAATCAGAAGCCTCCAACAGCTCAGATCCAAGAGGTTACAACATTTAATAAATTCCTGACAAAACCCCAACCAAGCTTAGCATTACTTGAGCATTAATAGGCAGGGGGGATGATCCAGGAAAGCCCCAGCAGTTCCCAGAAGTTTCACTACATTTAATATGTGTTCCAGCATGGGAGGCTTCCCTTCTGTGGGGGCAGAGGTTGAAGAAACCCCAAAAAAACCTTGCCCTGAACCCTCCTGGTTTACAAGAAAAAAGCCACAGCTGGAGTACAACACCACTGGGGGCTCAGCTGTTAATAGACTGTGCTGCTGCATCCATGTCCTCATGGATGAGCCAGCAGCACCTCGATTCCAGGAAAATCCAGCACCTCCCCAGCTCCTAGTAAAGGGCAAGGCTGCTGATCAAACAGCCTTGTTTGCTTAAGGCCCTGTGTGTTTTGACACAGCAATGCTTAGCACCTCAGCACAGCAAACCCAGCAGGCTGGGAACATTTATGAGCTTACACCGTTGTTGTCCTCTATAAAAATACCAAATCCGCACTGACTAGAAGAAAAGAATATTAAGGTCGATTTTTTTTCCACCCTTCAGTGCAGGAAAAGCACATAAACTAATGAGTGAGGAAATGACCTAACTAGTTATTTGCTTTGAAATCAAAGCTGCCCAGCAGAGTCACTTGGCTTCCAGGCAAATAACAGGCAGCCTTTCGAACCACAGAGGTTCAGAGAGCAAAGTTATTCCCTCCCAGTGTTTCTGATGTTCATTTCCTTGTTAAAGATGCTGAAAGGACAGGTGAACCTGCCAACACGTCTGAAAGCTGCTGTGCCATGAATAAAGGCTGGGAGATTTCAGCTGCAAGCACACTTTGGTGAACAGGTTTTGCTTCGAGTGTTTCATGGCTGATGAGAACCATTTAACTTCCTCCTGCAGATGCAGGCAGCTCATCCAACCCTGTGCCTAATGTTTCCTGCAGGATTACACAATCCAAACCAACTCATTTGTGATTCACCTTTCAAAGGCATTGCTTCTGTAACTTACCAGCTGCCTGGGTCTGAAACCTTCAGCTTCAGTTACAAGTTAGTGCTGTCTGCAGCCTTGTACTTCCATTTATTCACTCATTTACTGCCTTTGCACACACTTGTGCTTTGTAGTGTTTGTTGTCAGACCCTCAGAAGGTCTAACCTGTTGTCAGCACCTCTGAGCATGACATTCAGCCTTTAGGCAAAGGAGGGAGAAGGTTTAACCTTCGTGTGGCAGGGAGTTGCCTGAACCAGCTATCAAAAAGCTGAAGTCACCTGGCTCTCACAGCCCTGCTGTTAGCCTTCATTAATCAAGAGGATTATTCTGAAATATAATTTGCACCCAGAAGGAAGAAGCTGATGGATCTGACCCTGGAGAAGAGAACACAGAATATGTGCTTTTTCACACAGAAGCACTGCATGAAATTGGAAGTTACTTTTTTGGTGACTTTTCTGCTCTGCCATCCTCACCAACACAGAGAGGTTTCTGTTGCAGCAGCTGTGAGTCTACACTGGTGCTCAAGCTCTGCACTGAGCAGTCAGGATTTTTAATCTGGTCCCCAGGTGGAATTTATTTGAAATCACTAGAGGCATTCTTGCTACTCCAATCCAAGTGTGGTGATTGGTACTACAGGAGTGAGAGCAGCACATCTGAATACATCCTGTCAATGGAAGAAGTTGAGGCCTTTGGTAAGGCCAGGATTAATAAATGACACTCTGGAATTAACAGAAAGAGCCAGATACAGATATTTAACAAGTAAATTCTACTAATGGCTCTGACACACAACACTGAGCAGCTGCAGAGCACAGATAGCAGAGATGAATGGGGGTAAAGCAGGAACAGTCACTCTGCACTGCTGAAAACAAGGGAGGAAAAACACAGTGTGGAAGCTGGAAAGCAGAATCAGCTTCTCTGCCACTCACAAATCTGAATGCAGAGACACAATTTAGGTGTTATCTTCCCTGCAATACTACAAAGGTCAGCTATGGGAAGTATAAACACACAAACACAATCAGGTGTCATGGGAGCAAAGTGACAACACCCAGGACAGGAGATCAAATGCCCAGCACATTTAACCAGGTGTATCATGTTCTCAGACACAAGAACATGGAATGGTTTGGGCTGGAAGGGATCCTTAAAGGCCAGCTAGCCCAACCCTCTGCAGTAACACAGCAAAGGAGGATCAAGTCAAGCACACCAAACACAGACCTCTGGCAGGGCACTGGCAAGTTTGCACTCTCCAGAAGGAGCTGGGGAAGGGTCTGGAGCACAGGGAGCAGCTGAGGGGCTCAGCCTGGAGAAAAGGAGGCTCAAGGGGGACCTTCTCAGTGTCCACAACTCCCTGACAGGAGGGGGCAGCCAGGGGGATCAGGCTGTGCCCCCAGGGAACAGGGACAGGACAAGGGGAAATGGCCTCAAGTTGCACCTGGGGAGGTTTGGATTGGATATTAGGGAAAATTTCTTCACTGAAAGGGTGGTCAGGCATCAGCACAGGGCAGTGGTGGAGTCCCCATCCCTGGAGGGATTTCACAGCCATGTGGATGTGGCACTTGGGGACAAGGGGCAGTGGTGGCAGTGCTGGGGGAATGGTTGGACTTGATCTCAGAGGGCTTCTCAAACCTAAACAATTCTGCCATTTGGATGTATGTCTATCACTTCTTTGTGTTCCTTTATGGAAAATGCAAACACCACCAGAAATGAGCTGCTTTCCTCCTGCCTCCCTCGGGCAGCTGCTGCAGCAGACAAGGTCAGAGGGCTGATTTTCAAGCCTGTCCCTGGCTGACATTCACCACCCCAGGTCACCTGTGTCCCTCCTTCCTGGCTGTACCCTCTGGCAGCACCTCCACGCCCTGGCAAGGTCTGTGAGCTCAGCAGAGACCTCTTGCAACACTCTTTGCCTCTGGCCATGTGGTTGTACAACCACCACCGCTGAGTTTTCACCTGAGGAACCTTTCTTGGGAAGATGGAACTTGTAGCTATTCCAAGAGCCCCTTAGCTTCTGCCTGTTGCAGGGATAAAATGGAAACACTGCTGAAAACACACCCTGCAAATCACTGCTTTAACCTCTGCCTACCCAGACAGCTCCACCTGAGGAGCTGAATAAGCTGGGGGGAAAAAAAAAACCAACTGAGAAAGCAAGAGGTCAGGACAGTTTTTTGGCAGTTTTTGGGGAGAGTTTGGGGTTGTTTTGCTTTGGTTTCTCTTTTACAAACCCCTGGCTGGTCCAGTTCCCAGCCTGGCCAGGCAGAGAGCTGGATCAGCCTGAGCAAGGGAGCAGCACACCAGGATGCAGCAGCAGAGACAGCAGCAGCCCCACAGCTCCTTTTGCACCCCAATACTTTGTAGTTGTTGGCTCCAAGGTTCATGAGGTATTTAAAACTCCCTAAGAAGAATTTACTCTCATATTGACTCTCCTAACAAACCTTTTATCCACTACTTGCTTTTCTATTTGCTGTGGGTTTGTCCTTCAGCTGCAGCTCTTCTGTTTGGCTGGGAAGAGTGAGAAAAGTGGAAGCTGAGCATCCTGCAGGAGGAGGTGAGTTAGCTGGAAAGTAAAAGGATTCCCCACCTGACTCAGGAAGCAATGATAGTACCACAGCTTCACGTGATTCCCCAAAAAGAAAAAAGCAGTCCAGGAGTAGAGCAACCAGCAGTGACATTTTTTACCCTTGGATATAATACAGCTCTCTCCCAGGCATGGATATTCAGGAGGGGAATATCCAGAAGTACTCTGCTTAATGAAATGAATGTGAGAGATTAGAAGACCATTGAGATCCCAGAAAATCCACAATGGAGCAGGGAAAGGCTTTTTAAATAACTTCAGGTAATGTGCACAAAAACCAGGCAGCAAGGTAAGAGAGGACTCAAGAAGGGCAGCAACCTCATCCAGGTTCAGCACAGAAATTCATGCTCAAATTATCACTAAAAACACTCCTCCTGCAAGAAGGATGACTGAGACACCTCCTGTGTCTTGCAGCAGTAAAATGAGGAAAGTTAATCCCACTGAACAAAATGAAACCCTGCTGAAACCTCACCTCAAACACACCGTGCAGCAGGACTAAGGGAGGAACAAGGATGGCCACTGCAGCCCAGAGCCTGTTTCTGGAGGTGAACCCAAAAACCTGAGTTGATCTGAAAGGCAAAACAACTCCCAAGGCAGAAAAGCTGTTCCTGGGAAAAGCTGTTCCGGGAAAGCTGGGACACAACACTGGCACAAGAGCTTAAGCTGGCCTTAAGTAAGTTAATGCTGGAAGTTGTAGTAATCGGATTTCAAAAGAGCCAACAGCTGAGAAATAAAAAAGAAACTAAACACAAACCCCAGCCTTTAAGCTGAAGCACAGAGCACTTAGAAAAGGACCCTGATGTGCCAGCAGGAGCTCCCTGATGCCTTCAATCAGCACAGTTCAGCCTTTGCATTCAGCTGCAGCACCCTGGTGCAGCTCTGGAGCAGGAAAACACACAGTGCTGTATTCCAGAGAGCAGACAGGAGCAGCTCCTGCCTCAGCCACGCTCAGAGATCCTTGCTGACAGCATTTGCATTCCTCACTTACAGGAACTTGCCTTTTACCGTAAGAAGGAGCAGAAAGGGGAACTCCCAAGCTCTCCAGGACATTTTTTATTGTTTTATTGGGTACAGTCCTTAGTCAAGAGGCTGAGAAGAGGGAAAGTGATGTAAAAAAATAGATTTTCAAGCAGTATTTACCCTGCATTGAGCCACGAGTTGCTGGTGAGAGCATTTCCCACCCAGTTCCTCTCCTCACACCCTCATCCAGCAAGCAGAGACGCTCAGCTGGGGCAGGGAGGAGAACCTGGGCTACCTCTGCACACCTGCATTTGCTGCTGGGACCCTGAGATGGGGAAGGGATCTCCCTGTCCTCCTCCTTTCCCCTTGCCTTGCTTCCTTAAGTTTCACTCCCACCTTTGCAAAACCTCACTGGATTAAAGCATCAGCAGAACAGGACTTTCCCTGAAAAAATTCAAACCGTTTCCGTCTGCTAATCGAAAGAAATATTCCCACAAATATCTGAACACAGCCTTGCTCTGCCGGGGAGGGATGGAGGAGGGAACCCACAAGTTCCTGTGCCAGGGCTTGAAAAGTTTCCAGCAGAAGAGAGAAAGCAAAAGGACTTGCTCTGCTCACCCAAAAGAGAGGCTCACGACAGAATGGAAACTTTACCCATACAGAGTTTAATAAAAAAACCCGAGATATCTGGGGAGGGAGGGGACAGCGAGACATACAGGTGATGACGAGGGAGCACCAGGTGAGGTGACAGGGCGAGGATGAAGGAATTTATTTTAAGGAATAAAGCAGCCCGAGCAGGTCGCTCCATCCCCGCACCCTCCATCCCGGCCCGGGGAGCTCTCCCTACCCGCGATGGTCTCCTGGTAGCCCTTGGTGAAGAACTGCATGGCCGTGGCAGCTCTCCAGGGCGTCTTGAGCAGCCCCTGCCGCTGCGGGTCCTCGCCCAGCGCCCGCAGGATGGAGGTGTAGGCGGCGGCCAGGCCGGGCAGGCTCAGCTCGTTGTCCTCCTCGCTGCGGGGTCTCTCTCCCCGCCAGCCATCCCCGCTGCTGCCGCTGCTGCTGCCGCCCGGGGGAACACGCGGCTTCTCCGCGGCCGCGGATGGCGAGGGCGGCGGCAGCTCCCGCCGGGCATAGCCGTTCCAGCCCCGCGCCGCCTCCATGGGCAGCGCTCCGCCGAGCCGCCGCAGCCCCCGGGCTGTCCCTGCCCGGCCCGAGCGCTGCCGGCCGCCAGCTCCGCCGCTTTTATCCCGCCCGCGCCGCTGCCATTGGCCGCCAGCGCCGCGATGTCACCGCGAGCCGCAGGGAGGGGGAGCGGGGTGGGGATATGGGATGTCCCGGGATGGGTAAGGGGATGTTCCGGGATGGGGTAAGGGGATGTCCCGGGATGGGGTAAGGGATGTCCCGGGATGGGTAAGGGGATGTCCCGGGATGGGTAAGGGGATGTCCCGGGATGGGGTAAGGGATGTCCCGGGATGGGTAAGGGGATGTCCGGGATGGGGTAAGGGGATGTCCCGGGATGGGGTAAGGGGATGTCCCGGGATGGGTAAGGGGATGTCCCGGGATGGGGTAAAGGATGTCCCGGGATGGGTAAGGGGATGTCCCGGGATGGGGTACAAGGGGATGTCCCGGGATGGGGTATGGGAGATGTCCCGGGATGGGTAAGGAGGATGTCGGATGTCCCGGGGTGGGTAAGGGGATGTTCTGGGATGGGGTACAAGGGGATGTCCCGGGATGGGGATATGGGGGGGGATGTCCCGGCCTGAGACCTGGGATGGGGTTCTGGGAGATCCGAGCGGATCCCCGGGCTGAGGTGTGCGCTGGGAGCAGGGGGAGATCCGAGGGGATCCCCAGGGCTGAGAGCCGGGCTGGGAGTGCAGGGATGTCCCTGGGCTGAGCGTGGGCCGGGGGGATCCCGGGATCTCTGGAACTGAGGGTACGGGGTATCCCCGGGCTGAGACTCAGGCTGGGAGGGCAGGGGGATGCTCGGGGCACGGGGGATCCCTGGGCTGAGGCATGGGCAGGGGCTGTGGGGAAATCCCAGGAGATCTCCAGGGCTGAGGATACATGATACCCTAGGATGAGGTGTGCGAGCATGGGGGATGCCCCGGGCTGGGGCTACGGGAGGTTCCGCAGTGCTCCCCGGGCTGAGACCCGGACTGGGGGTCCGGAGGGTCCAGGAGGGAATCCTACGACCTGAGGTGTGCTGGGGGTATGGAGGGATCACCGGGACTGGGGATAGGGTGATATGATTCCCTGGGCTCAGGCACGAGCTGGGGATTTGGGGGGCCAGCCCCGAGCTGCTGTAGGGTGCCCCCTTCCATCACCCCAGTACGGGGATGGGCTGTGGGGAGCCCAGGGTGAGCAGAAGGGGATGGAGATGGGTGGTACAGGTGCTGCTGGGATGTGAGTTCGTGCCCTGCAGCTCCCAGCATCATTCTCCATTTTCTTTCCATTCCCTCAAACTCCAGGAGCTGGTTTCTTTCCCACCAGGGTGACATTGGCACATCCCTCCCAGCTGCTCCCTGGCACTGCTGGAATGTCACCATCACCATCCTGAGGTCCTGTGGGTCACTGGGGTTGGGCTGCAGTCACCAGGATGATCCCAGGAGTGGACTGACCCTCCTTTGGGATCATTCCCACTGCCACATCCCAGCTGGGCTTCCATCCCTTTCCAGCCCTGATCTCTGCAGACACCTCCCAGCTGCAGGGCTGGTCTGTCCCAGGGTTTCCATATCCCACCTGTGATTCTGGAAATGTAGCTCTGATGACCAAGACCAAACAGTCTGAAGTTTTTCCGTGGGGAACTTGTTGCCATGTCACCCCAAAAAGGTGGTTTGAGCATCCTGCATCCTCCTGGACACTTCTGGGGCAAAGCCAGCAGGCAGAGCACAACTTGTCCTTGCCAACAGCCCCTTTTGCCCTGGCCTCATTTTGGGTTCAAGTGTTGGTGAACAAAGAAATGCTGGGGCAGATGTTGGGAACACAGATCCCCTCCAGCTGGAGCTGTTCCAGGATTTCATGAGCTGGAACTTGAGTCTAAAGGCTCAGCTGAGCATAGGGTGAATGCTCCATCACCCAAAAACGAGCAGGGGGACTCGTATTTTCTGGATTGCAATCAAATAAATGGCTGAGATCGAAAGGAGCCACAAACCCCTCTCTTTTCCCACCCAAATGGTCCTCAAGGCAGCAGGGACAAATTGTCCCCCTCTTGTGCCTAGGAAATGGCAAATTGCTGAGGAGATAAGGAGGGGAAGGAGCTGTCGAAGGGAGGGTGTGGAGTGTGACTCACTGGCTTTCCTTCTCTCCTCCTGACACAAGAGCTGCATTTAACTAAGACAAGCAAGAGGGAAAAAAAAGAAGAAAAAAATACCCCAGCAGCTGTAACGTGTTCCACATCTCCACAATTATCGTTTGGTTTCTGATCACAGGTTTTGCCAGAAGAGTCAGGATGACTCAGGTGAAATGCAGGGGCCTGCAGGCAGCCAGGCTTTACTCAGTTTTATTGCCCTGGGCTCTGATTGGGAACAGGAACTACAGTACCAGAGGATTTGGAGGCCTGAACTGCATCCCTGCTCCTCCCCAGACACCCAGCTCATTTTCCAGTCCTCTGAGGATGTCCAAATCCTCTGTTTGAACCAGACAAGTTCCTTCACTAAACACATCCATGCTTCCCTTCGGATCCCAGCCGAGCAGACACGGTTCAGAGGGCTGGGCAGCATTTCTGAGGAGTTTCAAACCACTGAGACCTAATCATCCATACAGAAGAGGGGTTAGCAAAGGGCATCTGAGCATCCTGGCACTCCCTGGTCTTTGCTCTCTTTGTTTTCTCAGAAAAGAAGATAAGCTCCCTCCGGAGTCAACCCTGACTGTGTAACAGCCTGAGCTCAGCTGCTGGGGGAGCTGCTTGTAATTTTTCTCCTATTTATGGGGCAAGAAGGGCAGTTTCCAGCTTATATGCCAGGGGGATCACTGCCTGGCTGTGCAGAAAAGCACTTTTTCTGGGGGTGTTTGAGCAGAGGTTGTACACACAGGAGCCAGTGCTGGGAGTTCTGTTAGCAGTGTTTGCCAGCAAGGAATTAGTAGGTTCAGGTAATTGGGATTTGTGCCAGGATGTGGAAGGACAGTCCAATTTCCAGCCACAGTGGAGTCCTCTCCCTCTGAAACACAACCCCACATCAGCTGGGTAAGCAGAAGCACTAAGACTTGGCCATTTGGGTTCTTGGAGTATCTTAGGATGAGATTTTGTGGATAGCTCCCTATTAATTACAACCCATGTTCTCATTAAGCCTTCTCAAGTAAATTTTTCTTTGCTATTTCTGAATATATACCCAAAACATGTGAAGTGCAGGCTATAAACCAGAAGAATCAGTGAATATTTAAGGTTGGAAATTATCTCCAAGATCACTGAGTCCAACCATTCCCCCAGCACTGCCAAGGCCACCACTGACCATGTCCCCAGGCACCACATCCACATGATTTTTGAACACTTCCAGGGATGGTGATTCCAGCACTTCCAAGGGTAGCCTGTTCCAATGCCTGACCATTGTTTCAGTGAAGAAATCTTTCCCTGATATCCAATCTAAACCTCCCTTGGCACAGCTTGTGGCCATTTCCCCTCCTCCTGTCCCTGTTCCCTGGAGCACAGCCTGACCCCATACCTGGCTGTCCCCTCCTGTCAGGAGTTGTGCAGAACCACAAGGTCCCCCTGAGCCTCCTTTGCTCCAGGCTGAGCTCCTTTCCAGCTCCCTCAGCTGCTTCTGGGGCTCCAGACTTTCCCCTAGAGGGAATCTGCCCTGTTTTTCTCCCCTGTGCTCGCTCAGAACTTGGAAGTTATTTTCACTATTTAAAGAGAAGAAATTCTTAAAGAGAACAAAACAGGGAGTGCAAAAAGCCCTGAGATTGTAACTTGAATTATTCTGAAATGTAGAATACAAAGTCTGGAGGAGGTGAAAGCCCTGTGCACCCACTGGAGGGTACCAGGGTGTCCTTGTGAGAGCCAGGGGATGCTGCTGGGGGCCAAAGCCC
This sequence comes from Entomyzon cyanotis, assembly GCA_024500445.1. Classification (NCBI taxonomy): domain Eukaryota; kingdom Metazoa; phylum Chordata; class Aves; order Passeriformes; family Meliphagidae; genus Entomyzon; species Entomyzon cyanotis. The sequence goes on from JAKEPQ010001030.1 coordinate 3,075,811, forward strand.
ATGGGGAAGTCCATCAGAGGCCTCCTTGTCTTTGAAAGTAGGGAAAATATCCAACAGGGACAGGATGGAGCAGGTCTGTGCTCAGGCTGCAGCTCCTTGTCCTGTTTGAGTCTGTCAACCTGCCTCATGGCTGTGGTGGCATCAGGTGGGACACAACTGGGAAGAGCTGGAGCATCATTCCTGTGTGCCAAAGGTGTTTCTCAGGGTTGGAAGAGTGGAGTCCCAAAAGAAACCTCTCCATGCTGAGGCTAAGAATGAAGAGACCCCAGGCAGTCCTCACTGGGGCAGATGAAGCCAACTAAAAGGTGTTTCAAAGGGAATTTCTGCACCAACAGATGCTAAAAAGCTGTCAAAATAAACAGAAGTCATGCACAGAAGATACCTGGTTTTGCTCTGTTGGCTACAAAATGAGATCATTTAGGACTGGGCTCAGAGTTTAAAATTCAAGATGATGAATTCCACTCTCTCAAACCACCTGTGTTGAGCCAACACATCATTAACAGCTCGAGCAGCAAAAGAGCAAAGCAGATCAATCCTGCTGCCAACAGCAAGTCAGACCCCAACGTGGTCCTGGAATAATCACTGAGCCCACAAGGAGATGGATGTCACCATCCCAGCCTGGAGACATCTTCCCTGTGCTCTGGACACACAGCCTGGGATTTATCAGCCCCTGGAATCAGTGCGTCAGTTCAAAGGGTGAATCATGAGCGCTTTAATTCTATTACCCAGAATAACGAGCAAAATTGATTACAGGCTCCTAAAATACTGATCTCTTACAGGAGGATTTGTTGCTCCATGAGGACAGAGGATCCCCAGGGTCTGAGGGGTTTTCTGCAGGTGGGATCTGCATTTTAACTTCCTCGGTGGGGTCCCATTTTAGAGATGAGACTGGAAGTGGAGTTTTGTCCTGCCACAGCTTTCCTCTCATGTCTTTGCAGAGCCAGGACACAGGATCTCCTGCCAATGGGCTTTTCCTCCCCAAATTTGGAAAACTTCAGAGGGATTGGCCTCGGCAGGCTGTAGTAGGTGATTTCAGGTTTATGAATGTGAAACCAGACATATAACACAAGTCTCCAGACTCACATGGACCTGGATCCTATTCCCAACAGAAGCTACCTGACATCAGCCAGGACAATCTGTAGGTCCCTCCATCCCACCCCATCCCATCCCATTCCATCCCCAAGGGTGGCTCTGGACTCACCCTCAGGTAGATGGGAACAGCAGCCGTGTCCCTGCATGGCTCCCCTCAATTGCTGCTCACTGCTATTACCCCGAGGTATCGATAATGTGATTTGGACACCAGACTGTTCCCTGGCAACACATGGCTTGAAACTATTCCTGCAAATTTCCCCTGCCATTCGTGTCCAATTGAGTCAGGATCAAGTGGCTCTTTTCACAGCCTGGGTCGGTATTTGTGTTTTGCTTGCCTTTAAGTAAATTATTTACTATTAAATTTGGACAGCAGCATTCAGCTGAGCACGTTCAGTGCATCAGCCAGGCAGAGGGAGAAGCCAGATCTGCTGTTCTCTGTCAAAGCACTCTGTGAGACACCCAACCTCCTCACAGGCAGTTATCACAACCCATCCTCTCCTTGGATCATCCAGCCAGGACCACCAGGTCACTCCATAATCAGCACAGTTATGTTTTTTGGAAGGAAGCTGAGGTGCATCTCACAGCCAGAAGACCTTTGAGAGGGGAAATTTTATCCAGCTGCAGGCTCTGCCTTGCCCAGCTCTGCCCTGAGAATGCAGGAGTGATGGATCCATCCTGACTCTCCCATTCCACAGAACCATAAAATCATTTGGCTTGGAAAAGACCTCTAAGATCACCAAGTCCAACCATTAAACCAAACCACTGGGATTTCAAGCACAGCCAAAGAAAACTCTCCAAATCCCAAATAACACAAGATGGATTCATGACATGCAAAAGGCAGTAAGATTTCTCTGTCAGGACTTCATGTCACACACCACTAAAAGAATGAGCAGGACATGGAAAATATCCCTGGAAGTGTTTAAGGCCAGGGTGGATGGGGTTTGGAGCAACCTGGGATAGTGGAAGGTATCCCTGCCCATGGCAGTGGGGGAACAAAGTGAGCTTTCAGGTCCTTTCCAACCCAAACCAAAAAGAAACACCACAGGAAGAGCATTTTCCTCTCATTATATTCCTGTCATCCTCCTCCTTAGCTCTTGCCTGGTTTGGCAACATGATGCTCCAAAGGCAAAAAAGGCTGGGCTGTGTCACAGCATTGTTTTCCTTCAAAACAAAACTGTATTATGAAACAAATGTTGGGAAAGCCAGAGAAAATATTCCTTGGTTTATTTGTAGCACAAATGTTCTCACTCTGAATAAATGCTGAGCTTCCTGCAGACCTGGCACTCCCTCTGAACTCCAGCAGGTTAGTGCTGCTAACAGACTGTCCATCATTTCAGGCTCCTTTTGTTGGGTTTTAGCTGCATCTTTCCAGCCAGGATCAGCTTTGGGATAGATTTGGAACAGTAGCAACAGAGGTAACTGGACAAAATGTCACATAGAGGAATATTCAGGATTATTCTCTTTTACAGACTTCATCACTTGCTTTGATTTTCGTACGTTACTTTTAAAATGTGACTCTCTTCTCCAGAAAAGGTCCATGTAAAGGGAGTTTTTCTAAGGTCAAATATGCAGTGAAACACAACAACAACCTCGTGCACAGCAGAGCCTGGTGGGTCAATTATTGGAGCCATTAAAATCCAATCCTAAGACTGGATCTTTCTCCAGTGCTATTCTTCCCTCTGCTGGTTTTCCAAGCTCCATAGGAGCAACAAAGACCAGGCAGGTTCCTCAGCACAATTCCCAAGTTGAATTTTCTAAAATTCATGGTTTACCAGCAGAAAGGTGGCAAATTCAGGACAAGCAAGCATTTCTGAAGACTTCAGTGAAATTCTATTGAATTATTCCAGAACATTCTTTAAAAGAAAATATTTTTTAAAAAATGAAAAGAAAAATCAAAACCAAACAGTAGAGATTTAAGTGTTTTCACTTGAAACTCCATTCCACATTTTCTGTTTCTTGGTCTGGCATTTCATTTCCACTTGAATTAGGATTCAAACTTACCCCTGTCCTGCTGGTGCTGTTGCTGGATGGGTGAGCCTTGTTCCTGACTGGCTCAGCACAGCTCCCTGGAAAGCTCCAGGTGATGAGGGATGTATTTGTAGCTCTGCCTGGAGCTGTGTAATAGAGCAAAACCCAGCTTTGATGATAGAAATGTAACAGCAGCCTCATGGGAGATGATCCTCCCAGCACTGAAGCAGCCGAAATATGCACTTCCATGGTCTCAGGAGCTGTTTGCTGTTTATGGCCATGGACAGCAATCACCAGGGAATGAGACCTGAGAGGAGCAGCTGAGGGAGCTGGAAAGGAGCTCAGCCTGGGGAAAAGGAGGCTCAGGGGGACCTTGTGGCTCTGCACAGCTGCTGACAGGAGGGGACAGCCAGGGGGTCAGGCTGTGCTCCAGGGAACAGGGACAGGATGAGGGGAACAGCCTTAACTTGTACCAGGGGAAGTTTAGATTGGATATTAGGGGAAAAGCTCCTCACTGGAAGTGTGGTCAGGCAGTGGCACAGCTGCTCAGGGCAGTGGTGGAATCCCCATCCCTGGAGGGATTTAAAAACTGCATAGATGTGGCACTTGGGGACATGGGTTAGTGGTGGCCTTGGCAGTGCTGGGGATGGTTGGACTCAATGGCCTTGGAGGTCTTTTCCAACCTTTAAAAATTCCATTATTCTACCCACAGTCACACAGCTCTGATGCAAAATTTCAAATCTGGTGTTGGAAACAGCTTTGCCAGCTCTAACCAGCCCTGAGATCCAGGCTGTGACCCCAAAGCTGTGGACATCAGGTCTGATGAAACCCACAAACTGCAAAAACTGCTCTGCTGGGAGAAAAAACACATGGAAACCAGGGAGCTGCAGGCTGGTCCCCAACATCCCCAGGGACTCCCACGAAACCACCCCCTAAATCCAGGAGCCTCCTTCTAAACTGACCTTTGGCAGGTTTGTTCAGAAGAGCCACAGATTGCAAACATGCAGCTCCCAGAAAATGCCCCTGGAAGTTTACTTTGGCTGTTTCCTCCCTCCACTGGGAGCCAAAAGGGCTTTGGATGCTCTGTAGGACCAGCTGGGTGCAGCAGTGGGTGCCTCTCCAGATCTAGTGGAAGGTTTCTCTGCCCAGGAGAAAAACATTTCAGTTCACCCAGCCCAGTGATTTTTCATCAGGATGTTTTCCTTACCACTGCAATCCCATGTTTCCCCCATATACCCAGATAGGCTTTACAGCCTGAAAATAAATCCGTCTCTGATACAATAATTTCTTCCCAAAGAATGCAGAAAAATCACTATAATGTGACTAAAAAAAAAGTTACTCTCTTGAGCTTCCTGCATTATGTTAGTGCAAAAAATTATTTATTTATTATGTTAAATATTACTTGCTGCCCAGTATCAGCTTAAACAAATAAAATGTGAAATAATAGATAAGAACTGTGGATGATAAAAGTGTTGAAGCTGTCAGGTCTTCAGGATTTTCTCTGTATTTCCCTTCCCTGGTTGACATCATAATCCTCTGGTTTTTGTTTTCTCCAAAATGACCCACAGCAATTGCTAAAATAGTCTAATAAAACTCTTATGTTAAAATTTAATGGCTTTTACTGAAATCTCATTGAATCTTCAGTCCACAAATTTCAATGTTAAAAATGTGTTTTTAGTGTAGAGTCATTTGCCTTTTATACAACAAAAGAATTGTTTAGGTTTTAAAAGATCTTTAAGATCATCAAGTCCAACTGATGCATTTTCAGTAATAATCCCAGAATGGTTCAGGTTGGAAAGGACCTTAAAGATCATTCAGTTCCACTCCCTGCCATGGGCAGGGACACCTTCCACTATCCCAGGTCGCTCCAAACCTCATCCAACCTGGCCTTGGACATTTCCAGGGATTCAGGGGCAGCCACAGCTTCTCTGGGCAACCTGTGCCAGTATGAAGAGGAACGACAAAAGAAAACAATGAAAGGATGCAAACACAGAAAAAAAAAAAAAAAATTCGAAAACTCTTCAGTCTCAGCAGTTATGCTAAAAGAGTTACATTATTTTAACTGATCTTAGAAAATGTTTCAAAATTTGTGTTTGCTTCAAATCCATTTATTAGTATTCAAATACAGTTACCCTGTCTCCAGAGCAGGGTAAAACCAACTGACTGCCTTAGGGCTGCTAGGTAGAAACGTGTTTAATTACAACTGCAAAGGAGACTCCACCACCTTAAACAACAGAAACAGCCACATTTTATTTAAAGAAACAAACATTAAAACCAGTACATGTTCTGAGCACTTTCTGGACCCTGCTGAGGTATGGATTGGGAAAGCACATTTGACAGTCTGGAATGGCTTGGCTTTGCACACCTGACCTTCCTAACTCAGCTTCTGCTCTGGTTTTTTATCCCTGCCTATATCAGGCTCTGCCATTGCCACAGATGCTGAAAATGCAGCTTAACATGTTGCAGGTGTTCACCTTTCTTCCTCTCACACGCATTTCCTTGAGTGTCTTACTCTCCAGGCAGTAGGGATGGTAGGGAAGCCATTATTTTGCCTCTCTAAAACCACAGGGCAGATTTTGGACGTAGTTCACTCTCCCCAGAAGGATTAATCTGCATTTAGCACCCAATTTCACCAGTATCAAGGCCCACAGGGTGTACCAGAGCCTCACAGCACTGCCTGGGACTGTGCTGCCAGGGAACAGCCCATGAGCAGTAAATTGTGAAAGACTGTGAGAGGGGATTCAGCATTTCCCTCAAGAATTGATAAAAATTCACTTTCTAAAAGACTATTTGGAGTCAGGCACTCTTTTTGCCAGTGCTCTTCGAGCATGGCAGCCAATTCCTCAGCACAGAGGAGTTTCTTCCACAAAAGCTTTCAGAACACAGACACTGAGAAGGCACCACTTCATTTAGCTCTGCTTGAAGGCAAAAGCTGACAATCTGTTGTTTGTGGATTGGTCTAAAGGCTTGGATTTTTTGGATGCATTTGTGTCCTCAGATTTCTGCTCCTGGTCCTTTTTCACTTCATCTCCCTCAGCTGTGGGACGCTTTCGCTTTTTGTCTTCTGCTGAGTCATTGACTCTTCCTCCTCTTGCTTTCTCAGTCCACACCTTTGAAGGAGAACAGAGAACTACAAATTAGGCCACATAACTCACCACTTTGTTTTATACACCTTATTACTTTGATTTTAAGGTACTGAAATAGTTCCTGAGAAGAACTAATAAGGGTTAAGTAAGGAACTATTTCCTCACTTTCCTTTCTTCTAACAATATTGTCCTTTGAAATTGGACTTGGTTTGAATCTGTATAAGAAATTGAAGCTCTTAATTGTCTTTCTGGAGAAATGAGAAACCCAAAAGGCCCAATAAGTTAAATTAGAACAAATTTAAGCCCCAGTGAATTAAGCCTGGCTATGGGACTTCAAACTTGTTCTTTTCTCTTTTGTTATTTGTTCATTGATTACATTCCTCTCACAAGCCTCACTTTGGAAAAGCTGCTTTCTGATATTAAGTTTCTATTTTCATAAATTATATGTCATACATCATGGCACAATTCAAAACTGAAATCCATAAAGATGGGCAAGAGTGGAACTTAAAGAAAAAATTCCTAACTGAAAATAGCCCACGGGCTCACCAGAGGGACAAAAATATCAAACCCACAAATATCAAACACAGAATTAGAGAATATTTTCTTACCATCCTTTCCTCTGATGTCAGCATTCTAAATCGACTCATGCCTTCTTTTATTACTTCTGCTTCGTTCAGATCAGGATTATCTGCCAAAATGTTTGCTCTGTTCTCTTCTAGCCACATCTGGAAACCTGTCTTTGGCCTAAAGCAAGCACACAAAAATTATCTGGTTAAGAAGATTACAGGAAAACCACATCCTCCCAAAGCAACATTTCTGAACAGCACCTAACTGGATTTTTTTTGTTCTCAGAAGACCTCTCAAGGCAGCAGCCTCCTCTCTGCCATTGCAGGATGCTCAGAACATGCTGACAAGGCAAGACTAAGTCAAGCATTTTTATTAAAACTGTGATATATATGGAGATTAACATTCCACTTTTAGAATGACAAAGCATAATAGTTCTCTTCCTTTCTGACAAGGTCCCATCAACTTAAAAATAGAGCACATTCATTAGCACATCTCAGCTCATCCTTCTCACAGCTCTCCATGCCACTTGTTGTAGAACATCTTCAGTAAAGGTTAATGAAAAGAATGCCAGTCCAAATGAGTAATAATTACCTTCATCTTCCTCAGTTAAGTGAAGCCTAAATGAAACATGGTTGTAATAATGCAAGTTTTATGAGGACTGGGATTGTTAGGAAATACATCTACTCCCCAGGAACAAGACAGATTAGAGCCTTAGCTAGGAAGAGACATGCTCATCAGGTGATTTAAGTTTTTGTTGAGCTTCTCTTTAAAAACACCACCAAAATAAAACCTTTTCACATAAGACCCTTAGCTTTCAGACTTCGATTTTCTAGAGCTGTTTAAACTTTCAGCATTTTCTACACTTGGTTTCATTTATTAAAAGTCATTACCAGCAGTAATCAAGGCAAAAAACATTGCTTAGAGCCCCAAAATGACATTTTGAATTGCTCATTTATTATTCACTGCCACATTTCTGAAGTGGGTTCACAAATGTGAACTCTTGTGAGCTAAGCTTTAATCTTCATGTTGTATTTCTTTGGCCAATCCAATGTCTTCAGAAATAAAATAGGTTTCAGTCTTGCATTTCTATCAAAATTGGAATATGGCATTGAGGTGCAAGTATCACTCACCTTCTGTTTTCTGTGTTTTCCTGTGCAGTGACTTTGGCTTCTTGGGACTCATTTCCTGCTTTTTCTTCTCTTTCTTCCACTATTTTTTCACTGGGATTAGTTGTAGGTGTGCGAGGCTGGAAGAAGGAGGCTGCTAAAGCCTACAGAAATTGAGAATAAGAAAGAGAAAGGTAAAACCACCTCACTCTCAGACAACATGTACCACGTAGCCTAACAAACCCCAAGCCTTTCCTGAAGACATAATAACCACTTGCTTTAATAGAACATCCAATCCATCCAATTTCAGCACAGATGTTTATTCTATTTAAAATAAAAGCTCAAGATGCAGTACATAAAGTAATTTCTACAATTGATTTTTTTTCCTGCTGTTTCATGTGCTTTCATAGTTTTTGCACTATGCTTAAATGAATTTTGCCATCTAAGCTGCTTTACTCACAGGCTTTCATACTTGATAAAAGCTGGTAAAATTCAATTTTTGTTCTTTCCTCCTGAAACAATGTAAGGAAGACTACAAACATTACCTGCTTGGTCTTGGGTTTGGGAGTCAGAGGCTTTATAACTGGAGGGTTCTGCTTGTTCACAGCTCGGCTGCCAGACGAAGATGTTTTCTTTGAGTATTTGCTCATAGTGTCTAAAACATTTGCTGAGGGCATCACTGGGTCCTTTTTGCTGGATGACACCTAGAAAAAAAATAAATAGATGTTTTATTTATTTGCTGTCATGTTCCCCTTCAAGGTAGCTGCTATATTGGAAACTTCAGACAGAATCTGTTGTGGTTTTCAGAGCATCACCATCAAACCAGCTGCAAAATTCTTACCTTAAATGGATTCACTCGTCCTCGGCTGCTGGATGCAACCAGAACTGTTTCAGAGGAAAGAAAAAAGAATGTAAAAATGTGTGCACTCACACATATATCTAAATCTTTGAAGCAATGTGCACATTTGAGATGAGCAGAAAGACACTTTAATAACCCTGTGAAGGTTATGCTGTACGTGCTCAGCTATTCTTAGTTATCAGAAATGCCACACAGGACTCACAGCTTAAAATACAAACCCAGAGGAAGACCCAGTACTTCCTCCACTCCCAAATCCGTTTCCACTCCTATTATTCTTGCTCAAGGGTTGGCAGGTTGCTGGAGGTCACATTCTGCCCCTGCCTGCCCATACTCACAGTTCTACATCAGGATTACTCTCTCTGCCTTGCAAGTAATAAATGTGTCTGTGATTCGTGAAACAAATCCATTGATCACTGTTCTCATTTCTCCCTTGTCCCAAAGAATGCCTTCATGGCATAGCCAGGCAGGCACTAATTCAGCATTTTTGGCACAGCTAAGGCAATCAGAACAGTGTTATGGAACATCATTAGGTAATGAAGACAGGAACAGGGAACCTCTTAAAAATGTCAGAACAACAGTCAGTGCAACCAGGCCAGGTTGGACAGGGCTTGGAGCAACCTGGGACAGTGGAAGGTGTCCCTGCCCATGGCAGGGGTTGGAATGAGATGAGCTTTAAGGTCTCTTCCAATCCAAGCCATCCCATGATTCTGTGAATTTCCCATTTGACAACACTGTTATGCACTAAATTTAAGTAGTAATGGGAGAACAGAGGATAAAAACAGGAGCAGATATTGTGAAGAATGACAAAGGGCTCATCATTTTATCCTGGAATAAATAATTTACTCACCAGACTTCGGAGCAGTCACCTCTGCTGAAGTGACACCTTTGGAGAAAGGATTTGGCTCTTCTGTAAAGAAAAGGGATACATACTGAAGTGCAATAAAATGTCATAGGATAACTTCTTAAAACCCCAAAAAACAATGAACAGACAAGTAATTAAGGATGGGGCTTGGAGCAACCTGGTCTAGTGAAAGGTGTCCCTGCCCAATGCAGTAGGGCTGGAATTGGATGATCTTTAAGATCCCTTTCCAACTCAAACCACTCTGTGATTCCATGATTACAGTGAAATTATCTTTATCTTAAAGCATTACTTTTCATTTTCAGACAGTACAAACACTTTTACAAAACCACCTGTCACTTCTACCTAGATTTAGAGCTGTACATTTATTTCTTAAACTTTAAGCTTATTCCTTAAATTGCGCCCAGCAAACTACCCATCCATCAATTCAACCCCTGCAAGATTGGAGCTGAACAAAAAGCAACTGATTAGAAGGTGACCCAGTCCTTTAGGAATAAAACCAGGCAACAGGAAAAAGTGCCCCAGGAGCCCTCCAATGGTTACTGAGTACAATGCACACCCAGCTGTGACACAGCAGCACACTGAACTTGTTTCTCTGCAGGGACTGCAGGCACAGGCTGGAATATGGACTCTCTTCATTCCTTATTAAGCCTGCAAAAGTTATCCAGATAACTTCTGGTCTATTCAGAAAATATATTTTTCTTACTCTGTTTATGCACTTCTTGGATTTCTTCTGCTTCCTCACAGGCATCAGTTTCTTCAGCATCTTCAGCATCTTCAGCATCTTCCACTTCTTGGTCCTGCTGAGCATTCCTGGCTGGCAGACGACTCCACTCCGTGGCAGAGCTGCTGTAACTGAAAGGAAGGAATTCAGCAGAAGGAATTGGTCACCAAATTCAGAAGGAAAACTCAAACAACAGATAGCAAGCTTACTTAATTTAGGCAACAAGAACAATAACATTTGGCATTAATGTGCATTATACCTTGATTAAACTGTGATGATTAAATTAAAGGTTCATTCACCACTTCATAACTGTATTGCCAGAACACTTTGCAACACATATAAATGCCAATGTTAAAGATCTTCTGTAAGCTCTAATTAAACATATACCTCCAGTATCACCAGATCACTTTTCTGCATCCATGAATATACATTGTATCATTAATATAATCTATATTTATATGAACATATAATTATATTAATATAATGTACACATATATTCATGTACGTGAATATACAGGTAGCAACATGGATATATAATTTCACACTGAAGGCATCAAGTTTTAACACTTGATCTGATTATTCTCTAAATTCCCAGTATAGTAGGAGGTACAAGTCTTGCATTTTCCTCCTAAAATTTGCCAATTACCAAAAACTGTATAACATACATAAACAAAAGGTTCATTTCTTTCAACCAAACCCGTCAGTATTAGATTACTCTGGCACTAAGAACAATACAGTGTTTGTGATGGATTTTAACCCTCAGAGTCATTGAAGTTGCAGACAAGGGATTACAGCTTCCACACATGATCCAGGAGAACAAGCCAGAGCATTCAGAAATGAGTTTTGACTGTGCAATTTCACACAGAAGAATAAGGGAAAAGACTGCAGATAATTTCAGCGACTTATCACTTCCTTTTGCTTAAATAAGTCCCAAACTTCATACATAAAATTGCTACAGGAAGACATTGCTTCCAACAATATGATCTAAATGAATATAAGTATATAATATTATTATAAATTTAAATATGTTAAAAAACCACACTACAACCATTTAAAAGAAAAACCACCAAAACACACACACCCCTTTTGCCTCATCATGTTTTACAAAGCAGATGCAGGTAGGAGAGGAAAGGTTGATAGCACAGATACAGAGAGAAAAAGAATGCAAAGCCAACATGTAGTATGTTCTATAGCTTTGAAGAGCTGAAATTAGTTAGGAGGGAATAAGACTAAACAAGATAAACTGAGATGGGATATTGAAAAAAGGGAAGGGGTGGAGGAAGATAGGATTTTAAGACAGGTGTAGAACAAATCAAGATTGAGACACTGCAAAAAAAGAGGAAAAAAAATAGGTGGGAGTCAAATAGCCAAAGGTAGGGAAAGGTGGGAAGAAAAAATTTGAGTCAGAGCAACTCAGTATTGAGCCTGCTTGGGCTCTGAAGCTGTTGGACACAGGCAGACAGGAAGCAAGGAGTGGAGATATTTCCTTCTGTGTTGGTATCCTGGGACTAATGAGTCCTCACAAGATATCAAAAGGATGTACCATTTAACAAGTATAATTTACATGCAAAGCAACACAAACTGTCACTTCACCACAAACGCACTGCAAACCGTGGGCCAGAAAAGTGCATCAAAACATTAACAAGAGCAGTAAAAACCATCCCAGCTTTTCAGCCACAGAAATTCCCATTACCCAGAGCTCGAGTGCTTTCGGAAATCCTCTTCCTCCTCTTCATCCCCCTGTGCTGCTGCCAGCTCTGAGGCTTTCTCCACAGCCATCTCGCTGAGGCGCTGGGCCAGGTTGAGCCGGCAGGAGCGAGAGGCGTATTTGATGGCCAAATTCACCACGCTCTGGGTCATGAGGTCAGCGAGCTCCACACAGCGGAACTCACGCTCCAGTTTGCAGGAAAGCTGCAAGAGAAGAGGCCTGGGGAGTCAAATGTTTCAGTTCCCCAGCTCCATTGAGATTCCTGCAGGAGGATGTCATGGTCTTGGTGGAGCGAATGGATAAAGACAAGCCACCAACGATCATGAGCTACATAGCAAAGGAAAATCTTTTTTATTTCCTTCTACCTCCACCCTTCATACTCATCAACAAAAACAAGATTAACTGCAGCCCACCTTTTACCATAGTCTGAACTGGCTGGATCACATCAATCCCTAGCCAGACTCTTAATAAGAGGAATCACATCAACATGTACATCAATTGCTATCTACAAATAAATTACAGAAGCATCAAATGGTTTGGATTGGAAGGAACCTTAATGCTCATCTCATTCCAACCTCTGCCACAGGCAGGGACACCTTCCACTGTCCCAGGCTGCTGCAAGCCCCATCCAACCTGGCCTTTAGCACCTCCAGTCTCAGGGATTCTTTCTATTATGTATATGTACTTACAGCAAACAGCTTCATTAGAAGTTCCTGCTGTTCTTTCACTGCCTGATTTTTAGCATTTTCATCAAATTCATAGCCATTTTTGGATAAGTAATCCATGTGGTTGTGAAATATGACAGAACGCCAGTACTGCTCCTGAAAAGGGGAGAAGGATGTGTGTTGGAGCTCAGAGGGGAAAAAACATAACATAATTTCTAACAATCCACAGTGCATTTTATCAACTTATTCTTAAATGTTCCTTTCCTCTGACAATGAGGATGAGGGGTAGACAATTCTCCTTCAAGTCAATGCCTACCAAGGAAAAGATAGATAACAAACACACTTACACAAACTGATCCAAACAGTTGCCATATAGGTTGAATTCCATTTATACTACAGGCTTGCAGAAGGATAAGACTTACATGTTCACCAATATCCTATCAGTATGGACAATTCTAGAACAAGTTAGTTATTTCATCTGCTGTCCCACAGCAAACTGGAAGTATTCCAGAGTAACTCAGTAAACTTAGACATTTAACTGTGAGACGCATAAACAAAAAATACAATGCAAGTATGGCTATTAGACCAGGCTAGCCCTGTTTAAAATAATTATAAACTTATTCAAAACCAGTATGTTTTCACCAGATGTACTGGAATAACTTTTCTTTACCTACACATATTCCCTCAAGTCAAATTAACAGTTACTGCCATTCTCCTCCCATTATTTTGGGTGGAGGGAGGAATGGAAGAAATACTCCAGCAGATAAAGAGCACAAAGATTTAACCAAATGAAGGAGAATTCATTAAAAATGACAGTATGTTTACTATTGAAACTTTTTATCTAGACTTCTATCAAAGCGAATAAATTTCAAATAGCATTAAACTGTTCAAAGGCTGAAGTTAGAACTTGATGTTCATTTCTCTTTTGTGCAGTACAGCTGAGCACCACAAATTTGAAGTACTTAAACCAACAAAAATTGAAGAATACAGATACGTTTCCAGAAGTTGTCCACAGGCACATCTTGCTTCAACCTGCCTCTAAGTAAGCCAAGCCAGAAAACCTGTGTTTTCAGTGATTATATGAATTTGAATACTTAGTACATCTTCCAAAAATTTTACTATGCCTAAAATATTAAAATCCAAGCATTTTCAAGGGCATCTTGACTGGGATCCCAAAATCTGGTATCACTAGCCACTAAAAAAAAGAAAGTGAGGAAGAGAGGTCAGAAACAGATTATGTATAAACACAACTCTGCATCAGCTCTGCCAGTTTTGTTTTGTATTCTTCTAGAAACAGTTGTGAACTAAACCAGAAAAGCTGCACAAAACACTAAACCCAGATAGCCCCTTGGCCACGTGTTTTACTCAGGGTTTGCACTATCCTCTTTCACAGCAGAGGTGATTAATAGCAATCTTGTATAATCCCTGCTACAGGGACACCTGAGACTCCCAGCTGTGACTCCACACCATTCCATACCTCCATCTGCCCCTTCTCTGTTGTCACTTGACAGTAAGGGAGTTTAAAAGACAGAATTGCTACGGCGGGTCGTGGCAGGGTGGGAGGGAACCGAGCTCCTTTACAAGGAATGCACCTGTGGCAGGAAACAAAACAAACCACAGTCACCAGATGTTCCACATCTAAACCATGTGTCCTAAGCAGCAAGATACTTTAGGAGGATTTATCCTTTAGAAAGTAGTAATTAAGTGACTGGCTTAAATACAGCAATGTGTGAGATTGCATGATAAAGGGTTATTTTTACACAGCAAGCAAGAAAAGATTTCAAATTCAGCAAAGCACAGGATGCTCTTGTTCACACTAGAAACTCCAAATGTGGCATGTAGCACACACTGATCTTGATCTCACATAATGTTTGACTTAACAGCTATTACAAAGAATAAATGCAACATATTAAAATCAAAAACCACTGAACAAATGAAGGCATAGACTCATTGTTTCGTCATATTTAAAGGAGTAATTTCTGGTAACAAGCACTTGAGCAAACCATTGACTGGACAAGAGCTGTGTTTCCTGCAGCACCAATGCAACATTAACAAAAACATCTGGGTTTCTGAGCTGCTGTTTCAGAGACTTGACAAAAAAGAACAGGAAGCATCAGTGTTCTGGCTATCTCTTAATTAAGGCATGTGGTGTTTCTACAACAACCCTCCCCCCTCCTTATCTTCATTATGCTGCTGGCTTTGAGTGAAATGTTCTTTGCAATTCAGAGAGCAACATTCTCTTTCTTGGAGTAGAAGGAAAAACTCAGGATGAGAGACTCACAGTTGACCATCTTATCAATGGGATGTGTCCGGCACATTTTTGGTGAATTTTCGGGAGGCAAACAGAATGATTTGGAGGGAGAAACAGGTAGGGAAATGACATTTAACAGATATAGCAAATTATTTCCCTTATTCCAGAAAAAAGCAGAGGATTATGAAGGATGTCATATAAGTTTAAACAAAATGCAGTCTCGCACCAAACTCTACAATTGTCCAGGACTAGTAAAGTAAGAGAATCTAAATTTCAATAAAATATGTGAGCTGATGGATTCTGCTCTGGTAGGAAAAGGACAGAGACCACTGAATAAAAAGGGCTACAAATAAAACTTAGCAACAAAATGTCCAGCATGCCTGTCACACTAAAAGGAAACAGTAATTCAGACACACCAGTATCACATTTTATAAAGAAATGGTTAACTTTCAGCTAAATATTTGAGCAATTTAACATCCAAAATGTTTCTTCAAGTCCACGGTTAAAATATTAATATAATAACAGACAGCTCTGATTTATCTGTGTCTAATGATGTAGATTAATTACAGGATTGGATTCTTTTTAATGGCATAAAAAGGGAAAACATAGGGGAGGGAAAAGCTACCAAGAACCCCAAAACCTTGGAAAAAAAGAAAAAACAACAAAACCATCAAAAGCAGAAGCAGATTTCTAACAGCCACCATAACTTTAGAAAGTTTCTCTAGCAACATGCAGTTTTATAAATGTGTCAATAAAGTGCACACACACCTCTCAGCCAAGGCAAAGAGCCATAATTAATTGGTTACAAATTATAAAACTCTAATGAGTTACTCAAAACCATTTTAATAATGAATCCTCCAGGCAGAATTATATTTGGGAAGTTACCATTTGCTGTGCATATTTACCAGCCACCTGTTTCAGCACAAGCTGAAGTTTGCAGTTTCTCCCAGTAAAAAGAGATTGAAATGGGATCCTCTGGGATTGAATACCAAGACAAACGAAACCTTTCCTGCTGAATTTTCTGACCTGAGCTGCTGGGGATTTTCATGGACGCCAACGACCCAATAATGATCATATTTCCCTTTGCAATGCTCTCTGGTGTTGCACACTGGAACCCAAGTGTTCCCAAGTCCTCGGTTCAGCATCCGCACGATTCCCTCGGAATCCACGTAACAAGGAGTACCTGTTTGTTACAAATTAAAACAGTTTCCTCTGACAGGCAACTAATTATAACCCAGCGAGATGGAAGTGGGTACAGCCGGGAAATGATGGTTTGCATCCTTTACAGACAGGACATCCTCTCTCCCGAATACGGCACAAATGAGTTGGGAAAAGGCAGTTTCCTTGGAAAGATGCGCCACCTTCTGTCAGCCAACACCACTGCTGCTCAACTGATAAGCTCAAAATTAAAGCATTTTATGGAGAAATCGAATTTATACTGCTTGGGCAGATTCCCAAAGGAAATCAGCTATTATACAATTACTTTTTATGTTTATTATAAAAGGTCCTCCCAAGCTACCAACTTTTGGGGGTCAGGGAGCTCTCATGATGTACTACAGAGGAGTTTATTTCTTTTGGCTAAGCAGGAGAACAAGTTCTGATAACGTTTGAGTGGGAAAATATTAAAGATCTCTGACAAATACATTGGAAGAATAGAAAAATAGAATTTGGTTTCGTATTGAGGAGATTGAAAGGAAAAAGTCCAGGTCCCAAGATCAACATTATTAAAAGGGCATTAATTACCCAAATTGCTCCATAAAATAACAGGATGGTTTAAATTAGAAGGGACAATAAAGATCTTGTTCCACCCCCTGCCATGGGCAGGGACACCTTCCACTCTCCCAGGTTGCTCCAAACCCTGTCAAACCTGGCCTTGGACACTTCCAGGGATCCAGGGGCAGCCACAGCTTCTCTGGGAAACTGTGCCAGGGCCTCACCACCCTCACAGCCAAGAGTTCCTCCCCAGTATCCCACCTAGCCCTGCCCTCTGGCAGTTTGAAGCCATTCCCTCTTGTTCTGTCACTCCATCCCTTGCCCAAAGTCCCTCTCCAGCTTTCCTGCAATCCTCCAACAGTGTCAATATTTCTCAACACCTCTCATGCAGGTGTTTCATACCTTCTGCAGAGAATCCAACCCACACCAAATAGGATTTCCTTGTAAGAGAAAGAGGGTCTCCATGCAAAATTTGTTTTTTCTTTCTTCCTAGTTCCATCAGCTGTACCCCAAGGCACTGGTCCCCATCAAACCCAGTACCTAGGAAGAAGTTGTTCAGTGACTATGTTAGAAAACAGAAGAATTGCCTTGGCTCTTGGCTAAATTAGTTTTGAATCAACACTTATGCTAATGCAGGGTTATCCATGAATACCACTGTCAGCCACACAGCTATTTGTCATTTTGGACACACAAGATGTGCATAACAACAACTTCCTTAATTTCCTGAAGTAATTCCTTCTGGCACATCTGAAACCCAAGTTTAATCTATTAATTTCACTGCTGCAAAGCTCTCCCCTTCCCCACAGCTTAATCTCAGCATCCCAATATCAAACATTGGCTCTGCTGTCAGAAGTCACAGATCTGTGGGTTGTGATGGATGTGCTTGTAAAAGCATCATCCAGAAGGGGAAAAGGAAGAAACATCACAAAGAAAAGAAGAAAACACTCTCTGGTGATTACAAACAAATTAATTACTGTGTGAAGCCAGTGAGAGACAAGGATTGAAAACAACCCCAGCTCCAAAAAAAGATAAAAGGGAGAAAACTACCTCTGTGATAAACAATCATCAGCTGCTCTCCATGTCCTGCCATGGACACCACTGGGCCTGGGAGACCGAAGATCTCTTTCTGAACTCCCCCAACTGTGAACACACGGACCAGCAGGGTGCTGGTGGCACAGGCAGCCCAGCCCTGACCCAGACAGATGGCCTCAATCTCTTCATCCTTTGGCATATCCACAGTCCACTCCTTGTTGGCATCCCAGGAGCCAAAATGGATGCAGTGGAGCTTGCTAAGGCAGAGACAAAGAGCCAACAGATATCTCAACCTGAATTAAATACAACATCTGAAAACACACCAGCATATTACATTTTTATCAGAGATCTGTGATGGGATGACAAATTTCAAGTGGTCATTTGCAAAGGTGTTGCTCTTATTATTAGGAACTGAAGAGCCAGCTTGACCTCCAGCACTGCAGATTTTGAGTCTCTAAAACCTGAAGCAAAGGTCTGAGGCCAGATTTTTTAGATGGAAGCAGATAAATGTCCTCCTTCACATCCTGAATATCAGACCTTATTAGAAATCTGTCATATTATGCTGTCTTTCAAAGGGAAAAGATACTAGAAACTTCACTAGAAGCTTCAGTTCTTAATAATTGAAAACTGCCTATGACCAATCCACAAACATTGTGTCTTTTGAGAGATTACCCATTTCCACTGAGAAAAACACTGACACTTTCAAAGTCAGACAACCAATATATAACAAATGATGTTTTTAAAGGATGCTTTTCAACTTACCACAAGGCTGTATCTGTGAAAATAAGAAGAAAGCTCTTTCTTCAAGAAATTTCCACAGAAACCAACAGTAAAATATTATTGAAATTGTTCTTAAATGCAAGAACAGAGTTCAGCTAGCCCAGCTGCTTAAATCTTTCTGTGGTTTTCATAAACTTGTGTTTTCTGCACTTGTAATTCTTATGGGTATCACCAAACATCTCCTTAGCAACAGTGTGAAAAGAAATAGCTGAATCCTTATGATTGATCTTTGATCTGAGCAGACTGAAAAACTATTGTTCATGCTTACAATTCCCTTTGAGCCTGCAATGTGTGAAGTTTCCAGTATATACACATCTGAAAAAGGAATCTAAAAGAAATCCTCACGAAACAAATTACATTTTTCAATACTCTTGAAATCTTCAAGTAGGTGGAAGCTAAAATCCTCCTCGAAATTGGTCCCATAAATAAAAAGCATGATCAAAAGCCAAAAAGCTCGAAATTGATAAAAGCTGAAAATAAAAGCCAATATATTTGAAACAAGTTAAAAGTAGCTCCCTATGATGGGTTTTGCAGAGCAATGACTTACCTTGCAAGTTCCTCTGTACTCTCACAGGCCAGCAGAATGGCTTCAGTGGAGAGGTCAGCCATGGTGTGGCCCAGGGAGTTTGGGAGGTGAGTGGCATGATGCACAGAGGTGTCATGGAATTCAATATCGATGGCATTGTCCTGCTCGTCGTTGTAGCAGCGAATGATTCCAACGGAATTCCACACCTGCCAAAAGGAACAACACACACCCAAAAAACCCATCAAATCAAAAGCCTTAAACTCATCAAATCTACTGCCCTAAGCCAGCCTGCTGTAACTATTTCATCTGAAACAAGAGTGGGTGGGAGGATGGAGGAGGACTGAAGACCTGTGTAATCAGGACTTGTGGTTCCTAAAACAGCTGAATTAGGCAGAAGGTAGTTTCACCCTCACTGCTCAGCCATCTTTCTCCTTACCAAATCAAGTGTGAAGAACTTGCAGATTGAAAGAAATAGTGAATGACTAACATACAAGGCTTAGCAGCACAAAAATACCCACAATTCTGACTAAAAAAGGATTTTTAAATGGATTTGGTAGAACTCAGTAGCACATGTACAAACGGCATAGCTCGATTTTGTCTTAAAGCCAAGTATTTATTTCTAAAGCAACTGAAATGTAAACCAAAACATTATGGAGTCCTTGCAGGAAAATAAAGCTACTTTCCATTATTTAGTTTCACACGGTGAAGTATTTAAAAAAAAACAAACAATCAACAATCTTGGCTCATATTAAAACAGAACATGAACTGGACAATATTAAATATAAAAGAAGCATCTAAATCTATATTAGCACACAGATTTACCATGAATCGATGCATGAGATGCACAGGAGTGGAGCCAGACTGGAAGGGCTTTTGCCTGGGGGTTGGCATTGGCCCATCATAGAAAGGTTGTTGTGTAGATGATGGTGGCAAAGCTGAAAAGCCACCAATCTGATCATCACCATCATCCTCCTTGTCAAGAAGATTGGAACTAGCTTTTATCAACCCAATATCTAGAAGTTAAAAAAAATATCCATCTTACACACAGTATTATGACAGAATATAGGTTTAAAAAATTTTAAACAGTCAAATTTCTCTGGAAAAATAAAGCAGAATATATATGAGTAGAGGATGCTCAGGAAAACAGCTCTGAAAAATAAGTTCATTGTGTACCTAGTGAGTTATCATCATCATCAATTACTGCCCGTCTCACATGGCCTGAGGGTTGCACAATGTCATCTGCATCATCCTCATTATCTCCAGTTTTTGGGGAAGAAGGTGGTTCAATTGCATCCCCATTTAAATAATCATCATCATCTCCATCAAACAGATCGTTGTAGTCCTTGGCTGCTGCACTGGCAACCTAAAACCAGATTAGCCATCAGTACAAAACTCCTTTAGGACATGGAATTCAAGAAATTAATACACAAGAGGGAACTTGCAACACACAAAACAGAATGTTCAACATAACTTATAACCTAAACAATTATATTAATTCAAGAAATCCTTGGTACTGAGCACCTTGTCATTTGGCTTCTCTATGTCACCAATATTTTCCAACAGCCCCAGATTTCCTTCAGTGTCTGTGTAAGCAATTTGCTTATATTTAGGGTGCCATGCCAGTCCACAAATTGAGTATTTTTTCTCATGTTTCATCCTAAAAAGGATAGGAAAATAATGGATTTTTAGTAAGCTTCTCAGGGCAGAACCCTCCCCACTAAGTTATTGGAAAAAGTGGTAATATTTACTGGTACAAGAAAGTGATATTACACATATTAAGATAATTAATAGCTGACCTTCAGAGTAAACAGCTGCTATAAAAATATAGAGCAAGTCTTCCTTTTCTATGAAGAAAATAATTTAAGGTTTAAAAAGCAATCAGAATCATATTCTTAAAACAACAGCCTCCTGATACATGTATAGAAGACAAATTCCCCAGCACTCATTCATTCCAGAACCATCCAGTTATAGAAAGAACATTATTTGTTTCTCTTGCACTAGACTGATAAGTTAATCCTCTATCTTTTCCACCCTTTATCCTCACAAAAAATCATCCCATTAATTATTTACATAATCTGTCTATAATTCTTAACATAGACATTACAGTTACAATCAGGTTTCTAACCCAAAATATTCAGATAATTCTCTTCTGGTTTACCGTACTTAATAATTTTTTTTAAATTGGGGGGATAGTTAGGGTTTTTTTAAGAGCTTTAACTAACCAAAGTGCAATTTGCCAGTCTGTCCCTTTTTGCCTACAGGTAAGGATGACTGACTGACTTATCTATATTTCCCTCTCCCTCTAGAAAACATGTTACTGACAATGATCTTGGGGTTTGGGATGTGAGGAAAATTTCTTTCCATCAAAGCTATCCTTTAATCAACAATCAGATTCAAAAGTAGTAACAGATACTCACAGAAGGACAGATTCTGGAATTTGAACAAAATCCACATACAAGTCCCTTCCCTAAGCTGCCTGACAGGTTAAACCACAAAACCCTGTAAATCTTATTTACTCTTTCTAAAAGAGGCAGAGTTCTACAGTTGCACAAAACACTTTTACAGAAAAGACAACAAAATTCTATTTCAAGAAAAAAAAGATGAACTTGGGGATTTATGGAACAACACTGAATACCTCTCTATGCACTGCTGGGTTTCCACATTCCACACCACTATATTCCCATCCACACTTCCAGCTGCCAGGAACTGCCCACAAGGAGACCAAGCCACAACATTGAAGGGCTAAGGAAAGAATAAAACAAATAACAATCAAAAGTGACCAATGCATGCACAGCATTACTGTCCTGGAGCTTAAAACAGACAGATACTCTGGAATAAAAAAAATTATAATCATCATCTTTAGCAAACCATATCCAGCCTCCTGTATATGGGCTGGGGGTAGGTAGGTCATTTTCTTTAAAAACTATTATAAAAATGGTTGCTTTAAAAAAGCATTCTTTAAAGATGGCACACCTATTTTTGTTTCAGAATATCCATCTTCTGTCATTAAACACTGCCATGAGGTCAAACAAAACCCAATTCTAGACATGCAGACAGAAGTAGAGTGTATTTTGCAAACTCAGCACTAAATGTAGCTTTATTTATTTTGAACTTAATACAGTTCCATAAATTAAAATCCAAGGCTGTGTGTTCTGCATCTTAATAACTCTAGAAGGTGGTTCTCTTCAACCCAAATATTTCCAAGCACATAGTGAGGCCAAAAGAAAGAAGGTGGCACAGTCAGGTCTACTAAATTTCAGCTCAATAAAATATAAAGTGAACAACTCCCATCTCTGTTCTGTGCGGAAATAATACTCCTGACATTTTCTGTAAAAAGCTCTGTATTTAGAGCAATTTGTGAAAACAGATGTTCTTCAGCTGCAGTGGGTGAGTCACCAGGAGACTTTAGAGACCTGGTGGGTTACTATAAATGAAAGGGGGGAATCAGAGCCACATCAAGGTGTTTGACATCATTCAGTATCTCTGCCCTGTTTTCCAACAGAAAGTAACAGGATCAGAAATTAAACAGAAAATGTGAACAATCATTAGCAGGAAAAAGGGGTCAGGGAAGGGAGAGATACTGTGCAGAAGACAATTTCTAGCACAACAACATTTAAATTACAGAATATTTAACAAGCCCATGGTTTCTGCACCTACCTGTGTGATGGAGGCATCTGACAGATTGAACTGACTATCCCAGGTTTCTCTTCTGAACAGTTCAACAACTTTATCTACAGGAACTGCCAGCAGCTGCTCAAAGGAAAAATATTACATAATTTAGAACAAGTTACCTGTCAAACAGAACACTCAAACAGCACAGCTCCTTCATTCAGAAGCCTCACAGATGTGACTGCCGCAGTACTCAACAGCTCTCTAACATCCCAGCCATGCCAAATGAGAGAGGAAGCTGAAGTAATTTAAATTACAAGGTTCTGTAATGCTTTCCACATGCAACAGAGCAAAACATGCATGTTTTTATTGTAATCTTCATTTCCTTCTGGCAGAAAACTGCACCATAAGGTTAGAAGTTCTTATTTATCAAACATCTGACACACACACATACAGTTTTCAATGCTCTGAGCACAAGGCTTAGATTACTCTTTACCCTCCCTCCCCAAACTCCTTTTGATCAGGCTACAATTTCTCAATAAATCTGATTTGAATAGCTGATTCCTAAAACAATTAATTTCATCTTTGATAAAACTACAAAAATGTTACTGGCTGTTTATTTCTTTAGGATTTATTTTTTTAGGATTCTAACAATTTGCTTTGTAAGAGAAGCAAGACAACTGCTTACATTTCAAATGCATGTGTGTGTGTGAAGAATTAGCCTAATAGTTGAAAGTATTTGTTTTTTATGCAATATGGATGTTGAAACCATTTGCACTGAAGGTGACACTCACTCTTCCATGGAAAATTGATACAAAACACTGTCACAGCAGCCAGGGATTTTGAAGAATCATGGAATTACTCAGGTTGGAAAAGACCTCTAAGGTCATCAAGTCCAATCACTAACCTGACAGTGTCATCTTCACCACTAACCCATGTCCCCAAGTGTCACATCCACTGGGCTTTTATATCCCACCAGGGATGGAGACTCCACTACTGCCCCAGGCAGCCTCTGCCAGGTCTGACAACTCTTCTGGTGAAGAATTTTTTCCTAATATCCAATCTAAACCTTCCCACATGAATCTTGAGGCCATTTCCTCTTGTCCTGCTGCTTGTGACCTGGGAGAAGACACCAATTCCCACCTGACTACACCCTCCTGCAACTTTGATCTTCAGGTGAAAAAAAAAGGGAGCAACTTACTGAGGAAATATTTACTGAGTAGGGCAAAAATTACTTAAAGCAGGGAAGGACAGAAGTCCTTTGATGCTCTGCTGTGAGCAATTTGATTATTCCCCTCGTGTACAATGTTCCTTCCTATTCAGCACAACAAGACTGTTTAGTGCTGGTTTAGGTTGACAGCTGGACTCCTGCCAAACACAGTCTGGAGCTTAAACAAGGAACCATTTTCAGCTTTTCATGTTTCCTAAAAGGGAACTTCACCCCAAATATTTTCCTTACTCCCAGGAGGTGCAATTTGGGTTTGCCCAGATTGAATTCTCCTGCTGGACTCGGAGGCAAAAGAAAGATTAAGATGTGACAAAACAATGTCACTTACCTTCCCAGTGCCAGGTTGCCAGGCAAGCCTGCAGATTGATTTAGCATTTATCACATCATTACATTTCTGCAGCAGCAGCCAGCTTTTGGTGCATGTCTGAAAACAAAATTTAAAAAATAAGCTTTCCAGCTCAGCAAAAATCTACTGTTTAGTATAAATTCTTAAAGGAAAAGGCTGGGAAATAAAAAGGAAAAAATATATCTGAACTGAAATAATCTCTTTCATCAAAATACAGTAGTACATACTGCCTTAAAAATATAAATTTGTCAATGTAGCCCTGAAACTCTTTTAATGACAATAAAATTACTTGTAACAGAAATAAGATCACTGAACATGTATTTTTAATCAAGTGCAGAACAAAAACGAGCTCATCTATTTTTAGGTTATAGAGAAATGTGGCCAAAAAGCATTTGTCAAACCCAGATCAACTGCAGCAAGGTGACACACAGCAGCCTGAATATGGTCCCAGCAGTGTAAGGAATGCATGGCTGTAATCTCAAATCACAGCACAGATTCATGCATCAAACTGCCCCAGTCCTGGAACACTCTCAGTGTAATTTCCCCAGAAGGCAGTCTGGAACATGAGATTTCACTCCACAGCTATGTTGTGTCTTAAAAAGGTAGCAATCCACAAATGTAGGGGGTATATTTTCAACTGTACTTACAGGAATAATTCCTCAGGGATTCTTATTCCAGTCAATGGCTTTTAGCAAAACTAATGTCATATCCATATGCAGAATTGCCTTATTAATGCCTTCACCTGAAATCCTCTTTTCAAGTTCCTTAGAGTTCCAAGAGCAGAGCCTAAATGTGTGTATTACAATTAATAGATTGTTTACCATAATCAAAATTCCTTAGACCTGAAAGCAACGAGCTGAAATTCTGAAATGAGGAATCTGATGTCAGTTGCTATCCTTATTTTGTCCTTGGCAGTTACAGTGTTGGCCAATTAGGAAAGATGAACGGAAGGAATCAGGGATTTCACAGACAGGAAGAACAAAACACAGCTACCCAGGCAACATTTTATAATCAGGTTTTGGAATTTCTCCCAGTAGCAGATAGAAGTATTCTGTGAAGCGTTGCTAGATTTCATCCCCAAAAGGAAAATCATGTTCCAGGAAGGTTATTTCAGTCCAGCTCTTCTTGCTGTCTGTGAAATCCTGGATTTCTTAGGAAACACTTGACATGGGAAGGGCAGCTTTTACCTGATCTGCAATGTTCCAGACTCTGACAGAACCGTCACAGCTCGCCGATGCCTCGGGAAGAGAACGGAGTAAACAAATTAATAATTAAAGACAGAGAGAAATTAATGCTACAAAATGGAAAAATCCCTATATGCTACAGACATATGATACACTGGCAGTTTTAAGAAGAAATCCTCCCTGTTTAAACCACTTTAAGACTTAAAATTTGCCAGTGCTGTCATCTTGATAATTGTACTCCAAGCTGCTCTAATTATAAACCCTCATACTTCAAGTGAGCTATTTATTTGCACAACAGGCTCAGAATTAATATTAAATTTCTTTAGTGAGGCATCTTTTCTCCTCTAAATTAGATTTGAGAAGAACATAGATGTAACTGAGTAGGAAAGCAAAGACTGAGTACTCCTGGGAGGCAACAAGTTGTGACACACTCCATCACCAGCAAGGTCAGCTGAAATTACGTTGTCTCATCTGCCCAGCCACTGGTTGGTTTTTTTGGTAAAAACTACATTTGTCAGTCTTTTTCCCCCAGGGAAAAAGAGATTCAAAGCAGAAAGCAAATAAGAAAGGTTTGCTTTTTTTTTACCAGGTAAACATCCTTGGGGTCAAAAGACAGGCTTAAAACAGGAGCATCGTGTCCTCGGAATGTTTTCTGCTGGCTGCTGTCAGTCACCTCCACAACTTTGATCATAAAGTCACTGCAGATCACAATGACAAAATGATTAACATTGATTTTAACAATGACAAACTATGTTTTTATGGCAGTAAAAATCGGGCATTAAATATCTTTTGGGGGAGTTACAGCTCTCAACACCATATGATGTAATGGAAAATGAGGCTCTTGTGGCTTGTTACAATAGGAGTAAGGCCAGACTATTTTTATCAGAATATTATTTTTGTTCATGTCAAAATTCATAAAATATGGTTGTTTTTTGAAAAAGATATTATGTACACACAGACCATATACGTGTTTAATATAATATTCTACATGACCTAATAAAAATATCTGCTCAGATACCAGAGAGCTGATGACTTAAGAACTATCTGCTGAGTGGGACCAATATTCACTACAGTAATTATTTAGTCATGTGGCTTTAAAAAAAAAAAGCAATTGCAAGTGGTTTATTTTGTGTGACTTTTTAACAAGATTTTTAAGACTATTTAGTGTATCAGATACAATAAGAGAATTTCTACAACTTCACTCCTTCTTCTAAAATTACAGCCATTAGTGCAGTTTAACTCAAAATATCAATCCTAACTCCGAAGACAAAGAGCTCCTGTGACAAAATTCCAGTACCACTCCCTCTCAAACCTCATTGCAACACCCTCAGAGAGAAATTTCATTTTAGGACCTAATTCTATAGGGATAACCACTACTTTTAACTCTTTTCATATAGTTCATGTGAACTTTGGCAGCCAGCTGGATGTTAAATTTGCGTAAAACTGAAGTTTGCAGACTCTGTGTAAAAATAGAGAAATCTGTGACAAATAAAAGCATTTTTTCTTAGCTGCACTCCTTCACTTCGTGGCTTCTCCTTCATTATCTTACAGAAGACCTCACTGAGGGGTGGCCTGACAGTCTTGTGAGCTCTTTTTCCTAAAAATGTGGCAGCCCCAGCCAGGCTGCAGGAATACTGGGGGTTTAGAAAAATTTTAGAAACAGCAAGGAATTTGCTGTCTGCCTAATCTCTCTAATCAAAGTCAGATCCTGGGGCAGAACTGTTCCCCTCTGAAATAAGCACTGGCAAAGGGCCCAAAGCCATGATCCCTGTCAGATTTGGAGATTACAGTGGGTACTGCCCAGCCTCCCAGTTTTGGTGGAGCTCCTGCCAGAGTTCACAGTCCAGCATGTTCATCCAAAATGCTTTTCTGGTTCAATTCACACTGAGAGGAGTCAGGAAGCAGATCTCTGCCATCTCCCCAGTGGAGCACAAATTCCACAAGAGAAGCAAGCAGACAGCCTGAATTAGCTGTGACTGCCCAAAAAGTTCACCAAATCCAATTAAGAATCACCTGAGCCTTAAATACATGAAAAAAACCCACCAAAACCCCATTGCCTGCTAGCTATTCTGCCTTCTCTGTTAAAGCACTAGAGTATATTCTGTAAAAGCACACGTGCTGCCCTAAGAAAAGAACTAAACTGCATATTAAATTCCCCTCAGGCAAGTCTTGAAAGTGTCATCTGTTATCATTTGACAGATCAGTGATGCTTATGCCAGAGAATGACTCAAAGCTCTCACACAAATCAGAACTAATCTAACTTTTACATGTGCACATTCATCTGCAGCTCCATGATCCTGAGCAGTCAGGACATCATCCTCAGCTCCCAGTGACAAAACCCTCGATGAGAGGAGACATCCATAAGGGTGAACACTTGTGCATCAGACTGAGAGCTGAAAACACTCAAGCATCATAAAGAAATTATTTCACAACACCAGAGTTCTATATAAAACTACTTGGTGGATCAAGTATCTCCCAGAGCATCATTTCCTAAGCTTATTTTCATTCCTCTCTTCCCCTCCATCCCCTTGAAGGCATTTCCCAATATTTTAAAGCCCTCAGAGGTTTGTGGGTTCATGACCTCATTGGTAAAAATCAGCCTGTGAGGGATTTGCCAGATTCTGTGCTTTGACAGAATATTACATTATTACCTGGATCCAGCAGCAACTCTGCTGCCATCCCTGCTGAAGGTGACATGGTTCACATGCATGGTGAAACGAGTGAGGATCCCATCTGGAGCTCCTTCAGGGAATGTGTGGATCTGGACAGTGTTGTTGGACACTGCAGTGATCAGCCTTCCATTCTGACAACAAAATCCACCATAAAATCTGTTAGTTAAAACACATCTGTGCCACAGAGGCAAAAATACTGCCCTGATGTCCCAAATATTTGGGCAGATTGACTTTATTCATTCCAAAAAGGTCTGACAGTAAGAGCAGTAAGGGAAATACTCTTTTATTTCTTCCCCCTAAGAAATACAGACACACACAGTAACTGTAATAATTTATCACTTTAACCAAACTAACTTGCATCCTATTTAGATTCTATGCTGCAGCATCAGGAGAGGGCACCCTTGGACTGGAATTCTCAGCTAAATACCACCAGGGAAAGATGAGAAGTTTATGGACTATAGCTCAGTTCTTTGCAGAAAACAGAAGGCAGATGTTTACTAAAAATTAATCCAGATTTTAAAAACTGCAAAACAAAGGAAATAATTATCCCATACTTGGAAAACAATATCTCTTTAAGTGACAATACTACTCCTCAGTTGTATACAGCAGTAAAACTTTAAAATAAATATAAAGAAATGCCTTATTTCCTTTTTTACTGTGTGTATTTTGTGGGGGGAGGCAGTATTGTGGTTAGGGTTTTTTGTTAAGGTGTCTAAAATTATAATAAAAATCTTGAAGGTAAAGAAAGCAGCAGTTAGCAGTAAATAACCTAAAAAAAATTAAAGAGATTAGATTTATTACCTAAATTACATTAACATCTCAGAACAGTCCCTCATGACATTTCATTAATGAAGAGTAATTTTTGAAAAAAGGTTTCCTGACATTTAGTCTCTCACTGTTTAAAAAAAAAAAAATCCTCAAAACTAGGAGCACTTTTTTCAATTTTTCCCACTAGTATTAAAACCAGGATTTTTCTTCATCCATTCTTTAATAGTTTTAGCAATTTCTGGCTCTGCCACTGATTTGCTATGAGAACCCATTAAAGTCACCTCATTTGGTTTTTGAAAGGACAAGTAATGTGATGAAAATCAACAGCAAAACACTCTAAAAATCCATGATGAAAATAGATTGTTCAGGTATTGAGGAATAGACACATGAGGGATGTTAAAAGGGACATAAGAAAGAGGATTCATTTAAAGCAGTAGTTTTAAATAGGGTTTCAAATTATAATTGTTATAATGCAATACAAATTTGTTAATACTCAAGTTATTTCTTCTTTCATACTCCTCTCCAAAAATCACAAGTAGTTGAAAAACAATTTTGAAATTTCCCTTTATCACTTCCAAATTAACCACACAATATGACTGATATAGGCTTCTGGAATTGCCACAGAGACAATATTTTAGACCCACTATTATTAATGTACTATAACAAAAATTGGACATGAAGGAAATAATGTGACAATTTTTATGCTAAATACATGAACATGCATAGTTAAAATAATAGTTTTCTATTCTAGAAATCCTCTTCTCACTTTGGGGACATAGGGTCAGAGACATCTTTAGCCCAAACAACAATTTTGAGAGTGAAACATCAACCAATTATAAAAAAAAAAAAAAGTGTTACCAAACCATTAGACACTTTGTGAAAGCAAGTTTTGATTAAAACAGATTATAATTCCTTGGACCTTAACACAGGCCTACATAAAACAACCTCTTGGCTTTCTTCCTAATACTTGATGATCACATCCTCTGCTGGGAAACTTCTAGTAACTCACATGGTGAGAAAACACTGAAACAGGCTCAAAAGTTCACTGCATGATTAACTTAATCTGCTGGGTCTGTTTCTCAGAAAGGAGATCAAAGTCAGAAATTAACATAACTGAACGTGAAGGAAGAGTGGGGGAAATACATTACAAAAGTTTAGTATAAGGAATAATTCCTCTATGATTGTGTATGGGGTACAGTGAATTGTGAGAGGTAATTCTTGTTCAGTGTTACCCACAGAAGCAGCATCCCTGAGCTGGAAAGCCCTGGATAACACAGCTGTGAGGAGCTGTGTTAACAGCCATACCTTCAGAGCACATGAGTAAGCCTTCTCTCCCACATTAATGGACTTTGGGTCATCGTCATCCAGGTTTTCCCAAATCCTAACATCTCCATCACTGCCACAAGTTACAATGCAGCTGTGGAAAGACACAGGATTTGTTAACATCCAGGAATCTGCATCCTTTTTGAAGTATTTGGTTGTAATGCCAAACGAGGCTTTTTGTGGTTTCAAGGGATTGTTACTCGATCAGCTTTTATGAACAGTGTTTGCGCCAAGGCTAAAGAAAGAAATAAAATAATATGGACTTTAACCACACTTAGTACATAAGGTGTATCCCTTGAGTTCACTTTGAGAGGGCTTGGGTTTTTTTCAGTTTACCTTTTAACCTATAAAAAGATTACACTAAATATATAGTTTATATTTATACATTCAAGAACTAGCACAAGATGAAAAGATAGGAATCCCAATATTGCATTCCTTCAACTATATTTTTAATTTCTTAGTGCATACATAAACATATTTACTCCCACACTACACTGATTTCTGCTAAAATCCATGAAGTCACTCTCATAAAATGTGCGTATAGAGCTTTTATATATATAACACTTACTATATATATATACATATATATATATACATGGGGAGATATATATACATGCTTACATTTCAGTTATAAATCAATCATTTCTAAACTCAGAGCACCTAAATATGTAACACAGCCAGTTCTCAGCACAGTCACAACCCAAAGGACTTCCTGGACCATGCCAGACCATAATTCCATCCCCGTATCTAACACAGCAGTGATTGATACAGAAATTTATAGAACAATTAAGACTGCAAAAGCCCTCTAAGATCGTCAAGTTCAACTGTTCCCCCAGCCCTGCCAAGGCCACCACCAACCACGTCCCCAAGTGCCACACCTACAGGGCTTTTAAAACCCTGTGGGGATGGGTACTCCACCACTGCCCTGGGCAGTCTGTGCCAATGACTGACCATTCCTTCAGTGAAAAAAATTTTCCTAACACCAAACTCCTGGGAAAGCATCAGACAGGATCAAGCCCATCCCTCCCTCAGTCTCTAGGAGCAGAGCTGTTACCTGCCAGTGTCATTGAAGCAGACATCAGTGTGTCCCTCGGTGTGGCCATACCGCATTGGCTTCTGCGCCGATGGCATCTTCACTTCCACCTGCTCATGGAGGGGGAAAAAGGAGGGGAATAACATTGATTAAAAAGAAACACATCACAAAAAGCATGCTGGGACACCCACCCGTTCAAACACCTGTGGGGATGGGAGCATAGGGATGGGAGCATAGGGATGGGAGCATAGGGATGGGAGCATGGGGACACGGGATGGGAGATGGAGACACCGTGGGGATGAGGACGTGGGAATGGGGACCTTGCTGGGAAGAGAGCATAGGGATGGGAGAAGGGGACACTGTGGGGATGGGGGACACTGTGGGGATGGGGGACACGGTGATGAAGTCACAGGGACAGGAGATGGGGACATTGTAGGGATGGGGATATCGCAGGGATGGGGACATCGGGACAGGGGGGCGCAAGGAAAAAGACATGGCAACAAGAGGGGGGACATCAAAGGAATAGTGACATTGGATATTGCGGGGATGAGGGATATGGTGATGAGGTCACGGGGACAGGAGATGGGGACACTGTAGCGACGGTGACACTGCAGGGATGAGGATATGGCGGGGATGGGAGATGGGGACACCGTGGGGATGGGGCCAGGGCGGGGATGGGGCCCGGGTTAGCGAGGCCCGGAGGGGCCTGGCACACTAGGGCCTGTCCCTCGGCCATCCCGGGGCAGGCCGGGCGAGCAGCCCGCTAGGAACCCCGATTCCCCCGGTCCCCCCTCGCTCCGGGAAGCCCCGCGCCCCGCGGGGTCTCGGCACGGTGTCCCCGGTGTCCCCGGTGTCCCCGCCATCCCTCCGTCCCTCCCCGTGTCCCGCCGCTCACCGCCGCCCGTTCGAGCCTTCCCGCGCCCGCCGCCGCCGCTCCGCCCTCAGCGGGGCCGGGCCCGAGCCGTCACAGCGGGGCGGAGCCGGGGCGGGCAGGGGCGGCCCCGGCAGCGGGGATGGCGGCGGCGGCCGGGTGAGGGGCCGCGGCTGCCAGCGCCGAGCCCGCCGAGCCGCCGGCAGCGGCTGGGGACGGAGCGGGAGGAGCCCGCCGGACCATCGTGAGTCGGGCTCGGGGGGCTGAGGGGCGGCGGGCGGGGGGAGCGCCGGGACGGGGAAATCGGGGTCTACTGTCACCGGCGGGGCTCGGGCTCCGCGCCCCTGTCAGTGCCCGGCGGGCTCGGACCGGCGTCTCCTGTCAGCGGGGAGGTTGGCCTGGGTCCGCCCTGTGTCACCGGGGAGTCGCGCCGGGCTCAGCGCTGTGTCCCCCGGGAGACTCGGGCCAGGCTGGGCTGTCACCGGGGGAGCTCGGCCCGGGCTCCGAGCCTTGTCACCGAGGGGACTCGGGCCAGGCTGGGCTGTCCCCGGGGAGCTCGGCCCGGGCTCCGAGCCGCTGTCGGTGACGGGAGGCTCAGGGTCTCTCGTCGCCGAGGGCGTTCAGTCCGACATCTCCTGTCACCGGGGGGATGCAGCTCCAGGGTCTGCGCGCTGTCACCAGGCGCTTCGGTGCGTTTGCTTCTCTAAAAAGCCCCTTGCCCCATGTGTGATCCTAACCCATCTAGGGCACATCTATTCCCTGTTTATCCGTCTGTATGTGGATTTAATGGCAGCAGCTCCAGAGGCACAGGGACGGCAGGGAAAGCCCAAACGAGGGGCTGTGCCCTTCACCCGCCTTGGGCAGCACCCCTAAAACAGCACAGGGCTGTGCTCAGCCGGCTGCAGCATCAAACCCTGCCGGAGATCATTATGGTCATTATGGAATTACTCTGGAATTCCAGCCATCCTGGTGCGTGTGCAAGGTGGAGTTGACAGCAGTTGTAGTCAGGCAGGTAGCAATTGCACTGCAAAAATCATTATGGGTTTTGGGGGTTTTTTTGGCTGAAAAATAGGAAGAAAGCGTCGTGGTGGATTTCTTGAAGGATTAAAAAAATGCTGGAATTGAACATAGCTGCTATAAGGAGTTAAAAACCGGAGTTATCTGTTTTCCCTTTATGTAGCCTTAATGATCTGGCCCAGTTTATTCCTGCTTCTAAGAAAAAAATTGCTTCCAGGCAAAACCCTTTTATCTTCAGTTTTGCTCTGCAGCAGTGTTATTGGTGGTTGGGGTGAGCAGAGTGATTTATTTATATTGGAAATGTGGTTCTTTCTAACACTCACATTGCTGGTAGTTTCATGAATGAAGAAGTGACAGGATTACAAAGCAGGCACACTTCTTTTAAAAAAAAATAAAAATATGGCCAGATTTCATTATTAAACCTCGTGGAAGCTGTGTAGAGACATGTTTTCCATGGGTGTATCCTACATATTTCAGTAAATCGTGATTTCTGGCGAGGATAATGCGTTCTAGAGAAATGATTCGGAGCTGAACTGCTTATCAGATGAGTGGGAAGACCAAGCTATTCCTGCTAGCAAGCCGCTGCCTGGGATGGAGACAAATGCCTGTCAAATGTGTTTATTTTTCTTAATCACTTTAATTTTCAGAGGCTATGATACAAACTGCACCTAAAGTATTTTGCAGCATAAAAGCCATTTTACATTCGGTTCTGTGGAACAGCTAAATTCCTTGTCTGGAGGTGCTGCCTGCTGGGATAACTCTTGGAACAGCATGGGAAAACAGAGGGGAGGTTTTCCAGGGGGGTGTCAGTGGTCACTTGTCCAAGGGACTGCAGGCCCTGTGGCTTGGCCATGTCCGAAGTGACACTGCAACAAATGTAAAATTATACTTGAAATCCGGTTGGGAACTCAGCCTGCTGCTGGCTTGATTAATAGGTGTGAGTGGCTGGGAGCGGGGCGGGAGCGGGAATCGCTGCTCTCCTGCTCGGTTTCTGGGTGGAGCACGGAGTGTTGGTCATGGACCATAAAGCTTTCACTGATTTAGTGCTGGAGAGGCTGCTGTGGTTTGCCAAGCGCTGCCTGCATCTCTCCCTCCACACATGAGCAGAGCTTCATTAAGGCAGGAGATACGAGCAGCCCTCACCTTTGGCACCTGCCTCCAGCGCAGTTCCACCTCCTGGGAGTGAATAAAATATTCCCTGTGTTGGGGTTAGCTGGGCATGGCCCTCTCCTCCTACAGTTCTGGGGATAAATCAAGGGGATTTCCAAGGAAGGAATATTTAGGTTGCCAATGGTACCTTTAGAAAGATTTTTTTTTTTTGTGTGTGTGTGTGTGTGTATGTGTGATAATTGCTTTAATTTGCTGGAAAGACCTCTGGAGTCAAGCTTAGATATTTTTGGATGGTATTGTAAATCAAAGTAAAGCCAAAACTGAAGAAAAATAATTTAAGGCAGAGGAATTGAGATTTTTTTTTTTTGTTATCCTTAGTAGGTTAGGAAGGTCAGGTTTTAAAATGTGGTCTTGTGGCCAAAATCTAATTGGGTGAAATTAATGAAAGCAGCTTGTGACCAGTGAGATTTTATTTTAAAATAACTTTAAGCTGCAAGAAAAAGTACTCCAGTTTATTACAGCTTGCTCTTCTCTCTCAGGATTTTATCAGCTCTACAAAATCAATTTCCATAAGAACTCCAAAACTGATTTATTGTTCTTTCTGAGCCTTCTTTTGTTGTTTAATTAGAGGCACAATACAGCGACGTTTTGTGTGCTTGAACAGAAAACTTCCCAAGTACTTCCTGCACTAGAAGGGTTGTGCAGCGTGGGAGCAGAGAGGTGGTGGGACCTCCATCCTGGGAGGTTTTCAGGACATGGCCAGGCCATGCCATGACTCCCCTGAGCCCACACTGGCAGCAATCCCTCTCCAAGTGGGAGGGTGGGCTGGAGACCCCCCCACCATCTGCTCCTTTTTTATAAAGGGCAGAAAGGGAAGAGGACTGTTGGGCTAGAGGCAAGGATCCAGCAGCTCAGGACATAAGTATCTAGTTAAAGCAGTTCAGTATTCAAGTATTTATTGAATAAATAGAAAAAAGGTCTGTCTACGGTTATGGTTTTGATTCTCCTATTGGCATTATTGATTAGACATACGGTGAGGCTGCTGCTGTCTTATCACAGCTGGGGATTGCAGCCTACCCTTGGCTAGGAGGGAGTATTTTTATCCCTCCAAACAGTGACTGCATATTGCTTTTAGTCTGGCCTTGAAGTCTTAGTGTTGAGGCATAACCTCGTGAAAGGAGCAGCATCTTGTCTGCAGACAAGAGAGAGGAACCTCTGAAGGAGTGAGCTGGGCAGAGCACAAAACCAGCAGCAAAACCCACCCAGCTCTCTGCCTGTCCTCAGGGACTGCGGCTGTGACAGTGTTGGGTAATCTTGGACTACCAGCCAGGTCCCATGGCCCGAAGTGAACTCTGCTCATCCCTGCATGTGCATTTATCTTTGCTGTTTCCTTAGGGGAAAGAGTTTCCAGCATAAGGGTTTTGTCAAATCTGCCATCACCAGAGATGCCTGAGGCGTCCCCGTGCAGGACGAGGCTTTTGCAGGCAGGACATTCATTGTTTCTCCCAAAAGGAGCTCAGAACTGATGCATGTGAGCTGCACAGCGCTGGACTCCTCCATTTAACCTTCCCCTCTAGGGAAAAGTACACTCTGTGTTCCCTCTCTTTTATCCTTGCCCTCCTGTCCTGCTCTTCCAGCAGCGCTCCAGCTGTTAATGGAAGTGGTGGCATTTCCCCTGGATGCTGCAGTGAAGGGAAGAGCTGGTTGAGATGGATGGCCCGAAGTGATAATAGAGCACTGAATGCCTCCCCTGCTCTTTATGCCTTTTTCTTCCTGACACTCCAATTATTTTTGCTCCCCATTTTATTGGTGGGGCTGTGAATCACTGATCCAGAAGGGCATGAAGGCTGTAATGCCCAGCAGTGGGATTCGGGAGTTTGTAACACACGGTCAAGTTCAAACCTGGCTTTAGTAGGATGACATCCCTTTTTTCTTCATTTGTTCCCTGCTCTTTTCACAGCTCTAGTGTTCTGTCTGATTAGCAATTCCTGCTCTGACGTGGCAGAACTGGCACCTGGGTTCCAGCAGCCCTTCAAACCCCAGGGAAGCAGCTCTGGCTAATGGTGCGTGGCTTCACAGCACCACGTGCTGCTTCCCTTCCCCAGCTTCAGTTTCAGGGTTCAGGTACCACTAATGATTCACGACAGAAGAAAGGTACAAAGGAGAAGATGGCTTTACAGTTCAATACAACAGCAACCCAGAAATTCCATAAAGCCCCGAGCTTCTTTCAGTTGGAAGGCTGAAGTTGGGAGATAACAGGCACTTCTGGGTTTTGTGTGTTTCTGCAGTTTTTAATTAAAAGCCCATATTCTGCATGTTCTTATGCCTTATATGGGCTGGATGAGCAGAATGAGATAACTGAAGGTTTCAAAAGCAATTACAAACTGTTGTATCCTAATTTTTAAGTACTTGACTTTGCAACCTCAGTGATATCTCTCTGTCCAATTAAAAATCCCATATATAGACAGTTAATGTATTTTACTGCAGGATGAATCTAAAAACTTTTTGTCTTCAGTGACTTCAGATTATCACCAGGGCAAATGAGATTGCTTTTTTTCCCTCTTTTTTTTTAATTGTGGAGAAAATTCAGTGCTCCACTCTAGTTGTCTCTGGTTGAAAAATATCAATGTTCCAAAAGCAATCAATGAATCCTGGTCTAAATAAAGATGTTTTGAGTCTCATATATAAATGTCTTCTTTGTGTCTTGCCATGCTTTCGCAGAAAAGTGATTTGCAAAATCCCTTGAGAAGAAAAATAAATCTTAAATTTAACCTTTGATTTGTAATTGCTGGAATATGGACCCCTTCCTGTGATTCCTCTTGGTACCAGTGAGGTGCTATTCATCTACATTGCTCTAATGCCATTTTTCCCCCAACATATTTGCAATGTTGAACCTCTCTTACCTTCATTCTACATTTCTGCATCTCCTCCCTTCCCCTGCCTTTTCCTTTCCCCCCACAGCTCTCAGGTCTGTGGGTTTTAAATAAGGAATGCAATGTGAAAGATTCCTGGGTGAAAGTTCCATCTGGGATGCATTTGGCCCACAGATTGCATGTGAGCCTTTTGGCAAGGCTGTCTTGTTCTTTTACTGAAAGCAGAGGCTGAACTCAGCCTGCGCAGCCCCAGGGGACTGCAGAGAGGTTGTGTCATGCTGGCTAATCCTGATGATGAGAATGGATTGAATGGAGAGAGGAAGTGGATGCCCTTTTCTTTTCCTGCTTAGTATTTACCATGTCAATTAGTTGTAAAAAAAATCCAAAACCCAAAACAGCACTACAGAAAAACCCACAGCCAACAAAAAAAAAAAAAAAAACCCCAGTGAAACAGAGGAGCTGTGCATGGTTTTGGTGCAGAAGCATCACAGAATCATAGAATATCCTCATCATGATAAGGATGGGAAATATTTCTATATCCTGCCATGCCTCGGGGGGTATAGCATCCATATCATATTGCTATCTATGCATCTTGAAAAAATTCTGCTCCACTTTCAACTGAGTAATCAAAAGAGGATTTTTTTCATCTTATTTCAAAATGCAGCAGTCAAAAGGAAACCTCTTATCTATTTGAGAATTCAAT
Organism: Entomyzon cyanotis; assembly: GCA_024500445.1. NCBI lineage: Eukaryota > Metazoa > Chordata > Aves > Passeriformes > Meliphagidae > Entomyzon > Entomyzon cyanotis. The sequence goes on from JAKEPQ010001030.1 coordinate 3,113,484, forward strand.
ATACCTTTGGAAACAAAAGAAAATGAAATCAGCAACCGTAGGTCTCAAAGCAACACTGATTTTAATAATGTAAACTTCCTTCTCTAATGAGTAATAAGCAGTTCCATCTTTCACGGCCTTTTAAAATTGCTTTTAGTAAGGGGCTGGATTGTTTTAATCCTTTTCAGTATGTAAAGCCCCAGATATTTCAATCCCTTAGGGCCTCAGTATTTCCTAGCTCCTTTCCTTTGAAAAGGCAGAGGAAAACAGCTTTCAGAAACTGACGGAATCTGTGACTGATAAAATTTAGGTTTGGTTTTTTTTTTATCCCGAAAGTGACCCAAAAGTGTCAGTTAAGAAAAAGATCTCTGGCATCCCACCCTGTGGATTAGTAGCAAACAGGCATATCATCTAGGTACAGTAGCTCTTTGTACTCTGACCTACTTGTTTCTGTTCTGGTTTGTTCCTTCCTGAAAGGTTATTTGGAAGAGATGCAGAATTTGCTCCATAAGCAGCTAAAGCAGTATCACCTGCCCCAGGAAGGGTTTCCTTTTGAAGTGGACCCTGGCACAATGGGGTTGCCAACACCTGAAACGTTCTGCTCTGCTGCATAGTCACAATGGAAACTCAAGAAATATGTACGATAGCTTCATGCAGGATGCTTTTCCCAAGGAAGGGTTAAGAGAGCTTTCTCAGGGATCAGGCTGGTATTTTTGGGGTGTGCTACTGAAATCACCTCAATCACATGATTTTTATGTGGTCAGCAATTAATTGTCACTGTTGTGCTGTATGCACCAGCACTGCTGTTGCACTGTGTGTGTGCATAGCTGCTAACTGAGCTGTGTTTTCTTCTTCCTTAGATATTTCCAGAAAGTGCCTCGAGGAAGCTTCCTTATGTAGAAAAACCCCACAAGAAACACAGTGTGCACTTCCTGGCAACTTGTGAAGCAAAGCTGTCACGATGGCAGAAAACAAGGACAGCAGTGCTAAAAACGCAGATGTGAGGCCCAAAAGCAGCCGGAGCAGAAGCGCAGACAGAAAGGATGGGTATGTCTGGAGTGGAAAGAAGCTTTCCTGGTCCAAGAAAAGCGAGCATTGTCCTGATGCTGAAACTGCAAGTGCTGCAGGAAGGTCGGTGAGTGATTTAAGGAGCCAAGAGAGGAAGTACAGCTGCTCGTCCATCGAGCTGGATCTAGACCGGTCCTGTGGCCACAGGTTTTTGGGCCGGTCTCTCAAACAGAAGCTGCAGGATGCTGTGGGTCAGTGCTTTCCCATAAAGAACTGCAGCAGCAGGCATGCCTCTGGACTGCCATCCAAAAGGAAAATCCATATCAGTGAGCTGATGCTGGATAAGTGTCCTTTCCCTCCGCGCTCGGAGCTGGCTTTCCGGTGGCACTTGATCAAAAGGCACACAGCCCCTATAAATCCAAAGGCAGAAGAATGGATAATTGCTGATTTATCCCAGCATGAGGAAAGGGAGGATCAGCTGCGAGATGAGGAGATTGCCAATGGGGGAATGGACTCTCCTTCCCAGTCCTGTGACTTCACGGACAGCAGCTCCTCTCGGGGTGACCCAAGGCCTGAGCTGGTGACAGGTAAGGTGGCGAGGAGCAATAGAGATGAGAGTGACATGGACTCCGACGACGAAGTCGTAACTCTGTGCACAAGTTCTAGAAAACGAAACAAGCCCAAGTGGGAAACGGACGATGAGCTGCTGCGGATGGAAACGCCTCCGAAATACCATACCCAGATTGATTATGTCCACTGCCTAGTGCCAGACCTCCTGCAGATCAATAACAATCCCTGCTACTGGGGAGTCATGGATAAATACGCAGCTGAGGCGCTGCTGGAAGGAAAGCCAGAGGGAACTTTTCTGTTACGAGACTCTGCCCAGGAAGACTATTTGTTTTCCGTGAGCTTCAGGCGCTACAGTCGCTCCCTCCACGCCCGGATAGAGCAGTGGAATCACAACTTCAGCTTTGATGCCCATGATCCCTGTGTCTTCCATTCTCCTGACATCACGGGACTCCTAGAACACTACAAAGATCCAAGTTCCTGTATGTTCTTTGAACCACTTTTATCCACTCCCCTGAACAGGACCTTTCCTTTTTCTCTCCAGCATATATGTAGAACGGTTATTTGCAACTGTACAACTTATGATGGTATCGATGCACTTCCCATTCCTCCCTCAGTGAAGCTGTATCTGAAGGAATATCATTATAAGTCAAAAGTTAGAGTGCTCAGGATTGATGTACCAGAGCAGCAAAGCTAGAAAATATTTTTGTGAAAGAAATTGTCTCCAAACAGACAATAATATGTTCAATCTTTTTCTCCTTCTGGGTTTGTTTTTTTTTAATAGCAACTTGATTATTTTTTCTTTTTCTGCATATTATTTACCACCCAAACTAGTCTCTGTCTAAATGTACTTTTGAGTCTTCACAGCTCTCTTTTTTAGAAATTATATTCATTGTGGGCTTTTGGTACTGTTCCCAGGCTAGAGTTTTACGGAATTCCAGGTAGGCTTTCTGGTATTTCTATAGATGGATAGTCATTAGATCTAAAACCCTCTGAAAATCGGTTTTGAACTTGATCTGTCTTTTCTATTGTAGTTGACGTGTTGCTGACATGATTGAAATAATGCACTGTTAACTAAAGATTGACTCATCTGTATTTTCTGCATTTCTTTTAAAATGAGTGCTCTAGCCTCTGTGTGTGTCTGTCTGTCCGTCCATATCCACTGCAGTAAATTTGTCAGTCTATTTCTAACATTACTATTCCAAGCAAAATGAAGTTTGAAAGAGGATATGATCTTGCTATAAATACATCAGGGGACTAAATACCAGGGAGAGGAAAAACAATTCAAGTTAAGGACAACACTCAGGGCAGGAACAAACATGTATAAACTGGTCCTGAAAAGATTTTGGTTGGAGAGGAGGAAGACTTATCGTCATCAGAGCAGCGGGGCTCTGGAGCAGCTTTTCATTTTGTATAATAGCAGTAAAAAGCAAACTGCTCATAAACTGGGATTTGATCAGTGTCTGGAAGAGATAATCATGTAGTTGCTTATGATAGATGGGGCTTGGACTTGGGAACTCTGTTTCTGTGTTACTGTTTCATTATATGAAATACCCAGGTTTCACTGTAGGAGCTGCCGCTGCTTAAATAATAAAGCACAGGGTGGGAGGGTGAGAAGGAAGATATTTCCTTAAAAATCTGCATATTTAACTGTGTGATTCTGCATGGTTGAGCCTGTGGTGACAGTGAACAACTTTCCTAGTATGTTAGTAGGGGGGTTGTTTTTTTTAATAAGTATAGTTTAAAAAGAAAAAAAGTCTGATTTTTCTTGCAATGTGAAGCTTTTGGTAAAATGGCTTCCTGCCAAATTCCATGTACGGGAAAACCATGCATGGATAATGCTCCTAAAAGCATTACTTACTTTACATGGATAGGCAGATCTGCTGCTGAGCTGTTGGTGGAATCCCACTGAGACTCAGGGGATGTGGGTTCAGGCAGGAAACTCCTGGCTGGCCTCGGGGTGCAGCTCCAGGAGATGCAGTGGTGACCTGCAGTTCTGTTCCCTGTGTGTGCTTTATCTCCTGTCCCGAACTGGGCCAGGAACTCCTCTGCCAAAAGAATGTGAGATGGTGTAATTGTAACTCCAACAACCGCGTTGTTTCTTCTCCTTTGATCGCAGGGAGCCTTTGTATCCTCTCAAATGCTGTTGAAACTGAGCCCCAAGCCTGCCAAATTACAAATGTGTTTCATTTCATGCGTGTGAAAGATCCTATCAAAAAATCAGCAATGACCTGTGGGTCAGCTTATCACAGAATGGTTGGGGTTGGAAAGGAGCTCTGGAGATGATTCAGTCCAACCCCCTGCTCAAGCATAGGATCACATCCAGGTAGGTTTTGAATATCTCCAGAGGACGACACTCCACAGCCTCTCTGAGCAGCCTGTTCCATGCCTCCATCACCTGCACAGTAAAGAGGTTTTTCCTCATATTCAGGTGGAACTTCCTGTGTTTCCATATGTGCCTGTTTCTCCTTGTCCTGTCTCAGGGCACCCCTGGAAAGAGTCTGTTCCCATCCTCCTGACACCTGCCCTTAAGGTATTTGTATGGATTGGTTGGTTCCCCTCTCAGCTGTCTCTTCTCCAGAGCTGAGGCCCAGCTCCCTCAGCCTTTCCTCATGAGAGATGCTCCAGTCCCCTCATCACCTTCACAGCCCCTCCACTGGAGCCACTCCAGTAACTCCTTGTATTTCTCATACCAAGCAACCCAAACTGGACACAGCAGTCCCAGCTGAGCTCTCACCAGGGCTGAGGAGAGGGGCAGGATCACCTCCCTCAGCCTGCTGGCCACACTTTATCTCATGCAGCCCAGGACACCATTGACCTTCTTGGCCACAAGGACACAGTTCTGGCTCACCCCAGGTCCTTCTCTGCAGCACTGCTTTCCAGCAGGTCAGCCCCCAGCCTGGACTGGTGCATGGGGTTATTCTGCCCCAGCTGCAGGACTCTGGTTGAACTTCCTTAAATTATTCCCTGCCCGTCACTGGTTGAACTTCCTTAAGTTATTCCCTGCCCATCTCTGGGTCTGGCTGAGTGTCAGCACAGCCTGTTGGTGTGTCAGCCACTCCTCCCAGTTCTGGATCACCAGCAAACTGCTGAGGGTACACTCTGTCCCTTCATCCAGGCTGATGAATAAGCTGAACAAGACTGGACCCATCGCTGCTCCCTGGGGAATATGTGTGCAGGCAAGGAGCAGTAGAGCACAGTGCTCTGGAATCTCACTCCAAGACTGTAGACTCAGACTAAGCAATGCTTCTATTTGAATCTTTTAATTTCACCTTGTATAGAATCCTGTGGATTTGTGGACAACAAATCCATCCTGCAAGGTGGCTGCTCAGGAGTTACCAAGGAAGCTTTTCCATGCAACTCCACCAAGGACCTGCCACCCTTTCCACTGAGCTGCTGCTGCCACTGTGATGATGTAAACAGATTTCCTGGGACATCTGCCTAGAGACCAGCCCGTTTGTTTTCCCTGGGTTTTAAATAGGTTTTGAACCAAAGTCTCCAGGGAGAAAATGCTAACACATCAATCCATGGCATCGCACATGGATGAACTCTCAGCTGCTATAAATCATCATGGCTTTATTGATACACTTATAGTGGCTTATCCCAGCTGAGATCCTCCCTCCTCCATATCCAAATGGAATTGTGGGACTGATGTCAGAAAAATAACCCCCTTTTTTTGTAATTTTTATCTTGCGCTGCTTCCATTCATTGCCTTTTGCATAAACTCTATTTTATCAAGGACAGCTTTATATTGGTAACTTAATTTTTCACCATATCACTGCCATTTCTGCTCTTGTCCACTGTGCCTGTTCTGGTGGGATGGTGGGCTGGGATTTGGGTGGCTGCAGTACGAAGGAATAACATCTGGTTCAAGATCTGGAGTGACATCAGAGATATTTACAGTCTGTTTGATTAAAATTCTCTCTCAGAACCTCTTAATTAGGGCTAAAAGCTCATCATTTTAGATAGGGATTAGCATTATTTTTATGGCAAGACCACAAAAAATAGAGTTTGACCTAAAGTTGTACTTCAGAAATTAGTGAAGGCCACCATCATTTTCAAAACCATCAAAGATTTCCCTTTAAAAGGAAAGGCCAGGAGAGAGCATTTTTTTGGGGTATCATTCCCCAACACGCTGCATTTCAGTGTCATTCTGGATGCAGCCTACATTGTTTTGACATGAGTTGGTGCATCACTTACCCCAAATTTAGGAGACCGATGTAATACAGCAGTTGGGGGAAGAAGGTGTGGTGCATAAAAATAGTGCCTTTGGACTGTGGGGTAGTAATTGCATTTGTTTCGAGAAATCATATGGAGAAAGTATTGATAAATGGGATTTTGTGAAAATTCCCCCTATTTTTCCTGGTTTGTTTGTCCACCTGTGTGACATTTGTCCCTAATGACATTGAATAGTGTTACACGTGCTGTCTGTGGAAGATCCATGGCAGGAACTGTACATGTTTTATGAAATGGAAGAACTCAAAAGGTCTATTTTGTTTGAACCCATTTACCTTTTTTTTCCTCTTCTTTCCCTCTCTACTTTAGATAAACCTGGTAGGACTGGTTTTACAATATGCCAAGAATTGTCACCCTGAAGTTTTCCTCCCACTGCTGTCTCTAACAGTCCTACCAGTGCTGCTCACTCCAACACCACTTTAGAACACCTTGACCTGAAGATAACTAAACCTTGAATTCAGTTCTGAAATCCTCTTAAAAATTAGCCTAAAAATCAGGGTAAGGACTTCCATTTTCTAGTACCACAGAATCCCAGAATGCTTTAGGTTGGAAGGGACCTTACAGATCATCAGTTCCAACCCCTGGGACTTCCTTCTACTAGATCAGGTTGCCCCAAGTTCCATCCAGCCTGGCCTTGGACACTTCCAGGGGTGAGAAGTCCACAGCCTCTCTTCTCAGCCCAAATTCTGCCAAGACAGAAATCCTACATTCTTCAGGATGAAGATTTAAAGTGGAACAGGAAAGGTGCAAAGATGTGCCAAAAACCTTCTGTTCAAGGCTGTGCAGCAGGTCAGTGGTTGAGCAAGGTCATAACCCAAAGGTGACCCTGGCCAAGCCCCCCTGTTTTGGGGCATCCAACCAGCTTTGCATCAGGAATTGTGTCTGCATGATGTGCTTTGAATTGTTTTGAAGGTTGCCCCATAATAGGACAGCAGAAACATAGTGTATTGAATTGGTGTGAACAGCTTCTGGTAAAAAAAAGATCTGATTTTCATAAATTATTTTAATATAAGAAGCAAAGAAATGGTCAGGCTCTTGATGCACGCTGGGCAAACTATATATACAAGTTTTTACAGGATGGTTTAAAAAAAAAAATTAAACGCTCTTCCCATTAATTGTGTCCTCTGGAGTTTGCTTTTGCCTGGAATGACTTTTTGCAGGTCTATAACGATGTCAGTCACTGGCCTGGGGCCGTCGATACAGAGCGACTTCAGCTCCAGCAGGATCATTGATGGGCTTGGGGTACTTTGTGTGTCTGATAATTGGGAATACACATTTCTTCTCGATTTTCCTATTCTCAGCATTTGTCTTGATGAAATCCAGGGTCTATTTGGAGCAGGATATGTGTATCTATAGTAGCACATCCAACTTTAAAAAAAAACCCCAACAAATTATCATGATTTAAATGCTTTCCTTTTAAAGATGCTGGTGGGCTTCCAATAGAAGGAAGAAATCCTTGTATGATGCAGTCATACAGGGCCTTACTATAAAATTGACATGCTCTTAAATAATTAAAAAGGGGGATACTTTAATTTTGAAAAAGGATGCTGGAGGAAGGAGGTTAAAGGAAGCTTTTAGTCAGATCCAAGGTTAGATTTATTGATCTAGTGATCAATCCCTTTCTCTTTCCTGAATTTAAAGCTAATGGGAGACTGTGGTCAGAGATGAGTGGCTTTTAGTTAAGGTTTTTGACTCTTATAAATAATACAACAAATGTCCTAGTAAGTAATAAGAAATAAGATACTCGCTCATTCTTTTTAAATAGAACAAATGTGGCAAACAAGACTCAGCTGTAATTTTTGAAGTCATTTATTAGACAAATTGCTCTTCTCTACTTCTTTTACAAGAGAGACATAAACCATTATATTATTTATTCATGAATCATAGCCATTAAGATGATAAATCAAATTATCAGCTTCCTGTCTCTCTTCAGTTTTAATCATTTTTTATAGTTCATGCACTATAAAGACAGCTTCCTTCCTATGAAACAAGAGACCTTCAGAGACCTTTTTATTGTAAACGTACATTTCCTTCCCATTTTTAAGTATATCCTAGTGATTTTCCCTGTCAATTTTATCTGCAATAAAAATCCAATAAGGAACTTGTTCATTGATTCAATATAGCAAAGTTAGCCATGAAGTAAGTGATTTTGGTTAACCTCTGAAATAACAGAGCACTGAAAAATGCAGTTAGAGGACTTTTTTTTTTGCCACCCCTGAATGTGCATGGTGGCACCATATATTTAATAGAGAGAAATATTTAATAGAGAGAAATCTTGACACAAGCTCACCTACTGATAGTCAGACCCTTCGCAAAGGGTTTAATAGGATATCTGCAGTAGTATCACTTTTAAAATGCATTTAAGCTTATTTTTTTTCTGCTCTATTCACACAGCCAGCACATCTTCGCCTCTGCCCGTGAGGTGGGAGAGCTGAGGCTGCTGTGTGTGAGCTGAGATGCTTTCACACATCCTCTCTTCTCTTGCTTTCCGCCTGCGTCTGTCTGGCCCAGCGTCTCAACGAGCTGCACGTGATGCAGTGTGGGTGGAGAAGTGTCCATTCAGGAGGAAATGCACATTGATTTCCATTCCCAACAGCAGCAGCCAACTGGTTTTAAACTTGGTCATCGTTGTTAAAGGATATTCCTTGCTCAGGAAGCAGTGGTGAGGTCAGAGGTACTGAGGGTGGAAGAGGAGCTTCTGCTTCGCCAGAAATACTCATCTGCACTACAGTGTAAAAATCAATACTTGTTTACTCAACTCTATGAATAATAGAGTTTTGGATGTAAATATATAATTTATGCATCTAAAATCTATAGCGTGGGGCTGACATGAGGTGCAATAACTTCCCTATATCCCTTTTAAAAATCCCCTGGGCGTCTGGGTGATGAGTTATCTGGCCAAAACACATCCTCAGGCCAGCCTCCCCACAGGCAGGTCATTGCAAACATCTTCCTGTGGGGATCCTTTAGGAATGATTGCCAAGAGCCCCATGGATGGCCTTGCGTGGGTATTCCAGGTATTTTATTGCTAGGAGAAGCCCTTGAATGGTGTGGGTTTGGGACCAGTCTGAGGGATGCCTGAATCAAGCACAGCTCCTGTGCATGCCACACCATGATAGAGGGCTGGAGCAGCTCCCCCATGAGGAAAGGCTGAGAGAATTGGGATTGTTCAGTCTGGGTGACCTAATTGTGACCTTCCAGTACCTGAAGGGAACCTGTAGGAAACATGGAGAGGGACTTTTTATGAAAGCATGGAGTGACAGGGCAAGGGGGAGTGGATTCAAAGTGAAAGAGAGTAGGTTTAGATGGGATATTAGGAAGAAATTCTTGGCTGTGAGGATGGATCTGCCCTAGCACAGGTTGCCCAGAGAAGCTGTGGCTGCCCCTTGATCCCTGGAAGGGTCCAAGTCCAGGTTGGACAGGGCTTGGAGTAACCTGGGATAGTGGAAGGTGTCCCTGCCCATGGCAGGGGTGGAATGAGTTTATCTTTAAGGTCCTTTCCAGCCCCAACCATTCCATGATTCTGTGATGAACATTCTCACAACATAATACCCATCATTTCCCTGTCTGTCCTGTTTAAAGGACCAAAGCCAGAGTTCCTCTGCTAAAGCTGGTCCTTGGGAATATGGATTCCTCTTCCAGAGGAATATGGAGTCCTCTTGTTATTCCTGCGGTTCTTGCGTATCAAAATGGTGCAACAGAAAAAACACCAGGCCATGTTACATGCTATAATCCAACATTGCTGGGAAGTGCCAACTTAAAGATTTGAATCCAGATTCGAGGTAGGAGACCCTTCAGCTCTGCAAGAGCTCTTCCATATTATTTTCCTTATTTTTATTTTTAATTCTTTGGGGAGAAAAAAAGTCTTAGTTATTTCTTAAGTCAGATGTTGAGCCACTAGCTCAGAGCATCTCTAGAGTTTGTCTCAGCTGAACAGGTTCACTACCAGACCTTTTATTTTTAATCTCTGTCAATTAGACTAGACCACAGTCCATGGCTTGTGCTAACTTGGGATTTTTTTGTCCAGGAAAAGGCTGGGTTTGTCCTTCCTAGCAGTTACATGATTGTATTTCTAGGTCAAGTCTTTATGTGTAGCCAAATGAAGTTTCAAATTGAACAAAACACCTAGTAAGGGTCTTGATGCTTGATGCTCTTATGATTAGAAAGTTGTCTGATCAAATTTTGTTTCCAATTAAAAAAAATTGGATTAGCTTTCAGATAGAGACCTTCGCTGTTATTTTTAGTCTGCAACTAATGAACCCCTGAAAATAGAGTGTATAATGAAAATACAGTGATTGGTTCTGCTGGGACGGTTGAGAAAATACATTAGCAGATCAGAAAGGGTAATAAATCTTCCGTCACAACCTTCCTCATTAAACTAGATAATTTGAAATTGCCTCTGGTGTATTAAACAGTTCATTATTTTGAGGGGAGCAACATGCAAGACAAAAGAGTTGTGTTCTTTTAATTGGTACCCAAAGCCTGGAAAAGAAAAAAAAATTAGGCAAACTTAGTCAAGAATAATCAATCTGAGCACTGGCTGTGTTGTTTGGAGCTACCTAAAACTTCTCATCCTCTGACTCAGGGGAAGGAGGACAGGTCTCTATGAACACTGGGGCAGTGAGAAGGGAGTAGCTCTGTTAAATATGAGATTTGCACAGTTGCAAAATTTGGTAATTTCAGGTTTGTGGGTATTTTTGGGATGATTTTAGCATGTTAGATATTAATCCGCTCACACACCCCCAAACTTAATTTCTTTATCAACATTGTCGTGTTATTCCAGAAGCCTCTCAAGCAACAAACACACAAGGGGTGCTGTCAGCCTGAAGGAAGGGTGTCTGCAAGAGCAGGAAGGATAACCAGTCTGGGATAAAGGGGAGCAAGAGAGGGGAATTGGGCTAACAGCTAAAGCAGGGAAGAAAGCCAGTGCCAGCCTCTTCTCTGCGGGGGTGGCTGTGACCTCGCAGCAGTGGGAATGGGAAATCTCCACCCTGGTGCTTTTGGCAAGGAATATCTCTGTGTGGTCTTCATCTCCCCCTGGAAATTCCTCATTCTCATCTTTGACCTGGCAGGCTGGAAGCTGAGGACAAGCTGAAGGCTGTTTTTGTCCCTCTCTTTACAGCAGAACCTCTGGCATCAGACTGGGAGCTGCCTGAGGTGCCTCCGCTGCCAAGGGACCACAGGGTTGGCCACAGGGACATCCTGTCATTTTCACACTCCTGTCATTTTTACACTCCTGTCATTTTTATACTCTCCGAGACAAATTATATCCCAGTGTGCTGCTGCTGGCTCTGGTATCCTTGTACACCAGGAATCTTGGTCCTGTGCCCAAGGAGAGGGCACACATGAAGGGGAAATAGGAGAATATTTTACTGGGGATGACATGGCCAAAGAGGGCACTGAGTGGGAGGGTGTGAGCTGGAGCACTCAGCCAGATGAGGCACTTTGTTGTCTCACTAAAAACACACACATTTATTAAGGTAAGGTTAAAAAAAGTTCCCCGTTTGAGCAAAAGCATCTTCCCAAGTCCTCCCCTCCTCCAATGGAGTTATAAAAATCATCTCTCCTCCCCTTCCCAGCCAGCCTTCCTCACACATGAGCAATGCCTGGTTTCTGCTGGATATTCCCTCCTGACAGGATCTTCTGCTACCTCAGGTATGATCTGCTGGTACAAATTACCTGAGTGGGCGGCAGATTCTTGGCTAGACAAAAGGCCAGCAAAGGAATAAAAGGATCCTTTCTTTCACAGGAACTGGGAGGATGCACTGAATACTTTGATGTTGTGCTTCATATAATAGCAGAAGCACAAGGAAATAATCCCTTACCTTATCTGATGTGCTCCTTTTGTTGATTCCAGACAGGCAGGATTATTGAGGGGGGAAAAGAAGAGGAGGAAGGAGAAGAGGGAAGGAGGAGGCAGGGAAACTGGGGAACCAGAGTCACCTCTTCCCAAGGGCTTCCCAAGCTATGAGTTGTGTCCCTGCTCTGTAATCTTCTATCCTCCTTCCCCCGGCCGATACTCCTAATTATTTTGATACCCACACACTGTCATCAAATACAACTCCCAAAAGCACACTTCAGAACTTTGTTTGCCAAACGTTTGGCCACATTCGGGTGGAAATTATTCCAGATAAATTCATTCAGCACTTTACGAGCTAAAAATGGCACATTTGTTAGCACACAAATAACATATGGCATTAGCAAATGAAATTTAATACTGTAACAGCTGAAATCACAAGTGGGGCTTATCCACCTTAACCTGAAATGCTCAGTGGGAGGGAGTAAAGCAAAAAAAACCGTGTACACTTCCTTCCATCACCCGCTGGCTGTAGTGCTGTCATGAGCATCCAAAATTCCTTCTTGTCTCTAATACAAGACTTACTTGGTTTTCTATAAAAGCAGGACACATGCATGGCCACACCAGGCTGGGACAAAAGTCCATCTGGATGAGTCCTCTGTATCTCACAGTGGCCACAAGCTTAAGGAAGAGGAACACAGGCAGTGGTCACCCCAGTTCATCAATGTGTGCTTTACTCATCTCCAAATAAAAATAAGCACTGTTGTATGAGGTTGTTTTGAATGAAACACTGAATTGTTGCATTGGACCATGCTCTCAGGCATGTGGTGGGATTCTTGGGACTGTCCTGTGCAGGGCAAGGGGCTGGACTCGATGATCCCTGAGTGTTCCTTACAGCTCAGCATATTCTGTGATTCTGTGATTCTGGATTTATGGGCTAAATGTTATCATGTGTCAGAATTTCTGTCAGTAGGGAGAGCCACTGCAAACAACCGACAGCAAATCAGTGAATGAATGAGAGTGGATCTCCATGAAAGTGCACTTCATTAATTTGCTAATTACAGCTCGTTTTTAATTAAGAAAATACATTTTAGCAAAAATGTAATATAGACATTGTCTAAAAGAAAGGTTATTTCTAAGAGTAGCACACCTAACCTCAGTGAAATCTTTGCTGAGAGAAAGAGTCCTTTCATTTTTTACTGCACTTTAGCATAACCGTTTAGCTGGAGTCTGATCCTGCAACCCTTGCTCTTCACTGTCCTTCAGAAACAATGTGTGTGATTAGGAGCTATTCAGAAATTTAAAGAGGACTGCACTGGTTGTTTTTACCTCCTGTTACTTCTTTAAACCCGCGGTTCGAGCTGGGGGAATGCCTCCTGTTTGGGGAGTTGGTCCTCTCTGCTATTTTGGCAGCACACCTAGTTGTTTTCCCAGAATGTGTTTAGCTGCAGTAGCGCCGAGGGAAGGAGTGTGACACAGTCCCGAACAAGACTGGTTTTCTCAGGTCACCAGCCGGCCTGGGCGCTGTGACACCGGGCTGGAATATCACCGGGGAAGTGTTATTCATGTTATTTGTGTTGCAACAGGCGCTCGGTGCTGCAGACCTCGAAACCAGACCGAGGAGATGCTCCACTTCCCGGAGAAATTCAAACTGGGGAACAACGGATGGCTCCAGGAGCGGCGGTGGAGGCGGGCGGGCTCGGCAGCAGTGCGTTAACCAGGCCGGGGCTGCAGTCATGGGATGGGGAATCAAAGGAAGGGAATTTCCCAGAGGAGGAGGAGGAGGAAAACGAGCTCCTGCCAAGCGGAGCAAAGGCAGCGAGAGATCTGGGAAAGCAGGCAGCGGGGAGCGGAGTTTGCTGGAGGCACTTTTTAAATGCCCGTTCTGCTAAACTGCCTCCAGCACAGCCCTGGGGAGCACGAAAATAGCAAGGCAATTATGTCCTCAGATCCCCGAGATGCTGTTAGAGCTGAGCCCGGGATGCTTTGCCATGCACTTGATCACAACAGTCAGTCCTTCTGCTTTCTAGATGGCTGTAGAGAGGAGTATTCCTGCTAATTAATTAGGATGCCTTCGCCCCTGGAGGGGCGAAGAGCTTACGGTGGGATTTGGAATCTGTTTCTTCAGACAATCTTGCAAACATTCACAGGAGGAGGAATGCTGGCGGCCAGGCAGGGAGAGCTGAGGTAAGGTATGATGCTCACTCAGTCCGGAGTGATTCTACGGCTGGGAAGACTCACGATGAATTCTAGATCTAGGATTTCCGTGCAAAAAAAAAAAAAAAAATCCGGTGCTGGGTTGACATTATTTTGCCCTGCTTCAACGAGAACTCCCCAGGGTAAACCTGCACAAAGACAAACCTGCCACTCAAACTCAGCAGGGTTGAGGCTTTCTCATCTCAAACCTCATCCAAAAAGCCCTGAAATCAGTGAGGAAGCTTGGAAATGAAGTTTGGATCAGGCTCATTCCAAACCTTCCGTTATCTCACTTGCAATTTATCACTGAAATGACTGTAATTCTCCCCAGGGAGAATTTCTAGTATTTAAACAGCTACTACCCTGCATAATTTCTTCCTGTTTTCATAAGAGAAAGAGGAACTGAGAACATTATGCTAAATGCCTCAAGAGTCCAAAGAACAGAGACTTTTCGTGGAATTTTCTGAATTTATTATCATTGTGAGAGATGTGGCTGGAAACAACCCCAAGGTTAAAAAGTTCAAATTATTGTTTTCACTTCTTTTTTTTTTTTTTTTTTTTTTTATGACTCTGGAAATGATCTTGACTTCAGTTAATTCCAGCTTTATTTGCACTTTAAAGGATCTCTGTCAGGCAGATATTAATATATACGTCTCATTTATTTATAGGACTCCTTCACAGTTGGGTGACTATTGACTTGACAAATCCATTTGACCTAAAATATGACTAAGAAGTGTATTTGCGGTTTGTTTATTAGTTGAGAAGTCCTTCCCGGGCTAACCTGTTTTCTGGCTGTACTCTTCCAGCAGGCTGATGGAAAAATAATACCCAAAGAAGGAAGCGGATTCTTAACAGTGATCATGAAAACTGCTTTATTCTCAGGGCATTTTTGCATGGCATTAGCGGCTAAAAGGCACCACTTCAGCCCAGCACTTAAGCTACTTGCTTAATCAGGGCCTGAAAGCTGAGGAGAAGGAGGAGGAATGGCATGGGTGTTATTTCCACAGAATTTCTTGGAGCATTAAATGGTTATTAGGTGATGGGACAAGATTTAAATGTGTGAAGTAGCAGTGGGTGAAATTCGTGGGTTTTTGATGGGGTAGCCCAAAACTGACAAGGCAATTGCAGCCATCAAATCCCTGCCGGGAGTAGGGAGGGTAGAGGTAAGATACAAAACTCAGTCCTGGAATGGAGTAAACTCCCTGAGCTGCACCAGGCAGTTGGGAAATGTCCACCCCTGTTCAGCGAAGAAATGTTGGGGGAAAATTCTCCCACTCCAAGAAATTCCTAAAACTACTGAAATGAACAGAAGAACATCAGCAAAGCAGAGAATGCAGCTCAACCATGCTGCCACACCCCGCTGGATCAGCTCTGGATGTAACACTTTCCACAGAGTGTTTTTTACTCAATACTCTTGTCGATAATTCATCACATGCCCTTCAGTAGCACCTTTGTCACATCAATGACTTAGAGATCTTTCACTCAAACGATCAACGAGCTCAAACGATCCTTCCGTGCCTCATTCCCTGCATTACTACAAGCCATTTGCCTGTAAATGTGTTCTTTGGCACCCATCAGTGGATCATTGACCTTGCCAGTATGGCCACACCATCAATACACATCTGAACTAGAGACATGAACAACTTGGTATCGAGCATTTAATTTCATGTATAAAATCCTAGAATCATTTATGTTGGAAAAGAGCTCTAAGATCATTGAGTCCAACTATTGCCCCTGCACTGCCATATTCACCCTGTCCCCAAAGCACATGTCAGTGGCTGTGCAAAACCAGAGACCTCAAAGCCCCTCAGAGGTTTGCAGAGAAAAGTGCCCGAGCACAGAAGTGTCTCCCAGTGAAAAAAAATGGATCCCAACACAGAAAGATAAAAACGAGGCACAAAGATACACCACAAATGGTGCCACGGGGAAGTGATGAAAAATGGAGTGATTGAGATTTCAGCAATCCAGGCACATCCTTCCTGCTGGGAGTTGCTCACAGGATAGCAGAGATCACCAGCAGGCATCCCGTGGTACAAATGACACTGTCACACAGCCTTGCCTTGGGTGGGTCTCCCACAGCTGCTGTTGCAGATGTAACCCCAGAGTGCCAATTGCCAGTGGCCTGGAGGCTTGGCAAGGGGAGGATCACTACACATTCCTCCTCTTTTTCCTTCTCCTGAGGACCTGGTGTTGCCCACAGTCATGAGGCCAGCTGGACCTTTGGGCTGTCACTCTGTGACTATTCTAAAGTCTCTCCCCCAGGGATGTGTGAATGTGCCTGCGTGTTTATATCTGTCAGAACATCTGGGCCATGGGGAAAATCAACTCTGCCCTCACTGCCAGGGCAAAACCTCCACAGCCAGTTACTCCTCACCTCCTCCTCCCTCTCAGGAAAAAAAAGAGCTTCATTTACAATTGCAACATCAGAGTGAAATAAAATAAGGGATCCTTTTATCTGCTTTTCAAGCTTTTGGATAAAGAAATTTTCCAGCTTTTTCTCCACAGCAGTGAGCACTTGAAAACATGATCCTTCAGAGAATGAAGGGCCATAATTCTATATTATCATCTGCCTGTTGGAGCCATGGCTGTCAGCCAGACAGCAACTGTCACACAACTCATTGAGAGGCTGTGAGGATTGCAACACCATGCTGGGAGCCACGCTCTGGGATTGGGCATGTGGAGCAAAGGGGAAGGGCAGGAAGGAATCAGAAGGAGGAATCAGAAGGAATTTTGGACATCAGAAGGAATTTGAGAGGGAATTTCTTCATGGAAAGGGTGGTTAAACATTGGAAAGGGCTGCCCAGGGAGGTGGTGGAGTTACTGTCCCTCAAGATGTTCAAAGAATGACTGGATGTGGCACTCAGTGCTCAGGGCTGGGTGACAAGGTGGTGACAGTCACAGGTTGGACTCAGTGATCTTTTCCAACCTAAATGATTCCATTCCAACCTAAACCTCCGTGATTCTATGACAGAGAGAAGTGATAAAGGTTTGGATCCCTCCAGGAAACTGTGGTTCTCAATTTGGGGGTGAGGGGAAGGTGAGCACCTCTCTGAGAAGACAGATGATGAGGTGAGTTCTATTGCTGTCACCTACAGAGGAATTTCCTACTTCTTATTCACTAAAGAAGAAAAAAAAAGTGAAGAGAGCTCTGTCTTCTGCTGCCAGACATAATCACTAACTCCAAAACCTGAAAACAAACTCACACAGTAACTTGACACATGATCAAGGCTTTACATATCCACCACTGTGGGAAGAAAATGTACCCAAAAAATTCACTCCTTGTCACAGAAAGCTCATGTGTTAGTACCAAAGTGACTGTCGAAGTGTCTTTAATGACAGTTCACCTGCTCATAATTTCACAACAAGCAGACAGCTACGCTTCCTTTCCAGTTCAATCCAGTTTATCTCCTCTCCTCAATAGGGTGAATTTGCCATCCCGATGCACTTTGAACCAGTTTTACGATTTTATCTTCATGGCAACAAGCCTCTGCTTTGAGGAAGAGCACTTATTAACTAGAGACAGCGTCGTTTTCAAAGTGATTTATTTTATGAGAGTTTTGAAATAAATGATCAGTCAGTGATTGGCCATAGGGGAAAAGCATATAAAAGCTTACCACATGCATTGAACATACCATCTGGTATCCTTTAAAATCTAGCTTCAGGGTGGCTCAGCTAATTCTTCAGAGTGCTTGATGTTCACAGAGCACACTGAGGCATGAATAGAAAAGAGAGTGACATTGCCCTGTAAGAATCAACACTGGAACTGAAGATTAATATCTTATATCTCACTGTTCCGGCCCATCAGCAAGAGACTGGCATTTTCTTAATGAAAGCTGACGTTACATTCCAGAATTTTAAACTTGTTAAAAAAAAAAAAAACCACCAAAAACTTAATTCTTTTATTTTCAGGTTGGATAGCAAAGTGATGCCTCCACTGTGTGTTGTTCCTCCTGACTGGCTGATGTAAAAGGGAGGTACAACAAAGATATTGTTATTGTTCCTTTGAATTTATTGTTCACGGCATGAACAGCCCTCCGGGTGCGATAAAGTTCCCTGCCTCTGATGCCTGTCACAGCTCGAGATCTGTGTTATTGTCCCTGAAAAGTACTGAATCGGACAATTTAAGTATTGTCTGTTGGTCTTTTACCCCAAAACAAAGGCCGAGGCGGGCAATTATGCCCAATTTTGTCACTGAAAGACAAGAGAGATGCTGAAACCAGAGGGAGTTCAGCAGGGGCCACTGGCACAGTTGGGGGCCAGAGGATGAAGAAAGGCTGTGGAAATTGTGTTTTTGAGAGGGGAGAGAGGGTAGGAAGGAGCTCACAGCAACCTCCAGCCATGCAGGCGGGTGGTACTGAGTGGGCAGAGGTACATGGCAGGAGGACAAACCACAAGTGCAGCAAGGAAAGTCTGACGGGATGCAGGAAATAACAGCAGCATTCACAGGAGCTGTATTTAGGGACAGAACATCCAGAGAGGTTGTGCAATCTCCAACTTTGGAGACACCCAGAACTCATGCAGACAAGGTTCACAGCTATCCCTGTTTTGAGAAAGAGGTTAGACCAGAGCTTCCTTCCAATCCAAATATTTACATGAAGCTGAGCTAAAAACAGAGTGGCCAATGCTCAGAGCACAAAGGCAGCAGCACAGGCCCTGCAATGCAGGGCTGCAATAAAGAACTGCCCTCACATTGTTACACCAAACAGCCTTTCTGAATAATTTAAATTCACAATTTCACCCCAACGTTTCTTTCATTACATAATTTAGTGTGCAAAGTAACATCTTCCAATAGGATGTGGCCAGGGCTCAGTGTCAGCCCCTCCCAAGTCCTATTCCTGGCACTAAGATGAATCAATTGAATGTAAATTCCACACTGGCACAGGCTGCCCAAAGAAGCTGTGGCTGCCTCATTCCTGAAAGTGTTCCAGGCCAGGTTGGATGAGGCTTGGAGCAACCTGGTCTAGTGGAAGGTGTCCCTGCCCATGGCAGGGGGTTGGAATGAGACGCTCTTTAAGGTCCTTTCCAATCCAAACCATTGTGGGATTAATTTTACAGCCTTCGGCATATACATACACACAGCTGAAGAGCTGCATTTGCCCAGAGGGGAAAAAATTCAAAAATTCATCATCTTTTCTGCTTCTACATATTGTGTGATCCTAACCTAAAGCCTGGCAAGGCTGGTGGTGAGATTATTGATTAAAAGTGCCATTGAAGTCCCAGTCTGATATTTAAAGTGAGACATCACCACCGTTTGTCGGCTGCATGTTTACTCATTAATTAAGGTTTCTAACTACCAGATTGCTCAGGAAGAAACGTCAAGCTCTGGGGACTCCTGCTGTCACCACTGGCAGCCCCAGGACACAGCAGAAGCTACCCACAGCACTGCCCTTTCAAGCATGGAAAAGCAAAGGTGCCCTGAACACAGCTGGGAGGAGGATTGATTTCCTTCTTATTTGCTCATTTCTCCCGAGGCCACACCACAAAGGCTGTTTCTACAGGAACTCCCAGTGATCGCTGGACTCGGAAAGGCAATTGCTAAAGAGCTGTGAAGTCAGTCTAAATTTTCCACGGCTTTATTTAAATTCAGAGGACAGGCTGTCATGTCCTTGTGGGATGGGGTCTATAGCAAATGCCCATTTAGTTTTGGCAGTAATTATTTACGAAAATATTAGTAAAAATATTGCCGTTTTATGCCTGTTAGAGCTACCATAGAATTCCAGACTGGTTTGGGCTGAAAGGGACCTTAAATACCATCTTATTCCCATGCCCTGTCCTACACAGGGACACCTTCCACAATCCCAGGCTGCTCCAAGCCTCATCCAGCCTGGCCTTGAGCACTCACAAGGATGAGGCAGCCACAGCTTCTCTGGGAAACCTAGGCCAGGGCCTCACCAGCCTCACAGCCAAGAATTCCTTCCCAATATCCCATCTATCCCTGCCCTGTAGCACTGGGAAGCCATTCCCCCTTGTCCTGTCACTCCAGGCCCTTGTCCAAGTCCCTCTCCAGCTCTCCAGGAGCTCCTTTAGGTCACTGGAAGGGACTCTAAACTCTCCCTGGAGCTTCTCTTCTTCAGGTGAACACTCCCAGCTCTCCCAGCCTGGCTCCAGCCCTTGGAACATCTTTATTATTTCCTCTGGACTTGCTCCAGCAGCTCCACATCCTTCTGATTTTGGGGGCCTCAGAGCTGGATGCAACACTCCAGTGGGGTCTCAGGAAAGCAGAGCAGAGGGGCAGATTTCCCCCCTCTCCCCGGGAATGCAGCCCAGGACACGAGCGGTTTCTGGGCTGCCAGCACCCAGCTCCTGCTCCTGTTGCTGATTTTTCCCCGTTAATTCAGAAACAGCCGAATAATGACCTTGAAAAGCACAAATAGATGCTCGCTGCCGAGGGAAGGGCGCCAGCGGCCGGGTCAGCATGTGCTGGGCATCGCCTGTGCCCGCGTTTCTGCTGAGTTTAACGGAATCATGCGGGCATGGGAAGGCTCGGGATTAGTGCCATAGCTGGGAAGGGCAGGGCAGAGAACCACACTGTGCATTTGGGCCCTGGGTAAGGAGGCACACAGGGAAGGGGCAAAGGGAAAAACCCCCAGATTTCAGGTGTGACTTTAAGGTTGAAACGTGGAAATTGGACAGTTTGGGATAACTTAAAATGAAATTTTGGTGGGATTTTGTGCAAGCTGAGGGGAAATCCAGGCTTTGGGTCATGGCCCCAAGGCTGACAAAGCTCAGGGAGAGTTTGGACAAGGCTCTCAGGATTGCTGGGCTGTCAGGATTGCCTTCAGACATTCCTGCTGGGCGAGAGGAAAATCAGAATGGGATTTTCAGCAATAATATCCATGAGAAACAGCTGTTTATACGACTTTCCATTACACTGTTTATATGATTATTAATTCCACTGTTGAACATGACAGGAGTTGTGCAGCTCCTGCTGCAGTGTTTGTTCTGGAGGCTGTTGGCTGTAGGTCTGAACAAATCGATGTTCTCGGAGCTTTTACTGGAACCTACTATGACAATTTAGCTTGCACACAGGAAGAGTATTTTCATTTCTTAGTAGCTAAATTGATTTTTTGTTTTTACACCAACAATATTTTGACTTTTGTTTCCTCTGAATGGACAGAAATGCAAGCGCTTCGCTTTGTTGGTTCTGCTGGTGTTAAACCGCACAGTGCAGTTTGCGATTCACGGACGAGGGGGGGAGCGACATACCAAGCTGCTGCTTTATATATATATTTTTTTTTATTTAAAGCGGTGAAAACGGTGCCGAAATGCTTTTTCCCAGCAGCTTTCAGAGCGCGGCGGACATTGCGCAGACAGCCCGTACCGGCTCCCCTCACGAGCCGCGCCTTCCCCTCAGCGCTGCCGTCACGTGACCGCGGGCAGGGGGCGCGCGACGGGCCGCGCTCGTTGTCACGTGATCCCACCCACACAGCGCGGCGGCTACGGCGGGTGGGGGCGTGGTCAAATGGGTACGTCATTATGGGCGGGAATGATGGGGCGTGGCCAAACGGGAATGGGTGTGGTCTGAGGCGTGATGCAGTGGAGGGGGCGTGGCCAAGCGGAGGTGGGCGGTGCCAGTGACACGGCGGCCGTCGAGGGGCGTGGCAACGCGCGCGCCCCGCCGGTGCGCCGTTCTGGGCGTGGCCTCCGTGACGCAGTTCCGCTTCCGGTGCCCGTCGCGGTGGCGGTGGAGCTGCGGCCGCCGCGTCGCTCCGGGCCTGCGCCGGCTCTCCCGCTCAGGTACCGCCACCCGGCCCCGCCGCCTGCGCGGGCCCTGCGCCGCCGCGGGGAGCGCGGGAGGGCGGGGGGGTTCTGCCGGGGAGCCGCCGGGCCGCGCCTGAGCCCGCCCGGAGGTGCCGCCCCTCCTGCGGGGGGCGGGCGGTGCTGTCCCTGCGGAGCACCGGGGATGGCGTGTGGCGGGGCCTGCTGCTCTGGGGCGGCGGTGGCGGCGCTGGCTCGGCTGGGTGAAATGTTTGTTCGTCTTTTTTTTTGCGCTGTGTGGTGGTAATCTGTTAACGAGCACATCAATGAGCGCGGATTGTGTATAAGTGACTTTAACTTCGTGCTTCGTTCTAAAGAAGGGCGCAGGAAAGTCGGTTTTTCCGAGTTGATGGGAAGTTGGTTTATGAAATTTTAACGTATTTAAGGCAGCTGGCTAACGGGGAAGGCCAGCGCTGTGTGGTATGAGTGCCTACCGAGAGCTGCCCGCCTGACAGGCTTTGCTATTGATGGAAAACTCCTTCCCAGGTGAATTCCCTGGAAAACGGTGCTGATCCGATGGTACTCAGCCTGATTTGCTGGTGGTGTGATAACAAAAGTAGCTGCTTTGTCTTTTTGAAACCAAACTGACACGCCCTGAAACTGCCCTTCGCAGGAGCTGTGGAGATCAGTGGCTGAAGGAAACATCCGTGGTGAATATCAGGCCAGCCCTGGAAAGCTTTTTTGGGTGTTCTTGAAGCTTGAGTTCATTCAAGTGCATTTTAGCAGTGCCAGGTGAAGATGTGAGAGGTGCCAGGTGTATCCAGCTGGTGAGATTGAATCCTGAAGAGCAGTTTTGCTGTGAAAGAGCCTCTGCTAAGGAGCAGGAAGGTGTGTGGGTTTGTGTGTCAGAGGTGAGATTACAGCTGCAATGTGACACATGGGTTGGATGTTTTGTTAGGGGCTGACACACCAAAACCCTACAGTGAAGCTGTTTGACAGTCACTTCTCAGAGTCTGTGTGTTTAGTTCATTTAAACAATTAAAATAATTAGGCTGATCATGCTTGAGAGGAGAAGAGAGGCTGCCCAGAGAAGCTGTGGCTGCCCCATCCCTGGAAGTGTCCAAGGCCAGGTTGGACAGGGTTTGGAGCAGCCTGGGATAGTGGAATTCCATGGCAGGGGGTGGAATGGGATAATCTTTAAGGTCCCTTCCAACCCAAACCGTTCTGGGATTCTGTGATGTGAGGCTCTGTGGCTCTCAAGAGAACTTAAAAGCAACTCTGAAAGATCAGTTTTAATCATTCCGAGCTGCTGGACTAAAACATCTTTCTGGGGATTCCCAGGGCTGGGTGGTGTGGAGAGGAGGAACCTTTGGCCAGGGAGATTCTCTGTTCTGCCCTGACTTTGTGTCACAGCTGGCACACAAACAAGGCACCTCCTTGTGATCCGTGTCTGCCGGGTGTGGGACCATCTGCTCGTGGTGTGGGGAGCAGATGAAGGGATCAGCTCTGGGCTTGGTGGGGAGGCAGCTGTGAAACTGAATGGCCTGACAAGGGTGAAGAGCTGGCACAGATCACAGATCCTTATGGCTTTGTGTTTTACAGCTCTCAGAAACTGCCAGGATTTCTGTCTCAAAGATTTTTTTTTTATCTTGGTAGTTGATAATTTATAGTAAATGCCACAATTTGGTTGTTGGCCTTAATGAAATCTGTCCTGAAAATCTGAAAACTAAAGGTCTGACTTGTGTAATTTTTATCAGTCAAAACAACTGGGAAAGGGGCAGAAATATCCCCAAACCTCATGTAGCCACTTAGGATGTAGCTGTTGGTTTAGTTTGTTAATTAATTTTATTCTCCCAATGGTTAAACACCCAGGGCACACCAAATTGTTTTATGGTATGTGAGCACTGGGGAGGCTTTAAAGATGGGGAAAGGGCCAGAGGAGGCCACCAAGATGATCAGAGGGCAGGAGCAGCTCTCCTTTGAGGAAAGGCTGAGAGTGTTGGGATTGTCCAGCCTGGAGAAAAGAGAAGGCTTTGGGGTGATCTAATTGTGGTCTTCCAGCACCTGAAGGGAGCCTGCAAGAAAGATGAAGACAGACTGTTTAAAAGAGTGACAAGACAAGGGGGAATGGCTTGCCACTGCCAGAGGGCAGAGTTGGATGGGATATGAGGAAGAAACTCTTGGCTGTGAGGGTGCTGAGGCCCTGGCACAGGTTGCCCAGAGAAGCTGTGGCTGCCCCATCCCTGGAATTGGGGCTTGGAGCAACCTGGTCTAGTGGAGGAAGGTGTCCCTGGCCATGGCAGGGAGTGGAATGAGATGGTCTTTAAGGTCCCTTCCAACCCAAACCATTCTGGGATTCTATAAAGGCCAGCTCTGAAGTGTTGATATTTAACGCCTGAAGCTGCAGAAATTTGCATATTTTAGAAAACATTTAGAAGCTGTCAGAGATTTGGTGTCTCTTCCATTTTCTCCATGTGCTATGTTGGGTAGTTACACTTATGTGGGCAGAAATCCTGTTGTAGATGAGGTTATGCTGGTAGGAATTAGTCATGTTAGAGTGACAAAGGAACCTCTCTGCCGAGGCAGCCGTGCCACCCAGTGGAAATGCAGCACAGCCTGTTGCATCCAGAAAACCTTTTTCTGTGTTTGAAGGATGATCTTGGAGACAGGAACTAAATCTGGCACATCAAGTGTTGGAAGAATGTCATACAACTCAAAAAAAAAAAATAGGCAAGCAGTTGATGCTTCGTTTTGGGTAAGGAAGAAAAAGTGCATTGGACAGCTCTTCCTGGTGAGGGTTCATAAGGACTGATGGTGGATAAAAGCCAGGAAAAGCAAAAGCATGGGAGAAAACGCTACTACATCCATAGTTTCAGTGGGATGGATGTGATCCAAGAGGGTTTGGAGCTCCAAAAACCACCGTGGAGCTGGTTTGTTGTGGAAGCTGTTTAGTAGGACGGATTTAGCGCGGCACACGTAGCACCACGCTTCCAGAAACAGCCGTTTCACAGACCTCTCTGAAAGTCACCAGTTGGTTGTGAATGCTGCTGGAAGAACTCTCCTGCCAGAGCTGTGTTGGAATTGTGCTTCCCAGCCTTTTCTCTCTTCCCAGCTGCAGCCTTGCTCACCTCACCTACCTGCTGGTAATTTTTGGGAGCAGCTCGTGGGGATCCAGCAGGCCTTGCCCTGTGACCTGAAGGTTTTGCAGGGTATAATTTCTGGGCACGTGCAGTGAAGTCCTTTGTCCTTCTCATGGCTCTTCAGGATAAAGGATGAGAGGGATTCAGCTCCTAGCAGCCTTTTTTTGCAGACATTGATCATCTCTTTCCATCCCTCACTTCAGTTTCATACCTCTGGCCATTTGTGTCCTCAGAGGTGGCTGAGAGGTGATGCCCTGAGCAGCAGAGCTGGAGCTGGCAGGCTTTGGGCTTCTGGAAAGCCAGAGATGCTTCCAGGGGCGTTGGCCTTTGGAAAACAAAGGAAATCTTATCTTACAGCACAGTGGATGCAGCAGGACTTCACTTTGCCAGCTCTGTTGTCTTTCTGCTCCCTGCCAAATGACTTTAACTCCTGAGCCCTCCTTCCATTTGCTCTTTCTTCATCCCACCTCCAGGAAAGGATAATTTGGAGTAGAGTTTAAATGTGGCAAAACAAATGTGTGTTTCATGAATGTTTTTTTTTTTTCTGCTGTTATCAATGCTTGTGCACTAGGAAAGCTTCAAGAGATAATTGGTTAATTCAGAAGTCCATTTGGTAATTCTGATGACTCTAAAAATCCCATCAAGCCACCATTCAGTGTGGGGTTTTTTTATAAAATCTTGAGCCCACATGTGACCAGGGGGAACCTTAAAATTTAGTTACTTGGAGGTCTTCTGTCTGACACTGTCTCTGAGTCTGATTTGTGAGCATGTGAATGCCTTGGGCAATAATTGTATTAATATAATTGATATTCCTGTAAGGCTTTGACTGAAACTCTTTAACACGAATTCCTTAGTGTTGAACAACCTGAATGGAATATAGATTCCAGATTTAAGTACAGATGAGTTCACATGTTGTCTGAATGTTAAGGGTAATTTCAGTTTCTTTTTTATGAAATGAAGGTGGCAGTACCCAGATTAAATGTCTGTTTAAAAAACATCCCTGAAATAGGCCATCCTGTCTGCAAGAGGATCCTTGACATGCTTGGCATGGGCTCAGTTATCCCAAATGTTGCCAACAAATGTTGCTCTTGTCTGCTTGCCAAAGTAAAAAAGCCACTAAATCTCATTATAAGCTATGCTTAACTACTTTTTTTTCCTTTTTTTTTCATAAATCATGCAGCAGAATTGTTCCCTTCATTTTCATGGCACAGAAATATTTGGGAATGATCTACTAACAAAGGGGATATTAATTAATATTTGGGAAGCAGGCCTGTTTCAACTGTACTCACCCACTGCTTGACTTGAATTTACTCCTCTCTGACACTTTTGTGGCAGATCACAGGATTTTCTTTCAAGTTCTCCTTTAGTTTTATTTCTTCTCTTCCTTCTCTCCCTCGCAGCAAATGTTCCAACTTCTTCTGTGGACTTTTTTCAATCTGTTGCAGATCTGGTTTTCAGTTGGTCTTATCCCATCTCTCCATCTGCCTAAAGAAATGAGGATTCTCTTGACCTGTTTTGGTGGTGTTTTTTTGATAACATGATGATGATTATTATTACCTGTGCACTTATGTAAATTTTTTTTACTTGTCTCTATATTAATGATTGAGTTCCTTTATTTTGGGGGTTATATTAAATAGCTTCTCTATCCATGGAGATAAATTGAACTACAGTACCACCAAAAAGCACTTGTCAACTTATTGAGTGTGGTTAAATGCAAAAATTAATGAATTCTTAGCCTAAGAGATATTTATTGAAGAGAAATTGAGTTTCTGGTAGATATGTCTCAAACAGCTGAGCTGTTAATAACGGAAGCAGAAACCACTTCCCTGATAGAGTTCAGTTGGTTTCTCAATTTTAAACAAATAATCCTTGATCTGAACATGTTCCTCATCTGAGACAAAGAGTCCTTACTTGAAAGAACTACTGCAGCTATAAATTAACACTGGAGTTTTAACAAACCTTTGTATTCATGCAATTAGGCACTTAATTCCATCAACTTTGTGTATACATATTTCTTGGATGGTTTATTTAAATTATTAGGCATTTCTTAAAAGGTTCATTTAAATTACTAGGTGTTTCTTGACAGGTTTATTTAAATTACAAGGTATTTCTTAAAAGGGTAATTTAAATTATGAGGTGTAACTTGAAAAGTTCACTGTGTTTCCACAGAGGTTTGGGTTGTTCCTGTGGTCATAAATAACTTGGGATATGAGATGAGCAGTGTCTTGTTGACACAAAGCCATTCAGGAAAGTAAGGATCAGGTAATAAATTGGCAGAAATAATTCAATGCCAATAAATCTGCTGTAATTCAGAGTAGATAAATGTAGAGTGGTGCATATAATTTCACATATAAAATGCTGGGCTCACCCTTGACACTGAGGAATGAAATATTGCCACAGAAGTGTCACTTCCTCAGGGATCAAAAAGCAGCTGAAACATTAAGAAGTATTAGGAAGGAAATAGAAGACAAACCAGAGCATAATTAGGATACTGTATAAATCAATGGTTATCCCACATCTTCAATTCTCTGCGGTTCTTTCTTGTCATTCATCCCAAAAGGTACAAAAGCCTTGGAAAAGCCTCAGATTGAGGCAGGGAGAATAATCAAAGGTATGGAATAGCTGCTGCACAAGGGTCAAGGGAATGAGCTGGAGCTCAGCCTGGGGAAGGGACAGCTGAAAGAAAATGGTCAAAATCTGTAGCATAATGATCAGCATGGGCAGGGGGGATAAGAATAGACTTGCTGATTTCCTCAGCTGCAAGAATGGAGGAGAAACGAGTGAAAGTAGTAAAATCCAGGTTTAGAACAAAAAAAGGAGGTGGCTTTTGTGCAACAAATAGCAGCCTGTGGAGTTCCTTGCCAGTGGGTGTTGTAGGAACAGCACTGAAGTGGGCAAATGGGACATCCCCTCATCTAAGTGAGGTAACTGGATGTGTTTGTGAAAAAGGAATTATTTGAGGGTTACTGCTCCATAGAAATTGTCTACAACTTAGGAAGTGTCTGAGCTTGGAATCATTGAAATGTTGGGGTGAGTGTCATTCCTGTTCTTGTGCTCTACTGGTCATTGGCAAGATAAAACTGGATGCTGAGCTAAATGGCCCCTTGTTCTGATCCAGAACTGTCCTAAGATTAGCAAATTGTGTAATAAAATTGTAATAAATTTACAATACAGTTTCAAAGAAGATTGTATGAATAATATAATGTAAATAATGTGAATATATATTAATCTGAGGGAGTTTATAAACCTATTTGATCTGGACTCTCTGTGCAAGGCTCTGTCCCTGAGACTGTTCTCTGTCTTAAAGTCAGTTCTTCATCATCATCAAGGGAATACAAAAATTGTGTTTTGTGGGGGTCAACTTTGCAGTAGTATTTGTACTCTTGACTTCTGTTTTGCATTTTTCCTTCTCTTACATTCCTTTCTGTCTCGTACACTCTCCCCTAAAAATTCTGGCTGCTCTTGGTCATCTTTTTAACAGTTCCTCACCTCTGATCAGTATTTGTTAATGTGGCTCATTGGTCCCTATTTTCAGTGCTCCTTGGAAGTGTGGAGAGTTTGGGAGTTGGATACACACTAGTGACACTTCTGTAGTCAATTGCTGGAGTTGGTGAATGTAAATAAGAGCATCCTCTGCCCTTGGTGTGCTCTGAAATAATTGGGGGATAAACCATCAGCAAACTATAGTTCTTGTATTTTTGGCAATAAGATCTGAGTGGGGGTTCCAGCTCTGAGGTCCCCAACATGAGAAGGGTGTGGAGCTGTTAGAGCAAGTCCAGAGGAAGCCATGGAGATGCTCCAAGGGCTGGAGCCCCTCTACTCTGGAGCCAGGCTGGGAGAGCTGGGAATGTTCACCTGGAGAAGAGAAGCTCCAGGGAGACCTCAGAGCTCCTGCCAGGGCCTAAAGGGGCTCCAGGAGAGCTGGAGAGGGACTTGGGACAAGGGCCTGTGGCTTCCCAGTGCCAGAGGGCAGGGTTAGATGGGGTATTGGGAAGAAATTCCTGATTTTGAGTATGGGGAGGCCCTGGCACAGGGTGCCCAGAGAAGCTGTGGCTGCCCCTGGATCCCTGTGAATGCTCAAGGCCAGGTTGGATGGACACCAGGAAGGTGTCCCTGGCCATGGCAGGAGGTTGGAACTAGGTGATCTTTAAGGTCCCTTTTAATCCCAAACCATTCAGTGATTCTCTGATTTAATCATATTTTGGTTTAGATACATTGATTTCACCCACAAGAATCCTGCTATACATTTTCCAAATCCCAGTTTAGAAAACACCTGGAATCCTTCCCAGGCATCCCTGTCTGGGCAGGCTCCATATGCTCCATATGAATGCTTAAAATATTTCTCCCTTTTGCAATGTGACCCATTTAATCCTGTGTCACACCTGTCTGAGAGGAGGCAGGTGGAGGCTGAGGACTTTTCCTTTTCATGAGAACTTTATCCAGAGGAAGGTGTTTGGGTTGCTCTGTGAGTGCAGGGAGGCAGCTGGGACAGCAACAAACCCAGGGCTAAAACACAGAGAGTAAATTTATTCCCATGACCTCAGTAACTGGGGATCCCCAAAGCAACACCTGGGCACAGGAGTCCCAGCAGACATGGGCACTGATCACCCTGATCTGTGCTCCAGGATCTGGTGTGGGCCAGAGCTGCTAAAACCAAGGCACCAAGAGGTGCTGCTGGTTCAGCACTTGCTGTGCTTCAAATGAGACAAATGTAGACGTCTCATGAAGTCTTGCTTAAAAATACCTTTATTATTTTCAACAAATTTCACTTTATCTTACCTTACTTTTCAGCACAATGTCTGGAACTGATGATTTTTCGGTAAGTAACAGTTTTTCTTTCCTGAAGATCAGCCAGTTGTGTTGATTATTCCAAAAGCTGACATAGTTTTTTGAAGGAAAAGGGGAGCTGACAGCTGAGAGATTTCCTCTGCATCGCAGTCGTGGTGTTTTCCTTTTGGGTAAATGTAGCAATCCCTGGACTAAACATCGGAAGCTGCTGGGTGCCTCGTGGGTTTCTCTCCTGTGACATTAACAAAGGAGCTGTGCTTTAACGGCATCAGGATAGTTGTAATGGAAATCTAGGAAAATGTTTTCAGGTTCGTGCCGCAGTTGCCTGTTGTTCCGTGCGGTGGGTCGCCTTTTATCTTTGGGATTTTTAACAGCGGCCTGTCAGAATGCCTCTGCTGCCTTAGTGATAGGAGCTGCACAAAAATGAATGTAATCATGTGTGTGCAGCCACCAGGAGCTCTTCTGCTCCCGCTCTGGCAGTGGAGTGTAGACACGTGGTGGGGGGATGTGTGCAGCCGGCCGGCCGGGCACGTTCCGTTCTCACCGGCGCTTTGTCTTTCAGTTGGCAGATGCTTTACCAGACCAGTCGCCTGCTAAAACCTCCAAAGTGAGCAGCACCAAGCCTGGCCAGCAGCCCGGGCAGCCTCCGCAGGGCTGGCCGGCTTCCAACCCTTGGAATAACCCCAGCGCCCCCCCTATGACTCCAACGGGACTGCCACCAAACACATCGGCTTCCAGCGTGCCCTTCGGACCTCCTCCAACGGGAATGTATCCTTCAATGCCCCCGGGACCGCCTGCTCCATTTCCTCCTCCTCCTACTGGACCCTCCTGCCCTCCTCCTGGTGGTCCATATCCACCCCCAACTGTGCCAGGTCCTGTCCCGCCAGGGCAGTATCCTCCACCAAATATGCCCTTTCCAGAGCTTCCAAGACCTTACGGAGGTCCAACAGAGCCAGCTGCACCTCCTGCTCCTGTTGGGCCATGGGGATCCATGCCCTCCGGAGCATGGGGACCAACAATGGGAGGGCAGTATCCTGCTCCCAGCATGCCATATCCACCCCCAGGGCCATATTCCGCTCCTACCCAGACTCCAGGGGCTGCGCCGACAGTGCCATGGGGTACAGTCCCGCCTGGAACGTGGGGACCTTCACCGCCCGGGCCATTCCCTCCACCCACAGGATCATATCCAGCTCCAGGACTATATCCTACGCCCCCTAATCCTTTTCAAGTGCCATCTGGTCCTGCTGGTGCTCCATCAATGCCTGGTGGTCCCCATGTGAGTATTTCATTTTGGTCTCAAATTACGCTAAATGATTTCATGTTTAAGTTGGGGAAATTCAGTAGCATTAAGACTTGTTAGTGCAGGTAAGGACTTTCAGCACACCTGTTCTATTCCTGAAGTCAGTGGCATAACAGCAACTTGTTAAACTTTAAATACACTATAATGGTGAAATTGTGTTGGATTGGAGCATGTCTCACATTATAGTGCTCTTCCACTGCTTGGAAAGACTAAAAGCCAAAAAAAGGGGGAAAGCCTTGTAATAATTTCTGAAAAATAAAGTATTTTAGTCTCTTTAATCTAGAGAGATTCGTGCTAGAGCAGTAGGGAGGGAATAAGAGATCATAAGGACGAATTTGCGGTTTATTAAGTGATGCTTATTATTTGTGATCTGTAACTGAATGAACTGCTGTGTGAAAAGCCTGTATTGACCATGACTTTATTGTCTCTTGCAGCCTTACCGCTGAATACGTTCTGGGCAACAAAATACTGTAGTTTTCCACCTTCATCCACTACTTACAGAGATTTTTACAGTTTTTGTTTCAGTAATGTATGGGGCTATGAAGAATTGCCTCTTGTATGTGCATTTGAGGTATGAAGGAGCAGTTTACATCGATTTACCTTGCTCATATGCTGGCATAATTATTTGGTTTTAATCAAGTGAAATACAAAGAGAAGAAATCAACTAACACACCTGTGGTTATGTTGGCAAGTATTCCTTGGAAAAACGGGAGTTGCCATGTAAGGATTATAAAGAATCAGGCCCATGGAGCTAAAAAAAATTAATTCTTAAATTTCCATTAATGCTTTAAGTCTTGTTGCCAGACTCGTGCTGGTCATTGAACAGATGGATAGTCATATTTTGTCTATTTTCGGGTTATTCTAAAAAGTCAATAGAGAAAGTGTTTCAACATTTTAGTCAAGAAACCTAATTTTCGAACGTGCTACAGTAATTCAAACTAACAAGACAGAGCATGTGAACTCGAAGGTTTTCTCAGCATTTTGTACATACTCAAACCAATTGCTCGGTCTGGGACTACGGAGGAGAAGAGCCACGTTTGGAAGCCTTGGTGTGACTTGTCACAGCACACTGTTGGTGTTCACAAACAGGCATTCCTGTGCAAGTGAAATAACCTGGATGTGCAGTTAACTTTGAATCAGCAAATGTGAGTTTTGTGCATGCAAATGAGGACATCCTGTTGCCAGTTCTCATTCTGTGGTGGTTGGAAGTTTGGCTTGGTCTGTGTAAAGAGAAACTGATCCCCGACGTAGGTACTTCCCTATTTCTGACCTGGGTTCTAGTCATTTCAAATTTGACTTGGCTGTTGGGTTGTGTAAACCTGGCAGACTTTTTCAGAGTCCCTGGAAACTGAACTTGAGCTTAAAGCCCAACCTGAGCATTCCCTTCCCAGCAGTTTTTGGCACAGTTGTGTCGCGACAGAGATCCTTGTTGCCGCAGTTGGGCACAAGGGGGTCTCGTTTGCTGTCCCTGGGAGCAGCTCCCTGTTCCCAGCTGGGTGTCTGCATACCTCACGGAGTAGGTGGAATTTGGGAGAAATTGAATGTCAGGAAGCCTGTGCACTGCTGTGCAGCTGCCTCTCCCAAGGGGCACTGCCCTGAGTTTTCATGTTCTTGCCATATCTGTGCCAAGCACATCCGAGGGGTTTGCCGAGACACAGCCACGTCTCTTGGTGGTACTTCATGGCCTACACTTGGACCACGGACAGTTTGTTTCCTCCCCAGCTGGGGATCTCCTAACTTAGCCTCTGTGGGTAGAATTAGGAACAGATTTTGCTTCACATGGTAGCTCATTAGGGAGTCTTTGTATCATGGAACTGTGAGCACGAGTTAATTCTCTTCCAGTACCTTTGTGGCTTCCTGCATGCATGTGATGGACACTCTAAAAGCACATGGGGTGACCTGGTGGTGATGCTCCTTGGTAATCATAGCCTTTATGGCAAAGTCCTGACAGTATTTTTGCAGGAGAAAGCAGCCAGCTGAGCTGTGGCTGCATTAATCCAATGTCATGAAAGCTGATAGCAAAGGAATGTCTATTTTTTGTTTTAGGAGGACAATACTGGAGCTGAACAAAAATACTTAACATTTCAACTTAAACCCCAGCAACTTAACTCTTGAATAAGAACCAAAAGTGCAAGTCTTCACTAACCTTAAAAAAACCCCAGTTGCCCCCCAAGCAGACTTGGCAAGACTAATTAAAAATTAACGTAAGCAACATTGACTGCATTTGCTCAAGTGCATTTTTGATACCTGCAGCCTTAGACTGTAAATCATTGTAATGAAAAAAGATTTATTCCAAATGAATGGATCATGCAGTAGCAGCACTCCAGTTGGAATTGCACTGGCCGTATGTCTCTGCAGGGAATGGGAAGAGGTAGGAAAGGATAAAGCAAAAGTAGCAAGTAATGATTTTTGGAAAGGGGTTTTGTAAAAGTAACTAGACTTCTAGGTTCTTCCTGAAATAGGCAGGATTTATTACTGGAACATTTAGGCTAAAATTCAATATATATGGGATGTTTTTCAATGTATATTCGTATTTCTTGAGGTCATGAAAACTGTTTCATAACCCCTTTGTTTTTGTGAGCAGAGTTCTTTGCATAGCAGTGAAAAGGGTATTCCTGTTAATCTATTGTGTAAAAACTCAAGGTGTCACTATATACCGTGTAGTAACTTTATCACATGTTATGTCAAGTGTGAGCAACTTCTGGCCTGAAGCTTTTGCAATGGAATTTGTACATTTCTATGCATCATTTTGAGTTCAATTGCTGAGGAGTTCGTTTTGACTTGTGCTTTGAGGTTGACATACTGCATTTGTTTACAATAAGAAATATAAGCAATCACATCTTTAAAGTATAGATTATCACCTGCTGCTGTATTTTCTTTAGATGAAACAAATATTGCTGTATGATAGTGAGAAGCTATAAATACAGGATTTGATATTTTTTTGAAAATGCTGTCACTTTTGTATAAGATTAGACATTAAACGTATTTTCAAGACTGTTGTGTTCACTGTTTTTCAATTCCTGCTTTTGACATGCCTGTGTAGACTTTTGCCTTGAATGAATAGTAAAAATAGGACATCCTTGATTTGCAAAGCCTGAATATAAAATCAGAATTACTTGACTTCTGTGAGTGTTTTTCCTCTTCCTTTTGTGATATTTGCAGCCTGTGCATAAGGGATATTAAATGTGGATGTGACCATGGCTCTGGTGTAGCATGTCAGCCCCAGGTACTGCCTGTTCACAAATTCCTGGGTAATTAAGAGAGAAAAGATCTGGTCTTGCTTCTTCCAGAGGAGGAATGGGACTATTTTTCACCTGTGAAGAGTTGTGTGTGTGTTTTCTCTGCCTCTGAACAATTCCTGTGCTACATTTTCACACTTGGATGTGGTAAGTGACCCCCAAACCAATGTTTTTATACACTTACCAGGAGTTTGATGGGATAAAGTGAGTAACAGAAACTCCAGGGCTTGGCATCAGTGTGAACTTCTAAGTCTGAGCATTACTTTTGGATACATTTCCATGTAGTGACTTCCAGAGCAGTTCACACTGAGCTGGTCAATGCTGCTGCCTTGGTTCACACCTTCACCCTTCAGGAAGGTAAAAATGGCAGCAGTGAGCAGGAAAGATTAGAAACAAAATTATTTATCCACTTTGAGGCTTGAGAAAAGCTCTTTTTAGCCCATGGTCCAAAAATAATCCTTACATCTGTTAATAGAAGAGTGCAATGTGTGGGCAGTGCTTTTATCTTGACTGTTCAGCTGTGGGATTGTCCCTTCCTCTGGATTTCTCAAATTAATTGTGTTTGCAACGCTTGTGCATCAGTAAAGACGTGGGCATGCAGATCCAGTTATGTTAATTGCTGCCCTGGAGACCCAGAAAACTTCAGATGAATATTTTTGAGGAATCAAGTCCTATGAGGAGCAGCTGAGGGAGTTGGGGGAGCTCAGCCTGGAGAAAAGGAGGCTCAGGGGGAACCTAGCTCTGCACAACTGCTGACAGGAGGGGACAGCCAGGGGGATCAGGCTCTGCTCCCAGGGAACAGGCAGAGGATCAGAGGAAATTACTTAAAACTGCACCAGGGGATGCTTATTTTGGATATTAGGGAAAATTTCTTCATTGAAAGGTTGGTCAGGCAGTGGCACAGCTGCCCAGGGCAGTGGTGGAGTCCCCATCCCTGGAGGGATTTAAAAGCTGTGTGGATGTGGCACTTGGGGACATGGGGCAGAGGTGGCCTTGGCAGTGCTGGCAAAACGGTTGGACTCAGAGGACTTTTCCAACCTACAGGATTCAGTAATTCTAAGTGATATTTATCCATATAATTCTTAGGAGAGGAGTACAAACTCTTCCAGGGGTCTTGCAGAGTGGTCAGCGAGTGGCTAGATCTGCTCTGTAGGATGTGTCAGTTCTGCTCCACTCTAGTGCAGATCCATTGCTGTGCCGATGTCGCTGTTGGGCGGCTTGCTGGGGGATCCCCCCAGGTCTCACAAAAAGAAAAGGAGGGGAGGGTTTTTTTTTTTTAATCCCATATATATAGAGTTTAAAAAGGGGCCCCCGATGGGTGCCCCCCCCCCCCCCCCCCCCCCCCCCATTCCCCAACCCCAAACCCCCCCCAAACAGAGAATGTGTTTAAAAAAAACAAAAATTTTTTTTTTTTTTAAAAAAAAAAAAAAACTCCCCCAGAAGAAGGGGTGGTGGCCGCCGCCCAGGCATGGATGGATTCACTGCCAGCCTGTCCAAACTGCCTCCACGCTGTCCCAAGGGAGAGATGGTGATCACAGAGTGGTTTGGGTTGGAAGGGACCTTAAAAACCATCTCATTCCAGCCCCTGGCATAGGCAGGGACACCTTTCACCTTGATAGGAAATATGTCCTGAGCCTCAGTGCAGTGAGAGCCCTTCAGCATCTGTGGATTAAATGTTCTATGGATATTTTTATTAATATTGGCTTCCCTATTTCTGAAGTTAAGCACAGAATTCCAGTTGTTAGAAGGCAATTCCATACACACCACACAGCCAATATTCAGCAGGCACTGATATCTGTGTCATCTGGCACATCAAGAAGCACAAGGTTCAGCTCTCACACAAAGCTTCCAATCAATGCATCCACACAGCAGGAATAAATGTCACAGTGTCACACACTGGGGTGTGCTTATCCCACAGACAGCTGGAGGAAGATCCCAGTTGGACTTGGACCTGGATGTGCCCCGTGGGTGGATGCTGTAGGTATTTGTGCATGCAGAGAGTGTGCTCTGCACTCACTGCCCAGCTCCACCCAGAGCCACCGATCCTGGGTGCCCGTGCTGCTGCTGGGGCAGAGCCTGTGGGACCCAGGGCTGTGGTCTGGTGAGGGCTGGTGGCTCTAGAAATTCTATACTTCCTTATTTCACTTAGTGTTGGCCCAGTTTTCCCATTTCCAGAGTTGATGTAGTGGGAGGACCTAACTGCTTTCACAGGTCAGTGGAATGAGTGAACTAAAAATGCGCCAGCAGAACAAATTTTTAGTCACTCTTGCCTGCAGAATCTCTCAGGTTTGTTGAAAGCAGGTTGCCCACTGAAGCTGTGGCTGTCCCATCTCTGGAATAGTTTAGGGCTGGGTTGGATGGGGCTTGGAGCAACCTGGAAGAGTGGAAGATGTCCTTGCCCATTGCAGAAAGTGGAATTGGATCATCTTTAAGGTCTCTTCCAACCCAAACCATTAAGGCATTCTGTGATACTTTTGTTTCCGAGATTCACTGGTTGTTCAAGTTTTATTTGATGACAGTGGGACTTTGTATCCCCTGTGCAGCAGATCATGAGCTGTGATGGAGTTACACCCAGATAAATGACAAGGGGTGGTCACTGTAGCAGGAGGAACAGTTCTGTTATCACTTTCCAAAGTGAACCCTCCCTGTTAAATGAGAGACAGGGAGATGAAATCGCAGTGCCTGTGTTCCTGTCCTCTTCCCAACTTTCTCATGACGAGACAGGGAGGGGCTGAGTTGAGCAGCCCTAGGCACACCTTGGCTTTCATTTCAGCTCCTCCTGCTGTCAGCACAAGATCTTACCTGCTCTTGCAGATTCATGTCCTTGTGATTAGGGGAGGGAATTGCTCTAGCAATTAAACCCTAAACTCCTGCAGCAACTCACAGTTTCATTCCAAGTGGGAATTAGGAACCTCCCAGTGTCTCTTCCCACCAAGAATCACACATGACTCTTAAGGAAGTAGTACTGTTTTATGCCTGATTAAGAGCAAACATGGAATTTATCCATTGAAATAAATTTGGAAGATGACAAATGACACTGGATTTCATTTGTGAATTCCTGGGCTTGGCATGAATGGAGAATGGCATGGAGCTGTGCCAGGGTGGGTTTAGGTTGGATTTCAGGAAAAGGTTCTTTATCCAGAGGGTGCTGGGCACTGCCCAGGCTCCCCAGGGAATGATCCCAGCCCCAAGGCTGCCAGAGCTCCAGGAGTGTTTGGACAATGCTCTCAGGGATGCCCAGGGTGGGATTGTTGGGGTGTCTGTGCAGGGCCAGGAGTTAGGCTCTGATCCTTGGGGTTCCTTCCAACTCAGGACATTCTCTGATTCCTGTGGCTCATGAATGCAGTGTTGTCCTGGGGCAGATCCATGGCTTCTGGTGAGAACCCCAGAAGTGTGTGCTGACAAGGGGATTTTGTCAGGATACTCCACTTTTCTGGGCTGTTAAAGCATAGTGAAAAGTAACCCTGTACTGTGCCTTTTCACAAGAAAGTGCTTAAAGTTGCACAGTGTGAAAAGTTTGCCATTGCAGTGCTTTGTGTGACAGAAGTGGTTCAAAGGGGTTGTTTCCAATTTGTCTGTATTGCCTTCAGTTACAGGCAACACCCTCCAGCAAAGAGAAGGTGACAGAATATCACAGTTAAAATTCACATAAAGTGGGGGAAATTACTGCTTTAATACCCTGGTGCTGCTCTAACTGCCTGCCAGGCTCTGTAAAGCCAGGGGTTGCTGGCGCTCCTCAAGGAGAGAGTTATTTATTTTGAAAGATCTTTAATTCAGGCACTTCAAAGTCTCAGCATCTTCCACTCCAGGCTTTCATTTCTGCATTTCTGCCTGGATGCTGTCCTGTTTTCCCCTTGGAAAGCCACACCACATAAACCTGGAACACTGGGGTGATCACAGTCTGTGCTGGCACTGTCACCATCCTTGTCTTGGTGCTCCTTTCCTGGGGCTCCATCCTGGCTGTCAGAGTAAGGAGCTGCTAAAAGGAGAGTGGGAGGGGAGAGAAACCAAGCAAAAACTGCTGAGATTGGGTTAAAAAAAAATTTTAAAAAATTTTAAAAGTATGTTGGAAAAAAGAGCTTGTGAGTTTTGTGTAAAAGCCAAGCACGATGTGGTCCCTCTGGATTTTGCTCTCAGAGCTGGTGGCTGCCCCTTTACCATCCTGCTCATCACCAGAGGGCTCTGCT
This sequence comes from Entomyzon cyanotis, assembly GCA_024500445.1. NCBI lineage: Eukaryota > Metazoa > Chordata > Aves > Passeriformes > Meliphagidae > Entomyzon > Entomyzon cyanotis. Next base: position 3,151,619 of record JAKEPQ010001030.1, read on the forward strand.
GCTGCTCCACGTGCCCTGCAAAGCCTCTGGGAGAGGCGGCTGTGTCTGGTATTGATTATTTTTAACTCTTATTTTTTTGATTAAAAAATGGGGAAAACAACATTTGAGTGCCATGTGGTGCTGCTGGGAGAGGTTGTTCCAACCTGCACCTTTGCACAGACATTGCACTGCTGAGCTCTGGCTGCTGCAGGAAGAACACAAACACAAGAGGTTTCAATCTGAGCCCTGCTTAGTGTGAGGCTTCACAGCAGAATAAATTTCTCTGCTCTGTAAAATCTACTGCAGGAAAGGAAAGGGACTCCTCCAAAGCTCTTCCCTTTCCTTCTCCTCTGGTTTCCTGAGCTGAGGCAAAAGCCACCCATTGAGGTTGGATTTGGTGATCCTAAAGGTCTTTCCCAGCCTCGAAGATTCTGTGATTGCTGTGCAATAAAGCTATTTGAAACTCTTCAGAGTGCTTGGTGCTGCTGCTTTCTGCTGGATCAGGCTGAGCTCTCCTGGCTTTCTTTGCCCTTTGTGTTTTCTTTCCAACCCCACATGCTCAGTGCAGCTTCCCACAGGGATTTTACTCTCCTTATGGAGAATCTTTCCCAGAGGCAAGGAGGGTTCTGCCTGCCCTCAGTGAGGGTTGCCCTGAACTGATTAAATCCTTCAGCACAGCCCTGTTCCTCTCAGCTTTTCAGGCCTGAGTAGTTTCTGTAAGCTTGGATGGGTTGCCTGGGCAAGCACAGAGGGTGGGCAAGAAAAGTCCTGGAATCTTGGATTTGGATGGCAAAGAGCCATGGGGGTCTTTGGCCCCATCTGCACAGGCATTTGGGGTCACTGTAGGCATTTCTCCTCCAGTTATTTAATAATATTTGCAGGAAGGATGCTCCACAAGGGCCTCTGGGCATCAGGCTGCAGAGGAGGATGGAATTTCTGTGAAGTGCCAAGCCAGGGGGAGTTTGAGGACTTTTGTAAATCTCTGTTGACACAAATTGCTACAAGACTCATTTAATGCTTGAAAAGCAACTTATGCTCAGATCTGAATGCCAGGCTCAAAGTGCTTCTCATTTCCTCATCTTTAATAATAGAAAAGCTTCAAACCTTAGCAGGGTTTTGCTCATCTACAGCAGCAGCATGAGAAGCTGGGTGAAGATTTTGGGGTGGACTTGCAGCTCTCCTGGTGCTGCCAGAGCAGGAGGGGAATGGGTGAGCTGCAGTTTCATGTTTTCCAGGAGGAGGAGGAGGAAGCTCCAAAGGCAGGAGTTTTGCTTTGGTGCTTCCTAAAGAGAATAAAAGGAGGATAAAGGCAGCAAGTCCAGGCTTGCTGGTCCATGTGAGGCTTCATGTGAGCAGCAGGGGTGGTGCTCCTTATCCAGTGATTTTCCTTTCTTTACCATCAAACTTCAGTTGCTGAAGTTCTCAATCTTCTCATGGAGTGTTTCTCCAGTGCTGGGCCAGGTGATGTTTGGGGAGGAGAGGATGGGGATGCAGCCAAGGAAGCTCAGGAATGAGCCATCTCCCCAAAAGGACCTCATGAGGAGGAGGAAGAGGAGGAAGGCTCCTCAATCCCTGCTCCCAGGAGTCCTGCGAGGATATGGCCCAAGTCTGACAGGTCACAGAAGAGATTCCCCTTACCTGATTCTGCTGTGATGCCATTTTTATTGCTGAGGAGAGTCTGGGGTGACTCAGCCACTGGAATGTGGGGCTGAAACTGCAGTGACAGCTCGGGGAAGGGCAGTGAGGGGCTCCCCAAAGGCTCCTCAGAGCCTCATCCCAGCTCTGAGAAAGGAGGTGGCATTGCCACAGCTCCCCAGCCTGGCAGGTGGCACAGAGAGGATGAATTCAGCACTTTGGGATTGTGCCAAGCTCAGCCTCCCTGGCAGATCTGCAGCCCAAACATTGCACACTGTGGGTGCTGCCAGTCCCACACACCAGTCAGGCCACAGCAATCACAAGGCAGGGAACCATGTGGATGTGGGTTGTTCTGATCTGGGAGGGGAAGTGGATCTCTCACGCCATGGAGCTGCTTGCCCTCTAAATTGATTTCCTCCACGTTAAGTTCCCATCAAGAAGAGAGGAGCAGCTTTCTGTTTAATAATTTCCGATGAGCAGTTTGAAATGACTGCTTTAAAGTTATTTAACTTTTAGAGATCAGTTATCTATTGCAGTGGGGTCTTTTTTTACAGGTCTTTACAGCTGCAGTGAAGAGCATCAACCTCCCCCAGCCAAACCCAGCCACTGTTAAACATCACTTGGCTGTTGGAGAAATGTTGGGAATTTCAAAATGGGGAAAGTAACTTCTGCTTAGAGTGTTTGGCTGCAGTGAAAGGCAAGTTGGAGAGCACATCCCTAAGGAATGGGGTCTTGTGGCTGATTCACCTCCCTGGGTTCTCCATCTCCCACCCTTTGAATTTGCAATTTGGGGCTTTAAATCGTCATGATACCAAGCAGGGTTTTGTTTTACATTGAGAGTTCTCTAAAGCAAACAGAACACTTAGGAGCAGTTAAAAAAAATTCAAACCCACAGAATTTATCGATTTTTTGAGGCGTGACTAATTCTTTCCCCACTCTGGAAGAGCCAGGCTTGCACTGCCAGGCTGTGAGTGAGGGGATCTCTGTGTCTCACATCTCCCTCCAAGCTGGGCTGTTCCTGCCCTGCTCACTCCTGGCAGTAAACCAGCCTTTCACTTCCCTGGATCCCCAGAGGCAAAGCTCAGAGGCCACACCTCGGTGTGCTGTGAGGCTGTGAGTCAGATGGGATGACTCAGATGGGAAGAAGTGGAGCATCACTGGCTCTGAGTGCAAAGGGCTCCAAAGGAACCCCGTGGATGCTGAATCACGGAATCACGGAATGGTTTGGGTTGGAAAGGACATTAAAGACCATTTCATTCCACTCCTGCCAAGGGCAGGGACACCTTCCACCAGACCAGATTGCTCCAAGCCTCATCCAACCTCACTCATTGTCCTTGCTGCAGCTTGGTTTGTTAAAATGAAGGAATTAATTAGCTCTGGTTTTGATTTGTGCATTCAGTGACTTTTAGTCAAATATTTCTCTTTAACCTCATGTGTCTGTTGCATAACTGGAAGTATAAACCTTATGGCATTGGAACTGGGAAAAAAAAAACCAGGCAAAACCTTTTGGTTAAAGTTTGAAGCCTTTGAGTGAATTCCTAAAAATAGCAATACAAGTTTTCCATGAAAATAACTCTTGCCAAAGACATCCTTAGGACTCAGGGAGGAAGGAAAAAACCTGTGAACCAAGGAGTTCATGGAGCCTTGTCTGTGTCACAGGCTCAGGAAACCCCAGCTCCTCTTGCCATGGATCAGGGATCCTTCAGCATTACTGGCTTGAATCCTCTCCAGCTCCCTTTGCCCTAAAACACCTCCAAAGCCACTGCAGTGTCTGTTTACTGTGGGTTGGGTTGGGTGCTGTGAGAGGCGAGTGGAGCAGCAGCTCCTAATTAAGTGTATCTTATATACTAATATGCTTAATACATATTACTTAATACATATTAAGTATAATATATATATATTTCCCTGAAATACTTAATTCCTGGCCACTCCCACGGGCATCCCTGGCATTTTTACACACCTAAGTTTGGTGAGAATCCCTGTGACAAGTATTACATGGAGCTGAAGGATGTCAAAATCCAGGCTGGAGCCCCGATGGAGAGGAGGCTGCCCTCTTTTAAGCCAAATCTTTTAGATAGGCAGAACAGAACCAGAGGAATTCATACTAAAGTTAATCAAAGTCAACAGATTTTTGCCTTTTTTTTTTAGTATCAACTGCAGTATCAGTGAAGCTCTTTAGCTGAGCTGCTGCCTAAAAGAAGCAGTCTCTACATCTCTAATGACACCAATTAGAGGCTGCAACCCTTAATAACCTTTGGTCAGCCCTGAACTGCTCAGGGAGGTGGATTAGGTGGTCATTGTGGGTGTCTTCCCACTGAAATCCTCTGTTCTGTTGGATTCTAATCCAGTCCAGTCTATCCCATTCTATTCTAATTCCCTTCCTTCCCTCCCCCAGCAGCACAGCGCAGCAGATCAGGATTTCAGCACAAACCCACCTTTTTCTTTTCCATTGCTCCAAGCCGTGGAGCCCATTGAGCAAACCAGAGATGATTCACCCTCAACCTCAACTGAAATGGAGCTTGTTGCAATTCCAGCTGCCTCTAACAGCTTCCCAGAGCCTATCCTCTGCTGGCCTCGCTGCGCCGGGTGAAAAAAATGGGTTTTTGGGCTTTTTCGGCTTTTATTTTTTCGGGGGGAAGGAGAAAAGGCTCAGAATGTAAAGCAAATTTGTGTTTTAGCAGGCTTCATTAAACCCGGGGGGTGGAGCCCTGAGACACGCCGGGAAACCTCTGGAAAACATCTGGCGGTGGCTCCAGGGGGGCAGGGCAGGGACAGGGGAATGGCCGGGCATGGAACTGACCCGTGCTGAGCATAAACAGCGAGAAAACCAAATTATTCTCCGTTAACATCCCCCGCCGGTGATGTCACGGCCGATAAAGGGAAGAGCGCTGTCCCCGGGCTGTCACGGGTGTCCCTCCCGCTCCCTCCCCGCCCCGCCCCGATCGCGCCGTGCCCAGAGCCGCAGCCGAGCCGCACGCAGGTGAGGGATGGAGCTGCCGCGGGGATCCGGGGCGAACAGGGGGGTAAAACACCGATATCCCTGGAAAGGAAGGGTTAGGGGGGCGCTCGTCCCCCTGGCAGTGCCGGGTGGGACACGCCTGAGCTCCCAGGGGCTCTGCGTCCCTAAAGCATTGCGGGTTTGGGGCGATGGTGGGATGGTGACTGTGGTGGAGCTCCGAAATGGGGTTTGCAGCCCTGCCTGTGCCCCAAAATCCCCGCGGAGGTGCGCGGGAGGCTGGAACTCCCAGGGAGACACCAGGAGAGCTGCAGGAATAGCACCGACAGGGAGAGAACTTGTGTTTCTTTCCCAAACAGAAGTTTTTCCGCTTGGTGTGGGTATAGGGAATGTTTGGGGTGCTTTACGGATTCTCTGCCGGGGCGGGGAGAGCTGAAGTGAGTTCGAGCTCAGTTGCTGAAATGCTGTTGAAAATCAGAGCCCAAAGTACTCGATGGGGAGAGGCTGAGGAAGCTGGAAAGGAGCTCAGCCTGGAGAAAAGGAGGGTCGGGGGGAAATTCTGGCTCTGCACAGCTGCTGACAGGAGGGGACAGCCGGGGGGATTCAGGATCTGCTCCCCGGGAACAGGGACAGGACAAGGGGAAATGGCCACAAGTTGTGCCAGAGGAGGTTCAGATTGGATATTAAGAAAAATTTCTTCGTGTAAAAGTTGTCCAGCCCTGGCACAGCTGCCCAGGGCAGTGGTGGAGTCCCCATCCCTGGAGGGAGTTCAAAGCCATGTGGATGTGGCACTTGGGGACATGGGGCAGTGGAGAGTTTGGCAGTGCTGGGGATGGTTGGACTCGATGAGCTGAGAGGACTTTTCCAGCCTCAGTGATTCTGTGATTCTCTGCAATCCGTCGTTGGGGCTCAGCCAGAGGAGGTGGGAGAAAACCCCTTACCAAGGCAAATAACCCAGAGCAGCATTTCCAGAGAGCTCTGAGAGCTCCAGCACTGCAGTGACAGAGAGGTGACACCAGGCTCCAAGCCTGGCTGCACCCTTTGGTGGCAGAGGATTGGTGCTTCTTGGAGATTCTGGTTACAAACAGCAAACTGGCCATCCCAGACCTGGCTGGGAGACAGGAGATTCTGTCCCATTGGGGCCAAAGGGAGCAAAACTGCTGCTCCCTGAGGTATTCCAGGGAAAATGGGGGATCATGCAGGATCTTCCACTGGAGCAGCACAAGCCATTTGGCAGCCATGGAGCAAACCTGACCTGGCTGGATCTGGCTGGGGGTGTCAGCAGGAGCTGTGTGTGCACCACGAGTGCCAAACCCAAGGGCTTAGAAAGAACCCAGAAGGCAAATCAAAGCTTTGAGAGATGTGGGTTATCTGAGCACTCTGGGCTGCTGGATGCTGCTGGAAAAGCTGCCTTAAAGACCCCGTGGGCTCGGGAGAATGTTTTACAGGGAGAGGAGTTATTTGTTGGTTGTGAAACTTGGGGGTTTGTTATTCCTGAGGCAGGGCAGCCACACCTCCTGTGAGCTTTGTGCATCCGAATGCTTCTTTCAAAGAGAATTTGCCTTCTCCCTTTTAAATTTGGGATTTTCCTTTTCTTTCCCTGTTTTTGGCTCTCCCTTCTCCCTTCTCTTGTGAATGGTCCCTTTGATGGAAGGAACCCAGCTGGGGCTATTCCTGTGCCCAGGCTGGTGTGTGTTCGGCTAGGCTGTGGTGTGGTCTCAGAAAACTCGTAAAGCAGCTTTTGTCCCCTGGCCCAGAGCCACTGTGTCCCTCCCACGGTGCCCTCTGGCCAGGATGGGACAACCATGGATGCATGGGAGGAGAAAGGGAACCTGGATCCATAGCTGCCACCCTCCTGTCCCCATTCCAGGCCTGCTGGCAGTGCCCAGCCCATGTGTCACAGGGTGGCTGTGTGACCCCAGTGTGCTGTGCTGGGTTTGGAGCTCCCACACGGCTCCTGGCTGATGCTGTGCCTGCACTCCCCGGGATTCTGTTTGGGTTTTTTCATGGAAATCTTTTCCAGGATGGTGCCTCAGGGCTGGGGAAGTGAATAACCCTGGTAGTGTTGTAAGCTCAGTGGTGGATTTCATCCAGAGGGTGTCTGCACTGGATTTTTCCTGGTGCATTCAGGCTGCACAAGGCAGTGATTCCCGTTTATCCCACAGGTGTTGGACCAGGATTTGTTCTGTGGCACTGGGGCTGTCGGCTCTGCTGAGCAGGTATGTGATGGGAACTCAGCAATTGCCATCAATTGCCACTCTAAACTGTAACTCCCCTCAGAAATCTCTGTGTTTTGCATGGTGCAGGTTAAAAGTGACTGAAACTCCCTTTGTCTTTTTGTTTTAGGAAAAATGTCTGACGGTTTCTCAGTAAGTATGGATTTCTTTAAAAACCCATGGGGGCTGTGGCTGTGGCCTTGAAGCAGAGAGCTTTGGCAGGGATGGGAGGGAACATGTCCTTGCTAACCTGTGCAAATCCCCAAACCCTCTCCAGTTCCATCAGCACTCAGTGGTTTTCTGGGATAAACTGGGGAGCAGCTGAGAGTTGAGCTCTGCCCTTGGCACACCCTGCAGGCTGCAGATGATGGATATTGGAGAGCTCAACCTGATCCCAGGAGGAATTTTCCCCACCCAACCCTTGTCCTCTCCTCTGTCCCCAGTTATCCGACGCCTTGGCCAACAGCAACAACCCAGCTCCCTGTGCCCCCCAGCCCAGGGCTGGCCCTCCTGGGGGAACCAGCCAGCAGCTCCTGGGGCATTCCCAGGCTATCCTGGTCCTCCTGGAGCCTATCCTGGAGCACCAGGGGCTTATCCTGGAGCACCAGGAGCATACCCTGCAGCACCTGGAGCATACCCTGCAGCACCTGGAGCTTATCCTGGAGCACCTGGAGCTTACCCTGGAGCACCTGGAGCTTACCCTGGAGCACCAGCAGGACAGGGAGGGTATCCAGGAGCACCTGGAGCATTCCCTGGAGCACCATGTCCTGCCCCAGGACAACCATCCAGTGGCCCTGGATTTGGGCCTTCTGCTCCGCAGGGAGGACCAACTCCTCCACAGGGAGGACCAACTCCACATGGAGGACCAACTCCACCTCAGGGAGGACCAACTCCTCCAATGGTAATGGCTCCATCATTATATGGGTTTCTGTTTCTTCAGTGCCTGATTTTGCCTGGCCACAGGAGGGGCCTGGGGCTGGCTGTCCCCAGGGGGGGGCAGTTGGCTTTTGACATGATTTTTTGCTGACACCAAATCGCTGTTGTCTCCCAGAAAGTGCCCTTTGAGCTGCCCCTGCAGGCAGGACTCGTCCCTCGGCTGCTCATCACCATCACTGGGACTGTGAACCCCAACCCAAACAGGTACTGGGGGTGTCCAGCTCCGAGGGTGGGGCATTTCCATGGAGCAGGGGGGCTGGAATTTCCATTCCTGAATAACACCTGCCTGGTGTAACATCAAATACTGCACTAAATCAATGTGTAAATGCACTGTTGCAGCCCAAAGGGGTCTGTGGGGTTCTCTTTCTGCTGTTTCTGGGAAGCCCTGTAACAGAATCCAGGGTTTTTGTGGCAAAAGCAGCAAATCCATTATTGTTTTTGCAGGTTTTCACTGGATTTCAAGAGAGGGAATGACGTTGCCTTCCACTTCAACCCCCGCTTCAATGAAGACAACAAGAAAGTCATTGTCTGCAATTCCAAGTTCCAGGATAACTGGGGAAAGGAGGAGAGGACAGCTCCCAGGTTTCCATTTGAAGCTGGAAAACCCTTCAAGGTACCAGAAAAACCCATCCCAGCTGAGTCTCTCTCAGTCAACAGCACCAGGAGGGTTTGGGCAGCAAGACCTTGTAAGGATGTTGATGCTTTAGCACAGGAATTAGCTCCCAGGGTGTTTCTGGGGCATCCCATGTGCTTTCCTGGCTGTCCCTACAGCACCTTCCCAGCTCTTCTGACCCTCTCCTGCAGCTCCAGCTGCCCAGGGCATAACTTCTCCCCCCTCCTGCCATCCCCATGGATTATGAAACCCTCCTTATTTACACTGTTGTTCTGCAGCAGTGGTTGGACAGGTTTCTGTAACATGTTTTCCCTGCCAGCAGCAGGTTTTTTTCCCTGCAAAGGAGGTTGACACTGTGGAGTCCTGCTTTGAGTGACTGGCATGGGCATGAGGAGGCAGAAACTGGGCTGGAACATGGAGGAGGGAGAGCACAGGAGTTTTGGGAAGGCAGAGGTCACTGGTGTTGCAGCAGAGTTGCTGCTCCAGCTCCTCCACATGCCCCAGGGCTGGACTCTGCTGGCAGCAGCCACCAGCCAGTGCCAGCCTGCTTGAAACTGTGGCTTAAAACTTCTTCTAGAGCAAATCCAATGGGGTTTTGGGCTGATCTGGGGTTTTTATTTCAGCTCCAGATCCTCTGTGAGACAGATCACTTCAAGGTGGCTGCGAATGATGCTCGCTTGCTGCAGTACAACTTCCGTGAGAAGAGGCTGAACGAGGTCACCAAGCTCTGCATCGCGGGGGACATCAACCTCACCAGCGTCACACCCACCATGATATAGCTGGGGGGAAATCTGGGCAAACTTTGTGCTCTTTTTATGGTGTAACAGAAGTGCCTTCTCCACTCTGTGCCCTTTTTATGGTGTAACAGAAGTGCCTTTCTCACAAGACCACTGTGAGGTATAATAAAACATTTTCACCTGTAAGATTTAGTTTTAATGTCTCGAGAGACACAACACCCTCTGGGCAAGCTGAGTTCTGATGTGGAAGGAGCTGAATTCTTGCTGTAGAGACAGCAACAAGGAGTTTGATTTCTGTGGAGAGGAGTACTTGGGGAAGCAGCCTTGGTGCTCTGTCTCTGGTCCTGTGAACAAGGGCAGCAATTCTCTAGGAAGCACAGGGAAAGCCTGACAGCTTCCAAGCCTAACCAGGACAAGGCATTTTGGCAGAGGGTTCAGAGTTGGAGGAAGCAAAATCTCTGCTCCCCTGTGGCTAGAGAAGTCATCCCTGTCCTTCATCTCTGCCCAGCATGTCCCAAATCCCCTTCCCTCCCAAGGGAGATCCCATCCCTACGAGCATTACGTACTCCAAGCAGTGGAGCACAAGCCTTGTGCTTCTCCCCACTCAGCACCCCTGTGTGAGTCAAGACCGGTTTCAAGGGTGGGGAAGTTTATTGGCAAGTTCACCCCGTGAGTCAGGCTGGTAAAAAAAAAACAGAAGTTATGTTCCCTTTGCTGTGAGTCACTGCAGTCTTGTCTGGAAAACAACAGTGCAACAGCCACCACTGAAGTTTCCAAAGATTTCTCTGACGTGTCTCATGCTGTTTTATAACAGTGAATCCTTTTATACTTTGAGTGCCAAGTTACAAGCAGAGTCCTTAAAATTTCCAGCAGATGCAGCAGTTTAGCACACTGCTACCAGCAGCATGGAGAAGCTGTGGCTGCCCCTGGATCCCTGGAAGTGTCCAAGGCCAGGCTGGACAGTGGAAGGTGTCCCTGCCCATGTCTTTGAGTTCCCTCCCAACCCAAACCATTCTGTGCTGATGAGTGACCATAGCAGAAAAGTCATTGAGTACCTGAAAGTATCCCTAGAAGTGGAGTTTAGTAATGAATAAAATGGATTCCAGCACACATCAGCTTCCTCTCTTTATTTCAGTGTAATCAGTACACAGCTTCCAGGTTAAAACTTAAGCCAGATGAGCTCCCCTGGCAGTGGCAGCAACACCTTCTGCTGAGGGATTGAATTCTCTGCTTGGTTTGGGATCAAGGCAGGTGGAAAGATGTGTGTGTTACACTAAGGTCACTGGTACAAGAAGCAGCCCAGTGAGGTATTTGTTAAAAATACGACAACTGGTAGAACTGTAAGACTACTCCTGAAATCCAGAGTCTATAGGACTGGCATGCTCCTTATGCACAAATATTTTACAGTCTGGAGGGGGAATGCACAAGGAACAAGATGAGAGAAGAGGCTGAGCTTAAACATGTCAAAAACAAGGAGAAAATATAATTTTACCTGAAGGTCCTTAAGATACTCAATAGAAAACTGCATCCTTAAAGGAAATAATATCAATGCCTACTTTAATACAATGCCAAGAAAAGGTATTATCTGACTTAGAAATCCTTGTTCTGAGTTAGTTTCTAATATTACAAACCCAGTGGTTGTTAAACACACCACAAAAATTTCCCCAGGAAAGAACTGCATGCATCCAGCTCTGCCCTAGCTGGTGCTAACACACCAAACTCTGGAGCCTGAGGGTGCAGAGGTACCCAGAGCAGTGACAGAGCATGGAGCAGTGTTCTGGGGAGGGAACAGGCTGGGTGTCACCCCAGGAGGTGCCCTCCCAGCAGAAACAGGGCACAGGCACAGCTGGTGGGGTAGGCACCTTGTAATAACAGTAAGGCATGAGGTCAGTTAGGCCAGGGAAGAAAAGTTTAAAGGGGAACAATTTTACAACCTGAAGGAGACAGGAAATACATGAAACAATACCAACATAAAAACACTCCAGGTTGCAATCAGAATTTACAGGCAGAGGATACAGCAGGTATCAGCAGAACACAGCTCACTAGTGATATACAGCAGAGCTTGGGGCATCACAGCTGCACCAGAAAATTATACATTATCAGATCCAGTGCCACAGGTAGTCTTCCTCTTTCAACACAGTTCCAGGGCAGCAGAATGTGTTCCAGATACCCTCTGTGGGCTTCTTGTTCATAGAATTTACATATTTTGCACTTTAAGTCACTTTTCATTTATCCCCAGAGGGACCAACAGGAGAAAACACGATGAGGTCACTGAACACTTCAGCTGTTGCAAACTTCTGGGCTTTGGTCTTGACTGGAGTGAAGGGAAGCTCAGCATCCAGCATTGGCTGTGGAGGAGGCAGAGTGTGGAGTCAGTGTTTGGAACACACAGAACCATGGAGCACTGGAAGGACTCTGATTTTCCCAAGAGTAACTTTGCAAGCTTATTTCCAGGCATAAAATAAAGAGCGATTACACACGGTCTGTGTTGAAGACAGACACTCCTTACTCAAGTCAGTAATCCATATTTTTAAAGAGGATTTTTCACAAGATATCCTACACACAAATTCAATTAACAGTGTGAAAGCTTTTGCACGCCTCCTTTTCCCTGCCGAATGTTACTTCCAGACCTAAATGTTGAAGTGATTAAAAAAAAGTTGGGGTAGACTTAAAAAATTCCAGGAAGAAAGTGCAGGGAAACAAGGCTACATTAGTGAATATCTACAAGGAAATTTGTAAGAAACACAATTTAAAGGCTCAGTCTGGTAAGAATCAGACATTGTCCTGTTATAAATGTCTTGATTCATCCTACACTCATGTGCAATAAAGAATATCAGTGTGAGCCCAGGCAGGGAGACAGCTGGAATGTGGTTTGTATTTAAAGCTACATGAATTGGCTCGATAACATCTTTAAGAGTTTAATTTTCTTTGTGCAGTAACTGAGTCTGCAGCAAAGGTTAACAGTCCTGCACCATGCAGCTTGTCTTAGTCAAATAAACTTGAAGGTCAACTTACCATATCAAAAGGATTTCTGTCAATGAGTGTCAAATCACCACATGAAACATCTGGAAAATAAGTATATAATTTTTTAAAAAAGTGAGTCTGATGCTGCCAAAGCTGAAAAAGCAGTATTGTTTTCTGCATTTACAAAAAATTAAAAAATGAAAATCTAAAGTCTAAATCATATTTATTTCCTTTTATATTAGCTTTCTGCTTCACATATCACACTAAAACTATGCAGGGAAATCCAGGAGCACTGTTTGCTCACGTGCAGTGTGTGTTTAAATCACACCAGCTAAAGGAGGCTTTGCTAACAGCACACACAAATCAAACTGACAGTGATTGCAAAGAGTAGTATTTAGATTATCATAAAACCTTAAAATAACCAAAAGGCCCCAGCAATGCCACCCAAACTACACCATGCACTAAGATGTGCACCTGTTTGATGCATCTGTGGCTCTCCAGACTGAGCAAAGTCTGTGTCTGTGCTGGGATCCTTCTCTGGGCTGCACATGACGATGTCTTGTCCTTGTTCTGCAGCAGAAAGCTCCATCTCTTCCATGCCATCCACTGCTTTTGGTTCACTGCTAGAATTTCCCAGCACCTGAAAAACAGGGATTTTCTCTCTTCCCAGCCCTGTCTTTGTTATGTCAGACCAAGTCCACACATGTAATCTGCAGTTTTTATGGACAATTAAGGAGAGATGGAGTTTTAACTCCAGGCACTGCAGGCTTGGGGTTTAAGGCTGTGATCCACATTGCCAAACATCCTTTAAAGCCTGAAAATCCTTTTGACAGTAAAAAGGAAGTTCTTCCACAGGAAAGAAGATTTTGAACTTCAAGTGTTACCTGGTGACATTTCCTCCAGAAAAACCTATCAGCAATACTGAAAGTTTTCTGCAGAGAGTGAAATATCCAACAAGCAATTTCTCATCTTGATAAAAGATGACGTAAAAGGCATAAGATTAGTAACCAAGATTTTTTTTTTAAAATATATATGTAGGGGGAAGGGAGAGGAAATGACTGCTGCAGTCATGCACAGATCCAAGCACTAACAAATAAAATGAAAATACTCCATTTCCAACGAAAAGCACTAAATGATGATTAACTCCAAAGCACTGGCTTTCAACTGAGTAGCACAGTATAATCTAATTAGAGGCCACATTCCTGGTTTTTTAAGGCTACTCAAACACAGCCACGTCACCAAGTCCTCAGACATTTCAGGACATGGATTTCTGACACTTGGATTAGTTCTTGCTATACCTTTAAAGAGATTAACAGCCCAATGCTCTGCTATAGCAGCAGAGCTGAGAGTGCTGCAGCTTTTAGTCATGGTCCATAAATGCACAAGCATTTAAAAAATTCCCACCAGAAAACAGGATGTGGTGGACTTCCAGCAACATTGCTTGTCCAAGTGACAAGTGTGCACATGGAGCAGCCAGCACCTCCAAAATACAGCTCTAATGAGTAAATCAAGGTCCCCAAACTGCAGCAGCTTCTACCTTTGTCCATCCTCAGAGGGAAAAAGCCCAGAGGAATACAGAAGATTCCAGTGAGGATTTGATCAGAAATCCAAGTGTCTGGGGTAATCAAAAGAACTTTTTCCTTTGCTAGTAATAGTAGAGTATTTAAGGCACATCTATGAACCATGCATGACTTACCTCACTTCCCTCTGCTGTGCCAGCATCAAGATAAATTTCTTCTGCAACCACAGAAATGCTGGAAGAGAAACCAAAACATTTTAATTCTTCTCAATCATCTTCATCAATCACTTTCAATCACCTTCTGACTTGCCCAACTAATCTTAAAATTTGTCCAGCAATTTTGCTGGCTTGGTTGCCACTGGTGAGCTACATCAAACTTCCTGGGCAAACAATAAACTTCCACCCAGAACCAAATTACATTTGGGCAAAGCTCTTAATATTTACTTAAGGGAAGGAAAAGTCCCAAGGACTTTGCAAACTTCATCACTGCCAAACTGAAAGGTAACATTTAATGGGTATTAACATCATGTCTTTCAGTTCAAAATGATTTGTACAAGGTTAATTAAAAGCTGCTTTAACATGCCTACCTTTGTTCAAGAACACCATCAGGGAGTTTATCCAATGGGAGAGTTTTTTCAGTGGGAAGTTGGTCCATTTTCAAACTCTGTGCTGGGTGGAAGCCTTTGAGGCCTGATGGGGTTTGTTTTGCAGTTGCATCCTCAGCGTCACAGAGAGCAGAAGGGACATTCAGGAGCAAAGCTCTGGTGGATGATCTTGGAGTTGCCAGTTTTCCAGGAGTCCTCTGGGAAGATCTGTGAGGTGTCCTTGGAATCACACCTGAAAAATGTGTTTAATGTTTCATTCCTACAGCAGTTCCAAAAAGCTGAAATTATGATTATGATCATTATGATTTTAACTAGGGACACAATGATGCTTGCTGAATCATCTTATACAGATATGATATTGAAATCCTGCAAGGAGAAATTGAAATTATTAACTTCCATCTTTCAAATTAGGCAATTTTAATAGAATTTAAAAGACAGATTCAGAACCGGTGCTCAGAACATATTCTCTGCTGGAGTTGGCTTACACCCAGTGTTGCTCAAAGCTTTTCAGGAGTTCTCCTCTACTGAGAAGAGGCACACAAAAAAATTTCTTGTTTTGTGATGACAAAAGAGATTTGCACCAAAAAAAAGGGGATTTAAAATCAAATTATGAACTAGAAATGGAAGGAAGAGAAGCAGAATTACTGGAAATACTGGCTGCACACAGATGTCAATAAGATAAGATGCTGAAAATGAAGTTATATTTTGAGCACCTGTTAAAAAACCCCAAACTATTAAACAGCTTTTATAGCAAACTGGATTATGTTACAATCTTGTTAACCATGAACACAGATTATGGGTAGACTTTATTTGCAGCTTTGAAGGGAGCACTGCAAGAGGTTTAGTTAAAAAAAAAAGTCCCAGTTCCTGTCCTACAATTAGAGGATGTGAGCTGGCATAGACTTTGATGAAAAGGCTCGTCAGCTGAACCTGGGAATGCTCAGATTAGAATTTCATTATTAAATTTATGCTGGAAAAACATGAACCAGCTATTTCACCTCTGTCTAAGCAGGGATTTCATGCTGCCATAACCACTCAAATCAGCACATTCATGTACACCAGTTTACTTTGGAGCCCTGATGTAATTAGTCACTAGGTTGAAATAGTGTGTCCAGTACTGGAGTTGTAGTCAGTATAAACAGCACAATTCCCCTCCCCAGTGAAATGGATTTAACTCTCTTCAGCACTTTCAAGTCACAGAAATCATGATTAAGCTTCACCTACCTGAAAAGTTTTTCACAGGGCTTTCGATCCTGAAAAATCCTGCTTCAAAAACCACTTTTTCTACCTCTGGCAGCCTCTCCTGCTGTGTACCATCAGCAGCTGCCTCCTGCTTCATTTTATCCCTCATGGCTGCTTTCACAGAAGCCAGGCGGCTCCGCGCAGCAGTTCTGGCAGCTGCTTCCAGCTTGGCTTTGGGCACTCCACCTGGAACAGCCTTTTTCTGGAATGGGAAGAAAGTCTGGGTCACACCTGGAAACTCTGGATAGAAGGAATTACACAAAACTTCACACAGGTGTTGGTGCCACAGACATAACAAGGAGCAAAAAGGAGGCTTGGGGGGAACCTTTTGGCTCTCCACAGCTTCCTGACAGGAGGGGACAGCCAGAGGGGATTCGGGCTTTGCTCCCAGGGAACAGGGACAGGATCAGAGGAATTGGATTTAAATTGTACCAGAGGAGGTTTAGGTTGGATATTAGGAAAAATTTCTTCACTGAAAGGGTTGTCCTGCACTGGCACAGCTGCCCAGGGCAATGGTGGACTCCCCATCCCTGGAAGGATTTAAAAGCCAAGTGAATGTGGATCTTGGGGACATGGGGCAGTGGTGGCCTTGGCAGTGCTGGGGGAATGGTTGGACTTGATGACTTTTCCTCAACAATTCTATAATTTTATGCATCAAGGCCTCTGCTCATCCCCAGCATCTCTTGGGCTGCCATCCAGCTGTTGAGGTAAGTCTGTGATGACAACATGAAGGGTTTTTTTCAAATTAACCTGCAGTTCAAAAAATCCTCAATACAACTTTTTTTGCTAATAAATTCACTAAGATTTTGGAAGCACTGGGATGCAGGGACTCCTAGTGGCAAGCACAGAGTGTAACCACAGGACAGACTCCAGGCAGTCAGTGAAGTCTCTCTTGGCATTCAGTTTTCCAAGGGAAGTTTTGTTTTGTACCACCTGTGGGGTTCTGGCATTTAAGGGCAGCTCCCACAGACCACACTCCCTCTGTTTTTCCACACCTGGAGCTTCTTATCCACCTTCACATCATTTTTATGATTAGTTAAGCAGTCTCAAGGAACTGCACAGCATTTAGGCAATGCAAATACGACTTGATACTCAGTCAGAAGCAATTGTATATTTCAAACCAAAGAGTAGATAAAACAACTCACATTACAGCTTATTTTGCAACAAGCAGTAAACTTATTTTGGAGAGTGTCAGAGCCATGTGTGCTTAGAGAAGCAGCAGTTTAAAGCCACCCATGGTGTTGGCTTAATGGGACACCATTATAATTGAGCACTCCCTGCTCAAAACTGGCAGTCACTCCCAAATTCCTGTGTGGTTTCCTTTTCAGTTAAGTCAGTGTCAATGCCAGTGGCCCAGATAAATTGGTTTACAACTGAAGGGTAAGTTTATATCCTAAATTTAATACATTTGTCTTACTACCATAGAATCCAATGACTCAAAAAAAGTAATTGTTAATTCTTAGTTCTAATCTTACCAGCCGAAAGAGGCAACTAGGACTAAACCCACCAAATAAAACAAGTGCACGTGGGAGATGCAAGAGAGAAGGGTGCATCCTGAGAGGAATTTCACTTAAAATTTAATGTATCTAAAGAAACCAAAGAAGATGTGCTTTAGGGGCTATTCATACCTTGAGAACTGCTTTGCTTGGGACATCAAGTGGCTGCCACTCATTGGCTTGAAGCTTCTTCAGATTATCAAATTTTTTATTCACATCCTCAATCTGTTGGTCACATTTAAGGAAAGCAAAAGAATACATTGCAAAATAACCTTTATCCAAACAAGCAGTCTTCCATTCTGCAGGAAACAATCTCTCAAGTATCTCTGAAGAAGCAGACTATGACTAAGACATAACAAACCCATCTTTACATTTAACTACTTACAAATTCTTTTGCTGAGTGCTGATTTACAAATACTGTCAAGAGCCCTTCTGATAATTTAGAATATTCTATTTCATTCTGAAACCAAAGAAAGCATTAACAGAGGAAAAGAGATGAAGGTTTTCTACCACCTAAGCTCACCCCTAAATAGGTGCTTTATTTTCTACATTATTCTCATACTGAAGCATGGAACTTTTCAGGTGAGCTCCAGGAATTTTCCAGAAATTGGGAGGTAGATACTGTAACTGTGTCCTCACTCCAAAACAGAGCAAGATTTGGCCAAACATATTCTTTCCAGAGACAGACAAGATACACAGACCACAAGAAGACACAACAGAACTGGTCTGTGAATTACAAGTCTAAATGATTTATGAATTATATGATTGAATTATACTAACTGCAACTATTCACTGTCACAAAGTACAACAACAAGGACCTATATTTTTTACATTAACGATAAAAAATAGAACCTGAATAGTAAAAAAAGAAGTTTCAATCCATGGTTTGTAAAGAACTCCTTCAGTTTTATTCTAAGAAGTTAACATGCAAGTACATACCTGAAAATTAACCATATCCCAAAATCCATCCAGGTCTGCACATGTTGTTTCTTTTTCACCTCGTTTAAATTCACAATTATCAACCAGGCCTTCAAACTGTTTGAACCTTTCCCCTATGAGCAGCCTTGTCTGACCAACTGTGGTGCGAATCAGGTCTTTAGCTGAGAGCAAAAAGAAAAGAAAATACAGGACATCTTGGATAAATAAGTGTTTGAAGAGTCTGGAACTTGTTGTTCATCTATTGAAGACCTGTAATACAATTCAAATGAAGGTTCCCTGTCCACTGAACTGCTCTAAACTTGCTTCTTACCAAAAAATTACTATCTCTTAAGTCTTAAAGATAAGCATTAATGGAGTCATCTTTATTTTCCCAGATAAGGGCACTTATTCCACATTAAAAGCTAATCTTATTTTTTAAAAATCAGCTTGGTTAAAGCTCAGAAATTTAAATACACTTCAAACTGGCAATAGAACAAGTATTTTGATGTGCACTTAGTTCACTTTATCAATTACCATCATGTCAAATGCTACACAAATTTTAGTAATAGATTTTTTGACTTGAGGCAGATACAACTTTAAACTTTCTCTAGTACAGCTTTGCAAATATTTTTTGCTATTTGGCAAACAGCAGATCCCTGTCCTTCCCCTGTCCCATTTAGTTCCCATAACCCCCTCCTAGTGCCTGTTGCAGCTCATTCTTACCATCCTCTGGAATCTCCAGCTCAAGGTTTCCTTCCCACTGGAGGCACTGAGACAGCAGCCCCTCTGTCTCAGTCCGAAGAATATTTCTGAAAATACAGGGATAGAGAAAAAATAAAGATTTGGAGAATTCCCTGACTTGTGGCTGTTACTGGTTACTATCATTTTGCTTTCAGAGAAGCCACAGTCTTTCAGCAGAAGCCATTAGGTTGTTTTGTTGACTGGTTGAGGTGCAATTTCTTTTCTACTGCTTTCAAGCTCATGTTCCTTAGGACAACGTCTTAGTCTCCAGAATTTTATATTCTCTCCTTGCACTAAAGATACAAAAAGGAAGACAGCAATGTGTGCCTGCTCAGGTCACAGCTGACAGACACCAATCACCACTAAATTAAGCTGATCTCTACAAGATGTCTCATTATTCATAATAAGAACCTTCAAATGGACATCAGGGAAGTGAAGCAAGTGAACCCAAACCTGAAGTAGGGCACATCATGCTCTTGCTCTCTTGTATCATCTGACTTCACTTCAAGTGCTGTTGAGACTGGAGTTGTTCCATTTGATCTCTGAGTGGACGTTCTCTCATCAGATTCACCTGCTGAAAAACATGAAAGTAATTTGTTCAGAATCTGGTGATAATTAAAAGCATTAGAACAATAAATTAAATGCAAACTTCCTACCTCCTCCTTTCACACTTGTGGTCATTTGCTGTTGTTGAGTGCCTTTAACAGCAGGTGAAATTTGACTCCTTATATTAGGCTTTCGTGCTTTAGTTTCACTGGATTTTTCAAATATTTTGCTGGAAACAAACCAAAGTACACTTAGAGTTAAGACACATTGAGAAAGTGACATCAAATATAGCCAAATACACAGAAGTGCACAATTTAGAAGGCAAACCTCCACACCACACTAGAGAACTCAAATAATAAATGAATAAACCTGTGCAGATGGATATAGGGCAGAGTCCCTGACAGCTGCTCCTAAAGCATTATGACAGAATTATGAGTTATATCCATATCTGCTGTTGTATTAAGACCACATTTAAGCAGTGATAGAAACCATGATGATCAGGTGCTTCAACACCACAAGTTTATCACACAGTCAATCTCTCTATAGACAAATGTTTTCTCTATCCCCATGGAGATTCACTTGCATTTTAGGCCCCATTAGAAGGAAGAATCTTACATTGGAGATTTTGAAAAATTCCAGACAGCACTGGGTGTCAAAAGAGCTTTTGCCCTTGAGGGAGACATGGGTGTAACTTTGTAGGTTGCTAATCCACTCAGAGGCTGAAACACAAAGTTTTGAGGTGCAAAAGAGCGTGTTCTGGGTCTCCTTGGAGAAGAATTGTTGTTTTCCACTGAGGTTTTTTCTTGCTGAAGTTCTACTGGCATTGAGTGTTTGGAATCAGCTGTGGAACTTTTCACCCCTGGATCCACTCCAGCACTTGTCTCCACTTCATGTTTAGGAGGAATTACCTGTAACAGCATAAATAGACCAAAAAAAAAAAAAAATCAAATCAATCAAGTGTTTACAATAGGCATGGACTGAATTATAATATGACTGAAAGCCATCAGGGAAGGGAACAGCTTAAGGTGAATCACCTCCTACTACAGCACACCTGTGATGTAGTGATGATTTACCAACAAGTCCCACCATTTGTGACACCTGAAAATCATTCTAGAGACAGAAGTAACACTTCACTACAAAGAATGCAACAATCCACTCCAGAGGCTAAAGCACAACACCTCAGCTACCAAGACAGTAATTAAAACTGGCAACTGCTTGCTTCCACTGCTAGGAAAAAAAAGCTTTAGGGTGATAAAATCCTCAAGAGCAGAATTACTGGCTCGAAATCCAACCAGGCCAGTCAAATAATTGTAGTTTATACACGGACTTCAATCCAAAGACTGAAAAACACACTGGAATAGGCTGATAGCTGAGGAATGCAGCTCAAGACAAGTGCCATTAGCACCACAGAATGTCATTAAAAGAGGAGAAAAAAATTAAACAATAATTCACATTCTTACGAGATGAGTGACCAGATAGTCACACAGAACACATTTCTGAGATACCTAATTGAGAGATTGTTTGCTCAAGTCAGCCAGAAAAACTTTGGGTGTTTCTCAAGAAAATATGCATCTTCAATCCACTGAAAGTCTTGTTATGCTTGAGTCACCCCTGCTAGGAATGTAAACTTTGACTCTTGCTTTTAACCAGCTTTTTCAAGTGGGCTGACTGTGGTTACAGCAAGAGTTTACCAACTGGCAGGGACTTCGAACTGTGAAGAGGTGCTTGTGAAGAGGAAGATAAATTGCTCTTACCTCCCTTTGTGTGTGATTGCACAATCTCAAACACACCAGAGCACAGCTGCAGTTACAGAACAAGGGTGGAGATGGGAGGTGTGAGAGTGCAAAGAAGGAGAAAAATCATGGATAGCTCTTGGCACAGAACTGTCTGCACATGAATTAATACACAAATTCTGGAATAGCACCAAGAACCACAATGACTGCCTTCAGATGTAAATCATGCAGCGAATAGCATTCTACCTTGCAAAGAATAGCATGTTCAGCTTTATTTTTTGGTGGTTCAAAACCTAAATTTGTTTTTATCTCTTAGCTTCTACAGTCTCATATTGTTACCTGAGCATGAAAAGGATCCATTCAGAATATACTTCAAAAAGGAATGAACTGTACAAAATTTACAGCTGCTTCATTAAATCAGGAAAATTTTTCTTTCTGACTAGTTAAATCATCAGAGATACATCATGTAAGAACTTCTTGTCTATTTAAAATCATTGTCCAGATCTTGATCTGGACAATGTAATCAAGTAATCAAGTCATCCATCAATCACATCCATATCCATGGTGGGATTTGTGGGGTTGTTCTGTGCAGAGCCAGGAGTTGGACTTGGATGATTTTTGTGGGTCTCTTCCAATTCATGGCATTCTGTGATATGAGAGCTAAATTTGATCTTAATTTTAAAAATATGGCAGTATGAATACATACAGCTCCTTCCCAAAATCCAGCTTATTAGTGAAATTATTATTCCTACGCTTGAACACTTCAGCTACAATGACATAGTTACTGGCTTTTAAATCAGTTTTACTGCTTTTCCATGTCAACTATTAAATTACCTACCTTTGTGGTATCAGGTTTGACAGCTTCCTTCTGCTTTCCTATGTTTGCTGTCTTTCTCTGTGACTGGTTACCTAGAACAAGAGAAACTCCCAGAGATCAAAAAGGCATCTGATTAAGGTAATCTTTCACCAAAACACTGCCATAAAAATCCAGTTACTAAAGACATGAAAAGATTGTTTTATTTCTTGAGTGGGAGGTGGCTAGAAGGAAGACATAGCATTGCAAAAGTTCATTCAAAAGAAAACCTGGCCTAGGATTTAACAGCCTAGTAACAGATGTATCACCAAGAAAACAGACTCATTAAGTCATTAATCTTCACATGCTGTCATGTACTAACAATAAAAGTCACCTTATTGCCTTAAAGGTTAGAGAGAGTGTCAAGCCAATTGGAGTTTAGATTTTTAATTTCTATACAACATAGGAATTCTCTTGGTAAATTGAATTCAAACAGGCAAACATGGACAAAGAGAAATTCCTAACCTGAAGAAGAACAAAGGCTCTCATCTCTTCCAGAGATGTTTCTGCTCCTGCTCACACATCTAATAATTATATGGCCATAAACAGTCACACACCAAAGTGGCAAATCTTCACCAGTTCTGGCTTTGTTCTTTAAGTTTGTAATTACCATGTGGACATTGATGCTCCACACTGATGGGATTTTGTGGGAAACTCTCCAGTGCTGGTTTCATATCTTGATTTAGATATTGCAATAGAGTTCCAGGTGGAGTCTGAGTGATACAGCATTTAGTCCTTTTCTTAGATGATCATTTGGCATGACTTAAATGCAGTCTAAGGTGCAGCTGAGCTACACAACTCTCTGCCTCACTTACCAGCAGTAGCAGCTGTTGGTTTCAGCACCTGCCTGGCTGCAGAGGCAGCTGCTCTGGTGACTCTCACATTTGGGGCTGGCTGGGCTGCAGTCTGCAACACTGCAAGAGAGATTCATTCCAGACATTCCAAGTTTAGTAAGAAGCTGCACTCAAGTAATAAACGAAAGCTTACATTTTGTAGAAATCAGAAGAATGCACCAGCAGTTATCATTTTGAATGAGCATTTAGAATGAGCAGGGTTGGGTGGTTTTGGTCAGTGCACTGCAAACAGCACAGTTTGCAACACCTCAGCATCCAGGCAATGCACTGAGTGATCCTGACTGGAGGAGGTTTTACTGTTCAGGTCCATCAAGGCACCAGGAAGCCTAAGGAATGCTTCCCATGGCTCCCTGCAATCAGAGTCAACACCCTCCCTGTTTTACAGATGAAATTTTCTAGAGTAATAACTTTGCCACAGTTATTTGCACATCTGGAAGCTTAAGCTAACCATTGGTATAACAAAGTGATGCCCTGGCCATTACATGAAAGATTTCCAAGGTCAGAATTTAATGCAATCTAACAAAGTACTCTTAAGACTAATTGCCTCTGAAATATTTTATAAAACATGACAAGTTCATGCACCGCATTACCCATCTTAATCATTTTCATCTTTGTATTTTAGCACTGTTTCTAATAGGCTTTTGAAATGACAGCATTTTCCTGCACAGACAAATTTCACAGGAGCTCTTTATTCCATACTCTGCCTGTCTGAAATCCTGTAGCCCCACTTGGTTACTGTTAATGCTATTCCTGTCTTTAATGTCAAGCTGCGATTCTGTAGAAGCTAGAACGAGAAGTTGGGAAAAAATTACTGGATAAATAACTACAACATTGGATTTATCAAACATTCACTTCCCAAGCATTTCTTATATTGGTGTTTCATAGAGTCACAGAATGATTTATGTTGGAAGGGACCTTAAGGATCATCTCATTCCAACCTCCCTGCCATGGACAGGGAAGTTTAAATACATATAACACATATCCTTGATTCAGTACAAAAGGAATAATCAAATCTAATGGATGACTGTTTTTCAAAAATTAAACATTTTAATTGTTATATCAAACATGGGTAATAGATCTTTTCAGTATTCACCAAAGGCACTACTGAAATTTATTTAAATAAAGGTCTGCTGCTTGCTGATTTAATTAGATTAATGATGTGAAAGTCATTTCACTCTGAATTACTGAGTATCTTGCATTAACATCAATATTCCACATGATTTGGCTGTATCTGCTTAAGGCATGGATATCACTGGGCTGTGAGGAAGAGTTTCTGATCCAAGGTATTCTAGTCCCTTAGAGGTGGCACACGTTGTTTTTTTAATTACTGTTTTCTTAATAAATATCTGTAATTGTAGCATAGAAAGTGAGACACAGAAGGCACTTGCTCTTCTGTAACAGCAGCAGTCATTACCTGTGATATTCTTCTTGGAGGCAAACAGAAACCTCTGCACAGCTCCAGGAGCAGAGGCAGCTGGCACTCATGCAATTCTGCCTACTGACCTGTTTCTTTGCCCTATTCCTAGGGGGAATAATCAGTAACCAGGACTGTCAGTATCCTGCATTCCATTTCCCCCAGCCTATGGAGGCAAGAAGCTCATGTGATCCCTGGAGCCACACACTTGATAATCTGCCAGCTGCTGCCCTCGTCACAGCTGGTAGGAATGGCCATCCTAAAATCTCCTCCTTGCTTCCTACACACCAAAATGTACTGTGGATCTTTCCCCAAAACACTCCAAACCAGCAGTATCCTTTCAGGTTCAGATGTACTTCCATACCTTTCTCTTTTTCAGCCACTTTGGCTGTATTCATCTGTTTATGTCCTGTCTGTGTAGGGCGCACGCTCTGCCCACGGGCACTGACCTACAAGAAAAAAACCTTTTTTTTGTGAAATACCACATTTCCAGAAATTCAGCAGCCCAATTTCTTTCCTTATCTTTCTATCCTGGATTAGAGTAAAGCAAAAAGTCAAATAATTTGGCACAGAGGGCTTTAAAAAGTCGAGAGACATTAACGATAACTACAATAAATTGGTTTAGGGATATGTTAACATGAATTATCCAACTAGTTAAGAAACTGGCAGAAAAAGAATGAAGAAAAATATTTAAGAAACAGTTTCAGTATCTTGAGAAACTTGACTGAAAAACAGATCAAGAAAACCTGTGCTCTTTTCTGCTTTTACTGATCTCATCAAACTTGTAAAGATACTACCCCGAGTCTGAAATTGCATCCTTCTCTCTAAATTTAGTGATTGAAGTTTATATATATATATGTATATAATATTTATATATGTAAAACAAACCGTAGAGGACTTAGATGCAGCTGGTATCAGAGTTGGTATCATAGATTTTCCTTCTTGGATCTTGGCTTTTGATCGAGTAATCCTTCCAGAGAAAGCAGGAGCTGCCTGGGAACATCCCCAAGGAAACAAGAATTAATTCACTCCTTTTCTCCCCTTATCACTGAGAGACTGAGCAAGAAGGACAAATGTGAAAAACATGTCTGTGCACAAAATGGATCAAGTGTGTAATCTGGAAAGGTTTCAAAGCTGAGTTGACTAATTATGAAGAAGTTACTAGTTGTAAAATAATGTAGCTGTTTCATTTGTGGATGAATCATTCCAGTTTTTGAACTGAACATAGTCATAAATACAAAAATCCACATATCACTAGTACTATTTCCAGTTTTGTTTAAAAAAGAGAATGAGCCAAATCACTCCCGTATCATCCCTTATTATAATATTAATAAAGCATCTGCAAAATAAACAGTTTATTTGGAATAAGACACATCTTGTAGACAAACAGAAATTTTAATAGAGTGCACAGATATAATTTAGATATTAAATATTACCCTTATTACCTTCTCTCTTGGCTTTTCTACCACTGGTTCCTCAGGTGCAAGTGCAAGAAACCCAGGTGCAGCTGGTCTGTAGAGCCCAACTTTGAACACTCCCTTCTTGACTTTCTCTCTCTGCTCCTGCAGTTTGCGAAGCTCCTTTTCTTCTTTGTAGCGCTGCAGCATCTCCTTGCGCTCGTTCATCCTCTTGGTGGCTGCATTTGGGGCTTGTTCTGAAGCAGACATGGAATATACATGTTACAGACATGTTATAAAATCATGCAGATGCTTTTGAGACAACATGAAGTTAGAAACTCTCAATAAACTTTTCCAAGCTAGAAGAGGAATATGTCGAAGAGTAGAACAACTGTCTGGAACCTCTTAATTGCTTTAATCCTTCCCACTAAAAGGGAATTCAGTGGTAAATTTCAGTTTACAAATACACCTCCCCAGATCCACCTGAGGATTACTGTGAATTCATTCCCATTTCACAGACTGTTCTTGCAAGGCTGCTAGTATGAAAATTAACACTTCAGTTACTCATTTTGTTTATTTGTGCCACTTTCTCTATTCAAACACTTGTAATGTCATTGAAAGCTGAGTTTCAGATACCAAAGTCTGCCTCAGGCTGAGGGTAAGTTTTATGAAAGAATAAAACCTTAAGATGATGCCAAATTTGAATTATATGTCTAGCTGACAAATTAACATCTGCTTACACTTGAAATCTATTAAAAACAACCAAGAAAAAATATTAAATTCCCTATTTGATATTATTATATATTAACTGCACTCCAATAGTCTTCAAATAAAGGACCATCCTCCCAGAATCTTCTGCTATCAAAATACTAAAGGTAAAAATATTTCTTAAAAAAACCTGTTAACATTTTTAAATGTTAACTTAATTTCCTAGACCACAAGCACCCAGGAGAGCAGGGGGCAGAATTCAGTATATATGGAGGCCCTGTTTTCTGGGAGGAAAAATAAATTGTCAAAACCTACCCATTATAAAAATAAAATTATACTGTGCATTTATCCATTAATAATTTTATATATACTTATAATATACAATTGCCCATTGCGAAGCACACTTTAAGCACAATAGGCATCAGTTATATGTTAGATGGTATTTTTGATTGGAGTTTTTCACGTCTGAAAGGACAAAGCAATCATTGAGGCTCTTCCTATTGAATATTAACAAAATCCATTCTTCCTTATGCTGCTGCAGCCAAATTAGAGCAAAACCTCACTCATACCACCAAAGGAATGAGGAACATACAGCTGTATCAAGATTTTATTTTCTTGATTTTAACAATTGGAAAAGCCAATAGGTTTTAAATCTTATACTTTTCCATCAAATTAAAACGTTGATTGCTATCAGGTTTCTGTGATATGCTACTAAATCTACTTAAAATTTTTAACATTAAAAAAAGGGATCTACAGCAAGTCTTTACTTACTCTGTTTCACATTGCTGTTCTCTTGAGAGCGCAATTCCCTGTTTTCCTTGAGCTCAGAAATTCCCCTCTCCTTGGAGAGCTGCACATTGACATCTGCCAGGCCAAACTGCCGGCCTTTTTCAAAGAGCTTGTGCCTGTTCTCCTTCTGGGCGATGGATTTCCTGCGTGCAACCTTGGTTCTGAGGGCTTCTGTACTCAAATTCTTCTTGTACCTACTGGCAAACTGGGAGGTAGCAGCCATCCTGATGACCTTAGACAACAATCACAGTGATTAGGAAAAAAGTGTCATGGTTTGTATTCCCTTTTTGGTAAAGTTTGCGTGTTATGAAAACTTTAACTAAACTGAAATTCTTTGTTTCTGTATGTGACCAGAGAAAACAAATGACAAATTCAGTAATGACTCTTTCCACAATTTCTCCTTATTTTTATTTATTCCAGGGACCTGTCTGGTTGTTGAATGGTCAACAAGTGTGTCACAGAATTAGGAGGGGACAGTGCACCCATGCCTTGGATTGGCTGGGCTGCTTTCTCCACAGCTGTTTTCCACATTAAGGAGATGAGCAAGTAAATGGCAAGGCTGTAGGACAATACTTGGAAGCAACATTCCATTTAGATTAGACCTATCTGATGGCAAGGAATTTTGTCATGCAGCAGTACTCAGAACCAGGATATTTCCAGGATGTAACTGCAATACAACAGTGGTTATTTCAAGCAGCATTTTTCCCATCTTTTTTGACCTGAGAAAGCCTTAAGCCAATCATCAGTTGGTTTGCACAATCTGTGCTAACAGTACCTAAAGGGGCTCCGGGAGAGCTGGAAAGGGACTTGGGACAAGGGATGGAGGGACAGGACAAGGGGGAATGATTTCCCACTGCCAGAGGGCAGAGTTAGATGGGATATTGGGAAGGAATTCTTGGCTGTGAGGGTGGGGAGGCCCTGGCACAGGTTGCCCAGAGGAGCTGTGGCTGTCCCTGGATCCCTGGAAGTGTCCAAGGCCAGGCTGGATGGGGCTTGGAGCATCCTGGGATAGTGGGAGGTGTCCCTGCCCATGGCAGGAGGCTGGAACAAGATGGTTTTAATGTCCCTTCCTACCCAAACAAATCTGGGATCCCATTATCTCCTGCATCCCCACTGAAACCTGCCTTGTCAAGGGTCTTCCACCTCAGCCAGGGTCTTTCAGACATGTCATCTTCCACCACTTACAGAAAACATCTTTACACTAAGTGGGGTGACAGAGCTAAACTAAATACCCAACAGTTATTAACTTATTGGTAACCTGGTGATTTGCTGAGGTTCTTCATTTCAAGACAGCAAGTTCTAATCAAACTAAAGGAATCATCAGTGAACTGGACTGAAAAGCCTTGACAGTGAGTGTACAGGATTTCTTGAAATCCTTTCCATCTATGTGCTACCAAAAGCCAAAAACTCACCCAGCAGCCTAACTGGAAAACCCAAGCATTAGAAGAAAAAAAGCAGCAAAACAGAAATAGTGCAGAAATAAACTGCATGTACTTAGGAAAAAAGCAGTCAAATAGAGAACCTGAGCTGCTGGAAGAAGGAATACAGCCCAAGCCTGTTCAGATGCCATCAGTGCTGGCTGTGGCAGCTCCTTGTTCCCCATTCCATGACAGTGTTCATTTGTGGGGGAATTTGCACAGCACCAAGAGCATTTGCACAACCACCTGGACAGAAACCTAAATGGGAGTATTTTGACCCTTTTTTTCTGATATGTTCAGTGCTGCAGGAGAGCAAAATGGTCAGTGGAAGTTAAAGAGCAAAGGGGAATAAAAATCAGGACTCAAATCTGGGACTGCATCTCTTCCACACAATCCTGGAAGAGCTGGTCCATGCCAGCACCACCTGATTTGTGAATATCTTGGGCTTCACCCTGCATTCTGCATTGCAGCTTTCAGAAATTGATTAAAAATGCCAGTTAATGATGATTACAAAAAAACTCCACTGCAGCTCATAGGTCATATTTGCCCTGCTTTACATTTAAGTGATTAAGGAAGGTTAATTCATGAGTATCTCCAATAAACATATTTGAACTGATCTGTTAGTAATTACAGAATTAGTCATTACAAAATTGTTAGCAATTACAGATCTTGTTACTAATTACATGGCATTACAGAAAGCCATAAAGAAAACAGTGGGAATATATCTCTTACTATCTATGTCCTAGAAGCAGCAGGCTTTTGAGCCCAGTGGATGAGGAAACATTCCTCAAAGCAGCAGTCGGTCTCTACACTCATCTTTTTTCAGGGCAAAGTTCCTAAATTTACCCTTAAACTTATTCTGTAAGTACAGCAATCCTTTCAAAGTGCAGGCACAATTTTTAACCTTGATGGCAACACAACCTATATTCCCAGAATATACATTGTTATCTATAAGGGAAGCTTTCAGCCAGCTGCACTTGCTTTAAACACTGATAAACATTTAACACTTTTAAAGGGGATTAACATTCTATCTCCTGCTTTTAATATTTTCCCAGTTATTTACTGCAGTACAAGTCCATTTAGGACTTCTCCCGTGAAGAAGTGATCCACATTTCAGTAACAAACCCTGCAGAATTATAAATCTCACAGATGATGGCAAATGTAATAAAAACAAAGAAACAGAGAGACTGTCCCATGAAGGTATTCCCAACCCAGGTTAGTAAAAGCAATACATGTTACCAGTGATCTCTGTGGGGTCATTAAAAATCGATGGCATGCTCAATATCCAAAAAATTAGGACAAAAATACCTGTCTCCTCTTCCTTCCAGGTTACTGTTCCAGTGGACTGTCTTGCCCAAACAGGAGCCTAGAGATGATTGTTATTTAAATTAGCATAAACTCAAGTAAAGACCATCAGTAAGAAAGGGACAGAGGGCTTATACAAAAGACTTGTGACTAGTTAACATATACTAGCAGAAATTAACGCTGAAATTTTATTTTTATAGATAACAGTGAGAGAAAAGGGTCGCTTTTGACCAGCAGCACCCTCAGAAGCAAAGGGCAATGTGAGCATGAAAACATCCAGGTGGTTTTTAGCCTGAAAAGCGAGAAAACAGAGCAGGAAGAGACGTTTAGAGAGGGAACCCGTTAAGCTTAGAGAGTGAGTAAAAGTTGAACTCAGCCGTTTAGAGACAGGGCCCGGGGGTCGGGACAGACTGCTGGGCACAGCCCCAGAGCCGCTGGGAGGGGGGCGGCCCGGGAGTGTCCCCTCAGCCCGGGACTGTCCCCTCAGCCCCTTCCCCGCCAGCGCTTCGGGGTGTTCCCAGCCCGGTTCACACAGAAGGCACCGCTGCCAGCCCACCCTCAGGCGAAACCCCCACCCCAGGGCCCCTCATGAAGCCAATTCCCGGGCTCTCGAGCTCCCCCAGGCCCCTCAGAGCGCCCCCAGGACTCCCCGCTCCCGCCCGGCCCCGCACCGCGCCCGGCCCGCCATTACCTGCCCGGCCCCGCGCGCCCCTCGGCGCACCGCCCGCCTCGCTTTCAAATCTCACCCGCCAACGCTCATTGGCCAGGCGCGGCCCGCCCGCTCCCAGTGGCCCCACTCGCCGCCGCTGATAGGCAGCGCCGAAACCCCGGGGAGGCTGCTTATTGGTCGCCCTGTGGCCACGCCTCATTTTCATTGGCTGCTCGGGGAAGTTCCCCGCCCTCGCTTGCCGCTCATTGGCTGGCGGTGTGAGGGGATGAAGCGGCTGAGCGGGCGGGGGTGAGGTTGGTCCTCACTGTCCGGCGGGCGCGGGGGCGGCAAGATGGCGGCGAGGCTCACCTCTGCTTTGGGGTCACTTGTACCTGGAGTCACCTGTGCCGGGCGTCACCCGGCTCCAGGGTCACCTGTGCCAGGGGTCACCCAGACCTGGCGGCACGTGGTTTTGCAGAGCCCTCACTCCCACCGCGACTCAGGGACAGCGATGAGCTCTGCTACCACCCACAGAATCCCACAATAGACAAGGCTGGAAGGGACCCCAGTGGCTCATCTGGTCCAGTCTCCCTGCTGAAGCAGGGACGTCCCAGAGCACAGGGCACAGGATTGTGTCCAGACAGCTCTGGATGAGGGAGACTCCACACCCAGTCTGGGCAGTCTGCTCCAGTGCTCGGTCGCTGCACAGGAAAGAGGTTCTCCCTCACGTTCGGGTGGAACTTGTGGCCATCACTCCCTGCTCGTCCCCTTGTGCCACTGCTGGGCCCCCGGAGCTGAGCCTGCTCCATCTCTGAGGCCTCCCTGCAGACAGGGACAGAGAGGGATGAGGTCTCCTCTCAGTGTCTCCTCTCGAGGCTGAACAGCCCCAGCTCCCTCAGCCTTTCCTGGGCAGGGAGATGCTGCAGTCCCCCGGTCATCCTCCCCTGCACCACATCCAGGAGCTCCGCGTCTTTCCCGAGCCGAGGAGCCCACAAGGTCTGTGTCCACATCTCAGTGACTGCATTGTGTCACCCCGAAGCCAGGTCTCCACAGGTCTGAAAGGGCCACAAGCACATTATTGAAGTGTTTTTATTAAAGACCTTCTATTTCCTCCCACACCTGCATCGTACCAGCCCCGCGGTTTGCTGGCGTGGGTTGTGTTTAACACCGTTCTCAGCTACTGGATAGCTCTGTGTTTCTAAGTGTTTGTTGAGAACCTGGGAAATTCAAATGCTAACGGAGGAACCGTCCGCTTGGTGGCACTGCAAAAATGGGGACAGAGTTTGGAGAAAAGAAAAAAAGTACAGGGAAACGGGAAACTGCTGAGCAGCAAGAGCGGTGGTCAGCGGCGGACCACAGCCATGCCCTTCCAGCAGCCTGAAAATGCGGGATTCACTCTGGCTTTACAGAAATACATCAGTAATTTTGTGTAGAAACGCGATTTTAAGGCAGCGATAAATGGATTAAAGACCACAGTAAGGACACAGGGCTGTTCCCCACGGAATCATTGGAGGGTGAGTGGCTCTGGGCATCCCGGATCGGAGCAGTCGGGGAAGAGTCACCCCCAGTTTCTGCACAGACTGACAGAGGTTACAGCAGAGGTCACAAATATTGACCATCCAGCCTAATCCTACGAGAATTTATTTGCTAGAGATAATAAAAGATCAGCGCGGAGGTTATTGAGTGCTGCCAAACTGATGGTTTGAGAAAGATCCAATTAAACAACAGAACCACAGGAGCTCAGATCTGTAGACTGTGGAGTCCAATCCAATGCAGTCCTCGGTGTTTGCTGATTTTTGTTACTTGGCTTTTTCTTCTTTGTCAGTGGAATTTGAGGACATTCAGCAATGCTACCTAATATCAGAATATAATCAAATCATGTCAGCCATGCTGAAACACAAGTTTTAGGGAAAAAGCAAGTTTAGGAGTTTCATCCTTTCAACCAAAAATAGTTGGTTTTTTTTCTTACTGCATACCTGAATATACTGAAACAATATTTTTTCACTCCTTGGAGCATCTGGACTGGCACCTTTGCTAATTTCCCCTCACGTGGATGTCCATACAGAATTTAGGAAGCTCTGCTACAGCCTGGGCTTAATCTCACGAGCTCAAATAACAACATGAGTGGTAATGCAGCTGCAGGCCCTTCAAGGAACTTGAGTACCTGCTCTGGGTCCTGGCAGGCTCAGGGTTTGCTGTGCACCTCTGCAGGTGTTACCTGAGCCAGGTAGGTTGCAGCCAGAATGGGTTTCCTTAACGTGCTGCAGAGGCACCTGACAGTATTTAGGTCACCACAAGGGTCTTGGTGTGTTTGAATAATGCCAAAATTTTAAAGTGTTGCAATGTCAGTTAAGATGAAACACACTAATAAGGTGTTTTCCAACCAAATTCCTGATTGCTACTGGTTTTATTGTGGTTAGAGAAATATTGTGTTGAGATGAGTAAACATATTACCATCTAATAAACAAGGGATATGAATTTCTAAACTCATAATCCTGTGCAAATATTAGCCATGCCTGAAAGGTTGAACTCCTTGTTCTCATACAGCCCTGATGATTTTATGATTATATCCCATTTTAACCATCAAGCTCTGAGAACCAATTTGAATTTCTTCATTTCTTGGCAATATAACTGTCATTATCTGATACATTTTGTACTGAGGAGATCATTATGTGGCAATCTGCTAACTTGTTCTTTCTGCTCTTCATTCCTTCACGTGGAATATTGTTCTTTGTGAAGGTAATTCTGCCCACCCTTGCACACACGAAGGGGAATATGTGTAGGGAAACGTATCCCCAAATTTAGCCCTGAAATAATTACATTTTTTGAATATATTTTGGTGCAAGTACAGGCAAATGGACTTATAAAGCTGTACCCCAGAGCCACTTGCATGGAGTCAAAGAAAATCCTCTGTAGGCAAAATATGATGCTGCCCAGGGCACAGAGTAGCATCTTGCCAAATTTAATTGATAACCTCTCAATCAAATATTGAACAGCAAACTTATTATGATGCATTGGCTGCCGTTCCCACTTCTGCTCAGGCTTTGCATCTGAAGTGCTTGCTAGTTTAAAAACCAGAACAAATTCTAGGAGCAGAAAATAGAAGTGCAATTCCTGTCTTTGAACAACTAGGAAACACAGTTAAGCCTCTTGCTGTGTTCTCTGAGGTCTATTTTGCCCTGCAGCCCATTTTGCCAGGAATGGGAGGAAGCCACACCCCAGTGCCTCAGCCTGTCACCTGGGAGGAGGGCATGGTCCAAGCAGGTAGAGAGAGATGTTTGGGCTCTCACCTGGATGAGCCTGGAGAGTGTCTTCCCTTTCCTGGGTATTTCTCCACCACCCAGATCAGTCCATACAACAGATAACATCAAATGCAACCCTGCCACCCACGGTGTTAAACAGAAATTGTTATTGCTCTGATCCTTCAAAGGGCACTGACAGACTCCTAACCCCCAGTGTGTGGGCCTGGGATCCTGAGCTGATGGAAACACCTACACTGGCTATGCAAAGTGACTCTAATACAGCCCTGGTTTGATGTTTCCCTCTCTCTGATCTCTGCTCGGCAGGTGGGAGTTTCCATTTGCCCTTGGGAAGTGTCCTCTGGACTATAAATAGAAGGACGAGGTACCTGACTCTGGATATTCTATTGCACTCTGGCAGCTGATACCCAAAAGCTGGATGTTGTAGCACATTTATAAGCTCCCAGCTTTCACAAAAATGCAAACTAGCAATGTCAGGATGCAAAGTGCACTTGGGAGCACAGCCTGAGTGTTTTTGTCTCAGCATATCTGCACATCCTCTGTTATTTATGGGGAATTTACACCAAATGTTCTCTGCTGCTACAGATTTCACTCACCAACCTGCTCCAGCACTGCAGGTGAAAACATCCTCAGCTGGCTTCTTCCTCCAAGGCCCAAAGCCACATTCTTAAGGATATCACACTTCTTTCCAGACAGACTCAACCCTTTTTGGTTTTCTTCCATGGCAAAGAGGGGAGTAGGAATTAACCCCAGAACAAATGCTGGATTCAACCATAAGCCAACCATAAGCTGAGTTGAGACCAAACTTTTTGTTGTTTCCAGGGACTTTGGAGTCAGTTGCTTTGGGGGAATTGTGTTTTTATCCCCTTGAGCAAAAACAGATGAAGAAATATCTTAGTGGGGTGGGATTAGATGACGTCTCAGCAGCAGGAAGTAGGTTTCTGAATTAGGCCAAGACCATTTCATTTTCCTTTGAAAAGAGATCCCTTTCCCTACTTGCACAATAATTCCAATTTTTTTTTAATTGTGGCTGAAAACCTGTATGTATATTTTTTCCCTCATGTGCCTCTGTTGTGTCTCCATTGCCCAGGAGCAGAACATCTCCTGTGGAAGCTGGATGGGACTGCTGGAGCTGTTTCATGGTTAAAACTAATACAGCCAGGAAGGAACAGCTTGGTTTAGAAAGTACAACACAAAGCTGTGAGGAATATGACTGCTAATCAAGATGGAAACAATAAAAGAGCTGTAAGGACTTGGTTAATGCTCTTTGCCCTGACATAGTTAAACTTCTCCAGGTCTCTGATAAGATAGGACTGGCCTTCTTTATCTATTGTTTTTTTAATGTTCAAGGCTACTGAAATGTAGAAGGACCAGATGGCCATTTAAGCTAAACAATGTGCAAAATCTTTCTTATATTATCACTAAATGCCCCGAGGGGGTGGGAGGAGAAAGGTTGTTTAACCATTAGAAGTCACTTAGCAGCAAATGGCAGTTCACTGTCTTTATCAATTTACTACAAAAGATTGGGGCTGTATCTTTGTGGGGCCTTTTTCTAATATGACAGAGCACATATTTCACTCCCCTTTAAGTCATCTGAGGATATTTTGCATCTCACTGCATGTCACCGAACTGTGGGGCCATGCTAGTAAATAGGGTTTTTTTCCATATGCACTTGGTCCTACACCAAAATACAGAATTTTTCCCTGGAACACAGGAAACTACTGTGTCAGCAGCAGCTAAATCCCGTTGTTGTTCTGGGGTTTGTTACAGTCCAATGGAGAAAGTACTGGAGGGGTGAGAACAGTAGGGTCTGTTTTCTGTCCTGTTCTCATCTAATATTTGACCTTCAGCAACTCATCTTACCTCTGTCTTCCCTCCCAGCCTTGCTTTGTCTTTGTCTATAGCAGCTGTAGTCAACAGAGACCTTTTGAGGTTCATCCCAGCCATCTGAGACACCATGTTGGGGTGATCCTGGGCCTTGGCTAATTAGCTCTGCCCCTCGTCAGGACTGTCATGGCACAGTGCTGGACTGACACACACTGCTTTTTAGCTTGAGAACAGTCTCAAGGATCTCCTCTGAGTATTGTATACACAGAATAGGTAGTGCTGCCCTCCTGCAGGTCAGGGAATTATAGAATCATAGAATATCCTGAGTGGAAAATGATCCACAGGGATCATCCATTTAGACTCCTGGTTCTGCACAGGACACTCCAACAATCCCACCCTGTGCCTGAGAGCATTGTCCAAACACTCCTGGAGCTCTGGCAGCCTTGGGGCTGTGGCCATTCCCTGGGGAGTCTGTTCAGTGTTCAGCCACCCTCTGGGGGAAGAACCTTTTCCTAATACCCAATCTAAACCTCTTCTGACACAGCTCCAGCTGTTCCCTTGCGTGGAAAGAAACCAGGCCTGTTCGGTTTGGTACCTACTTCCATCTAAGTGAAAATGATTTGCCAAAATCTTTTAAGGAGAGGGGAAGCTCCTTCTTGTAGAAACCGTTTTAGGTTCAAACTACCATCTGATGCCCACCACTTAATTCCCCTTTTCCCAATGCCTTCCCATTGTGTTTCTCTCTTGTTCTTGATACCTTTGGTTTCAGAGGATTTCTCCAGTGCCTTTCTCTTTCTCCCTGCAGGCTGAGACTTCTCAAGGACTGCACAGAGAAGGTGGCTGGGGTGACACTTGCATGACAAACCGCTGCTGTGGATACATCTACACCAGGAACAGCAGCTCATGTTTTCCTCTGCCAAGGACAGATGACAGCAAAGGGTATTTAGTGATTGTGCTGGGGAGGCAACGTTGGCAAAACACGCTGGCAAAGCTGGCACCACGCTGGTGGGGTTCCAGTAGGGAGGGACACTCCCAGTGACCTCCCTGCAGCTCTTTTGGGATGGACTGCCCAGGGAGGTGGTGGAGTCACCATCCCTGGAGGTGTTTAAGGAAAAACTGGATGTGGCACTCAATGCCATGATCTGGTTGACAGGGTGGTGTTCGGTAATGGGTTGGACTTGATGATCTCAGAGGTCGTTTGCAACCTAATTGATTTTGTGATTCTTCTGGCCCTGCAGTGGGCAGTTCAGTAGGTTTCGAAGCCAGGTCTATCGAACGACTTTTTGGCCTCCTGCAGAGGACTGTATAGATTTTTCTCCTGTTATCACCAGACTAAATCCACCGATAAGCTGCCGGTGCCACGCCGGGGGCTGGGAATTGGCACCCCCGTGGCTTCCAGTGCCACGTTGGTCGCTAAAACCTCGTCGGTGAGCTCCGAGCCCAGCACACCGGGGCCAGCGGGGGACCGCGGGGTGCCCAGCGCCGGGGGCTGCCTTGGAATTCGCTAGCCTTGCAGGGACTTGCAAGGAGCGAGGAGCCCGGGAAGCGCCCCGAGCCGAGCCCCCGGTGCCTGGCGCGGCGGGGCGGCCGGTGCCTGGCGCGGCGCGGGGGCGGCTCCGCGTCCCTCCCCGGCGGCTCCGCGTCCCGCCCCGCTCCGCCCCGGATTGGCGCGGCCGCCCGGCTCCTCCCGCCGCCGCCGGGCGCAGGGGGATCCGGCCGAGCCGAGCCGAGCCGAGCCCGGCGGCTCCGCCACGGCCCGTCCTCCGGCCCCGCTCCCGGTAGGCTCCCGCGGGCGCGGCGGGGGTGGGTGGGCGCTGGGTTCGGCGCGGTGCGGGCAGGTGGGCGGCGGGCGGCGAGCGGGGCTCTCCCGCAGCGCCCGCGCTCCGCCGGCCATGGCGGCTGCGGGGCCGCCGAGGGGCCGCTGCCGCCCGCAGGACGGGGCCGCGCCGAGGGCACCGTGCTCTGCCCCCGCGCCGCTCGCCTTTATTTTATACTCTCGCTTTATTCTATCCCCGCTGCTCCCCCAGCGCCCGCGCCGCGCTCCCGGCCTCGCCGGGGGTTTTGTGCTGCTCCCTTCCCGGCGCCTCTGGCAGCGCTCCCGCCGCTCTCCCGGCCCGGCGGGTCGTGCGGCGGGAGCTCGGGAGCGGTGCCGTGTCCCCCGCACCGCCCGGGCACCGTGCGGGGCTCGGAGCATCCCCGCTCCCCCGCGGTTGCGTAACGCGCCTGTCCCACGCGTGGCCGGGGGCACCGAGCCCCCCTGCTTTCTGCGGGTCAGTCTTTTCGCGGACCTCCTTTTAATACCAACCCCCCCTCCCAGACCGCGTATTTTCCCCCCAAATTTTGATCTCCTGAGTTGCGGTCACTTCCTGGTCGTGTTTTTCTGCACGGCTTCCCCCGTGGTTCATCCATCGATCAGCCTTTCTGAAGGGAGGGGTTGTGAACTCGGGAAACGTAAACAGTGATCCGAAAAGAATAAGGGATCGTTATTAGATACTGCGGTAATTCTTAAATAACGCCTTCACGTGGGGATGGCGTAAGAACCTAAGGAAAGGTTAAAAGTACAATTACAGTGGAAGTGATTTCTTCTCGGAATTACTTCCTTCAAGGCCTTACTCGAAACAATAAGCGTAGCTTTTAATTCCTTCAGTAAACCCAGCTTATTGACTTGTGCCATGCGGCTCCCAGTTGGAAAAATCTGCTTGGATCAGCCGGACAAGTGGGTCTAAGGCACGTCCTGCGAGGTGCTTCGTACAACGCCCAGCAGCCGCGTGTGTCTCTGCTCTGTTTTTAAATAACCGGCTCGGATGGGGCTGTGAAGCTCAGCCCCGGCGGCCCGGAGCGTGTTGCGGGCTGTACAACCCGCCTGCGAGGCTGTGTAAGTACTCCAGGAGCTGGCCCTGCCCTGCTGGGCGCTGTCCTGGCCGTGCCACAGCGCTCGGCATCCAGTTTTGGTGGCTGGAGATAGCGAGGGGAGCTGTGGAAGAGGCGAACGTGCGGCGCAGGCTCCAGCCGAGAGTCTTAATGAGTGTTTGCGTAGTGCTGCGTGTTTTCTCGGATGAAAGGTTTTACATAATTGGCCATTATAATTGTCTGTCACCCCTAGAGAGGAGCCAAAAAACCCCCTAAAAAACAAGCGTGGAGGTAGGTAGTTGTCTTAAAAGTCCAAAGTCTAAACCCGTAAATGCCTGTAGGTTGTGAATGTTGTAACTGCTCGGTGTGGAGGCAGTAAAATGACTGACTGAAAAAAAAAATCTAATTCTGCCCTTCTTTTGAGCCATTTGATCAGCATCATTGGGACAAATGACATCCTGCTTGCATTTGAGCTGCGTGTTCTTCGGTGCCCAGAAGAATTCCTAATGTGACTCTGGTTCTACCGGTGTTAATGTTGGGTTTGGTTTTTTTTTTTTTCCCTTGAAATCTTAACTGGAAGCCTTTTACAGTGTTTTGATTCCTTTTTAATAAATGGCTAATCCCTTGCTGCAGGGGATGGGAGTGTTTTGAACGCAGCATTTTTGGGTCCTGGGGGAAGGGGGAAGGGAGTGCCTTGTGTTGCTTTCCAGCAGCCACCAGCCTTCCCCAAGCCCGAGTGAAAGGGCCTTATTGACTGATTTTGAAGGTAACCTGCCCAATTCTCCTCTTACATGCTAAAACCCATAAATTTGCTGTAGCACAGAGCCTTTGAGGGGAAGAAATGGAATGTCACGGAGCCTGGGCTTCATCATGAGCAGCCTGGTAACAAAGGCACTGTCTGTTAATTGCATCGTGCTTATCAAAATCTCCCCTCCTAATGACAAAGT
The DNA here is from genome assembly GCA_024500445.1 of Entomyzon cyanotis. NCBI lineage: Eukaryota > Metazoa > Chordata > Aves > Passeriformes > Meliphagidae > Entomyzon > Entomyzon cyanotis. The sequence continues at coordinate 3,190,726 of JAKEPQ010001030.1, forward strand.
AACAATTTAATAGGTGTGAAAAGTTGTGGGATTTAATACCCACTGTCTTAAAATCATTCTGCACACTCAGTATGACTAAGTTGTCTCATATTTAATTGGAGAGCTAGCAGAGGCTGAGGAGAAAGCTGGGGATGTTTCACTTGCACTAAATGCTCTTTAAAATCTTTTCTCCATTTAGAGAAAGATTGTGAAGAATTGTGAGTGGCTTGTTAAGTGCTAAGCTGCAGCTGAGTGACTTACAGGTTGTAAAACATCTTTCTGTGTCTCTTAAATTCAGAAGCTCATCTTGAAGCATGCTATGGGTGTTTGTCACAGTGTTCACAGAGGGTGGTCTGTAGCTCCTGTGTCAGGAAGGACTGTGGTTTTGGGGTCTGGAGGTTAGGTTTGGGTGATGTGAAGCTGAATGCTGTGCAGTGGATGCACAATACTGCCTAGGTAATAACACTCCCTGAGGTTCCAGGTGTCAACACCTCCCTCGCAATGTGTTATTTTCACTTCTTGGTGCCCTGTAGCATAAGCAAACGAGCATTTTGGTACAATCCTCACACAGAGGTTGATGTATTCCCAGCAGATGTGGCATATTTTAATATTCCTGTTGCAGGTTTGAAACTAGATTTCAGAGAAGAGAGCAGCTTTTCTTGGACCTGATAGTTGAGCCTGTAAGGAAAACATAGGACTGATCCTACAGCTATCATGAAAGATAATATAGCCTGGGAAGCATCTCTCTTATCCTTGTCTGATGGGATTTTTTTGCTCTTGTGGATTATTTGGTCATTGGATTTATCACTGGGTGTTCCTACCCATATATTTGAGCTTGTGAAGGAAATACTGGTTTAGTGAAAGTTGTGGGTTAGAGATCCTCTTCCCGGCTCTGTAAGCTCTGCAGGAAGGAGGGCACAGGAATGCTGCTTTGGTATGTGTGGCTGCTTCATTTTTATTTGTACCATATTTTACTGGCTTTGTTTTCTAAGCTATTTTGAGTGTATTAACTTCTTAAACTTAGAATCTATTAAAGTCAGTGTGGCAGTCTTTCTTTAATGTATGAATGTTGTCTTTTTTTTTTTTTAATGTTCTTTCTTCACCCCTAAAATATGAAACAGAATAATTGTCCATAGTTCAAATTCTGCCTGTAATTGTGGGATTTGTATTTGGAATTCTCATTGTAGTTGTGGAATTAGTGTTTATTCCCCAAATAACTTTTCTTTTTTTTGCCTTTGTTGTGGAAGGGGAATATCTGCTGTATCACTTGCTAATCCTGCTGTTGCAGTTTTATGCCTAGGGCAAAACTGGAGCTGTATTTACCACCGAAGGCATGGTGGTTGGTTTATTTAACTATTTTGGGTATCAAACACAAGAGAAATCACAGCAGGACTGGCTGGTGTAGGTACAGGATGGGCATCAGTGGTACCATGACCTGGCTGTCCAAATTTGGGTGTCTGCAGTGTCACTGCAATGGGTGTCAGAGAGAGATGGATTAAATATAGCTCAGGTGTGCCCCAACATGTTGCAGCTGCTCCTCCTGTTGCAGTACAGGGCTAATAGGAATGTTTACATAGATCACCTTCCTACACATCCCAGGTTCAACCACCTCTTGGGTAGCAAGTTGCTGCTGGGCAGCCACATGACTGCTTAAAGCTGTTTGGAGAGTAGAAATACACTACAGAGGGATGCATAAATGGCTGTTAATAAAGTGTCAGCTTTTAAAAAAAATTAGAAATGGCTGACTGGTATCTTGGGGTGCAAAAAATAGTGTGGTTTTTGTTTTTTTTTTCTGTATGATTAAAAAATAATCCTCCTTTAGAAGCTGCTCTGTCTGCAGTTCACAGTGAAGTGATGGCATTTGGGTAGCAGGGAGGCAGAATTCCTGCCAGTTAAAATCTTGCTGTCCTAATGTGCCATTCTGTGCAGTGCTTGGAAGCTGATGTACAGTGTTCTTCTGCCTTGCAGCAAAACAACTAGTGATTAAAAATTCAGCAGATGCTGTGGTTCACTTAACTACTTGTTCTTGCATCATTCAGGTCATATCACACAATTAATGTTGCTAATGTTCAATCTAGCTTTTTTTTTTTTGCTCTAAGAATGGAAATTATCTGAACTACCATGGGATTTACAGAACTGTTTTGGCAGGAATTGGGCTATGCAAAGTAAATTATTCAGGACTGTTTTTGCCCTTCCCCTAACTTGGAGAATCTTCTTTTTGATTTCAGCAATATTATTTGTTCGTGCCAGACAGGGCTGTAACTTCTGCAGCTTTTCTGACTTTAAAAATCAAAGTGTTTTCTTTTGATTGCTCTGAGATAAATGAGACTCCCTAGATGAGAAGGAAGAGGGGGAGAGCACGATAGGTGTAAGTGCTTGCTTTCTTACTTAAACTCAGTGTTTCATTTGGCCACAGAAGTATTTTTGTAAGAGAATTCTCATTTTGTTGCGGGCAGGGTTTCTGCTGCTTTCAGTACATCCACTTTTAACTTGCACAATTTTGGCTAATAGCATTCAATCCAGCGTGTCACTTCCTTGACTTTTAAATTAGCATTCAACTTTACCTTCCCCTCCCTATGCACCTTTAATTATGTAAGTTTTGGGTTCTTTTTGTAACACACACACATTCTAGAAGTCTTTTCTGGGCTGCCTGAAAGCAATATTCAGTAGGAAGAGACTTGTAGTTTGTTTTCACTTCTTCCATCGATTTTCTGCTTGGGAGCTGGTGCTTAGGAAGGAGCTTATCCAGTCTTTTTGTGATCAGTGCAAAAACTGTGGTTCTGGTTGCCCTCCCTGCACCTTCTCAAGACTTTCCAGCTGATGTAGTGGGAGATGCTCCTGGGCGGTGCTCCCTAAACTGGATGGATGTGTTGATATGAGCACGGCTCATGCTGTTCTAACAAAGATAAAAGGCAGCCTGGCAACAGAGGAAGGTTTGCTGGGTCTTACAGTGCCTTTGAGAGAAGCTTGCTGTGGTGGGGCAGCTCTGGACTCGGGAATTTGAGAGAAATCCAATTCAGAATATGGCACACAGGTGGAGTATTTTGGTCGAGGGCACACACGAGGTTCAGCCCTCGCTGGAGAGCTGCAGGGCGAAGGGGAACATTGTGTCTTTTTAAGTTCGAAGGGGCAAATCCGTAACAGGAGTGGAAAAGGTGAATTTGTATCACAATATATGATGGATACTCCTGTGAACCAGGTTTTGGAGGAGTAATGGACAAACCCGGGAGCCTTTGTTTACACACGTTGTTTTAACTTGCAGTTCGGGTGACTTTGTGAGATCTGTCAATTAGCACATCAAGAGGACGTATTTTTAGTCGAGGCAGACATTTTTCTTTGGGAAAACCTGTTTAGACTATTAACTCTAAACGTTCTTTGAGAGAACTTGTCTCAACTAAGTTGTCAGCAATCAGTTTGAAAAATGAAGTCTAAATATGTAAACCCTCCCCATGTCTCTTCAGTGTCCTGTTCAGAATGATGGAAGAGAAGTATTTAGGTTGGTTTTGCATATTCCTGCTTCCATGAATGCATGTATCCAATGTGCTGCACTTGCAGAATTGATATTCAGGATAATATGTTTAATCTTCAATTGCAAAAAAAAAAAATAGCTTCACACATAGCTAATTCCATCTGCTGGAGAAATAAGAGCGAGGCTGACTTCATCACTTATTTGGGACCTGCTTTTTGCTGTGCTAATTACTATGTATGAACTTTGGAAATTTGCATAATTTTTTGGCAAACCTAAGCGGCAGCCATTTAATTTAGAATTTTTATTAACTTTAAACATCCCTAGCAGCTCCTAAGCTACTTCTGGTTCATTTTGTAGTTTTGGTGGTTTACAGGTTTTGGTTTAGCATGCTGCAGTAGCTGCTTTTTTTTCCTCCTTGCAATGACTTTATATAAGCAACAGCAGCTTGCTGCCATTTCCAGTAACTTTCAACCTGCAATGTAACCCAGAATTCCTTCTGTCATCCAAATAAAAAAAGTGTTGAAGTTAAGTTCTTGTAAAAAAAAAATTCTAAAAAGGTAAAATTAGAAGGTAGATTTGGTAGCTCTTCTGTAGTGTGAGAAGAGCACTTGAAATATTTTAAGTGTAGATACGTTTCCAAAAGTAACCTTGGGGAAACTGGGGCATGTCAAGTCTGGTCCTAATTCTGGTAGAAGCTGGTCTTATGATGTGAATTTTTAAGCTCCAAAGAGTTTGGATGTAAATTCATCATTGCAGATAGCTACTAAAAGTTCTTTCTTACTCAAAGGCTGTATTTTGACACATTTTCAGCTTCCCAAGGTGTCTAGCCATGCCTTTTCCACTTGGTTTGCTTTTGTTTTTGTGACCTCCACCTTTCACTGATTTTGCTGGTTGGCACTCAGTGGAGGTGTATAATCTGTAAAATATTGAAGCAGTTGGAATTTTATAGCAAAAAATACTGTCTGCTTTATAGGAATGCTGTCATTTGGAGTCAGCTGTTACATGCTGATTTTCTTTTGGAGGCAATAGACTGGATTAATTTTAAAATTTGAACTATTCATTCCCACTTTCTGTCTCAGTACCATCACAAACTTTCTATGTTGCTCTGTGCAGTTGCTCTCCTGAGTCTTTCTCCCTCTTTTCTCAGGCCTCTTGCTCTGTTGACCACTTAAAAATGCAGTTTCTTCCTCAGGATGAGCAGGGTTATATTGCCAGACTCTTTAATTCCTCTCTAATTGGCAGAAAGCCAAGCATAAAATCGTCTTCATAAGTCACCCTAGAGGTTTCTTTGTATGTGCTATTATTTTCTTTGCGTGCTAACATCACTGAAAATACTTTTTCTTTTTTTTTCTCCCCCAAGTCTAGACCAGGCATAATTATGTTCGTGTGGATGTGTAGGCTTGGGTGTTGCCACGCTGCAGCCCAGCGAGCAATTTGAAGTCCTTGGGCAGTTTAAGACCAAAATTTCTTGTAGCATCAAAGGCAGCACTATCCCTCTGCATCTAGGGAGGTGAAGTAATTTTCTGGTGTATCTGAACTTCAAAGACAAGCTCATGTCTTGTGCCTGTGGTCTGGCTTTCTGAGATGTGTCATACTGGAGGCTATATTTTAAAAAAGATTTTGGACCTTGGGTTCAAGCAGGACTTGTGCAATCAGTGACAGTGGCTAGTGTTGGATTATGGATTATGTTCACTGCTCCATGTGCCTCCAGAACATCCCAGTTCTGTTTTCATTTGTAAAGCTTTTCATTGAGGTCTTTGTTCTGAGCCTCACCTGTATTTCAAAGTGTAAAAGTGTTTTCCATCATGAAACCTTCACTTTTGTGTTGGGCCTCTTAATATTTTTATGTCTTCAGAGCTTCTGTGCTTCATCCCACCCTGACTCCTGAGGTTGAGGCAAGCTCCCTGTAAACACATATACAAAACTGCCCCTCTTTCTCCTGCTGAAAGGCTGCTCTTACTTTGCCATCATATCTACTGTGATGTTTTTTTTTTTTTTTTTTTTTTTTTTAAAATTCATTTCCCCTCCTCACCTCCTGCACATGTCCTGGTGCTGGGGAGAGGATGATCCACTGCTGAACAATGAGGGCATGCAAGGCCTGATACCTTGAGACAAGTGTCAGGCACTTGGTCAGAGAATTCTTAAAAAAAAAAAAAAACTTAAGGAAATCTTGTTGCCTGAAAATGAGTTTATACACCTCAATTTAACCATCAGGGCACCAGAGCTTGCCAGCAGGTGTGGGAAAGACTCTTAGTTCCTTTCATTTTTTCACTTAATTTGCTCTCTAAAGAAGGATGACATTCTACCATTGGCTTTTTTTAATAAGGTAACTTTATCTTAATAAACAGATGAATGAAGTGATGCAAAGGGTGCTTGTTTTTGTGGCTGAAATCTCTGTGAATCTGCTGCTGCTTCTGAAACTGGGGCTGTGGGAGGATTACTGATAGCGATGAATCCATCTTCCGTGGTGTTAAGGAAAAAAAAAGTCCCTGTATTTCTCTTAAAGTGCTTATGGATTTTTTTAGATGCAGTAGGACTGCAGATGTAGTCATATTAAAATATAAAACAACTCGCTTCGAATTGGTCTTGCAGCAGAAGGAGCTGGAGACGTGACTTTGGTTGGAGTTACTGGAAATTCTCTTTTTAATGCAGCTTTGCAGCCTGTGCTGTGGATGGGAGCCCAGAGCAGTCTGAGTCATGCTTCCTCCCTGGATAGGACATGGGATGCCACCAGCAGTGGACTAAACCAGTTTTCCTAATGATTGCTTTGTTCAGCTTTAGCTACTTATGGGGTTGTTAAGATGGTGTCAGCTGATGTGTCAGCTGGAGGCCATGGGGTAAATTGTAGGATAAAGACTAGTAGTTTACATACCTTTGTAGCAAAAGTCTCTGCAGCATTCTGCACACTCTTCTTGCCTTAGAAGGTTTTTTTTAGCCCTTTTTCCTCTTTTGGATTGATAAATGTATTCAGAGAGGAAAGGGTTGTGGATGGATTTTGTGAGGTTAACACAGCTTCATCCCTGACCTGACAGAATCCAAGGAAGCAAAGGCACCAGTGCATCCTGCAGGATGGATCACTGTCTTTGGGAAAACGTTTTTAAGAAATTGGGAAGAACTTAGAAAAATGTCAAGGAACGAGTAAAAATTGAGTGAAATTCACTCGAGTGAATTCACTGTGTGAAAATTGTTGCATCTGTAGTGGACCCATACAGAGCAAGTTTGTTGATGCTGCTTTCATAGTGGTTGTAAGGTCTTAAAATTTAATATTTATTTTTAAAATTTTATTTTAAGGATTTGAGGAATGCCCCCTGTCCCCTAACTGTCCCTTGTGTTCCTTGGGTCACAGATAGAGAAACTTTCCTGGGATGTATGCAAGGCAGAGGCTGCTGAGAGAAGCCTTGTCTTTAATTAGACCAGCGGGTATCGCTGGGGTGGAGGGGAAGGGATGAGTGAGCTTTTGAGCCTGAATAAATGTCAGATTGTATTTTATCAGCGTTGCAGTTTGGAATCAGGGATTCACTGAGTTTCCATTTGGCTGTGGGGTGTCTGGGGCCTTTTTGCATCTTCCATCTATTAGCTGCAGTTGTGGGAAAGCTGCATATACCACTTTACAGACATTAAGCACAGCTCTTTAGGGGAAGGAAGGGTAAATGACCCAGGTAAAATGAGCCAGGCTGGAGTCAGTAAAACTACCCAGAGTGCCAGCAAGCGATACCTGTGTCCTGAGTGTAATTTATTCACTTCCCAGTGGTCATGCCTAGGAGGATTAGTGAGAGATGCTTTAACTTAAAGCTACTAGCAACAGCAGTGTTGTTTTTTTTTTCCCTCTCAAAAGTGGTTTGCTTTTACTAAAATAGCTAAATGCAGGCATGGTAAGCTTAATATATATGTGTGTGTGGGTACCTGAGAAAGCATCCCATTAGGTAGCCCTGGAACTTTCTCCTGGGGAGATGCTGAGAGTATCACCTTTGCTGCCAGTCAGGGCCAAGCCAGGCTTGTTAGCAGCTTGTAAGTGACAGCCCTACTTTGCTTTGTGGGTATTTTAAGTGATGAGGGTAGCAGAGCTCGAGGGTGAGGTGATAACGTCTGTGCTGGTTTTCTTCTTGATAGGGGGGTGGTGGAGGAGGAGGAGATAGGACTAATTGCATACCTTCCAATTCCAGTTACTTCATTACAGAATAATCATTGGAGCAGCCCTGCAATCTGCTCTGATGGCAGATAAGTGGCGTGGCTCGAAGCACTTCAATCTAAACAAAACTTAAGTGCTTTTTCCTTTTTCCCTGGAGTGAAACTGTAATTTCGTTATGTGAATGTTAGCCAGCACAAAGTTGTTTTTGCAGCTGTCATGATGATTCTCTGGGCTTTGTGTGTGTTAGAGGTATGTCCCCAGTGTATGGAGCAAAAATATCCTAAAATACTGCATTGCCTTACCTGGAAGCTTCAGTTGAAGGCTCTCCAAGTGTTTGCCAGGTGAAGATCTGTTTAGCTTTGACATTAGATGTCTCAGAGGGTTTAGATATAAACCAGCGAAGGTTTGGATTATATTACTTTCCATAGCAGTGCATGTTAATTAGTTTCTCAGTCTGCATTAGGCCCTGAAATAGTCAAGTGAAAGAGCCTGAGCACATCTCTGCTGCTTCAGAATATAAGTCCCTGTGGTGAGAGTGGTCACGTTGAAGCATTGCCTCATTTCGGTTCTCTGGTGTAGAAATGGTGTTAATTTCAGCCCATGTGATGCAAAAGAGAGTTATCAGGCAGAGCTTCAGAGATGTTGCCTTTCTTTGAAATGGGGTAAAAATTAATTTGTACTCCAGGCTGAACCCTGGGAAATCCTAGAATCTTAGAATGGTTTTGGTTGGGAGGGACCTTCAAGACCATCTTGTTCCACCCCCTGCCGTGGCAGGGTCACCTTCCACTATCCCAGGTTGCTCCAAACCCCATCCAGCCTAGCCTTGGACCCTTGCAGGGATCCAGGGGCAGCCACAGCTTCTCTGGACAACCTGTGCCAGGGCCTCATAAAATACCTGGAAGTGCTGTTGATGATGATGATGACTTTGAGGTACTGATTAATGCCATGAGAGCACCCCAGACAAGTGCCTGGACTTTGCACAGTGTAGTACTGGCCAAACCCTAAACTCTCTTCAGGCTCATTTTTTCTGGACTGCCCCAGAACCATTAAATCTGATCTGTTCCTAAAAAGACAGCTGACTGTGCAATCTGAGCCACATAAAATTCTTTGTCTCTGCTTTGGATTTGAATGGAAAAGTAGTTTGTTTTCCCATTAAATTGACCTCAACTGTCGCTGCCCCAAAGGGGGTCTGTTCTTGCAGGCTCTGCTTGGCCAGCAGGCAGAGTGTGTTTGGCTCTCCCTGTGTTTTGCTGCAAGCCTGCTAACTCACTCCAGGACAATGGGAGGATGGTAATGCATTGAGGCAGGTATCTGTTAACAGGTTTTGGGAAAGAAAATGTAATGTACTTTGTAAAGGTTAAAAGTTTTTGGAAGTTCAGGCTTGGTTGTGTTGGTTGTAACTTGGCTGATAGGGTTGATCATATAGATTCAAATGCAGCATTAAACTCTGGGAATAAATAAGGTGAAGTAGTGAATTTCAAAGAGTACAAGGTCCCCTTAACTGAGTCTTACATTTTTAGAGTGAGTTTCAGAGGGAAAGGCCCATAGTGCTTTGCAAACTGACTTGTGCATTGTGTACTGTAGTAGATCCATGCTTTGATAAGAACAGTGTGACTTATTTAATGAGATGAGCTGCATCACCTTCGTTTTAAAAGGAGGTATTTATATATTCATATTGGGGAAAAATACCTGTTTTTCCTGAGAGTCTGTAGCTGATCAGACTCCTGCATCTGTTTTTACCCACTGGTGTTGCAGGGACAGGAGGCTGGCAGGCTGGATTGGGTATTGCCTATATAAAAATGAGGTTCATGTCTGAAGTGTTGCCTGGCAGCCTGACCCCCACTTGCTGGGGAGGCTAACCCACGGTGCTCTTGCCATGGTTTATTTGGGAAAAGGTTTTAGGATGTGAGCCTCGTGTGGGAGCACAGGTACCACACTGCCTTTGTGAGGGGTTGGGTGCCTCAACTTTGTGGGGAAAAGAAGCTAAAAAATGGGCTGTGATATCTTCCGTGCCGGCCAGTCTGCTCCAAGGGTAATCCAGGTGGAGAGGGACTGACCTATGGACAGGAGGTTCAGCTGGGCAGTCAGGAAGGGTTGGCAAAGCACAACTCCTTCCTATGAGTGGGCAAAGCTCCTCCACTTGTAAACACCATCACATACACCCAGCCTTGGCTCTTCTCCGGCTTCTGTTTGCCTGTGAATGGTCATGGTGTGCCTTGATCCTTCCTTCCTGTCCTCCTGGTGTTTGGCTCAGGGGTTTGATGGCCCCTCTGATGTTGGAATCAGCGCAAGGGAGTGGGAGGGTACTTGGTGAATGTCCACGGGTTTACATCGGTGTGTTCATGACCTGGGATGGCTTCACTGGGACTTCTCTCATGCTTCCATATCCAGGACTTAGTCACCATCCCTCTTCACTGCAGAAAAAGACTTGAAGGCAAACTGTTATTGGAGACTTTTCTAGGGAAAAAGCTTTTGATGAGCACCTGAAGGGCCACAATCCTACAGATTGTGTGTGGTGTAATGTAGCTGTGAGCAGGTTTTCCTTATTGCAGAAGCTTTTTTGATTCTTTGGAGCTGGATAGCATCTGAATTTTATGTGAGGGAGTGGGAGAAGCTGTCAGACTTTAATCTGAATTTACTAGGTAGTTAATAAGAAAGACCTCTGCCCTGAGTGACTTGCTCAGCCTATGTTGTGTTGCAGGGGCTCCATGGAGATGAAGCCTGCTAGCTTTATTTTGCTCTGAAATCCATTTGGCTTAAAGTTACTTCCAGAATCTCATCCTCCCTGGTCCTTCAGACTTGTGACTGGGTAACCTGCTGAGTATTAAGGGTTGTGGCAAAGCCTGGATGCTTTGGTGGCTCAGAGGGGACGTCGGCACATGAAACTTGTCCTTCGGGTGACAGGAGGCAGAGGCACATTTCTGAGAGCCGTGTGCCTCTGCCCGTCTCTTCCCTTTAAAATCTGCAATTTGTGTTTAAAAGTAGAGGGATTTAAGTTGTTTTCTGTGCAGCTGTGGTCCGTGGGAGCAACTGGCTGTCGTGGTGTTTGGCCCTGGAGCTGCCTTGGTGGCCGATTGTGTAAGAGAGCAGGGAGAGAGGGAAGGTATTTGCAGCAGTCACCTGGAAACTGGGATAATTCAGGTCTGAATCAAGCTCAGGCTCAAACAGGTTGTGGAATTTATTTATACAACACCGCTGGGGTGTGTGACGCTGCAGAGCCAAACAAACAGTGGTTCCCAGCCCCAAGGCTTGTGCTGGGTATTAGATAACGAGGGATGGGGTAATTACAGCCAGGGACATGGGTGGAGGGGTTAGAAGTGGGCGAGGGCTACATCCGCGTGGAGGACACGAAATGTTCCTTGTTAATGGCAGCGTTAAGAAACTGTGGGTGCGTCTGGGGTGATGGGAAGGCTGGAGGTCAGCTCTGCAGGAGGAAGTGTTGAGTGAGTTATTGGAGACGCGTGGATTAATCAGGGAAAGCGGAAGGAGGCGAGATGAAACCAGTCAAGCGTACGGGGAGGGGTTGGTCACACGGGAGCTGACGTACAACAGCAGTGGCACTCCAGGGGCTTGAGGAGTTTGGGTGTGAGAGCAGCCACTGGGAATCCACACCCAGACCCCTAAACATGTGTGCTTGGTGAGAGCAGAGGAACAGGTAAAGAAAGGGGCGTACTATGGCTGCTGGGGCTTTGCAGTCCCTCCTCTCTGCTATCTGTGCTCCCCAGGCTCTCATGGTGCCAAATGGGCTCTGCCCAGCCACTTGTAGTTTCGCTGGGCTGTTTTTGGGGTGTGCTCTATCAGTCTGCACTGAAGACTGTGAATTGGTGGTTCTCCACGTCAGCAATGCATGGATTGTTGTTCCCATGTGCTCTTTGCTCTGGGCAAACAGGATCTTTTGGGTTTTAAGAGCTGGGTAGTAGTTGTTAACACCGTTACTGTGTCACTAATTTCCTTTTTCCTTCCCTTTTGCTCTTCAGAAATGCCATTCTCGTGAGTGTACAAGGAACCTACAGAACTGTAATGTCTAACCCTACATGGAATAACAACTCTTGGAAGGTACCACCCTTTTTTAACTACATGGCTTTGTTACAGGTTGGGTTAATGATGTGCTGATCTTTGCTTCAGAGCTTGGTATTGAAGAACTGTGTCTTATGTAATGCTGCCTCTTTGAAGGGGCTGACAGTGCTATGATCCTGATCCTTCAGTCTCTGATTTCCAGAAAAACAGGGTGCAACCCAACAGTTGGTTTGGGGTGCTGAGGGGCCATCCCTGTTTCTCTGTGGATGATCTCTTTCGGCAGCTCTGGTGTTGCCTTAGGAACAGATGGTGGTTTCTATTCAGAGAGCTGAACTAAGCTTTCTTCATACTTGGTGGCCATCCTTGGAAACATATTGCCCTTCTTTTTAGTGATGCATGATGGCTCGCCTGTTTCGTCAGTTCAGTGACCTTCTGGATTGTCTTTCTTGAGGCTTCTAGGCATATTTATGAAGAATATTGTGATGAAGTGCAGTTACACTTTAACATTTAGATTGAAATGTCTTGGCTGTTCGTGCTGCATTAACCAGCTCTCAGGCGTTGGCTTGTTCCGCTGTCTGATCCCACAGTGATGCCATAATACTGAATTTTGGACTGCCCTGTACATTGCCATGGCAACAGACTGATGTCACACGCTCAAGGACATGACTTCAGTGCACGATCATGCAGAGGCACAATCAGATTTGTGGAGGAGAAAGCTGACTAATGCACATCTCAAAAGCAAACAAGGGGAATGCAGGTTGCAGCTGACCAACCAAGGTGCCTCAGTGTGAAAATTCCCCACTTAGAGGAGGGGTGGATTCTGTCTCTGAGACAAGAACAGTTGTCTTGATGAGCTTCTCTTCATCATGGAGAAGCAGGTGACTTGCAGGTCTCATTATATCTTTAAAACAGGTGGTGGAAGAGATCAGAATTTTTGGGGTGGGGAAACACACTCTGGTTTCAGAGTTTTGAAAGTGCACTGCTTTGTTTTAATTTTAAAGAACCTCTCAGTGGTCTTGTAAGCACCCTGAGAACACTTTGACTTGCTTAATGTTGTTCAAACAGTTTAATTGGTTTTCCAAAGCTTTTATTTTATCCATAACATTGGAAGGTGAAAGGGGAACTCCGCATCTGCATTATGGTCACATTTTCCTATATCCTATTAGCAGATTCCAAGATTGTTTAATGTGATCTCCACCCATTTCATTTGGCTGCAACCTTTGCTCCCATGAAAACAAGGCTGATTGTTCTGAATTGCTGTGTGTATGTGCTTTGGCACGGCATGAAGGTACCTATAATAACACAACCATTGTCTGGAAAAAAAGGCAGTTTGCAGTAATAACTACAAATAAAAGGGTGCAGTCCAGGGACAAGACAGATAATGGTCATTTTCCCACCCATTGCACAGGGCAGCTTCTCAACATGGTCACCCCTCAGCATGACAGGGCTGCAGGCTTTAGCCTGGGATGTGAATATTGGGAATAAGGGACTGAAATATTTGCATGTTGTTCCAAGTTTCTCTTTCCTGGCCGCAGTTCCATTGCTCATATCTAGGGATGGGGAGACTGAATGACTTTTGCACAATGCGGTGTTTTATTTGCATGCTGTGAGCAGTTTAACAAGTGTGTGTGTGCTAAATGAAGCATTCCCACTTTCAGCGAGCAGCTGATGCACCCTTAAAATAAAAAAAATAAAAAAAAACTGAAAAAAAAAATGCCTTTAGGTTGAACAGTGGGGTTTTGAGGGGTGACGTTGTGCTCTGTGCTCGAGCGGATGGTGGGTCTTGCCAAGCCTGAATGTTAACTAGAAATGCTGTGAGATGCAGCAAAATAACCAACTCACACTCCTTGGTGCTAAAGTGATTTTTGCTCATCTTTGCACTTTGTGGGATAAAAGCTGTTATGGTGCAAGATCTGGAAGTGACGGAATTGTTTTAAATGCTCGGTGTCACAGGAATTGAGGATATTTAACAGAAACTGGCATTTCTTGTAGCAGTTTGGTTGCCTCCCAGGACAGGAAGCTGTGGAGTGTTTAAAAAGAGTCAGGGAAGGAGTTTAACAACCCTCTCTGTAAATCACGATGCTTGAATTCAGATCCTAGCCTTGAGCTGAAAGGACTGGAAGCTCTGCAAGACCCAGTGATTCAAGCTGCTCTGCAGAGAACAAGAAGATAATGGTGATGGTCTATCAAGAAGGCAGCCTTGCTGAAAAGAGAGGCTTTGTGATATGGTCAAGGGGAAGGAAGTCTGGGGAACTCAGAAAAGGAACAGATGTTTTTGGTGGTGGGGAAAAACTTAACTATCCCTGTAGTTTGCTCCTGCAGCGGAGCCAGCAGGAGGAACTTGATACCAAACAAAAGTAGGCACACCCAGAATTTAGCGCAGAGGTCCTGGAAAGCTGGAAAATCAGTGCTTTGGTGCTTTTCTCTTTGACAAATAACTTCTACAGTGGCATCTGGCAGATATATTAATGTATGTGTGTGCAAAGGTGTGTGTAAAAGGGTTTGGAGGTATTTGATGTTTCTCTTTAACAACAATAAAAAAAGTACTGATATATGAAATGATACTCAAAGTGAGGAGCCAAGAGAGTTGCCATTCCCTAAGAAGGAAATAATGACAGAAGATGCATTAAAAAACAGGGTGAGGTTTTTTTCTAGGGTGTGTTTATGGATTGGGATGACTGGAAGTGTGATAAAAGAGATTGCTGATCCTGTGTATCAAAGTACCAGTGGCAATGCTTTTTCAAGCTGTTGAAACTTGCATCCACAAGAAGTATATATATACAATATATATGTTGTTCTTTCTAATAGGTTAATCCACTGTAATTGGCTGTGAAATCAACCTGGGGGAATTTTCCCATCTGTAAGTGATGCACAGCCTCTTTGCAGTCTACTTGGTAACTGTACCTTCAGATAATTAAAAGCTGTTTTTTAAATCCATTCTTCTTTCAACTCTTGTTTTTCTGCATCTTGCTGCTTCTCTCAGAGCTGTCAGTCACTCTTCTGGCTAAGGTGTGAAAACCAAGATAATGTTTAGGAAAGGAAAACTGCAGATGATCTTTTTACTTTAATTTAAACAAAAGGCATAAAACCAAAAAATTAGGTGAATGTGAGAGGCTTTTTAAACACGCACGTCACTGCTGCATTTCTAAAAGTAACTCAACTTTCCTAGTCCAGTATGGAAAACTATAAATTCACTTTGACTTTCAGAGCTCTCGTGCCACTCGCCCCTCTAAAATCAATAACCAAACCTCCACGGTTCGCTTAGGAAGCAGTTCCAGTTACCCAGAAATTACAGGAGTTGTTCAGCACAGGGATCCTCTGGTTTCAGCACATAGTTTCATTGCTCTGTAGTGTTTTGAGAGGCCGAAGGGTGGGATGCAGCTCCAGTGAATTTCCAGATTCCTAACAGTGTGAGGGACTGTTTTTAATAGTGATGATAAAAACAGCTATTCCCAGTTGGAGGTTAGTCAGTGGTACAATTATCAGAGCTATGAAATAGTGCAGGGATGGCTCGGCATGGAAAAAAAACTGAGGCTTGAAACTTCTTTTCTTGAGGGAGCTGTTTGAAATTTCCTGCAGGCTCATAGAAAATTGGTGAGAGATGTCAAATGGTGAGGGCTCAAGACTGGTGACTACTTTGGTAATTCAGTGTTGGGGCTGGCAAGCTGCAGCTGGTTTTTGGGAGAGAATGGGTTGGTGAAAGCCAGCATGGTGAGTGGGAGCTCAGGAGTGGCATCTTGGGTTTGTAAGGTGCTGAGGATTTCCACAGCAGGGTCACAATCCCCAGCTCCAAGGCTGGTTCACTTCAACCATCCCTTCTAAACCACAGTTGTGGCCTCCTGATTTTCTGCTTTACTTCATAGTGGTTTGGTGGGTTTTATTCATATTTTCTCTGGTTTCTCCAAGAGGAGGAAACCCTGAGAAGAAAATATTGGTTGTGCTGGAGGGAACAGTGGGAATATTGGGTTAGCAGAGCAAGGCAGGTGTTTTTTTCCTTTTCTGTCTTGATTATAAAGCTATTTTTTGGACCTGTTAGAGCAGGTCTAGAGGAGACCACAAAGATGCTCTGAGGACTGGAGCATCTCTGCTCTGGAGCCAGGCTGGGGGAGCTGGAGGTGTTCATCTGGAGAAGGGAAGCTCCAGGGAGACCTCAGAGCTCCTGCCAGGACCTAAGAGGGCTTATAAAACAGAGTGAGAGTAACTTTTTACCTGAGCAGATAGGGATGGGACAAAGGTGGACAGTTTTAAAATAAAAGAGGAGAGATTGAAATTAGATATTGGGGAGAAATTTTTCTCTGTGAGGATGGGGAGGCCCTGGCACAGGGTGCCCAGAGAAGCTGTGGCTGCCCCTGGATCCCTGGAAGTGTCCAAAGCCAGGTTGGACAGGGCTTGGAGCAACCTGGGCTAGTGGAAGTTGTCCCTGCCATGGCAGGGGTTGGAACTGGATGGTCTTGAAGGTCCCAAACGATTTCAGGATTCTATGTTTTCTATGGCTTTGCATGAAAAAGTTTAAAATCTTGTGAAACTAACCTGAATCTAATGTTTTCAGGTGAACTTCAGAAAAGTCCGTACTTCCAGAATGGTTATTAACATGGAAAGAATTGCACCAGAATTATTTCTGGTGTCTTCTTATAGGTCTGTGCCACTAAATTTTGAAGAGGAATCGTGAAATGGGAATGACTTGAAGCAGAAGTTGTCACAATTCGTAAAGCACTTGAGGGTGCAGAAGTTGTCCTTTACTGAAATTTCAATGCTATTTTGGGGCCTTTCTTTTTTTTTTAAGAATGACTTACAGTGGAATTTGTGCTATGCTTAGGATTTCTGAAATTTTAATGGTGTTAGTTGCTAGGTGTATTGACTACAAAGCTCCGAAAATATCAAACTGTTTTTTACTTCAATAATTCTTGAGTTATTAATGGAAAAAAAAATCTTTAAAAATAGAGCTAAAAAAAGATTAAAGATCCATGGAATTGGTTGGTTTTCAGATTAGCTTAGATTTTAAACAGTCTTTTCAAACAATCATGCAATAAGATACTGTATATAATCTTGGTCTCTACTGCAGTTTACCAGTCAAAACCCCTGAGTTTATGTGAAGCTGAGTTATTTCAGCAGATGTTTTGTGTATAAAGTTCTCTTAAGAATTTCTATAAAACCAGGTGATGCTTTTCCTGGGAAGGATTTGTAGCATATCCTCTTGGCTGCCTTCTGTCTTCATCCTGAGCACTTTGGCCACAGCGTGTCACATATCTGTGCTTTGGGTGTCCAAAGTCCCTTCTGCTCCCTTTGAGCTCATTCTGTGCTTTTTCACAAGCTGCAAAGCAGTTTGGTGTGGGAAATACCCTGATGCTGTTATGGGATTGTTCACCTGCATTTGTGTGACCCCAGCTCTGCTCACCAAAGCCCTGTTCCTTCCCTGCTGTGCTCCTGCTGCTCTGGCAGTGCTCAGATGAGCTCTGCAGGTGCCTGTTTCTGGCTGATGGATAACAAGGGGTCTGCCTGGATCGTGCCAAGTGCTGTTGTGAGTCTTGTCTGCATTGCTGTGCTATTCCTCCTGTCACTGGTTAGGATTCCAGCTTTATTTTGCTGACTGTGCCACCCTGGTGTCCTGTTGCCTTGCCTTTCCTTGCATGACTTCATGCTGCAGGCCTGGATCTGTTGGAGAGATGCTCATTCCTGACAGCTGCTGGAGCTGCTGCCCCAGTGATGTCAGAAGGTCCCTCCCAAAGAGGGACAGCAGAGGTGGCAGCAGATGTAGCTCTGGAGGCTTCTGGTTGTAAAGAGTGGCTGTTTACTGTCTAGGAAACTGGGCTGAGAGTCATCTCTGCAGAAGGTGTGTCCTCATTGAGGAGCTGTGTCACCAGGTCCTGGAGTTGTATGAGGACATAAGAGGTTTGTGTGGCTTTTGTGGGAGTGAGAAACCTCATGAAGTTCAACAAGTCCAGGTGCAAGGGGCTGTTCCTGGGTCAGGGCAGTCCCAGGTGTGAAAAGACTGGGAGAAGTCACTGAGGACAGCCCTGTGGAGAAGGAATTGGGAGCTGTGGTGGATGAAAAGAGGGATGTGAGCTGGCAGTGTGTGCTCAGAGCCCGGAGGGATAACTGCCTCCTGGGCTGCCTCAAAACAGGAGTGGGCAGCAGGTCAGGGGATGTGATTCTCCTCCCACAGGTTGCCCAGAGAAGCTGTGGCTGCCCCTGGATCCCTGCAAGTGTCCAAGGCGAGGTTGGATGGGGCTTGGAGCACCCTGGTCTAGTGGAAGGTGTTCCTGCCCATGGCAGGGAGTTGAAACTGGGTGGACTTTAAGGTCCTTTCCAACCCAAACCTTTGTAGGATTCTCTGAAACAGGTTGTTCTCAGAGAGCTTAGAGACTCAGAAATCTGAGTGCCCCTCCTACATCAGGGATCCCAGAGGGATCTGCACCACATCTCATAAGAAGTCAGAAGTCAATAAAAGAGGAGGACTGGAAAATGGTCATTTTCCATATAAGGAGGAATATTCCTGTCCCTCCTGAAGACTTGACATCCATAATAAGTGGTGAGTGGTTGCAGTGGGTGACTTCCTGCTGCAGGGGACAGACACATCTATCTGCCCACCTGGCAGGTTGTCCAGAGGAGTTTGTTGCCTGCCAGGGGCTGGAACTGGAGATGTCATGGAAAGACTACCAAGAGAGCTTAAAGGTCAAGATAAAGTTCATGAGGTTACTGATTACTGTTGTGGACAAAAAAAAAAAAAAATAATTTATTGACAGCTAGAATAGTAAAGTAATGGTAAGAAACAAAAATAAAGGTGAAACCAACATCTTTTCTCTCCCATTTCATTGTAGGCGGATTTCCTGCTCTGCCATGGAGCACTCCTTCCTTATCCTTCTCTGGCCTTGGTGGGATTTTCTCCCATCCTCTCTCTGTCAGGTGATTTTTACCCTTTCTTAAATGTTTCCCCAGTGGTACCAGTTGGTTCAGTGATGGACTCAGCCACATCCTGTGGTGGGACATGTGGAGCTGGCTGGAAAAGGCCTGGGGCACCTCTGACCTCTTCCTGCAGAGGCCCTGTTAGAACTTGACATTAATTAGTGACTTTCTTTTTTGTTTTTTTCTTAGATTGTAACCTGTTATTTAGGGGCTTTTTGTTTAGTTTTATGAGATACAGCTGGAAAGCCCAGTGAATCCAAAGCTTGTTCAGAGGCTGTGGGTGGTGGTGTGTCTTGTTTGTTTGTGGGTGGGTGGGTTGTTTTTAGATGCTCCTAAGGAATCTCTTCTGGTGGAAGTTTGCAGATGTAATGAGGCACTTTGTTCCAAAATGTGCTGTGAAAAATATTTTGAGCTCCTTTCTGCATGAAATCTGTCCTGAAGTTTGGTATACTTGGGATAGCTCTTTCCCTAAGTGCAGTGCAGACTTTTTTGTAAACTGCTGACCTGTAAATTTGAGATTCTGAGTTCAGCATTTTTATATTGTCCTTGCAAGGTGAAAGATGCATTCTGTGAAAGTGTGACATTGGGACACCAGCAGTGCCCTACTTTAAACAAAAGTTTGAAGGTATTTAAGATTTTGTGACAATTCCTGAGACATTGATGCTAAAAACAGTGGGAAATGCTCTTATGGAAGAATAGAGTGGATTCAGGAATATGATACAAAAACTTGGACATTTTGAATGACAGAAATCATGGAATCATAGAATGTTAAGGGGCTGGAAGGAACCTTAAAGATCATCTCATCCCAACCCCCTGCTATGTGCCACCTCCCATTAGACCAGGTTGCTCAAGGCCTTATCCAACCTATCCCAATATTTGCAAGTAATGGCACAGTTACTTCTAAAACCCTTTTTTTGTGCCGTTATATTTAGTCTAGTGTTTGTGCTGCTGAATAAGGTTTGTTGAATTTGGATTTGGAGGTCCTTAGGAAAAATCTGAACACATTAGAGATGCCTAATGGATATTGTAACCTCTCAGCCTTGCAGTAGATTATCAGAATGAATCCATGTGGACAAAACTGTAACATTCTGCATTGAATCTTTTGTGTGTCTGTGGG
Source organism: Entomyzon cyanotis (assembly GCA_024500445.1). Classification (NCBI taxonomy): domain Eukaryota; kingdom Metazoa; phylum Chordata; class Aves; order Passeriformes; family Meliphagidae; genus Entomyzon; species Entomyzon cyanotis. Next base: position 3,210,340 of record JAKEPQ010001030.1, read on the forward strand.
TTTGGTTTGCTTCTGGGTTTTTGGGGAGTGTTTTTTGGGGTTCTTTTGTGCCTCTGTCTCTGTTAAAAAGGTATCCACAGTGGTATATGACATAAAAATCCACACAATAATGTTTTGGTTAAAGGATAAGATTTCACAGAAGTCAATAAAAATGAATTACCCCTTTTTCTGCTAAACTGTGTAGGTCTGGACCTGTGGTCAGGGAATGTGGGGTGGTCTCTGAGAGGAGAACTGGCAACCCAAGGGCTTCTCCAAACCAGTTAGAGCCATAGAAACCTGTTAAAGCCCTATTTAGTTCAGAGAATTTGAGTTTTAAAGCTGGTGAATTTAGTGCTTAACATTGAGTCACCTGTTGTAGGGTTTTCCTTTTCAGCAGAGTTCTAAAGAAGGAACTGTATTTATTTATTTTCTGGATATTTAGAAGTCAGATGTATGTTTGTTCTACTATTTTAGAAGCCATTTCATACCCCATGGAGAGGTGCACAGAAATAATTCTGACTGCATTTTGTGCTGTGGGGCAGGGGAGCTTCTTCCCTAAATAGTGTCAGGCATGAGATTCTTGGTTTCCTGGTGACATTTTACTTTGTTACTATTTACCAGTCAAAAGGCCTGGTATATAGGTATATACTCCTATGCTGGAGTACACAGATGCAGAGGTACACAAAGATACTCTTGTAATCAGAGTTTTGCAAGTAAGTTTATTTCTATTGTGTTACAAGAGCTGCCACCAGACAGGAGAAGGAAACTTTAAGAATTGGAGTGAGTTGTTACCCCGTGCTGCTGGATCACTAACAAACTATTCCTGGTGAACTAGAGAGGAATTACTGTCAGGCAGGGCATGTGATGGTCACTTTATGAGCTGTCACAGCAAAAACAAATCCACCCTCTGCGTGCCAAAGTGAGTCAAGTGCATCTCTCCAGCCAGGATCCCTGCCATCCACAGGCAAAACAGGGTGATGAAATGATTGTTGGCAATCCTAATCTGGATACGTCAGGGCTGTAATAATAATTATCAGGATCTTTTTTAGCAAGCTAATGTGTTCTTGAAAAGATGGGATTCTTCTTGCTGGTTTTGGCTGGTGTTCTCTAAAGTGGGGCAGGCTGGCTCTCTCTTGGTGCTCAGGCTGATCTCTTTTGTAGAGGCAGTCTGGGTTTCTGCCTCTGGTGTTTGTCCTGAAACTCCCTTTTCACATCAGTTCTGCATCCTGCAGTCCTTCCTACCCATCTTTGCATTTGCAGGAGCAATCCAGCGAGACCTCAGCCTTACAAAACCAGGGCACGACGTCTCCAGAGCTCTGGGAGTGCTGCTCTACTATATTTGGAACCAGCTCTATTGCTTCTATAATAGGAAGGCTTCTGGAAGCTTTCTCCTTCCCCTCGCCCCAAGAAAGTAGCCTTTCAGCTGAGCTTTCATTAATTCTCAATCTGCATGGCAAAACAAATGTAGTTTTATAGGCTAAATAATTCAGATGTGGCTCATGGGTCACATGGCCTCGAGTGTGGTGTGTTCAGGGAGGATTTTTGTGCCCTGTGAGCTGAGGGGTGCAGCAGCCTCAGCCCCCCTCAGCAGGGCTTTGCTCCCCTCAGTTTGTCATTCGGGGCACGCGACAGTGCCAAGGGGTGCCAAGGCAGCTTTCTAGAAAGCAGAGTGATGTGTGATGCCCCGTGTGTTTGTCACCAGAGCTGCAGCAGCGCTGCCCAGTGAGGGATTTACTGGTTTTGTTTTCCTGTTGGATCAAGCAGAACAAATCTAATGAGCCAGTTCTTAACTTCTTCCCAGCTGAGCAGCGAGCGATGTCCTTACCCAAATTGTGCAAGACAGCTGAAGCCTTTCAGGAATAGTTGAACAAGGGAAACATTTGTAATATTATTTTTTCCCAATACTCATGCAGGGCTAAGAGGGTGCAGCAGAGCTTGTCTTTCCGTTATTTTCTTTTTCCCTTCTGAGATTTTCCTTCTGAGGGGACAACTTAGTCCTTCCAATGCTTACCCCACCTAGAGAGAAAGCATGTGAGCTACAAACGTGGAGCCTTCCATTCTTTATTGACATGATCTTGGAAGGAGAACAGGTTCTCCCTGTAGTGCTTCATTGGAATAAGCATTTCACGTGCTTATCAGTACAGCAAGTAGTGCTGTTTGACAGCAGTGAGGAATCAAATGTTGCCTTGGAGCCCTACATGCTCATTTCCCTGCTTCCAAAACACTGGATTTTGCCCACTGTGCATTCAGAAGTGTTTCTTTCCACTGACTTGAAAGAAGCTTAAACCCACTTTGTAGCAGACACTTTTTCCAGCACAGTTCCAGGTGTGGATTGGAGATGGCTGAGTCCAGTCTGTGTTTCTGGAACCTTGTCCTGCTAGGTCTGGGGTAAGTTGGTTTGGAGAGCTCACCACTTTTGGGTTAATTCTGCCCTACTCCAGCTCCTTGAGCAGCTTCAGGTGAGAAACCAGACAGCGAGGCAGTGCTGATAAAGGGGAAGGTGTGAAAGACTAAACAGCCCCAGCTCCTGCAGTCTTTCCTCATAAGAGAGATGCTCCAGACCCCTCATGGCCACTGATTCCCCTTACATGGGAATCTTCAGTTTTCATTTAAATTGCTGCTCTGTCTGGTGTGATCCAAGGATGGAGCTAGGAGGAGCTTTGGGAAGGAAGGGCTGGAGTGAATTTGGTGGGGAAATGAGCCAAGGGCAATGGTAACCAGGTCTTGCTGCTTTGCCAGCTCTGGTTCCTGATGCCTACAAGTGCTATCAGCTGGTTTTGGTGTGGGAGTAGGCATGGGAAGCTCCCATACATTTATTCCAGCTGGAGCCTGTGGCTGCTTTATTGCCTTTAGATCAGATAATGTCAGATCTGACTGACCATCAAACAGAGGGGAAGCTGAGTACACAAGGTGTCACAGGGCTCTTTCTGTGGTGGCTCTTTCAGTATTAAAAGGCAATTCTTTAAGGTGCTTTAAATATGTGGCTATTGCCTGAAGAATGGATAAAAAGAAATGCTTGTGTTCCTGTAGGTGTCTAAGGCTGAGGACCTGGTGTGTCATCTATCTCACTGTCAGACCTAGTCTGGCAGCTGCTGTGGATCATTCCCAGTGGGAATGTTGGGGTGAGGAAAAGCTTTCAGTCAAAGCTTCTGCCTTAGGAGATTCTGGTGCTGTTATAGGTGTCCTGGGGGGTGTTTGAGGAAGGCGGGAGGGAATGGCAGAATTTTATGTCTGGTGAATTAAGCTTTTGGAGACAAGGATCATGGAACAACCTAAGCTCGAGCTCAGTGGTGGGGGAATGGACATGGAACACAATTCTTGCAAAAAACCAAAACCCCTAATCTCTGTTATAAAGCCTCAACACTGACTTTTTCCACCCTAATGACTGTTTTTGGTATTAACCCCTCTGAGTTCTGCTCTGAAAGACTTACTGCTGTTTCCCTCTGCACCCTGAGTGTGCTGATGCTCTTTGCCCAGCTGATTCAGTGTGACATCCCTATGGAGCATCCCAAAGCTCTGTGTGGAGGACATCCCTGTGTGGAGGTTGGGTGGTCAAATGTGTTTTTAAGAACGTGTTTTTGCCAACAGGGTGATTGTTGCTCAGATCCAGTCCCGAGGCCACAGCCTCCTTTCTAGAAAGTAAATTTTCTGAGAGGATGTGCCCACCCTTTGAACTGGTTTGTTTATCAGTTACTGTTGCTACAGCTAAAACACACTTGCTCTTGCACTTATCAAAATATCAAAAGCTGGAGTGAATTGCTACACAGATGAGGAGACCTTGACTCCAGCCTGGTGGAGCTGATACATTTGTTTTCCTAGGCTGCAGCAGTGTTCAAACCTGGTGATAAGATGGGGAGTTTTGTGGGACTGTTCCCTGAGCCGTCCGCGGCTGAGAGGATGTGATGCTTTCTGCTGCCAAAACCCAAGTCCTTCCCACATCTTGTGCAGAAAGGCATATGTTTGGGGGTGGTTTCAGAGAGGGAGAAGAACACGATTAGGGTTTTAACTTCCTCTTCTGTTTTGTTTCTCTGTGCATCTGTATTTCAGTTTTTCGGGCTGTACCCGACTCTGTGCAAAACTAACAAATCGGCTGCAGCTCCTTCTGCTAAGGATCAGCCTTGGTACAGAAACAGTGGTAGTTAAAAGGCAGTAAGTATATCTGCTAGCTTAAATGCTGGGGTTTTTTTCCTCTTTTCCTTTTTTTTTTTTTTTTTTTTTTTTTAATTCACAAGCACAGCTTTTTACTCCTCACACAGTAGGAATTTGTCAGGAGCTTGCTGGCATTAATAGACTATTTCAGCTCTTTTCTATAGCGCAGCAGCTACAGAGGGAGGGAAAAAGCATGCTTTGTATGGAGCTGTGGTTGGGTCTGTGCTGCAGTGCCCATCTGAACTTGCCTCTGTCTATTTTGTCAGCTTTTGCTTCCCTCTGGTAGTTGCTGGTCCCTTCCTAAACTCACGAAATCCTGCCACACCATGCCTGTTCTTGGATCAGGGCTGTGGCTGCTCCTGAACCACTTCTCTTGATGGTTTTGCTTCTCGACCTCTTTACCGCAAATGAGATATCTTTGGGTTTCAATTCTTTGTCTGGCTTTTTGTCTTCTGAGTTGATCTCCAGAGGAGTAGGACTAGGACAAAACGTGTGGTATCCCTAACCAGGGATCCATGGAGAGGGTTTAAGCTATTGGAAAAGTGAGTGGCATTCTTGAAATGGTGTGGTTGCGTTTATTTGGGTGTGGATATAATCGTGTTTCTGTGATACAGTTCCTGCTGAGTCTGAAATGCTAGTGTCAGTAAAGCCAGAAGGAGAGCCAGACAAAAGCTTGGAGAAAAGTCAGAATTTCAGTGTCTCTTACTGATGTTCATGGGAAAGCAACGATTTTGTTTGACTTTGATTTTCCTAAAGCATTGGGCATATGCTTTTTCTTCTCTGTGAATTACTGTTTGTGAATATATATCTTTACAGCATCAGAACATCAGAAACAGCTGGTTTTTGTGCCTAGGTTTCACTCGTAGAGGTAGGTCCTTGTTATAGACTGATGAAAATGGTGTTTAACTACAAAGCTTCAATTTCTGCTGTTGCTGATCACAGCAGCCTAACTCCTGGTCTTGCTGAATCCCTGGAGCAGAAGACAGGCTCTCCTCCTCCTGCTCTGCCACTGCCATGTTCCTCCACCCCACACGTTTCTTAGCCTTGTGTAGAGCTCAGCAGAGATTTCTTCATGAAGCCTGGAATGTGTTTATATAATATTTTATATATTATTTTAGGCTCCTGCTACTCAAATGTAGGCAAACGCTTAACCTCTTATTCACCATCATTAGACGAACTGTGAAATTGCAATAGCAGACATCAAGTCAGGTGGATCTAAACCAGCTTCTGTTTTTCCTGCCTGGAAGGTTCATCCTTCATCATTTTCCTGGCAAGTGTGGCTACCACGAGCAGATTTTCCTGGCCAGGAGTGTTTAGTGGGAGCATTGGTTGTGAACCACACCGGTCAAGCAGCAATGAGCTGAGCTGGGGGCTCTTCTGCATGGGAGGGGTGGGCAAGGGGGTGATGGGAGAGGCTCCATCTCTGCAAAAACAGGGTTAGGGCAGCAGTCGGAACACTGGGCAAAGCTGCTGAAAAGGAGAGAACAACCTGCTGCACTAAATCTCAGCTCCCCTGGGGGGACAGCTCCATAGTTAGCATCCTCAAATGGCATTCCTTTATTACGGCATCATTGTGCACAGTTCTCTAGAGAGGATGCAAACAGTCTCTCAAACAATCTGCTGGCAGCTCAGACTGGAGTGTTTGAGGTTTTCCAGGGCTCTTTTGCTGTGTCACTCTTCCCTTTAATGTTCCAGCTTGAAGGTTGTTGTTCTTTCTCCATCAAAGTGCGTTAAAGCACCGGTAAGAGTGTTTGCTCCAAGGACAAGGTGTAGAAGGCAGCAGCCCAGGGAGAGCAAGAGATACTGCAGAACAGCTTTGTTTTGGTGTAATCTGTCTTATCTGCATGTGATGCAAAGACAGGGCAGTTTTCACAAGACTTGGAGGCTGTGTGGTGACATGTTTTCTGTCCTTTTATGAAATCCACCACGTTATTTTGATTAGAGCGCTAACGTAACTCCTGGCAGCCTCAAATCTCACTGCTAGCAGCTACTTCCCTCCAAAGGCTGATGTGGTGCTAACAAGCAGAGGGATCTTGTGCGTCCTGTTTACATGGAGCTGGGAAGACAGCGTGTTCCGTGGGAGGTGCCAAGGTAGCGCTGCAGTTGGATATAAGGTGAAAAAACTGTGCGTGCAGCCAGGCTGTGGTGGGGCGTGTTAATTTGTGTTCAGTGGTGTTCAGAAACTCCAGCTGCAATGCTGGCATGATGATGTTAAGTTCTTTTCTATCTGAATATGTATCTTTTATATCTATGCATGCGTAGCATGGTTGTGTTTGTATATATTTGTGTATCTGTATCTATTCTCTCTCATGGGAAAGTCCATGTCCTGATCACCTGTGCTCGTGATTTTCTCATGTAGCTCTCTTTTGTTCAGTTTTTAGGTGGCAGAGACACGGTGAAGCTGTGTGTGGGGCAGGCAGAGCTGATGGGGGAGCCTGGGGTGTAGCCCAGGATGGACTGGCTGTGACGACGTGCCTTAGCCAGAGAGGTGGTTACCATGAAGAGTTCCTGCAGAGCTGGCCTCCACAGGGAACCGCTGAATTCCACATCCTCTACCTTCCATCAAGTCAAACGGTACGAACAGACTGGCTGCTCTGCCTCTAGCTGAGTATTCAACACTGAGTTTAGCCTTCTCCTTGTCCTCTCCTATTGTCTCATGCTGTCACTCAAATGTTTGCTCCTAATTCTGACTTTTGGGTAGTGTTTCAGTGGAACGTTGTAATGGCTTAAGGGCAGAAATGTTCTTTGACGTTTTTATTTGATAATGACAACTACAGATTCACTGCAGCTGGTAGTGTACTTGCAGAAATCCTTGGGTTTTCTAGCAACAGCTGTAAATTAGTTTGGGAAACATGACTTTGAAGTAAAACTTAATTGGCAAAAGGCTTACAGAGTAGGCTTTAAAACATGCAGGCAGCTTAAAGCAAGTGGAAATGCTGGCAGTCATTGTTGTGGTTTGTCTTACTATGGACTAAGTAATTAGATTAGTTTAAGCTCAGATTTTGCATTGCTCACTCTCCTGTGTCTCTTATTAAGGAGAAATGCACGATTGATTTCAAACACTTGTGCTTATGTGACAATTAAATGAATGCCTCTCACTGTGTCTCCTTATAGGAACACCGTGCAGAACAACTTGTCCTCATGCAAATGCAAGGACATGCCAGTTTGTTTGAGTGCAAACTACTTCAAAATATATGTGTATTTTTTTTTTCTTTTTTTTTTTCTGAAACCAAGGCTCTTAAACTTCCTCAGTCTGGGGGAAGAGTGCCAGCTTTTTGGTTTCCAAAGGCTGTGTGGGTTTAAAGCAAACTTTTAACCTTTGTTCTTTGTGGTTGTGTAGACAGTATATACTTGCTATGTTAGTCTCATGGTAATTTAGTGCTGGAAGAGACTTCCTGGGTCACCCAGCTCTTTGCTTTCCCAAGCAGTATCTCATAATCCCTTTTGTGAACTTAGTCTAGCCTAAAAACATTTACATCTTTTCTTGCATCTTTTCTTCTCTCCTCCTGTAGATTAAGCCATTACTGAAGATGACAGATCTCACTGTGCAATTAGGAACCTTCTTTTCATTCCCAGGCTGAACATTCATGGCAGTTTATAGACTCATTTGAGTTTCTGTTCCTTTATTTTCCTTCTGCATAAGGACCGCTGCTTATTTTCAGTGGTTTCCCTCTTCTTCTGCATTCTGTAAAATGTGATTGTAATCCCCACCTGTGGTTTTGCTGTGCTAAGTGACCCAAGAGTTCTCCAGTAGCTTCTTGAGGAGCAGTTGTTATTGTTCTCATTGTGTTGTCCTTCACAGTATAATCTCAGTCCTGGCTAGAAGTGTTTGCTGTGCTCTGCAGCAGGGCTGGCTGGAGAGCTTCTCACTGCTGTCACAGCATCACCTCCGCTTCCCTATTTCATGGATGTCTCTGTGGTGGCCAGTTCACCTCAGTTACTTCCAAAATTTATTGATGTTCCTCTTGCTGGTGCATCACTGTCTGTGTTTCAAAACCCTCCTCAGTTCCTGTTACTTGGAGCTTTGTGCCTCTGCCGTTTTGGAACTGCCTCTATTTCTGTGGGGGCAGAATTAGTGCTGAGGTCATTCCTAACAAAATCAGATGTTCCCAGGGCTGATTCTTGAGGCATGTCTTTGGTTTCCAGGCTGGTATTTTCTTATTCAGCATCACCTGGGGCTGTCTGCTGCTAAGCCAGCTCCTTTGTCTGTTTTCCTATTCCTCTGCCAATCTGTCTTAACCAGTAAATCTCTTTGTGCTCTCTGAAGTCCATGTGAGTAAGATATAGTAGATTGGTTTAAAAAGATGGCCTTTTTTTGAGAACCTTGAGGTTAGTCTGGCATATTGAACTATTCCCTCTTCCCCTTTTTCTCTGTGTCACATTAATCCTCTTTGCTTGCAAAGCACCTTTATGTTGGAGTCAGAATACGAGCCCTGGAGAGGCTGTGATCATTCTCCTTCTCTTTCTCCCCTGCAGTGCCCCCTCCAATGTGCCACATGTTTATTATCTCCTATTGTTGCCTTTCAAGAGGTTTATAAATCCTGTTTCTTGGCCTGCAGCGCATGAGCCTATCTGGTTTGGATTCTAAAACTGGGATGAGCCAATCCTCACAATTTTTATGAAGCTCTCTAATCCTCCTGCTGCCAATGCTCTTGTTCAGATTAACGCCTGGGCTTTTGCCCTCATCATCACGCTTACCACCCCTCTTTAAAAATGGTTCAGAGTCAAATTTGGTATTTTGTGTTGTACTCATGATCTTTGCCCTGCCCTTGCTTGCAGCCCTGTTTCTCTTTTTTTTTCTCAGAAACTGAAAAAACCTTTCACTATTTCTTTGTCGTCAAATATCTCTGCAGTGACTTAATGCTGCACCAGTTCTCGTGTTTATTTCTGGACTTTTTGATCTCTAAGGTAGAAGTTTCCAAGTGATATGACCTGAAACCTGCATCTGCTTCTGGTATCCTTCACAAAGAAGGATCACATCCAGTTGGAGCTTCTTTGGATCTTGTTTGGGATGTGTTCTTAGTAATGAAAACACCTTCTGACTCCTGGAGAATGCTGTGTGCAGTGAAATCTTCCACACCACAGCTTACTCCATGAAGCAGTTTCAGTCTTGAGTTTCAAAACAGCAACATGATAACTTGCCTTCAGCTCTTCTTTTGCTTATTTTTTCTTTTGAATGCTGAGTCTGTTACTGATCGTGTGGTCCAAGGTTAATTTCTACAACCTTTCATGTGTTCTCATTACGTATGCACAAAACTGAAGGCTATAAATAGCATCACTCTGTGTTGGTTCGTTAACAGAAGAAATTTGTTGCACTGTGATATGAAGAAAGGTCTTAATCCTCTTGCACTTCATAAATCAGAAAACAATTAATAAAGGTAAAACATTTCCAGAAGGAAATGTGTCATTTACCTGTGCTGCTCTGGGCAGCTTTCAGCAGAAGCTCTATAAAACCACCAGTTTTTGTCTTGCTGTCCCTCTGATTTCCTCTCATCCTGCCCCACCACATGTGCCATCCCATCATCTCTGAGCTGCATGTTTCTGGAGCAGCTGATAACCTTGAATTCCAAATCTTTCAGTTTATTTTTGTTCCCTTCTGCTTTGTCATCTCTGTGTCTGGTCTGTTATGGTTGGGAAGCTGGGCTTTGAGCTTCCTGAGGCTCAGCAAAGAATTACTCCTACATCACTCCCTTCACGGTAAGTGCTTTTATACAAAAGCTTGGCAAAGCAGTGGCACTTCTTCCTGTACAAAATTCAGAAAGCAGCCAAGGCGACTGTGCTGTACTGGAGGGTTTGTGTGTGTTTAGTGTAAAATGTGTGCAAAACACTGATGGGTGGGGAGGCCTCAGACTGGAGGGGTCTGTGTTGGGCTTGGGGGTGCATTCTGTCACCCAAAATCTCTATGTACTGGAGGTGGTGGGCTTTGTGTGGTAGATTTTCTGGTTGTGCAGTGTGCAGCTGTATTTGGGTGTTGCTTCCCCCAGAGTGAGGTTATCTGAGCACCTGACACAGGTGACCAAGCTGGGGAAGGGTCCAGAGCTAGGAGTTTGAGTCTTATGTTGCATTTAGCTCCTCAGCTCTTTGGGCCAGCTCTGCCCTACGTTTTTGGCATCATTCCACTTCCCCCAGGCTGGCCACTGGAGCAGAGAGCTCTCCTTCAGCAGCCACATGCCTTCTGTTTGCCTTCAAATCCCACTCTAATCCTCACTGCCTCTCCCTTTGCTGTGGGAGGCACTCTGGAGGTGTTGGGAGGTGGGTCAGGAGCAGCTGCTGCTCCAAGGGGAGTGGGTTTTCAGGAAATCAGAGGCTTCCACAGCTGCCAGAGTCTAACCCACCCCTGCTCTGGAGCATGGTGCTTCCCAGCCCTCCTTTTTCTGAGCTTGGAGCCTTGCCATGCTCCAGACCAAACTCCATGAGTAGCAGAGTTCCTTCCACCCCGGGACTTTCCCGCCCCGGCAGAATCCGTGGAATGCCTTTGAAGCAGCTCCCTGTCTGCTCTGCCTTGCCCTGGCAGTGCAAAGGGGATGGAAATGGTACTGGAGATGGAGCCCAAAGGACCCACCAAGCCCTTCCAGAAATAACAAGTGGTTGACCATGGTTAACTCCCACTCAGTGTTTAGTCCTTGCTAATTGTCAGTGTCCTTTACAGAGGAGGAAAGCTCTATGGACAGAGAGCTGGGATGCCAGGGAAGAGAAATGCTTTGCCAGAGGTGTGGGATTTTTATTGTTGTTGATTTTATTTTTATTATTTTTTTGGCTTCTGCCTTGTGTTAGTATGTCCTGAGGGGTTTTTCAGAGTTGTAGTTGGCACTGGGTGTGCAGTCAGTGAGGAGCTTTTGTCGGCTGGAGTTGGTGTTTACAAGGAGAAATCCATAGGAAACTTGGGGGTTTCGATGGAAATTTTCACCCTAATAAAATCTTCCGGTGCTTTGCCTGGAAAACTTGCAGTGTGAATATGCTGTTTGAGAAGATTTTTTTGTTGTTGTTGTTGTTCTTGCTGGCCAGTGGAAATCTTTTGGCTTCACAGGGCATCATCAGAGTCCCTGACCTGGGAGCTGCAAAGGAAATTAAGGCTCTCTGTGGTCCTTACAAAGGAGTTGTGAAAACTGAATCTTTTCTACCAGTTTTTCCTCCAACGCTGGAGTTTCCACTAAAGCAAATATATTATTGTTTTAGGCTGCTCTGATTTAGAACATACATAAATACAAAAGGATGCAGGAAGATTCTGGCCAGCTTGGCAAGGAGAATCATGGAATGATTTGGGTTGGAAAAGACGTCAAAGACCATCTCATTCCAACCCATTGCCATGGGCAGGGACATCTCCCACTAGACCAGGTTGCTCCAAGCCCCATCCAGCCTGGATTTGGACACTTTCAGGGATGGGGAGTCCACCAGTGGGTTATGGGTCTTCCCTTGGGTGGGGAGAAGTGGGGTGTGTGCATGTCTGAGCTCATATAAAGGAATATATTTCTGTATCAACAATGTGTAGTAACCAAATTGATAAAAATACAGTGGAAACAAGCTGTAGTTACGACTTATAAAAACAGCAGTGTCATTCCAGCAGTGCAAGTATCCTGTTTTTCAGACACGGCTGATTAGAAATAGAAAAACTGGCCCCTTTATTTCATCAGCTTAAGGATGGAATAACAGTATAAAGGCAGCACTGCTCGTTGTTTCAGTGCTGATCACTCCTGGCAGAATTCTCTCTTATCAGCAATTTAAAACCGCACATTTAGGATTGAAAACCTTTTATGTTTGCTCCCGTGGACTTCTGAAGAGTCGTTGTCTCTAAAGATAAAATTAGAGAGCTTGATAACTTAGAGGGTGTAGGAAAGCAAACAGAATTATTCTGGAATGAAGTGTCATAGGGAATATGTGACTTCACCTTTTAACAACTATTTTTGGTGGTTTTAAATATTTAAAAGCTTACCTGCAGCTGGCACAGCTCTCTGCTTGCCAGCACTGAGAAACAGGGGAGTCTGTGGGTGGGGACTGGGCTCTGGTTCATCTTCAAAGCAATTTCTGCTGGGAAGCCTTGTGCTAATTCTGGGAGCTAGAGATGAAATGTGCTGCTGACGTGCAGGGAAGAAGCTGTGATTGCTTAAAAGTTCGTTCTCAATGTCCACAGCAAAGGGCGTGTGAGGTGGGGGCTCGTTTTTTCCAAGTGGCACTTTCAGGTAAGGCCCATTGCTAAGATGACTTTTAAAATGAAAGTTCTCTTCCCTGCTGCTGCAAAACTCAGAGGCAGGTGGCAGCTGGTCTCGTGGAGTTTGCAGTGCTCTTTATAGCTGTCTGAAGTTGTTAGATGAAGGTTTTCTTTAAATTCGGATCCATTAAAACATGTGCAATGAACTGAATGCTGAATTCAAATGAGGCAATTATTCTGGCAGTAAAACTTCTGACTAAGGCATAATTTTGTTATGTAAATTATAACTTTTCAACCTTAAATGGTATTGTTGGCCGAGCCAGGGACTAACTGAAACACGGGAAGAAATATAACCTTAAACAAGAAATCTGTAATAGGTGAGGCAGAACTTTACCCTTTGTCTTTCTCCATAGAGCAGAAATAGCTGGGAGCAGCTGAACCAACTCTGCTGGCTGAACATGTCCCCTGAGCCTGTTGGGGTAACCAGTTTGGTTCTGTTTTTATTCATATAATACCTGGTCTCACCTTCATTTGCAGCTTCTCTTAATGAAGGGTGTCGAGCTGATTGTCCTGCTGGATTCCTGAAAACTGCTCGGAGAAAGCCTTTTAAAAACGAGCTCAGCTCATCTTTCAAACACCTTGGCATGAAAACTCATGAATGAAATTTGATCTTCTGCTCCTGGCTCAGGAGATTTCAGCATGCAAAGTCGTGTTTTAATTGTATTCATCTCTTCTCCCCAGGGTACGGTGGCGAGCAGCCACCGGAGCTTTTCTCTCTCTGGTCTGGGAAATGTCCTTCTGGAAGGGAAGGGAAGGCTGCAGGCACTGTTCTCTGCAGCAGTTTGCTGCAGTGCCTCACCTGCTGCTCTTCTGGGCTGGGCTTTGGCCAGGGCACATCAGGGGTCTGACCCTGCTTTGCTGTGAAGTGCAACCAGAATGAGGCAGCCACGGTGGAAAATAAGGCCGAAGCAAACTCCAGCAACCTCAATTTCCCATTTTTCTCTCCATGCATCTATTGCAACGCCCTGAAGTTCTATTTCTGTGACATTATTTTAGTTTTTAGCATCCGACTGAGGAGGCAAACAAAGTAGCTCAGTTGCGTTTTGCAGGAGACTAAATTGGGAGTGACCCAATTCCAATGAGCTGGAATTGGCATGCAGGAGGCACGGGGAGAGAATTAACCCAGGGACTGGGTAGGTGTGTCTGCAGCACTGAGATCTCTTACCCCCACAATCCCTAGGTGAGATGCAGGTGGTTTTGGCACTGTCTGGTTGCAAGAGGCAGGTGATGGTCTCCCAAAAAAATCCAGAGGGAAGGAACGCAACATCCGTCTTTCTAGCATCTGCTTCCTACCCTTCAAAGCACTGCTTGGACCAAAGGCATGTGGAAAGGTGAACTAAATCCTTCCTCTTGATGGACCTCCCCAAAATCCCTGTTCCTGCTCTCCCTTCTTGTCACTAGGGCCAGAAGGAGGAACCAAACTTCCAGGGAAAGCAGCACGGCTGCTTCTAGTCCTGGAGGCTTCCTCTGCTTGGGCAGCATCGGCTATAAATTTGTTGGACTTTATAGACCAACAAATCAAGGTTTTTCGTTGAAAGCTGGTTTTAGGCTAGAAACCTACAAAGCTGCAGTATTTTAGCAATTCTCTTTGGTGGCGGCTCTCAAGGGAAACACGTTCAGTGCCTGAATGTGTCTGATTCAGCTCGTGATGAACATGGCATTGAACCTGCTGCTCTTCAACTCTCAAGCACAGATTATCCCCAAAGAGGAGGCCTTTGAGTGCAACAATTCAAAGATTACCATGGAAACATAATCTATAGTTAGTTCTGTAATGTGCTTGTGTGGTACTCCTGGGAGAAGAGCCTGGAGTCTCCTGGTGGTTACATCCTGTGTGGCAGTGCCCTGGGCTCCTGAATTTCTGAGCTTTGAACGGAAGATGACTGCGGAGGTGTGACAGAGCAGAGGAGTCTGGGACTGCTGCAGGAGGCTGCTGCTGCAGTGTCAGCAGCATCCAAGTGGTCCTTCACAGCTCTGGAATTCCTGACTGTAGAATCCCATCCTTGAGAGTGGATCTCCTTAGCCAGATGTGATGCTGCTGTCACTTTTGGGAGAGCATCTGATGGATAACATTAGGAGCCTTAGGGAAAGTCACCAAATCTGCCATTGTCAATATGCTAAAAGGTTTCATTGTCCAGAGAAGCTGTGGCTGCTCCATCCCTGGAAGTGTCCAAGGCCAGGTTGGATGGGGCTTGGACAAACCTGGTCTACTGGAAGGTGTCCCTGGCCCATGGCAGGGGGTGGAACAAGATGGGCTTTGAGGTCTCTTCCAACACAAACCATTCTGTGATTTTGGGTGGTACTAGGAGATTAGATATCCCCTGGGATCTCTGATTAATGTAATTGCTCTTGCTAATTTCCCTTTTGAGCTTAAGCCACATTTTATCTACTGAAAAGTGTATGTGGTAGCTGATGTCCAGATAAACCCTGTGACCCTGTGTGTACCTTACAACTGTATTAAGGAATGAACAGGCAGAAGGATGGCTCTAGCTCAAGAATGAACCACTAGCTATGTTTTCACAACTGATACAACTTAAACTTTAGGATTTCTCCTTGCGACCGCCTGGAAACAGATTTCTCTAATGGGAAGTTCTCTCCTACTGCAGGAAGTTCTGCAAGGGTGGATATTGCAGCCTTGGTGGCTCTTTTCCTTTCTCATGTGGTTCCTCTCGAGGTGTGGGCTGGTGCCTGCTCTGGGCCACCTTCTCTAATTCCAGACAGGCATATTTTGCAACTATAACTTCTTCCCTTTCTATTTTTCCAGGGTTTCTGGTATGCACTTAAAGCCATATCTCAAGTTACAGAAGAAAGAGCGATCCCCAGAAATAAGCCAGGATTCCCTGCGAGGCCACCAGGGATCAGCACAAGGGGAAAAATACACCAACTGCACCAAACTGAGCGTTTTCCCAAAACCCTCCCTCGTGACTCCATCTCAAAAGCTTCTGGGGATTATTTATCCAAATACTATGTGCAATATGAACGGGAAAGGCCCAGCGGATGGTCTAAGTGCAAGGGAAAAGAAGAACGCCCTGTCTGCCACGATCCACCAGGGAGAAGAAGGGGAAGGGCCGCTGGATGTCTGGGCTGTGGTGAAACCTGGCAACACCAAGGAGAAAATCGCCTTCTTCGCAGCCCAGCAGTGCAGCGGCAGCACCCGCGTGGGCTCCATGAAAATCAAGAGCACGTGGGATATCGACGGCAGGACGGCCAAACGCAGGAAAAAATCGGTGGATCTTAAAAAAGCCAAAATCCAGCTGGAAAGAATGAGGGAGGCCAACGCCAGGTGCTCCCAACCGGAGCCTTTTGCCTGTGGCATCGAGCACTGCTCGGTGCATTTTGGGAGTGAGGGTGGCGAGGGCTCCTTCCCCGGCCGGTCGCTGTCGGTCATCGAGATGGTGGCGTTCCTGGAGCAGCGGGCGAGCGCTCTGCTGGTGGACTGTGCCAAGAGCTGCGCGGCCACCTCGGCCACCAGGCTGAGCGCCCAGCCCAAGGCCGCCCCGCCCGGCCCTGACCCCTTCTCCCCATCTGGGGCGTGCGAGGAGCCCCAGGGCGAGCCTGTGCGCGTGCTGGACATGGTGGCCAAGCTGGAGTCCGAGTGCCTGAGGCGGCAGAGCGAGCGGGAGGCAGGGAGCCTCTCCAGGAACAACAGCTTCCGCAGGAACGTGGGCAGGGTGCTCCTGGCCAGCGGCACCCAGCCCGAGGGAGAGGGGGGCAAGGGGGTCCCCAATCAGGGGGGACAGCGTGGGGGAGGCAGGGGTGGCACAGGCTGGGTATGGAGGTCGCTGTGGTGACACCGAGCTGTGGGATGGCGGCGCCTCTGCCCAGCAGCCGTTTCCTTCGGGGCTGGATACCCGGGTGGGGAATGTGAATTCGGGACTTGCCCATGCGGTGTTGGCGATGACAGCTGGCAGGAATGACACTGAAACGCGGATTGAGCCTCCCAGGGCTCTGCTGTCCCCATGTCCAGCTGCTGCCAGGCTGCCACAGGATCCCTTGCAGAGCAAGAACGCGACTGTTGATTGTACGTCGAAAGAGCCTGTAATTTTCCCAAAGCATCCTGCTAGGAAGGAGCCCTTATGCATCAGTATATCAGTCACCAAGACCGAGAAAGGGTGCAGGAAGGAGAAGCTCTCCAACTCCAGTTCTGGTGAGGATTTGCTCCCAGGGAGGCTGTTTTTCCTGCAGGGTGAGCAGCCTGCTGCTCACGAGCAACAGCCACGGCGGGAGAGTACCCAGGAGAAGCCAGGGGAAGTAGCCCAAAACGAGGATGAGGATGCTGTGGCATCTGGCAGATCCTGTGCCAGAAGCAGTGTCCCTGCCGAGCCATCAGCCCCTTCTGTCCCTCCCACAGAAGGGGCTTTGCAAGTACTTGACGCTTCCTGCCTAAAGCGGCAGGTTTCGCATGACTTTCTGGAGACCAGGTTTAAAATCCAGCAGCTTTTGGAGCCTCAGCAGTACATGGCCTTCTTGCCTCACCACATCATCGTGAAGATCTTCGGATTGCTTCCCACCAGGAGCCTGGTTGCCCTAAAATGCACTTGCTACTACTTCAAATTCATCATCGAGTACTACAACATCAGGCCGGCGGACTCGCGCTGGGTCCGCGACCCTCGCTACAGGGAAGACCCTTGCAAGCAGTGCAAGAAGAAATACGTCAAGGGGGATGTGTCCCTGTGCAGGTGGCACCCCAAGCCCTACTGCCAGGCTCTGCCCTACGGGCCTGGCTACTGGATGTGCTGTCACCGCTCCCAGAAGGGCATCCCGGGCTGTAAGTTGGGTCTCCACGACAATCACTGGGTCCCTGCCTGCCACAGCTTTAACCGCGCCATCCATAAGAAAACCCGAGGAGCTGGAGCTGAGGTGGAAGAGGAATATTAGTGCACAAACACTTTGCTGAGAGATTGTTTGGGGTAGGAGGAAGAGGAGGAGGAGATTCTCATGCCTTGTGCTGTTTACAGTGTATATAATTGTCGTGATTTTTTTTTTTTCCCCCACAGGGCTATGAAACTGCACATACTCAAACACAAGAGCCTTTACCTTTTAGATTAAAAGAGAGCTTTTAGTCCATCTCTGTAAATAACACTATAAAAACTAATTGTACATACAGAGTCTACAGCTGGCTGAACAAGGTAACCCCTACAATGCAGCTATCCCAGTGTTGCGGCTATAGGTGTGTGTGTTTTTAAGTGTCTTGTTTCAAAATCTGTATATCCTGTATAATATGTGAATGTTTCTGAGAAGAAACTCTAAATAGGTAAAGGTCAACTTGTTTAAAGAAGCTGCAGACAACTTAACTGGACAACCTGAAACTTAGACTATAGAACAGATCCATTATAGTAGCGTGGCAGTGGATTAAAAAGAAAAGGAGAGGAATATTATTGTATAGTCAGAATATAAAAAAGTTCTTGTCTACCTTACCCATGTTGTCTGGTTGGGTTCTTTTTTTTTTTTTTTTACATGAATAAAATGTGCATTCTAGATCTGCCTTACCAGACTTTCTCTTGTAAGACTCTTGCCCCAAAATAAAAATGCTGTAAAACACGTGGCAAAAACTTGGTGCTGTGCTGTAGTTCAGATGTGCAGTGTGCTTTCTCTAGCAAACCTGTCCTCCTACTAACAGAGAAACAAAAAAACCCCCAAAGCTCTAGTACTTGGAGAACTCCCTGCTGTAACATTCACAGATTCCAGCTTTTCGTTTCCTTCCTGCCAGCCCTGCGTGCAGCAGAGGCTCCTTTTATTGGGAATTCTGGTGCTAGGTGTGTAAAGCTTGCAAAAACAGGCACTTTTGGTCATCCTGCTTCTCTTGGCTCATGTGTAGCCACCTACCCTGTTCCCTGGATGCTTGAGGATGGAGTGTGGCTCTAACACGATCAGCATGGAGTTGCCTTGGCTCTGTGATGTGCTGGAAACTTTCCTATCTGCTCTGTATGGAATTTTTCCCTCACAAGAAGAGTCCTCGCAGTGCTTTGCCCTGCTCTGCTGCAGCCTCTGATTCTCCTCCCAGGGCTGTGAGTTGGTGCTTCCCAGAGGAAGGTTTGTGTCGGATGAAGAGTGATTCCTCAAACTCAGAAGGGGAGCAGAGTGTGGCATGCTTGGGAGAATTTTCCTGAATATATTCCTGTCCTGCCGTGCTGTGAGCCAGACCTCAGCCTGCTGTTCCACCCCTGTGAGGGTGGATGGTTTGGAAGTGTGGGAATGGAGCCTGGCCAGTCCAGCAGCCACATCCAGCACTCAGTGGAGCAGCAGCAGATTTCCAAGGAGCCAAAACAGAGTGTGGCAGCTGTGCCTTCCCTGTGGCCAAGTCCCTTCTCTTCCCTCACTTGGTGCTGTTGCTGTTTCTCTGCCCCTTCTCAGGGCATGGATGGACTCCTGCCTCTCACCATTCTGGCTGGAGCAGCCAAAACCTCTGCCCTGGTGCAAGAAGAGCCAGTGCCACCTTCCCCTGGGGTCACCTTGGGTCTTTCTCTGCCCTGCAAGCCCCATGGAGCAGCTGGGAAAGGCAGGGATGGGGTGTCTCTGCACCTGGTTCATCCTGTTCTCTGTGCTTTGGTGCTGCAGCAGCAAGGTGTGGAAAACTGCTGGCAGTGGGGCCAGGCTGAGCTGCCCACCTCCACCTGCCCTGGGATCAAGGGAGTGACTTGCCTGGTTTTGGAGCGTGAGGAGGACAAAAGAGGGTTTGAAGGTGGATGCTTTTGTTCTTTGCATTAACTGAGAGAGAAAGAAAATCGAGCCCTGGCGGTCTGAAATGGGGTTTGGTGAGCTCAGGGTTTTCAGGGAGGTCTAAAGGATGTGCTGGTTTTATTTTCTGCCTTCACCTGCTCCTGCCACCCCTCCCGGAGCTGCTCGGCCTCCCTGCACTGCAGACATGATGACAACCAGGAGGAATGAAATTAGGAATCTAAAAGAAGGGTGTGGCTGCCTTGTAATGGGCTGGGAAGAGGGAGAGGAAAAGCAGGAGCTCTCGTTAATCCCTGACTCCATCCTCTAACGGGGCACAGGCTTCACCCAAACTTCCATCTGCTCCCTCAGCTGAGCCTGGACCAGCAACGAAATACCTTCCAGGCTGTTGTTTTGCCAAAGCCATCGGCATCAAAGGTCTTCATCTTAATTTTGATTAGGGGAAAAGGGAAAGAAGCTGCTTTCCTGCCCCTCCACCCAAGACTCTGGAAAACTTGAGGCTGACAGCAGCAAGGAAAGTCCCTGCAAGGCTGGAACGGAGCGACAGAGGAAAATATTTTGTAATTAGATAAGGGGCCAGTGAGGTCATTTTGTTTGGAACAGGGTGTGAGATTTTGGTCACCTTGTTGAACAAGGGGGAAGAGGAGGATAAAATAATATCATGGGGCTATTTTGTTCTCGGAGCAGGTAAATCCAGAGGACAGCTTGCTGTCTACTCTGCCCCTTCCCTGCCCTCCCCCCAGGCTGGTTTATACATCATTTATTATGTTGTCTGCCGGAAGTGTCCCTCCTGCACGGCACTGCTGTTAAAAATTGTTTTACAGAGCAAGCTTTTGCATCCAGAAGTGGGTTGGTTCTGAGTGTTGCCATGCAGAGCTGCCTGCAGGCTTTTTTTCCCTGTAACATTGTAAAATGCAGATTTCTGTTTCCTTAAGGGATGGTTCAGGGAGAAGCCAAGGTCTGATGAATGTTTTTTTTTTTAAACTAAGAAGCAATTAAAGAAAAAATAAATCCGGTGTTGGATTTACAAAGTTCAGTGTTTAGAACTGAGGACGAAGGACTGCACCATGTGCTTGACTTCCCTGCCTGGGAGCATTTGGAGTGTTTGGACGGAATTTCCAGATAGGCCTGTGAAGAAGTTGTAATAACATTTCCATTGTCCATAAGCTTCCAGTTTTCATCAAGCTCTGGGGCTCTCCTGGCATGGACACCACTGAGAAAGCTGCCTGTGGCTGAGGCTTGTGGTTGGGCTCTTGCTCCATCCTGGCTCTTTCTGCAGCAGCTTTTCCCTTTGCTGGGCCCTGTTCCCTGTGGAGAAATCCTGGGATGCTGCAGCAGAGCTCAGTTCCTTGCATTGGAACCCTTCAGGTCCCTTCCTGCAGTGTCTGTCCCCATGGCAGCCCCTGAGACTGGAGCTCCTCTGCTCTGGAGCCAGGCTGGGAGAGCTGGGGGTGTTCACCTGGAGAAGAGAAGCTCCAGGGAAACCTCAGAGACCCTGCCAGTGCCTAAAGTGGCTCCAGGAGAGCTGGAGAGGAACTGGGGACAAAGGATGGAGGGACAGGACACAGGGAATAGTTTCCCACTGCCAGAGGGCAGGGAGAGATGGGATATTGGGAAGGAATTCTTGGCTGTGAGGATGGTGAGGTCCTGGCACAGGGTGCCCAGAGAAACTGGCTGCTCCTGGATCCCTGGAAGTGTCCAAGGCCAGGTTGGACAGGGCTTGGAGCAGCCTGGGCTAGTGGAAGGTGTCCCTGCCATGGCAGGGGTTGGAATGAGGTGATCTTTAATGTCTCTTCCAAACCAAACCATTCTAGGATTTCACAGCTGCACAAAACTGCACTGACAGATCCAACCTCTGTCTCAACTCCCACTTCTTGCAGGGTGGAAATGGCGCTGAAGCCTCACCAGGGGCTGTTTCTCCTTCCCACCTGCCTTTGGCTTATCCAGGCAATCCTGGCACAGGGACAGTGCTCAGGACAGGATCAGGCTGCTCTCCTGCCACAAACCACAGTGGGCAGAGGACAAAAGCTCCTGCTGCTGGTCCTGCTTAAGCAGGAGTGGTCAGCATTCTGCATGAGCTGAGCTCAGCCCCAGACCTTGCTTTGACTGAGGCCATGAAGTGCCCCAGCTCTGTGCAAGAGCTCCAGATGGCTGCTGCTCCACTCCTGAGTGTCCAACAGCCAGGAATCACAGGGCCATCAGTGCTCCCCATCAGATCAATCACAAAAAATGAGTGGGAGGGTTTGTTTCTGCCCCATCATCCAGCAGCCTGTGAACCATTCCAGGCCACCTTGGGCAGAGCCTGCTCAGCCTTTTCCCATCGCTGTGGCTCTGACACTGCTTCACTTTAGTAACTCCATCCTTCAAAAGACTCCCTCTTGCATCCTGAAATGACTTTGTAACGAGGAGTTTGTCCCTTTGCATGCAGAAACATCACCCGGCACAGGAGCAGCCCCAAGCCAGGCTCACATTAAGAGGTTTATCCGTTTACATGTACATAGAGGGATGTGTGTGTGTGTGTGTGTGTGTTGTGCAGGACTCCACCCCCTGCTCCCATGGAGATGCAGTTATTTTATGTAAGAGTATTTTTTTAGAATGGGTATTGCTTATTCCACCGCTGTACGACTGATTGCACTGTAACAGGTCTGGTCCCTGTGATGCTTTGAAGGCTGGAAATTCTTGTGTATTTTGCCCAGCACGGTGAAAAACAAACCACACAGAAGTAACAGTCATAAATATACAACTTTAAAAAAAATTACTGTTAAAGATTTATTGCAATAATACAATAAAATTTAGAAGAAAAAAAACCAAACCAAACCAAACCATTTGTGTTTAGTTACATCTCGGAAGTTGCGAGAGAGGGGCTGCGAGTTTCTGCAGGTGACAAAGCCACCCTGGGTGTCCCACCCTGCACAGGCACCTGATTTTCAGGCTCTTCCCTGAAATCAGGCTCTTCCTTGGCAACCCAAATTGGCCATCCCAGGTCACTGGTCACGACCAGAAGTCCCGGCCTGAACGGAAATTCCTGTGTTCATGCTACGCAAAATGTTTCGTAAACTCTCAGCTGGCTGCCTTCACATATCTATAATTACAGATATTCCTGCCCTCCCTCCCCCACGCCCCCAAACAACCTGGAAAACGAATCCTGGTGATTGCACTCAAGGTTTGGACACACACACAATTCTTCCTCAGCTACACATGTGCAAAACACTTTAAAAAAAACTCACAACTTTGTGTTCTGTTACAAAAAAACGTTCCATGAAAAGCCCCACCCCACCGCCTTTGAACACCCTCACGGTGCCCTTGTGCACTCTCAGAATACGACTGGGCTGCAAATAAATTAGTTTGGAAAACATGGATAGGCAGTATATGGCTTAGAAAAGTTATTGTGTTGGATTTTCTTTCCCCAAGTTCAGTGACAGTGCACGAAACTGAGTCATGGCCTGACCTTCCGGGGCTCAAAGCACAAAGGCAACAATGAAAAAGGGACTGAAATGCCTATTAAAAAACAAAAAAAAAAGGTATTTAGATGGTGGGGTCCAGTGCAAAATACAAGGGGAAGCAGAAGGGGCTGGGCTGTGAGCCCAGTTTCCAATACTGGTGTTGCTGGTTGCTCAGAGCTGTGAGTGATAAAGTGCTGTGAGCCAACAGAGCCCAAACCCTGAGCTGAGCCTGGCAGCAGGGCTGGGGGCACTGAGCCCTTCAGGCTGCAGCAGCCCAGGCCTGGGCTGTTCTCCTAAAACAAACCCAGCTCTTAGACCAGAGGATTGGCAGGAGGGTGCTGCTGTCTGACAACGTGCGCGGTGCTCGCGCCGAGTTAAGGGTCTTTGGTTTAAAAAAAAAAAAAGGAAAAAAAGCAAAATTAAAAGAACCTACTGGCAACAGATGCCCAAGCTCATCACGGCTGAAGAGAAGCAGCTGCCATGGAGGGCTGGGAGACACAATACTCAGCTGGTCCCCAGCACGGGGCACAGGGGTGTCACTGCCACACCTGGCTTCCCACCCCACCCGGGTGGGGACAGAGACAGCACTGGCCAGCTTGGGGAGGAACAGATCAAACCACCACTGAACACCCTGTGGGGTGGCTGGCAAAGCCAGCCCTGGAGCTGGAATCAGGCAGGGACATGGCCTGTGTCACTCACCACGGCCTCACTGCGTCCCCACAGGCTGTGGGGCAGTGGCAGAAATCCTCCCTCATGGAGGGAGGGCAGGAGGTTCTTACCTTGGCTGTCCCAGCTCTACATGTAAACGCTGGAAGCTCTGCTGAGCAAACCAGCAGTGAGTGCCCCGTCCTGCAAGGCAGAAGGAGAGGAGGAGCCCTTTGCTCACCAACTCACCTGTCAGCATCCCCTCCCGGGGTTCCACGAGCCAGCTGTGCCAGGGAAACCAAACCAACTTCTTGGCAGGCAGTAAACAAAAAACCCCACCATCAATGTGAAACAAAACAGGGTTAAAAACACGTGTAGTGTGGAGAGCGTGTGACTTCACCAAACTGGCTTGAAATGAGGTTTTTTCTAACGTTAAAAAGTGGCAGCATGGCGTGGTAACCGATGGGCATTATTGCAACAATGCAATCCTGTATCAGCATCGAATGTGGGTCTAGCAAGAGAACGTCCAGTGTTTCTTTGGTGTATGGTATTAAGAGTACAGAGCCTGTGTGCCTCAGACAGCACAACACGAAACTTCTACACCTACCAGTGGAAACAGCATGAAACAAGCCAGTTTTCTATGGCAAAACTGGGTAAAGATCCATGACCAAATCTAAAACAAGAGCAATTTGCTGTGTGAATTTCCCTGTCCATGCTGATTATTTGTATTAAAAATATGGCAACAGAGATTAGAAAACATGTTAAAAATGCATAATTTTCATGTCCTGAATGAAAAAAATTTAGAAATACGCATTTTTGCATTCTGCAAGACAGATTTAAAACACACACACAAAGGAAAACCCTGTAAAGAGTTAAGAAAGTGGGAACTGCATTTGCACCACTGTCCAGACCGCGCCCTGAGCAGCCTTCCCTGTGCTCCTCCCGATCCAAACACTCCAAAATCTGTTTCTGCTTCAGAAAGAAGAGCTGGAGGTCGCCGGGTCCTTTCACAATCCTCGATGCAGACAGAACCAAGACACGAAGTGCCCTCACAGAATCCGTCGGGAGCACGGAGCTATGTTACAAAACGGGCCGTCACAGTCATCTTGGGTAAATAAAAAGGTTTTGTTTCCGGTTTACAAAACGGAAGTCCGACCTTTCCTTTGTTCCAGGCACTACTTAACAGAATAGGTGAAGGTTGACTACAGCACAGTCGGGGAAGGGTTGCTGGCACAGCTCCCCTGTGCAGCTAGCGGTGCCCGGTGTATGCCTTGAGCCACGAGGTGACCGAGGCGGCGGCCGAAGAGATCATCCCTCCGGCGCTGCTGCTGGCGATGGGCTGAGACACCTGGGTGCTCTGGCTCTGCAGCATCTCCACCTGCTGTGAGGGGATGTCGCAGAACCTGGGGCTGGGCAGGTTCTCCCAGTCCGTGCCCAGGTCTGTCTCCTCGTCACTCACGTGCTCGTCGCCGCTCTCGTCCGTCTCGCCCGCCGCGCTGGGATCCACGAACTCCATGGAGTCTTCCAGGTCGGCGCTGATTTCGAAAGGGCCGGACCTGGGGGTGAGGACACAGTGCTGAGCCATCCGTCCCTCTGTGCTGGGATGAGCCCTGGGCATCCCACAGCACAGGAGCACAGCAGGGATCAAGCACCCCAGGCTTTATCAGCTGGCAGAGAAACTGCAGAGGGAACTTTGTGTCACCTCTGTCATTACACAAACACTCGGCCAAGGAAGGGACAGAGTTCCAGACCACGGAGCAGGAACGGCAGGAGAGCCATTCTGCTCTGGCAGGGACAGTGAAACACACAGCAGAGAAAGCTACTGGTGATAACTCAGGGCTCCACTGGTGGGAATCCTGGCTTGATGTGGAACAGCTTTGATTTCCACCACCAGCCCTGGCCAGGCTGAGATGGCTCAGCTCCATCAGGCTGTACCTGCAACTCACAGGTCTGGCACAACTCACCAGTTGTGAGAGAATTCCCACTCTGCCCTGAGCAACACCTCAACCTCCTTCTCACTCTGAGGTTGGCCAGACACTGAACAGGCTGCCCAGAGAGGCTGTGGGGTCTCTGCTGGAGACACTCCAAACCCCACCACACAGAATCATGGAGTGATTGGTCACTGTGGAAGTGACCACAGTGGCTCATCTGGTCCCACCTTCCTGCTACAGCAGAGTCATCCCAGAGCACAGGATTGTGACCAGATGGCTCAGGGATATCTCCAGTGAGGGAGACTCCACACCCTCCCTCTCTGGGCAATCAGTTCCAGGGCTTGGTCACTCCAGAGGAAAAGTTCTTCCTCATGTTCAGGTGGAACTTAACGGGCATCAGTTCCTGCTTGTTGCTCTGGTGCCATTGCTGGGCCCTGCTGAGAGCCCTCCCTGCAGACAGGGACAGGGCTGAGGTCCTCTCTCAGTGTCTCCTCTGCAGGCTGAACAGCCCCAGCTCCCTCAGCCTTTCCTGGGCAGGGAGATGCTGCAGTCCTGAGCACTGGCTCTGCTCTGGGCAGGGTCTCTGCATCTCCAGGTTCCTGGCTGAACCCACCTGTGCTGAGACTCAGAGTTCCCTGCTGCCACTGCCTGGTGGGAGAAGCGATTGCATCCTGCCCCATCCCGCTGCTTTGGGCTGCTTGTATTCCATGGAAAAAGGCAAATTCCCCACAGCAAGCAGCGTCCCTGACAGCTCATTCCTAACCACAAAAGTGCCCAGTGAATATGAGCAAGAATTTAATGGAATCATGGAATCCTTTAGATGGGAGAAGACCCCCAAGGTTCAACCACCAAACACAGGAACCATTTAACAAAGAGTTTCTCCAGCCTAAGTGGGAGAAGGAGCCTAAAGCAGTGACTTATAATGGAAAATTTTAATCCAGATAATTAGAGCTTGGTAAATTTATAAGCATATGAAAACAGTAGCATGTAAAGGAGATTGTCAGGCAACCACAGGCTCAGGCATCTAAAGGAAAATAAAGAGAGCTGGTTGCTGCAAACTTTGCAGCCAGCTGAGAAATGAAAGGCAAACACTCCTCTTTCATAATCTGGAGAGGAATGGGAGCTCTGCCTCCTGGCAAAGCCTTTTGCTTAACGAGGCAACATAAGAAGGGAGTCATCAGGGTTGAGGCCAGAAGGGACCATTAGATCATCTCAAGTGACCTCCTCTCTAACAAAGGCCACTCGTCCCACCCGTCCTGAGCCCAGCAACTCCTGCCTGATGACAGCATCCATTCCAGAAACTCATCCAGCCTTGAGAGGATGACAGAAGGGAACAAAATCGCCACCTTCATTCCTGTGGGTAATTAATGTCTCTGTTAAGTGCATGTGCCTCATTTCAACCAGCTCAGGCTCTTTGCTCCCACTGCTGTCTGTAAAGCCATTCAGCAGCCTGGTGGGTATTTTACCCAACTCTCCTGCAACCCTTCCTTTTACTATCTGGACCCAGCTGATGCTTGTGGAGCTCTGTGACAACTGCACAGGTGCCCACTGTGGCCCCATGACCTTTGAGAGGAGCTGCTTTCCTTTGAGGACACAGTTCTCCATCCTCTGGGTACTTCCAACACTCTCCTTGTTTTCAGGCAAGCAGCAGCAAGGACAGATTGTTGTCCAACATCTTTTATAAAGGTGTGGCTCCCCTGTCTGGGCTGAACCAGTAGGGATATATCCAGAAACACAAAGGAAGTGGGAACAGGCAGTTCCTCTTAGTGGCATTGCAGGTTTTGGAATAAAACCACATCTGTACATGAGAACAAAGCAGAAAAGTAGATTTCAGAATGTTATTGTGCTCTAAAGTGGGGGATAAAGCACCAGGCACATCAAACAAATATTTGCAGACTGTCTTGGGCACAAGTGACTTGGATCTGGATTATCCCAGTGGGGAAATCAGTGTTGTTTGCTTTCTTATATTTAAATTGAGAAAAAAGAAATAAATTATTAAACCTGGTGTGTGCAGGCCAGAACTGACATTCTTTTCATCACGTTCTAAGAGAAAAGTTGTCTTTGATCTTAATTTACATATAAATGAAGATTATTTGAAGGTCAGCTTTGGTCTAGGCAGTTCATTGACTGGAAGTATTTTGGGAAAGGTTTTCCTGGGATTCTTTTCAGGGATATTACTGGATGCTCTCAGGTATTTACATGTCAGCAAGGTCACGTTTGGAGTATGGCAAGGCTGCCTGGTATATGTGCTGCTGTTCCCTGGAGGGAAGGAGTTCCTGTTGCTGGTGTAGGGGAAATAAGTCCATCATCAGCTACAAAGCCTCCAGCTGAGCCTGCCATAGGCAGAAGCACAGCAAACACAGGTCTGTGAAATTTAATTTCCTACTCAGGAGCCCCTTTTCCTGCCCTGTCTTGTCTCCTTCTGTAACTACCCCGATTTCTGTGCTGAGGACTGATCTATAGGCACAGCAGAAGACAATTTCCCTCATAAAAAACAAGGCAAAGGCATAAATTCAAAGGGGATCCAGCCACAGGAGAGTTCATATTTTGCTTTTCTTACCTGCCCAAGTTCTCAGTGTCTGGGCTGACCAGGTACATGAGGTTCCTGAGGGTGTGCAGGGGGTGCAACAGATCTAAATTTACATGCTGACATGGGGAAGGGAGAAAAGAAACCACATGATCAGTTCCTGGAGGAAACCAGCAGGCACTGCTGATTTTAAAAAGCTATTTAAAGATACCAAATGTGCATCCCCCCTACCTGAGAGAAGCAAAGGTGAAGGATATTAGCATTCAGCTTCTTCACTGCCCGTGTGAATCTGTGTCTGCTGAGATTCTCTCCACAGAATTCACTGTTAAAACACCACACACACACACAAATACACAGAAAGCAAAATGCTGTGAAAATACACTAACTGGAGGCATCAGCATTCTGTGCCTTGGCTTCCTAACAAATCCTGGAGTAAATATCCTCGCAGTGAACACTTTAGTTTAAAGTCTACAGCCAGTTTTAGGGTGCTCAGGAGATTAATTTTTCACCTAGCAGGACTGTTAGCATTTTATCGACAACTCTGCTTGCCCTGGCCTCGCCAGTTTCCACAGGACAGGTGGTGTGAACTGCAGGGAACTCAGAGATCCACCAGAGCCAAACTGTTTCAGATCTCCTTTTAAATCTTCCATCATGTCCTGTCTCTCAGGGCTGAACACCCAAATAGAATCAGAGAATCACAGAATGGTTTGGATTGGAAGGGACCTTCAAGATCATCTAGCTCGAAACCCCGAGCCATGGGGTGGGAAAAAGCTGAAACCCCACCCAACTTTTGTGCCCTCACTTTGACAACCACTATTTTAAACACTTTAAGAGAATCTCAGCAGCACATCTGAGGCCCCTGGGAGTCTGACTAGGTCTGCAGCTCCTTCTGTACAAATCCCACACAGACACCGAAATTCTAGCAGTGCTTTTCATCCCAAACAGGGTTTATACAATGCACTCCTAGTTTTAAACTCCATGGATATTTTTCCCACTGGGAATTACACTGCTGTCATGCCAGGATGTAGCAGAGCTGTTCAAGAGCTGCTGAATTGGGCTGGGATTTTGTGAAGCACAGTGGGGGCCAATAAAATGAAAAGTGCCATTCACAGATTACCATTTTTCATCTCTCATCTGAGGATGCTGAATATGTCAATTAGAAAGGTGTTACTTTCAGCTGTGATGGTTGGTCTTCCCTCTCAGGAAGGAAAAAAGGGGAGAGGGACTGCCAACTGTGGTCTAAAATCCTGCTAGCCCTCCCCTCAAACAGCACAAAAATCCATGAGCCACCCATGTTATCAAAAGCTGTTCCAATTCATGACTTTGTTCCCCAAATGAAACTGATATAAGATCACTGATTCCCCTGCTGTGTTTACTTGCCTGTTGCAGAGCTTCTTGGGAAGATTTACATCAAGTATGAGAGACAAAGTGTTAACAAGCTGAGTTGCATAGCACAATGCAGCACTGATGGTATGAGCAGGGTTATTATGTTCCATATCTGAAAGAAATAAAAACAACATGAAATCCTTGTTTTAAATAAAACCTCGGTGGGTGTGTTAATATGTTACTCAAGTCTACTCTGGAATATTTCATTTCTAAGTATGGAGAACAGCCTGAATCTAGCAATCATTTCCAGTGAAATCTGTCAGAAGTTGGAAGAAAATAGTAATTCTTGGAATTCCTGTTAAGATGATGACATGTGAACTGTGTCAAAACTGTGAATAATTAACTTTCTCTGTTTCATTGTGCTGTGTGTCCCAGTGAGCATTTCATGCAAAAGATTTCAGCAGGCTAATCATAAAATCACAGAATGGTTTGGGTTGGAGGGGACCTTAAAGATCACCTAGTTCCAACTGGGCAGAGAATCTCCTCCTATAACCCCTATACAGGCATTTATTTCAGGCTCAGGGTGAGAACAAATGTATCAATCTACTGCTCCTCAACGCCTTCTGCCAGCACCCAAAGCTTCTGGAGCATCCCAGCTGCCTAAAACCTTGCTCCTTACCAGGTCCCTGTGTAGTTTTCTTCTCCTCCACCCAGCTGTAGTAAGCAGAGTAGTCTCCATTGTTGGGGAGGATGATCCAGGGCCCCGTGATGCTGATGCTGGTGTCCCCATTGTGGTCGTCACACACCCACCTCCCCGACAGGTAGGTGGTTCTCCGTGCCTCTGCCAGCTTGCTCACAGTGCTGGAGGTCATGGCATTGTCACTCTCGGAGGACATGTCTGCAGGGTCCCTGCAGGACCCCACAAGAGTTGGAGAAGTGTTTGAAAAGAGAATCAAGCTTGGCAGGCACTAAGCTAGGTTTTATTGAGGGTAAAATGCTTCCAGGAATGCTCCTGCAAAACTCAGTCCCAAAACTACTTTGATTTTTCTGGGGTTTTTAATCGGCTATTTCTGTAGAATCCTGGAATGGTTTGGGGTGGAAGGGACCTTATAGACCACTCCTGTAAAACTCTTCAGTCTCAAAACTACTTTCATTTGTTCTGGGACTTTTAATTACCTATTTATGTAGAATCCTAGAATGGGTTGGAAGGGACCTTAAAACTCATCTCATTCCAACCCCTCTGCCATGGGCAGGGAGACCTTCTACTATCCCAGGCTGCTCCAAGCCCTGTCCAGCCTGGCCTGGAACACATCCATACTTGAAGAAGTTTAACATCAGACACACAGCTCAGATCTCTCAGTGGGGAAATGCAAGCACCTCCAGATTCAGATTCTCCTATCCTGGACCTCTAATCTTCAGGTGAGATCACACCTCCTCCCTACAGGGAGCCAGAGCACCTACCTTAGACTGACCCAACTCCCTTCTGGCTGTCTAAAACCAAGCAAAACGAGCCCAAAAGGACAAGCCTGCCATACCTCATGCTTGTCTTCACTTCTTCAATGGGGAAGATGACCGAGGTCAGCTCCAGGATGTGCGACCGGCGAAGGTTTGCCAGGTGCTCGTATTGGGTTTTCAGGTCGTAGGTTTTCTTCTCCACCAGGTCTCCCAGCTTCCTGTTGTGCCTCTGGATCTTCTCCTTCTTCTCCTGGTGCCTCTGAGCTCTGCGATAATGCTTCTGGTTCTCCTCTTTGATCCTCAGCAGCCCCTCAGTGTCTGTGAGAACAGCAGCAGATGTTATCCCTTGGAAAAGGAGGTGGGAAGTGCTTGTAGGAAAAGCTGGAGAAAAGCTTTATTAATATTTATGGAAAACAAGATCTATGGCAGCTTAAAACAGAAAACCCTGCTAAACTATTAACATCTTCCAGCTGCTCAGTGGCACAACTTCTTAATCTCTTCTGAAGATCTCCAAAGAGACTGCAATTGGGATTATTCTTTCCCTATCTTTTACCCAGCTATTTTTGGATTTGGAGCACAAAAGCCAAGATTTCCCAGTTTAATTAAACTCCTGAGGTAATCAGCCTGACAGAAATAGCCTGACTGTACATGTTTGCAGCGTGCTGGCCAGAAAAGCCCTGCCCTGCTTGCAGCCAAAATCAAGTGCAGATAGCATCTTCATTCACCATTTCTGGCACCTCTGCTGCTGTTAGTGTGTGTTATTTGGGCTTCCCACTTATGGATGTGCTCTTGCAGCACTTGGATCCCAACAGTTCAGGCTCCTATTTTCCTCAGGGAACAATGGCTATCTCTCTTTCCAGTCACAAAATGGGAAATGTGCTCATGCACTGAGGTGCTGCAATACCTAGGCTTGGAAAAATACCCTTCAAGAGCATCTTGAAGCATCCAAGGTTGGACCTGATGATCTTAGAGGTCTTTTGCAACCTTGATGATCTGCTGATTCTGCTATAAAATAAGTGGCTGCAGTAATGCTCCCACAAACAGAGTCTGCCAGCTCTGTCTTTTAGAAGCACAGGAAAAGATTTCTTGTGCTCTCCCCAAATAGATGTTTAAAGCTCTCCATGTGCCCTAGTTTGAAGTGTGCCTGCCCCTGCAGAGAGAGAGGCTGCTCTCTCTGAACATCAGGAATTATTTCCAGTCATCTGATCTGCTGCAATCCACGGTGTGTCTGGTAGGAAGGAAGATCTGGTATGTGGGAGATGCAAAGTCCCAAATTAAAGGAGGTGAGAATAGCTCCTCTGTGCAGATAAGAACTAATAATGCTCAGGTTTATATAATATAAATAAGCAACCCCAGTTAGAGGAGCAGTAGAAAAATCAACTTTTCTCTGAGCAAGACCAAAAATCCCTATGTGTCAGCTGTAATTCCCTTTCCTTTTAGCAGTCCTGTAACATCAACAGAAAAATCAATTAACGCTCGCATTCATATTCCCAAACTCTCCCTTTGCATAAAGAACAAGAGACAGAGGAGGAGGAGAACGTCCATCTGTTCAATTTTCACATTCATGTTCGACTTGAAAGGCCACTTTTTCAGAGTGAACTCCCTTCCCTGCAGGTCCAACAGCAATTATTTGGGAGCAGGGGACACACTGCACTCACGTTTCCACTTCTGCAGTCCCAGTGCACAAACAACTGTCCTGTTCTCTGCACAGCACCTCTGCTTTATGACCCAGTTTATGAGGTGATTAAAAATCTGTCTCCAGGAGTATTTCAGGACACCACTGTGTCCCACACACCTGCAGTGCCTGATAAATGTGAGCCCAGGCACACTGATCTCTGCCCAGAGAGCTCTGCCAGGTATTTGCAAGCCTGTCTCCTTGAACTGCTCTGCACAGAAAGAAGGCAAACACACAGATTTTTAAAACATTATTTTAAGCACCACCAATTATTGAGGTCTCCAGGAAAGTCAACTCCAAAAGCAGGAACCCAGTGTTCTAGAAATTGTTCTTATTTCAGAAAATTAAACTATGCCACATGCAAGATAAGAGAAATAACCCTTTCACATGTTTTAATGTGGCCCAAGAGTGACCGAGTTGGCTTCCTGATCTATTTGGCTACTCACAGCTAGAATTCATTTCTGGTCTCTCTCCAAAAGCAACTGAGCTAACAATAGGTTAGCTGGGCAATAGTTAGCTCAGTTTTTAGGTTAAATCTAATCAAATTCACCGTGAATCAAGAGAAGTTGCAAAAGCTGCAGATAATAAATCCCACTGAAGAGAAGGAAAATGGAGGACTCTACTCCCTGGCTGGTCCTAACACTCTGCCACCTTCAGAGCTGAATTTTGAGAAAAGGTGACTAATTTCTCAAAGTCACATTGATTGCCTCTTCTCCTTTCTTCACAGGTTAAAGAAAAAAAGTCATAATCTCCATAGAAATGATGATCTTCTATCTATTGAAAAGCTTGTTTTTCAACTTCCTCTTCTCTAAACCAAACATGAATTTTCTTAGCCATTCCTTCTGTTTCATTTCCAGTGCTCAGACTTTCTCCAGGTGATTTGTATCTTTCTTAAATTGTTTAAATGGGACACCAGATTTCCACTGAAGGAACAGCAATACCTGGCACAGCAGGATAACTGCTTTCTTCTTAAATACAGCACTTATATTAGTTAACCCAGAAAGAGCCCTGAACCTTTCTGGAGCAGCACAAGACTGATAATTTCTATTTAATTTGCAATTCCCCAGATCCTTTCCTGCCAAATTCCACCACCATCCCCGACTTTGGGTTTATATTTCTCTTTACAACAACGAGTACCTTGAATTTGTCCTTTTCAAATGATGCTGTCTATTTATCTGCATGATTTGGAATTTAGTCTTGGTCTCCACAGAAGTAATTTCACCATCCAGCCTGGCTTCCTCCATTCCACCCTCTCTTGTACTGAGCTATTATGGGAAATATTGAAGAGAACTGGGCCAGGAATTAGCTCCTGCTGAGCTCCAGCTGTCTCACCTCCTCAGCTTGACCAGTGCCACCACTCTTTGAATGCAGCTTTTTTAACCTTTTGTGATGACCTTGCAGTGGTTACACCCTGAGCAAATGTCTTTGTTTGCTCACAAGACAGTTCCAAGCAGTGCCCAAATCCAAGTTATGTGCAGCCTCTGCTTCATCCTCCACTCTACCACTTGATTCCCAGACAAGTGATTTGACATGAATATCATGACATAAATAACAAAACATGAATTTGACATGAATATCATAACCAAGTGATGCCTATTTTTAACCACCTTATCTCCCAGTTACCAGCAGGTTTGTAACAGGATGCCTGTGTCATCAGTTTGAGGTTCTTACTTCCTGCACCCTTTGAAAATGGGCACTCTTTTCAGTTTCCTCAGACATCCTCACTCCCTCATCTGTTCCCAAATGCTCCACAGACTACCTGTTCCTTGGGTTCCATCAAGCAAACTAATATGCAGCTGTCTCTTTCCTTACCTTAGCATTCAGTCCTTCCACGATTTAACATTTCTGATCACATTTTCTTTGCAGGAAGATGAAGCAAAGGCAGCACTGAATGCTTCAGACTTCTCTGCACTGTTATTTACTGTCTTTCCTGTTAACTAACACACTTGTCTACTCCTTCCCCTTTTCTTTATCATACATTTCCTATTGTCACTATCCATCCTCCTTATTAATTGAAAATCATTTTGCATCTTAGCCTTTTTTGATTTTTCACCCCAACCCTGTGATACTCCTTTATGACTCTTCTCAGGTTGTGCCTCTGCTTCCAGGCTCTGTATGGCTCCTCTTGAATTTCAAGCCATAAAAATATCCCAGATTCAATCAATATGCTTCTGAATATGCTTCCTCTACTTCCCTTACTGTAAGGAGAGCTGCATATTCTCTTCTGAAAAAATGACCCCACAAATTTAGTGTAAAAACATGTAATGAGTCTCAAAACCTGAAGTTTCTGAATGGAGCCTACACTGTATTCCAGTCACTCTTGCTCAAGTAGCATTTTGGAATTTTCAGACAGGTGTGGGTTAAAATTCATCAGTTTCACCAAATCTGTAACAGCTGCAGAGCTGTTTGCTCCTCTTTATCAAGAGGAAGTGATCAGAAACACTACACTGAATAAAGCCATCTCTAGGGACACAGCCAGAGTCACAGGCTGCTAAGCATTTGCTTTTAAAGCTGTTGCAAAACGATCTCCATCCAGCTGAATAATGTCTGCTGTTTGCTAATTAAAACCCAAGCATAAAAAGGCCAAAATCCACTCACCGATTTGCCTTCAAGTTGATTTAGGAAGAGACTGTTTGGAAATTCACCATTTTTAAAAAAAACTAACGCTCAAATTCACCTCAATTGATTTTTCACTCTAAGGCACAGGGAGTTTTTCCACATCACAAAAGCACAGGCATTACTCACGTCTTGTCATTTCATCATTTTCTTTGCAAATGGTCTGTTTCAGCTGCTCAATCCTCATCTTGCAAGACATTATTTTCCATCTCTGAAAAAGAACATTCAGCAACTCTAGGGCACAAATGACTTCAAACACGCTGAACTGATGATTAACAACAAAGCCAGCAGCTTTAGTGCAAAAGTAGCAGGATGCTCTCAAATGGATCAAACAACTAAATATTTCATACAATGTTTTGTGCACAGAAGGATGCCACAAACAAAATGAATGCTTAGTATAAAGTCAATTGGTAAAATAAGTTATTGAATAAGTATCTAGTGAGAAATGAAACATTCAGACAGCTTGGAACACTCTGCTTGCAAAGCCCATTTCAGTTTTGCTTACAACAGGCTCTTTGGGGAAGCAATGCAATGCCCTCAAGGTAAACTGTAACGTTAAA
This sequence comes from Entomyzon cyanotis, assembly GCA_024500445.1. Lineage (NCBI taxonomy): Eukaryota > Metazoa > Chordata > Aves > Passeriformes > Meliphagidae > Entomyzon > Entomyzon cyanotis. The sequence goes on from JAKEPQ010001030.1 coordinate 3,245,527, forward strand.
CTATGAGATCTAGGAATTGAGAGAGTTTAAAAACCATGGGACACTTAGAGAAACTCACCAGCTGATCAGTAATTTCTTTCCCTTCCATGGCCTTCAAAACACTAGAGGAAAAAACATGATTGAAAGTTTTATGTCTCTCTGGACTCTCTCTGTCTCCAGCAACAGTGTGTTAAAGAGACTGTTTTCTTTTATGAGATCTCTTAGATTTTATATCAATTTAATAAATATAACTTACTGTTTTTGGAATTCTCTCTGTTTGGTTTTAAGATGCATCAGCCTTTCTTTCTTGTCTGAAAACCTGGAAGAGATTAAATTCTTTTATTGATATTTTGCACAATTACAGCACTGTAAGTTGTCTGAAAAAGATAATAAAATTGAAGCTTGGGGATTCTCCAAACCTCAGCTATCTGTCTTCATCTTGGCAAGTAATGGCTAAATGTGTGAAACTCTTGCAGAATTCTAGAGCATGTGTCTCACTGGAATTGCAACAGAACCTCTAAGCTGGGGAAATATCAGAGTGCAGAATTAGAAAACTTGTAAGCAAATTACTGCTATTTCTAGATTTATAGCTTAGTAAGATCAGTACTTTGTGTGTTACAGAAAACATAGAGTACTTCAAAAACCTTCGGTCTCTGGAGAAATTAATAGTACTATCTCCCCCAGTCATGACCCAAATGTCTGCTTCCGCTCTGCTTCACTGGATTCTGGGGTATGGAACTGCAGAGAACTGATCAGAAAGGAATTTTTTTAGGATTCATCATCCTGTGTTTTCACCCTTCGAGTATGCAGAAGCCATGTTCTGCCCCCCTTGCTGTTCCACAATTCATTCTCTTTTCCTCTGCAACATGTAGAATTGACAATTCCATCCTAACAGAGGTGTGATATTTGCAGATGCCACATCCCTGCAAGTGTTCAAGGCAAGGCAGGTTGGGGAATGAAGGTACCTCTGCCCATGGCAGGTAGTTGGAACTAGATGGTCCTTAAGGTCCCTTCCAACCCAACCCAAACTATGTGATGTTATGACTTTACCTTTATTTCAGGGATATCTAAGCTTTTTCAGAAAGAATAGTACACTAAGCCTTGACAGGATGACATCTTGGGCTTCCCTCTCTGTTCCACTGTGGATTTGATTTCAGGCAAAACTTCAAAATGCTTCACTTTTTTCCTTCAAGTGCTGCAATCTGAAAGCTTGGTGACTACCTTTGGATTCAGAGCGTGTGTAATCACCATTCCAGATGACATTAGCATTAGAACAACAAAACTCCTGGCTGCTGCTTCGGTAGTCAAGCAAAAATATCTGTTTTCCTTCCAAAACAAACCAAAACCAAATGCAGGTGCTTGGCATAAAAGCCAGAGGCCACACGTGAGCTGGAGGAATGTGGTGCAACTGGAGCTCAGCCGCTCAGCCCAGCACGTCCCTTCTTCCTGTGTGTCCTCACGCCAAGAGTCATCATGGAAATGACAAAAGGCACTGCATGAGCCTCCTGTTTACCACAGAGCAGTGCACACCTACTGCACCCCGACCTTTGGCTGCCACCAAAAATCCCTTGGCCCAGAAACACAGAGCTCAGCAGTCACGCAGTGAGAACGCTGGGGTAATTTGGCAATTCTTGGTTTCAGAGGTGGATTAATGGGCACAGACTATGACTGAACAAAATGACCCAATTCCCATCCACCACATCAGCAAAAAGTTGAATGCTCTGTCAAAGAATTTAGGGATAAATTAAGTTCTGACTGTGGAAGGAAGACAGAAATATTTGTGAAAGCCTGTAGAAATTACAGCTCACCACGCGCTTCGGCAGCGATGTCAAACAGCTCCTACCAACTTCTCCAGCAGATTTCTCCTAAGCAAACATTTCCATTTCTTTATATAGCTCTGATTTCAATTGCATTGCATCCTGCAACTAGTTTTCTTTATATATCTTTAGCCTTTCAATTTGGCAAAGAAACAAAACTTTGGATGAATTATTATAGGAACTCCCATAAAATGTAAACTGAGAGGAGAGAACATCTTGAATTACCCATGAAATGTTTTTCTTTCCTCAAGTCTTATCACATTAAGGTGAGATTTTCTATGGTTACCTGGCTTATTTCCACATGCCCATGATTAGAAGCAACCAGAAAGAGGGGCTTCCTAATCTACAGGAGCTGATTAACGCTGAAGGAGCTGAGGGCACTACACTCACTGTAACTCCCTTGCTGCAAAAAGTCACCACTTCTAATCATAACCCACAGCTTGGAGAAATTAGACAGACTCAGACGTCACAATTATATTGTCTTTGGCTTTTGCCATCTGCACACACACAAAGCAAAGCAAATCAGTAGTCTGGGAAACACACTCTGAGAATTTATGCACATGACAAGCTGCAGGACACTCCCAGGAGGAAGAAGAACCTCTGAGCTGAAACCAACAGCAAGACGCCAGCTTGGACTTTGAATATACAACACATTACTCATGAAAAGAAGAATGTCAGTGACTATTTCACTGGAGGAGACTTCTGGACTACTCATCCTTAATTGTAGCTCTCCTTCAGTAATTAATCTTAACAGCTCCTCAGTCTCTCCCCCTCACAGATACGGGGTGTGATTTTTGCCAGACAGATGAAAAACTTCCAATTTTACTGTAGCTTTTTTAAAAATCAGCACACAAAATAGTCCAGTAAAATCTCAAATAATTAGAACATGAAATCATTTGTCTTCGTATAAGAAAAAAACTACAAGAAAATTCTGAAAATGAATCACTGTTGAATACAAGGAGTAATGCTTGCTGTCTTTACATTTAACTATGAAGATGATGATCCTTTTCCCCCACTTGTTACACTTCAAAAAGACAAATGGGAGGCCCAGGTGCCCCCAAACACTTCCACATTCTGAATTTCTCACACCAAGCCACCCAGCAAAGCCCTTGTCATGACACTCCTCCAGCACTGGTTGATCTAAAATTAACCCAGGTACTCCTAGAAGGCATAAAATAAACAAATAAATAATGAAGACAGTAAACACAACCAGAAATGCAGCCAGTGAGCTGCACCTGCCCCTGCATGGCTTTGCTGTTGTGTGCCTGGTCACCATTTAAAACATCTCCCCTTTTCCCAGGGCTCACAGCACAAGAAAATCAGAGACACCCACAAAGAGCAAAGAAATTTGACCTCTGGAGTGACAGGGTCTTGCCCACTCTTACATCAGTCATTCCAAATATTAATTAGAGAATGCAAACCAAATATTTCAGCCACAGTTTAAAAATAATCCCATTATGCTCAAAACTCAAGAAGCTTTCATCCTACAGAGCATTCCTGCTGCCATCAAGCATATTTAGGTTGTTCACGTTGTTATTCATCATACAGGTGTGCTGCTCCTTTAATTCATTAAAATCAGTTTGCCATTTTTAATGAATTGCACTACTGCAATTCATTCATGGAAAAGTTCTGAGCAGCAGGAGAAACAAAGGCTGGGGAAATGGAGTGTATAGGGAAGTCTCAGGTGAACAAACCAGCAGTGATCCCCACAGATGGAATTGTGATATCCAGGCAGGGGAAGGGGTGTGGGGAGAGAGAAAAAAAAAAATTAATAGTTGTAGTTAAAAACTCATCATAAATATACACGAGCTTTTCCAGCCACAGACAAATGGGGCAGTGAAAGCATCTCAAGAGGATGCAGTGACAACTGTCAGGCAGAAAAGCTGATCCTGTCTCATGTGAGAAGATAAAGAGGGTTTTCTCTTACACTGCTGCTCCTGGTACTTTGGCTAAAGCTGCTTCTTTATGACTTCATTTTTCTGATGGGTAGAGACTTCTTAAGCCTTGGTTAATACAAAACAACAGTGGTTCAACTCTAACAAAGGCTACAATTGAATTCCTATAATTAAACCTGATGTTTAGCCAAAAACCTAAGGCTACAAAAGAAACAGGAAAAAAAACCCAAACTGGGTTTATCTTCCAAACTCCACATCCAATATTTTCACAGAATCTGCAAAAAACCCTAAGCAGTCTCACACAACTACACATTTTCCACCTATTTTAGAAAGACTAAATGTGATTTGTGGTTCTACAACACACCTTTTTTATATAAAAAAACAGAAAGCCCATCCAGTGGCAGACTGAGGTCTCAGTTCTGCGAGCTGACTCACACTGGCTGACACCCTTTCCCCACTCCCCTGGCTGTTCAGGGGTGAAAGGCACCACTGTCCCCTTGTTTTTGAGGACACAAGGAGCCTTTGGAGCGAGGACACCACCACCCCACACGCTGCTTGCCACCTTCCCAAAATAGCCCCAGGAATCACTCCCAACAGCTGCTAACGAAGCTACGAGCGAGGGACCAAAACCACGGTGCCAGCCAAGAATCAGAGCTATTCCAGACATGGCACTGGGAGGCTTTTCAAGAATCTGGGATGGACACGCCGTGAACAACAGCGATGGAGGAACCATCTGAGTCATAGCATGAGAAAATTTGTTTATGGGCATAGCACTCATCCAGTCAGCCTCCTGCAGAGCCAGGGCTCCAAAAGGAGCAGGATGGCACATGATTAACTCCAGTGGAGTATTTTCTGTGATCCAGAAGGAGGGGTTGTCCACGTTTCTGGCTATACACACACAATAAAATGTTTATTTTCTTTCTTACACACCTTCCTAAGTTCGCTTAACGGTTTAGAAAACTACTGTCTTAAGGCGCGCTGCCGAAAATAAGTAACCCATTTGAAATAACTCACTGCCCGGCTCTCTTTGTGCCCTGGAGCTTCTGGGGCTACATCGACACGGACACATCTGCCGAGAGCTGCACCTGACCGAGCGAAAGCCGGGGCGATTCCTTATCAATTATCATTAAAGCTGCTGTTACCGCCAGGCTCGTTCCGAGGGCCCTGCTGTGTCCGCGCTGGGCCCGGCAGCCCCCGGAGCGTTCCGCCGCCCTCAGCCCCCCGAGCCCCGGGCAGCTCCCCCGAGCCCCGGGCCAGCGGGGAACAGGCACCACCCGGCCCCCAGCCCCCCAGCCCCAGCCCAAGGGCCCCCCGAGGCGAGCAGAGCCCCGGCAGGGCAGGGAGAGGCCGTCCCGTTCCCCTCAGCGCCGCCGGTACCTCTCCGAGTCGCGCCCGTCGAAGAAGACGAAGTCGCCGCTCTGGACGCACTTGGCGCAGGTGAGGCGGCGGCGCGTGGTGTTGCAGAGCGGGCACCGCTCCACCGCCACGTAGAGACCTTCGGCGTCCTCCTCGGCGCCCCGCAGAGCGGCGGGCCCGGCCCCGCTGCCCCCGCCCGGCCCCGCGGGCTGCGGCCGGCGGCCGCTGGGAGCCGCCATGTTGGGCGCCGCGGGTCACGTGTGACGCTGTTGCCGGGCAGGGCATTGTGGGAAGGAGCGCTGAGGCGGCGGGCGGGAGCGGGGAGGGCGCGGGAAGGGCTGCGCTCCGCCGCGCTCCGCCGGGAAAACCGCGGGTTTGGTACAAACTGCGCCCTTCTCCGTCTGCGGCAGGAAAGGGATCAGCCCTGCCCTGCTCCCAGAGCGAGGTGGGTGTTGGATTCCGGTTCCTGGGGCTTCACAGCGGGTAGCTTTAGCCTAACCAGTCAGTAAGGCTGCTGTGGGGACTGCGGCTACCAATGAAAGCACGGCCCTGGAGTTACAGTAATAGCCAAACCGCCTGGTGCGAGAAAGTACAGACGCGCATCCTCAACACCGACACAGGGGTAGTTTCCTCACCCCAGCCGCAATGTTGCAGCGGGAACGAGGAGTTAAATACATGGGATGAAGTAGGGTGAGGAGCAGGGAGCTGCTCCGCTGTGTCAGGGAAGGGTTTGGGTGCGAAGGGACTGAAAAAATCATCTCATTCCAACCCCCTGCCACAGGCAGGGACACCTTCCACTATCCCAGGTCACTCCAAGCCCTGTCCAACCTGGCCTTGGAAACTGCCAGGGATCCAGGGGCAGCCACAGCTTCTCTGGGCACCCTGTGCCAGGGCCTCAGCACCTCACAGCCAGGAATTCCTTCCCAATATCCCATCTAACCCTGTCCTCGGGCAGTAGGAAATCATCCCCCCTCGTGAGTAAAGGATTTTTCCCTAATAACTAATCTAAACCTACTCTCAGTTTAAAGCCATTCCCCCTTCTGTCTGTAGTGGGAAACACGAGGCAATTAGAGCAGAGTCCACACAAGCTAGAATAACTTAAAGCAATAACCCCTTTCCCAAAAGAAACCCAACCCCACTTTTTTTTTTTTTTTTAAAGAGATTCCCAGCCTACCCAGCTTATATTTTTCCCCTTCCTAGTGTTATCAAACACTAGCAGGAACAGCACCATGGAGGTAGCACTCAGATTGTTATTTTTAAGACAAGAGTTACCACAGCAAACATGAACTTAATCAGTAGCTCAGTGAAAAGACACAGAGCCCATTTCTTATCTCTAAGGCTTTATCCATACTTCTAAAGAGCACTAATTTTACCAGTGAAATCACGGGGCAAACTCTTAAGCAAAATGTGATTTTTTGAAGAGGGCTCCTCTTAGATAAACCCTTTTCCCCCCCAGCACCTCCATAAAATCAGGGTGTCTTAAAAAAGATTATTGTAACTGAAGCTCATCAGCTGTAACAGCCCCAGTGCAAATAAAAGTCCAGCCCATGGCTGTGGGAAGTCTCCAGTGTTAGAAAGCAAACAGAAAAGTAAGCCTGTGTTTAAAATAGATTCAAGTGTGGAAATCCACAGTTTGACAGCAAAACTGATAACAGCTAAGACCAGTTTATCATGAGGAAGTACACAAAGATTTCCAGACTTTTTTTTTCCAGAGAAGCAGAGAGATAGATAGGAAAACACTTGTGAGAGACACATAACAGACACACACAGAAGATGAAGTCACACCCTCGCCGGATCAGAAATAAACTTGTGGCAGCAAAACTAAGCCCAGCAAGACGCCTTCTGTGATGAGCCACAGCCCATCCCGAGTATTTCCAGCAAGGACAGAGGTGGCTTTTGGCCAGGGTTACACTTAAGTCATCTAAGAGCAACCTCTAGTGGTGTTTCCAGACAGGTACCACACCTTCGGGAGGGAAGGACACAGGACAAACTGGGCTGGCTTGCTTCCAGGGAGTTTCCAGAGCAGCCGTGGGATAGGCTTTGCACTATTCCTACTCACATCCCCACTCTGAGCAGGACACCTTCTGAAAAGAAAGGCTTGAGTTCAAACCAAGTACAGCAAAGCCCATTGGTTTTGCTCCAGAATTACCAGATGTAGTGCCATTAGCTCAACTCTGGTTAAATAATACAGATAATTAAGTCACAAGCATCCAAGACTTTTCCTATTTGCCTCTAATCCATTTTTAACAAAATTCCAAACCAACATGTTTTTGTCTGCAGGAAAGTCCCATCATCTCAGGGCATTTCACTAATACAAGTGGGTAGCATTTACTTAAAATCTAACTTTTGTCATGTCAAATTAGATAATTTAGTTAGTTACCCCTCCACCCACAGATTTTCTAGGTATTTTCCAGCAGTCAGGATGTAGAATATCTTCTCTGTAAAAGAAAATCCTACATCACACACGAGAGTTTACCCAGCCAGTAGCATCAGAGTGATTCAGTACATGTCCTCTAAACAGCAAAATCATGCTGGATTTTGTAAGCCATATTATAAACAAAAATGTATTTTGAGCTTAAACATGAAAATAAAACATTGCAGGAGCAATTCAGGACACTTAGAGCTGAGGATTTTGACTAAACCAGTTTGAAATGCAGTGTGGATTCACCTGCTCAACAGGGAAAGAGACACAAAGCTTCTATTACAAAATATTCTTAAGTGCCACCTTAATATACCTTCCATTAAAAGTGCATAATTTTTATAAAGTTTTTTATCTCGACAGAAGTTGTCAGAACTCAGGTGGATTACAGACCTAATCTAAAAGAAGAAAACATTTTACAAACTACAGAAAGGCATCAGCATACGTAGCATTCCAAAATGCATCATTTGCTTAATAATCCACAACTGCACAATTGGGTCCAGGAACATCCTGGGCTTCTGTTCCAGCAACCCAATCCCAGGTGTAATTCTGGATTGCTTTATGAGCCATGTCACGATGGTTTCTTGAAACCTTTTAAAATGGGGTAGATGTTCTCAAATGCCTCATAGATTTCAGAACGGTCTTTTGCTCCTAAATGGACATTTAAGAGAAAAAAAAACCCCAAGAGTTAACAGAGTGGTGAGAATTACTGAATACAATTTAAATCTACTAAGATTACAAACCATGAAGATTGAAAGCACCTCCTTACTGTTAAAGGCAGAATTTCCATCTGCCACCTTAAAGAGCAATTTCTAGCTTGCCTTGCTTTTAAGGCTAGTTTTGTTTAATCTGTGGAACCAAAACAGCAATTTTCTGCTCTTGACAGGTACAAAATATTGGCTTTGAAGAAGGAAAAAAACCAACTGAGCACCACCATGGTGTTACCTGCTTAAGAATAACAGCTCTGCCTGTTGATAAGGTAAGTGGAAAGGTGGAAACAAGAAATGAAAGGCCTTTATTTCATAGTGGAAGTTGTTCCACAGTTTGACAACTCTTCTCCTCCAGCTCTGAGAAGCAATTTTAAGCTGTTAGGACACCTTTGATTTCAAAGCCTTTTCCACTATAGTGCAAACAGATCTTTAATACCAAGTCTTGCACACAAACTGCATTGCAGGAACATTCCTTGCCAATGACACTTCTCATGCTGGTCCAACAAACATCAGCTACAAGAAAACTGTGTTTAAAAGAACTAAAAGTTGCATTAAGCCCTGTTCAGATTGAATGTGTAAACCTTTTCTCATGGCCTCACTTGGACATGAATAATTCATCTGCCTTACCACAACTTTTACTTTCAAACATAAAGTTACTTTCTTGATTAGGGGAAAGAAACCCTCACAGCTCAGCAAATTCAGTTTTGTCATTACAGCTGGGCCCTGTCTTCACAGAAAAGGACTTAGTGAGTGTGCAGCAGCCCAGAAGCAATTAGTGTACCCCAAAAAATGTATCAGTAGAATGGAACTGACCAGTATGATTTTACTGGACCTAGGAAGGTGGTGGACATTGGAGGGGGAAGCATTTCAGCTTTGTTCCATCCCTCACTTAGCTGAGCTCATTCCTGATTTATGGTTGTGAGAATCTCTGGCTAAGGCAGACACTTCTCTTGTCTTCCACATGTCTCAAGGCTGTGTTGTGAATATAAATACAGCATTCAGAGCTTCTGGGAACAAGTACCATTTATGTTGCAGTACATCTGAATAGAAGATTTTCATGAGCTTCATGAAAAGGATGTGTCAGGAGCTCAGGAATTCACCTTTTTTGACGTGGGATCTGAGGTACAGGTATCTGCTGAGCACACTTAGCAAAGCTTTTGCCTCCACAAGTGTTTTGCCAAACAGTCTGGAACAAGCTCTTGTATCTCCACCCTTTCCTCTGATAATCCCTACTAAATGTTGTCAGTAAAGTGTTTTAAGAAGTTTGTTTCCTGTCCAAGCAATTTTAAATTGCTTATTGTGAGGTTCCTATTTAAGTGCCTGAGTAGCTGCTGGCATGTCGGCATCCTGTTGGCATCCTGTGCATTGCCACGTGGCATCAGGCTTTGAATAAAAAAAAAAAACTTAACATGGAAATCTGAGACTCTATATATGAAACAATACAAGATTCTAGTGCAACAATACTGATGTTATCTGCAGAGAACACAGATAAGCAGCAGCAGCCATTAAAGAGATCCCCAAGTGGCTTTACTGTGTCAAGATACTAATTTTTAGTTAACATTTAATTTAAATGCTCTCTCAGAAAATGAGGTAACACTTGGCTACAGATATGGAGAGGCATCACTTACCAGTCAGTACAACCTTTCCAGACACAAAGATAAGCAGCACTATCCTTGGTTTGACCATCCTATAAATCAGGCCAGGGAAGAGTTCAGGTTCGTAGCTGTTCCAAAGCAAACAGGTAAGATTAGTGAAATGCAAATGCTGCTTCAGTGTTTTATGGATAAAATGCTCTTTAATTACACTACCAATAGAGTAATTAACCGCACAGATTTTAAGCAAGCTGCCCTGAGAAAAGCAAGTCAGGTTTTAGATATCTTGAAGAGAAACCTGTTAAACCCAGCTGTAGCTGGTGGGAGATCTTCATGCTGACTTTTAAAGACTTGTGAGCCACTTGTGATTTTCCACAGCATTGAAACCTTTATTGTAATCTTCAAACAGTCCTCAAATCATGAAATGGCCTGGGTTGGAAGGGACCTTAAAGATCATCCAGTTCCACATCCTGCCATGGGCAGGGACACTTTCCACTATCCCAGATTGCTCCAAGCCCTGTCCAACCTGGCCTTGGACACTTCAGGGATGGTGCAGCCACAGCTTCTCTGGGAAATCTGTGCCAGAGCCTCACCATCCTCACAGTAAATCCTTCCTAGTCTGCAAAGAGCCATTATCAGGAAGCATCTTGTGCAACTAAGACAAGATAACAGCTAAGTGTGAATATTTAATATATATTTAGTTCCTAAGTTAAATGCAAACTGTTAGATGCAGCACTAGTAAAAGACATCTGAATTTTGGTTTTGTCAGTGCTAAAATCTTCATCCTTTCCTGATGGCAATATCTAGTTTTGAACAAGCTGACCTTGAAGGCTGAGCATGTCCATCACTCACCTTCAGCTTTACTTTCAATTCTTGACTAATGAACAAACAGAACCAAAACAATATCCCAGAAAAACCCAATATAGTTGTGATTCTGTATTTTGCAAATGCAGTTTGGCTTCATGCCTGAAGGATGGAAACCTTATCCCTGCACACAGGCATCTGCTTTGCTGGAGGCTCAGAGGCCACCTTGGTATTCAAGGTGCACAATGGAGAAATGCTGACCCTGCTCCAAGGTGCTCAGGGTGGTAACCACATCCCACAGGGATTTCCACATACCTGCTGAACTGCTGGTGGGTGAGAACCAAGCCTTCCAGCCGGATGGGGAACCTCACATCACAGCTCCCCACCATATTCTGGATCTTGAAGTCCAAGAACTTGGCAGGGAAGCCAAGCTTCTGCACTACCCGAGCATATTTCCTGGCTGCCAGCCGTGACTGCTCTTCACTGAAGGAAGAAACCTCTAATTGTAATCTCCAAACAGTCCTCAAATCATAGAATCACAGAAGAGTTTTGGGCTGGAAGGGACCTTAAAGATCATCTGATTCCACCCCTCTGCCTGGGCAGGGTCACCTTCCACTATCCCAGGTTGCTCCAAGCCCCATCCAACCTGGACTTCGACACTTCCAGGGATTGGGCTTTTCATCAAAGGAAGAGCAGAGGGGGAAAAAAAAATAAAAAATCAACTTTGATTAGTGCTTTCTTCTTCTCTCAAGGTGGAATTCAGTTTATAGCCACCACTGTGCGCATCTGCACTCCAGAAAAAGAGATCCTGCTGCTCTAAATGGCAAGGCTCTATCCCCACAACCACTGCAGGGAGCTAAAATGAGTAATGTACTTGGTCATTCACCTTCCTGTGGTCTGGTTGAACCCACTGGAGGTATTGCATCACCCAGAGGTTCCCCTTTTGAGAGGTTTCTCAGCTCCTCAAAACAGCTTCTCAGTGCTGATCCAAGAGCTGACTGCAGGCACCAGTAGTCACCTACCTGGCATGGTGATAGGGGCTGGAGGTCTCCTAAGCAGGAGTTAATTAATTCTAATTGACAGTTTTGGGACATAAAAACCAAGGCAATCTGCTGGACTTAAGGAAAAGAAAGCTTCAGAGTACAGAAATAAACTTTGCTTTTCCCCAACTCCCATTTTCTCTAGAGGCAGATGTGTTGACTGGTGAACACAGACACTGAAGGGAGACTTGACAGACACAAGTTATGTCCTAAACACTTTAAAAGTCAGTGAGAAATGCAAATAATCCCTTAACAATTCCTGGGAATTTTAGCAGCTTTTCTGCTGATGTCTGCTCAGCTCAATCTAAATTCAGGGACAGAAGTACACAGTTCAAAAATTGCTAAGGTGCCATCATGAAGAAAGCAAGACTTTGTCAATACCAGTGCTCCACTTTTTCTTGCAATTAGTCCTCTGCTAGATATTTTAAACAAGATTTTTCAGATACTCTCCATCAGAATATATACATAGCTGCAAGACCCAGACCTTTAGAGGGAAGGGAAAAGCCAGAAAAATACCTTTTTGCTCCTGTGCAGACCATTTTTCCTGAACTGAAGATGAGGGCTGTTGTTCGTGGTTCCCTGATTCTCATGATCACAGCAGCAAACCTCTACAAATTCGAAGGAAGACCTGACAGGGATTTAGCTGGTACTGTATTTCTGTTCAGTCTTGCAACAATGAACACTTTCAAGGCTTTCACAACATATATTTGCTTTTGATGTGTTTCTTTACCACCCTAAAGTTATTTTCCACCCAGCTAGGAGCGGGGGACTTAAGACTACAGTCCCAGGACCATTGGGATCCCTCAGCACTGAGAAAGGGAAGTGAGGGCAAAGCTTTGAATCTAAGATTTACCTTTGGGTTATACTCTGCATTTCTGGCATGCAGAGCTATGTTCTTCAGATCCAGTTTACATGCCAAGTTTACAGTTGACACAATATTCCTAAGGAATGAGAGAGGAATTTTCTCATTGCAAAAGCTGGCCACTGCAGAGCCACCCCCCAGCACTATTGGCTTGATGTGGAGTCACATTCCAATTAAGAATTGCCATCAACTGATTTCCTGCCTGTCTCTTTCCCACTCTAGCATTAAGCTACTTTTGGCAAAACTTAAGTAATTCAATACCAAAAATTGCACTTTGAGATATAACGATAATAATTTCATAGCAAGGTATGAAATTATTAGTCCCTGAACTACAAGTTTGTGCATCTTCCAATAATTACATCGCTGAAGTCTTTCACAGCTTTGGATTGAACCCTTACTGACTGTTTAGAGTTACTGGTATGTTATTTTCTACAGGTATAAACTACTCCATAATTCCTCTAACCTAGATAGGATAGCATTTTTTAATGAGCCCCAAGTTTCTCACAGTTGTGCCTCTTTACTCAGTTCTGTTTCTTCTTTTGAAAAAGCACAGCAACATCTTTAAACTCTTGGAGTCTGCTGTCATCCTTCACATTCTCCTTCCTGGAAGATATCCTCTTTTTCAAGTATTTTCATATTTTTATCCAATATTGTCTGCCCATTTGCTCTACCTCTCCCCTCCAAGGGGAATAACTGCCCCTGTAGTTTTTTGGCTTATTTAAGATCAAGCCACACTTGCTACATTCTCCTAGTGAAAAGTCAGAGCAACACCTTGCAGTTGAAGCCCAAACTCTGACTATGGTTTATGCTACATAAATAATACATCAACTTACTGTAGCTGAGGAACTATTCCAGAGCTTTCAGAAGCAGATGTCACTGGGGTCACAGGAGTCATTGGAGTCAGGGGAGGACACACACCAGATGCCTCAGGAGATGGCTGAGCTTCACCTGGATGTGACAAGCAGCTTTCATCCATGGAAACACCACTGTCCTCATTACTTGATAGTGACCCATCAAGCTCTTTTTGTGTTTCATGACCATCCTCAGAGAGATTTTGTTCTTTGTTATCTTGGGTAACATCTGGAAGAAAGCTGAGATCCACAGAGGAGAAGTCTGGACGAAGCTCCTTGGGCTGACTAAACTGGGAACCAAACACCCCATCTTCAGCTGTTTGAATTGGAAGTTCTACATCATAAGGGCTCATAGCAGTGAACAGATGAGAACTAGTGGAGAAGTCATCCTTGAATTAAGAGAAAGTGCCATTAAGGGTCTTGTATTAAAAAAAAAAAAAATTTACTTTAACTGGGAGAGTAAATTAAGATTAATCTTCTATGAGGAAGTTTCAATAATTTCCACTCCAATATATATAACAGCAAAGAATAGTTTTAAGATTGAAAGTGTGTTCTTTGCTTTTCTGTGAGTGTATAAAAATCCAGTTAGCTTGTATAATGGAGATAGGCATTTTCCCATCACTTTCCATGGGTACTCTAGAGTATTCCTGGGATAGCACAAATTGAGAAATGCTATTCACCTTCAGCTGTGGCTCCTGGTACAATGCTGGCACTTCACCCTTCAAAGCCACTGTGACACCTCAGCTATGCACACCACCATATTATCACACTCATGTGTTATTCCAAGGAAGACACACACAGCATTTTCTGGCTGCCTTTACCTCCCATTCCATTTCTTCTCCCTGCTAGCAGGGGACAGTGTCAGCGTTGGATTCGTGCAACAGAGGGCAGCAGCTCACAGAACCAGCAGCAGTTTATTGCTCAGCTCCTGGAGGCCACCAGCCTGACTGAAGCTATAGATGAGAAGATGGTCCTAAAAAAAGCCTCACCACAGTCAGCAGAACCAGCATCCTGCCCTGCATCAAGCACACAACACACCTGCAAGTAAGCTCTTTCATACTGATGTCCTTCTTTATCAACTATTTATTATTAAAAGCTGTTTAAAAAGCATCATCATATTGATGAGGCAAGAGTTTCAGGACAGGATTTATTCCCTCTCCATTGGTGCATAAGCCTGTGCTCAGTGGAAAGCCTCTTCCTGAAGGTGATTTGTGCCAACATCCACAGCAGGTGACAGCTTGGACTAAAGAATCCATACAAGAGGTTTTGTGTTTAATCAGGCATTTTTAGGTTCAAGAGCCAGAAGGACTTGAGAAGTCTAAGCACAAATCAGAACAGGGAATGGTGCATTAGACTGAGGCCCTTGAATTGGCAGCAACTGCCTGACCTCCAGCAGGAGCAGGATTTCCAGATCAGTGCTTCCCAGCCCTGAGCTAGTGCTGCTCTCTTCTAGTCAGCTCACTTGGCAGCCCAGCCATACACACAGGGAGATCTCTACTCCTGCTTTGCAGTATATTTGCCTGCAGACACTTGGAAAACTCTTACAAAGTGACAAATCCTCCCAGAGAACCCTTACTAGCCTGAACACAGAGGCAACCAGGTGTAGCTCAGAAAACATTACAAACCCGCTTCTAAAACTGACTTCTGAATGCATACAAGCCCCATACAAGACCAGGTGGGGCAGGCTGCTGTTGAATAAGTCTAGGTATTTCTTCACTCTTTGGAAATTAGGATCCAAGAGCACTTTCTGAGAATTAAGGTCAGATATAAATGTATTAACAGTTACAAATAATATATTATGGAAGCACAACAATACATCTATTTTAAACAGATATTTTTCAAGTCAACAGCAGGAGAAGGAAGGCACAGTCTCTGCAAGAATTCCAGGGGACTAAGAATTAGCTGTACAGGAGCTCATTAGGAAGGTTTTGTACAAACCATGGTGTAGAGAAAACTACTCACATCATACTAATAGGCATCAAAGAATGAACATAACAGTAAAAAAAATCCACAAACAACCAACCAAAGCCAGTTTCTGACATATATTAAAGAAGCTGATGGAGAAATGAGTGGTAGATGAGGTTGGAAGTATTATACAGCTGTCAAGTTTTTTAAAAAGTAAAGTAAATTGCATAGAGCAGGTAGAAACAGAAAGCAAATTTTCCTTTCTGATCAGGTTTGCACCTAAGAGGTCTGAGAAAAAGCCCTGATAGGGTTAAGTGCTGGGGAATATTTCCTTCTTGTCAGACAGATGCTCAGAGGCTGTGAAAGGGGCACAAGACCATGTTTGCATTGGGCTGCCTGCCAAGGGTTATTGCTATAGACTCTGGGTTAATTAACTTCACCGAAGGCCCCACCAACTGCATAGCTTTGGACATCTCCCAGCAGCTCTGGGGAGGAGATTTCACACACAGATCCTGTCTGAGATCTCTCAGTTTGGGGCAGCTTGAGGGGAAACAGCCTTTTTCACTCCCACTGCAGAAATCCCTGCAACTCAGGTACACACAAATCAAACCCAGCTGCTTTAGGCAACAGACTTTGATATTTTTTTTTTTCACCCTCCCTGCAGTGATATCACACATCTGCTATTATCAAGTGTCCCAGCAATTCTGAAATAGAAAAAGCTCACTATCATTTGTAAAACCTTGATAAAACCTCACCACATTATATACCTTGTGGGGGCATATTCAGATGGCTTTACCCACTGCCACAAGAAGGTGTCTGGATTTAAACAGCTCATGCTAAGCCTGTTTTCTGAGCTGAAAAGTAGTTTATAACAGGGTGTAAAGAAGTTTTATTCCCTGAGTAACAAGGATGCTCAGCTGTGGAGTCTACCCCTCTCCTAGTCCCTGAACGTGTTGCTCCTACAGCCACCTGAGATCAGGAGAACCATTTCAAATACCAAAATGATGAACTTTTGCAGACATTTCCTGACCAGAAGGCGATGATCCTAGCCTCCTTCCCTCTCAGTGCCCACCCACACCAGCACATGGGCTGCTCCTCGCAAGCAGCATCCGCCGAGTTTAGACCGCAAGAGTTTAAACGCAGCCGCAGCAGCATCATCCCTCTCCCAGCGAGTAAGAGCGACCTCCCGCTGCTCAGAGCTGCTCCCTGCAGCTCTGGAATGGCCCGAGGCAGGGAGGAATCCCTCGGGACGGTGGAATTTCGGGCTCAGCCCGGCAGGAATGCGGTGATGACGCGCTTGAGGCGCGGCTGCGGAACTGAGTCCAGCGCAGCGTTGGTGGTATAGTGGTGAGCATAGCTGCCTTCCAAGCAGTTGACCCGGGTTCGATTCCCGGCCAACGCAGCTTCCTTTTGCTCTAGTTTCCTCTTTTTCTCCCAATCACTTTACCTTTTCTTTCCTCTCTTACCTGCCCGCTGCAGCTCTCCAGGTATTGCTCCAGCGGCGACGTACCCTCCATGGATGCAACCACCAACCCAAAGCCCACACCCCTCCTCCGGTTCTGCTTTTAACTCCCAGGGACAGCACCGGGGACAGGTGTGGCTTGTCAGGGAGCAGAGCCCTTCACACCTGGGAGTTTTAGCCCCATGAAGCAGCCTTGGAGCCTCTCGCCTGCCCTAGGTAGGGCTGGCTGAGAGGGTTTGCCCTGTCCTGCAGGACTGGAGAAATCGTGGTGCTCTCGTGTGCTTTAGAGGAGCCTAAACCCCTGTTTCCAATGTCCTCTGAACCTGCTCCCCTCTGCAGGGCTGAAGAGAAGGGAGTTGGACCTATAGTTTAGACCTTGCACAGATGATGCTTTTTAGCAAGCACCATGTACCACTTAATTTCTCCCACCTGCCTCATCAAGTGCAATGAGGTACATCTGGTCCTTCGAGAGGAGTCTCCCAGCCAAAAGTATAAACTTCAAACTGAAGGCATTGTGATGAAGGTTTGCTCTCAGATGAGCTAACGCTTGGGGGGGGGGGGGGGGGGGGGAAGCTTTACTCTTTACATTCACTGTCCTCCCCATGCAGACATTTCCCCTCTGGGGTCTATTTCTGCCCTCTGTAAGTGATGATTTAAGTCCATTCCCTTTTCCTGTGTCCCGATGAGAGGCAGCACGTTCCTAGCAGGAAACTCATGTTGAGTCTAGCTGATGTATGCTGTGGGAGTCTCGTGCTGCTGACACAGTTTGCTTGGGTGCTGCTTGAGTCGATGCCAGTAGTTGCTGTCTGACTTGTTCCTTCTCTCCTGTCCTGTTGCTGTGTGGTGATGGATAGATGGATGGATTTCTGTGGAGGCACAGCTGGGAACACATCCCTGTCCCTGCCTGGGCTGGTGGATGTGCTGACTGTCATGATCACTGCACCTGTTGCTCTGCTAGACAGGATTTTGCTGTGAGATTTGCTTACAAACAGCAAGCTGAGCTGAAGAAAGCCTTTGGAAGAAGATGTCAAAACTCAGACATGCAGCAGGTCCTTGGGAGGTACTGCCAGGCTCTTCTCACTGCCCCAGAGGTGCAAAGGCTTGGATTAGTGCCCTTTATCCAAGGAACAGAGCATACATGGCTGATGAGCATCCTTCCCTCCTCAGGCAGCCTGCTGGGCTGGTTTGTGGTATTTCTGGGACTCACCTTACAATTTATAGGTGCCAAATCCTCCCAGCTCCAGAAAAATCCAGCCTCAGGCAGATTGATTTACATTCACACAGCCTGTCCTGGAGCACCCAGGAGGCAAATCAGGCAGCAAAGCAAGCAGAGAACTCAGAGAGGTTGTACCTTGAATTAGGGAGGCTGGTGGAGCTAGCTTGGATCAGCTGAGGGTGGTTAAATCTGAAATTTAGGGCTGGCAGGTGGTTGGGGTGCTTGCAAACAGCTTTGTGGCCTCAGCTGCTATTGCAGGCGCAACAGGGTGGGGTACTGAGGGCTGTGCTGGGGGGCTCTGCTCAGGGATTGTGCTCATTTTTGCCCTTGCAGTGACATCGCATAGGGGCAGGAGGTTGGTACTCCCCCAGTGTGTGACACTCTTGCTGTGCTGAAGTTGGGAAGTTGGCATACTGTGGTGCTCCTGGGGCTTCCCTGCTGTGGCCCTGCCTGTAGCATTGCAGCTGTAGTGCTGTGAGTTTCCTCAGCTAATTAATCCTTCATTGCAGAACCTCCCTGGAAATGGGATATGTTCATCTTGCAGCCCCTGGAAACTGATTTGTCCGCTTTTTGGGAACCTGGAATAAAGAAGGTCAAATTATGGTGCTCAAGGGAGTGAGGCTACATCAGAGATGAACATAAAATACAAATCTCTTGATAGTGGTGTTGTTTCTTGCCTTGAAATGGCAGGAGTACCAGGAAGTGCTGAGATTTTGGGTGAGTCATGGAGTTTGGTGTCTCAGGTTAAAAGGGTGTAAGATTGTTTACCCACCTGGAGGTGGGGAGGGAGGGAAAATGTTTGGAAAGCTGAGACATCATCTGAGGATCCAAGAGTCACACTGTGTGTGCAATCCAAGCTTTCAGGGTTGCCTTGCTGTAGGGGAAGGTCTTCTGGATGCTGCCCAAGGGAGGGCAGGTATGGCTCTGCCCTGGGAGGGCTCTGTGCTGACAGCCTCCTCTTCCAAGCTGGGCATCTGCTTGTGGTGCCCAGTGTGGGGTGTGCCGTGAAGGCCCAGGTAGTGGGATGTCCAGAGAGCAGTGGACAGTACCTCTAGTGAGCAGGAGGTACTGAATCCCTGGGCTTCTCATTTCCTAATTTCTGTGTCTCTTCTCCTTAGTGTTCAGAGGCACCATTCCTTTTCTGCTCCTTCCTTCTTCAGCAGGAAACTGACCCCTGGCATGGGTTGGACAGATGTTAATTTAAAATGTACCACTTGGACCTCATGAGACCAACCTGCTTGACTTCTGATCATCAGAGTCAAATCATGTTAGAAAAGCCAACTATTTTCCTCATCCCAATTTTAAAAAACATTATTTCTCTCTCAAACTGCCTGGGGTTCCACCCACCCTCATTTTTCCCTGACCCCCTTTTTTTTCTCCTCACCTCTCTTCTTTTCCTCTCCTTCTCACCTCACCTCTCTTCTTTTCCTCTCCTTCTCTTTTTCCCCACTTTTTAAACTCCCTTTGGAAAGCAGCAGCCCTGCAGATCCCGGCCCGAGTGACTCATGGCAGGACAGCTCAGAGCAGGGAAGGAGCAGCCCTTCCCCACATCCCCGAGAGGAGCCGGTGATGGGGTGATGAATCACTGCAGCGCAGCGTTACTGTGATGATGAATTGTCATGAGTCTTAATTAGCAAATTGGTTAATTTTGCTAAGAAAGTTGATGATTAGTGCAACAATAAGTGCTTTGTGTATTCTTTGTAAGAGTCATTCAGTATCACTCTTCCTTGGATAACTAATTGGGGAAGATTGTTCCACAGAGCTCCTGTTAGCACGCCTGGATCAGCCTCTCAAACATTGCTGTGGCAGACACTGCTGCATCACCTGCATGCTGTAATCTCGTTAGGGAATGGGACTAATCACAGGAGATTTCCAAAAACCTGGAAGGGACAAGGAGCAAGTCAGTAAGGAAGCTCTACCTGTTTAATTCATCAATGCTCTGCACAGCTGCCTTCTATTCTAGCATGCCCTAAATGCCTTGCTGCTTGCTTTGAAGTTGGTTAATCTGGTTTGGCTTTATCTTATCTTTTTTAGGAGCCAGTTTCAGAGTTAAAAGCTTGTGACTGACAGTGTTCTGCTTTCTGCTCTCCTGAGCTTTATGCTAAACTTTTATAGCTGTAATTGTCTCAGAGGAGTGTAGTTTGCCTCAGGTGTAGTTTGCATCTCCTGGTGTGCTTGCTGCCTGCAGCATTAAAGCTCTGCCTTTGAGCATGCAGAAGAGCAACTGAGAGCAGGACCATGTTCCAAGAAAAAAATCCAATATTTTGTGCCCAAGATGTCTGCAAATTCAGCACCTTTTAATTACTCCAGGACCCAGCACTCTTCTGTCAACAGCAGAATCCAAGTCTTGCTGTGAAGGTTGTTCCCTCTGTGTGGTTTAGCCTTGTTTTGGTCCCTGTGCCTTGATTCCCGTCATGTCAGGGCTGTAAATAGAGTGAGGTGCTGAGTGGGACCCCAAAGAGGGTCAGGGAGAGGAGCAGATGAGCTGCAGTGATGTCAGTGGGAGCAAAGGATCTGTATGGAGCTGGAAAAGCTCTCAAGAAATGCCTGCAGCCCAAAAGGCAACTCAGAGAGAGATGCTGGAGTAGCATGGACAAGTGTGACCATCACTCTCTCATACTTATCTGTCCCATAATACTCCATTCTAGACCTGATCAATGCTTGGCAGTATCAACAGATTCTGGATTTATTGCCAGGGAAGGAAAGAAGTTGCCATGACTACTCACCAAGTAATAGTGAGTAATTTGACTTTTAATTGTGAATTATTTAGTGTCATTAGTTTATGCTGGTGTAAACATGAGCAGAATCAGGCCCATTAGATTTGATATCTGTGTCTAACTTGCCCTGGGTAAATCAGGAGTAACCCTCTGGCAGAAGTGAGGTTACAATGATTGGAATGAGCTGGAGTCCAGTGTAATTTCCCAGGTTTACTGAGTGATGGGAAGGGCTGTAAATTCCCATTTACCCCTAGTGCTGTGTGCCCCTCCCTACATCAGATGATGCAGCCCAAATTACAATAGGTAAGGCTGCCTCTTTGCCCTGGTTAAACTGGGGCTCTCTTATTCCCTGAAAAGGGCAGTAATGGGGGAATTTGGTACTTTTTGCAAACATATGTGGACTCTGAGCCTTTGTGTGCTAATTCATGTGCCTGCCATGCTCACTGGCAGAGACCAGGGTGTGTTGACTTCTGGACCAGGAAAGAAAATCACTTCTGTCAGATGGGAAAGGGGTAAACTGGCTAGAAAAGAGCCATTTTTTTCTGGCTTCTACAGCTCTATTATGTGCAATGGAGACACTAACTGCCCCCATGTCAGAGAATTGCTGAGAACCAGACCCAGAGAGGATTGCCAAATCCTCCACTGAATGCCAGAGGAAGAAGCACTGTAAGTAAAAGTCATCTGTCTCAACTGAAAGGCTGAATGGTGACTTGAAAACTGTACAGTTAACTTCATTTAATTTTCCTATCTGTGTCAGCCAACAAACTGATTAAAGGAAGGCATTCTGTGTGTTGTTTGCATAGAAATCCACTCATCCTAACCTTGTGTGGGGCAGAGCACAGCAGTCTAATTTTATTTTTCATTCTGTGTTGTATTTAAAATGTGGCCAGAAAAGGGGGGAACGGGATGAGGAGGGTTTTAAACATTGGCTGCCACCTTGATTGCAGCCTAGCAATGAATGGCTGCAGGCTTTCTTGGACAGCTCCTCCGTGAATGTCACACACAAATCCATCTGACACCTGGGGTCAGAAGTGTTCTTCCATGCTTTTTGTTAAGTCATCTTTCCCACTTTGGTGCCAAAGGGTCTGGCTAAATTGAATTGCATTTAAATGAGGTGAGTGTGTGATGGATCAGCCGAGTGCTCCTGTTTCCCTCCAAGTTTGGTGACAAATCTCTCTAATGCAAACACCGTGTCTCATACCTTGAACTCCCTGCTGCAATTAAATACTGATCCTTTAAGCCTTTTCTGGAAAAACAATATAGTAATAGCAGTCCTGTGTGTTTGCACAGAAAAGGAGAGGTGTGCATGCAGCAGATGCTGGCAGAGCTCTGTTAATTCAGTTTGCAGGGGTCACAGTCACATTGAAGACACGAGCAGTGACATTAGCATGTCCAGACCTTCAGTGCAAGCTCTCCAGGAATTAGAGCACCGACTGTGATGCCTTCACTGCTGTGTCAGCTGAGGTGTGACAGCACCACAGGTTTTATCAGCTTATTGTCCAGCTAAATGCAAATGCAATCAGTCAAGGAACGGTGCTGACCAGTCACTGAATTCCCCCTAAAACTGAGTTTTGTCTGAGTGATCAGCAAGATATAATGACTGACACTGGAATGAGTCTGCAGGGTGCACAGCTCGGTGATTAGTCAGTTCTCATTACCTCTTCCTCCAATTAACGTCAGCAAATCAGTGCTCCTGAATCAACGAGGACCTCAGGAGGAACTAAGCTTCCCCAAAAGGCTGCCAGATGTCAGCAGAAGCTGCAATCCCCCTGCCTTGATGGTTTTGTACTTTTACCACACATAATTAACTGTTAACACCGTCCTGTTTCTGTCACTCCAGCCCTTCACCCGTGGTCTGCTGATAAATGGTGTTAGTTTAGCTGTGATGGAGGAGTCTGTGCCCAGCTCTGCTCTCTTGTGCTCCTGCACTTCATCTCATTTCCATTCTCATCCCAGCCAAACAGGAACCCAGCCTGAGATCCCTTTTGGTACAGCTTCATCCCTCCATTTGGATCTTCCTCCCTCCTTCTTGCTGTCCTTGCAGTTTCCCTCAAACAGGTTATGACATTGGCTTTTATAGCTTTTATGGTCAGTTTCTAGAAGTGAAATGTGAGTTAATCTTCCCCATACCATCCAAGATGCTATAGGGAATATTTTTATATATTTTTGGTGTCTGCAGGCTGTGGAGGAAGCTCACTTGTCACAGTGCCCTTCATTCTGAAGGTGTTATTTTTTTTACTCTTTTTTTTTTCCCTGTGACTTGTCAGGAATAATTAAATGCTGTGATTGCTTTGGCCTCCCTTCAATGGGCATTTACCCAACTCATAAATTCAAGAGTAGCTCCCCTGAGCTCTGTTTCCACTCAGGTAGAGTTGTGAAGGTTTGCTCAGCAATGCTTTGAGGAAAATGAGGTACCCAGATGGGCATGTGTTTGGGACGATCCTGACTTGTTTGTTTGCTAAAACCCAAATAGTGTTGCTCAGATCAATTAAGATTTGCCTAGTAACATTAAAAATACATGTATCCCCAGATATTTTTACAGTCCCCTTTGCTCCCAAATTGGCATGGGCAGTGCTGCTGTCCAAAATAAATGAAGTGTGTGAAGACAGGCAGTTTAAAGGCGTTGAGGAATGCAGCTGTTTCAGACCTCTTACATCTCACTCGGCTTTCACCTAATTTGTTAATGGCTATGTTTTTCCCTGTGGGAAAATAAAGCTTTTCTCTCTGACATTTTATAAAGGACCTACTAAACCTTCTTTTTCCCTTTGGGTAAAATCAGTTGAATTGGCTTTTCTGGTGCCTTTCTGTTTTCCCTAGAGAATCTGAGTTGGTTCTTAACCCTTTCTGTCCCCCAGGCCTTACAAATAGTATGATAGAAACCCTTAGATACCTTAGAAGTCTAGGCATGATGTGGGCAGCTGTAGGTTCACTATGGAGAGGCTTGTTACTATCTAAAAAAATTGGATATATAGGTGAAGAGAAGAATATTTGCTCATTTTAGGTGTGAGCTAAAATAGAAGCTTGCTGAGGGATGCATGGTGAGTTTGCGACATTGCTGGGAATTGCTGGATCTCCTGGGGCACCAGAGAACAGGATGTCTTCTCAGACCCAAGGACTTGCCAACATTTCCAAGTCTCCAGCCACCCTGGGGACACAGGTGTGTGTCACCATCAGGAATGGCAAACTGGGGACCAGAGCACAAAGCTCCCCTTAGTGTGACACTCATTACACCAGGCAGGCTGATGCATCCCTTGTGGAGCTGCAGACAAAATACTTTCATATTAACCTCCTCTGCAGGGGCAAGAGCAGCTGGGACGGTTCCTGTGCTCTTTGATTTATCCAGACAGGCTACCAGGGTGTTTGCTGCATGTTTCCTCACAGGTTTGTCACAGCCTGACACACGCTGTTCCCGTGATGCCTCGCAGAGCTCAATCAATGTCCTTCCCTGGCTGCAGGAGGAAAACATGCTGAGCCAGCCTTCAGGCTGCTCCAGCCGTGGGATACCTGATCCTCAGACTGAAAGAACCTTTAAAGCAGGAGGTCTATCTGACTCTCCATTTCTTTTTCCCCCATCTCTTACTGCATATTCTGTTTGCTGTCCATCCTGCTACGTTTCAGGGGAATGACAGGTTTGTGATGAGGAGGGATGTTGTGTTGGTGTTGCATGTTTTTCTTTGCAAAGGAAAATGTCTTCATTCCACAGGTATTGATGAAGAAGAATATTAATTTGAAACCTGCCCTAGATTGATGTAGAACAGCATAAATAACAAGCAGCTGCTGTGAATGATGAATGGGAGAAAAGGATTTGAACTGTCACTGTTCTACCACACAGGGAGTGTTTTACAGGAGATAAGGTGTTGTCTTTGTGATTCCTGCATTTGCTTTACTTAACAATAACTATCCACTCTTAAAAAATCATCTTCTGCCAGGATGCCACCAAGAAAGAAAAAGAAAATTTGGAACTTGCTTTGAAATAGCACTCTCATGGGAATTCAAAGCACGGTTATTATCGTGCTGCTTGGAAAGCTGCTTTTCCGTCCAGCTTCCCTGTGATCCCTTTAGCTCTATCTGATACCAAAGGCTTGAGATCTCCAGATTAGAAATTAAATTCCACCTCTGTGGCCCAGACCTGATGACCTGCTGGAGTAAGAGTAAATAGGTTTTCCTTCACAGTGAGTGCTTCCAGCTAAAGCTGTTGCTTTTTGGTCCAAACGGAACTTTTTTTGAAAAAAAGATCATTAAAGCCACGTGATGCAGGTATAGGAATAATAATTGCCTTGAAATTGAGTAGGGATTATTCAGAGGGATGGCAGGCCCTGATCTTGCAGGGATTTAGGTGCTTGTTTTGTTCTGCTGGCATGTGTGAGTACACAGGACAGTTGGGAGAGCTGTGGCCTGGGGGATTTAGGGAGGCTGTGACATAGCCAGGGGCTGTGCAGTAGGGACAGCTGGGTGGGATGCAGCACTCACAGTGTATCAGTATTAGGCAGCAATTCCTGCTGCTGCATTGGGTATAAACCACTGCGTTTTGGGAGTGGACATGTGTGGCTTGGGTGTCTGGCACAGTGACAGCAGCCTGGGGAAGGCAGGAGAGGGATTTTCCCATTGCAGTTCCCATTTTATTTTGCAGATGTGGAAACTGAGAGTGGCTGGTATCTGGCCTGTGCTGGGAGGTGGGGACTGAAGAGCCTCAAGGGAAACTGGCAGAAATAATGATTTACGTGTGATCACTCTGCAGAGTCAGTCAGTCAGTCACTGAGATGAGCTGTCTGGCTGCCTCTAATTGTGCTGCTCATAGTTGGTCATATTTTAAATGTGATAAAATTGAATAAAATTAAACCCAATTTTGGGCTTTTCAGTGCTCTGTTACAATGATGAAATCCAGAAATGGAAGGTGAATGTAGTTTATAAATAAACATCTTTTTTTCAGTGAGCTTGGAAACAGCTTCTAACAATTCACTTAATTAGCTGGATTTGCAGAAGTACCAAATGTGACCATCTCAATTTAATTAAAAGCATATCTACATTGTGATAGTGTGTGGATTATGTGGAGACTGGTAGCAGCCTGACGGATTTTCATCCTGCTCACATACAATGTCATGGTTTAGATAGTTGGTTTTTATTATGAGCTTTTACTCTTCTTGTAAGAGTTTCCAGTGTCATTTCTGCTGACACATGCTGCTTAGGACAGATTTATTTTTATTCCCTTACAGTTGAATTGGATCAAACGTCTTTTTCCATGTAGCTCAAGTTTCCACAATGGAGTTACTCCTAGATGACTACTCTGAGAAGAAAATTGTAGTCATTTTTGTGATCTTCTTTAGCAATTGAAATTTGTTTTGGCACGTGTGCATATAATCTATTAATTCCCACTTCCTGTCAATTGTAGGGACTCATGAATAGTATGAAAAATTTTAATGCAAATAGAGAGAGAAAATCCAGCATTTGGTCTTTTTTTATTTTCCTAGCTGGATTCAGTGCGGTGTTGAAACATGCAGGGCATTTGTTTCTGGCATTGATAAGGATCTCTCACGTTCTTATATAAAATGCTAGATTAACAATTATCAGCCCCCACGACTTACAGCCCTGCTCAGTGCATAGCTTGCCTTTCTCTCGGGCTTCCTCTGAATCCACAGATCTGAAAGCTTTTTCCCTGTGATCTGAAAAAGCAAAACTCCTGACAAAACTAATGACTTGGGGCTCCTGCGGCATTTTAAACCTTTTCTTTTTCCCCATGAGTGGCTGCCTAATGTGAGTGGGATTTCAGTGGCTGTTTGCATTATTTCCTCCCTGCAGTTGGGACATTCAGCACCATTAGCCTGCCTGGCTGCTCAGCACAGCGGTGCCTCTCCGGTGAGGTTTTCCACCAGGTTTCCCAATCCACACAATTGAGATAGTTTATTGTCTTATGTTTTGGGTAATGGTATCTGACATGGGATTTAAAAGCATTTTCAGGTCCTTTATGCTGTGATGTTGTGGCAAATCCATAAGATGTGAAGGACCAGAGATTTCTGAGCTGGTAGAAGTGGAATGTTCTCAGCTGAAACCCTTCAGAGCAAGCAGTGACCACCCAGCAGGGAAATCAAATCCTAGAATGAGGAAGAGGAGAGAGTTCTGAATCACAGAATATCCTGAGTTGGAAGGGACCTACAAGGATCATGAGTTTGACTCCTGGCCCTGCAGAGATACCCCAACAATCCCTTCCTGTGCATCCCTGAGAGCATTGTCCAACCACTCCTGGAGCTCTGGCAGCCTTAGGGCTGGGATCATTCCCTGTCAGTACCCAACCAGCCTCTGGGGGAAGAACTTTTTCCTAATATCCAACCTAAACCTCCCCTGACACAGCTCCAGCTGTTCCCTTAGGTCCTGTCACTGGTCACAGAGTGCAGAGATCAGTGTCTGTCACTTCTGTAGCTGTCACAGCTGGATTTGCACTCTGCTCTTCCATTGTGGCTCCTCTCCTGGGAGGAGGGGCATCCCTGCCCCTCCAACACCTTTCCCAGGATCTCAGCTCCAGCGTTTTTCTCTCTGTTGGCAGAACCCCCACCCCACTATCTGTGAGGCAGCAAATCTGTTTCCATTCCTGGGAAGCGATGATTTGCTTGTGATGCCAGCTGGAAAACTCTGCTGTGGACAAAAGCAATTAAACATCTGCAGAATCTGCTGCTGCCAAGCCCCCTGCCACAACCACTCCTGGAATGGTTAATATTAGGAAGATCCGGCCTTAAATTTGCACCTTGGAAGCGCAGGGTGGGGATGCTGCCTTTGGCCGGATCATGTGCTGCTCTCAGCAGCGCTCCTGCAAGAGTGGAGTGACCGACTGAGATGTGCTGAGCCAGGGAAGCTCTGGGATGAAGCAGCAAAATGCTGCCTCACCAGCTGATGGCTGGTCACACGTTGCAAGTGTCTAGCCACCTCCACCCCCCCCCCCGCCCCGTGGCCACCCTGCCAGCGAGGCCTCGCCTCCAGGGCTGCTTCACCTCCCAGGCAAAGGCACAGCTTCCGCCAGCATCAGCCTCACGCAGCTGCCTTTGTTTGCCCCGGAGAGTTTGGGAATGCGGTGGTGGCCTGGAGCTGAATGACACACAGAGCTGGCCAAGAGGGGAATGGTGAGCTTTCCCTGCAGCTCAATGCAAATCCTTCTTTGATACCCAGTGCTGCGGAGTGGTTGATCTCTCAAAGATGCTTTGGGACAAATAAACAAATGGCTTGCTCAGAGCAAGCCTGGAAGTCAAACGAGACTCTTCATTGCCAGAGGTCTGAAGAAATGATGGAAGGGTGCATGCAAAGCCCTGGGGTGATAGCAGCCTCCCTGCTGCACTGGATAACTCCATTTTGCCTGCTGCAACTGGACACTGGGCTTGGGATGCTGATCCCGACCAGCATCACCACTGACCCACAGCCACCGCTGGCTTGGCTGTCCTGCTGAGCCAAAAAAGGGGCATTTTCTTGTGTTTTCCCCCAAATGTTTGGGATGCCGGGAAGCTGAGAGTTAATGTCGGTCCCCCAGCAGTGGAGCTGGACGGGTGCCCTCTGTGGCTTCTTGGACTGTTTCGCTGTCCCCAAGTAACTGACAGAGCATCAGTTTCCATCCCCGTGGGTACCCACAGGTCCGTGGTCAGCCACTGAGCTCAGGCAGGAGAAAGCAATCTGCCCTGTGAGCACTTTGGGAAGGATCAACGTCAGAGGGAAGAAGAACTCGAGGCTCCAAGAAGTCAGAACTGAAAGAATCAAGTTAATCTCGCTCCCTGCAGACTCCACAGACTGCGGGGATATCACTGAATGAGCCCCTGGTATGTCTGAGCTGCAGGCAGGGCTGGCAGGCAGTTTTAAGGCATTTAAAGGAAATTGAAAGACAAGCCCCATTCCTGGTCATGAGATGTCTAGTCTCTTTTATGTCCTGGAGGAGACCTTGGGGTGTGCTGTGCCTCCTTGCCTTGGGCCCCTTGGATCCCCATACCTGCCCACCCTGCCAGCTCTGGGAAAGGGGGTGGAGAGGGATATGGTGGGAACTGGCTGGAATTGGGGGGCTAGTTAGGGACGGTGTGGTTCTGGATGGGCGATCCTGTGCCTGGTGGGTCTGGGCAGTGGGATGTCTGCATCGGGCAGGTCTGGGGAGAATGGTCCTCACACATGGGTGGGGAGATCCCTGGGGAGACCTGCGTGCGGGAGGTGATTCCCACGCTGGGGTGGGGTTCGGGTGGATGTACCTGCGTTCCCTACGTGTGGGAAACCTGCGTGGGAGGATCCCTGCGTGTGATCGGTCTGGGTGGGTGATCCCTGTGCATGGGAGGGGTAAGGGTGGGGAGATCCCTGGGGATCCCCGCCTGGTGGAAGTCTAGGTGGGTGATCCTCAGGAACAGGCGAGGCATTGCTGCATGGTGGAGCTCGGGGGTGCTGGGATCCCCGCGTGCGGGGAGTCTGGGTGGATGATCCCCGGGATCCTTGTGTAGGAAATCTCCGGGTGGATGATCCTTGGGATCCCCGCGTGGGGGGAGTCTGGGTGAATGATCCCTGGGATCCTTGTGTAGGAAATCTCCGGGTGGATGATCCCTGGGGATCCCCGCGTGGCGGGAGTGCGGATGGATGGGTGAACCTCAGGATGAGGGATCCCCACGTGGGGAGCTCGGGGGCGATCCCCCGCGCACGGGCGGCTCCGGGTGATGCACCCGCACACGTGGCGAAGCCGGGCGGGCGCTCCAGCTCGCGGGGCACCCCGCTCCCCGCTCCGTGCCGGGCAGGGCCGGGCGGGGCCGGGGGCTCCCGGCCGGGGCGGTGCCGGTGCCTTTAACGCGCGGGGGGCGGCCGCAGGCGCGGCGGACGTGCGGGGCCGCCTCCTCCCCTTCCTGCCGCCCGCGCCGCGCAGCCACCGGCCGCTCCTGCTCCGTCCCCGCAGCCCCGGCACGGCCCGGCCCTGCCCTGCCCTGCCCGCCGCCGTCTCGGTGAGTGCCGCCCGGGGAGCGCCGCGGGTCGCAGCGGGTTCGGGGCCTCCCGGCTCGGGGCGGTGGGTGCAGGCCGCGGCGGGCCCGGGGCTGCGGCCCGGCTCGGGGAGGTCCGGGCGCGGCTCCGCGCCGGGGAGAGGCCGCTGCCGCGGGGCCGGCGGGGCTCGGGGGGCTGCCGTGGGGCTCCCGTGGGGCTGCGGTGCCTGCCGAGCGCATCTCCGCGGAGCCGGGAGGAGCGGGGCAAACACGCCGTGCTCCCGGAGCTCGCCGCGTTCAACCGCCCGCCGAGGGGCGGCCGGGCGAGAACTGACTCCCGGAATGGGATTTGGGAGCGATCGCCGTGGCTGGCCGAGCCCCGGGGGAGGTTTGGCGAGCGGCGGCTGCTGCAGCGCCCGGGTGGCCGTGCGAGCTTTAATGAGCATTGCGCTTCATTACCGCGCTCCGGCCCGGCTCGGGTGCCTGTGCTGGTGTCAAATACTCGCAAACGCTGCTCCCCACCTTCGTGAGCGGTGTTGTCAGTGGTGTTTTATTTCTGAGGTTGCCTTTGCCCTTTGGTAGAGCCGCGGCACGGGCTGTGTGTGGCTCTGTTAACCCTGGAGGTGTTAATGGCCCCATCACCTCTTCTCTACTCGCAGCTTACTCCCTTCTTCCAGCGTGCAAGTTATTGAGAAGGAAACAGGAGTTGAGGTGGCAAGGCTGCACCTTTTGTACCAGCTGCCTTCAGTTAATGAAGTATTTTAGTTGAGTAGGTGGTTATTAAGAATAACGTAGCTTAGCGTCTTTTCTGCATTAGACAGTGACAAGTTCTGCTCTCTAGTGATGTGCATCCACCCGTGTGCTTTAGGTTTGTCATTTTATAACCTTTCTTTCCCCCAGCCCTCCCCAAAGGCTGTGCTGTGTATTTTGAGGTCGCTGTTAGAAAACCTCAAAGAACATTTCTTGCTTTGTGGAAGAGGAGCTGAGTTGATACCCTGCTGTAGCTCTTTTCTGTTTAAAATTCTCCCCTTTTTTATCAATTCCTTTAGCATTTAGTGTC
This sequence comes from Entomyzon cyanotis, assembly GCA_024500445.1. Taxonomy (NCBI): domain Eukaryota; kingdom Metazoa; phylum Chordata; class Aves; order Passeriformes; family Meliphagidae; genus Entomyzon; species Entomyzon cyanotis. The sequence goes on from JAKEPQ010001030.1 coordinate 3,276,130, forward strand.
TCTGTCCACCAGCACAAATAGGATTTAGTAGACATAACTATTCAATTTGACATCTCTTTACCTATGACAAGGCAAAAATCTCTCGCTGGGGCAGTCCAAACTGATTGCTGCAAAAGTTGCAAAGGCATTCAGTTCCTGTGTTGCACCTCTTTTCAGATATTTTCCGTGCCTGCTCTCCTGGTGGATCACTATCATCCTCCTGTTTGGCTTGGGCTGGAAAGGTTCCTCTGCCTCGTGGACCTCTTGCCTGTAACTGTGCTGTAATTTCTGCCCGCGAACAGGCCATGCAACTTGCTTTACCACATATTTTTTCTCTTGCCTCATATGCTGATGCTGCTTTCTGCATACTGTGATTAAAATAACTTTTGTGTGTAACTGCAGCAGCGAAAGGTTGGGGATTGGAGAGAAACACTAATTCTCTGGTAGAGTTATTACCAAATACCTTTTTTGGAAGTTTTTTTCCTACCACCCCCCCTCTTTTCTAGCTGCTCTCAAGAAGATGCTTTCTGCTCTCAGAAATAGCAGCAGTAGGATCTGAAGGACACAATTAGGTTTTAAATGTTCCTTTATCCCCCGCTGTCACAAAATCCCTATTACAGACCTGATGACTGTTTTGGTTTTGAAACCCCTTGAAGAAAAGGGAAACACTTGCTCAAGCCTGTGTAAAGCTGTGGTGTTGCTTGGTTAGCTCTGTTACTGCGTTCGTTTGCGTCATCTGCTCTTGCTGTTGGAGATTTGGTGGTTATGGCTCAAAAATGTCTAATCATTCTTGACCCTGGGTGCTGTAAACCCAGGGCTAAAAAAATCCCTTAGGACCTGGAATTCTGTATGAATTTCAGAGGTGATGGCTGGAACTGTGTTTAATCTATACCCAAGACCCTGAAGTGTGAGGACATGGGGGAGAGGACGTGTGTTTTATTTTAAGCATCCAACTTGGTTACTCCTAATCCCTTCCCCTGCTGCTGCCAAGGCACCCACCTCTCACCATTGACTTTGTGAGACTTCAGCTCCCAAGTTTAGTTCCCTGGTCATATCCCAGTGACGTGCCTGAGTGAATAGTGTGAATACCCCCTGTGCTGTCCCAGAGGAATGGGGAGGAAGCAGAAGGTAGGGTGGCAGGAGGAGGTAATTCTTCATCCCTCTCTTCACTCCAGAAGCTGTGGCAGCAACCCAAATCAAGTTTATTTTCCCTGTTTTTAGCATCCATCCGTGCTGTGGATGCCTTTCCTAACACAGCTACTTCCAAGGTGAAACTTGATCAGTTTATTCTTTGTCCCCATCTCTGCGGGAGAGCTGTTGGAGAACCTCCTCGAAGTCTTGAGCAGTTGCTGAATTTACATCCTCACCGTGTTCATGGCCTGTTTGTGTAATTTGTTTTTGGTTCTGGTGTTTCCATTTGGGTTAAATGGTTGTTTTCCCTCCTTGATGTAATTAGAGCAATCGGATCCCCTCTTGACCCCTTGTTTTCATAGGTTAAATAAGTCAAAGTCTTTAAGTCTCCTTGTGTTGTTCTCTTATCGATATTCTCAGGATTTCCTTGTCAGTGACAACCTTTTGCCTTTACCCATCAGAACCTTTTTAATATAAAGGGAATTTTATGCATCTGTGTTTAGCTCTTAAACTTCCTGCTCCACATTGGCAGAGCAGCAGGATTGGACTATTTTTAAAAGTCGGAGGGGGCTGCTCACTGCACTAAGCTCACAAACTTTTTGACATTCCTCGGGTAATTGTTTCAGGCTAACAAGACAGGGAGTTGCTGGGCTAAATCTGTCCCAGACAAATCACTTCTTGTTAATGACTGTGCATAAACCATGGAGATGATAGATTGGAGAATTACCAGCCCATGACTCCTAGGAATCTGCTTCTCCTCTCACCATTATACAAGATGTCCAAGCAAATAAAACACACGGGGACTTTAAAAAAAAAGTAGTATTTATTTATGTTTTTAGAAATGTAAAAGCTTCTTCCTGTTCGCATGCCTGAACTGCAGCTGGTAGCAGGAGAGAGGGTACTTGGGAGCTTTGAAAACTTCCTATTTCTTGCCAGAATGAAGCCTTTAAAGTATTCTCTTACAATGTGGACTCTGGCACTTTTTCCAGGCTGATGCCTGTGGTCTGTAGTTTGGGAACACATCTGTGCCTGCTGGCATGGGCACTGCCTGAGAGCCTGATTCCTGCTTTTTTTTTTCTTTTGCCCCCATTTCCAGTGAATTTCAGAGCAGGAGCAGCAGCCCTGGCATCGATAAGCACCATACATTGATCTGGATTCTGCTGCTGCTCCTTGCAGTTGAGGAATTGTTATTTACCTGGTGGAGGGGAGAAGCAGAGTGGATCCAGGTGCTGCTCCAAGACAGTGCACAGGCATCTGCAATTCCTGCCATTGCTCTCCAAGGGCTTTTTTTCCCCTTCTTTGTGAGAACTAAGCAGCTCCTGGGCTGGGTTCCCTGTGTTTGAACTCATCCTCTCCTGGTCACTGCCATGCCTGTGTACAGAACTGCTGCATCTAATTAGATCATATTAGAATGAATAAGTGAATCTCAATAAAGGAGCTTACGGGGGCACTGTCGGGTCAGCTCAGGCCCTAAATATAGGTCCTGGGCAGAGGGCAGGCTTGGTGCAGGATCTCTCCATGCAGTAAAATGAAACAGAGCTCTCCTGGGAATGCATAAATTCTGCTGCCTTGCCATCTTGTCGGCCTGGCTGCTCCAGTGGCTTGGTACAGGAAATGCCAAAGTCCACTCACATATGAAGATTCTTTCATTGAAGCTTGGTGGGGAATTGGAAGGGGAAGTCATGGCAGTGGAAACTCTAATAATCTGAGGTGCTAAAGAATGCAAATCTCATGATCCTTTTTAATGCTTCCAATTCAACTAGAGGTGAGTTGGTTTGTGGTTTTTTTTTTTTTAATCTCCTAGGTGCTGTAGAAAACAGGGAAAAAGAGGAATGGTGTCTGTTACGTGTGTGCACATGAAAACTTTGGAAACAATCTCTGACTAACACAAAGAACATTCTCCTTCCCACTGGGTGCTGTAAAGGAATAGTTTGGGTGCATCAAGCTTTAAATTTTGCTCTGCAGTGAGTGTGGGGTGGGAGGGAGAGGAGAGGGGCAGGAGCTGAAGGTTTGTGGGGTAATCGAGAGAGTTACTTCTTTGCAGCTCTCCTCCTCCTTTTCTGCAATGTTCTCTGTTTTTGTTAGTGCTTTGTGGCCACCCTGCTTACCAAAATCCACAGCTCTGAATTGCTGTTCCTGAAGAGAAGTAAAAGTAGTTTCTTCTCCATTTCTTCCCCAGAAGATTTATTTAGAGGAATAGGATTTTTTTCTTTTTCAAATGAAAGCTCATTTTTGCTTCCACATCACTGGGGCTGCATTATAACTCGGAGAAAGTGTCTGTAAATCAGTCATGTGGACAAGCTACTCATTTTCTTGCACTAGTAATCCCTATTATAAATAGTGCTGTCCTCTGCTTGCACTAATGGTTCTTTGCTGTGGTTGCTGTCAGATGTGCAAAATTTTCAGTGGTAGTAAAACACGGGGAGCAGCTCTTCTTGCAGATTTTTTTTTTCCTCTTTTCCCATTGGACTCTCTTTATTCTGGCTGATCCCACTGCCTGGCTTCCCTGTCTGGATCAGCTTGCAGCCAGGCAATCCTGCAAATCACTGCTCTGCTGGAGCCACTGCATCACAGCTCCCCTGCTTCAGGAAGCATCTTTAAGCCCTTTTATGCTGTGAAGTTGAGGAAATAGAGCAAAACTCCTGTTTTCCTTCAAGTTGTAGCTGAATGACTAATGGAGCATCAGGGAAGGCTCTTTTTCTCTCAGAAGAGGTGTGTTGATATTATCCAGCAAAACACAAGTTCTTGTTTTGGGATTACACCTATTAATTGAGTGGCTGACCTTCTCAGCCTGCCTGTCTGGTGTCCAGCTCGTTGAGCATGTGTTGAATGACCCAGGGAAAATCAAGCTGGAGTTCAGAATTACGTGGGTGTCAAAGGCTCTTAAAGCCTGGTATATTTATGCCCGTGATTCATGGTGCTTCCAAAAACAATCCAGCTCTCATCCTGCAGAGGGGAAGTACCTCAGTCCAGTGTTATCAACTTTTGCTTAGCTGCCAGAGCAGTATAAACTCAACCAGAGTTATTTTGGGCTCCTTATTCTTTTGCTTCCAAGTCCCACCCTGCAAGTTTCTTGTAGAGAGAAAAGCTGGCTTAATTCTGTTTTACACTCTCCTGTATGGACTGAAAATGGTAAGCAGGGTATTTTATTTCAGGGTTGTGACAAATTTTAGTACATCTCATTCCTGTTTGTGGTGTGAAAAGGTGTCTTTTGTCCGCCTGCTACCACAGAGGAAGGAAGTTGTTGAGTCTGGGAGATAAAAGCTTTATCTCTTCCCTTGCAAGGGACAAGCTGCCCACTCCTGGGCTGGCACCACTCTGCTCCATCCTACTTGTAGTAGAACAGAGGGAGAAATTTTCACGGGAAAATGTGAGTGGACTCAATCTATTTGCAAGTGCGTAGCTCTCAAGGAAGATGATGACTAAGCTATTGCACAAGGTGCAGCTCTTGAGGGAGCTCACCAGGATTGGACTGGATCATGACTGACTCATAAAAGAACCTATGATATCAGTCAGCTCCTAATTTTGTTGTTACTGGCTTGATCTGACCACTGGCCACAACTACTTTTCTTTCCCAGCCTATTTGCTGTGAGGTTTTAAGCTGGAAACTCTACACTTGATGATGGTAAAAAGTCCAGTTCACTGGAGGAAGTGAATGGTTCCCAAGCCTTGGGTGGGAAGTGCTGGGAGGCAGGACTGTTGAAGCTGATGTCTTGCATTTGGCCCACATGCATGTTTCTCCATCAGGCACCTGCCCTGTGCTGCTGCCAGGCTCTGGCACGGCACTGACCTGCCCCTTTTACAGAAAGGAAATCAGAGGCCAGGCAGCTGCAGGTGAAGATGCCAGGAGGTCACCAGCACAGCAGCTGATGGTGGCTTTCTCTTGGTCCTGTGTGTGACCTGAACCCCTGTCAGTCAGCTGGTGGGTGAGCTACCTTGTCAGATAGTGACAGGAGAAGGGGGAATGGATTTCAACTAAGAGAGGAGAGATTTTAGGTTAGATATTAGGAAGGAATTTTTCCCTGTAAGGGTGGTGAGGCCCTGGCACAGGCTGCCCAGGGCAGTTGTGGCTGCCCCATTCCTTGAAGTGTCCAAGGCCAGGAAGGACAGGGCTTGGAGCAAGCTGGGATAGTGGAAGGTGTCCCTGCCCATTGCAGGGGTTGGAATGCAATGATCTTTAAGGTTCCTTCCAACCCAAACCATTCTGTGATATGACATGAAACTGCTTTCCTGCAGCAACCAGCCCTGTTCCCATGTGCCCCTTCCTTTCAGGGTCTCTGCTGTGATTTGGTTGGGAGGCCAAGCCTGGATCCAGAGAGTGATGTTGCTTCCTGCCTCCCAAATGGGTTTGGAAGGTTGTCTTGGTGTTCAGTGCTGCTTTGCCCACTAAGTCATCACTTAATGTTGTGTGTGGGCATCACAGCCTGGCTTTCATGTAGGCATTGCCTGTAATACTGTGTGAGAACCTAAAAACAGGTATGTGAAACCAGTTGCAGCATCTCTGCTGTTCTCTGCTTCAGCTCCAGGTGTACCTGAGAGCATCACCATGGCTACAGCAGCTCATACCCACTGGATCTTTCACAGGGCATTTTCAGATCTGGGAAGTGATCGCAGTTTGGGATGCTGTGACCAGGACAGGCCTTTTCCCCCAGGACTAGGTGGGAGCTCATTTGCCTCCTTTAGCTTCCTATTTTCCAAGGAGATTCAGTGTGTCCTGTCCTTGGAGCAGGCAGTGTCTGCAGTTCTCAGGGGATGTGATGCTGGGAACTGGCAGAAAATGGAGCTTACAGGTCAGTGCTGTATCCCATGTCACACCTACTGAGCTTTGCTTGGTTCAACACCTGTTGGCATCATGTGTGGCTCCAGCTGTGATGGAAGGACAAAGGACTGTGCTGCTTTTTCTCTTCATGCTGCCTGGTTTTGTATTTTCACCAGTGGTGGTGGAAATCCATCAAACTTCACTTCTCCAAGCTCATGGGAATTGTTTGCCCTGAAGTTTGCTGAGAAGATTCCTCCCAACCCTGTCCCAGTGTGGACAATGAGCAGCATTGTCCAGAAGAGAGGCAGAGGTGGCATTTCAAAGCCTTGGAAACCACCAGGCTGCACAGAGGATTTATGGAGGTTTTGTAAGGATTTTATTGGGCTCTCTGGGCTTTCCCACAGCAGCTCAATGGGAGTACTGACAGTTTTCCCTTGTTACCTTCACCTAAGGTCACTTCCATATCTTCAGCCTGTGCTACATTACCACTAGGATTGGGTTGCGTGCTAAATTTAGTGAACCTTTTTACAGCTTGGTGTGTGTATGTAAAACCAGAGAGTTTTTAAAGCAGCTTTTAAAGGGCTTAGAGTGATTCAAGATGCCCAACAAGGCCTGGCTTTCTCTGCACAGGTGGCAGCACCCCAGGCCAGGTGTGGGAGGAGCAGATCCACTTCTTCTCCACCTCGGTGTATTTCAGCACATGGATTTGCTGAGGTGCAGAGCCCGTGGGTGGGAGGGAGGGTTCTGGAGGCACAATTAGGACTTGCATAACATGGTCTGCAGTCTGAGGCATGTGAGAAGTGCTGGCGAAGGGGTTGGGTTTCAGAAGTTTTTAAAGGCTTGTGAAAATTCTTGATCAGATGTTTCCATTACAATCTTGCCTTTTTAGTCCCCCCACCCTCCATCTCCAAGTTTCTACCTCTTTTCCCATGCTGTTTGTGTGCCAAAAGAAGGATTTCTTGGCTTCAGGTCGGATGTACCTGTTTCTGAGTAGTTTTTTAATCCCTGCTTGGCATTACAGGCTACTGGAGTAATAGTTTGAGATGTAACTCAAGTTGGAGGCAAAAACGTTTAGATTTGTGTGGTTGCTGTGAAGTGTTTGTTCAATTCCTGCATGCCAAAGGAGGAGCAGATTGTGGGACAGCAAAGCAAAGGGAGTGAGAACCCAGAGAAGCGTGAGAGAAGTGACCTCAATTACTCTGCATTTCTGTTGCTGAGCATTTTTAGGCCTTTTTAACAGCCTGGCATGTTCTTGAGTTCAGATCAGTGCTGAGCACATTGGGGCGGGTGTGTGTGCTTGTGTTGGGAGGCCGTTTTGGGGGCAGAACTCAGGGATGTTGGGTTCTTGACTAGAACTCAAGGCTTTTCAAATACGCATTTCACTGTTTTCAGTTCCTTTGGGAAACTCCTACAGTCTTGGTCCTTCATGGTCACAAGTGGGAAGAACCAGGAAACCTTCAGAGATGCGACTTTGAACACATCTTTTGCAGGGTTCCTGGGTAGTGTTGTCCAGCTCTCAACGCTGCTCTGTATTTGGGGTCACGCAGTGAACTGGATTGTGGAACTGGGACCAGGAAGGAGTGTTGCAGCATCCACTGGGCTGCTGCTGCTCAGGGAAACCTTAGCAACCCTCAGCATCACTCACCTGGGGCGTCAAAGCTGCACGAGGAAGGAGGTAAAAGAAACCTTCACCATGTGGCTCAGGTGTGATTCAAGTGTTAAGCAAGTCTGGGGAGGAGCTGGAAAAAGCTCCAGCTTTTTCCCTGCTGCTGGAGGGGAGTCTGGTCCCCTACTCTGCGTGTTTTCAGATGCAAATGCTGCCTTGGGGTCTGCTGAAATACTGCACTGATTCCTGACAACAGGTGACCTCCTTAAGCTGCCTGCCAGAGCCTAAAGGATCCGGGTGATGACACCACGAGATGACACCAGCTGTGTATCATTCCTTCGGCTCTGACTGCCTTCAGCAAGCTGGGCAGCGAAGCACAGAGAGGTTAACAAGGTGAAAAGAAGCCTTGTGGGGAGGAATGTGTGGTGTTGGTGTTTAGGAGCAAATCTCCTTGGAGTGGAAGGTGAAAGGATGGCATCTCGGTGGAGCTGCAGCCAGTGAAATTCTCGTTGTAGTGCAGAAGGTGTTTTGGATGGATGATGAGGTGAGCTCTTTGTGCTGCCCTCGATAAGAGGTACGTGCAGTGTTTCAAAAGAGAGCACAGAAAGACCTTAACACTTCACCTGCCTCAGCAGGGAAATGACCACAGTTCAACAGCAATTTTTAAAACTTCATGTTGTGCTTTTAAATAGAGTTAGAAGTTCCAGCCCGTGATGCAGTTTATAGTTTGAAATGCACTGGTGTAACTTGTATAGTGCCAGTGCTGCAGGGATTGCTTCTAAAGCCTCTTTTGTTCCTAAACTATTTTGAAACTTTATTTCTAAGATTATTAACTGCACCATATTCTACAGCACAAGGAATCTGGCTTGGATATAGAAGTGCTGTCTATATGCCTGCATGAAAATGTGCTTTAGGCTAAATGTTGAAGGGCAGCTTTGCTGTGAAGCAGTCAAACTAACTCATATCCACTGTGGAAGTTTTGGTGATGGAAGTTTGTTCAGCCTTCAGCTGGTGCAAATTTCTGCTGGAGCAGAAAGTTAATATATTGGTGCTGTAGGAAGCCCATCACCGGCAGAAGCTTTTGTGGTCCAAATTCAGTCCTGAGCATACTCTAAATATTCCCTGTGTTCAAAGGGTTTGTAAATAGAGTGTGAACAATGCTTTAATCTGGCAAATCATTTTAAATTGAATGCACTGTTGAAATAAAATCCAACCTTCTTTGGAGGTGTCGTTCCTAATGCGAGTATGGATTAAAGCTCATTGATTGCTACCAGCAAAAAGTGAAATAAAATACAGTGCTCTGTACAGAAGCTGCAGATTGACCATTACAGCACTGAACACCTCATTGGATTGAGGATTGAAGAGCATTTTCCCAACTTGCAGCCAAAATGCAGCCGTGGCCATTGCTGCCCATTTGTTCCCACGCCAGCATTGTCCTCTGGCTTCAACCCCTCCCTGCAAGGTGGGAGTGGAGGAAGCTGATCCTCTGGGCATGGCCCTCTTCCTTGGGTGTAGCTCAGGGCAGCAGAGCTGTTCATGCACAGGGAGGGGAGGGTAGCAAGTAATGCCTGCTCAAGCCTGGCTGTTGGGATTTTCCACTGTTTTGTGTCTTTCTGACCCACGACTGTGGTGTAGAGTATTAAGAGCAAAAATAGACCTGCTGATGCAGTGCTTACCCGGCTGCGTAGGCTGAAGAGGAGGCAATTCCAGCCTGGGAGGCTTGTAGTACTCCCTGAATTCTAGTTTGGTAGCTGTGCTGTGCATGTTGGTGGTAATTTCATTTATCATGCCTCTGTCCACTTACAGAGACTTTGACTTCTCAATGTTGAGTCTCCGCTCCGCTTGTCATCCAGCCTAAACTGAAGCTGCCCTTACAACATCTTGGCGTTGAGAAACTAACTGCATACCCCTGAGTTTTAAACTCTTGGCAGAGTTGACAATTTATTATCATTCTGTGAACTTTGGTTGTTTAACTGATGGGTACATTTTCCCCCATTCTTTTATTGTACCGTGTGTTGTGATGTGGGAGAAAAATCTTTCTTCCCTGTTGATTTCTCTCCCTTTCCAGCTGAAGAATTACCAAGACTCAGCCTGATGATGGGGTACAGCAATCTTGTTTCACTTGCTGCTTTTTGCTGCTCTCGTTTAGCTACATCTGTGCCACATTGACAGTAATTTTGATACAGCAATTGCACGTTTTCTCTTTAGAGACAACTGAAATCACTCAACTGCTTAGACATAATGTGTGTGATAAATAATATCTTGAAACTCCAGGTAGTTAGAAGAAACCACATGAAAGCATCTAGAGATCTGATGTGATTCACAATCACTGAAGTTTTGATTTCCCTCTGAGCTAACAACTCTCCTCTGACTTGCAGCCTGTTCCCAGTGCAGCTTAATTTAATTTTCCTCTAGGAATTCGGAGAGATGAGAGCATCAGTCTGCTGCCGGCTTCTCCTTTTGTCCATTGCTGTTCAACAATGGGATTGTCAAGTCACTGAGAGGTTAACGAAGCTCTTTTTATTTTGTCAGTGGTCCAACCTCTTTGTATAGCTGTGTGGAACAGCACACTGAACAGAAATAATGGGAAAATCTTGTTGCTGGAATGACCAGGGTTGTCATTTTGTGATACCAGGGTAAAGGCCTGCTTAAGCTTCAGGCTTCTGGCTGTGTTACGGGGTGGCTGAGCACAAATCCCTCTACAAGAGCATTAAATATTAGTTTCTCTGTATCTCCTTGCATCCAACAGTGTTGGAGCAAGGGGAGGGAATCTGAGCAATTACAGTCAGTTCAGCAGTGCCTTCCCATTTAGTGTTTAGAATGGTTTTGTTATGAGCCTTTTGGGGTTTGGCATTGGAAAAAGGGTGAATGGTAGCCCTTAATTATGAAGTATGGGAACAATTGGAGCTGGACAGACAGGCAGCAGTCCAGCTCCTCTTCCTGAGCGAGCAAAGCTTTTGTGCTGTGCCATCCCACTGCACAAATGACCGTGCTGGGCTGTCGCTGGATTGATTGGTTTTGATCCCTTTTAGGAAGGGGTTTGGAAGCTCTAATTTTGGGTTTATCACAGCAGTCCTTCAGGCTCCTGCCCCGTTGCTTTGAGCAAGCCTGTTATCGTGGCTGCCCCAAAGAACTTCCCATGGGAGGATTGAAAACCAGTTGTTAAATCCAGTTGAACTGGACATCAGTGGCTTGGCACTGTGGCTGCAGTGATAAAGTAGCTGCAAGGAGAGATGTGAAGGTGCTGTGTTTTGCTCATTCAGGGAATGGAGAGCTTTGAGGAGTTTGGGGGAATTAGGCTTGAGATGGGGTGGGATGGGTGGCACATGGGTGAGCTGTGACTTGCTGGATGCCACCTGGGACACAGAGACTCTTATCTTCCCCTATCTCTTATCAGCTTGTGGATGAGGGCACCCAGCAGAGCAGGGTGGCAGTGGGATTTACAGGAGTGTCTGCTGGTGGCAGTGCTCCAGGAAACTCACCTTTTCCCTCCAGAGCACCTCCCAGGCTGGGTTTTCCCTACAGTTCAGGCAAAGTGCACCTGTTATCACTCAGGCATTGCTGCTGGCCACAGCCATGCCTCCTTTCCAGGTTCTCATTCCAGCAGAGCTCATGCTGGGAAATAGAAAACACAGAACTCCTCTTTAGGACACAACTCCACTTTTTTCTTTTTTTTCATTTTCCCCTCCCGGGAGCTCCGTGGTGGCTGGTGTATGTATGGCACTGCATTCTCCTGATGGGAATGTTAAAAATACCAGCTACAATTTTCCCTTTCCACATACCAAAATATATTAATGTGCTGCTGCTTTGATTAGTCATTTCCTCTTCTTTTGTTCCTTTCGCAACAGGGTAAAGGACAGCATGCGCACACTTGAGTGAAATCTTGTTTGCCTAAGAAGTCTGAAGCTAAATAAGATTCTCTTGGGTTGATACCTGTCTTTGTTGGCAGAAGAATTCTGTTCTCATCCCTTAAATATACATTTAAAAACTGGATAAAGTCGTTTTTGTGGTGTTCAGACTAAGAATAGCTTTGCCTGATTTGTTTTTGTAGTGGAAAGAAATTCTAATATGAACAAGATTAATATTCTTATCATGAATTTAATATATATTCTTGCAAGAAAACCTTTGGCGATACATTGCTATCGGAAATTTTCTAAATTCATTTATTTTGAGGTTTCTTGCCTTCCTTCTGTGCCATCACCTCCATGCACACATTCCCCCTTTCCTGAGTGACCTCGTTTAGTGTGGGTGGCAACTTTGTGAAAGCAGCAGTGTGACACTGTTGGGCTGTGCATGGCTCAGCTGTGGCGTAGTTCTGGCAGCTTCTGCACCCTCAGGGTGTGGAGGTACAAAGGTTATTAAATCCAAGTACAAGGACCTGCTAAAGTTGCTCTGAGTGACTTGCTCACCCTTCAAGGTTGGTTATTTTTTGCTTTTCCGCTGCTGTGGCTGCTTTAGTGAGAAATCTGGGAGAAAAGCTTTAGCACCAGGTGGTCTGAAGAGCTGCAAGAACAAGTGGTAGGTTTAAAATGTTCTTGTGTGTGTGGAGGAATTCAAGTGAATAGGCTAAAAAGCTGCCTGATGAGTATGGTTTAGGGCAAAGCTGAGTAGAAATCTGGCGAATCGAGCAATAAATTACAACTGATCTCTTCTAAAGTTTGGACATAACTGAAGAACACAACCCATAAACAACATGCCATGCTCTTTAGCAATCTGTCGTGGTTTTCCTGTCACCTTGGCGCCGAGGGTGTCTGCTGTGCCCTGGATTCAGACTCAGGACAGCTTGTGCCTGCCCTGGGAGGTGAGGCTTGGGCAGCAGAGCTGCTCCTGCCACACAGCCTGAGGGAAAAGCACTGCAGTTGGGGCTGTGCAGAACTCACAGGGAGGAGATTTTACCTCTCCTGGGATGCACAGGCAGGTAATGCACTTGAGTCTTTGCCTTGACTCTTTGCTGCTCTTCTGTATAAAAACCTGGGTTGGTTTTTTGAATGAGCATTAGTTTCGCAGTATTCGGATGCCATTCATACTTTCACAAAATCTGCTAAGGCAAAAAAAAAAAAAGTGGACCAAAGGCCTTTGTTTCTTTTGTTTCTGCCTCCTCTTATTTTACATTTTTATTTTAAATATAGACAAGAATTCATAGTACAGGAATATATATTTGTATAGTTATATTTGCTATATACACTCAGGGAAAATATTTAATTCCAGCTGTTTCCTCTTTGCAGATTGCTGTGAAGGTATGAGAGGAATTTGAGTACTGAGAAGCTACTGCTCATACCTGCTTTCCTCTGTTAGACAATCATAGAATGATTTGGGTTTGGAAGGGACCTTAAAGACCATCTTGTGTCCAGCCCCTGCCATGGGCAGGGACACCTTCCACTATCCCAGGTTGCTCCAAGCCCTGTCCAACCTGGCCTTGGACACTTGCAGGGATCCAGGGGCAGCCACAGCTTCTCTGGGCAACCTGTGCCAGGGCCTCACCACCCTCACAGTCAAGAATTCCCTTTCATGCTTGGAATTGGATGTAAGGAGATGAAAGGGTTGTAGCAACCTTAAATTTCTCAGGAGATGATCTTATTTTTATTTGGTTTTACTTGGCATTTGGGGCTCTGCCTTGTCTGTGACCAGAGGGTGGTCAACTGCATCATTCCCATGGGTGTAGCAGACCTTGTTTTAATTGAGTTAAAGTAATAGAGCATGGCAGGGGTAGGTGCAGAATGAACGTACTTACACTCATGCAACTTACTCCTGCGTCAGAAAAGGATTAAGCTGTGTTACAGTGAGCAAACCCAGCTGGGCTCAGACCTGCATTGTACTTGCCCCTGGCTTTTTAGGGGCCAGTAGCTGCTCCCTGAGGCTTTCTGTGGGTCCGAGGTGAAGATTATTTATACACTAGACCACAACAGCAGTCTTAAGGCCTTTGTTGAGGTGCACAGCAGCTTTAAACCTGTGTAAATGGCTTTTGTGTGTGGTAAAGCTGAGCTGCTGTGGAGTGTCACAGCAACCTGGCTTGTACAAAGCCCTGTGAACTTCCCAGACAGCTAATTGAAATAAAACCAGGTGTGGCCCAGAAGAATCCGCTTCGGTGCTGGGCAGAAGCAGATTCCAGGTGTGGTTGTGTGTGTTTAATGCTTTTGCCTGGCTGACCCAAGAGCTCTGGCTTGAATCTGTAGCTGGCTCGTGCTTCTGGATGGGTTCATGGTGCAGGAGATCCCTTGATGCTCAAAACCTACATGACATATGGAACTGCTGCTCAGACTGGGAACCTAAACTCAGCTTTGGCCATAAGTCTGCCAGATTTGGCTCTTACTTGCAATATTATTTTGAGAAAATTCTGTGATCTTTTTTTATGCCTTCCTATTTTGAGAAGTACCACTTCCCAGTTGGCTGTGCACGGAAGCGAGCGGGTGGTGATTGAAGAGCAAATGTCTGATCTGGTCCCTGCCTGCGTGGAGAGCAGGGAAAAAGGGGAAATGCTTACTCAAAATCCTGAGCTAGCTGCTCAGTTGTTTAAATGCCTCTCAAATAGTTCATGGTGGTGTGGGCAGAGCTTGTCTGTACATGAATGTGTGAAGGAAGGAGCTGGGGAAGCCCCAGGGACTCCTTGGAAGTAGCGATGGGAAGATGCAGACTTGCTGAGTAATTCCTGCTGGAAGAAAGAAGCCTTTGATTCTTTACAAGCACTTTGGAAAAAGGTAGCATAAAGATAACAAACTATCTTCTGACTTTGGAGATAATAGGTGTGTGTGTATGTTAGCTGCTAGTGGTTTAAAGGGGAATCCTGCAGTTTCTGGAATCTGGTGGAGCCAAGGATGTTTTCCACTTGTCCCGACGCATGCTGGCTTTTATCCCAAATAACATCTCCTCACAAATACTGCAAGAAATGTTTTGGTTTCCTAAGAATTTCCTATGCTGAGCAATAAGGACTCATTTAGGTTGGAAGAGCCCTGTAAGATCAAGTCTAATCACTCCCTCAGCACTGCCAAGGCCACCACTAACCCATGTCCCCAAGTGCCACATCCACACAGCTTTTAAATCCCTCCAGGGGTGGGGATGCACCACTGCCCTGAGCACCCTGTGCTAATGCCTGACCACCCTTTTAATGAAGAAATTTTCCCGAATATCCAAAATAAACTTCCCCTGGTGCAACTTGAGGCTGTTTCCTCTTGTCCTGTCAGTTGTAACCTTGGAGCAGAGCTCGATCCCCTCTGGCTGTACAGTTCTGTCAGGGAGTTGTGCAGAGCCAGAAGGATCCCCCCTGAGCCTCCTTTTCTCCAGCCTGAGCTCTTAGCTGTCCCTGGTGCTCCAAACCCTTCCCCAGCTCCATTCCCTTCTCTGGACAGTCCCTCAGCATCTTTCTTGTGGTGGTGGCCCCAAAACTGCCCCCAGGACTGGAGGTTCCCCAGCAATGCCCATGACAGGAGACAATCCCTGCCCTGGTCCTGCTGTTACACTATTGCTGCTATCTGTATTTCTGGCCGTGCTTTACTGAGCCCTGTGGGGTGCTGCTGTGACAGGGTCTGTGCAGTTTCGGGATATTTGGGTGAGGTCCCTGGCAGGAGTGCAGAGCGTGGTTTTCCTCTCTCGGTGCCAACAGCAGGTGTGTGTGCGTTTATCCCTGACTAAACGCAAGCTTGCCTGCTCCACTTTCACTGCTGCTAATTCCAATTCTGGGCTTTATCCTACAGCCCAGGTGGTTTCAGGGCGTCAGCTGCCGCCTGGTGAATCCCTGCCCTGCCTTATCTTGCAGGAACTTGCCTGAACAGCCGGGCTGTGGTGGAAACCTCTTGCGGGAGGTACCTGGGTGCTCCTCGCTGCCGGCGCTGGGACAAGATCAAGGACATCTGCTGGGTACTGGTGGCAAGGTTGTGCAGCCTTACTGTGCTCCCAGCTTCCTCTGGGCAATGCTGCTGCACTTTGTCGGGTGTTGGCTCTGAAGCTGTATTAAAAAAACCCTCTGAGAGTAAAGGCTTTTGTTGAAGCAAAGCTACTCTTTCTGGAATTTAATAAAGAGCTTGTCTGTGTTAACTAACATCAAGCGACTGAGAGCAGACAGAGCCCAACAGATGGTACAAACAGCGGCATGTTTGGAATGGAAAATATTTACCTAGAGGGTATTTGAAGCACTGAGCTTGTGCTCTGCAAATGGCTTAATTGTATCGGTGAAATACAGTGGAGAGCAAGATTTATTGACAAGTTTCGCTCTGCTCTTGCTGTCAGCACCTTGGAGGGGGTGTCAAGCACTGCTGAGCTTCTCTTCAACAGGTCTCCTTCCTGGGAAGAGTGGTTTTCATACCTGAATGGCTCAGTTGGTGGTTTTGAGTGTCTGCAGCTTTCTCTTGTGGCTGCACAAATCATGCTGTCGGGGCAAGTATTGAAATGAAAAACTCAGAGCTTGAAATGCTGTTTATTATTTCTCCTTCCCTCCCCCAACAGTCTTGGGTTTGGGAGGATTGGTATAAATAGAGCATGGAAATACAGATATAAAACCAGAATGTAAAAAGAATACAAATATGTAGGTTAAATTTTACCTTGATTAATGTGCGCAGCTTTGGGTGCCACAATATAAGGAGGTTATAAAGGTATTGGAGAGTGTCCAGAGGGCCATGGAAGTGGTGAAGGGTCTAGAGGGGAAGCCATGGAAGAAGTGGCTGAGTCACTTGGCTTGTTCAGCCTGGAGTGGAGGAGACTGAGGACACTTCATCCTGGTCTGCAGCCTCCTCACAGGGGGAATGGAGGGGCAGATGCTGATCTCTTCTCCCTGGTGACCAGTGACACAACCTGAGGGAACAGCTGAAGTTGTGTTAGGGGAGGTTTAGGTTGGATATTAGGAAAAGGTTCTTTATCCAGAGGGTGCTGGGCACTGCCCAGGCTCTCCAGGGAATGGGCACAGCTCCAAGGCTGCCAGAGCTCCAGGAGCTTTGGACAACATTTCCAGGGATGCCCAGGGTGGGATTGCTGGGATGTCTGTGCAGGGCCACGGGTTGGACTCTGATCCTTGTGGGTCCTGCCAGCTCAGGATATTCTAGGACTCCCTTCTGTAATCTTCTGCTTTTGCCATTGGGATCAAAACTCACAGGTCCATTTAGGCCTTCAGTTTTTTTGGGCGGTGGGTGCCTCGTGCATGACTTTAAACTGTGCAATTTTAAAAGTGACCCCTGAGAAGATTGTGTGTGATCTTACTGGAAGCTGTGCCTTTTCCTTATGTAGGTGTCAGGTGAGGTTTATGTGCAATTCCTTATTCTCCTGTGTAAAAAAATGCTCAGATGCAGTCAGCTCCTTGCTGGTGTTTGCTGGACTGCTTGTTTTTGGGAAGGCTGAGGTCAGCAAGGGCTACTTCTTTGCCAGTGTGGCTCACCTGCTGGAGTTAGCCAGGTGTTAATGAACTCAAACAAGTTTGATGGGCTAAAATCCCTGCCTGTTCCAACAGCTCCTTTGTGTCACATCTCAGCAGCTCTGCTCTCTTTTGTGTCTTGTCTTGGGGCATGAAAAACCCATCTTGCTTCTTCAGCAACACACAGTGCTGTTTAAAAAACCCCCAAACTAAACCAGCCTAAGCCATAATTCTGCAGTTTTCCCATGTACTGTACCAACACTGATGTTAAATGAACTACCCTGAGGTTTTTCAGGCATCCCCCTTTAGGAGAGCTTGAGCCCAGCAGCGCTTTAGTCAAGTAATACTGAGAGCTGGTTGCTCCTGCTGTGTGAACGTGGAATAGGCATGGAGTGGCTGAACTTCTTGTTTAATTTTGTACTTTGCCCTTGGGAGATCTGGGTTTAGTTGCCCAAGCTGCTGGGCATCCTCTCCTGTAAAGCTCTGGGGGAGGATGAGCTTGGGAGTGAAGCTGTTTTCCAGGGGATCCTATTTGCAGCTGGCTGATAATGGAGTGTGTTCCAAACTGTGTGCAGATTAGGGAGAACAAAAATAGTGTTATCTGTTTGAGGAATTTATTGAATCCAGATACTGTTCTGAGACTTCTTGCTGGGTTCCTAGTGACTGTTGGATATGAGTCTGCTTGCCAGCTTGAGAAAATCCCAGGAAAATATCCCAATTAAAGGAGCTGTTAGCTTAGCTAAATAATACGTGATATCTCTTAAACGGCTTAGTATTTAAAGAAAGGCACCTTGGTACCTGTATTTCCCCCCTTCAATGTTAGTTTTTCAAAGAGGCACAAATCCCTGAAGATTATGTGCATTTTGGGACCCAAGCATTTATAGAAGCCATGCTTCTCATGTGCTGGGCCTAAGCTATGAGTGACTCATTAGCCAGATGGAGCTATAATTTATTTCTATCTTCGCAAGTAAGTTAATCCCCTGGACCTAAACTGAATGAATGTCCTGTGAAATGCGTATCTGCGCAGGGTGAAACTTGAGATTTAAATTCAAAAAGGCAGAGGGTGGGTTAGAAAATCCAGGGCAGCATGAACTGGCAGGGGAAGTCAGGTGCAAGCAGTAATAGCGTGCTGGAGTTCAGAAATAGTTATTTTTCTGCGGCACGGGCTCTGTGTAGGGAACAAAAGTGCAATTCTTTTGTTAAAGGCAGGATGGGAACAGTAACTGGGTCTGTGCACGGCCTGGGACAGATGCAGCTTGTTCCCCTTTTTCAGAATGACTAAAGGGATGTTGTGAGGTCTGGAACTTACGGGAGCATGTCTGCAAGGGGGGAGCCTGGCACGGGTGCTGGACTCCAAGAAACGTGCTGGAGAGCAGGCTAAATCCCAAATACGACTGAAAGGTGAGCATTTAACCAAATACCTTGAGATTTAAATGGAGCTGAAGTCGCTGTGCCTCTGGTAGGCAGTAGGGAGGGGGTGTGCAGTGTGATTGCTACTGGGAGTGCCTTGCTGGGATTGTGGGTTTGGGTGGGTGGGGAACTGGTGCAGCTGCCCCAGAGAGTTCTCTGAAGGAGCTGCAAGTGATGAGAGTCCTATTGCAGCACTTCCGGGGGAGAAATGCTTTTTTATATGAGTGTCTCCTAAATGGAGCAGTTAAGCTGGTAGGTGAAGGTGTATCAATGTAGCATTTGCTTTTTTCTGCTTTAATAGAATGAATTTCTTCATCCTGTTTCTTTTTGCATGGCATAGAATATTTTCCCCCCTATAGATTGGTTCTGTTTTTTCCTAGATGGCTTGTCAGTGTAATACAGAAATATAAATGGGGATGATGGAACTGTTTTAGTAATTGTAGATTGCAGAGGACAACTGGAAGCTGTGTGTGAGCCAAAACACTGTCAATTTACCCCATGGCAAGGGTGCCACTTTATAAAGACATTTTGACAGGGGGTGCTGTGATGGGTGTTATTTTGCCATTCTGCACAGAGCCAGCAGCAATGGGATCCTTCTAGAGTGAGTTTTAAATACCCTTGCTGAGCTGAGATGAGAAATTAGTGTATGGCCATCAGAGCAGAGCTTTTGCTTGCCATTCCTGTGTGCTTAATCAATTCTAGTTACACCCTGAGACTTTTATTTAGGTTTGGGGTTTTTTTTTTTGAACCCTGCTTTCATGTGAAGAGCTGGATTTTTGTATGGAGCTCTGAGATCAGATCTACCTGCCTCTGATTAGTGTTTGGGGTGGAAGGGCTTGTGCTTGGCTTCACCCTGATGAGGAGGAGGGGGACAGGAGCAGGATTGGAGCCTGGAGAGGCTCTGGGCCTCATCCCTGCAGTGTCATGCTCCAGATCCAGGAGATGATGCAGTTTTTGGTGAAGTGCAGGGAGGGGGACAGAGGCTCAGCAGAGCTCTCACTGCTTGTCCAGCTCTGAGATCACACCTCAGCTAGTCCAGCACACATTCCCCACCCGGACTAGCTGTTGTAATTATGTATTTATGGCTCCTCTGGAAGCAGCTGAAGCTTTTAAACGTGTTTCTCCTCTCTGCTCTCGGAGCAACAATCCCTTTGTCTGAGCATGTCCTGCCTCGGTGGCTATAATGCCCTCCTGACCTCCAATCCTTGAACCTCTGGAGCAACACATTACCCTGAGCCTGTGGTTTGACCTGAGCATGTTCTGGCAGATGCTGGGCAGTGTGCAGTTCTGACAGGGTGTGACTGTCCATCCCATGAGTTCATGGCTGCCCTGTGTGCTGCTGGCATCAGCAGGGCACAGCTGGGCTCTGCTGGGCTCCCTGGCCTTGGCTATTGTAACTGTTGCACTAATGTATCACAATGATCAGCTTAATTATGCTTGTGAAAAAATCTGCTTAATTACATATTTACTTCGGGGATTAGCTTTTCCCCCGTAAGCATTCAATATTGACTTTGGCTGAGACGAATTTTCAAGATCTGCTTCCTTCAAGAGATGACTAATATTAGATCACTTAGTGCAGGGAGCTGGGTTTATCAAGTAGCTGTAATTAATCATTTTGAAAGCTCCAGCTTAGTTTTGAGCATCTGTGCTTTTTCTCCCCAAAAGACAAGCTTTTCTTCCCATCCCTCTCAGCCCTTCCAAAACTTTCTGTGCTGGGTGTAATTTTAGACCCTGTAATTTTCAGTGAGCTGTGTGCATGCAGAAAATAAATACAAACTGGGAGGAGACTTCACGTTAAGACAACTGATGAATAATTAGTGTATTGAAATGTTAGTCTTTTATTTGGATAACTTAATAGCCAAATTAGAGTTCCCAATCCTTGCTTTCTGTGCTGCTCAATGTGCTGTACAAATATATTATCACAGTAACTCCTCTCTGTCCAGAAATTGTTCTGTATAACAAGTATTCCCTCTTGAACCAGAGCCAGACTCCACACCAAGCTCTCTCCAGTGTGACAGGATGGCACAAGCCAGTTTGTGATAGCAGCTTCCAAAACAGTCAGGAATTGAGGTAAAACAACTTTAAATAGGTGAATCATCTGCCCAGAGGCAAGGAGAGTCTTTCCTCTCTCTGCACCATGCAGCTTCTCCATGGACTTTATTCCCTGTGCCCTCGGTAGGCTCATCTGTTTTCATTTTCCAAGCAGTAGTGGAAATATTCCGAGCAACCTGGGTTAAATCCCTTGCCTTTCATTCCCAAGGGAATGGATGTCCCAAGGGACACTTGAGTTGAAGAGTCATTTTTTCTAGTGTAGAGGAAAATGTAGTTGTAGTAGTGCTTCCCATGCTGGGTTTCGAACTGAGTTGGTGGATAGGGAATTGCACTTGCCTAATTAGTTGGGATTATGTCTGTATTTTTTTTCCAAATATTTGGTGGGTTTTGTTTTTTTTTTTTCTTGCTTGGAACAAATAGTCTGGAGAAGATTTGGATTCTTCCTGCAAAAATCAAGGTCTGTTCATAGCAATCAGTTGTGAAGTGGGGAAATCTGGCTTGTCTTAACCCCAGAGTTAGGTTTTTTAATGTAATTTTGACTTTTTTTAACTTCGTGGTTCCTGCTTTTTTTTTAAAAAAAAATTAATGTTTGGGAAAAAAATACTGTTTTCAGCAAATTATCCTGGAATCATCTGGTCTGTGTAAGTGCCCTGGAAGTTTTATACCATTACATGTTCAAAATAAGTAACAGATCTTCCTGTTTTCCCAGAAATGTATGGAATTTTTGTGAGTGTGAAGCTTGGTTTTAGACTTCAAAAAGCAGTTTTGAAAATACCTGCTTCTTTATGGTCGACTAAAATTCAGGGCTCTCTCCTGTCTTCCCCTCATTCCACTTCTGAAGCTGTCATAAATCTGGGAACAAAAGGAAGCTGAAATTTAACTCCCACTTGCTAAGATAAGAACCCCAATTCATTATATTTGATTTATGAAAAGAAGAAAAGAAAAGTGGTGTTCTGTGTATGCTGGTCCTTATTTCGCAGCCTCTGAAAATGCTGTCTCATGTATTTCTGAAATCAAAAGCTCTAACTCTCATAAAGTCATGTGGGAAGGAAGAGTGAGAAAGATGAAGAAAAGCAAGGGAAAGGAATTATTCTCTGCCCAGATCAGCAATCTGGCAAAGTACACTTCTTCCTATCCAGGCCAACAGCTTTGAGGGAAATGGTAAATGATTCCAGAAGCTGTTCTGTGGCTGATGCAGTTTTGTAATTTTATTAAAGCTACTTTGAGGCTACTCTATAACAATGAGAAATCTTCTTTTATTATTATAATTGGTGGAGGAAATAACACCGATGGGAAAACCTGTTAAAAACCTAATTTTTCTTTTTTTTTTTTTCTTTCTCTTACAGGTTTTTTTAAGAAGTCATAGCTAAGAAAAAGCACAATGGAGTTTTACGAGTCTACCTACTTCATCATCCTCATTCCTTCTGTGGTTATTACAGTCATCTTCCTCTTCTTCTGGCTTTTCATGAAAGAGACTTTATACGACGAAGTCCTCGCCAAACAAAAACGAGACCTAAAGTTCCCACCTACCAAGGCTGACAAGAAGAAAACCGAGAAGAAGAAGAACAAGAAGAAAGAGGCTCAGAATGGCAACATCCACGAGTCTGACTCGGAAAGTGCCCCTCGGGACTTTAAGCTCTCTGATGCCCTGAGCACGGACGAAGAGCATGTCACTCCTGTCCCCTCGGGTGTCACCGAGAGCTCTGCCGGCGTCAGGGAGCGCAAGAAGAAGGAGAAGAAGCACAAGGCCAACCAGGATGATCACGTAACTAAGGACTCGGAAGGATCCAAGTCTTCAGGCAAGAAAGTAGATCCAGTCCCTGTTACAAAACAGCCCACTCCACCATCTGAACCAACAGCAGCTAAGAAGAAGCCTGGGCAGAAGAAGCAGAAAAATGGAATGGGTATCTGATGTTGCATATGCTTCTTGCACAGAACGCCAAAACCGTGTTCTGCTTTTTGCAAGGCCACAGAGTGTCTCTCACAACTGTTCTGCCTGATCTCTACGGGGCAAAGCTCCCTTCTAACCTTCTCCTTTTTTATGAGCTATTGCTTTTTTTCCTCCCTGTTTTTCATCTGGCAGCAGTGCTCTGGTTTTCCTCCTCCCATCCTTGCTTTCTTCTACTAAAGATGAAGTGAAACAGAGTAGCTCGTTCCTCTGCTTTCCTCTGTGGTTTGGCTGCTTTGCTCTCAATCAAAAATTTGATTACCTGAGAGAAAAAGCCAGGAGATGTTTGCTGTGTGCATTCTGAGTCAGGCTGTGAAAAAGTGGAGTCCTAAGAGTGGTTGCTCTGATAAGGGAGGGCATCTTGAGAAACCTCATAGCAGACTGAAATAAATCACTGTTTAAGTGCAGGCTTAGTGCACAGAGAGGTGTTTGGTGGCTGATTCATGGATTGGTGGTTGATTCATTGCAGCTACACCTGCTACACCTCTAGAACTGAATGGAACTGATGCTAAAACTGGTCTGGCTGTTGCAACTGAAATATCCAACCTAGAACAGACCAAAAACTTGTCAGAATCACTTCTGACTGTCTTGACCATGTCCTCAGCAGCTGACATGTCTCAGGGTGGTTGTCTTGACTAGGAATAGAAGTTAAGAAAGAGTAAAAATACCCAGTTCTAGAAATAAATGAAACCCAAAATATTTGCAGATCCCCTTGTGAGATGCAGGCACAGAAGGTTTGCACAGGGAGTGAGGAAAAAGAATGACATTGCTGCTTGATGTGGTAGATTTTTTTCTTTTTCTGAAAAAAAAAAAAAAAGGAGCAAAAAAAGCCCACCTACTACCGACAGAGAAAATATCCAATCTTGTTTGTGGGTGTTCTTTGAAAATCTCTGTGGCACAGTTGAAATGTGGTCTGCAAGCACAGCTCTGAGGGCAGCCACAACAAACTCTTCTCCTTGATTACAGGAGCTGACACCAGCGCCCTGTGCTGTGTGTGTCAGCTCTGACAAGAATCTTAATATAGCACAGGCTGTCCAGAAGGAAAGAAAAATTTCTCACTAGAAGCTGCTTTTAAAAAGAACAGTTCCCTAATGGGAAACACTTATTTTCTGCTTCTCACAGTCCCAGTAGCCATTGGGTTTGTGTGTTTTAAGTGCCCAAGTGGGTTCATGGAGGGGAAAAGTACATTTCTAAATAAGAAGCTAATATGGGTAACATGTGCTGTCTGCTCCGTCACAGTGAAATTTAAATTGGAGTTGTTAAACTGTTCCTTGCCTTGCCGTGTGTTCTGCTTGCACATGAGATTTCTGTCTTAAAAATCACTGGGTGTTGTGGCTCTTGACTCTGCTAAACCTTCCTGTTGCTTTGGGGTCTCACCTGAGTTGGGAATTGTGTGTGTGTGTGAGTTTGTGTATGTATGTATGTGTAGATAAATTTGTGTTCTGATTTAAAAGATGTGAGTTTGTTTTCCTGGGAGTAGAGACTTTGGTTATTACAGATTCACTGATTTAAAAGTAATGCTGAGAATATACAGGAGAGCATATTGTCTTGTCTGTTGCAGATGATCAAGATAGTAAGACTGATTCTGTTGTGCCTCCTGCCAAAAAGCAAGAACCAGTGCTGCTCCACCAGGAGGTAAAGCAAGAAAATGTGTCGGGCAAGAAGAAAGTCTCTGCAAAAAAGCAGAAAGTTGATAATGGTGAGAATTCAGTCTGTGGCTTTGTTCAGATAAACCTGACTGTTAAACCTTTTGCCATCCATGCTTTAGTTTCTCTTCCTTTGAAAAAGGCACTCATAGAATAATGATAATAACTCCTTTGATTTGAAAAACCAGGAATTCCAGGTAGGAAAGATTCCTGAGCCTGTTAAAAGTTTAAAATTCCTATTAAATTCCTGTTTAAAATTCCTATTAAATTTTATGAACACATGGTACCACTGAGCACAGGATAATAAATGTTTGAACCTTTCTGAGCTCTCTTGGATCCAAGCATCCACCCTTGAATGAGGAGTAATGTGTAGACTTAGAGTAGAAGCTGAGCAGGCTCTAAGTTGCTCTGAGCAAGGCATGTCTGGAACTGCTGCATCTGCCCCAAACAAGATTGCAGTTTTCTCAGCCAGTTGCTTTGACCACATTCCTCTCTTACTGTCCTTTTGTTGGCTGGCTCTTGCTCCAACATAAACTGTTCATCTTTGCTGTCAAGGCCTTCACTGTTCGTCATCCCTTGTTCTCTGCCAAGATGCTGCTTCTTGTGTCCTCTTGGCTCACTGTGCCTCTGTGTGTTTCTTTCTTTTTTTTTTTTTTTATTTTTTACAATGAGTGCTGTTGTGTCTGGCTTTTGGACACAGTGTGACCATGAAGTTCTGTGGGGCCACCTTGTTAGCTTCTCCAGACTCTTCTCTGCTGGGGCAGCTCTGAAGTTGGAAGCTGCTGGGCTGCTCCTGGAGTGGACACTGTTGTTCACTGTTCCCTGTATATGTTGGTCAGATTATCAGGGTCTTGTTCTGTTGTGCTCCTGGTCAGACCAGGCTGGGGTTCCAAGCAGTGTAGGCTTCCTGTATAACTGAAAAACTCTCAAATGATTCCTGGAAGAAACTACTGTTGGGGAACCTAGGATGGGATCACCTTTTATGGATGTTCTTGTGCTTTTCCTGATGGAAACGGGTGCATTGCATTTTTTGAGGGGCCACAAACTTGTCCACAAACTTATCTTCACATGGCAAATAAATGTCAGTACTAGCTCAGCCAGCAGTAAAGCTGACTGCCAGTGGTACACTGGAATAGCTCATGCATTATTTGAATGCAAACTGTTCTATTTTCAAGCCACCTCTCCAAAATGACAGAGCAAAAATGAGCTGTTTAGCCAAGACATTACTGTGAGGATTTCATACTGCAAAATGTCTCATTGATGTGAAAAAAGTTTTGAAAGGAGGGGAAGTTAATAAGGAGAGGAAGGGAAAATATGAGGAGAGCAGCTGGATTAGCTGAGGGTTGTTTCTGCTAGAGGAGAGCTCTCTTCTGATCTTGCAGTTTACCTGCAGGTGTTTGCTGGCTGCTTAAGTGGAAAGGCTCTTACCAGGTGACACAAAAAGGTCCATCTGGCCTATTCTGCTCCTTTTACAGTAGCCAGAATTTAAGAGTGTCTTATAACTGGCTCTCTGGCAGCCAGGAGTGCATATTTGTTTTGCACTGATGCCCTAAACCCTGCATCCCAGTCAGTTCCTCCTCTCTCTGCTACTGCCTGGCATCTGTTGTCCATCAGCCCTGCAGTCTGGGCTGGCTGGGGCAGTGATTTTCCTGCTGGGCCATGGCTCTGTGCACAACCTCTGGCATATTCCAGTGGAGCAGGAGCTGAGCAAGCAGCAGCTGCAGCTCTGGCTGTGCCTGTTGCCCCAGGTCTGTCACTGCTGCTCTCCCCTTGCCTGCTTTTGTCTCTGCTGAAGAGCTCTTTGGACAGAGGCTGCTCCTTGCCACAGTGATGCAGTGGTGTGGGAATGCAGAGCTGGGGTCAGAGAGATACCCCTGGGTACCTCCCTGCATGTTAATGGTGCCCAAAGCCTGCTCTGGCAGATGAGAGATCTTCATTAGGTGCAGCGGAGTCTGCATGCAAAATAAGCTTGATTGCTGTCCCTGCTCCATGTTCTGCCTAAGTGGCTGAGTTCACAGGTGATGTAATCCCTGAAAATGCTGGCTTTTAACAGCATAGGGACAAAAGACTTTACTCATACTTCAGGGATGCTGAATGGTTTCCTGCACAGCCACAACTAAAACAGTCTCATTGATGCTATGTGCAACTTTCTTACTAAAGTGAAATGAAAGTCAAAATGTAAAGGTTCTTCTCTTCTTGTTAAAATGCTAAAAGGCAGCTTTGGAAGTAGAAATTTAATTGAAGCTATTAAATTACTATGCATTAGAGACCTTTATTTAATGGACTTACCTGAAGAGCTTTAATGAGTTAAACTGTGAAGGATAATAGAAACAGAGAGTGTAACTAACTACTGAGATTAGAGATGCTTTAATTCAACTCTTCATATGTTAGGCACCTTTTCTAAAAATATTGGTGTCAATTATGACAAAGCTTTAACCCATCCTATGGACTTATGATTACAGTTTTGGTGGATGAACCTCTTATTCAAGCAACTACTTATATTCCTTTGATGGATAATTCTGACTCAGGCACTTTGGAAAAGCGTGAGCCGGTTGAAGTTGTAAAACACAATGTGAATGAGGGGATCCAGAAGAGCAGTGGCAAGAAACTGAAGAATGAAACAGATAAAGGTAAGAAACTGATAATTCAATCTGTCTCTGGCATAGCCTGCTTGCAAACCTCAACAGGGAAGATGGGTGGGGAGGGGGATCCTCTTTGATGTGCTCTGAAGAAGGGATTTGAGGAAAACGTGGCTGCAGGATGCTCTTCTTGTGTGTGCTCGTTTCTGCCTTGTCTTTGGCACTGTGGAAAGGGGTTTGTGCCATCTGAATCCTTTCAGCTCTGACTGGGCTTTTGTGCCCTCAGTGAGCAAAGGGCTGATTGCAGACCACACAGATGCAGCCGGGGAGTTCACAGGGGAGAGCTCAGACATTGCTCACAGGGATGGACTCCAAACCCAGGCCAGTCAGCACAAGCTCTAGGAGTCTGCTGGAGGCTGGAAGTGTAGCCTGTGTGCTCTGGGGCTGTTCATGGAGCTATCTGAGACTGACCCAGGGCAACACAGAGTGACCTGAAGCAGATTTGCCAGTGGTGATAGTCTGGCAGTTTCCAGGGAGACTCTGAATTTTCCTTTCAGAGCAGTTGGAATTGGTCAGGACAGCGGAACTTCCTTCATATTCTCCCACAAATGCCTGGAGTGATTAATGAGCATTGTGTCCCACCCTGAAGCTTTAAATAGGCCTCTGACCATCTCAAAGCCTGACAAACTTACTGAGCCATGAGGTGAGACCTCAAATTTGTGAGAAACCAGGTGGCTGAGCAGTGACACCCAGCTTGGGTTTGGGCAGAAGGCTGATGCTTCAGCATTCTCTGGTCACTCACTTCCCTCTTTGGAGCCTCTCTTTTTAGTCTTGTTTTCTAAAATACCCCCTTGAAAGCTTCCTGGCAGCTCTTTGGTTGGATTCCCACATTCCTGAGGCTCCGTGGCTGCACATTACTGTCCTGCAGCATCAAACCCCTCACGTGCAGCCGTCCCTTCTCATTTCCTCGGCATGCTCTGACCTTCTCCATGAACTCCTAATTCTCCTGTGTCAGCTGGGATTTGCCCTCCCAATATAGAAATCTTGCCCTGCTCTAATTGTAAGCTCCTTGGGTGCAAGGGCAAGGTCTGTGTGCCTTCAGGGAGCACAGGGCTCAGGCTGGTCCTGGCTCAGCTGCCATCAGATTCCCAGCTCACCGGACTGTGGCCTCGGGATCTTGGCATATTCCTGGGAACAGCATCACTGATGATGTCAATGCAGCAGTGATGTGAGCTGAAGTGTGTGGCCAAGACTAAGTTGGATTTAAGGCTAGGAGAGAGAGTGTGCTAGAATTCTTCAGCACTCCCTCCCCATGGTCTGTTATTCAGTGATTTTATGCCTGATAATTTCTTTTAGGGCATAGTGTCACTGCTGCTTTTTTGGTCTTCATTTATTTTTCAGACTGATCTTTGGGTTTGATGTGTAACTTGGTTTCAGGGGCACGTTTAGTACTTGTGGTGAGAAACCCAGACCTTTCTCCATGATCTTCTGGACAATTTCTGAACCAAGAATCACTTTTAAGCTTTGTATTTTTTTAATTCTTCCCATCCCTTCACGTACTTTTGGGCATTGGTGATTATTTGACAGGGACATGGGATGCCTTGGTCTTGTGCTCCCATTTCCTGGAGTCAGGGGGCCACCTAATGACCTGTCTATGTGCAGCCTGTTTGTAAGCAGTGTTTTTTGTTTGTTAAAACATAGTTCAGCTGAATTGTCTTTCCTTGTGTGTGTCTTTTTAAATGCTTGGTCAGCCATTAAGAGGGATCTTACTGATTTATCTTCCTGCTGCTGAACTCTTCTTGCAGCAGCTCCCTCAGTCTAAATTTGGAAGTTAATATTTTTATCTTCCATATATTGTAATCAAAAATGTGCTAGTTTTTAAATTAATTAACCTGTCATGTGCATATTGCTTGTGCAGCCAGGCTGTCCTCCAAATTGAGAGCTCAGTTTAAATTACTGTCATACTGCACTGGAAAGGACTCTTCAATTTTTCACATTTATGCTATTTTTCTCCTCCAAAATATGTTATGCTTTGTCTTCTTGCTAGCAGCATTATAAACGTTACCAACTGTGCAAACAAAGTGGTGGGATTTTCTCTTTTCCCAAAACTATCAGCTGGCAGATTGCTATCGGATTTAAATTGGAGACATGTTGTTTTTGCTGAATGTTCATGACCTCTTGCTTCTTGGCATTTCAGACTGGAATTAAATATAATGCATAATGATACCCCATCACAAGCTGTTTCAAGGCAAAATAAATAATTCTCTATGGAGTCCAAAGTAAATAAATCCTCCCTTCTGTGTTGCAGAGAATGCTGAAGTAAAATTCAAGGATTTTGTAACATCCATGAAGAATATGATCTTCTCTGAGGACGAGGCCCGTTGTGTAGTGGAGGTGTTAAAGGAAAAATCCGGTGCAATTCATGATTTCTTGCAAAAGGTGAATGACTGTGGGTGTGGAGGGAAGACAAAACTTATTAAAAAATCAGAAATTGGAAGAGGTGCTGTCAAATTAGCTGTCGATGTTCTGCTGTGATTTGGGCAGCCTGTCTTTGGAAGACTCTCTCCAGCTGGTCTGTGCTTGCCTTGCATGCAGGAATGAGTTGTCAGATGCCTTTTTGCTGCCATCTGCCATCCCAAGGGTGGCTCTGGCCACTCAGAAAGAGCAGGCATGGCCATGGAGAGCAAGGAATACAGCAGGAATGCTGCTGGTGGTGTGTGTGTTGGCACAGGGAAGGATGGCTGGTGACTTTTGGGAGTGATCTTCCCTGAATGTGTAAATAGGATGAGCTATGAGGGGAATTAAGAAAAAGCTGTTGTGGCTGTGTACTCGATCAGCTAATTCTGTGTTTTGCAAGTCTATGCAATGTAGTCTGACTTTGGATATTTCTCGCAGGGTTGTAGGGCAATACAGGTTTGGAAAGGATCTCAGAGGGTTTGTAGTCCAGCCTCCTACTCAAAGCAGGACCAGCTCCAGGCTGCTCAGGGCTTTATCAAGTCTGGATGTCATGAAGCCTTCAGGGAATGGGGCTGCAAAACCCCTCTGGGTAACCTGTCAGCTTGGCAGTTCTTTTTAATTCTTGTAATCAAGACAGAGGAGAAGGATGTACACCAGTATCCTATCAATACAGAATCACGGAATCCTTGGGGTTGGAAAGGACCTCTGGAGGCCATGCAGTCCAACCCCCGGCCAAGGCAGGGTCACCTGGAGCAGGTGACACAGGATTGTGTCCAGGTGGATTTGGAATGCCTCCAGAGAGGGCAAGCTCCAGCCCTTCCCTGGGCAGCTGTTCCAGGGCTCTGCCACCCTCCAGGGAAAGCAGTTCTTCCTCATGTTGAGGTGAAATTTGTGGTGTTTTAGTTTGTGGCCATTGCTCCCCGTCCTGTTGCTCGGCACACACCCTCTCCTCCCTGCCTGACTCATTGTGGGTGTCACTCTGTGCTTGTCACATCCTGAGTGTCACACTTGAGCTCTTGCAATCCTGTGTTCCTCTGCAGACACAGAACCAGAGCAGAAATGCAGAACTGGGGATGTGTCAGTGCAGTTAATGCAATGTAGCAGCATAACAGCACAATTTGGGCTGGCAGGGACTTCAGGAGGCTGTGCAGTCCAGCTGCCCACTCAGAACAGGTCCAACACTGAATTCTGAGCAAGTTACTCAGGGATTTGTCCACTTGGATCTTGAAAACCTCCAAGGACAAAAACCACTAGTGCTACACTTTGGTGTTGCCTGTTCTAGAAGCCACAGCCCTGCTTGCTGTGTTTTTTTTCTTTTAAAGGAAGGTTTGGTGTTAAAGCTGAACCTTTAGGATCAAAATGAGTTCCTGGGTTTGTATGCAACCAAAAAAATTGTAGGTTTCTGTAGGTGGAAGTGTGAACTTGCTCATGCAAGTCACTGACTGTGTGTTTGTACTGCAGGCATGACAATACCACTGAAGGAGAATTTCCAAACAAATTCAGAGTGCATGTGTGGGATTGACACTTCTTTGCTTCTTCAGTTATCAGACTTCATTGAGTGAAGTCCAAGTAGTCCAAGCTCCTCCTTGAAGCAGCACCAGCTCTGATGATGTCTAAAGCAGGCTACCTGAAATAGAGGCCAGGACAAAGTTAGGAGAATAAAAACCAGACAAATTTATTCAAGGCCTTCAAGGTACATTCAGGGCAAGCAAAGCCCCCTCGTGAGGCTATACCCAAAATGGATGACTGGTCATGAGTTCCTCACCTTTTATAAGTTCTGTTGTATTAACATGTTGGCCCTTAATTCTCCAATCACACCCTTAGGTGATGATGTTAACCACCCAGGCCTGCTCCCCCCAACCCAATGTTGTTTACATATTTTTGGGCTCTAGGGCAACAAATGTGTCCTTGGATTTCTATTCAGAGGAAATTGTTTTGGCTAAAGGTGCTGGGAACAGAGGCTCTAGCATTTTTATAATACACCGAAGTTAGAGGTACGTGAAGAGTGAAAACCAGAGATTCTTAGGCATCACTGAGGTCAGCCCAAGCTGTGCAGGGCTTTACCCAGTCTGGCTTGAAACCTTCCAGGACTGAGGCTGCACAACCCCTCTGGGCAACCATGACACTTCACTGAGTGATGTCTGAGCACAAACATGTAGAAGTTGTGCCCCTTACTACAGTTATCTCATTTTTAGCACCAGTGTACAAGTGGCAGAACCATGGGGATTGTTTCTCTAGGTCTATTCCCTGTAGTACCTCTGAAACGTTGTGTGTCAGTGTGCCAGTAGAAATATAATTACATCAGCTGGAGGCTCTCCTGGGACGTGGAAGGAGACACCAGATCAGTGTTTCCTTTTCCCTTTGTGGTGAGACATTTAGAACATTTACATTTGTTGGAGTATACCTGCTTTAGGCGTGGGCTGGACCAGGTGATCTTGGAAGTCCTTCCAACTGCAATTATTGACTGGTTTAGCATCTCTGCATCTTTTCCCATTATTTCTCTTAATAGCTCTTCTTCATTTTCCCTGCTGCCACCACAGCAGCTCTCTTCCAGTGGGAAGCACCTTAAAAGCCCATTTATCCTCTTAATTGGTTTCCAGGCTTCGAAAATGCATTTCCTTGCCTGGTGAAATGGGATCCATTAGCGGCAGAACTGGGTACTAGTGGTGCCACGTGGATGGAAAATTTGGGGGCAGGAGGGGGTGTTTCCTCCTCTCAGGTTTGCTTTGCTGCCTTTTAGTGTGCTGTGCCACTACTTGTGGTTCTTTTGATGTCATCCTGCTGCAGGCCAGCAAGGCTGAGACGGCTGCAGCTCTGCACCAGCTCCAGGACAAGGAGAAGATGCTCGTGGCTATGAAGGAGGAGGCAGCTGTTGCAAAGGAGCAGTGCAAGCAGCTCTCCCAGGTAAATATTGAGTGGTTCATGTGTATGGAGAGGAGCAGGGGTTTGTAGGACTAGCAGCCAGCAGTTGCTGGTTTACTGAGCACAGTATAAGTCAGAAGGTGGAATATTTATACTGAGAAAGCTTCCCAAGACACTGTGTTTGGTTTTACAATGTATTTATGCAGAGTTACTTTCCAGTAGTTTTTCCAGAGAGTTCATTTACTGAGACTTGTAAGCTGAGCCTGTTTTTCTTTTCAAATGGTTACTTTAAAAACACTTCCTTCACCAGTTTGAGACTGTTCTGTGGATGCAAATATTAAGTGTCTTTCTTGCATTGCAGTTTTAGTTTGGTTCATGTTGTAGCATTCACATGCCTGTGTGCTTCTAGGCACAACAATCATCAGTTTTCTTTAGGAAGGAAGGTACAGAAAATGCAGTCTGCCTGCTTAGCCTCTGGAGTGCAGCTCTGATTGCTTTGGACTTACAGGGATGCTTATGCATCACTGTCAAAACTAGTTCATGAAAACTGAGTTTTTTATGAAGGTTTCAGAGAAAACCAGTTACAGTAGAACAAATAGTGAGGCAAATGTGGCCTGAATTTGAGAGTCTTGGGAGAAGGATTTGTGTGTTTCAGGTGGTTTGGAAGCACAGGAGCATTAGACTCAGGAAGGCCACGTTGTGGGACAGAACTTGGGCATGGAAAGCTGGGTGGCCAAAGGTGGGAGCAGAGTGGCCAGAGGATGCAGGAGTTGGGAGCCTTGGGAGATGAGAAGGGAAGAAGGGAGTGTTTATTGTGTGAGCTCCTGGCAGGCGTTTGCAGGTGGGATCATGAGTTTTGGGATAGTCAGTGTGGGAGATAGGGAGAGGGGGCTTGTGATGTGTTTAGAGGGGAAAAAAGAACCTGGCTCAGGACTGCAGAATCAAACTGGAGAGAGGTATCTGCTGCCAAAGAAGCAGAGGGAATGGATGGAGGAATCTGGGTGGGGGAAATGCAGATGTGGCTGGGGAAAAACACATCTGCAAAATGTTGGTTGTGAGGGTCAGGCAGGAGCTGTAGAGAGGTAGGAGTTATCAGGGGTTTTTCCCATCTGGATTGGGCAAAGGAGAAGCTGGGAGAAAATGGGTAAAAGCAAAGTTGCTGCAGTGCTGAAGTACCAGGATAAACAAGGGATAAAGCTCAGCTTGACTGATAAAAGCTCTTATCTTCCAATTAATGTGTTTCTCAGAAAGCACTGTCAAAAGCTAAAGGTGCTTTAAGGTGCAGAGCTGTTCCTGCAGGGATCTTGATAGAGATAATAACTGGAGAGGATAAATGAGAGCAAGAGCTGAGTACCTCAAGACTCAGAGGTATTTGGCAAAACACAACCTGGGGAAAAGTTAATCTTCCCAGGACTTCTGGTTCTGCCCTGACAGGGTAGTTGGGTTACTGAGGACTGCAAGTGAGTGGTGGGGTTGATGTAAGGATAGAGGAGGCTGCAGTGTGTCCTGGTGCTCTTCTTTTAGTTGCATCTTAGTTAAAAATAACACAGAGAAAGATTTATGTCAAGCTGTTTATATTGTAATTGCAGAAGTGATTTGAAACTTTGGGTTTGTTCTACAGGACAGAATAGCTTTTATTTAAACTAAAAGCTAAAAAAATCTGTAATTACTCTGAAGAGGTGGAGGGTAGTCAGGCTAATAATTTAGAGCACTTAAATTGTGTCAGGGGTCCCTGGCACTGTGAGGAGCTGTGTGGCTGGAGACACCTGAAACTCGGGTGGTACAAATTCCTATTCATGTGATGGGAGCTGCTGAAAGCTGCACTTAATGTTTTTGCTTACGGCAGCAAGTGCATTTATATTGCAGAGGAGCAGCTCTGTGGATTTCTCAGGTGTCTGGGTTGAATTACTGGCTAATAAAAGATTAAAAAGCAATGTGTATTTTCATTTGAAAGCTATAATATGGCATCATGCTGGTGGGATTCAGGGCTTCTCTGGCCTTTGTAGTGCACTAATAGCTGATCTCCTGTGGCAAAGCTGTTGGCTTTGCAGCCTGCTGCAGAGCAATTATTTTGCTCTAAAGTGCTCTATTTGGCTGTGGTGCTTTACCTGTGTTCTTCCATTTTGCTAAACTTGGGATGAAAATCTAAGCTCTGCCCTCTGTGATATGCATGGTTTTAGTTATTAAGACTGTGATTTGACCAAACTTGATAGAAATAAGACTCCCATCTCTTCTGAGACAATGGAAGTCAGAA
Organism: Entomyzon cyanotis; assembly: GCA_024500445.1. Classification (NCBI taxonomy): domain Eukaryota; kingdom Metazoa; phylum Chordata; class Aves; order Passeriformes; family Meliphagidae; genus Entomyzon; species Entomyzon cyanotis. The sequence continues at coordinate 3,310,147 of JAKEPQ010001030.1, forward strand.
GGTAACTTGGCAAACTTTTTAATAAATGTGAGCTTCATGATGATTTAGGATCAGTGTAAGGTTTTGGGAATTCGGTCTAATCCTGTAAATCTGCTGTGTGAAGATTCATGCTGCCTTTGATTTGATGCACACTCGCTGCATTTTCAGTTATTTTAAAGCACTGACTATTAGCCTTTAGAAAGGAGCAGAGGATGACTTGTTTCCCTTTCCCTGTCACTCCCCACCCCAGGAGTTGGTTGCAGAGAAGGAGAGGAATGGTTTGCTCACGGCCAAGATGCGAGAGCGCATCAACGCGCTGGAGAAGGAGCACAACGCTTTCCAGAGCAAAATGCACGTCAGCTACCAAGAGTCTCAGCAGATGAAGATAAAGGTAAATGCTTTGCCCAAACTGCTGGAGGTGATGCTCATGCACAAGCAGATTGGTGGTGAGGAATCACTGCAAATCTTTGTGGCAATTTCCTGACTTAAAAGAAGGATGGGGTGTTCTGACAGGTTACTTTTGTGGTGTATAAAGACCAGTGCTGGTCTCTAATCTAGCTACTTTTCCTTCCTGGTCTTCTGCTGAAATGTTATTCAATTAAAGTGTAAAATCTAATTGAAATACTCTGCTTAAGGGAGTCGCTAATGCTGATGATCATTTACCAGCAGATAAATGTCTTTAAGATTAAAGTACAGAGTGACAACATAGCATAATACACGTGAAATATCATTGCCTGGGGGAGTGCTTTGCTGGAAATATTTGAAGAGCAGACACTTGTAATTTTTTTTAGGACCCTAGTTACTTTCTATTGTAGCTGCTTTATAATGGAGTGACCTTAGAAGGGTTTGTTTCATCAGACTAAAAAATTTATCTTAAGAGTTTTCTGAGGAAAATGGCCCATTTTATGCTTAGATTTCATTCTAGCAGTTCTTTGCTGTATGGATGTCACAGCATCAAGCCAAATACTTGAACTTCCCAATTTTAATGTTGCTGTTATCTTCTGTCTTGGCCCTTTGGAGAGTAGCATCTCTGCAGTTTTGGAGCAGAGGGAGCTTCCTTGGAGCTTGTGTAGATAACTGGACAATGAGAGAGTCCTGCTGCTGTCTGGGCAAGGGGAAGGAGACCTGGGCACACCCTGGAGGCTTTAGCAAGTGCTGCTGTGCCAGGCAGAGCTGGAGAAAGGAAGTACAGAGGATCCAAGGCTCTGGTCCTGCTCCCTCTGCTGATGTGCTGCAGCATGGCAGAGCAGCTTAGAATGGTCACAGCTTCCAGTTGGGTGGGGTTTGTGCCCCTGCTTCTCTTGCTGTCATTAAAAACCAAAACAGGCAAGGAAAAGAACCTCCCAGTAAATGTCCAAGGATGGTCCAGCTTGTTACATTTGTTGATGCAGAGTTAGAGGTGGCTGCCCTACAAGGGATTGCTTTCTGCTGCTGTGGTTATTACACATTTATTTGGATTTTTTAATGTAAAATATGCTCGTTGATGAGTCAGCCATTTGATGAAACTGGGTCTTGGAATGGTGTCAGCCATGTCTACAATCTGGCACTGATAGAGGAAGAGTGTTGTGTGTGCTTGAAGATTTTCAGAGCTTTTGGGCTCCAAGACCAGCTCTGCAGAATCCATTTTTTCTCTTTGAATCCTGTCCTTCAGGGCTTCTTTCTGCCTCAGTTTGAAACCTTGCTGAAAATCAGAATATTAGATGAGGACTAGCCTTGTGCAGTTTGCACGCTGTGATCTGTATATTGTTAGTTATTTGTTAGTTTTTCTGCTTTGTTTAAAGGCTTTGTAAACTTCTAATGATAATTCACAGCATGTTTGTTTTATTTCCCTTTGGAAAAGTAATATATTGATATCCAGTTATTGATAAATATCTCAGGTTATGTAGCTGAGCAATTGGTATTCTGAGTAACACTTATGTAGCATTTTAAACAATAAAAAGGTTGCTTTCATAAATAGGTTGATACACTGATATAAAAGGAAACCTTGCTTTGGTTTGAGCACGAGGGTCTCAGTAGCACAGTTTAATTTAAGAGTTGGTGTGTGAGGAAGGAACAAAGCTCCCACTTTCCCAAGAAATCCACTTAGTTTTATTTACTGAAACTATTGTGATATCTTACCTACTGCTACAAGCTGGGGTTTTTTTTTGTTTTTATTGCTCCTTAACCTAATCTTTTACATAATTGATCTTTCTTTCCCCATCAGTTCCAGCAACTCCGTGAGCAGATGGAGGCAGAAATAAGCCACCTGAAGCAGGAAAATGGTATCCTGAGAGATGCTGTCAGTACTTCCACCAATCAAATGGAGAGCAAGTATGTTGGCAGCTACTTGGAGCTCTGTGTGGTTTTGAGCCTCCCCTGAAGGGTTGTTCTGGACTCTGCTGCTTTTGTTTCCAAGACCTTGTCTGTCTCTGAATTCGTGGTTAAGCTGGGAACACAAATATTTTGGGCTGGACAGGTAGCTGGTGGTGTTTGCATTGAGCCAGGGCTTTCAGAACAAATAATTATCTTTTATCAATTTTCAGCCTGAGCTTTTAGACTGTGGTGCTGAGGCTTTGAGAGGAAGAAGTGCAGCAGAGCTGAGGCACCTCTGGTGTTTTTGGCAGGGTGTACATCCTTCCTCTGGGGCTTTAGGAGAGGTGCTGATTGGCCTCTTGGGAGAACAGCAGCTCTAAACTTACAGATCAGAATCGATACCCTGCAGTTGCTGATACTGCTGGGTGGATTTATTTACTGATACTGCTTGGATTTATCTGCTGGTGGTGCAAACATTTGGAGAAACAAAAAAGGAATCTGAAGGTTTTGTGTTTTTTGAGTTATGACTTGGGCTGCCCCTGAGCTGGCAGGGAGGATTTTGTGCATTGTGCAGCTAAAAGCTGAACACCCTGGTAAGGTGTGTAGAAGACAAAACTGACACAATATCTGCTCTCAGATATTTGTTACTGCTGGAGACTGGAATGTCAAGTGCTCAGAGAAGAGTGTGGAACCCTGATTTTAGGGGTCCCGTTCATTTAAATGAAGCATCATTATCTTTTAGATAGTTATCCTGAAAAAGCCTTTAGTTCAAGCAAACTTGAGATAAAAATGAAATGCTTTTTACTTGCTTAGGTGCAAAGGGGAGCCTCTTAAAATTCTTCCCTTGGGCTGAACAAGTGCATCTTCTCGCTCTACCAAGAGAGTGCATCAGATACCTCCATAAGTTAATAGTCAGGTCAAGGCCAGGAGGCAACAAATAGTCTGAAGAAATGTGTGCAGTTAGTAGTCCAGGAGGAATAGTCCTGAGCAAGCCTGGAATCAATAATCCTTTATGGGAAGGGGAAAAGTCTGAATTTCAATGTGAGACCTTTCCTCATGCTGAGCCTCTTTAGTTTACATCAGGCTACCCAAATCATGCCAATCAGCTTGCTAACCTCTTCAAGGATGCTTGTGGCTTCTTGCTGACCTTTTGTTTCTGACCCTGGGTTGAGCTGATGGCCAGGAGTGATGTGTTTTAGTTATTTGTTAGTTTTTCTGACCCTCATCCCCTTCCCAGGATGAAACAGCTCTGGAGGGAGGGAAAAAACCACTCCAAACCCACCCTGCACAGCCCCGTGGTTGCAAATACAGGACTTGGTGCTGACATTTGAGTAGCTGCTGTTGTGGCCTTTGCCTCTTGTAGAAAAACCCAGTGGAAATGTTTGTTTGCAGGCAGTCGGCCGAGCTGAACAAGCTGCGCCAGGACTACGCCAGGCTGATGAACGAGCTGGGGGAGAAGAGCAGCAAACTGCAGCAGGAAGAGCTCCAGAAGAAGAATGCAGAGCAGGCAGTGGCTCAGCTGAAGGTGCCTGGGGTTTTCTCTGCCTGTCAGGTTGTGCTCAGGGTTTTTATCTGAGCCTCCTGAATCGGTGGGATGTGAGGCGTGTGGGAATTGCTTGAGCTGCTTGTTTTAGATGGGCTGAGCTGGCCTAGGGGTTTATTGGATGTTTTTATTCAGTGCACTGGGTTTTGAGTGATTACAGACCTCCCTGTGAAGTGAAACTTACCTTCCAGGTAAATATCTTTTCAACATCACCAGTTAAGCTTTTGACTTTGCTTTCTGAGAGTACAGTTCCAACAAGAGTTGATACTTCTGAGCCATTCATCCAGATGGCTTTGTCCTTGTGTGGTTTTTATTTGAAGCTACATGCTTTTGCTTAAGTATATATTTAATTTTTAAAATAAATGTACTTTTTAAGGAGTTAAAATGTAAATGGACTGGCTTCTGGGTGAATCGCTTTAGTTTTCTTTGAAAGAAAAGGACTTCCATATTTTTTTAGGAGATAAACTAGTGTTTTCAGGTGACAGTGCCAATCCAGAGCTCATGATTTCTTTAATATTTGCAATTAAATCTTACATACCAGAAGTTCTCCCTGCCTTTGCCCTGGCAGGTGGAGAGTTGGTATCTAGAGCTGAGATGTTTTAATTACTGAATGCAGATTTATGTGATGCTTGGCTGGTCTGGCTTCTGGTGTTAGTTCTGAACTATCAGGGCAAAGATGCTACATTTTCATATTACAGAAACCATTCTGTTAAGAGCCTATAATGAAATCCTGTTCACAATTTGCCTTTCAAATTAATAGGCTAAACTAGTCTAGGAGGAGGATTACAGAGCACTCTGCCTCTCTGATGTGCCCTAATGGAAACAAGAAACAATTTCACTTCATTGCCATATGTTTTGGGAATAGCACTGAGGGGATGCAATCTGAATGCTTCAAAAATAAATTAAAGGTTAGACTTCTTTTCATCAACTCTTTCTTCATTGTGAAGGTCCAGCAGCAGGAAGCAGAGAGAAGATGGGAAGAAATCCAGGCTTATCTCAGGAAAAGAACAGCAGAACATGAAGCAGCACAACAAGGCACGTATCACAAAATTCCCAAATAATGCAGTGAACTGGCTGTTGGCACTTGTAAGAAACAGGGCATTATTGAGTAAATGTCTTAAATAAAGCTCAGGTGAAGTCAGCCCTGCTTCAGCACCCTGGGGAAAGTGTGTGTTGGGATCCCAGGTGGTCTGAATGCTGATGGGGGAGCTGAACCTTGGCTTGTTGGAGTGAGGCTCCTGATCAGCCTCCCTGTTTACAGCGAAAATGATTTCCCCCAAAGTTAAATATTGACTCCTGAAATAAAATCCTGACATTTCTGCTACAGATGTGCAGAATAAGCTTGTGGCCAAAGACAATGAAATCCAGAGCTTGCACAGTAAACTTACTGATACAATGGTGTCAAAACAGCAGCTGGAGCAGAGGATGCTGCAGTTATTGGAGGCTGAGCAAAAGAGAGCTACTGAGGAGGACTCCATGCAAATGCAGGTGCAGGTATTATTGCTCAAATATTTCAAGGGTTTGGGGTTTTTCCTCTCACTTTGTGTCTGTGGAAACACAGAAATATCCCTGAAATGCTGCTTTACTAAAGCTTTCCCACTGAATGAAGGATGAGACAACTGTGCCAGTCTGGTTATGAAGTGGCACCTTGTGTGTGGTGCTGTGAGGAGGTTTGGGGCACTGGGGCAAGTCAGGAAAACGTGCTGAGCCCATTTCCCAAGCTGTGGAATGATCCATGGTCTGGGGAACACCCTGGGAGAGCAGCCATGGAGCTTTGATGTTTTTATGAGCTCTCCTGGAGTGATCTCCCTCCTCCTGGCATCAGGTGGTAAGAGGCAGTGTGGACATAACTCTTGAGGGCTTCAGGGAAACCAAATGGATTATGGTGGAGCAGGGAATATTTTTCCTTCATACAGGGCAGTTTCTGTCCTGTTTCATTATCTTCCACTCCAGCTGGTTGATTGTAGCAGGGAGAAATAAACCATCTTTTGTGAAGTGTCTGACATGTAAATGCTGAACTGTTCTTACTAACATAATCATGGCTAAAAGCTAATCCTGGCAAAAGTGGAGTAGCTGCAGATCTCAGCCTGCTTTTCTTTCTGTGCTTTCTTACAAGGAGCTGATAGAGCAGAATGATGCTTTGAATGCTCAGCTTCAGAAGTTTCATTCACAAATGGCAGCCCAGGTACAGCATGTTCTCAGACTTTCTTTTGTCCTCATGACTTGTGAACTTTCATTAAAAGTAAGACTTTTTGTAGCTGGGTAGGAGATGTAGTGCTGAAAGCAGAGAATTGTTAGCAACCTCTTTTCTAATGTTTCTTAAACTGTTTTAAAACTTTAGGCTTCTGTCTTTTTTTGGGGAAAAATCCACTTATTTCCTCCCATAGTGGGTTTCATTTGTAACTAAAGGGTATAGCACCTTCTTCACTGGTTTTTTTTTCTGTAGCTTTGCATGCCTACAATTCTGTTTTGTGGTTCTTTTGGTCTTTCTGCAGTCCTCCTGTGAACCACCTGATTGTGCTTTTTCCCTTGTGAGCAATGGTGTCTTTTGGTAGCTCCTCTATGAAACTTTCTTCATTTTAGTGCTGATTTCTGTGCAGAAGCAAAAAAAAAAAAAAAAAAAATCATACCAAAACCCCACCAAACCTGCACAATGCCTTTCTCAGTTATTTTAATCTTTAAAATTTTGGTGTCACTAGTTTATTTGAGATGTTATTTCTGTTGCAAACACTGTCTCAAGCCTCAGGATCACTGGAGTTGCCTCTGTGTAGAGGGAAGTCACAGCAATCAGCTCAGAAAGGCTTTGGGGGCACAAGTGGAGGCTGTTCCTATGCAGTTGGGTGCTGTCTTCTTTTAATCATGGATGTGCTTGATGGAATTTGATTAAATTCAACATCAGGCTGAAAATCTGGCTTTGCTTGAAGTGCTTTAACCCCTTGGGTGGGGAGAGTAGTGAGGGAAGAGCCACTCTAGATTTGCAGCATCTTCATGGCCTGATCCTCTCATCCCAGCCCTTAAAGGGCTTTGGGAATAAATCCCTAGGGAAATGTCACTTTTTAGCTCTGGGTTACAAAAGGAGGATGTTGGAGGTGTGTGCTTTTCCCAGGTAGCCCCAGCAAGCCATGAAAATTCAGGGATGTTTTTCCACCATGGACAGAGGGTGGGAAAATAACAGTTTGAAGAAGTGAGTTGGGACTATATCAGGGGTTATGAAACTCTTTTAGTTATTAAGAAGGACTGGAATTGTGAACATGGAAGTTCTTTGACTCTCTGCAGAGGTCCCTTGAGGCCTTCTGAACCAATGTGGTGTGTCTCTTGCCCTGTTGGGTGTGACAGCATAGGGATAGACTTTTTCCAGAGGGAAAAATGCTACTTGCTGATTTTATGGTGCTGTTTCTGTTCCCAACAAAACTCCTGATGCACTATGCAGGATTTTTTATTTATTTCTTTTTAAATTTGAGTGGTTTGTCAGAAGAATTTCCCATAAAGCACTTAATTCCTGGGAGGGAAGTGCTGGTGAGCCCTGTGGCTTGTTTGAATCTTGTAAAGGGCAAATAATTTGGGTCTTTTTTCCCCTTCATATTTGCATTAGGCCAAAGGGGAAGGGACATTAGTATGTGCTGGTATTCCTTCTATGTTCCTTAGCCAGGAAATAGTTGGAAGCATCCTGTGCCAGTTTAAAATAACCAGACAAATGCTATTCCTGGCTCACTGTAGATGAGGATTATTTGAATTGCTTTACTTTCAGTTATTTGTTTTTATATTTTTTTTCCTCCTGCAGACCTCAGCTTCAGTCCTGGCAGAAGAACTTCACAAAGTGTGAGCATCCATTTCCTGTGGGATCTGGGAGGTGTTAGTGGCTTTCAGTGCCTTGCCACCTTCCCTCCACTCACGTGCAGAGCACAGGGGAGGGACTGGTGAAGGAAATATTGTGCTTTTAACTTCTCGTGAGATCAACTTGGGAGCTGGGAAACCTCTTCCTACGGATTTCCCTTCCGTGTCTGGCCTCACATTTGGAGTCTGCTGCAGCTCTGAGCTGCAGAGAAAGCAGCATCTCCCCTGTTGTTTAGCCCTGCAGGGTCAGTGCAGCGTGCAGGAATGTGCGTGACCATGAGAATTGTTATTGTCTGGGCTGTGGGGCTGTGCCAGGAGGTTTGTCCCTCTGGGACATGGGGTGGTAGTTGTGTTTCAGAGCTAGGGAATGTCTCATAAATTTTTTGGCAAGCAGACAACATTTAAAATGGAAAAGCTTTTGGACCTGAAGTGTGCAGTCAGCAGGATTTGGAGTAGGAGCTGGACTGAAGGGCCAGGGTGTATTTTGGGTTTAGCCTGATGCTTTCTGTGCCACTTCCACCCAGATCTTTTGTACTGATCCGTTGCTGTTTTGTACTGATCCGTTTTGCCCGTTTTGTGCAGGATTGCAGAGAAGGACAAACAGATAAAGCAGATGGAGGACTCATTAGGCAACGAACGTGCCAACTTGACCAGCAAGGAGGAAGAGCTCAAGGTATAATAAAAGCATGCGCATATGCTAGCTGATCCAGGCAGAGGCTTGCTGGCTGCATGTGCAAAATGAAGCCCCAAGGCTGCTGGTTTTGGGTGTAGAAACAGCCTTTTCAGCTACAGGTCTGCTCTTCCAGGCAAGGCCAATGCTAGATACCGGGAAAGCTTTTGATAAGGAAATTTGAGGATTTTCCTTCAAAAAATACCCTGAAATTTCACTCTGGAGAGTGAAATACTATCTGTATATGAACTGCAAGTATATTTCTTTTTTCTGTCCTTCAGGTCTTACAGAACATGAACCTCTCTCTGAAATCAGAAGTACAGAAGTTACAGGCTCTGACAAATGAACAGGTAAAGCAGTTGTTTAATTTTACTCCCTTCCCAGTACCTATTGTGTCAGAAATGCAAATGCAGATCTGTTGGCTTTAAGCAAGCTCTGCTTAAGCACATTAATGGTGTGAGGCTTCCGGATTGGGCTAATATCTGATTCCCTGGAGTTCTTAGAGCTGGTGGGAGGCCTAATACTTCCCCTTCCTTCACCAGCAAAGTCTTGTACTTGGATATCTAAGTTACTGAAGCATTTTGCTTGGTTGGTTTAGATTTTCTGGCATGCAGAGTGCTGGACACTTCACAGGAGTGACCACAACTATCTGTGAATATGCATTTGCATACAGGGTTCATAAACATCCCCCCAAAAAACCCCAAAACAAACCCCCTTGCCTCACCATAGAGATGTTTTTAGGGCCAAACAAAATGCTGTCCCTCTGTTACTGCTCTACAACCTGTTCATTACAGAAGTGGAAATGAAGTGTTTAATTAGAGATAATCCCAGTTGTCAAATGAATCTCTTGGAGATGATCTTCCCTTTGTGTAATTGCATGCTTGCCTGATGTAGATTGGTGTTGTAAAAGTGCATGAAGACAAGCTTACCCCTTTCACTCTTGGTTTCAGTCATGTGCTGGGAGGCCAAATGACTTGTTCTAGCTTTTTAATAATGTGGAATGAAAGGTTGATTGAATCATGTGATGTATCCTAAGTCTGTGTTAATCCTCTTTATATCTAGGCTGCTGCTGCACATGAGCTGGAAAGGATGCAGAAAAGGTAAATAGCTCTGGGATTTGATAAACAATGTTTATCAGTCTTTTATGTTCTTTTTAATGATGGTTTTTGTAAGACTTGGATGGGGAAGTGTTTAACTGTTCTGCTGTCTTTCAGCATTCACATAAAAGATGACAAAATAAGAGCTCTTGAAGATCAGATGCGAGAAGAACTCACTCAGATTTCAAACACAAAAGAAGAATTCAAGGTAAGATACAGAACAGGTATTTTTGTGCTTGTTTTCAGTAAATTTTCCAGGCTCCAGAGGTTGTGGAGCAACTGTAGAACAGTGAAATAAAACTGGCTTTTGGGTGTTAAGGTAAATTATAGTATTGTGTTTGTAAGGCAGGAGCAATGTGGGATGTCACAGTAGGAGCAGCAGAGTGAGAGGTGGGACTGCACAAGTTAAATGCAGTGTCTGCAGTTGTGGAGAGAGAGGGCTTTGAATTCTGCAGGAAGAGGTTGTACAGTAAAAACTGTGATTTTCCTGCATCCCACCTTCTAATGTGCCTTCCAGGGCCTTGGTGTTTTTGTTTGGAGCCTTTGTTGCTTGGATTATCATGCCAAACCTCTGTTTTCTGTCAAGGCAGATGTAAAAATGCTTATTTTAATTCAGCCCCCTTCCAGACTGTTTCTCATAAGGCTGCAGCTAAACTGCTGAAGCTTTTGTTCTGACATCTGGGGTCTGCACAGCAAAGCTGCTGCTTGTTTTGAGATGGTGTGTGCAGGGAGCAGCTTAATTCCTCCTTGCCCTCTGCCACCTTGGCCTTTTCCTTCTGAACTGATTCCTGAGAAAGGTGATGACTCCATCCCTTTCAACTCCTTTGAAGCCCGTGGTGGGTGCTGCTGCTCCTCTGATGTCTCTGGTGTGAGGTCAGTCCCTCTGAATCTCCCACTGTCACCTTGGTGAGTTCACTAGTGAGGAACAGAGTGAGTGGGCAGTGGCAGAGGCAGATGCTTTTGTAGGAGAAGCCTCTGGAGTCCCCTGGAGCTCTTTGAAGCAGGTAGTAAACTTGATTCTTGTATTAAAGTGACACTGTCAAAGAAGTTTTAAAGAGAGTCCCTTGTCAAGGCTCTGTGGTTTCTCTAGGCTGTCAGAGAATGAGAGAACTAGTTTGTTCAATTAATGGAATAGGAAACAAAGTACAATTTCAGTTGATTTTTGGAATAAAGCTGTTGACTGAATCCTCAGTGAAGTGTGTTCTGGGTCACAGGGGCATAAACAGTGTGGAAAGGGGAGTGGGAAGAGATGTCAGGCTGGAGTAAGTGGGCAAGTCTCAAGTTAGTGATGCTCTCAGAGCTTTCAGTGTGGTGGGATTTTATAAAATGGTAGGTGAAGTGAAAATGAATGTGAGAAGGAATATGAGCATCCTTTTAGTGTGATGGTTTCTGTAGTAACTGTTACCCAGGAAAAAGGCCTTAGAGGTGTTGTGAATGGTTATGTGCTGTAATCAATTCAGTGCTAAGTAATGGCAAAAATCACCTGCAGGCAGTTCTGGCAGCTCTTGGGAAGTGAACAGAGAACTGAATGCAGATCATCATGATGGTGCAGAAATCCACGGTGTGCTCTCAGCATGAATATCATGTGCACTGCTGCTCTCTCCTTCCTCCTCTCTTTGATCCCAAACAGAAACCAGAACAATGCTGTTCTAAATGCTTCCACCTGAGGAAGTGCTGCTCTTCCCCACACACATGAAAGAGGGAAAAGTCAGGTCCAAAACAGAGCAGAGCATTTAATCCTCACTGTTGCTGTCCCTTCCTGCTTGTGTTTGCCCTGTAAGGCTTTGAGGCTGGAGCACAGAGCAGGTGTCCTGCTTTTCACTTCTGTGCAGCACCAAGCAAGTCTTTAGAAAGACAAAAAGCAATAATAGAGGAGGATCTAAAACACATCTGAGGAATTTGGACAGGCAGGCTGTCTGCTAAGGGCTGCTGTGTCTGTTGTGTGGAGCAGGAATTCAGGAGGAGAGGCAAAGTCTGTTTGTCTTCCCCATCCACCTCTTCCCAGCCTGCAGTCAGAGTAAGGATGGGAACTGTGCAAACCTCTCTGCTGCTGGACTGCCAGTTCTTGCTGTGCATTGAGACAGCTGAAGGGAACTCAAAAAAGGGATTTTGGACCATTTGCTTCTCCAGATGAGTGTTTTGTAAGAGGCAGTTATCAAATCTTGACACGATGCTGATGCTGCTTAAGGAGGGAAATGCATTTTTTTCTGAGCTTCTCACACTTGGTACTATCTGATTCTCTGCCAGGGAATAAAGATGGTAACAGCTGAATTTCTCATGGGAACATAAGGACAATTCTTTTGTCCTTAATACAGAAAAGCAAGACAGAGTAGGAAAGGACTCTTTGTAGTCTTGTAGCTTCCAAAGAACTCTCTGTAATGACTTCTGTGCTATTTAATTGCCTCTTTGCCATTATGGAAATGCTGTATTTAGGCTCTGCAGTTCTGAACTGATAAAATGCCTCAATTTTCTTCCAGGTTCTGAAGGATCAAAACGCAGCTCTGCAAGCTGAAGTTCAGAAGCTGCAGACTCTCTTGTCTGAGCAGGTATAGCCAGTGTTTGCTGAGCTTTTATCAAATATCTTCTGTTCTTCTAATTTCTTCAGTATTTTTTCTTAACCTGGCTGTAGGCTGAACTAGTTGGTGTCAAAACCTGATGCTATTTTAAGTATTTTCCATAGAGGGTTGAGTTTGACTGTCCTGTAGATCTAGTCAAGCGTGTCCAAACAAAATGTGGATTTTTTTTTTTTTTTTTACCACTCCTGAAGATTGATAGCTTAACACAAGCAAGAATTTATATCTGCAAATATATCTGCAAATATTTCCACTCTGACCCATGGAAATAGAAAACTCTTTACCTTGTGATGTTTTTGCCTCCTGTTTTGCATTTTTGCCCATGGCTGCAGCCACACTGGTGCTCACAGGTTCATGCTGCAGGTTCAAAGCTGTTGTGTTGTTCAGCTCCATCTCCTTTGGGATGTTGCCTGGGGGAGCCCTTGTGGACATCCCTGACTTTGCACCCTTGTGGAATGAGAAAATGTCCTGAAACACTGCAAAAAGACTTGCAGGACAGGAAACTTTTCCTGCACTGTGTTGGTGTCTGCTAGTCAGGAGCTCCCTGTCTGGAAGAGCTCCCTTTGCTCTGGTGGAGAACCAGATTTGCAGCCTTTGCTCCCCTGGCTCTGGCTGATCTGGTGTCCTGTCTGAAAGACTGGAGGTGTTTTTTCTTGGAAGCTGGTTTAAATTTCCCATCTTGTCTCTCACAATGTGGTGGTGGTGAGAAATCACAAATGTTCTGCTGAGTGAGCCTCAGGTGGAGTTTGTGATTCTGATAAATGCTCAGAACAGGCAGATTTTTCAGGTACTGAGCTGGCTGCTGTGGATTAAATGCTGCAACTCCATCAGTGTAAAACCACCAAGGCATTTGGGCTGGATCTGTCCCTCCCCTGAAAGATTGTCATCTTTCCAGCATCAATATTAGACACATATGCCATGAGGACTTTCTCCCCCTGCTTTGTTTTCCTTTCTGGATAAGTGTTGTAACCAAGCTTCTGGTTAAGTTGTTGCTTTCCAATTATTTGTTTTTTTAAATTCAAACTATTATTGATCCAATTAATGATGGATTTTTTTTTTTTCTTCATAGACAAACAAAGACTTGATAGAGCAGATGGAAAAAAGGTAAAAAACTCTTTCCTATTGAATCACAGGCTAAAATAAAGATTTGGTGGCAGTAAGGTTACAGTTGATAGCCAAACTGCCTTCAAAGTTAAACTCTCTTTTTTCCCAATATTCACTCTTGCTTTTTCAGCATGAGAGAGAGGGATGATAAAATCAAGACAGTTGAAGAGCTGCTTGAGGCAGGACTCATCCAGGTGGCTAACAAAGAGGAGGAGCTGAAGGTAAAATCTCCTGTATTATTTTTTGATGGAGAAATAGAGATCAAGTGCTCTTGTGCAAAGTGAGTGTTGGAGTGCTCATGGTTCAGTCTGAATTCCTTCTGATTGGGAAAAGCACCTTGTGGAGATGAGGTTAAAACCCTTTTTATAAGATAGGCTAAGCATGAGCATCCATGGTGTAGAATAAGTGCTTCTCTCTGCTTAGTCTAGAGCACATTTTGCTGGGATGCCATCCTGGTGGCCTTTGGCATAAAGGGAATATATCTCCAGAGCTGTTCATTTGGCTTAATCTCCAATAAATCTCTCTTTAGGAAAGGTTGTTTTGTAAAAATTTGGCATTGTGGGACTCCTGGTTTTTTTTTTGCTTAGTTGATAATCTGAAGGGTTAAGTGGATTATAAACTAGTGCCGCTTCTGGGATGATGACAAAGTTATTTCCTTCCTGTTTGGTTATAAAGAAGGTAGTGATGAGAAGTCTGGAGAGGCAGGACAAAAATCCCTGCCTGTTTTCATTGGTTTTTGCCAGAAAGCTTGGACATAGCCAAGACAATGTTCCCTTCCTTAACAAGCCTGGATTGCAGGGGCATTGCTGACAGCTCTGTGCTGGGGAGGAGTTGGGAACTCTGAGGTTACTGCACAGCCACAGGTGTGAGCACATCAGAGACTCCTCTAGGCTGAAAAGACCTCTAAGATCATCGAGTCCAACCATTCCCCAGCTCTGCCAAGCCCACCACTAAACCATGTCCCTGAGTGCCACATCCACACAGCTTTTAAATCTCTCCAGGGATAGCAGTATTTTGCAAGTTATTTGTTTGAAATAATATTCTGCAATTTTTAATAATGCTGACGGCAAAGTTTAGAATATATGATTTTTATTCTCATAGTGTGTTTCTGTACAAAGGCATCTTTGAAAAATTCTTAATGTATTTTGGACATCATTAATGACTCCAGAGTAGGATCTAGACTGCTAAAGCCCATGGTCTTACAGTTTTTATTACTTGCACTCCCAAAGTGTCAAGAAGCCTGTCTGTGAGAGAGACTCCCAATATCATGTAAATACATATAAATAAATGGGCTGTCCCAAAGGTGGCCTTTACCATGATTTGTTACATTTGTTCTTCTGACCTCTCTGCTCAGTTACAGCATTCCCACCTTGCTCTGTACCTCTAATTTCCAATAGATTGGCATCCACTCCAAGTTATCCATGGTGAATAATTAGTCTGTTGAATATTTTGGCTCCAACAGCTGCAGAAGGGGGTCTCTCTCAGACTTTCAAAGTCTTTCACTTATTCCAAAAGAAATGACTTTTCTGTCAAGCCTAACACTTTTTTTCCCCCACAAATGAGTCTTTCATTATCTGTGTGTCTGCTTTCAAAGGCCCTGCGAATGGAAAATTCGTCTCTGAGAAAAGAACTTCAAAGCCTGCAAATTCAGCAATCGGAGCAGGTACTACTTTTCATCTAAAACTTTTATTACACCTAAACTCAATCTGAAAGAATCTTGCTGTGGTTGCAAAAGTCAAGGGAAAAAGGTGGAGATGCCTTTGAAGCCTGTTGGCAAAGCATCCTGTTTTCTTTCAGCGTTGGTCTGGGAGCTGATACTTCTGTCAAGTATTACCTTTGCAGAAGTGTCAGAAGCAGGGCAGATGTAAAGGATCCAGTCAGTGCTGGTTGGGGGTTAGTCAGAGGTTGCCATGCTCTGAAATGGCTGTGCATTCCCTTTTCCAGAAGCTTGGAGCAGCAGGCATGGCTGGCAGGCAGCTCATGATTCATGTTTGAGCTTCCCGGTGTCAATCCTCACTCTGCAGGTGTCACTCCCCCCTCTTCTCCTTGTGTCTGATCAGTGACACTGTCACAGTGCTGTCATTTTGGATGTGCTGGTCGGGAAGTGCCTTTCCTTGACACCCAGCTCTGCTTGGACAGCTCAGCAGGGCAATTAGTTCCTAGAATATCATTTATGGAAGAGAGGAGGCACAATGACCCTGAAGAGGTGTAGTGTAGTGTCAGTGTTAAAGGTTGGCTGATGGAATGCTGGTCCTGAGCCTCACCCTCTCCTGGTAAAGATGGTGTGGGTTTGCTTGTGTTTTTCTGGAAATTGCAGCAGGCTTGGTGTTATTGGTTTGCCAGGAACTGGAGACTGACAGCTAATTTTCTCAGGAGCAGCCAGATAAATAAAATCATTAGGCTGCTACATAGTTCATCCAGTGCCAGAGTGCTCCAGCTCTCTATCCTCACTCCTCAACAGTCACAGATTGTTTTGCTGTCTTCTGTTTTTTCTAAGATGATGCTCTGTTTTTAACAGGTTTCCTTCCAATCACTAGTGGAGGAACTGCAGAAAGTGTAAGTTAATGCACAGATTTGATTTCTGGTTGTTAGTTCTCTCTGTCTTTGTTCCATGACTCCAAGTGTTTTGCTTCCCTGAAGTGATTGGCTTTTAACTGGATGAAGTGTGTGTGTGGCAGGAGGCATTTTCATTTTTGAAACATGTCATGCCAGATCAATACCTGCTGAAAATCCAGTTGCTTCTCTGCTAAGCAGTTAATTTCATAAACCAGACTTTGACTAGATGAGGAATTGCACTGATTTGTCAGATAATCATTTTTGTTCAGTAGTGAGATTGTTCCCTCTGTGTGTGTTTCAAGTTGATAAATACTTTGCTGGAATGTCCAGTGAAGGCTCATTTTAAGTGTGTGTCATTCCAGGCACTCTGGATATCTTAATTTGCATTTTTGGACTGTAATAGTATTTAATGAGCATGTGAACTACTGGTTATGGAAAACCAGCTGGTTCTGCTGTCTTATTCTTCTTATTTGTGGATGCCAGAGGCTGGTGATGGGATGTGATGGGGTAGCAGAACCAAATTTTGTGTGTTTGCCTGAGCAGCACCTTTTTATCACCCAGCTAATCTGTTTCTCTGCTCTTCTCAAGGATCCACGAGAAAGATGGAAAAATAAAATCAGTGGAAGAACTCCTACAAGCTGAAATCCTCAAAGTGGCAAACAAGGAGAAGACTGTTCAGGTATCTCTGTGCAGTTCCTGCCTTCCTTTCTGTGTTGATGCCACGACCACATTTGTTTGTTTACTGCATGGCATTCTACAGTGATCAATTTGTAGCATCCATTTTTGTGGCGTTTTTGTGTTTCCATTGTCCAACCCTGTCTTGTTTTGTCATTGAAAAGGCTTTGACACAGGAAATAGAGGCTCTGAAAGAAGAAGTAGGAAATTCCCAGCTTGAGATGGAGAAACAGGTAAAATACTTTAGTGCCAGCAGTGTGAACCAGCCTTGCCTTGGATGTGCTCCTCACTCCTTTCTGTTCTAGTGTGTTCTGTTTCACTGGTGAATGTCATTGGGTAAGGAACTTTTTAATGGTGGAGCTACACTGTTCTTGGATATAAAGCCATAAATATGTAGGACAGCTGGTGCTGTCCTTCAGAAAACACATACCTCTGGAAACCTGAGCTTTTTGGACCATTAATATGAAATTTGGCAAGAATTGCTATAGCTTAATGCTTTGCAACATTAACTCTGCCTGGGCACACTGTCCCTGTAGTAAACACAAAACCCTGGGACATCCTTGGGGGTTGGCAACTTGGAAATTTCAAGTGCTGCAGTTGTTCCTGCTGTTGTTGGCCTTTCTGTGTTGCTGCAGCAATACTACAAGCCCAAACAGTATCTGGTTTCCAGGTAAACCCAAGACTGTTTTCTTCCCAGTGCCCAAAAAGAGTTCAGTCTTGGCACAGTCAGTTTTGCTTTAGCTGTCAGGAATGCAGGGATGGAGGAGTATTGGCTTTTTTGGCATGATTGCTGTCTGGCATCCAGAACAAGGGAAGGCCACGTTTCCTTAGGGAGCCCATTCTGCAGGCAGCTGAATCTATCGTGCTGTCAGGAAGTTTGCTTGTTTGTGTGGGTTGTGGTTTTGGTCTGCACTTTTTTCAGTCCTAGCTGCATTCCTACATGTCACCCCCTTCTCCTCTTAGTTTTGTCCTTTTTAGGCAAAGCTTCACTGAATGTGTTTCCGTCTTGGGCTTTTCCTCCAAAGCAAATTTCCAGGAACTGAGGGAGTTATTTGTGTGTATTTCCTTCCCTGGAACTGACAAAGCCCAGAAAAAAAATGCAGTTTAGGTTTGTTGTCTCTGGAATGCTCTGTGAGGGATGCTTGCCCCAAAGGTGATGTATTTGTGCACCCTTTGGTCCCCTGCAAGCAGAAGGGAGATTTTTGGGAATGTCTGAAACTCCTGCCATGTTGTGGTAGAGGATTGTCTGTCTACACAGATGACCACTCTCAGGCTTTCATACAGAATTCAAAGTAGCATTCCCACTAAATCTTGTGTCTTCAATCCACATTCAGCCTTAGAATGGGAATTTAAGGGAGTGCTGGCATTGCAGAGAGCATCCAAAAAGCTCTTGTGTTGAGATCTCAATGGGCAGAGATGATTTCTGTGGCTGGAGCTGCAGTTGCCAGTGAGGTGGTGATCACAGTCACACTCTGCTTCTTCCTGTGTGTCTCCTGTGGGTCTGCTTGTGTTCCCATTTGCACTGTTTCCTTTGCTGCTCTGGAAATTACATTTTAAATGTGGGGAATGTAAATGGCTGGAGACACATGGCATCTTGTAATTAAAATTTTTAAAATGTGTTTATGCTTATTGCAATAAATAGTGCCTATTTTGATAATGTCTGATGGCTTTTCCCTGTTTCTTCTTAGAGTAATTTTTAGCATTTCTGTGCCTTTTCTATGTGCCTTGAGCTGAAGTACTGTTTTTTTTTCTTTAGGTGTCAATAACATCACAAGTCAAAGAACTTCAGACTCTGTAAGTGCAGTTATTAATGTCTGATCTGCCCTGTGCACCCCTTGCTGAGCCCTTAAATTCGAGTCAGGATGGAGGGATGAAGGCATGGCATAGTGAAAACTTACTTTGGTAATACCTGAGCTGTAGGGGTGAGGAAATGATCAGTCAGTCCCTTGTATCCCCAGCTGGGGAGGGGCAAGGAAGTATTTTTGGATGAGGAGAGCACAGATTTGTGAAACCCCTGCAATGTGTCAGCAGAGTTTGCTTTCACCTGAATAGCAGTGCCATTGATCAAGGGCATCTCCTGCTAACCTGGGTGAAGTGGAAGTGATCACACATTGGTTTTTAGTAGGTGAATTGTGCCTGTGATCCCAGACGCTGCTTTTGTTAGGTGCTGCAAAGCATAGGATGTTTTGTTTTCAGATGGATGAAAGAGCAAGGGGTTTATGCTGTGTGTCTGTGTTTAATGGTACAGGTTGAAGGGGAAGGAAAAGCAGGTGAAAACCATGGAGGCCTTATTGGAAGAGAAGGAGAAAGAGATTGTTAAGAAAGGTGAATGTCTGCAGGTAAGTTGCTTTAATATTCTGAAGAGAAATAGGTTCTGTTGCAGGTTTTCTGGCTGGGAGAAATAAATTCACAGTTCTAAACTTGCTTTTTATCTATCCAAAGGGTCAGAAGGATACAATTGCACAATTAACCAGCAAAGTTCAGGAGCTGGAACAACAGAACCTGCAACAACTCCAACAGGTACAGCCTGCAGAGTGGATGTGGTTTGGGAGTGCTGCTTGGTGGAATAGGAAGACATTTTTCTCCTCTACCTCACACAGGGGATTTGCATTGGCTTCAACTTAGAGATGTTTTAAATCTTTCTTGAGTAAGCTGTTAGTTTACAATGCAGAGAGCCCACTACTTCAGCTGTGCTCATCCAAAACAGGTTTTACATGGATAGCAAGTTCTGAGAGCTTTAACTGGGTGATACTGTGCATAACGAGGAGCTTTGGTGGTCTGGAAGCCGTGGAGCTCACAGACAGAGCCCCAGCTGTGTCCCAGGCACCTCCTTGCCAGGCTGAAGCAGCATCTCTGCAGGGCTCAGGCTGTGCAGGAACTTTGGCTTTAACTGAATGTAGCAGCTCTTCTTGAAGTGGTCAGGCTGTGCTGTGATTCCTTCCTGCCTTTCCCTGGGGCTGGAATATTTTGGCTTTTGATTTCCTGCACTGGACTTGAGGGCAGACAACTGGACAACCTTGAAGCCAGGTGTTGCTTAATGGAAGAGTTTTTCCAATAAGGTGGTATTCTGGCTCAGTTTGGATTTTTGTTGATGGTAAAAGGAAGAGACTGAGTTGAACTTTTATTTTGGGTGGATGTCTAGACACAGGCATTTATCCCAGGGGAAAGATGGAATGGAGAGCAGTTGGCTGGTGTGGAGTTTGGGATGCTTGGTGTAAGCTTCTGAAATCCATTATGTGTTCAGATATTCTTGGAGCAATGCCTGATGCAGAATTCCTGGTATTTCTTTGGCAAGTCTCTTGCAAGCTGTGTGTTTCCCCTTCTCGTGCAAAGAGCTGCTGTTCATTTGAAAACTGCCATCAAAATGAGAGTGGGAATTCCTTTTTCAGGTGCCTGCTGCATCCCAAGTCCAGAACCTGGAGAGCCTGTGAGTATACTGATTAGCAGTTCCTCAAGTGCCTGCTGAGAATGTGCATTGAGTTTATCTTCAGCTGGAATGTTTGAATTGGTGTCAGGAATCTCATGGGCTTTGCTAAAATAAGCTGTTAGTGCTGCTGCCTGGAGCATCCCTGCCCTGAGCTGTGCTGCTCACACGCTGGGAATGTGCACCCAGGGCTCTGTTAACCAGTGAAACTGCTGCTGGTTCTCCTGTCTAGTGCTAATTTCTCCTTCTGTTTAGCATGTTTAAGGCTTGCAGCGCTCATGGCTCAGTTGGTAGCAGCAGAGAGCAGATCCAGTTTTTGCCATTTGCAGGCTGAGATGCAATAGCCAATTCTCCAGCTCCTGTTTTATGGAGAAACGCTGCCAGGCTTTCCTCTGTTTTGACTCTGCTTTGTCTGGCTGCTCCAAGTCAGAGGAAGGTGGTGTGAGACTGTGCCAGGCAGGGCTCTGTCTTCAAAGCAGCTCCTGTGATGTGCTGCTCTCCCAGCAGAGCTCTGGTAGAGCTGTGTGCTACCTGAGGCAGCCTCAACATACAAAATGTATTTATCTTCTGCTGCACAAACTGTCCCAGTTTGAGTGTCTGTCCCTTTTTACCATGAATTCTTTCTTTAACTTTTTTTTTCCTTGCTTTAACTTTTTTTTTCCTTACTTTAACCTTTTTTTTTTCATACTTTAACCCTTTCTTCTTCTTACTTTCTAAACCATCCCTGCAGGTTGAAAGGGGAAGAAGAACAAATGAAGAAGTTGAAAGCTATGGTGGAAGAAAAAGAGAGAGAAATTGCAAACCAAGTGAAACAGTTGCAGGTAAAGTTTTGATGGAAACACCTTGTGTTGAGGTATGTTTATATTATGAGTGTGCATCTCTATGTATACATGGGTATTTATTGTCTTTTTTCTTTCAACAGGATGTGCAAAAAGAAAATGAATCATTCAAAGCTCAAATACAGGAATTAAAGCAGGAGAACTGCAAACAGGTACAGCTTCCAATTGCAGTGGTACTGAGTGAAGCCAAAAGTGGGTGGTGGTAGCTTGCATGGATGGCATGGAAAACCAGGATTGTATTGCCCATGGAAACCCAGGGACAGCTTCAGGGTTGGGTTGCACTGAGCCAGCTTTTCTGGCTGTTGCACATCTCTTCCTGCTTCCTTTTATCATGTGGATTTGCAGCCTTTTCCTCTCTCTTATGCCTGCTGTGTTCCTGTCCAAAGGAAGCTGGGCAGGATTCCCTCACAGGCCCAGAGTGCAGCTTTCTGGTGTTGCTGCAGTGCCTGGCTAACAAGGCAGATCCTGCTCTTTGCTGCTGCTCTGCTCCTAACACATTTCTGATCTCTTTGTAGGCATCTCTGGCTGTCCAAAGCGAGGAACTTCTGCAAGTGTGAGTATTGCCAGAAGTTGAATGCGTTAGAGAATTGATTCAGTTAATTTAATTACTCAGGAAATTTAGAAATAAATGCTAAATGTACAATATCAGAATATGTGAAGTGGCCAGTAAAAAAAAAAATTAACTTACTGTCTAATAAAAATAGAACATGGAGAATCTGCTCACACTGCTAATCCTCAGGTGTAATCTCCTGCAGACAGACAGTGCTGGCAATATGTTGTGCCCACCACAGAAGCAAGCCTTGATTGATGCAGTTTTGAATGTGTGCCAGCTCAGCTGTATGGCTGAAGAGTTAAATGTTGGTGTTTCAAGCAAAAGTGACAGGCTTTTTTCTAGGAACTTCAGTTTAGCAGAGGATTGTTCCTATTACAAAGTTGTCTGGTGGAAATCTCTTCCCAGGGAAAATCTCAGGGGTAAAAAGTGTGTTATAACGTGGGGCTGAAACACATTAAATGACTGTGTGGAAGCTAATGCTATATTGTGCTAAGCAAATTGCCACTGTCATGCATTTTTGGCTGGCTGAATTATTTGTCTTTCAAGTGAAATGACTTATAAATTGTGGATTAGGTGCTTGAAAGGGAATGCTCTCATCCAGCAGGCAGTGCCTGTTCCGTGGTGTTGTTCTGGTGTGGGCTGGCTGAATCTAACCTCAGCTAATGTGTTGCCTTTCCATGGCCTTGATAAATGTGTGCAGATGCCTGTTGTAGGCAAACAACAGCTTTACAATGGCTTTACTCAGGCAAAGTGGTTCAGGGAGCAGTGGGAAGCAAGCGATGCTGCCAAGTCAGTGAAAACAGCTTTTCAGAGAGAGCTTTGCTGGAAGGGGAGACAAGTTAGTGTGTGGGAAAGGGTGTCAGTGCTTCACTGGAAATTCCTTCAATGTCTCCTGACTTTTTGTGGTTCCCTTTGTTCATTCAGGGTTGCAGGCAAAGAGAGGGAAATTGCCAATCTCCAAAGTGAGCTCGCCTCTCAGAGAAACGCTTTTGAGCAGCAGAGGAAAAAGAACAACGTAAGGAAATTCTTCCCCCACTGCCCCAGAAAACCCCCCAAAACAAGCAAACCTGTGTTCCCAGCACTTCTTGAGGCCTGGGGCATTTTGCAGAGAGTGTTTCTGACAGCTGGCTGCTGTGGTGTGTCCCTGGGCACTCCTTTCCTCTTGGGAGGCACTCAGCACACCTGACTGCACTGCTCACAGTCCTGTCAGCTCCTGGACAATCTGTTGATTGGATGAGAGGGAGGAGACTTGCTAGGGGACACATCCCACTGCAAGTTCTTGGATTTGGATTCCAACCTGGTTAACCCTGTTCAGAAACAGTCCTTTGCCAGGGAGGGGAGGGGAGGGAGGGTGGGAGGAGGAAAGGTGCTGTGCTCTGATAGAGATCTTCTCCTTATGTGTGGACATTCGAGGAGGTTTTACCCTCAGGGTGCTCAGATCTGGCTCTTGCCATTCCTAAGAGTGACTAATCCTGATCTTCCAAAGGAGAAGGACTGAGCTTTCCTTCACAGGAGCTGCTGATGGTGCAGTCTGGGTTGTTGTGGATGGAGTTAAAGATTGTATCTTCCATCTCAGAGCTGTGCAGTTACTTCCTTGTAATGCATTACCTGTGCAGGGCAGGAGAGTGTTATCTTTGAAGTTATATGGAAGAAAGTTAAAATACAGGGGGTTTATCTCACCTATCTCTCCTTGATAGCCTGTAAAATCCAATGAATACGAGGAAATAAGCTTTATTGCTTAATGGTGGGACAACCTAAGGAATATACACAAGGAAAGTATTGAGAACTTGAACTTTTGAGCAAGGAGTGCTGCTTAAGAGCTGAAATAAAGTAGAGAGAAAATAGCTGAGTAGTCTCAGAAGACAGATGAGCTGGAAAGGTAGAACAGAATGTCTTGTTTCCTGGGGGTTCACAAGGTCTGAATGCCCTTTGTGGTGCAGGCAGAAATCTGGCTGCTGCTAAAGGCAGACCAGACCTATAGCTTTTTCTCAGTTTTATCCACTATTGTGTTTATATCCTGTAAACAGCCCTTAGGATTGTGGGCAAATAGAAATGGTAAAGTAAAACCAGTGTAGGTGCTTGCTAGGCTTTTGATGAATTTAAAATACAACTTCTCCAAAATAGCCCTTCGCTAAAGGAGAATTGCTCTGAGGGTTGGAAAAAATTAAACCTAAATCCCAAGCACTGTAATCTCCTCACTGCAAGGCCCCACCATCCTTCCTAGAGAAGAGCTGTGAGGCTGCTCTTAGAAGAGCTCTCAGCCTCACTGAGTTCTGTGTCGATGTCTTGTGGAGTACACGTTTGATGACCTCGCCAAGAAAGATGCAGAGCACTGCACCGTGGCCTTGCCACGTGGATCTGGGATGTGCTCACCACTGCTGACATCCCAAAGCCTCCCAGGAGGGCTGCTGAGCACCAAACCAGTTTCCTTTGGGTGCAGTGGAGAGAGCTGTGAGCCCTGAGCTCTGTGTTCCTGAAATCAGCCCCGGCACAGCAGCTTTGGGCTGAGGTCTGGTTGCAGGATCAGGGGAGTAAATGTGCACACCTCTGTGTCTGCTGGGGCCATGCTGGGTTCTGCACTGCGACATGCCTAACACTCTGTTGTGTAATCTGTGGTTTGGTGTCTGTGTTCCTCACTACTTTTGAAAACTTCCCTCTTTCTTCTTACAAGTGCAGTCAAAGTGTTGGGGTCGCTGTAGTGAAACTGCTCTGCAGCAACACTTGCATCAGTTCTGGACATTGGGGCAGGTTGGGCAAAAATTGGCATTTTTTCCCCCTCTCCTTTTCATTCGGACTCTTTGAACATCACACTTGTTTTTGCTAGTGTATGTCATACTCCCCAGCAAAATCACCTTGCAGTAACCAGCATTTAAATGCAAATGGTGGAATGTAATGCGAAATATATCTCTGAAGTAAAAGCGAAAACAGTTTGAATATTGGCTGAACTGAAATCATTCTTTCCAAAAATGATTAGGACCTTCGGGAGAAAAACTGGGAAGCAATGGAAGCATTGGCATCAACTGAAAAATTGCTGCAGGACAAAGTGAACAAGACTGCCAAGGTTGTAATGTTGACTGCTAGAAATGGTGCATTAAGCTAGAAGCAGATCTGCAGCTGGTTTTTTAAGTGAAACGGAGACATTTAACTTTTACTGCAGTTTAAGTATAATCTCTTCTGAGTGATCATTCATATTCTCTCACCTCTGCTTCTTCCTGTTGTCTTTAGGGTTCTTTTTATTTTATTTTTTATTGTTAGTGTGTGGGCATGCTGAGTTTTGATTTCTGTTTGCATAATTGTTAGAGCTGTCGTGAATTGGTTTTGATTTGTGGGGAGCTCCAGAATAAAAGCTGTGCTGGTGAGCAGCCTGCTTTCTTCTACTGGGCTTTGGCTGTGCTTGAACAAATCTATTGGACCTGGGAAGAACCAGGACTAAATTTATTATTATTTAAAAACCTGGGAGCTTCTCAGGAAAATGGCGTAACCCACAGCTGTGAATTTCCTCTTTGAAGGCATGTGAAGCTGGACAGGAACCAGTGGACCAATGTTCAAAATGATACATGGTGTGAATTGCTCTGCTGTGGGCATGTTTCTGTGTTAATTGCCACTGTGCAGAACTCAAAAAAAAGCATCCAGCTAACTTTCAGACCACCACTGAGGCAGCCAGAAGCAGAGGAGCTCTGGTTTGGGGTTGTGTGTCTGCTTTTTGGAGCTGCCCTGCACTGGGAGGAGTCTTTCCCTGCTCTTGCTGTGTGCTAACGCCTGCTTTCTCTTGCAGCTGGAAGACTTCAGCAAAAACAGCCTTTTGCCACTTCATGGTGGCTCTTAAATTGCTGCCAACTAACACACTTAGCACAGCCTCACAACCCAATGTCTCCTGTCTGTTTCTGTCTCTGAATCTCAACCTGCTCACACCACGGATCCCTTGCAGCAGAGGAACTCAGAGCAGCCAGGCAGGAGCACTGATGTCAAAGGGAAAAACAATCCCAAATATCAGTGAAGGGTTTGGGCTGAAAGCTGCCCTTCTGTGCAGCGTTTCAGGCTTTCTACATTTAAATTTAAACAGGAGCCTGAGCATTGTGTGGCTAAACTAAACCAATCTGCCACAAGCACAGCAAGCACATGTCCTGTGGCTGCTCTGCTTTTCATGTTAAATACATGGAAGGATAGATCTGTGGTGCCTGTGGCTCTGGGTATTTATATTTGCAGAGCACTAACAAAGAAAACCTGGAGATTGTCACACAGCTCTAATAATTATTTCCCATTGCATCCAGGGTTGGGAAAAGAGGATGTAAGGGGCTTCCTCTTGAGTATGTAAAAGTAATGTTTAAAAGTCTTACTTTCTTGGCCTGGTTCAAATGTGCATTAACACAAAGTTTCCTTTTGGCTTTGATTCTCTGTTTTTGATGTGATGACATTAACTTACGGTGATTTTTTTCACACCTAAAATTGTTTAAAGAGTACAGATTTAAAAAATATATTGATTGACCAAACAGTTTGATTTGGAGCTCACTTTACTTGAGTGGCAGGGCTGGTGTGATCTGTGGCTGCAGTTAATCAGCACAGAGCAGTTTGTGTTGTGGACAAGTGAATGAAGGTGTAATTTCTGTACAAACAGGCTAGATTGGAGGAGAACTTCAGAAAATAAAAGCTGAAGCGAGAACAAATGCGAAGCCAAATTCTGAAGCAATTCAGTGCCCATTTTTGAAGCAATTTACTGGCAATTTTAGAGACTAGAGAGCGCCTTTCTCACTTAGGAAAAAAAGACTTTTTTGGATTAAATAAATAGCTGTAGGCATGGAAGAGGCTGTTGGCAGGTGGGTGAGTGTGATGCCCAATCTCACCTGTGCTCTCCTCTTGCTTTAGGAGAAGCAGCAGCATTTGGAAGCTGCCGAGGTGGAGACACGCCAGCTCCTCCAGAAGCTCTTCCCCAAAGTCTCTCTCCCTTCCAACATGGTAAGAGAAGTGGATTTTCTTCACCTTCCTTCTGCTGGGAGCCAGGGAGCTCTGGTCCTGCAATGCTGGGCAGTCCTGGAGTTTTTCCTCACCGTCCTCTCTATCCCAAGGTTTCTGCAGTGGGATGAGAGTGTCTCTTGCTGGTGATGCCTGTACTTGCACAGGGAGGCAGAGCTGCAGCTGGTTGCTTCAAGAAGTGTTAAAACAGCAAAATATAAGTTATTATCTTGTGTGTTTTACGCCCCAACTGATTTACCTGTGTGTGTTGCCTCGTGTCTCACTGAGACAGTCAATTTTCAGGGGTGTAAATTTCCCCAGGTCTGCTGTGTTTGCTCACTGGCTGGCACGATGGGGATCTATATATTCCCTCCTTTCCAGAGGAGCTGCAGTGCCTCAGTGACAGTTAATACAATTTAGGAGGCTTTATTCTGTCCCCAAGCACCGATTGCCAGTTTTACATTCTTGGTGGCTTTCAGTGGTTTGCAGGGGAAAATGCCCTGGGTTTGTGGGGTTCAGATGGGGTGAATAACATTGAGTCTGGAAAAATGGGTGCATTTCATTTATAACCTCCAGAGGTTTTGAATATTCATATTTAAAATTGCTCCCAAATGTGCTAAAGTAAATGTCCTGATGAACCAGTCTTTAAAAAGCCTTTCTGTAATGTTATAAAACAACCTTCTTGGAGTTATGCAGCATCTGCTTTAAGTGCTCAGGGATTTTGGGAAAGATTCCCTTGAATCTTCCAATGCTTGTGCAGAGCCCTGACACTTGCAGGGAGTCCTGTGTCTCCCAGCTGTATCTCAGCTCATCCAGGCCCCTGAGCTGTGAGTGTCTCATCACCTCGTGCTGCTGGGCTGCTGCCAGCTGTGTGTGGCACTGGCTGAACAACAACCATCAGGCTGTGTGTGAGCTCCAGGGACTTGGGGCAGTGAAATGCTGCTCCCTCAGCCTGCAGTGAGGAGAAAAATGGCCTCAGCAGTTTTCCTGAGGTTATTCCCAGTCCTAACTGAGTGATTTCCCAACAGAGCCACAGCGAATGGATATGTGGGTTTGAAAAGATGGCTAAAGAATACTTGAGAGAGGCTCCAGGATCTGAAGATGTCAAGGTAGGCACAAAAGATGGACAGCTGGTGTGGGGCAAAATGTGTTTCTCCAGTATAAATCTTACAAACTGTGCTGTGGGTTGTGAAGTTCAGGTTCTCAGACAAGTCACAAGAAAATTGTTTTATATAGTTTTAGAATGGTTTGGGTTGAAGATCATCCAGTTCCAACCCCCCAGCCTTGGCCACTCACTAGACCAGGTTGTTCCAAGCTTCATCCAGCCTGGCCTTGAACTCTTCCAGAGAGATGGGGAAGCCACAGCTTCTCTGGGCAACCTGCTGTTTAAATATTTACAGAAATTTATTTGCATCTTTGAAGTGTGGAATTGTAAGTTCAGGACATTGAAAATCCATGTTCTCTTTTTTTAAGTAACAGGGATTTTTTTTTCAGTAGCTCAAAGTTTGTGGTTGACTATTGAGAGTTACAAATGAGCACTGCACTTGCTCTTGTCTTTTCATGGGTTGGAAAGACAGACCTGCCCAGGAGTGATACCAGCATGTTGAAATAAGATGAGTAGAACTGAAATCCATCCACTGAGACATGATTCTTGTGGTTCCTTTCCTCCTTTGCCAGGCTATGGAGCAGAAGTTGAAGGAGGCTGAGGAAATGCACATCCTGCTGCAGCTGGAGTGTGAGAAATACAAATCTGTTCTGGCAGAGACAGTAAGTGGGATGCCTGGTCACCTCTGTGATGTTCCAGCTGCCTTTCTTCTGCTCTGAGCTTTCAAATCCCTCTCTCTTCTTAGGAGGGGATTTTACAAAGGCTACAGAGGAGTGTGGAAGAGGAAGAAAGCAAATGGAAGATAAAAGTTGAAGAATCACAGAAGGAACTTAAACAGGTATGTCTGAAGTTGATTTTTTTTTTTTCCTCAGCAGCCAGGCAGGTTCTGCTTGAAGTCACAGAGGGTGTTTGAGCTCTGTGAAGGCAGGTGTGGAGCAGCCCTGGCTGCCTGGTGTGATGTGTGCATGGCCAGGGGATGAAAAAAGTGAAACCTGCAACAGGTATAAAATAGGGATAAATCCTCACACCAGTGGTACTTTGGTGCTCTGATACTTTAGCTTCATGGAAAAGCTGATTTTTAATTTTTAAAGGAATGTATTTCCATTAAACAGCTGGAAAATGGAGGACTTGTTGATATTTTTTGATTTGTGTGGCTGTTTCTGTCACCATCTTTACAGAAGCAAGAAGAAATGAACAGCACAGGTGTAAGGTCTTTGACCATTATGACAAATTTGTGTCACAGCCATGGAATTCCAGAATGGTTTGGGTTGGAAAGGACCTCAAAGATCATCCAGTTCCAACATCCTACCATGGGCAGGAACACCTTCCACTATCCCAGGTTGCTCCAAGTCCATCCAGCCTGGCCTTGGACACTTCCAGAGATGGGGAGTCCTTTGCAGATGCTGCAGGAAGCAGCCAAGTAATAAGTAAATGTATTAAAGCTGATGGGATAGGAAGCCAAAGATTGAGGAATATACAAGAGTCCCATTAATGTGCCCAGGAATATATATTTTTCTGATCCTAGCAACTTGGACTGTATTTCTATTGAACACCTGGGTTTTTTTCTGAGTATATTTGTGAGCAGATATGGACTCTTTGTGCTAAAATTGAAGTATTATAGAATCATAACAGTTTTTTGGAAGCTGTTAAAGTAGTGCTCAATCCATTATGGTCAACTAATTACACTTGAAATTGACTGCAAAGCTTTCCTTTTAGGAAGGCTCTGTTGCTAGCAAAAGTGGGAAGAAAAAAAAGCTCTTATGTTTCTTTTCTAATCTAGCATTAAAGTAGGTCAAACTGCTTTTTTGAAAAGTAGTTTCTAAAGTATCTCTGCTTAGTAAATTGGAGTGCCACAGTGTGAGGCTGGCAGCAAACAGATGATTTATAAACGTCTTGTTTGAGGGGCTTATAAAGGCTGTCAGATCTTGAACTATAGATGTGCTGCCATCTGCTGCACTTACACAGCCCCAAAAAATGCTAAAAATGCTTGGTTTGGGTACATGGATGGTGACAATTCCCTGTCTGGGAAGGATGTTTTCCTTACCATGGCTAATGGACAACTGTCTGAGTGCTTTTATTCCAAATTTTTCAGCCATGTGGACTCTAAATATGTCGAAGAACTTGGGTTGGGAGTAGCTAGGAAAGGTGTAGATTCAGTATATTGAATGATTTGAGTGCACATCTTATTTTATTCATCCCCTCTGATCTCATCCTCAATATTCTTAGATTGTAGAAGCAGTGTTGTGTATTTATGGAGAGTTTGTCTTAGACCAGCCCAACTAAATATCTTTATTCTCCCCCCGAACTGCAGGTGCGTTCCGTGGTCACTTCTCTGCAGCACGAGGTGGAGAGGTTAAAGGAAGAAAGCAAAGAAGTAGAAACTGTACGTGCAGGTGGTTTTTTCCTTTTGTCTTTGAAGCTTTGTGTTGTTTAAACATGACTTAGGCTTGTGCTGTAAATCTCAATTTCCTGGGCTTCTCTCCTGCAAGTGGCACAGCCTGTGCTGCAGTTTAACCTGAGCCTTTTGGGCAGGGTTTTGAAAAGGCAGAGAAGGTGGAAAATTGTTCTGATTTTTACTTCTGTGCTCACCCACTGGGGCTCTTTCTTGTGAGGCTGAGCAGTTTACTGCTTGTTGACAATCATGGGCTTGCTTTTTCT
Organism: Entomyzon cyanotis; assembly: GCA_024500445.1. Lineage (NCBI taxonomy): Eukaryota > Metazoa > Chordata > Aves > Passeriformes > Meliphagidae > Entomyzon > Entomyzon cyanotis. The sequence continues at coordinate 3,339,999 of JAKEPQ010001030.1, forward strand.
CTTTTTATCTTATTTTTGAAGTTTAAATCTGCACCGTGCAATCGCTGGGTTTGAAATGCTCTCCAAACGTCATGGAATATTTGATAGAAATTTACAGCTAATTATAAATCAAGCAAATGATACTGCCAGAAAGCACTGCAAACATCTGTTTTAACTCTGTTTTTCTGTTTCTAGCTTAAAAAAGAGAGAGAACATTTGGAAAGTGAACTAGAAAAGGCAGAAATAGAACGATCTACTTATGTTTCAGAAGTCAGAGAGGTAAACATAACTGTCCAAGCTGTTATTTTTTTTTTTTCTTCTGGTTACCAGTTGGCTGGCAAACTAACCTTAGTGCTTAGCCCCCGTGGCTGAGGAGTTTGTATGCTTGTGACCTTAGGGTAGAGCAGCACACTACTAACTGAGCAGAAGAGAACGGGCATCCTAAGGAGACAAATCCTAAAACTCTAAACTTCATTTCAGCTCAAAGATCTCTTGACTGAATTGCAGAAAAAACTTGATGATTCATATTCTGAAGCAGTAAGACAGAATGAAGAGTTAAATTTGGTAAGAAGCTTGTTCTCCGTTGGGCACAAACGAGGCTCCCAGCATACGTCTGAAGCGGAGACTTACTTCAAATCCTGTCTGTTCTGCTAACCTCTTCAGCTTGATATTTTTGTCCATTGAAATAATTTATGTAGTCTTGACTTTTACAATTTGTCTCTTTTCTCTGCTCCTAACAATAGCATGTCTGGTTCTTAAGACTTTTTCCCGAAATCTGTAAGACTTTTCATTCCTGAAACTTCTTGAGAAGATTTGCAGTGTAGGCATATGCAGCAGCAAATGTAATGTCCTTGGAGCCACAAAAGTGTTGCTCTCATCTGTTTAACAGGAGGATCATTCTCTGGTGGGTTTTTTCCCCCCCAAAGCTTTTGAGGATGCAGCAGTGGTGTCCGTGCTCTGACTGTGCAGAGCCTTTTCCATCCTGCTCTGTGTGTACTGAAATTGGCTAACCCCAAAGTTAGATTAATTCAGAGTATTCAGCCATTCAGCTGCTGACACCCTGCTGTGGCTGAATGGCTGTGCTGGCTTGGTGCTTGCATGTGTTACAGCGTGTTTGGCTAGAAATGCTTCCAGCCAATAATGCTGCTATGGCAGCTTTCTCAAGAAGGACTTGGATTAACTGAGGGTAGACCTAAGGATGCATGGTTTTCCATTTTGAGCCCTTTTTCCCTTCTCACTTTTTTCAGTGACCTGTTTTTTTAAGGCTGCAGGAGCAGTCAGAGCTTTCTTCTGCTTGTGTTTGGCCAATGCTTTCCTGCTTTTGAGCCAGAACTGGGGAAGGTGGTCTTTGTCACCCTGTCCTTGGGCTGATGGGACAACCAGGCTACTGCCAGTGGTGTAACTGGGTTAAAATAGCTGATCTAGAAAAATCCCCACCACCGCAGTACCAATCTGCTTAAGTTAATAGTACACTTGCCTCAGCAAGCAAAGCATTTTGAAAGCAAGGCAAATGGGAATTGAGCTCATATCTTGGGAGTTAATCAGTAAACACCAACCTCTTTGAATATGAGAGGCAGCAATTTATTATGTCTGTGCACAACAAAAGCTTAAAAAGCTGAGCTCCCAGCTCAGGCAGTGTGGTGCTGCTGTGCTGGTAAGTGTGAGGATGTGTTCAACAACCACCTCCATGCAGCTGGCTCAGAAATGCTGTCCAGTGTGAGTGTGAGTGGTTTGTACAGGAGGCTGAGGAATAGAAACAGTGGGCTTTCACAGTGGGCTCCCCACTATTTATAGGGTGAGGAAGGAGAAGCTGAAACTGCAGAGGAGCTTCCCCAAAATGTGTAAACCCAGCATTTACCAGTCCAGGTGCTCCAAAGGGAGAAGCCTTCCAAGGGTGAGACAAACACAGTGTGTAGGTTTGGAGTCAGGGAGAATTCAGGGCTCTGAGTAGCCCATTGTTCCCTCCTTTAATCTCCTGCTGGCTCCCCAGCAGATTGACAGCAGGAATAGTGAACATTAGCACAGCACACTTCAGAGGCACAAATCCAACCAAATTGGCACTCGAGCTCCTTGTTAGCACTTCTGTTTGAGGCTCAAGCCTCAAGTGCTGTGGCTGGTTCTGTGTGCTGTGCTGAAGAGCAATCAAAATATCCTTTAAAAAAAACTCTGCATCCTTTGGAAGGCTGCAGTTTAAGTACTGACTGCAGCCAGGATGCAGTATTCATCCCTCTTGACTGAAATAGTTTCACTTTTTTGGATTGAATCTAAACACAATCGACAACTTAATATCCCCCTGTCAGTGATTCATGCCTTGATGTGACATTAACAGACTGGTTAAGTCAACATAGTTGTAGTAAGTGGTGCTTTATTAAGATGACAAGTAGAGCTTTTTAGTTTATTCAGCAGTAGAGAGACTGTTTAGCCTGCACCAGGAAGATGACAATCTTCATTTTTGCATATTTGCTGTGAATTAAGTTGGGCTGCCTCCTGTGAGGAGGGTGCTGGAGAGGCTGATGCACTCTCAGTATTGCTGATGCTCCTCCTGGAATGGAGTTGAAAAGTTGAAACCACTCATGACAAAGCCAGTGCCAACCTTCTTGTCTTCTGCAGTTTCCATTCTTTACATTTATCTTTACAGATGGAGTCTCTCTTCCTTGACTGTCCTTGTAAACCTCATCATACATGTCCACTAATCCAGTGTGTGCAGTAATTGTTAGTAAATCTTACTCCCTTTGCAGTCCATGTGCACTGGGTTAATCCCTGGGACAGACAGATGAAATCTCCCTGTGTGTGTGAGGAAAACTGATTTTCTCTGTTACTGTTTTTGCAGCTGAAAACGCAGCTAAACGAAACACTATCAAAACTCAAAGTTGATCAAAACGAGAGAGAAAAGGTTGCTGGTGACCTGCCCAAGGTAAGCACAGACCCTCAGCAGTTGTGTATATAAATATTAGCAAAACCCATCAAGATCTATAGTTTTGCAGTGCTGGAAATAGTGATTTGAGCTGCCTGGTAGATCCCCAAATGACTGGGGCTGCAAGAGCTCTACCTGCATGTCTGCAGATGATAAAACTGCAACCAACAGCTCTCTTTAATTTTCCTCCTTGAAAGACTCCCTTGTTCGTGATAATTTTATGCCAGTGGGAACAACTGGTGATTTGGGGCTGACAATTCTTTATTTAAAAGAAACCCCAGCCTAACAAAAAGCCCATCCCACAGCCCTCCACCCACACCACAGCCTGGGGATTTTAAATCCAGCCTCAAATGGCAGAGGGTTACAAACTGGCTCACAAGGCATCTGCCCTTTTGCACATGGTGACATATCCACTGTAACTCAGGAGACTGCAAATCTTAGAAGTTAGATGTGGGCAAGTGTGATGGGACAAACGGGTGGGTTTCCTCTGCTTTTCCTCCATGACTGCTCTTACAAGATGGCTTGGAGGGGAAAATCCTTAAGCATGAGAGGTCTCAGTGCTGTCTGTCACCCCAGAATCAAAGCTGCCATGGGAGAATTGATAAATGGAGACAGGAAGAGCTTGTGGAGTGGCTGGGCTCTGGCTCCAGACTCTGGAACACCTCGTTCCTTCAGGGTAGTAAGCAAATTGGGTTGAGTTCTTCCAGGACTGGAGTGGGGAATGCTGTTGGTGGAGGATATCTTGTCCTGGAGCAGGGATAGATCATCAGAAAAGTACTGCCAGGAGGTGAGAAGCCAGAGGAAACCATTTATAATAATTTAAAACATTTTGCTCTGGACAATTACATTGGCTGTTGACACACCAAGTGAGCTGTGCTGATGTCCATGGTTCTTGGTATAGGATTTTGCAGACCTCCACTCCTGCTCTTGCAAAAACAAAATTTTACTGCACAATTTTTCCCTAATAACTTGATGTCAGACTATTAAAGCTTCCCTGCAGGATTGCTCTGAGATGCAGACATGCTGATTGTGAGGAGACATGTCAGTCTTGGCAAATGGGTTGGTCCCTGGAGCAAATCTGGCATGAAACAGATTTCCTCCTGAACAGTGATTTCCTGTGTCTCTGATGCTGTTGTGCATTCCCTGTTTTTTGTTTCTCAGGCTTTGCTAATTGTTGTGCCTCCCCTGTTTTTTCCTTCTTTTTTATAATATCTTTCCCTTGCAGGCCCAGGAGTCTTTGGCAGCTCTCGAGAGGGAAATTGGGAAGGTTTTTGGGGATGCCAATGTTATTGAAAACAGCGACGTTTGCACAGACTCGGTGAGTGTTTCCATGAGCTCAGGAGCCACACAGATCTCAGGCAAAGTGGGAACTTTGGGAAGTGAGTTGGATGGAGCAGGATGTGTGCTGCTGGTGGGTAATTAGGGCTTGATGAGGCTTCCAGTCCTACAGCTTGCCAGGGTGGTGTTCTAGAGCTGTATGCCAAGGATTCACTGGGAGTTCTGCTGCTCTCTGAATAGTTACCTCCTTTCCCTGGCTTGGATTTGCAAGGAGGGAGGGGAGAGATTCTGGGCTTTTGGTGGGTTTTTGCTTTGGTTTGGGCAAAAGTGGGGAGATCCCCAGGTTTGTCCCTTCAGGAAGGGAAAAGGGAAGCTAAAAATAATTCTGCTGATGACTAAGTGGGCTGAAAACACTGTTGGGTTGGCCCTTGCTGACATCAGTAATGCCAAAGAAAGGCAGTCTTGCACAATTTACAACACTGAGGCAGAGATTGTCTCTTGCCAGAACGTGGTTCCTTCTGCTCTGCAGCTGTGGCCAGGAGCCAGGATTTGATTTCAGCTGCTCCTGGCTCCTGGGAATTTGTGTTGACCTTGATGTGGTCCAGCAGCAAAACCATGCTAAGCTGAGCTTCAGTAAGGAGCAGCCCTGAGTGCTGTGGGTGGGTGACTCTGCACACTGCTGGTGTTCCTGTGTCCTCCAGCAATGGCATTCCAGTTCCAGGGTCTGCAATGAGGTAGGCTGTTTTGCAGATGACTCACCTGAGCCTGTGGGTTGCTGTTAGCAGGGAAGATTGTGGTGCTCAGAGTGTTGCCATACAGACACCACCTGCACAGGGTTGTGCCTTTGTCACTGGCTTTTTCCATCTCTGGAAGAAAAGAGCTTTCACACCAGCCCTGGAATAGCTTTCCAGAAGGGAGTTGGGAAGGGGAAGGCTGAAGCAGATTCTCTCCTAAGGTGTCCATGGAACTCATTACCCATTTTCTTCTGAGGGACAGAGTAGAAGGAAATGCTGTCATCTGAGGGGAGAGAAGCACTTGCTGATAGGACAAATAATTCATATCGACTCCTTTTAGCTGCTGAACCCTAAGTGGCTTCATCAGCTGTGAGAAGAAGCTCAGGGTCCTCTGAGGAGAGCTGTAGCAAAGCCTCTGCAGTCATTAGCAGCAATGAAATGGCTTTTCCAGACTAATCAGTCGTGGATGCTGATGCACTCCTGCCCTGGGCTCCAGTCTGAGCTGGAGATGCAGCTGGGCCTGGGAGAGCTGGATGTGCCAACCCTGGGAGCTGATTCCTGGGAGGATGGGAGCTCTGCTGAGCCCTCCCTGTGTTCCCAGGGCTTTGTGGTGCCACTCAGGTGCTGTGTCCCTGTCCCTGTGTCCCTGTCTGCAGCAGGCTGGAGGAAAACCCTCCTCAAACCAATTTCCAGCTCTCTGCTGAGCCCTTATGGCTTATCCATGCCATGGGGACAGTAATTTGTGGCTGGTGACTCTGGTCAGCCCTCCTGAGCTGGCTGCCACTAGATGTGCCCTGTGGTGGCCCAAAATGTGCTGCTTTGGCCTTAACCTCACAAAACCCCTCTGGCTCTCACATTGCTCCACTGTAGCTGCTCATGGTGGAACTCAGGTTTCTGCCAGAATATCCATGGCTTTATTCTAAAGAGGAGTGTGGAAAAACAGTCCTAATAAACCTGTAATTAAGCCTTCATTAGTAAAAATACATTAATTGTCTAAGCAGCACTCTTGACAGGTAGCCATTGGCAGAGGCTGGAATTAGAACATTATCTTTTCTCTGAGCCTTTTTTGCTGCCTTTTTTTTTCTTTTTTTGCGGGGAGAAAAAGAAACTGTGTCCCCAGAAGCCTAAAAACCCAGCTGAAAATAGCTCTGAGATCAAAAAAGAAAGTCTTCCAGCCACTTCCACCTAGCAACAGTGCCTCTTTTTTTTTTTTTTTTTTTTTCTTTTACGAAGGACCTGAAAACACATGCTTGAAAATGAACATATTTGTTCCTTCTGGGTGCTGGAACCAACCCACAAAATTGAGAAATGATACTTGCATAAACCCTCAAACACACTCAGAGTGTTTTCTTTAGCGTCCTTTCCTTTCTATTTAAAAATACACCATTTGGGGTTTCTAATCAGCTGCTTTGTCACTTATGGGACCAGCTGATGACTAAAGGGGGCCTTTTAGTGTGCTTTAAGGAAGTCATTTATATGCAGCAGCTTGCTCAGGCACTGAGCTTATTTTGAGGCTTATGTGAAATCTAATGTGCTTTTCCCCCCGAATCTCAGGGTAAAACACTCCATCACTGGAAACTGGGAATGCCATATGTGTGAAACAGCAGAGGGGAATCTGTCCAGACAGTTCAGCTCCTGCTTTAGCTGCTGGGTCTGAAATCACAGGGGCTTCCCCACTGCCATCCTCTTCTTCTCTTCATCCCTGGATCCCAAAGAAATGGAATCAGAGAATCCCAGAATGGTTTGGGTTGGAAGGGTTGAATCAAGACAATTCAGTTCCATCCCTGCCACAGGCAGGGACACCTTCCACTATCCCAGGTTGCTCCAAGGCCTGTCCAACCTGGCCTTGGACACTCCAGGGATCCAGGGGCAGCCACAGCTTCTCTGGGAATCTGTGCCAGAGCCTCCCCACCCTCACAGGGAAGGATTTTTTCTGTACATCTGACTGAATTTCCCCTCTTTCCCCCTGAGTCATGGAGAGCATGGGGCTGGGCACAGCAGTGGCTGTGTGAGACATCCATGAGCTGCAGTAGGACTGTGCTGAACCCAAATCCATGGGGATCAGGCAGGATTGGCCCCAGGGGAGTTGGGGATGTGTGTGTAATTCATGAGGGAGCACTGCCTGAGATTAGTGAGGTCACAGAGCAGTAGGGAGATGCAGTAAATGAGGAGGGAAGGGAGGAGCTGTTCCCAGAGATGGACTGAAGGGCTCCTTCCTTGCTCCTCCTGGGTTCTGTGCTGATGCCCAGGCAGCCTCACTGCTGGATTAATTCATCTGCTGGGCTGCTAATTGCCTTTGCCTTTCCACTTCCATCAGTCTGTATGAGATTGCTAAGCCAAGTCTCAGCCTTGACAGACCTGATTTTCTACTTTAATAAGGGTAAAACAGGTTAAGGCCACCCTAATACAGATCCCAATGATTTTTTAACAGTAGAAAAATGTTTACCAGTTGCACTGGAGTAAGAGCTTTGCTGTAGATTGTTTTGTTCTCTTCTCTGAGCCCGGAGTCGTTTCTGTAATGCTGCAGGTGCTTGAGTTTGATTTACTGCTCATTCTGCATTTCCAGCCAAATGGGAGCAGGGGAAATGGTCCTCTCTGAACTCCTTCTAATTTCCCTGGAGCTCTGGGGAGAGATTTGCACCAGCATTATGCATCAGTCTCGTTCTGTGGGTACCAGCAGAGCGGGGCTGACGGATGCTGCTCGCCTGCAAACACCTCTGTGCTCCTGTGGAGAACTGGCTACTTCTGCATTGCTGACACCACGGCACAGTTGCTTATTTTTAGCTGCTAAATTTCAAGGAAAGGCTCTCCTGCAGGTGATCTGCATGTCTGTGTTCTGAGCTGAATAAGGAGCAGGAAGGGGGTGTGTGTTAGATGTGGAGTGCTCTGTGCGCCTCTGGAGGAGTTAATCAATAAAGGTAATAAAACAGGGGTTGCACAGCACTGTGAGCCCAGCAAGGCTGACAGGCAGGGAGGCAGCAGGGGGAGAGTCCATCTTCAGCTGTGACACTTCCCCATTAATAAACTGTCACATTCCTAGGGGGTAAAAAAAAAAGCATTTATTTTTGTTTCAAAACACAAGCTCAGCATTTTCATTTCAGCACAGGAAACTTTGTACCTCCTAGTAGCTTTCATTTTTCCTCTTCCCCATATTGGCTGGTGCTTTGTGAAACCCTCAACCAAGTCTGGGTGTTGCTGGCAAGTGGGAATTTCCCAGGATTTTGGAGCAGAGGGTGAATCCATGGGATTGCTGTGTGGGTGGGGAAGGGTGTGGATCTGCAGGCAGCTGTTCCAAATGCTGTTTCACAGCTGGAGCTGCCTGGGGTGTGAGGTAGTGCTGAGGACACAGTCAGAGCCACTCCTTGGTGGTCCAGGAGTTTTGTTGGTCCAGCTGTGGGGTCAGAAGTCATTCCTCCCCCTGTGCACCCCGACCTGTGTTATAAACCACATCTGGGGGGGATTCAGCCAGGCTGGTGGGGAAATAACCTTTGAGGCTGGATCAGCACACAATTCCTGGAAGCAGGGAGACAGTGAAGTCCCAGACAGGGAGGGTAGGAGCTGGATGAGCAGGTGATTCCCTGGAGCAGGAAAGGGCTCCTCGACTTTGAATCATATTCTCCTTAAACGTGGCCATAACCTTCTGACTCACAAGAATTGTTCTCATCTGCACCACGAGTTGGAATTTTATACAGAGGATCTAATTCTAGGCTTTCTTGGTAATTAGATTGTAAATGAGTTTTTAATGATTGCCTTTTTTTTTTTTCCTTCTTCCAGGAGTTGAGTGATAAAAGGCGAAATGTGGTGGTGAATCTCACCCAGGATGTGGGTCATCTCAAGAAGCTGCTCGTGTCAATAAGCCAAATGCTGTCAAAGGGATGAGGACACTACCAGCCAGGTGAGTGTGACCAGTGGCTCCCAGTTCAGCTCTTGGCAAGGCCACTGGTCTGTGATGGTGGGACCTGGTTTGAGTTTAACAAGTCTGGTGTCAAAATATGAGACTTTTTAGGATTATACCACAGAATCAGTGAATTATTAAGGTTGGAAAAGCCTTCTGAGTCCAACCATTGCCCCAGCACTGCCAAAGCCACCAGTGACCATGTCCCCAGGTGCCACATCTACATGGCTTTTAAATCCCTCTAGGGATGGGGGCTGCATCACTGCCCTGGGCAGCCTGTGCTGAGCCTGACCCTCACAACACTTTCACTGAAGAATCTTTTCCTAATACCTGATCTAAACTCCATGTGCAAATCATGAAAACCTCCTGCTAGGCACTGGATTTATTTATAAAGTGCAAAGGTTTTTTGCACTTTTCTGGATGCACATGTCAATTAACTGAGACTAATCTTGTGTCTCCATGTCCCTCTCCAGGCCTGTAATTCCACCCCTCCCTTCCACTCCCTGCTGTTCCCTGAAGTTTTGTTATCCTAGAGTCTGTGCCTTTTCTCCTCCTTCTTTGCTCCACCAGCAAACTGTCTGCCCTTCCATGCTCTGATTGCTTTGGGATGGAGGATTTAAAGAAACCCCCTGGGCTTTCCCTGAGCTGCCAGCTGTGGTCATGGGTGTGAGTGTCTGAAGCATCAGCCTGGCATGAGCTCTTCATCCAGCCACAGACACATGACAAAGGTTTCATTTTAATGCACAGCCAGCTTGGAAACCTGGGCTTTGGTGCTGATAAACATAAGTGACCCAATGTTAGCTGAAAGTTGGATAAACCTGAGACACTGAGCTTTCTCAGGAAGCTGATCTGGGTGTGAACTGGGAGCTGTTTGTGTGGGGAGGCAGCAAAGCCTTGAGACTGAAGGAGCTGCTGCAAGGAGTTTGTTATCCCAGGGTTTGTTATCCCAGCTCTCTTTTACCTGCTGAGGATGGGGAATTGCCTGATTCCTGATTTAGGTATTTTTTGTGCTCCTGCCTTTGTAAAACACAGACAGCAGAGCTGGTAGAGGGTGGCAGGGTGTTGAGATGGGAGGAAGGTGCTCCTGCACCTTGGCCTCTGCTCTGGGAGGCTCTTCCTGCTCAGCCTCCACCAGCAGGGCTCATTCCCCTGGCCTTCCCCGTGGGCTGACAGCAAGGAATTCTGGATTTTCCCTTGGGAAGTTGCTCCTCTAACCTGGTGATTTGTGTTTCTCTTGCAGAGTGAAGTCACGGGGGAATCGTTCATTTGAGGATAGCAGAAGGCATTGTATTATATTTTGCCAAATTAAAGCCTTATTTATGTTTTCACCCTTTCTACTTCGTCAGAAACACTGAACAGAGTTTTGTCTTTTCTAATCCTTGTTAGACTACTGATTTAAAGAAAAAACCCAACTCTGTAGACACCTCCAGAGTTTAGTTTTATAGTAAAAACAAACCTGTTTGGATAATTAGACCTTTACATTCCTGGAGAGACAGTAAACACATAATCTTTTATCTTATTTTGCTCAATAAAACTTGTTCAGAAAACTCCAACGTGGTAAAGGCACCGATGGGAAATGACATTTTAATACTGATGTTGTACACTGTTTTACTTAATTACATTTTTGGGATTAGCTGCCTCTGACTTCAACCTCAAGTAAACACTCCTTTTTTTTTTTTTTTTTTTTTGGTTGCTAATGTAATCAGTTTTTGTAATGGTGTCAGCAAATAAAGGGATGCTATTATTCAAGGTGTTCCTGCCTTCTTCTTTTAAGTGAATTTGGATGACTCAGGTGAAGTTTCCACCTCTCCCCTCTCCAAAATAAGCATCAGGCTGCACCCACTGGGCTTGTTTTTGGGCAGAGGAGGAGGCACCAGCTTGAGAAGAGGCAAACTGGGGTGATTGCCAACACCAGAGCAAGTTTTTGTTTTAATGAAAAGGTATTAAGGTTTTTAAAAAAGACGAGAAATCCCCATCAAACTGCCATGTAAATTGTGGTTCTGTGTTGTGTGTTATCTCTGGGAAAAATCAGGGATTATAAGGGGAGGAACAGCTGGAAACACTGAATTTGGCAAAGCCAGTGGTGTGCAGAGTGTGTCCATTTGCCCCAAATCCACATCCTGGATGGGAGTCTGGGGTGGAAGGAGTGCTGGGAGAGGATTTGGATGCTCTGTCACCTCGTGCTGTGTTGGGAACAAATCTGGGGAGGATCTTTGGGACAGGGATTCTCCTGGCAGTGTGGGGAGATCAGATATTCCCTCCTCTGCTTTGGGATTTAAATGTGTCTCAGAGGAACCCTTCAGTCCTGTGGGGCTGTGCAGTGGGCGAGCTGAGGGGTGGTTTAGTTCTTCTTGAGGAAGGCAATGAACTGGGTCAGTTGTTAATTGAGGGGTTAATTGCAGAGCTACAACAGTTCAAACTGTTCACCCTGAGCTTTCCACACTCCACTCTCTGCTCTTTTTTAGTTACTGTTTGGCTTTCACTGCACAGGAGGTGAAGAAGCCTCTTCCTTCCATGCTTCCAGAGGTTTCCTGGATCATGCATGTCCTGCTGAGAGCTGTGAAATAGCTCAGAAGAGGGAGAGAAAACTGGAAAACCTGCTTTCTTCACCGAGGGAGATATCCTGGTCTCCAGCTGTGGCCACTGAACTGCCACGTTCCTTGGAGATGTAATTCCATGGAGTGAAAACTCCAGTGCCATCAGCCTGACTGGTGCAGCTGTTTGATGTAGAGAGTAGAAAGGCACACTGGATCCATGGCAAACCTGAGCCCTGCAGGGTCTCCACACTTGCTCAGAGGTTGGTCCTTTGGCAGGTGTCTGAACACCTATTTTTGGGGGGTATATGGCAGTTTAATGCATCCATGCAGGTTGGAGTGGTTTAAAATGATTTAAGAACATCACCCAGGAGCTTCAGTGAAGCACCATCCCAATGGAACTGGGCTCTGCAGGTACAATGATGTCCTTTTTCCCTTAGAAAGGTGAGTTTGTAAATGCTGGAGGTTCCTCATTCAAGCAAAAAATGCTTTTGGAAGGGACAGCAGTGCCTGGAGAGCCTCTGCATGCAGCCTTTGGAGCCTGGCTGTGGCTCCAGGCTCCTGATTTCCCGTGGGCTGAGCTGCAGAGCAGGAGGTGAAGGTGCTGCTGCAGTGCTCGGTTGAAAAGGGGAGATTTGCAGTGTCATTCCCTTCCTCTGTTGGCAGGAATTCTCCCTGGAGAGGAGAGGAGATCTTCCCATTTTGAAATGGAAGCGCAGGTTTTTATTTTGCTTCCGGAGCTGTGCAGAGGTGTTAAAGGCAGCTGTGAAGAGATCCCCTGGAAAGCCCAGCTGAGCAAAGCCTGCTCCCCTCTCTGAAGGGTGAGGAGAGGTCAGGCAGGTTCCCCAGGAGCAGTGGGGAGAGGGAAAGATGCTGTTTTGCCTCAATAAAGCACCACTCCTGGCACTCAGCTCCGATTCGGAAAGCTTTGCCTCGCCGGTTTGGTCACGGAGAAATCCTTCCTGCTCTGAGCATCTGCTGAGAGAAAGTGGGATGAGGAAAAGAAATACCGAAGTGTGGGAAGCTGATTCATCAGGGCAAAGGCAGAGCTGGTGCTCGGTGTGTTCCCAGGGCTGGGAGCCCCTGGATGTCTGCAGAGCTCCAGTCCTGGCCAGGAGAGGAGGCAGGATGGTGTCTGCCCGCGCTAGAGGGAGACAATAGCTAATGCAAACAGGGATGCTTTTCCTGGAAAAAGCCCAAAGTGGGATGTTCAGATGCTGGCAGTGGATATTTTTTGGTGTTTATTTATTTTTTTGAAGGTGATTTGCACCGGGAGAACCTGCCCTGAGTGCTTCCCGTGAGGTGCTGCCTGTCGAGCCTTGCTCCTGCCCAAACCTGCTCCTCTTGCTTTCGGCTCATCAGCATCCCTCCAAATGGCAATGGGAGTGCAGGGGAAAGCTCTGAGCTCTCCCTGATGCTGTGCTGCCTCTCCTGCATCCCCCAGCACGACCTTCCCACCCTTTCTTGGCTCAGTCTGGCAGACAGGAGCAGCAGGTTGTTCATCCAGGAGCTGCTGCTGGCTTTTCTCAGGCAGTGACTCACTCAGCTATTCGCGGTTGCAATTAAAAAAAAAAAAAAGAAAGCTCGTGCAACTTCATTTCAACCCCAAAGAATTCAGATGATTTTTGCCATACAAGCCCTCTGCAATGACACAGCTGGGTGTTCTCCCAGGGCTGCTGGGGCTCCCTGTGTCCCCCTGGCTCAGTGTGTGACCTTGGCTTTTTCCTGCTCTCTCTCAGTCATGTTTGTGGTCACCAAGGATCTTGCCAGTGAGGTTATCCTGGGTTATCCTGGGTTATTCTGTGGATCTTGGTGGGAGCTGAGTGGGGAGAGCTCCTGCTGGCTGAGTGGGAGTTTCTAAGGGAGCATCCAGAAGGTGAAACTCACTGTATTTCTGCCAGACTTCAAGGTTAAACATCACCCTCCAGCAAAAACTCTTCTCCATGGGACTAGACTGTGCTTGTGCCCTGGCTGGACAGCAAAGGGTTTGGGGACAAAGCCTCTGGTGATGCTGTGGGATGTAAAGTCTCCAAAATCTTTAAAACAAAATTACATGATTGCTGCTTTTCCAGCAGTCAGGCTTTGTCACATCCTGCTGGAGATGCCTTGCTCTCCCAAATCCCTGTGGATCCCTGGCTGGAGGGGAGTGATGGGCAAGAGGTGCTCCTTGGAGGGAGGTTCAGCCAAGTGTCTCCATGGAGGGTGAATTCTCTCCCAAATCTGCTTAAAATAAGGCTGGACTGATTCCTGAAGGCACAGCTTTTGCTGAGAGCTGAGCTACCTCCTGCAGGCACAGAATTTGCCTGTCACAGGGCAGATCAGAGTCTGAGAGGTGGCTTTCTCTGCAGCTCCATCTGGATGTTACAAACAGGTCAGGAAAAGCCTGGAGGAGTTTCCTCAGTCTGTATTAAAGAGCAGAAGCACAGGACAATCCATGGGAATGCCAGGCCTTGCTCAGGTGTTCCCTGGGGACATTTCCTGGGCTTTGTCCCCTGCCAACCCTCACCTCTCATGCTGTGACACTATCCAAAAACAATTCCTCTCATTCCTCTGTTTGAATTCCTGTGTTTCTGTTTTTCCAAGGGGGTGTTTGGGAGGGTGCTGGGGTGGCTGCTGGCAGTGTCCCTTGTTCTGCTGTCCCCTGTGCTCAGGATGGGTGCAGGTTGTGCTCTGGGCTGGTGCATCCCCAGCACAACCTGCACGGGGCTCCTCAGTGCCTCTCTGCAGCTTCCTGCAGGGATGCTGCTATTTTTGGAGTGGTTGCACCTAAAAATACATCTCCAGCCTCCTGGGGAAGCTGGCTCTGCATCACTGAGGAGCTAATTAAACTGGGGGAAACGCAGGCCCTGGAGCAGAGCTTATTCCATGGTGCTGGAAATGTTGTGGGTTTGGTTCTTTCCCTGTTTTTGCAGTGAAAAACACATTTTCCATGTTCCTCTTGCTCTGCATGGGTGAGGTCCAGAGGTTTATCCTTCCTCTGGGGGAAAGGCAGGTTTGCACCCAGGTTTTTGGGTATTGATGCTTTATTTTTGGTGCAGCTGTGACCTCCCAGACCCTGAACTTCAGCCTCAGCCCCACTGTGCCCATCCAGGACCCTCAGGTGATAAGGGATGAGGTCCTGATAAACAGCTTTGAATTCCACCTCATTAATTCCTGGAGATCTGGGGTTAATCTCCAGCTCAGATGTGCTGAGGGGTCCCAGTGGGTTTCGGATCTCCAGCTTGGCCATCAGCAATTCTTTACATTAACAAAACCACTGGGCAATGTGCCTGTGGGTCCTGTTTGTGTCACTGTGGGACCCAAAGCCATGGGAGGATGGAGACCCTGAAGGTTCATGGCCCTTGTGATGTTCTCATGGGACATTTTTGGGTAAAACACCCCTCACCACCTCAACCAGCCTTCAAGCATGGAAAATAAAGACCCCAAGACCCTTTCAAAGCTCATATTGAGAGCCAGAGTGTTCCTGCAGGGCCATCCTTGAAAAACCTGATCTCTTGCTTAAAACATCCTAATCCAACCCTATTGAAAACAACCTGAGCTGCATCAGGCTCGGGATGGAATTCTTTAAAATCAATAAATATTTCAGGAGCAGGGGGAGCTGGTCTGTATCAGCAGTGCTGGTCCTGCCTGGTCATTATTAATTCAATGGATGCAGTTGTAAATTGGCTGAGGAAGCACAACAGCTGAAATTTGAAAAGTGCTGCTTCCCCCCACATGGCTGAGATGATTTGCTGGATCCTCAGTGACTCAGAATGGAGCCCCCAGCCTTCTCCCAGGTGTTAAATACAGCAAAAGGTGGGTTTCTTGCCCTTTTCTTGGTCTGTGTCCTCAGTCCCTGGGTGTACAAAGCTGTGACAGCAGGACTTGGACTCCCAAACAGTCAGCTGTGCTTTCTAGGATGTCTGTCCTGAATCTCCTGCTTTTGGGGTTGTGTGATGAAGTGAAAATCTTGGATTAAGGAGGCCCTGCACCCTGCTGGCTGCCCTGGCAGAGCAGGATCAGTCCCTGCTCCCAACCCAAGGAGGCATTTTGTTACCCAGCTGAAATGAGCAGAAACTGAAACCTCTGTCCTCTCTAAAGGCTTCTGAAACCTGATGAAGAAAACCAGCAAGAGCAACCTGTTTGTTGGTGTTTGTGTGAGAACACAAGGGCTCCCTTGGGAATGAGTGTTTGCAGGGAAAAAAATGAAAATAGGACACTCAGGGAACAGGAGCTTCTAGATATTGTGGAATCACAGAATGGTTTGGGTTAAAAGGAACCTTAAATATCGTCCAGTTCTATCCTCCTGCCATGGGCAGGGACAACTTCCACCATCCCAGGTTGCTCCAAACCCTGTCCAGCCTGGCCTTGGACACTGCCAGGGATCCAGGGGCAGCCACAGGTTCTCTGGGCACTCTGTGCCAGAGCCTCACCACCCTGACAGACAGGAATTCCTTCCTAACATCTGATCTAGATATATCTCATATATTATGTTCTATATATGATATATTTTTGTATGCACAATAAAATACAAATATAACCTCCCCTCTCCTCTCACCTTGCTGGGGGAGCAGTTGGGCTCTGTGCTGGTTTTGGGAGGATGTGGGGTCAGTGTGGCTCTGCAGCTGTGTCCCCATCTGCCCTCTGCCCCCTGGGGAAGTGTCTTTGGATGAGCTTTGCAGCACTCAGGTGTGTTTTAAACACACTTATATGTGTTGCTGCCATGCTGGGGAGCTGGGAGACTGTGCAAGCAGAAAAACAAACCCTCTCCAAGTTTTCTTTGCCCTGGGATTCCTGTTCTTGCTGCTCAGGGTGAGTTTATTGCAAATCCTGTGGTATTTGGCAGATGAGTCTCTCTCTGCAAGGTCCTTTTGGAAGTTGAGGCAATTTCATTCCCTACAGCTGGGTAAAAGGGTGAATCCCATGGGACTAAGACCAGGAGAGGATCCCCCAGTTCTGCATATTTAGGGTGTCTTGTGCCAATAATGGGGCTCTGATCCAACACAACCATCATATCTCCATGTTACAGATACATCTCTAGATGTGTGTGTTTCACCAATAACATGAGGAGCTTTATGGCTCAAGGCCAGGCTGGACAGGGCTTGGAGCAGCCTGGGGAGGTGGAAGGTGTCCCTGCCCATGGCAGGGGGTGAAATGAGATGCTCTTTAAGGTTCCTTCCAGCCCAAACCACTCTGTGCCTCTGCAAATGCTCGTTCCCAATTTGCAGTTCAATCCTGCCTGAGGATGGCTAAACCCAAGCATGATTTCCCCCCCTCACCTTTTGCTCAAAATCCATGTCCCAGGCTCATCTTTTACTAACTAAATCCACCTTTCAGCATGAGCCTTTGCCATCATCCTGCTTCCCCAGGCCCTGCAGCCCACAATAAGCTGCTGTAACAGCAACCAGCATTAACACGAGGGCTACTCTTAATTACAGGAGCTGCTGTTTATCTCCCCAGCTCTGTTTGCTGCTGACAAAAGCCTGCTCAGGAGGGGGGTCTCTTGTTAATAAGCTTCCCGTGCGCCCCAGCAGCGAGATGTTGATGTATTTTTAATAAATATTCTCCTTTAAAGGGCCACATATGTATTCTGGGCTAATCCTCTCATTACAAGATCGCGGGGCGGCTGCGAGGTCGGTGAGAGTGTGCCTGGCAAAGCTGGATTTCCCATTCAGGGCTGGTGCCTCAGATCTTGTGCTTCCTGAAGGGGAGAGATGATGAGAGTAATAACGACTCGCTGTGCTAATTCTTGTCATCCTTGAAGTTTAGAGGATGGAGGTGCATCGCCTCAATTAGGACAAACGGGGAGCGATAACCCGATAATGGAGAAGCCTTTCTTTAATCAGTCCCTCTGGAAATGGGAGGCTCTGCTGATGCTTCTCCCCGTCCAGCATCACCAAAAGCCTTGGTTAGGATGGGATAACGGGGAGGGAAATGGGGATTGAGGGTTGGGAGCAGTGGGACAGTGGCAAAGGTTTGTCCTTCGCTCTGTGCCAGGCAGGTGCAGGGCTCTGTCCTTTTGCTGCCTAAGCTGGAGCAAACCTGGACTTAGTGGGATGGAAAGGCACATTTAAGCCTTCCTTTCTGCTGTTTACCTTGCTCTCCCACTTGGGTTGCAGGGGCTTTAATTTTGTTAAAATCCGATTAAAATATTCTGTTACCATTTGCTCAGCGGCGGCTCTGTGTACCCTGGGCAGCTCAGGAATGGCAGAAAGGGCTCAGATTAAAGCAGCTAAGCCCTCACAGGCTCTGAACTGCTGCATCCTGATTTTAGTCTGTGTTTTCCACTCGTGTTTCCCCTACTTCCATCGTTTTTCTCCCACGAAAAAGGCACATTTTATGTGAAACCTCTGAGTCTCTTCTGCTGACTGGGGACAATGAGGTGTCCAGGAGGTACAGAGACTTTTAAAATCAGGTTGGTGCTTTGCAGGATAAAACATTCCTGGCCCTGCAACTGTGGTTTTCCTTTCCTTGGTGGCTCTGGATGGATCCCATGAGCTGGTTGATCAAACAGCCCCACAATTGCACAATTTCTTCCTCTGTTTCCCCAAACCAGAGTGTAGACACTTAGTGAGAGCATCTTATTTAATTTCCTGAAGTATTTACACATTGCACTGAGCCATGGTAGGGCTGTGTGTGTGTCCTGACAGTTTTCAGAGGGTTTGGATTGTTCACATCTCCTCCTCCTTGGCTTTAAACTCCTTGGCTTACCAGGCATGGCAGCAAGTGGTGAAAACAGCCTTGGCTTTGCAGGCTCTTTCTGCCTGCAGGGAGTTGCAGGATGGGACAAACATCAGCCTGGAGGGGAATTTGTAGAGGTGAAGGTGAGGAGCAGAGCCCCTGGCAGAGGTGTGATGCTGCCTTTTGCCTTTTCCAGTTGTTTTAGTAGTGAGCACAGAGGTTTTCCTTACCATCAGCTGGAGATGCATCATGCAGGGAGGGAAGCAGATCCAGATGGTTTTGGGGATGGGGACAGGCTAGATGGTTGTCCCCACCATCCTCTTGGCTCAGGATGCTGTTGAGGGGCAAACCTTGGGCTGGGAAATCCCATTTTTGGGTGGCTGCTGCTGTGGTCTGAGTCTGCACCCAATGGTTGGGTGCCAGTGGTGCTCTGAGAGCATTTCCTCCATCCCTGCTGGCTCGGGGAGCACACACACCCTGCAGGAATGGGGTTTTGGCTGCTCTCTGGGGATTTTTTCCTCCCTCTCGCCGGCAGTGAGGAAGCCTGGAGGGGAAGGATTGCCTCCTGTTCTCTGCTGAGGACTGAGCGCCGGGGGGAGGAGGTGGCGATGGAAGTGACTCATCTGTCTAGCAGGTCCCTTCTCCCTCCGCGCTGCTCCCACGCGGGAGGTGCTGCTTCTCCTCCTTCCTCGTCAGGGGAACAATGAAGCTGTCGGAGATGTTCCTCTGCAGCCTGGAGCCCCAGGGCTCTCATCTCTCAGAGATGCCTTCAGGGGGAGCAGGGTGGAACCCTTGGGTGGCACTGTGACCCTCCAGTGCCATCCCACACCTCCCAGCCCAGGGGGGTTTGTGAGTTTTGTGCTTCACCCAAGGGAAAATAAAGGGATTTTTGGGCAGGGTGAGGGCAAAATCCCTCCAAGCCCCGTGTCCCCTTCCCAGGGACAGGGCAGGGTGCAGTGATGCTCTCCCAGCTGCTGATATCCTGAGCCACATGTGCTTTCCATGTGTTTAAGAACCACCCATGAGCTCATCCTGTCCCTGCTGGAGCTCACTTGTCCCGGGGCAAGCAGATCCACTGATTAAACACCCCTAGGGATCCACTGCTAAACCCTGCTGGCCCTGTGCTTGCAACCCCAAGCAAGCAAAGCTCTTAAAGCCTGCAGGATTTGCTCCAGAAATTCCTGGCATGTTTCAGCAGCTCCTGGGAGCTGATTTCATATTTTGTACAAATGTTTCCCTGCCCCCTGTGAGCAGCAGGCGAGCGAGCAGCTCGTGCAGCAGCTGGTGGTGTCACAGCCGATTTTAGCCCAAATTTGGCAGCTCTAAGCTCACAGCCTGCCCAAAGTGAAGTTTCAGCTTCTCCATCCCTCCCTGCAGCAGGGTTTGATTTTTTCCTTGGGTTCAGACATCAGGATGAGTCCCAGGAGTTTGAAGCAAGTTGCCCCCAGCAGGCACTGAGAAATCAGCTTTGGCCTCCCCTCAGGGCTCCTGTGTGCTGCTCCCAGGAATTACAGGGGTTGGGGGAAGCAGCAAAGCCTGGATTTTCATAAGCTGTGGGAGAGCCCTATGAAGGTCTGGGTGTGGGGAGAGGTGCAATGAGATGGGTGATCCTCAGCTGAGACAGTGATGCCTGGCTTTGGGAGAACCTGAGCATGTTTCTCCATGATTCTCCATATCTGGATTCCCAGCCAGTGCCAGCAGTGGCTCCTGCCCTCCTCCAGTGTCTGATGATGCCTTGGCAGCTTCCAGGCAGATTTTTAGCTCCAGGACTTTGACAGTGACATTTTGGGATTAGAGGGAAACTCCTGCCCATGCACATGTGGATGAACCCTATCAATGCCATGAGAGCATGGGCCACAGTGATCTGCTGCCCACCTCCCTCCTCCATCCATCCATCCATCCATCCATCCATCCATCCATCCGTCTGTCCATCCATGCATCCATCATCCATCCATCCATCTATCCACCCATCCATCTGTCTGTCCATCCATCTGTCCTTCCGTCCATCCATTCATCCATCCATCCATTTATCCATCCAATTATCCATCCATCCATTTATCCATCCAATTATCCATCCGTCCGTCTGTCCATCCTCCATCCATCCATCCATCCATCCATCCATCCATCCATCCATCCATTCATCCATCCATCCATTTATCCATCCCTCCATCCCTCCATCCATCTATCCATCCATCCATCCATCCATCCCTCATCCATCCATCCATCCCTCCATCCATCCATCCATCCATCCATCCATCCCTCCACATGCTCCCAGCTCTCTCTCCAGCCCCAGCACCCTCTGCCCTTTTGGCCGTGCTATCCCAGGAAAGGTGAGCGCCGATATTAACCCCCAGATTATTTTTTGGGGCTATTTATAAAGCGTGGCTCCAACTGAAGAGCCTATTGTGGCGCACAGTAGGCTGCTTGTGTGGCATCCCTGAATAGGAGGGGTGTTCTCCCGTCCCCATGACAACGAGCATTTGAATTAAGAGCCGTCTACTCGGAACAATTTGCCGTCACATGGCTCGCAGGAAACACTTTGAAACCCTTGTAGTCTTTTCAATAGGCTTGATTGTTAGCGTCTCCAAAACTTAATCATTAACAGGGCTCTGCAACAGATAATTACTGTGCTTTGCATTTTTCTGCCCCGCACGTGATGGGCGCAGCCCCGGGACGCCCTGAGCTCCTTCTCTCCTGGAGGAGGGAAGTGGGTGATGGATTTTTGGCCGGTCTGGAAAATTTGGGCAATTCGGGCAGCGGCAGCAGCGCTCAGGGATGGATGGTTTGCAGGGAGAGAGGCTGAGCCCTGCTCGGAGGTGGAGTGACCGCGGAATGTTTGGGGATTTCTCTCCTCCCCTGGAAATATCCAATCCCCTGGCCGTGCAGAGACATGAACAAGGGGTTTAACACAGATCCTGATGCTCTGCCTAGTTGTAGGGCTTGGTGAAGGAGAGTTGGGTGCTGACTGTGCTGCTCAGCGCCTGGAGGAGCCAGCCCTGCTCTGACATCAAGAGAAACAGAAATTGAATATATAAAACGTGACTATTCCCTTTGGGGTTTTTGTTTGGGATTTGGAATTTTTTGGGTATTTTTTTCCTTTGGTTTGTTTGTTGGTAGTTTTTTGTGGTTTTTTGCTGATCAGTTTGTCTCACCCAGATGAAGAGGAGGCTCATCCTGCATCCCACGGCAGGACCAGCTGCAGGATGCTCCCAGCAGGACACAACACCCCCCGAGTGCAGCGCTCCTCTCCCAGCCACGGTGGCTCTCTGGGAGCACTGCTGTGGCTCTGGCTCAGCCCAGGGGCTCCCGGCAGCAGCCCTTGTCCCGATGAATGGGATTTGCATGGTGCAGGGGCAGCTGGAACAGCCTCATCTGCAATTTCCGTGCCTGCCCCATGTCCCTGCAGCGGCAGGTTTGAACAGAGGGCTCAGAGCGATGGAGCCTGGCTGGCAGGGCTGAATAAACAGGCTTGAAAGGGCTTCATACACCTCCAAAATCTACTGGGGTGGATAAAACATCCCAGCTCCTGTCCCTCCCTGGCCGAGGGAAGCGAAGCAGCCTGGACTCTGCGGGTCAATAATGCAATTTGCACCCTGGTGCAGGGCCATCCATCAAGTGACATGGTTACATCTCCACTGCTTCCTGGGTGTAATGTAAATTATGTCACAGTGAGAGAAGTGTCTGAGGATTCATTTCTTCTGCCTCTGGAAATACATCCCTTGCTCCTCCCTGTGTTTATGGGGAGTCAGGGGTAGCATTTTCCCATTATTGGCATTATCCCATGCCAATAGTGTTTTTGGTTATTGTTAATGTTTGATTAAGGAATATTTGTGGTTTGTTTTGCCTTTAGAAGGGAAACCCTGATGGTTTTTCTGCTGATGAGTGATGTGTGAAGGCAGTGCTGGGCTGAGCATCCTGTCCTGTGCCACTGTCCCTGACTGCAACTGCTGAGATTTCCCTGCTTTAATCACAGAATCATGGAATGGTTTGGGTTGGAAGGAACCATTAAAGTCCAAACTCCACAACAGGAGCAGCTCTAGATCAAATCTGTGTCCAGCAGAGGAGCTGACAGGGAATTTGGTCCCTACTAATTTAGAGAGCATTTATTCCTTGCTAAAGAGATGTTGGTGTCTCCTCTCTCCTCTGTTCCTTGATCTCAGTTCCTAGAAAAGCTGCTCCTGGGTTATATCCCACCCACACCTGGGTTTCTCACCCTGAAAGGATCAAGTTATCTACAGAAATTCCCTTCCAGAAAGGTCCTGATGGCCTGACAGGTCCTTGTGTTACTCTTTCCCAGAGCCCAGCTCAATTCAGTGTATTGGTTGTAGGGCATTGGTGGTGATTCCTTTCCTCCATCACATCTGGAGAAATCACAAATTTTATTTTCTTGGCTCTTTTCATTGAATTATTGAATGGTTTGCATTGGAAGGGACCTTAAAATCCTCCTGATGGCAGGGAGAGCACCCAGATGAGCCTCCTGTTCCTCTGTGTGTGCATTTTGGGGTGAGAAGGGGCAGAGGAGGTCAGAGCAATGTGTAGGACTGTAAGGAGGTTGTTTAAGACGACTGGGACACGTCAGGGCTGCAAATCCTTCCTGGTTTTCACCTCAGTGAGGACTGGAGATGGTTTGGCTGGGGGAGAAGGGTCAGAACCTTGGCTCTGGGTCCACCCCATGTGGCAACTGCTTTCTCTGGGGCTCTCCAGCAGGATGGGATGGCGTGCCAGGCAGCAGGAGCACAACAAGCCACCCTTCAGCCCAGCCCCTGGCCTGTGCAATGAAAAGCTTTTGCCAGTGAGAGGCTTAATTCACTCTGCATTTCCAGGGCTGCACCCACAGTGTGTGTTCTGCAGCCAGGCCTTTCTGCTGGGTGAGCTGCAGTTCAGCCCTGGCTGCAGGAAATTCCTGGTGGGACTTGCTTGGGTCGTGGCAGCCTTTGGCTTGGCTGGTGGTTCTGGGCTGGCTGGGGAGAAACAAACCCTGGGAATGAAGCAATCCCATGGGGAGGAGGAGAATGCAGTGGGAGTGGAGGATTTTAGGGAGCTGAAAACCCCAAACCATCAGTGATGGGGATCTCACCACCCCCTGGACAACCCAGAACAGTGCTGGAGTGAAGGAAGGTCTCAGACTGAGCCCTGGTTGTTCTATCCATCTCCTGCCAAGCCTTTACTGAGTATCCCCTTTACTCCTTCCTGTTTTCAGACAGCCAACCCCAGCCCTGTGCTTTTCAGGGTGTTTGAAGGGGTCTGGTGGAAGGGAATGGATTTTGGGTGTGCTGTGGTGGAGTAACAGGATAAAACTGGTGGGGAAAACTCAGGGTGATTAGAACATTTCTCTCATTTTCACTCACAAGGCACTAGCAGGGCTTTTCCTTGCCCATCCTGCTCTCCAGGCTGGCTGGGAGATCACCTGCAGGAAGACTTTAGCCTTTTCAACCTGAGCCAATTTTGGGTTATTAGGGCCACAAAGCTGCTCCTGGAAACACACAGCTCTTACTTTCACAGCACCCAATATTTTTAACAGGCTCAGCTGAAAACAAAACAAAACCCCTTTTCCCCTTCAGCTGTTGTTGTGTGGCACTGTGGGATTTTTTTTGGGGGTTTTTTTGGGTTGAAACAGATATCCTTGGGAAGAGCTGTAACCCAGTGACCTGGAGGGGATGCAGTAACATCCATGGAGCACCCTGCTGTGGGAAGGAGTTAACTGGGGTCAGCTGCCTGTTATTTTTCCCCCCTGCAGCTGATAAGGAAAAGGAAGCTGATATTTGTGTCCTCCCGACAGCCTCGTTAAATAGGAAAATAACAAATGGAAAAATAACACTTTTCCAGAGGTACCCCACTTTCCTGAGGCAAAACAGCAGCTTGGGCTGCCTCTCCTGCCATGCAAGAGTGAACATTGCTCATCTGCTTGGCAGGGATGTGGGTTTTCCTGGAGAAAAGGCTCTCCATGTGCTCTGGGAACACCTCGGTCTTGAGCTAAATGCACTTAAATCTCTTTTTTTAATTGGCTTTTTGTGGTACCAGGTATAAACTTCAATGTGATTTATGAGGTTCCCAGACCAGTTTGCTCTTCCCTCCATCCCCTGAGCCTTGGGCAGCTCCTCCAGCTGCTTTTCCCTGCATCAGTGATACCAAACTCTGTCATCACCTGCAGGAGTGATGCTCATGAGGAATGGTGTGCACCTGGATCACTCTGGATTTACCCTAAAGTGACTGAAAATCAATGTTAAACTCTGGCCCTTGCAGCTGAAGGAACTTCCTTTGCTCTTAAAACCACAGAATCCCAGAATGGTTTGGGTTGGAAGGGATGTCAAAGACCATCCAGTTCCACCCCCTGCCATGGGCAGGGATATCTGCCACCATCCCAAGTTGCTCCAAGTCTCATCCAACCTGGTCTGGAACACCTCCAGGGATCCAGGGGCAGCCACAGATTCTCTGGGCAACCTGTGCCAGGGCCTCACTACCCTCACAGCCAAGAATTCCTTCCCAATGTCCCCTCTTACACTGTTTTCTGGCAGTGGGAAGCCATTCCCTGTGTCCTCTCCCTCCATCCCTTGTCCCCAGTCCCTCTCCAGCTCTCCTCAAGCCCCTTTATGCACTGGAAGTGCTCTAAGTTATCCCTTCAGCAGTGCTTGGGAGGATGAGGGTCATTGGCTCTGGGTGCCCAAATTCCCCTAAAACAAACCCTGGAAGCCTTTTTGCCTCCTGCCCCTGTGATCTCTGCAACCCCTGCAAGCCATGGCTGGTGGTTGCCCTTCCCCAGGCAGCACAAGCCACCAGGCTGCTGTGTCTAAAACTGCAGCCCTGTGGGATCAAGAAATAAGAATTCCCACTGATCCCAGCTCGGGAAGGGGTTGTTAACATCCCCCAGGATTTATTTCCACTCCTCCACACTCTCATTATTACCTGCACGTAACAGATAAATGAGCATTTCCACGCAGCCCGAGCAGGTATTGATTAGGGCTGGGCAGGGCTGATCAATGGGATGCTGTTTTCCCTGGCTGGCTGTGCAGAGCTGCTCAGCTGCAGTCTCTCCCAGCCCTGGGGACTTTGCCCATCATTAACAGTCATATGCACTCACACAAGAAGGGGCTATTATGTGCTCCTAATGCCAGGCCGATCTGGGAATTAATGGGATATTTGGGAGCACCTTAGCTGCCTGTGCTGATACACAGCCCCGAGTTTCCTCTCCTAATCTCCCCCAGGCAGCCAGGAGATCCCACTGGGTCCTGGTGCTGGATAATGTGCCTAAGCTGGTTAGAGTGAATTTGCATGGATAAACAGGCAATTCTGCCCGGCCTGAAAGCAACTTCATTAAGGCCTGGTGATAATTTGAGCTTGCTTATTGCCTGTCCTTTGAACCCTGAAAAGGGAAGGTTTTGAGCAGCAATTGACTTTGTGTTTGGGGTCATGGGGACAGCTCCAGCTCCCAGGCAGAATTCACCTCTCTAGAAATGTCTTTTCCTCTTTGCTTTCCTCCACAATCGCTCTGCTAAGGTGAATAATTGTCCTGGGATGTTTCATTTCAGGAAAAAAAGCTGCCTGCTTTGGGAATGTTCAAGGGCTCACCCCTTCAGCAGGAAACTTATTCCCCTGTGAACAAATTGGCTGGCATTGGTGGCTTTCAGCCTCACACCCAGCCCTCCAAACCTCCAGCCAAGGAGCATCCAGGCAGTGTCTGGGCCGTGTCCTGGCATGAGCAAGGGCAGAAACACACACTGAATTTCCAGGTGAAGCTCAGTCTCTGAAGGAAAAGTCTCTTTTTTAAACTCCCAATCTCTTGGCTGTGTGTTCCTGCATCTCCCATATATCTCAGTTGCACTTTTGGGTAAGTTCCTGCCTTTAAGGGCAGGCACAGAGCCTCGTTTGAGGTGTTTTGGGATGACTCTCAGACCCAACCACACTCTGGCTTTTGATCAGGTGCAGGTAAAATGCCCATGGGGCCAATCCCAGGAGGGCATTGCCTGTGTTTTCCCAGCTCTATACAAATAGGTGTCAAGGAGTTGAGGGAACCATAAAAAAATCCTGAACTCTGAGACGAAATTCAGGTTTCTGGTTGAACCACGGAGTGCAGAGACCTTGTGCAGTGTGACAGGGACAAGGAGTGTCCTGCTTGCCTTTATTCCAGCTGAGCAGCTCCCATGCCTGTGCACATCAACTCCACCTCGGTGTTCACACTGCAATCTGGGGCTGGGGCAGCACTGAGAGCAGACATCCTCCAGCCTGGCCCTGGCGTGAGGAGGATCAGGAGTTTGGCCCAAATCAGGGAAAAGCCAGAGGGATTGTCCAGGGGGAAGCCAGGATCTTGTGAGGCTCTGCCCTCGCAGTGGAAGCTGCTTAAGCAGCTGTTTTGCACATCTGTAAGGCTTGAACGAGCGAAGAAGGAAGGCTGGAGTTTGTCCTCAATTACCCTGATGCAATCCTGGGCTGGCAGCGAGGCTTTTCTGTGTTTTTAAACATTTCAGTGGCTCCAGAGGCGGCAGGGATGGGGTGATCCCTGCCAGCAGAGCATCAAGGGGGAGAAAACCAGGTTTGGGCTGGAGTTGGCTGCTTGCCTTTGTTCCAGGGGTGCCCAGGAAAGGCAGGGAGCCGGGAGGAGGAGGAAGAGAGGAAGAGGAGGAGGAGGAGGGCAGGGCTGTGCCGGCAGCCCAGCTCCCATCTGGCTCCCTTATCACGCCCAGCACAGCCTCGCGTGTCACATTGGGATGTAAATCGCATTAATTGAATTCACTTTGGCTGCGCTTTTGGGAGCAGACAATGACTGAGTCAAAATCTCATTTACATACTGATAAGACACAGTAGAAAAATGATGCCTTCTAATGAATAAAATGCGTGTAACTGGTCCAGCTTGATATTAGCATTAAAGTGTTAATCACTTTGGCATACAAGTTTACAGTGCTGAGTAAATTTGTCTTCAAAGGGTCCTGAAACAGAAATCTATGTTTCTGGACTGCCATAGCAACATATAGATGTCTTCATTGTATTTCCTGGTCAGAAAGCAGGTGCCAGCTTCTAATTAAAGCCTAATTTGCAATTTGTGTCCTAGTCAGTGTTTTCCTGGGAACTTTGATGGCTGATACAGTGGTGAGCAATAACCAGCAGCACGACTTGAAAGCAGGGATGGAAATTCATCCTCCCCCAGGGCTGCTGGGCTTGGCCAGCCCAGGAGGGTCAGGAGGAGGCTGTGATTCCATCCAGGAGGGAAGAGGGAACTCATTCCACCAGCCAGCCTCGCCAGGGCTGGTGGTCACCCTGCTCCAGCCTCCTCGGGCAGATCTGGCCCTTCTTCCCATAAAACAGATGGAAAAAGCTCCTTCCAAACTCCCAATTAAAGGCTCCAGATTAATGATGCTAGAGAAGGTCTCTTGTTGCACATGTTCTCCAGCCCGCCTGCTGACCTGGAGCTGCTCGTGCTTCCCAGTTTTCCCCCTGCCACCAATCCATCTCCTCTTTTTGCTTCTAATTGCAGGCTTAGGAGCATTGGCAGCATTAATATCAAGGGTAATTAGCAGCAGCAGCAGGGCTGTGGGTGCAGGGAGCTGTGAAAGGTGTCCTGGTGGAGCTGGCTGCCCTGGAGAGGTGTTTTGAGGTGGCAGCACCAATCTGGGGGAGGTGATGCTCCAGCTAAATGCTGTGCTTCCTTCTGCTGGCTGGAAAGGGACCTGAGGGGAACAGGGCTCAGATCCCAGTGAAATTCAGTGCTGCTCCAGATTCCTTTCCCTATGGCAGCCTCGGGCACTGGCTGAGGAGCTGAGCCTCCCAAAAACCTTCAGAGCAGAGCCATGAGCTTTCCTGGAGCTATTTCCCAGTGGCAGCGGCTGAGTGCCTGCAAACCCTGAGTGCCTGCAAACCCTCAGTGCCTGCAAACCCTGGCTGTGTTGGGCTTTTTGCTGCCCAGCCCGTGGCACTCCAGCCCCATCCCTGCACCAATGGGAAGTTTATCCATTCCTCTCTGCTGGCTGCTCCTTCCCACCTCAGCTCAGGTTTTCAGCTGCAATAAATCAGCACAGTTCCACCAAAGCCAACTGCACGTCATTCAGTGCTCTGACTCCTGGTACTCAACCTTCTGTCCCTCCCCTTCCCTGCTGAATTTATTCCCTCCATAGGGTCCATGTGCTTGTTTAAGTCCTGTAATCCATCATGGAATGTTCCTGTTTTTATAGAAAAAAAAAAAAAAAAAAAAAGAAAAAGAAAAAGAAGTCAGTGGCTTAGCCCAGGCTTGCTGTGCTGCCCCTGGAGAGGCTGATCCAAGTGCACCCCACATGGATAAATGGGACAGCAAATATTGCATCCTTCTGCCCTCAGCCCTGTAATTCCCCCCTGAATCCCCTCCTGGCTCAGGCACCACTTGGGTTGTTCAGTCTGGAGAGGAGAAGGCTCCAGGGAGACCTCAGAGCTCCTTCCAGGACCTAAAGGGGATCCAGCAGAGCTGGAGAGGGACTTGGGACAAGGAATGGAGTGACAGGACACAGGGAATGGCTTCCCAGTGCCAGAGGGCAGGAATAGATGGGATACTGGGAGGGAATTCTCCCTGTGAGGGTAATGAGGCTCTGGCACAGAGAAGCTGTGGCTGCCTCTGGATCCCTGGAAGTGTTCAAGGCCAGGTTGGATGAGGCTTGGAGCAACCTGGGATAGTTTAAGATATCCCTGCTGTGGCAGGGGTTGGAATACAATGGCCTTTGAGGTTCCTTCCAACCATTTTATGATTCTGTAATTCTAAAAAGTGAAAAGGTAAATCACTGCTGGAGTATTTATCAGCTGTGCATCTCCTTCCTGAGAGGCCTGGGTCCCTCAGGGCAGCTCTACAACCACTGAATCCTGGGAATGTGAACATCTCCTAATAAACCCCTTCTCCCAGCTCCATCTCTCTGTTCCCAGGATCCTGAGCAGTGCAGAGTGGTTGAGGTGCTCCAGCCCCATCCCAGAAACCTGAGCACATCCCTGACCTCTCCCTGGGCTTTTCTCCTGCCATCCCACGAGGATCAGGAGTGGCACCACCAGCCTTGAGTGTCCCCAAGAGCCATGGGATGGATCCAGCTGGAGCCTGGATGGTGCCCTGGGCTTGTACCAAGCTTTTGGTTTAGATTCAGGATCCCATCAACATTTAGAAATGAACAGTTTAGAAATTCAGGTGAAGAAGGCACACGAATGGATTAGCACAGAGCTGCCTGGTGCTGCTCATTGCCCATGAGTGAATCCTAAATAATGGGAGAGGAAAAAACAGGGGATGTTTGCAGAGTTGTTTATGTGACCTGAAATTTCAGCTGCTGGTTTTCTCCTCACTGTTATTTCCTCCACCACATGGAGCTATTCTGATGTTTTTGCTGAGAGTCCTTTCTGGCCATTTTTACATTTTTCCAAGCAGTGTAAAAATCACCCTGGGCCAATGCACGTGTGCAAGCAGACATAACACATCACATATCCTGCAGCCAGGGTGAAAACCCCAATAAATTGGTGTGGCACAATCAGTAAATCAACAAAATAAATCCAGACTGTCTGAGATAAATGGGGAAAAAAAAAAAAAAAGAGTAACCCACCAAAAACTTTGCTCACATAACAGGAAGAGCACAGCCTGGGGCTCTGTCCACCTATTTCTATCAGGGAGTGGAAAACACCCTGCTGCAGGAATCCACCTCCTTCCTGCTGGCTGTGGGATGCAATATTCCCAGCAGGGAATATCCTGTTTACCTAACCCCCTGCTTCCCACCATCCAGGCACGCAGTCCAACAGGCACCACACAGGAGTGACATCCCCTGGGCAGCTGAAATTGTCCTCCTCATGAGGAATTGATTACTACGAGGCTTTTTTTGCAAGGTCCTGGCAGGGTAAGAGGTCTGCAGGGGTTTGGTGAGTGGGGTGGTGGAATCTAGGGTTGTGATGGCTTCTCTGAGCCCAGCACCTCCTCTCCATCCCCCTCAGGGGATACTCCAGGAGCTGTCACGTCTTTCCCCACCATGGAATTCCCTGGGGATCTACTCAAACCCTCTTGGGAACATGTGCTGGAATTGATATAAACATCTGGCCTTGTGCCTCCTTTCCTTTCTGTGTCATTATGTTCCTAAGTCGCTGAGGCCATTAAAAATCCTTTCCCATCCCTGGGGACATCCTGGGACAAAAGTGAGTGAAGGACATCAGCTCCCAGTCCAGACACAGGAGCTGCTTGGCTCCTGAGGTTCCTGCCAGCTGGAGTTATGGCTTATTGCAGCCCAAACACCCCTAACCACATGATAAATATTATCAGGGTTATTAAAATGTTTTACCAGAGCCAGAAATGTTTGAAAAACCTGTTTCAACACTAAGCTAAGCGTTTTAATGCGGCCTGAGGAACAGGCTCTCTCTGTTCTTTGCCCAAATGGGGGGATTTTTGTTATTCCTTAAAGCAATTTGCCACGGCTGGGGGACATGCTGGTGCTCAGAGGACCTGGGCCAGCCCTGCCAGAGGGTCTGTGATGGCAGCACAGCCTGTCTGGGTCCTTCCCCAGCCCCTTGTTGTTCATATTTTGGATTGGGGGCTCTTTGTAGGTCTGAACATTTTCCCAGGAAGGAAAGGGGAGCTCTCATTTTTGGGGTGTGAAGGGAGAACACAGCATCCAAGGCACAGCCTTTCCCATGGAGCCAAGAGCTGATCCAGGCAGGAATCATCAGCTCATCCTCCTGGAAGCTCAGGGAACACAGTGCTGGAACAGCCAGGCTGGGAGCTCATGGTTTCACAGAGCAGTTGCCTTTCCAAGCACTTTGGTGCCTAAAGCAGGTCTGAAAAGGGATCTCAGAATGGTTTGGGTTGGAAGGTGATGCCTTAAGGATTTTTAGCTTCTATTTTTCATGTATCTGTAGTTTTGGTGTGTAGCTCTAGGCTGCATATAAAGTGCTAAAAACCTCTGTTCCCAGCATTTGAGACAAAACAATTGCTCTCAGTGGAAAATCCAAGGACACTTTGCTGCCTCAGAGCCCCAAAATATGTAAAAAACCAGTGAATTGGGGGAGCAAGCTTGGGGTGGTTGACATCATCACCTGAAGGTGATGTCACCATTGGAGAATTGAGGCTGATATGTTAATAGACAGAACTTATAAAATATGAAGAACTTGTGACTCAGCATCCATTTTGGGTGTAGCCTCTCGAGAAACCTGTCTGCCCTGAATGCACCTGAAGGCCTTCAATAAATTAATCTGCTTTTTATTCTCCTAACTTTGTCTAGCCTCTGTTTCGGGCATCAGAGGGACCTTAAATGCTGTACTCCCCTGGTTAAAATCCCCCCACCATGGGCAGGGGATCTTGGGGTTTTTGGGACCTTGGATCTCAACATCTTGGGATCAATTCTGAAATCTATAATGAGCTCCTGACATCAATCCACAATGATATGTGATGCAGTTGGAGTCACCCTTTCCTCCTTTCTGCTGCCAAAACAGAGCTGAGGGCAACCATAGCTAGGGAGACAGCAGTGATTAACCCAAATAATTAAAAGCTTGAGCTGGCAGAAGATCTCTGGAGGGAGGATTTGGGAGTGAGTGCATTGATACTGTTTTAGTTCACGTGGGAAATTCTTTTTGCCTGTTTTCTCTGCTATGTGGCTAGAGAAATAAATACAGAATCTCTTTCTGTCTGCTAAAGAAATAGTGAAGCATTTCCCACTTGCCTTAATCCTGCTGTGGAGCTGCCCCAAATCAAAGTCCTATTTTAATGAGAACCCCCAGGTCTGCAAGCCCAGATTTAAACATAATTTAAGGTGAGGCAGTAGAGCCTCTGAACTTACCTGGAGAGCACAAAGCAAGGTCACACAGGTAGACAGGGACTGGGGGTGCACAGATTTTAGCAGCAATCAGTAAAGGTGGAAGGCAGAGTCTGAATATCTGGGCTTTTCCAAGCACCACCAGCCAAGAATGTGCCAGTTTTTCCCCCTGGATCGGTGTGGAAGGGAATTTCAGCTTGGTTTGGGGTATTTGTCTGTTTGGGGAGGATGGGAGTGATGCAGGGAAATGGAATTCATTGGCCCTCTGTAAATGCCAATGACGATGGTTTGACTTTTGCTTTTATCTAGCAAGGGTGGGCTCAGCTCATGTGCCAAGCTGTCCCTGAAATCCAGCTGGGTTTGATGAGGAGTTTGCACTCAGATCAATCCCTGCTTTAATTAACTTCAGATCTTACTAATTGGGTCCAGGCTGAGCTTATTCTAAAATTTGGGCAAATAGCTCTGGTTTTGGCTTATTTCCAGTTCTAATGTTGGTATTATTTGGATAACAGCTAAAGGTCTGACCCAATGCCCACTGAAGTTTGATGGAGCTTTAAATTCGCTTGGTCTTTCAATTGAAGCTTTAAATTCCAGGCCTGGAGATGGAGAGTCCTCCAGCAGATCCAAGCTCAGTTCTGTTCCCCTTTACCCCTCAGCAAAGCCAAAATTGAGCCAAAGGAAGAACAGAAGGCACAGAGCCTTCCCCAGGGGCAGGATTTGGCAAAGCTGTGAAAGGGCAGCACATCCAAACCCCTCCAGCCACACTCCATACACTCCAACTGCAGCCACAATTGCTTTACACTCCTTTTCAGACACTCAGTGCTGTCATCTTGGTGTCTTATTCAGCACTGACAGACAAAATTCCAGCTTTCCAAGCCATGAGGGAGGCTTAAACTGAAGGGCTGCTTGAGTCCACCAGAGAAAGACATTTTAATGGCACCTTTTCATTGTTATAAAACCAGTCTGAAATAATGAGGCTCGTGAAAGGATACGAGCTGAGCTATAAAATGCACTTATTAAAGCTGTAGGATAAATCAGGGAGGGACATTTTTGCCGCTTCCTGAGGAACTGGGCATGGCCAGAGAAGAACTGGAGGGAAGGCAGATTGATTTCTGGTGCAAGGCTCTCTCCCACCTTGGGGGGAAGGATCAGCACAGGTCAAATTGCTCACAAACCTCTGTCAAGGGATAGATGTGTCTAACCTCACTGTCAGGCTGGAGGAAAGAAAACCTGGGCTCTGTGGCTCTGCTCCATCTCACTGTGGGTGATTCCATCAGTTATATCCCTCTTTGCTCCTTTGCCTGGATGCTGAATTTTTGCCCCTTTTTTTCCCCCTAAACATGTGATTGGTGTCCAGCAGGATGCTCTGCTGCCACATGAGTGACAGGACAAGGGGGAATTGTTTTAAACTAAAAGAGGAGAGATTTAGATTAGAATTTAAGAAGGAATTCTTCGCTGTGAGGGTGGGGAGGCCCTGGCACAGGCTGCCCAGAGAAGCTGTGGCTGCCCCTGGATCCCTGGAAGTGTCCAAGGATGGATCTTGGAGCAACCTGGGATAGTGGAAGGTGTCAACAGCCTTTC
Organism: Entomyzon cyanotis; assembly: GCA_024500445.1. Taxonomy (NCBI): domain Eukaryota; kingdom Metazoa; phylum Chordata; class Aves; order Passeriformes; family Meliphagidae; genus Entomyzon; species Entomyzon cyanotis. The sequence continues at coordinate 3,373,298 of JAKEPQ010001030.1, forward strand.
CTCTGGGTGATGAACTGCACCAGTAGAAAGGAGGAGAGGGGGGGAAAAAAGAGATTTTTTTTTTTGGTGAAAACATAGCCTCATTCTTCAAATGCTTGGGAATCTTTTTGAACCCACTGAGATGATTTATTCTGCTGCCAAAGGTCTGGCTGCAGGGGAGCCTCCTGGAGCACCTTTCACCAGGAATGCCACTGAGGAGCTCTGGGATGCTCCAGCACCTGTGAAAGGAAGGCTCAGAGGAGTGAAGGTAAAGTGGTTTGATTGCAAAACTTTCGGGTATGGGTGGATCAGGCAGGTTTTTCCCAAATCCCAGCTCCCAGAACACTGAAACAGCACCGAAATGACCTCACATCCCTGCCAGGGATGGGGCTGAGCCCTCCTGGCCACTCAGGGCTTATGTCAGGACCAGTTAAGGTGCAGGAGCTTCCTCTCCTCCCTGTGATTCCTCGTGGCACTAAGACTCCTCAGTTCTTAGCTGCCAAGTAATTTTCTTTTGGGTAATGCACTAGTGCATGGAAGAGCCTATTATTCGCCAGTAGCAAGAGACTCAGCAAGCACTAATTGGACAAACGAGGCTCCAGGGATTTACAAACTAAGCAGATGAATATGCAGCTGGGGAAAAAGGCAAATAAGGCTCTGAGGCTCTCTGAAGGGCACCTGGGATGGTGCTTTGCTCCTGGAAGCAGAGGAATGTGCTGTCTGTGGTGTGAGAGGCCATCCTGGCCAGAGAGGTCCTTCCTCCCCCATAAAACATCTCCCAGTGCTGCTTTCCTGGGAGCATGTCTGATGAGTGGATTTGTTTTTCCCCAGGGATGCACAGACTGTGGCAGGTATTTGGAAATATTTCCCAGGCTCTTGGCATCCTTCCCAGCTCACAGTGCCCACAGGGACAGACTGCCATCAGTTCTCTGTGCTGAGGACTTTGCTGAGGTGAAGACTTTATAGCTCTTCACCTGTTCCCAGCCTGAAATCTTCCCTCTCAAAAAGGATAGGAGGAAAAGAGAAGGAAAACAAAAATTTTTAGGTTTTTTTTTTTTTTTTAAAATGTCATTTTTTTCCCCTCAAATATTCCCTTTGAAAGAATATCCTGAGCTGTGCCACCCTCCAGGGTATCTTTTAGAAGCTTTTCCTTCTTGTGTCCCTGTGGGAAGCTCATCCTTTGGGGTCACAGCTTCATCCCTGGTCCTGTTGGTCGCTGCCTCCCCACTTTGGGGGGAGAACAGCTCAGGCTGTGATTTCCAACACACCACACAAGGCAGTGGCTTTAAAACATTGTTTTTTGACTGCTCCTAGATGTAATTCGTGACCAGATCACTTCTCCTTCTGTTACTGCTGTCCTTTTCAGCAACCCCTCTGCAGGGAGGAGTGTTTGTTGCACCACCATCAAAATTCAGTGTACCCTCAAACCTCAAAATCTCCAGGCATGAGATCTGCTCTTCTCCACAGCTGGGTTTTGCCCCATGGCCTGAATACCAGGCTGCTGCCCTAAAATGAGTAATAAGTTCAATCAATATCCAGGGCTGAAGGCTCCTGGTCCTGGAGAAACACTGGGAATGCCCCCAAAAGGATGGTCAATAGATGACTGATGGTGTCCAGTAAGTTACTCCAAGCCCTTCTCCCAGGAAAATGTGGTCCTGGCTGGGGTTTGGATCAGATCACTGCCTTTCCCTGCAGTGCATTAGCACTTTAACCCAGAGGTTGAGCCAGAAAACAGCCTTCTCCCTCTAACTGACATGCAAAGCTACTGCTGTGTATTAACTTGGATTGGGGCTGAACTCTGAACCCCTGGTGCTGAGATCAGAAAAATGGAGAGAGGGAAATCTGCAATAAATTCTTCAGAAATTTATAGGCTCTCCAACGTGAAATGTTTATTTAAAAAAAAAAAAAATTAAAAAAATTGCAGACCATAGGATGGCTTGGCTTTCTGCCAGTGGCCAGGGTCAAAGTGTCCCCAGCCCAGTGTGGTGGGAGCAGGAAATCTGTCATGGCTTTATCCACCTGGAGAGCTTTCCAGGGTGGAAAGTGAGGATGTCCTCTGTGTTTTCATGGCTTAACAAATGGTTGGTGTCACTGTGAGGAGGGGAAATGCTGAGGCTGGAGTTAGACTGGGTGGTGAATGGGGAACCCCAATAATCTGCACCTTCTGGTAGTTAAAAAACAGAAATTAGCCAGGGGAGGCTTTTAAAACCTGGAGAAAATAGCAATGAAGGGGATGGTTTTCTACTGTTTGAGCCCTTTTTTTTGCATCCTGTTAATATTTTCATGCTCCCCTCTGCAGTCCAGATGGCCAGAAATGTGTTAGAAAAGACATTTTCCACATAACCCTACAAATAAACAACAAGAGCTGGGGTGGCACTGGGGGGTGCAGACAAATACCTCTTCCATTTTTGGGAGCATCATCATTTTTGTGGTACCCAAACCTGGGAGACCTGCTATCAGTGATACCTCCTGCACTGGGAGATAGGTCCTATTTTTTAACCTGAAATAGGATCTGTCAGCTAACCCAAAGTGTAAAACTTCTTGCTAAAGGTGAGATGGCAATGTAGAGTGTAAAAAAAAAAAAAAAAAATTATCACAGCTTTCCTTTAGTCTGCCTTCAGAATTACCCAGTCTTGTAAAGAAAAACCTTCCAGACCCTCTCTGTGCTGTCTGGCTTCATTTTTGCATGTCTGAAGGAGCTCTTCATTACATCCTCCAGAAATAACGAGAGAAGTCAAAATGAGGAAAACATAATGAAAAGGGTTGCTGTAAACATCTTCCTGCAGGTCTCCATAGTCAGAGGCTCTCATTAACCATCCTGTATCCAAGGGCTTATGAATTCCAATGATTATTTGCTCTGTGTACTTTTCCTGCAAGGAGGACAACGATTAATTAATTGGTCCTGGCTTCATTAATGCTCCTGGGTCTGGCAGGACTTAACGAGGTGCCCATGGCCAGGCTGAGTGTGGGCAGAGGGAATCCACACAGCTCTTGTAGAGAGAGGGGAGAGAGCCTTCACCTCTGGGCTTGGCATTGTGCTTGAACCAGGAATGGGGGAGATTGTCACCTTTTGGGGGTGGGAATATTCTGGGGTTAATCTGATGGCTCAGCCTGCAGAGAAACCCTTTCCATCCAGGACCTCTGTGGATGTCCAACACCTGAAGTGTGGCTCTTTGCTTGACCTGGTTTTTTATTTATGACCTATTTTGCTGTTTATCTCTCCTGGGTGTCACTCTGACCACAGCTGGGGTTGTCCCCCACTGCAAACACCACCACCACTCCCAGCACCTCCCTCTCCCCATCCCCTTTTATAACACACCCCAAACTCTGATTGCAGTGGGTGTTCTCACACAGCTCTCCTGCAGCCTGCTCCTGTTGGTAAACAAGGCTGCTCAAGTGGCTTTTCCCAACAGGCATTTGCTGGATGAAAGCAGCCTGGTTGCCTTTCCCTGCCTGGATGGAATCTGAGCAGCATGAGGAGTGCATTTCGGGTGTCTCCAGCTCTGCTGCAGCAGGCAAATCACCAGCCTGATTAGCAGGAATAATCATGAGAATAAGAATAATCACAACAAGAAGAAAATCTATTAAAAATACTAGCAAATCTATTTAAAATATTATAACCATTAAAATAAAATAACAACAACAACTATTACTACTACTACTACACTACTACTACTACTACTGCCTCTCCCCATGTTCTCACTTGCAGCCTTGCACTCACTCACATCTTGTTTTTCAAGGTGATGCTGCAGCAAAACAATTTCTGTAGATGTTCCTCAATCTCTGCCAACATCTGCTGCTCCCACCCCCGAACTGGATAAGTTTTGTGATCTGAACTTCCAGGTTGAGGTGAATTTGGGCAGTAAGTTCCTGTTGTTGTTGTTGCCTGACTTGCTCAAGGAGCAAGGATTCCACTGCTTTCACTTCGTGAATCCTGCTGGGACATGACAGAGTGTTTCAGAAGACGCTGTTTAATTAAAACACCAACAACAGGAATTTCTGGAAAAACATCAGAGGTTCTCATAAATTATCCCAGTCTCCCATGTTTCACACTCCCAATCTTCTACCTTTTCTTTACTTCATATTATTTTGGACTGTGTTACAGGGGAATATTTATGGGTGAAGCATGTTCCTGGCTATGACTGGCTTACTTACAAATTACCCTTTAATCAACAGATTTGATATTAATTAATAATTCATAGTCTGCTCTTAGGATAAAATTGCATAATAATGTCTTTGATGCAGCCCAAAGTGTCCATTGTAGATGGCATAAAATGTTAATTAGCAGCAAAATGCAGTTAGGAGAAAACACTTTTAATTATGTAATAGGCTTCATTACAATGGGTAATCAACAGTGCTTCCAAATTAGCCCACTGACAGCATTTATCTATACATAGCAAATAAACTTTTGTTTGCAGAAAATGCATTTGAATAGTCAGCCTAGGAATTGCTTTCAGGCAGTTTTGAAGTCACTGCAGTCCCCAGAAATATTTTAACAAGGACCTCACTCCTCTCTGCTGAGCGGGCCATATGTAAAGCTCAGAGAATAATGGGGGAAATTGTTCACAAATATTTGCTCAGATATGCAAGCAAATTTCAGTTTGACCTTTTGCAGGACCCTCATCTGAATACTGGAGGGTTTTGCTGACGGCGGTGCCCAGAGAAAAATGTAAAGCATCAGTGCATGAATATCCCCCGAATTTCACATTGTGTGTGAGGTCTGGGGCTCTCCCTGGCTGCTTTGTTGGTGAGTGGCATAAATCACCCAGTCCAACAACTGAAAATGTGTGGTCAGAAGGGTCAGGATGGCCCAAGGGTGTGCACAGAGACCTGGCTGGAAGGTCCTCATAAATCCAGCTTTTCCCTGTGAAGGGAAACGGGAGGGAGCTCAGCAAGCAGATTCCTCATGGGAATCCCCATCCCAGCTGCCTTGTCTGAGCCAGACTGAAATTAAGGGTTTGGCTGAAATGAGCCAATTGACCCAAAGTCAATGACACAGGGGGTTTTTTTGCACCCTGAAGCATTTTGCTGTTCCTGCCTGGATTTTTAAAGCTGTCCAGGCTTCTTCAGAACAGCCTTCAATCCTGATTTCTCTTCCAACTCAGCCAAACCTTTACGAGGTTCCGTGTGGAGGTGTGGTCCAGCTCAGACATTTTGGGCAGGGATAATGGATTTCTCACATCCTCTGTCCAGCCCCACAAACCTTCCTGTCTCACTCCAGGTCATTAGTGGTGGCAAAAACACCCTGCAGCCAATTGCTAGGCAGTGCTAATGGCACAAATCCTTGGGATACCACGACCTTTATGTGTTCCCTGCTTGTAATTGTCCTTTTAATGTTGTACAACCCTGATAACCCGAGTTTATCCATATTGTGGAACAGACGGACACTCTGTTATTAGATTTACTCTTGCAGACACCTCGCTGGATTGTCTGAATGTAATTTAGAGTCTCTAAAATCTGTGGGCACAGATCTCTTCCTCCTTCGCTGTCTGGTCATTTCTATTCATTTCATCTCTGGAATCTAATGTAATAAAATTATAAAAGGCTCTAACTTCTCAGCATTTAATCAGCTTAGTATGAGAGAATTACATCAGCAGCCCTTAGGTGTATTTTACCCAGCAAAGGAAATCTCACATTAGGAGGCAATCGCATTATTCTCACTACTGAGGATTGCAGGAATTCCCTAAGAGTTGCCAGGAATACAGAAGACTCGAGGTGGGCTGAGTCTTTATTTACAGCAGGTAAAGAGCAGGAGGGTTTTGCTCTGCCAGCAAGGCCAGCCAGAGCTGTCCCTGCACCCAGAGCCTCCTGCATCCTTCACTGAGATCCAGATAGCATTTAGGGGTAGGTAGAAACTTGGTAGATCCATCCCCAGCCCTGTTCAAGACACTTTCCATGCTCACAAGACCAGCTCTAGATCAAATCTGTACAGCAGAGGAGCTGACAGGGAATTTGGTCCCTGCTACTTTAGAGAGCATTTATTCCTTGCTAAAGAGATGTTGGTGTCTCCTCTCTTCTCTGTTTCTTGATCTCAGTTCCCAGAAAAGCTGCTCCTGGGTTATATCCCACCCACACCTGGGTTTCTCACCCTGAAAGGATCAAGTTATTGACAGAAATTCCCTTCCAGAAAGGTCCTGATGGCCTGGCAGGTCCTTGTGTTACTCTTTCCCAGAACCCAGCTCAATTCAGTGTATTGGTTGTAGAGCACTGGTGGGGTGATTCTTTTCCTCCATCATGTCTGGAGAAATCACAAGTTTTATTTTCTTGGCTCTTTTCATAGTCATTGAATGGTTTGGGTTGGAAGGGACCTTAGATACCACTGAGTTCTGAATCTCTTCCACAGGTAGGGACATCTTCCACTAAACAGGTTGCTCCAAGCCACATCCAACCTGGCCTTGGACACTTGAGGGGTCCAGGGGCAGCCACAGCTTCTCTGGGCACCCTGGGCCAGGGCCTCACCACCCTCACAGGGAAGAATTTCTTCCCAATATCCCATATAACCCTTCCCCCTGGCAGTGGATGATGTTGTATCCCACTCACCCACCCAGGGTGGCACAGAAACTCTGTGAGGTGGAGCAGGAGACTAAACCCACATCCTCTCTGGGTTATGTCAGTGCAAAGCCACTGTGTCCCACATCTGCTTCCCAGCCCTTCCCAAGGGTGGCTGAAGTTGGGCCAAAACAGGATTCCCAAGATTATTTTTGGTGCATCCAGATGTAGGCTTGGCCGAGAGGCAAAGAGAAAGGAGGAGGCAGAAAGGGAAAGAAAGGAGTTTTTTAATGCAGCACTGAGATTGCACTTCTTTGGGCATGTAGAGGCCAGGGTTATCCAAAGGTGTCCTCTCCTGCCTCATGGATCTGTGCTGTCCTGACCCTGACAGGTGGCATTTCTGCATCTCTGGGCACCAGGGTTATTTTAAAATAAAACAGCTTCTTTGTTTTCCAGCCCAAGCTGGCTCAGCCAAGCTCAGCCCCTCTAACCACAGTCTGGGCATTTATTTTTGTCCACCAGACTTTCCAAGGCAATTCCTGGGGGTTGTTTGTCTGGTTCTTGCTGGGACTGATGGAACACGATAAAAACAGAGAGAAGTCCTGGACTTGGGTTCTTTCCTCTGAAAAACTCACAGTGAAATTTAACACAAGGCTCAGGAAACCCAGGCAGGGTCTCAGTGCCAAAGCAGGACACCTGATATGTTTTGCAGCCATCCATGGGGTCTGGGTGATTGAATACAGCTTGTTAGGGTGGCTTTCAGCTTGCCCTTGGGCCTGTCTTCAAAATATGGATTTAAAATATTTAAGAAACTCTGTCTCTGGCTTCAGTGAAGGCATCAGGGGCTGAACTTGGTTGAAATATAAAGAGTGGAGCCACCTCCATCACCACAAAGGCTCAAGAACCCAGAGCTTTAATTAAAATATCAACCATGACGAGACTTGCACCTCAGCTGGAGGGTCACCAGCACTGAGTCCTGTCCCCACACCACCTCTGGCGATGTCAGTGTTCAGGGAAAGCTGTCAGAGCCCAGGATTTGTCCCTCCCAGAGCCAGGTGTGTGACACCTGCCGCGTTATCCCATCCCCCTGGGAGCGCCGGGAGCAGCCGCCCGTGTTGTTGTGTCTCTGTTAATTTGAGGCTGTGTTGCTGTGCCTTGCAAAGTGCCCTCTGCACACCACGGGGAGCTCTGTGATGTTTCCTGGAGGAGCTCATCCGTGTCTCCAACTGCTCCCCTGGGAAAGCATGGTGAATGCACAGCTGACCACTGCCCTCCTCCCGGCAATGCTGCTGGACACTGATTTAGCTGGTTGTGGTTTGCTCAGCTGGTCTGGAGCCCAACCATGGAGTGCTTCAAAGATTTAAATGTTACCCTGAATCCCCAGGGAGGACAGGGCAGCACTGAGGACAGGAGTTCAAACATCCCCAGCTCCCTGGGGTTTCCAAATTGATGATGGCTCAGGCTTGGGTCTGTGCTACAGCTGCGTTTCAGCCCTGAGCTGAGCTGTCTGTCATTGTCTGTCTGCCTGTCTGGGCAGGTTGGTTTCCTGTTGGGATGATGGGAACCATCACGGGGTGCTGCCAGGGTGGCTGAGTTCATCATGGATGGGCAATCAGGAGCCTGGGATATCCTGACTGTGCAAACAGCTGCAGGCTCCTCCTCTCCAGGAATTGCTCCATCTGGGTTATGCAGTGCCAAAGTTCTCCATTTCCACCAGGATTTATCTGGACAGGCTTTGAGCATTTCTAATATTCAGCTACAGCCTTTGGTATTTGTGGGCTTTTGCATCAGCAGTGACAACCCACGACAGTGACAAGCACTGAGCCAGCCCTGCAGTGTTCACCACCAAACCATGTCCCCAGCAGCCACATCCACATGGTTTTGAGCACTTCCAGGGATGATGATTCCACCACTGCCCCGAGCAACCTGTTCCAGTGCCTGACCAACCTTTCAGTGAAGAAATATTTTCCCAATGTCCAATCTAAACATCTCCCAGCACAATCTGAGGCATCGCTTGTTACCTGGGAAAAGAGACTTATCCCCACCTGGCTACAACCTCCTTTCAGGAAGCTACAGAAATAATCTCTGCTCCTCAGTTTTGCTTTCAGAAAAAAAGTTCTTTACACAGGAAATGACCTTGCCCAAACTGGGTACCTCAGTGGCAGTGATGTCAGTAGGTTGAACATTTCATCTGGAATCATGGGAATCCCTTCAGCACAAGGCTTGGAAAAACCACACCGGAACATGTAAAGCCACTTAGCCATGGATGTGTGGGGGAAGATTTCCTGCTTGGCAGGAGGCAGCCAGGATAAAACCAGTTGTGCTGCTGGGGAGCTGTGAAGGGAGCTCTTGGGAGGCAGGTTTGGGGCAGGTTTTTGGGGTCTGACCTCCCTGGGACCTCATTGTTTCTTCAGGGCTGCTCATAGTGAGCCTTCCCTTGCTCCTGTGCAGCTTTTGCAGAGCCATGGTTCAAAGCAGCATTAGCATGATCTGTTTCCTCCTAGAAGTGACAGCACAGCCCTGGTGCCATTATTTTTGAATGTCCTTTGAGCAGAACTGTTCACACCTCTGGATTCAAATCACCGAGTGCCTCTCAGCATTCCCACCGCTTATCTAAACAGATCGTATTTCAAGGTTTATTTTGTGGTCATAAAAATTTGCTGCTGGCACTCAAAAGAAAGCTCACTGCTGGATCTTAGCCTAGAAACAAATGTGCTGGATTGGCTTGGGCTGGAAGGAAAGGGACTTCAGGAGTTTATGAGAAATGGGTCTCCAAACTGGAATGCTGTAAGCTGATTTCCCAGACTTACCAGTTCAGACAAAACAAATGGAGCCTGCAGTGCTTTTCCTGGCAAACATCTCCTGTGGAGCTGGCAAGGCTGGCCCAGCCCAGGGCTTTCAAGAAGCCTCTGATGAAGGTGTTTGAGGCACTGATTGGAAGCTGATCTCTGTTCAGCTCTGCAAAAAGGGGGACATCAAACCCAAGGGATCACCACCTGTGCTGACCCTGAATCCACGTTGTCTGCAGCACCTTGGGTGCAAAGGATTCCTGGATTTTGGTTTCAAATTACTCTCAGAGGCTGGTGAATGAAGAGCAGAAATATCCTTGCAGAGGGATTGAGTGGTCCCACGGCCAGGGAGGCTGCAGGTTGTCCCAGGCTCAGCTGGTCCCATCCTGTCTCCTTGTTGGCCACAGAAAGTCACCTTGGGCTGAGCTAGAAAGCCCCCAGTCTTTGCACAGAAAAGGGAGTTGATGACAGGAGAGCCCCTTTTCATTAAAATCAGAATTTCGTCTCTCCATGAACTTGGATTATCTTTATTCCTGCCTTCCTTCACTGCTGCTGTGGAGCCAATCCCCTGTGCCCCAAGCACACTGTGGGCTAATGAACATCACTGATTTGGGAGAAATATTCCCATTCTGCTTGTAACTCCCTCAGCCTCTTCATTTTTGGGCTCAAATCTGACAGATATTTTTCTCAAACTGGACTTTCATTGCCATGAAAAGTCAGAGCAACAGTGATTTGCCTGTTTTGTGGTAAGGAAACAAGAAAGGTAAGGAAAAGTTTGCAGAGTGGGTTGTGCACTCTGCAGTCCTCCAGGATGGGAGGAAGAGGCTCCAGGTGTGGTTATCCTTATCCTGAAAAGGTTTTTTGAATGGGCTGCAAAAGATGAACTTCATAAAAGAATATTTTCCACCAGGGAAGCTTCTTTTCCATTGGTGAAATTGTTGACTTAAACTCAAGGCCTAGCTTGCCTAAATATCTCATTGCAGAAATGATTCTGGTATTGCTGGTGCTAATCTAAGCTGTTGGCTCCTGCTTGTCCCATTGGCTCTGGAGCATTCTGCCTGCTCAGGAAGAGCCATTTTGATGCCTTAAAAATTTCTAGTTTTACTCTTCATGTATCTGTAACTTTGGTGGAGTATAAAACACTAGAACCTCTGTTCCCAGCACCTTTAGCCAAAACAATTTCCTCTGAATAGAAATCCAAGGACACATTCATTGCCCCAGAGCCCAAAACTATGTAAACAATGGTGAATTGAGGGGGAGCAGGCCTGGGTGGTTAACATCATCACCTAAGGGTGTGACTGGAGAATTAAGGGCCAATATGTTAATGCAACAGAATTTATTAAAGGTGAGGATGATGTGAGGTAGAATTGTGTTTATTTGCAAGTTTCTGCCCATCCATGTGAGGCTGCCCAGGCTCTGCCTCCAAGACCTGCATGTAAGGATGAGAGGTTTGCACTAGTCTTGGAGCAACAAATCCAGAGAAAGGGCAGGAGGAGACAGGAGATGACCTTTGATGTCTCTGCATCTTGCAAAGACAATGATTCACAGCTGCCCTTGTTACCTGGGAATCTGTAAGACATTCGGGTGATTAATTTTAGATTTGCTCACATAAGCCTTTTTTCATCCAGGCTGTGAAAGGCAAAGCAAAGGAGTGAGAGCCCTTTTTGGAGATGCATTAATGATCAGGGATGTATCATTTTGCTTTTACAGCCTGGCTTTTAAACTATGCAATGACAGGAGTTTAAGCCTACTGCTGCACTGAGAAAATCTCCAATAAAAGACCATTTTATTTTAAGACAACATCATGAAACTTTACCAAATGATGAGGGCTCTGCTATAAACTGACTGAGGTCACCTATTTTTTTCTGGCCCCTCTGGTTTCCCTCTGGAAAATGGAGGCTACAGTCCTTTCCTCCTCCCTCCAGCAAGGTCTTCAGTCCAGGGACCAGTCTTGTCCAGCGTGGCTGGACACCAATTTTTGGTTCTCTGGATATTTCTGTGGTGTGAAAACCTGCAAGGAACAGCTCAGATATCTGGTTTAGCACAGAGTGCAGATGTTGTGCTGCAGATGTTTTTGCAATAGATGTAGTGAGGGCTTTGAATTTCACACATTTCCTCTGATTTTCTCAGCTCCATCAGCAGAGATATGTATGGGAAGGAGGGGAGGAAATGGGGTAGACAACCCTGAGGCTTCTGCCTTGAAAAAGAGTGGACCAGGCACCAAATTCACCAGGACCTATTCACCAGCAATGCATAGGATGGTTTCTTTTCCAGCCAGCTGGCTGTGAGGACAATTTGGAGATCACTGTGGGGCTCTCCTTGGATAAGTCCTTGTCCTTAAATAACTTTTACCCTGGAGCTGAAGGAAATGATGCTTGTTCTTCTCAGGCTTTCACCCGCTGAGCTGTGTCTGTCTGATTCAGTCATATTTCACATCCAGCCCTGAGCAGGTTATTTAAATCCCAGTGGTAAATAAATGCTAGATCAGAAGCACTGTGGTAGGCTGCTTAACCCATGCCCCATTCCCTCCACAACAGTTTGGGTTTTTTTCCATCATTGGCTTGGAGAGAAAATCCTCACCACTTTGAGGAGAAAATCTCCTCAGGGTGGAACACGGCTGGTGTGTCCTCAGTACTGCAGGGCAGCAGCTCCATGAGCAGCTCCTGCATCCCTGCAGCCATTCCCTGCTCCAGAGGTGCTTCTGGATCAGCTGTTCCTGTCTCCCCATCCATCACCCCTCTCCCCACCCATTGTCATCGCTGTCTCTCCCTGTTCTGCTGCTGACTCACGTTGTTTCTGCTGAGCTCCTTCCCTTGCCAGGCAGCTTCCCTCGCTCGCTGGGTCATTTCCCGTCAGCAGCAGGACCATCTCTGAGCTGTCACCCAAGATCTCTCGGGCTGGCAGCCTCTGGTGACATCTGGTTCCTGGGAGTTTCAGAGGGCTGAGCGTGCTTTTCTCTGCAGCACCTCCAGGAGGTTGGCTCAGGGTCAGTGGGTAGCCTGGAGGTGGAACAGCAGCCAGAGGTCTCCTCCGGCTGGCATGACCTCCCAAGGGGGCAAGTCAGGCTCACGAGGGCAGAAGATGATGGGCTCTTTGTCCAGAGGCAAGACTATTTTCAGAAGGACAGATTTAAAGGGGATTACTCAAAACAAAATAGAAGAAGGCAACCAAAATAAAGTCACCTAGAAAGAGCAGAGAGACATTGCAGGGCTGATTTAATGGCTGAACTTTGATGCACAGAGGAGGGTTTCCTTTTGCTCTGCCTAGGTGTCCAACTTGTGGAGGTGGATCTGTGATTCCTTAATGGCAATCTTTGATGGCAGAGGCAAGGTTGTAAAGGAAATGGAGTAGTGGGCTGGTCTGGCTGCAGAGCTCTGGTGACTTTGAGCTCTGATCCTGTGGTGGAAAATAAGTGTTTTGGTTGTGTTGGGTAACAGTTTCAGCTAAGTCCATACATTCAGGATGTTGCAGTGGAGGAGAGGGACCCATTTCCCAGGGAGCAGGTGACAGGATGAGAGGAAACGGCCTCAAGTGCACCAGGGAAGGTTGAAGTTGCATGTTAGAAAAGAATTCTTCACAGAAAGGATGGCCAGGGCAGTGGTGAAGCCCCCATCCTGGAGGGATTTAAAAGCTGTGTGGATGTGGTACTTGGGGACATGGTGGCCTTGGCAGTGCTGGGGGAATGACTGAACCCTATTATCTGAAAGGTTTTTTCCAGCCTAAAGGATTGTGTGATCATTTTTGGAGGTGAGCGGATGAAGGAATGTTCTCCTGTTCAAGTGAAATGTTCCCCAAAACCAGGGAAAAGGGCTGGCGATGCACAGGAGGATCTACAGTGCAGAGGAAATGCTGCAGGTGGCTCATCTTGGTCTTCTTTGGGATACTGAGATGGGCCATGTGGTTTTCTTCTCTGCCTGGCACACCTCTGAGAGCTGATGGAGCCTCATCTCCTCCGAGTTCATCCTCTGGATATTTCTGAAAGGGTCTGTGAGAGATATCAAGCCTGCTCTCGCTATCTTTAATTCTTAAATGAACACAAAATGTGAAAGGCTAATCATCCAGCCCTGTCTGCAGCTGATGGAGGATGTAATTTCAGCCCTATCTGCACTTGATAACATTTAAACATTTCATTTAATCCAGGCAGAGGTGGTCTGAGGTAGACAAAAAGCCCATCCAAGCAAAAAAACTACTAACTCCTCCACTGTCAAAAGGCTGAAACAGATCATTGCTTCTCCTCTGAGGCAAGCCCAACCTTCCCAGACCTCGTTCCGACTCACAGAGAGGAGGAGGAGGACAGAGCCCGGTCGGGAGCAGAGCAAATGACAAGTTGGCACATGAATGCTGCTTTGTGGTGGCAAAAAATAGATGGTTCGAGGCAGCAGCTGCCCCCGAGGAGGAGCTGGGAGCGAAATGGGGCTGTGCTAATTACAGCCACTGGCTCCTAACGAGGAGCACCGCAGGAGAGCCAGGGCAAGGCAGATGGGGGCTGATTTCCCAGACCTTGCAGTGTGGGGTATGGCCCAGCAGGAAAAGAAAGGAAATACGAAGAAAAAGAAAGAAAATAGGACCCCATCACCTCTACCATTCTCTCCAGCCTCTGAAGCTGCTGCATCTCACTGAGCTCCCCACAGCTCATCCCATTAACTCTATTTAAGGGTTGGGAAGTGATATGTTTATCCAGACACTGGGAGCAAAACACACTCCCTTTTTTTTTTTTTTTTCCCCCCCAGTCTGGGACGTCTTATTTTAGGTTAAAGAAAACAGTAAGGAAAGGCAGAGTAAATATAACTCCCCGGGAGACAGCAAGCCCACTGTGTGTGTAAAACTCAATCCACTGACGTCCTGCTGGGGGGAGAAATCCACAACTAGCCATAGCCGTGTCACCTACAAGGAGGGAGAGTTCAAAAAAAGCATTAACCATAAACAGGTCTGTGGATGTCCTGGCACTGTCTCCCTGAATGTTCCTCCACACACCCAAAATGCAAACCCCAGCTCCAGCCATTCCCACCTGCTGTGAAGTGACCCAATGCTGGCAAAGCTCCTGCTCAGCCCCACAGTTTCAGGGGCTGTTCCTACAGCTGCAGCCACTTGGCATTTGTAGAAAAGTGGGGGAAATCTGTGTTCCCTTGGAAATAAGGTCATTGCTTTATTTATCTCTGATAAGGCTGGTGGAGAGCTCTGGATGTGGGTGAGGATATATGGAGGTTCTTTCCCCTACTTGAAATGGAGAACAGATGAGCTATTAGGAATGATATTAGGCTGTGAGGGCGGTGAGGCTCTGGCACAGGGTGCCCAGAGAAGCTGTGGTTGTCCCTGGATCCCTGGAAGTGTCCAAGGCCAGGCTGGATGTGGCTTGGAGCAACCTGGGCTAGTGGAAGGTTGGGACTAGGTGAGCTTTAATGCCCCTTCCAACCCAAGCCTTTCCAAGACTCTATGATTCTATGGAAGTCATGGCAGGATTTGTCCCCTGGCACCAAGGATTTCTGTGCAGACTTCCCAGCATGGCAGATTCACTGGAAGAAGCTGCAAAGCACAGCTCCCCTCAGCCCTGCCTGCTCTGCTCCCTGTTTCTCACCGACGGACGTGGCTGGGACTCACCTGAGGGCAGGCTTGCTGTGGTTTCCCATGTTCACACAATGTCTAAAGCAATCAACAAGATTTTTGAAGCTCCTCAGGGCTGGATTTTCAAGTGTCTGGTGCTCACTGACATTTCAGGGAAGTCTGTCTCTCATATAAGCACCTAATAAGGCTCAGAGGAAAGAGGGCAATAACACTAATAGCAATCACTGCTGCTGCTCTCCTCAGTAATTGCCTTTTCCCCATTTTGTTTATCCAGCATTGACAAACCAATTGGTTTAAAAATGTCAACAGCAAAAACCATGGGAGTGCATCGCTTGTAATGCTGGGTTTGATTTCCTTGTCCGTCAGGAGGTGTTCAGCTGTGTCTGATCATCCAGGGACACCATGAGTGTCTCCATCCATAATTTTTCCCTCTTTGGCTCCAGGCTGGGTTCCCAGAGGAGACAGAGACCCCAGGATGGTGGTGGCCAAGCAGCCAGCACCTCATTGCCATGGCACCATTGCCAGTGCCCCCAGCACTGCAGGTTTTCTGGGTTATGCCCATGAAAACCACACTGATTGTTTGCAAAAAGGCAGCTGGGGGCTGGGAAAAGGACATGGAAAGGGTGTGTTCAACAGGCAGACACACCTTTGTCACAAAATCTGTCCCAAAGCTGCTGTAGCCCTGGAGTGCTAATCTGGGAGAAGAACAGGCAGTGATGCCTTAATAATTTCTAGTTTTTCACTCTTTGTGTATCTGTAACTTGGTGTAGTTCTGTGCTTCTTATAAAGTGCTAAAAATTTCTGTTCCCAGCACCTTTAGCCAAAACAATCCCTCTGAATAGAAAATCCAAGGCCACATTCGTGTCCTGAGGGCCTGAAAATATGAAAACAAAGGTGAAAAGGGGGGAGCAGGGCTGGGGTGGTTAACATCATCACCTGAGGGTGTGATTGGAGAATTAGGGACCTATATGCTAACAGGACAGAACTTATAAAAGGTGAAGAGCTGGAGACCCAGGGCCCATTTTGGATGTTTTCCCTCAAGGGGACTTTGCTTGCCTGAATGTACCTTGAAGGCCTCGCATAAATCTGTCTGCTTTTTATACTCCTAATTTGTCTTGGCCTCTGTTTCAGGTAGCCTGCTTTAGGCATCACCAGGACAAAGATCTGAATTATTCCTCAAATTGGAGGTTTCAGTGTCCATGACCTCCCTGTCTCCCTGCTCCAGGCCCAGGCTGTGCAGCAATCAGCCATGGCTCTCCTCCCAGCTCCATGAGGGCTTCAGACTTGATCCTTGCACATCTGCTCTGTGAAATCTGAGCATCCAAAGGGATATTTGAGTGTGGCTGTGCCACCCTGGGCCAGGGGTGCCTGGACAAGAGGGAGCCTGGGGTGTCTCACACAGAGGTGCCAGTGTGAGATGCCACAGAGGCCTCATTCAGCCACCAAGGGGCTCTGCCAGGGTGGCACTCGGGTTCCTGAGACCCCAGGGTGGGGTTTGTGTGGTTTAATAAATTGTGGTGGGGGGAAAAAACCCCACAACAAACCCCCCATGATTTATCTGACCCCAGGGTGGGGAAAAAAAGCCACCCACAACAACCCCCCATGCTTTATGCAGACCCCAGGGTGGGGTTTGTGGGGTTAAATAAATCATGGTGGGGGGAAAAAAGCCCCACAACAACCCCCTCATGATTTATCTGACCCCAGGGTGGGGTTTGTGTGGTTAAATAAATCATGGTGGGGGCAAAAAAACCCCACAACAAACCCCCCATGCTTTATCCAGACCCAGGGTGGGGTTTGTGTGGTTAAATAAATTGTGTTGGGGGAAAAAACCCCACAACAACCCCCCCATGATTTATCTGACCCCAGGGTGGGGTTTGTGTGGTTAAATAAATCACAGTGGAAAAAAAAAACCACAACAAACCCCCCCATGCTTTATCCAGACCCGGGGAACTCGGTGCTCTCTGTTTTGGTCAGAGGAGGCTGTGACCAGCCAGTGCTCACTGGAACAGCTGGTGTGTGAATTTATGGCAGCAATCTGAGAAATGCAGCGTCTTGCAAGCAAGCTGCTGGATTTGGGATGAACCTGCTGGAAGTCATGAATGAGGAGCTTGCTGAGAGCAGGGAGGAACCCAGCCCAGGGGCCAAAACTCCGCTCTGTGACTCAGGGAAGAAAAAAAAAAGAGGAACGAGAAGAGGAAAGGCTGTTTTGGTGTTGTGGGTGCCTGGCATTTGGACAGTGTCCAAACCATGACATTTTGGGGAGCACAGGGAAGGCAACAGACATGGCAAAAATAGGGGAAAACAACCTTCCCTTTGCTAGTTCTCCCCACTCTCAGCTCCACTTCCAGACGTTTTCCAGGCTTGCATGAGTCTCTGAAGCTTTTTGAGCTCCTTTTTTCTAGCTCAGTGGCACCGAATACTTTATTCTCTGCCTTTAGAACTCATCGTAGCTGCACAGGGGATATTTTTTTTTTAGCAGCAATTTCTTCCCTGGAAGCAGAGAGCTGCTGCCTGGCCATAGCAGACACAGAAAATGTTTACAAACACACGGAAAGAGACAATTTTGTGCCACAAGTTCAACCCAAGTGTGAGGAAGTGAGGTTTTCATGAAGGAGCTGTTGTGTGATTCAAAGTCCCTGATGTAAACAACAGCGCTCAGGAAAGGCTACAAAACCCGAGACACGGCGATTGAAGCCTTTGAATGATCCATCAAAGAATGAGACATAAAAATGTTCTTAAGGCTCGAAAGTGGGGGAGCTGGGAAAGGCTGCACAGCAGAGAAAGTTGGTCATGAGGGACTTGGAGGAGCTCTGTGGATCGGGAAGGAAATGGGGAGGCTGATTTGGGACAGCGATGCTGCAGCTTTTGCTGAGGATAATCAACAACACGAATATGTGGGTTGAAACCTGGTGACATGCAGGGAAATCAACTGCTGTGTGGACAGGTGAGGGGTGATAAAGTGTGGGTGTGAATGCAGATTTAACTGTTTGAGGATAGAAAAAGAGCTGGAAAGCTCCCAGGCATGTTTGGGCATCCCAGTCTTGTTCTGCTCCTGTCTTGGGGTTTGCCCACCACGGGTGTCTCCCTCTGCTCTCAGGACCATCGTTGAGATCAGGGAAAATTTGTTTCTATTGGATTCACTAAACATGATTCCCGGCATGACCTCAATAGGCATTAATGTCTGCAGTGAACAAAAAGTGAGTTGCAGAGTTTAAGGTGCCCACCACCCCAAGGATTTGGGCTGGGCCCCCTGGAGATGCTTCCCAGCTCTGGGTCTGCTCCCAGGAGTGCTGGTCATGGACTCAAAGAATCATTAAGTCTGGGAAGGACCTCCGAGATCATTGAGTCCAATCTTTGTGGTGTGGGGAAAAGGAGGAATTTGAACTGGCTGCTCCAGGAGGAAGGGCTGAGGTAAATCTGTGATATCACCAATTCCTGTGGTCATCTCTCACCTCTGAGCTCCACTGTACAATGATAATTTAATTCCTGTGGTATCACAGGACAATGGAAAGCACTGGCAGCCCCATGGACAAATCAATGAACAAGATTAGTAATGTTTGAGCTAATTTAGGAGTCTTTCTGCCCCACCAGAGATCTGTCCTACTGGAGGTTCAAGGCTGAAGGAAATCAGGAATGTTTTCCCTGGATATCCACCACTTCAGCCTCACACAGGAGTCTATTTGAATTTATCCTCTTTGAGTTCCCTTGTCCAATGGCTCCAGCCCTATTCGAACAGGAAGGGACCATGATTAGTGCTCCAAGCTGCTTCTGTGGTATTAATATCAAGAACTGATGCTGACAATAGCAATAAACTCAGCATCAACGACAGGACAGGTCTCCTGGGGGGACATGGAAAGGCAGCAGATGGCTGGAGGAGATGGGAATATACAAATGCTGTCCAGGGAGAGCCTCCTGTGGAAAGCACCTTTCCCATCCTGTTTCCCAGCTGATGAGCACAGGAGGATTTAACAATATTAACTCATTAAGGCTGACAATGTCCTGGGGGTGTAAAAGCAGCGGGGGCATCCTTTCATTTACATCTCCACCACTGTTTTCCCTGAGCACTGCAGGTGATGGAGGCAGAAGAGGTGTTTGGGAGCAGTTGTGTTGTCTCCTTCACGGTTTTCCCTTTGCCCAGGCAGCCTGTCTGGGGGGAGTTTTCTGATGGTTCTGGATTGGTGTGGCTGCAGCTCTCCGTGCAGGAGAGATAAAACACCCACTGTCCGGCGACTCATTAGCTCTCCTTCGTGGGCATTAGTGGTTAACAGCGTAATTAGTTTCAGTGGTAAAAGGAGATTTTGCAGACCCCAGGAGAGAGAGGCTGTTAATCTCCTGGCATTTCACACAACATCAAAATGTAGCAAGATCTGTGTTAGAAGAAACGGCAGAAATATCATTTGCTGTTAAGCAACTTACAGCTAAAACACTGACCCGAGGTGGCTTTGTTTTGTTTGTGAGTTATGCTAAAGAACAGTGGTTTTAATGTTGTGAAATGCCTTGTAATGTTAGTGAGCAGGCAGCAAAAAATCCACCGGGATCCTGGAGTTCCTTCCCACTTGTGGGTAGTCTGTGAATATCTGCAAGATCCTGTGCCCAGGCTTGGCTCCTGAGGCATCTCCCTGCTGTGGGAAGGAGGCAGAGTTTACAATGAGGATAAGGAGGCAGTTTTTGTTTGGTTAGGAAATGTCTTTGACCAATTTCTTGGGTCTCAAGGGCTGCAGCAAGAACAGGCAGAGGAACACCTGAAGTCCATGGCCACACCATTGGCAGGTGTCCAAAGCACTGTCTGGCATTTGTCTATGACCCAGAGCCCTTCTGGCTGAAGGCTGAAGCTGAAGCCAAGCATCAAATGAATACTCCAAGGAAAGTGGTTTATTTTGCTGGTGGTGCTGCAGACTTTTCCAGATTCACGATGTGTTGGTAACCTGGTGAGGAACAGCGGCTGCCTCACATTTCCAGACTGAAGGAGGTCACACACAGTTCAGACAAAGCTTTGGGGAAACAGCTGAACTTCAGGATGTTTGTATGAACCCAACCCCTGACCCCTCCAGCCTCACATTTTACTGATTCATAAGCACAGATGGAATATTTACACGGACATCTGTGTATGTGTTTGTGTGCGCTGTGGAAAGACACCCAGATTGTCAGAGAACACGAACTTTCAGGGATGTGAACACATTACTGTTGTGTCCCAGCACTTGGCAGAAGGAGGAGAAGCACCTGGGATCTGGAAGAAGCCTCCAGAAACTCATCCATCCCTGAACAAAGTGTGTTACTGGTAGGACCCAAACACCTCAACCCCTTTGAGGAAATTGTCTTTACACCCATCTTGGTCTGAGCACTCCTGTGTCCCACCAGAGCAGTTCAGGCCTTGTGTGGAACACCATGCACATTATTCCTGAAAGCACATGGAAGACTGGCTCCTTGTTTGAAGGGGGAAGGTGGATTTTATTGTAAGCACCAGAATGCAAAGGTGGCCTTGGGATTCAGTGTGGGCTCCAAGGGGTGCTTCTGGATTTTGAGAGGTTGTGACTCTCCTCTGGCCCTTTTCCTTCTCCTCTGAGGGCTGGACTCCCTCAAAAACAGAAAGCAGAATGACAAGTGATTTAAAGGTTATCCATTGCATGCCACATGCATTTTTATGTGTGTGAACACCAAAGGATTGATGGATAAGGGAAAGGGAGCTAAGATGGAGTGGGGTTTGCATTTCTGCAGGGTCCTTGCAGGGCAGAGAGGGATTATCACCACCAGGCAATATTTGTGCCCAGGACCTGGAAACTCGAGGGCTGGGGACAAATCCCTCTGGCAGCATCCCCTGCCCAGCCTGGCACTCTGCTTCCCAGAGGATTTCGGGATCCTTGGCCACCATCACTCAGCTCTGCAGGCAAACCGTGCTGCATCTGGCCCTGCAATCTGATCACCGAGCCTGGTGAAGCATCACCAAATGTGCTCTTCCATCCCAGACAGGGGGTGTGGAGACGAGAGGAAGAGAGATGCTGCAATATGGGAAGTTACACCAATTTCCGATGGGCCCCTTTTCCTGCTTTCCCACTCCACAGCAGTGTGTGGAGAAGGGAGCAGCGGCATTTCCTGACAACTCGCTTCTGGTAGCTATAGAAACTTAAAGCGCAGCCCCAGGAACAAAAATACACCTCTTTGCTGGAGCTTCCTTCCTCTGTGGGTTGTGACTTTTCCCTGACACAAGCTTCCCCAACCCAGGGAGCCTCAGCCCTGGGGCTGAAATGCTTTTTTCACCAGCTGGGATTGAGCAGTGTCATTTTACTGCCTGGAAATGGGGGAGATGGCAGAGGCAAAGCAGGGAATATCAGGAATGAACTCAGGGGAGAGATCCCAAATATCACATTTGTGACAATATCAGCACAGCTCCGGGGCTGTGTTGGAGCAGAAAGGCTATGGGGAGGGCAGGGATTCTGGGGAGCAGTGATGCCAGGAGCAGCTTGTTGGCAGAGCCCTGGTGGCACCTGCAGGTCTGCCAGGCTGGGCTCTGGCTCAGAGCCACTGGCTTTGTGCCATTCCATGGGCTACTGAATGGCTTTGGTGGCCAGCACGAGGCTGGTGACCTGCTGGGACAAGGAGAGTTCCCTCCACCCCTCCTGATGGGCTGAGACCTCCGCTGAGTTGATTAGCAAGGACACAGGTGGAAGGGAAGGGTTTTTTTTTTTTGCTCTTCTCTGGCTTTTTAGGAAATGTGTGCCCATGGCGAGTGGCAGAACCTCCCGAGACATCCATCCCAACACACACTTCTGTGCTCAGATGTGTCCTGCAGCTCAGCACCAGAGTTTTGTCCCAGATTAGGGGCAGAGAAACACCTGACAAGTGCCAAGTGAACCATAGATTTCATTGCTTGATTTTTCTGTGCCCCCAACAAATGAAAAAACAAGCAAAGCTCACTAGACATGGGATTTATGAGCCACTAGCTTACTCTTCTCTTGATGCTGGCTGCTGCTACAGGCCAAGCCGTGGTGGCTTTGGCTCCTTGGGCTGGCCCTGCTCTATTTTCTTCCCTTGAATATTGTTCAGAGGGAATAATTTGGCTAAAAGGCAGCTTGCAGCTCTTCGGGGTTTTTGGTTGCTTGGCAAGGGCTAGCAGAGGAAAACTGGATTTTTTTGTGTTTGTGAGGGAATAACAGGTGGCTTTCCCATCAGCAGGGACCTCCTGCATGCAAATGATGCTTGGGTGGGCTCCAGAGCAGATCCTGCAGCACATTTCTGCACAATTTCTTCAATGGACACCCCCAGGCACCTTCCCCTGCCAAATGCTGCTCCTGAGGGGAGATGGAACAGCCACCCTCACCCCCATCCACCTCAGTGCCTTGTGAAAAACCTCTGCCCTCCTCCCAGCCCTCCAGAAAGTGTGGAATCTTCTCAACCTTGAAGGGAGAGAAGACCCTGCAGTGTGCTGCTGTCAGAGGAGGATGCAGGGACCCCAGAAGAGGGGAGGACCCTGTGGGAGAGGATCAGGTGTGGCCACGAGGTGACAACATCCCCTCCCTGTGCATGGGAGAGCATCTCCTGCAAGGCTGCTGCTTCAACCCACGGCTGTTTCCTCCCTTGCCTGTGGTGTCTGTTCCCATGCATTGCTATGCTGCTGCCAGGAAGTTTTTTCCAATAATTTTCCTAATTGATGTCTTTCTTTGCTTCAGATAAAGCTGATTTCCTCCTCTCCGTAGCTGCAGCGGATGCAGAGAACAATGGGTACCATGTCTGCTCTGCCCACCCCGTGGGACAGGGACTCTTATCCTGCTTCCTTTGGATGCCCAGACCTCCACTGGGAATGAAAAAAATTCAGAGAACCCACAGGAGGTGTGGGGGGAAAAAAGCACCACTGAAAAGAAGTGAATTGGAAAACAGCTTGGTGGGAAATGGGGGAAAGCAGGAATTTAAAGAACAATGTCTGTGGCTGTTCCAGGACAGGTCCAGTGAAACACACCCAGGTATCCATAGTGCAACTTCTGTGAAATTAATAGAAATAAAATAATCACATCACTGGGAGCTTCAGGAGTTAGGAAGCAGCCAAGGGTGACCAGCATGATGTAGGAAAATCGTGACCAAGCTTTGTGAGCTGTGTTGCACTGCTGCAAAGGGAAGGTGCTGCCTGGGAAACCTCAGCCCAGGAGCCAGAGACCCACTTTGGGGAGCCAACCGCTGCTGTGAAGCTGCTTATTGCGAAATAGGCAGCTGAATGTATCCAATTATCACCCTGTCTCCGGGTAAAGCAGACAAAACCTGAGCTTGTTTTCTCTCTCTCTCTCTCTTTTTTTTTTTTAAATAGCAGATGGTGAAAAAGTCTGCATCCCCCAATTCTTTAATCCCTTCTGCGTTGGCTGTTGTTTGCAGACCATGTCAGGTTGCTCTTTCCTGGACCAGCTCCAGCTCATCTGTGTTATCCTTAAGCCCTGTGGAGCACTGCCTGTGCCCAGGGAGAGCTGTCACCACCGTCACCTCCCATGGGTGCCCCAAAGGTGGCCCTTGCCCTGCTCTTTCCCCCCTGAGCATCATCCCAAGCCAGGTCCCACCACAACCTCCTCAGCTATTTTTATGGTGTTATAGACCTATCCAAATGCTATTCCCCAATTTAGATTTGGGTGTTAGCTATCCATTCAAAACACAGCCCTATACCTCTCTGTTCTAAGGGAATTTTGTGTAGCTCCCCCAAAATAAATGCCATGAATTTATTGAGATTGTTTCTAATTATCTGCCTTCCAAAAAACTGGCAGTCCTCACAGCCCAGGGTTATCCACACACCTTTTAACACACTCTCCAGTCCACCATTGAGTTGCTAATGCAAATTTTGAATCTGTGGGGACTTGGTGTCCCTTGCAGCCCGGCAGGGAATGCCTGATAACAGCTCGAGGGGTGCAGGTTTCCTCCCCTCTGTTGTGCCCATCCTTTATAACTTCACCTGCATCAGGTTTCCTTTGTTTGTTTGCAAAGTCGTCGGCCAAGACCGTGCCAGGAGCCACCCTGGAGTGACACTGTCACAGCTACAGCTTCCCTGCTTCCCCGCGTCCTCCCCTCCCGCCATCCTCCCCTCCCTCCATCCTCCCGGCTGGTTTTCCTGTCAAAGAGTAGAAAGGATTGACAGGAATTTGCTCTGGAAAAATCCCCGTTGGCAATTTCTCTTCCCTTGCTTTCCCTCTGATCTAATACTTTTAAATTCCTCAACAATTGGCACCGGGAGCTTTCCGGATGCTGAGATCCAGCTCATGGCTGGGATGCCCTGGGCACTGCCTGGATTTTCCACCTGATTTCTGTCCTGTCCTGCCGTGGCTGACCCCAAACTGGGACCAGTTTGGCACATCTGATTCCCCAGTTCTTCGGTGGATGAAGGCTGGGTGAGACGAGATGCCTGCTCCAGTGCTAGCTGCTGCAACACCTATGGATTTGTCCCAGAACACTCTGAGGATATTTGGGAGAAGCTCCCTACTCTTCGAGGATGTTGCAGAGCCTTTCAATGTGATGTCAGAGGTTAATTGTGTTTAGGTATTGGCGCTTGGCAACATTTAGGAAGGACAGAGAAAACATAAGGGACAGGCGTATGTTCCCAAATGCTCCATAATGATGTCAGCCGAGGAAGATTTCCATAGGAGCTGGAGCATATGGCATCCTTCAGCACTGCAGTCATCTGCCAGGACATGTGCTGTCACCTAATCACACACCCACATTTTGTCTCCTCAGCTTTACATCGTGCCTGATTCCCCGCAGAGGCATTAGATGTGGGATTTTCAGGCGGAGCACTGGTGGTCAAAGCAGTGGGACATCCTGGACAAGGACAGAGGTGACCCCGTGGGTATCTCCTGGGCTCAGAATCCACACTGATGTCTGAGAGCCTTCTGAAGAGCTAATGCACCTCTGAGCTCCCATGTGGCTAAAATCCAGCTGGACAGACTCCTGCCGAGATAAAACGCAGGGATAAGAGCAATCAGGGCAGATAGATGTCCGTTTAACACATCGCCAGCTCCAAGGTGACACTCTGCTCCACATCATTCCTACATGCCTGTCCAACTTGGTCTTAAAGATTTCCAGTGACGTGGACTTCTGTGCTTCCTCAGCTAATCTATACCCCTGCTTAATTAACCTTGTAATCGGGAAGATTTCCTTAAGCCTCCCTCGAATGTGCTGCACTTTAATTCACCCCTCCTTGTCCTGCCTGCAGTGGAGAACTGGCTCTGAAGGACTGCTGTACCTCTGAGGATTTGGAAACCCTTCCCTCAGTCTTTTTTCCCCTGTTTCCTTCAGACTCCAGGTTTTCCCGACCTCTGACCACCTTTGTCTCACCCTTTTGTGTTTGTTCTGATCAGTTTGTCTGCTTCCTTCTCTCACAGTTTCTTTGCAGCCTTGCCAAAGGAAGACCTCACATACCTGAAAGCCAGCAGTGGTCTTAACTCATCCCTTTTTTAATGGCTTTTTCAGGAGAGAAAATATCAGAGGCTCTCCTGGCCCTGTCTCAGCAGTGAAGAGGGGGCTGGACACTGTGATGGAGAGGATGAGGATCTGCCCATCCTGGTGGGATTTCATGGAACCACAGAATCCCAGGATGGTTTGGGTTGGAAGGAACCTTAAGGACTTTCTAGTTCCAACCCTTGCCATGGGCAGGGACACCTTCCACTATCCCAGGTTGCTCCAAGCCCCATCTAGCCTGGCCTTGGATACTTCCAGGGATCCAGGGGTAGCCACAGCTTCTCTGGGCAACCTGTACCAGGGCTTCACCACCCTCACAGGGAACAATTCCTTCCCAATATCCCATCTAAACCTCCCCTCTTCCAGTATTTTCTCACTGCCTCCAAGCGCGACCTTCTAGTTTGGAAAACATTTCCAAAGTGGGGGTTAAAAATCTCTAATGATCCAAATGTTTTGCACTTGGGGTTTGATTTCAGTGATATTTTCAGGGCAGCTTTGTTTTCAATGTGTCTCGTTTTGAAAGGACGAGAACACTTTGTGCTGATGAAATTGTTCGGCTTAATTGCATGCTAAAAGCATGTTGATGTTTATGTTGTGTGAGTATTAATTTTAATCTCCAATATTAATCAGCAGCAATGTAAACAATGTATTGAGTATTATCTTTGCCAGGTTGTATTTGTATACAATTTAATATTTACAACAGGTGTTTAATATTTTATATTATGTGGTAATATGTCTCTGTTACTGCTCATCAGGGACATGAGAAGAAATAAAGGCTGGAAATAGCAGCCAGGGAGTTTGGATTAAACATCTGGAGCATTTTTTCTTTGGGGAAGGGCAGTGAAGCACTTGAGCACAGTTTTGGGGGTGATGAGGATTTGGTGTGACCTCAGTTGTCACATCAGTTCCTTGTCCCCAACCAGTGATGCTGCATCCAACCATCATCCCAAATCCCTTTTATCCCCATTTTTCCACTGGGGAAGGGAAACTCCAGAAGTGTCAGCATGTGGGAGGGAGTTATGAAAAAACAGCCTTGAAAACTCATAGATTTGATTATCCTGAGGAAACTACTTTCTTATTTTACAGAAAACAAAGAAGATTTAAAGGCAAAGTCTGGACTGGCCAAATTTTGCTTTGATTGGGAAATTGAGGTCTTTGAAGTAACTTGCAAATGAACTGCTCAGAAAATCATGGTCCAATTTCTCCTGCTCCCAGAGTCACCCAAAATTTAGCTGTCACTCCTTGGCAGGACTGTAGATAATTTATCCAAGTTGTCTCAAGATCAAGGCTGAAAATACCTGCATAAGAAATTATTTTTTACCTGTAAAACTGGTATTTATCCCTCAGGTCTGCTGTGTGCCTGGAACACCCAGCACAGGCACAGCCATGGCCATTATCACCCCAAATTTGTTAGTCAGAAAGACTTGCTGTGATTCAGAGTACAAAATAACCTGGTTCTAGTAAATTTAGTGGAGATGTCTATTCTTCAGGACATGGCTCTTGATTTCCAGCACTAGGGAAGAGCAAACCATACTATTTTCTTCCAAAATTATTTTCAGATCCCATGGGAAGACTTATATAAGAGCTAAACAGAACTTCTATTTTTCAGACATGAACCACTTTGACGTTTTTTGACTTTTAAACTAGAAAGAGGTTTTTTTTTAATTATTATTTACTAGGAAGCCATTTAGTTAAATTATATTTTAACAGTGTTTCAACAGACTCTAGTACAGGAAAAGCAGTCACAAGTTATGCACCTAAGCACTGATTTGCATTATATTTTCCCACAAAAAAAATTAAATATATATATTTATATATTCGTTGTTGCTATGAAACCAGAAGTTTTGCTCAGATCAGATCATTTTGTTCTCATGTCATGGATAGAGGAGCTGAATGAACAATGTGCTGCTAATGGTGCTCACTTTAAATCTCCTTAAAGGAACCTTTCCCCTCCCACACTTTCCAAACAAATAAGCTCTTTTTAAAATGGTTTTGGGTAAGTTCAGTGCTCCTGAAAATTCCTCCTGGGAGAGACAGGGAGAGGAGTGCTGGGGCTGTGTGTTGGTGTGGAAATCTGAGTTTTGCAGTGATTTATGTCTTGGTTAAGTCAAGGTGTGGTTTTTGCTGATGCATCAGTTCCCTCCTTCTGTAGAGGGGAGTCTCTTGAGAATTCTCCTGCTCCCAAGCCCTGCTCCTGTTGGGAGCTCAGTGTGGCACCAGGATGTTGATGATGAGATGTGGATGATGAAATGATGGTAATAAGAATAAATCTTTTGATTAAACAGCTTTTTCTGGTTGCCTTTTTGAAGAAAACTGATTGCAAAAGATTCACTCGATTCCTGGAGCTTGGTCTCTAAGGGGAAAAAAAATAAAGGTGAAATTCTGTGATAAAACTTCCTTTGGGTGATGACGTGTTGGGCTTTGGGCAAGGCAAGCAAGTTCTCTGCTTCTTTTGTCTGCTTGAGTATATGTACAGTGTACAGATATCTATATAATCTATATATCAATATCTATCAATATCTATATCTAAAAGAGCGATTTATACATGATATATATGTAAATATATAGTACAGTGTATAGTTTAAATTTTAACAAAAAATTCTTGAATATATGAATATATGTGTGTATATATATGTGTGCCTGTGTCTATACATTGATATACATAATAGCATATATATACATATATTGCTATATATACATATTAGAGCATATATATTTTTATATATATATATAATAGCACACACACATACATATATATATACACATATATGTATATATATATATATATACACATACACACGCATATATATACATACACACATACATAATCCTGCAAAAAGACTCAAAGAAAGAAACTTTCTCCTGCCCCTTCCCTCATCTATTTCTAATTGTGGATGATGGATTGCATTTATATGGCTCCCTCTAATCTCCTTCCTTAAACACAAATATGTCTCTGTAAGAATTCCTTGGGAAGAGCTGTGGGCAGAAAGCTAATTCAGCCTCCTTGCTGATTCATATTCCTCACTCACCACAGCCATAACAGTGCTGGGCTTGTGGAAGTTGGTGCTTGCAGAAAACCCCACCTGTTTGAGGGAGCAGCTCTGGGGTGTCTCGTCTTTCCCCTGTTATCAGCGCTGGGTGGCTGCAAGAATAGAGCCTGTGTGACAGCCTGGGCATGGGAAACGAGGCACAGCAGCCAAAACGGGAATGAAAGTCTCTTTTTAGCTGCTGAACAGAAGATAGGAGTTAAAATATGCAAGTGCATGGCGGAGCCAGGAAAATGTGTGCTTCATTAAAATTAACTGGTGAGGGCTGCTCCCCATCCTTCCTCCTCGGGAACACCACGGCTCCTCTCCAAACAGGGGCTCAGTTTTGGGTTCACCTCCTGCCAGCTTCCACCCTTGGGTTGGAGGTGCTGGGTGCTGGAAGCTGCAAAAATCTAAAAATTTCCCCAAATATCCTGCCTGGTGTGAAGATCCAAATCTATACATGTGTTTGTGTGTGCATGCACATATATAAATATATATATACACACACATATATATATATATACACACACACAAACACAAGTAAAAATAAAGACATATATATACATATTTACGAGTCCTCAGCTGCTCTGTTTGCAAAATAAGCTTCCAGTCTAACTAAAAAAAAAAAAAAAAAAAAAAAAGGTGCAGAAAAATCGACAGCCAGTAAACCTGGAGTTGCTTGGAGGGAAGTGATGCTGCCTGGAAAATCAATATGTTTTTAGGGCTCCCTTAGCTGGTGTAGCCATAAGTCATGTGAGGAGTTACCTCCAGCACCTGTGGCAAATTCCCTCTCTTGGCTCGGACTGAATTTGCAGGGAGCCTTAGGGAACAGCCCTGAATTTTCACCTGGTTCCTACCCCTGCTGAATTAAAGAGGAGAATTGTTAACTACAACTTAGCTCATTAAAAGAGGGATGAAAGGAGAGGGCAGCTCAGGGGGAGGGGAATTAACTCAGCAGGGAGCAAGGGCTAGAGATGGTGTGGGATGTAAAAGCCAACATTTTGGCTGATCAGGAGGGCACATTGACAGGGAGCCCTGAAACTTTTGGGAAATGCTTTTTCTACTCAGGCTGCAAGGTTTTCCAGGGTGGAGGGATGCCTGAGAGTAAATTAGGATAAACTTCATGCCACAAATCCAAATGGATTTCTTTCAGCCTCTTCAGAAACCCTGGCATTAAACTCCCAGTAGTTACACTGGTTAAATTGGTGATCTTGTTCAGACACAGAGCAGGCAGCTAAGGATAAGGTGTTCCCTTTTGAATCCTTAAAGAACACCTCCTGTGAGAAAAATCCCTCAGCTTTGGGGCAGGAAAGGAACAAAATCCACATTTCTCCTGTGAAAACAGTGCTAATTCCTGGCTGCTTTGGATAGGGATTAGGGGATGCAGGAAGTGTAGTTTTGTGATTAAAATGAACTTTTGGGTTTGTTGCACTGGGCTGTGACACAAGGGGTGCCTGTTTGCACCTCCACTAGGGCAAATCAGCATCATTATCCCTTTAGGAATGAGTAGATATTACCATGCTGCCTCTAAAAAAAAAGCAATTACTGTATCCACTGGGCAGGACATTAATTGACACTGTTTAATTACAGCCCGATTTATCTCTGAATGAAATACATTGAAAATTTCCAGTTTATTATTCCATTCAATTACTGCAAATCTCTGTCCTTTCGCTGCCTCAGACGAGCTGGGTTGGCAAAGCTGGGCACACACACCAGCAAACATTTGGCTTTTTCTCCCCCATTCCTGGGGAATCAGCTCCAAACAAACCCCAGCAGCCTGATTTCTGTCTCTGGTGGCTTTCCCAAGCTTTAGGGGTGGTGGGATGTTTTTCAGCCACCCCCAAATATCCAGGGAACACCTTCTGCTATCCCAGGTTGCTCCAAAGCCCCACCCAGCCTGGCCTTGCCCCAAAAATTTACATTTCACAAAATTCCTTGTGTTTCCAGCCACAGAAGCTCAACAAATGAAATAATCATGGGAAGATTTGCCAATCT
Organism: Entomyzon cyanotis; assembly: GCA_024500445.1. Taxonomy (NCBI): domain Eukaryota; kingdom Metazoa; phylum Chordata; class Aves; order Passeriformes; family Meliphagidae; genus Entomyzon; species Entomyzon cyanotis. Next base: position 3,403,563 of record JAKEPQ010001030.1, read on the forward strand.
GGCACAAATTTGGGCAGAAAGAGCTTTCTAGCCAAGGACAGACAGTTTGCTGTCCATGCTGCTGTGCAGTCCCAAGAAATGTGCTTTTTTTATGAGTCTGTGCCTAAGGGACCACTGAAATAGGGCTTTAAAAAATAAATAAAATAAATACAATACAATACAATACAAACAATACAATACAATACAATACAATACAAAACAGCTGTGCCTCAGGCCATGCTCTTTTAAAGTCTAATTTATTCCAATCCCTTTGCCATGGGCAGGGACACTTTCTACTATCCCAGGTTTCTCCAAGCCCTGTCCAACCTGGCCTTGGACACTTCCAGGGATCCAGGGACAGCCACAGCTTCTGAGGGTTGTTGTAGCACAGAGCTGTGGGAAATGGGAGAGAGGATTCCCTGCCTTTGGGAGTACAAAGGACAAACACTGCTGAAAGAATAACACTTTTGTGCAGCAAACCAGGAGACCCACAGCTGCCCACTGGAAGACTTCTAAATATGTGATGGCCATTAAACAGACAGTCACAGTGCAGTGTGAGAGGGAGGTTATTTTTAATATTATTATTTTCTGTCATACTGGCATTTTCTCAGCAGGCTGAAATTGGGCAGGAGGCTTAGGGGAGTCTGGGAAACGACACAGGCAACATTCCTGCTGTTCTTGCCCTGAGCTACAAACCTCTCTGTGTTAAACATGTTTTCTTTAAACACAGATGCCCTCAGTGCTTCAACCTGGGGCTATGAAATATTCCAGCATTGTGAAGAGAAGGAAGACAAACCTTTTTCCATGACTCTCCAGCTCTGTGGCAGTGCAAGCCCTGGCTCTAGAGCATGGATTGGAGCACATGCTGAAGTCCCAGTGATTTCAGCTTTACTAAACAGGTTTGCCTTAAATGTATGTTTGAGGTTAGCTATTTTCTAGACGGGGACCTTGAAGATAATCTTGTTCTAACCCCTTGCCATGGGTAGAGACATCTTCCACTATCCCAGGTTGCTCCAAGCCCTGTCCGGCCTGGCCTTGGACACTTCCAGGGATCCAGGGGCAGCCACAGCTTCTCTGGGAATCTGTGCCAGGGCCTCAGCAACCTCACAGGGAACAATTCCTTCCTAAAGTTTAGTATCTTTGAACTACTCGCCAAGTGGGCTTTCTTGCAAAAAAAAATCTCTTTTCATTCCAAATTAAGCAGCATAGTTCCTTTTCCTCCAGCCTTGCAGTTTCCTTTTCATTATGTCTGGGAGAAGGGAACACAAATAGAGACACAGGAGAAACCTGACAGGATTCAAGCCTAATAGGGAATACAGGACAGCATTTTGCTTTTAGATCTGTGCTGCGGCTCTCATCTTTATTAGAGAAGTTGACAACTGAGCTTATTTCTCTGTGTGATAAATCCACTGTAGTAAAAGGCTTTCCCCAGATGGCAATAGCTGGCACATGGGAGTACACACAGATAGAAGCAAAACATCAGATACTCCCAACCAAAACCGTCGGCTGGTCAAAAATTCTTCGGTTTTAATGGTGTGCGAAACGCCACGTGAAACACAATCCCTCAATAAAAATCGTGGGGGATGTTATTTTCAAATGAACTCTTTAATTAAGATTTTTATTTTCTTGAGCCTGAAAGTTTCACTCGGTCCTGGATCAGCAGAAAAAAGCCAGCACAGCTGATCCTAGCAAGATGCCACGGAGTATTGGAAAACTAGGGGTAGCTGTTGGAAGGGATAATTTATGCTGTAAAGTGCTAATGACCTCCTGGGATCATCAGAGAGTCTGTTTGGGTTCCTCTGGCTGCACATACCTTTGTAGTGAAGACACAACAAGTGCTTTCAACCCGGGGAAAGTGGTTGTGCCTGTGGAGGAGGTGCTGGGAGCAGAGCTTTGTCCCTCCAGACACACACAGGGAGCTCTCCCAGCTCTAACACGTTTTCCAAAGCAGGTTAAATCTCCTGTTCCTCATTCCCATATCATCCATGGCCATCATCCATTTGTTTCGCACTGGGATGGTGTCCCCTCTCATTCCCACCCTGGAAGGGAGGTGGGCAGGGTGGGGAATTTGAGCTTTGTCCTCCCCTTCTTCCCTCTTGCCACGACTTTTTCCTGCTTCTGGCTGCAAGTCTAATAAAACACAACCCCTGTGCATTATGCAAAGCCTTTAATTTAAAATGCTATCCATAAATCCGGTCAGTTTTATTTTGCCATGGATGGGGTTTGAGCTATATTTGCTGTTTTGATTTTTTTTCCCCCCTGGGATTTCTATTCTGAATCCTCCTGGATATGTGGTTGGGGTTTGCTCTAGGGAATGTCTGCCCTCACCCTCCTGCCTTCATATTCCTTCCCTGTGGAAATCCTTCCCTGCAGCCACAGAAATGTGCTATATATTGTTTATGTGCTTTATACTGGTTTTGTGCTATATATTGTTTATATGTGCTATATATTGCCTCTGTGTTATATAGGGCCTGTCAGCTATATATGGTCTCTGTGCTGTGTAGCCATACATTAACATCCCAAATGCATTTACATTCCATAATTGTTACACAGAATCCTACAATGGTTTGGGTTGGAAGGGAATTTAAAGCCCATCTCATTCCAACACCTTTGCCATGAGCAGAGACACTTCCCACCACACCAGCCTGGCCTAGGACACTGCCAGAGATGCCAGTTTTTGCTTAGATAAATAAAAATAAACCAGGTTTGGTTTATTTGGCAGAGGCAGCCCCGCAAGCCTGTCCTCAGGCACACCCCAAGCTCCAGCCTGCAGCAGGGTGAGTGGTTTTTCTGAGGAAAACAGTCCAATATCGGCTCTGGCTGCTGCTCAGAGCGTATTAGTGCATGGATTACATGTAATGCAACCCATTATGCAAGGCAGCCAGGATTGCAGCTGGGATTACAGCCTGCTAACCCCCTGGAAATGCAGGTTTAGCAGCCCTGGGTGAGAGCCGAGGCCGTGAGATGCTCACACGTGGGCTTTAACACCTCGGTGATTTGGCTCCCACTGCAAATAAAGGAGGGAGTGGAGCCTCCAGCATTTCCTCACTGGGGATGTCCCTCAGTGCAGGGGTGCCTGGAGAGGGTATTTCATGGAATCACAGGAAATCCTGAGCTGGAAGAGACTCACAAGGATCAGAGCCCAACTCCTGTCCTGCACAGACACCCCAACAATCCCACCCTGTGCATCCCTGAGAGTGTCATCCAAAAACTCCTGGAGCTCTGGCAGCCTTGGGGCTGTAACCATTCCCTGGGGAGCCTGGGCAGTGCTCAACCACCCTCTGGATCAAGAATATTTTCCTGATATCCAACCTAAACCTCCCCTGACTCAGCTCCAACTGTTCCCTCGAGTCCTGTCAGTGGCCATGAGAGTGAAGAGGTCAGTCCTGCCCTCTGCTTCCCCTTGGGAAGATGTGGAAGGACAAAATGAGGTCTCCCCTCAGCTGGTGTTCCAACTCCCAGTGCACATCCCAGTGGGAATGACGTGGGATTCATCCCTGCCACAGAGTGCAAAGCCTCTTCACAGCATCCTCAGCATCCTTGGTGAATCCTCTCTCCACTCAGTCCCCAGTTACACAGCTGGGATGAGGTCTGCCGTAAGGTTATGATGTCTGTGTGACTTTTTCCCCCCTTTTTTCCCCTCCAATCCAAATCCACTAACTATTTTTATCCCTGAGCTATCACAGCTCTGTCCTTTGCCTTTTTGGAGTATCATGCTAATTGGGTTGGAACAGAGGCTTTCATTACCCAAAGCAGTAGCTCACAAACAGAGCAGCACCAATTATTTCCCTACCAAATGCAGGATTATTTAATCCAAGGCTGGATTTTGAAGCCATTGCCACAGGGGGATGGGGATGCCCCACTGGCCTGGCTATAGGTGCACAGGGATGGTGATAATTATCTGTGTAAGGGTCATGGGCAGGGCATTGACTGCTTTTCAGGTAGGATTTTGGGGGGTGAGGAGGTGTCAGATTTGATGAAAGGTGATCCAGCCAATGCCAGGATTTCCTGAGGCTGAGGTATGACCTGTTCAAACCTGTGTGAGTCTGTAGTGGAAAATGAGAGAGCCTGGAATTGTAATGGTTATAGGTAATGGAAGAGCTGGTGGGGATATTAACCTTCCTGCTTTCAGAGAACCATAGAATCATGGAATGGTTTGGGTTGGAAGGAACCTTAAAGCTCATCCTGTTCCCACCCCCTGTCATGGCAGGGACACCTTCCTCTATCCCAGGTTGCTCCAAGCCCTGTCCAACCTGGCCTGGGACACTTCCAGGGATCCAGGGGCAGCCAGAGCTTCTCTGGGCACTCTGTGCCAGGGCCTCACCACCCTCACAGCCAAGAATTCCTTCCCAATATCCCACCAAACCCTGCCCTGTGGGAAGCCATTCCCTGTGTCCTGTCACTCCTTCCCTTGTCCCCAGTCCCTCTCCAGCTCTCCTGGAGCCCCTTTAGGCCCTGGCAGGAGCTCTGAGCTCTCCCTGGAGTTTCTCTTCTCCAGGTGAACATTCCTAGCTCTCCCAGCCTGGCTCCAGCCCTTGGAGCATCTTTGTGGCTCCTCTGGACTCACTCCAGCAGATTCATGTCCCTCTCATGTTTGAGGCCATGGAATTATGAGTAAGGTTAATTTTAATTGCATCTCCCTATTAGATGTCAGGATGAAACCTCTCAGGAGGGATGGAGCACCCAAGGGCTGCCACTTCCCAGCCCTGAAATTAATGGGGATTTTTCCAACCTGCTCAGTCAGCCCAGCAGCACTCAGACCCTCCGTCTCCCCTCCCCAAACTGGGACCAGAGAGTGCAAATGGTGAAGTCACAAATGCATAGAGGAGAACCAAAATATCCTACAGAGGAAGGATTTGGGTTGCCAGCACCTCTCTAGGTTGGCACAGAGGAGTGGAAGCTGCAGACCAGAGGCTGTAAAATATCCTTGATCCAGGGGAAGCACTGATCTGAGCTGCTGGAGGGTTTTAGGAGAGTGCAAAGCCAGGCTGTGGAGTAGGGATAGAAACCTCCAGGCTGCCTGGCATCCACAGAACTGAACCTTTGCTCATCCCTAACCCCTGTGCAGCTCCTGCAGGGATTCCAGGGGGTGAGGACAGATGCTCTGCTCCCACAGGAACACCCAACACGCTGGGTTTTGTCCTCCCAGAGAGCTGCTGCTGGAGATGGGGAGAGAGGGAAAGCAGTGAGGAATCATCTGGGATTAATCAAATCAGGGAGCACATGTCCACAGGGATCAAATCAGCCCCGGGTGGGGATTAAGCCCCAGTCTGTCTCCTCCAGCACCTTGCACTGATGCTGGCCACAGCCAGATGTGTCTGGGGCAGGTAGAAGAAGTCTGGGAGCAGTCAGACTCTCATCCAGGAGTATGGACACAGACTTAAAAAGTCAAGGAGGGGAGCAAGGCAGGCAGTAGAAGCATTTTTCTGCATTTGTTTTGTGTTTGAAATTCTCCCTGTCAGCTCATTCTCAGCAGGTTAAAGCCCTTTCCCTCTTTCTCTTGGCACTGAGCCCACTGGAGGCAGAGCTGCAGCCCCAGCTGTCCCCAGCCGTGGTCTCAGAGGACATGGGCATGGATTTTTCCGAGTTGTTCCCTCCAGCAAAGGCAAGTGATGCGGGAAGCTCAGGCTGGGGACAGACATTGGGTGTGCACTGTGTGCTCCATGGATAACCCCAACGTCTTCCCAGCCCCAGGGCAGGATGTTGTCCCCAGCTGCCCCCTGTCCCACCTAATTTCCCCCCTTGGCTCCTGGGTCACTCTCTGGGTGGTGAAGGGCTGGTGCTCATCACACTGCTGCTGCTGCTGAACCTCCTCGAGTGCAGCTTTGCTGTAGAAATTCTGGGGGGTTTTTTTGCTCTAGAAATGAGATCCGTATTTTCTTAGATCTGCAGGGCTAATTGAGCAGAGGAATTGCTTACCATGGCCATGAAAAATGTCTTACCTCTTTACGTCTATAAACGACTAGTGCTGGTGTAGTTATGAAATGCCTGTGAAGTCCCTGAGGTGTGTTCTAGCAGAGACCAGAGCTCCTTGTGGGGTCCCTTTCCCTAAAAAACAGAAAACCCAGGGAGCTATGCCCATTGCCTGGTGGCTCTCCAGCAGGGAGCTGTGATTCCTGTCTCAAGAGGCTCCATGTAGCTCCAATCAGTAGGATTTTTCCTTCTCCATAGTGGTGGAGAACACAGAGGCAGCTTTTTATTTGCTGGGATGAGGCTGATGCTTGTGGAACTCACCAGTGCTGCTCATCCTTGGTTCACCTCTGCCCCTTGGCCTGAAAACACGAGAGTCACCAATCCTAAACATGCTGGAAGCACAGAGATACGGAAACACTGAGATTCACAGAATCCCAGAATGGTTTGGGTTGGAAAGCTCATCCATGGGCAGGGACACCTTCCACTATCCCAGCTTGCTCCAAGCCCTGTCCAGCCTGGCCTGGAACACTTCCAGGGATCCAGGGGCAGCCACAGCTTCTCTGGGCAGCCTGTGCCAGGGCCTCCCCACCTTCACAGGGAACAATTTTTTTCTAATATCTCATCTAGATCTGCCCTCCTTGAGCTTAAACCAGCTCCCCTTTGTCCCATCCCTCCACCCCTTGTCCAAAGTCCCTCTCTGGTTCTCTTAGAGCCACTTTAGACACTGGAAGTGACTCTAAAGCCACCCTGGAACCTTCTCTTCTCCAGGCTGGACTGCCCCAGCTCCCAGCCTGGCTGCAGAGCAGAGAGGCTCCAGCCTGTGATCACCCTTGTGACCTCTTTGTGGTTTCTGAGCTCCAGGGGGAAACACAGTGAGAGGCATAATCCCCTGATGTATTCACACAGCTCTGATGGGTAAACTCTGCCTTTTGCTCTGAGCATCCCTTTCTGACACCCATGTAAGCCACACAGAGAATTACAGGCACCAAGTGTTACAAGGCCAGATTTTGGGACACTTCATGTGTTTGGGATGAATCTTAGGCCATTAGAAATAATTTCTTTCTTTTAATTTCTCTTCATTTTTTTCCACCAGGATAATATCAGCAGCCTAAGTGGATGCTTTCTAATTTTTTTTTTTTTTTAGTGTATTATTCATGGTAAGAACCACGTAGTGAGCAATCTGTGCACTCCAAACAAGATAATGCAGAGATCCAGCATACCCCCTGCTTGGCTGGAGATTGCTGGATAATATATGGCATTCTGGAGAGATAATAACCCTAAATGGGCTGAGTTTTTCTCCCTGCAGCATTTACATCAAATAACTGAAGGTAGCCTTTTGTGGACAGAGAAGTCAGAGGTGGTATCATCTGACTGGAGAACAGAAAATACTTGAAATAGGGGGATAAAAAGAGCTAGTCATTGAGATGATTTTATTTTCCTGAGCTTGCAATGCTTGGGAGACCATGGGATGAAAGGGGATGGAGGGAATAATTGGAGTTATGAAGTATGGGCAGCGAGTTTGCTGCTGGGGGAGTTAATGAGCAATATGAAAATTAAATCCCTGCCATGAAGACTCGCTATGAGGATGCTCTCCCTTGGTTTTTTCCCCCCACTGGATGCCAGCAGGTACAAGAAAATGGGATTTTGCCATAGATGATGCCAAAAAGTGCTGTCATTAGATTTCTTTCTTTGAAAGGGAGCAGAGCTTCTAGGCTAGGAAAATGCAGTGTGTGGAGTCTGCCTGCCTTCCCTAGAACATGGAACATGTGCTGGCAGGAGATTGCAGAGGGAGACTGAGGGTCAGTGGTGCTATTGAGGCCTGGGGAAGGGCTGGGAAAGTGAGAGAGTGGGTTTGGGGTGATGTAAAATGGGGCAAATCCCATATTGCAAAGGGGGAGCTCGAGAATTTGGGAGAGGAAGCAGATTTTCAACTAAACTGAGGGCTCGTGAGTGGAAATTCAAAGGAGAGCAAAGACCTTGGTGCATTCCCTGAGTGCCATTGATATGGGATGCTGCTGGGAGTAAGGAAAATTCAACCCTAAAGCATAATAAGCAAAATAAAGAAGTATTTAAGGACTCTGCAAAATGCTGGGGAAGCCTCTCTGGGAATGTGCCACAGAGTTCTGGTGCTTGCCCCCAAAAAAGGGTGAGTTTAAACTGCAGCAGGTGCAGCACAAGGGCTTTGGGAAGAGCAGGGGAAAAGGACCTATTTTAGGCATGGAGCTGAAAAATATCATCTGTGTTTGGCCAAGGATGTTGGGAGAGGACGTGATGGCTGCCTATAAATACAGAGGGAATGTAAACACCAGGGAGGGAAGCAAACTGATTTAACTGGAAGGGCAGTGTCAGCAGAAAAACAAATGGCTCTGAAGCGGGCAGGAATAAATCTGAGAGGGGATCAGCACATGGCTGTGGGATCCTGGGATGGCTGGGGCTAATAGGATTGGTGGGGGTGAAAGACCGCAAAACTGATTTTGAGGCAGAGCTTGTTAAACTGGTGAAAGATCTGACAGGGCTGTTTCTGCTGGCAGCAAAGTGGGAGCTGAGCTGGGAAATCCCTTTGGGGGTGAATTACTGTGAGCTCCCTGAATTGCTTTCACAACATCCCTGTGACCCCCAGCTTATGGGAATAGGAGTAGTGACTGCTCAGAGCACAACAGGATTCTTTATTTGTGTTTTCCATGCTAGTTGTTAAAAGAAAAAAAAAAGGAATATTTGAAATTAATACCAGAATATTTGAAAATACCTCCTTAGGAATATTTGAAATTAATACTGGAATTTTTAGAAAATGCCTCCTTACACCAGGCTGGATGGATATCAGGATTATCAGGATTAGAATGGGGGCTTCCAGCAAGGTCCCTGCTCTAGGTATAAAGGAGGAGCAGCTGTGCAGAGCCCTCCTAAATGAGCTTGTGAGGGTCCTGATGGGCAGAAGATGCTCATGGTGGGGATGCTCAGCCCTGCCTGAGGCAAGGATGTGTGGGCATCAACCCACTCTGAGCTGCTGCATATTGCTCCTATCACGGGAACCACAATATTGCATTGGCACCTTATGGTAGCAGACCAGAAATGGGCAAAAATTTGCTTTTTTCTCAGTTAATCTGAGCACTTCCTTCAACCTGAGAGCCTCCAGACAGATGGATCATAAAGCTCTGGGTGTTTTTTGGGATAAGCCCTCACAGGGAGGTTTGTGGGCTGAGATTTTGGAAAGGGTCATGGGGGAGGCAGGAAATATCAGGAGAGGCTTCCCTGGGGCAGAAGGGTGTTTGTTCTGCAGCAGGAACAGGCTCAGGAATGATTTCCCTATTTTTTTTCCCCAGGCATTTCAATTTTGTTAATCAGACGGAGCTCGCAGAACTGTTAATTCGTTGGGCTGGAATTAACCTCGTGATGAGGGGGGTTTGGGTAAAGCCTTTGGGAGGCTGTGCTGTTTGGACACAAAAGGGGTTTGCTGAAGCTTATGTGGGGTCACAGTGGCCTAATTAGGATTTAGGGGAAATGGTGTTTTTGTAAATGGGTTTTAGGTAAAGGAAGGAGGTGGCTGGAACGTGCTGTTGGATGTGGAGTGTAGCGTTAAATGAGCATGTAAATGAGGTGACTCTCATTAGAAAGGGGCAAGTTTGATGAACAGTTCCTGAGAGCTTTCCCTGGAATGATGCCTTTGACTTCTGCCTCCTGCCTTATTATGGCAGGACAAGGAGGCTGGGAGGGATAATGAACTGCTGGGAACGCTGGGACAGCATGGCTTTGATGCTGCCAGTGAGGAGCAATCATTTCACCTCTGAGCCTGGCACTGGTAAAGCTGAGCATCATCCCAAAATTTATCTGCTTGGGAGTATGGAAAACCACCATCAGGTCCAGGGGCTGAGGTTTGGCTGGAAGTTATGGTCAGTGCTGGTGAAGGTTTTTGGCAGAGCTCCTGCCTGGGGCCCTGCTGGGGCTGGCTTGGGCAGGTGAGTCTCTCCTTGGTGTGTTTATGGCCAGCCCAGGGTTGCATGGGAAGTTCTTCCCAGCATCTCCCAGATTTCTCCCCAGGAGCATCCCAGCACCCAGGACTGCCCCAAGCCATGGTGGGGAACAAATCCAGAGTTACCTCCTGCACTTGGGATGAAGCAGTGTTGTTTTTTTCCTGCCTAAAATAATCTTGACTATCACACCTCAAGCCCCAGACCTTCTCAGCCTGACCATAGCCCTTCAGAGGCACAAGATGATTCCCCTTGAGCTCTCCACTTGCTGAAACAACCTGAGTGTGCTGCTGTGTGCTCCAGCCCAGCCGAGCCCAAAGGCTCCAGGGATGAAAGCAAAATCCCATTTGTCTTTCATGAATGCAAACAGTTGGAGGATCAGAGATATCCATCCCATTTAGAAGCAGGTTAGAGCAATTTTCAGGTGCAGGGGATGCATTTGCTGAATAAGGTGGCTTTTGTTTCCACTCCTATAATTGAAAAGGAAAATCCTGCTTCTCATCAGCTGCAATCCTGAATTTGGTGATCACCTCCTTTGGGTTATTGGAAATAGGCTGACCGACATGGGGAGAGCCTTGGGGATTAATGGAATGGACCTGTCTTTATGGAATCTCTGCTGGATCCCCCAAGTGAGGCTGAAAAGGACTTTCTGAACTCCTCACCTTTCCTGGAGGACGTTTGAAGCTCTGAGACACATCTCCAGGCAGGTACCTCCAGATGATGTAGATGTTCATGGTCCTCCTGGATAAATTTTCTCTGAGACAAGGAAATTGATGCCCTGAGCATCTGTGAATCCATCAGACACAAACTATCTTCCTTGTGGGCTCATATTCTTCCGGACCAGAAATGAAAGCTGTCTCTCCACGCTGCTTCTCGTCATCCCTCCTTCTTCTTTGACCTTTACCTGTGGGTTTGCCAGGGCCAGGATTACACCCCACAGCCAGTGCAGGTTTAGGCAATGATGTCCCAGTGTTGGTCACACCCCCCAGCAGGAACTGACATTCTCTAACTCTGGAAACCACACGAACCAACCCTCAAATTGCAGCAGCTCCCACGCTGCTCCCCTGACTCTGCAGCCATCGGCAGCCCTGTAATTGTCATTGTAATTGCAGGGGACTTGGAAACCCTGAGCCGTGCCAGAAACATAACTTAATCTTCCCTGAGCTGTTGCTTTTGAGGGCTGAGCATGGGGATTGTGGTAGCAGGGGATCAGTGCTGAGCCCAGTGCTGGCAGGGAGGCTCTGGGTGCTGCTGCTCCCTCCCAGTGCCTCACAAAGAGCCCAGGTAAGCTCGTTACAGGGGCTTATTCAGCAGATGGACGAGCTGTTGCCAGGTAGATCTTATTTCTCATTAATATGCCATTGGCCTCGTTTGTGTGCCCTGCTCACCTCTGGCTGTATCCTCGTCTGGCGCAGGGATTGTGTTCCCAGCCCAGCCTGTCCCTGGCATCCTGTTTCCATTGTTCCTCACCTTCCCAGATGGAAATAGCTGGTGAGGGAGCTGGATATGTCCATGCCCATGCTTGGGCACTCAGTCACAGTCCCAAGGCTGTGGAGAAAGGATGCCCCTGGATCCCTGGAAGTGTCCAAGGCCAGGTTGGACGTGGCATAGAGCAACCTGGGATAGTGGAAGGTGTCCCTGCCATGGCAGGGGTTGGAATGAGATGAGATTTAAGGTCCTCTCCAACCCAAACCATCCTATGTATCTATGATTTGACTGCAAGAGATACCAAAGGTTTCTGTATCTTCTCCAGGTGTGTTCTTCCAGTGTTACAAAACCTCTGGGAGCTCAAGGCCCCTGGGGAGGGCATTTGAGAGAGTCACAGCATGCCGACACGAGGACAGGTGAGTGACACAAAACACCTCATCCTGCAGCACAGCAGGGAGCGATTTGGGGCTGGGAACCTGCTGTGTTCCTCTGTAGCATCTATCAAAACTCCCCTGAAACACCAAAGCCTGGCAAAATCCCTCCTCCTGTGCCATTCTTCCTTAAATGTTTGCCGTCAGTACATTTGGTTCTCCATTCTCCCCGGTAGTGAAGTGAGAGATTTCATAATGATTCACCCTGTGTTCTGCTGAGCAGCTTCAAGCAGCAACTGGGGAGTCTGTTAAACAGGCATCCAGCCCGGAATATTTTGTACACTATCGAAATGCAGCGCTGTAATTAAAAGACATGCTTGAAATAAATGACAGAGGGCTTGGGGTTTGTGGGGTTTTTTCCCTCCTTGTTTTTTCCCTTCCCCAAGGGAGATGGGAAGGCGAGTGGAAGTTGCACTGAAGTACCAAAAAGCACAACAAGCACATTTGAACAAATAATATCCAACAAGGCAGGCTGCCGGAATTGCTTTCAAAGGCTGCATGTTCAGTTATCACCCAGGGAACTTTCTGTCTGATTAAAAATAATTATTGCTGGCATTAAATCTGTTCAGAATTACTCAGCGCAATTCGTCTCCTACCGCACGCTGCTACCATATGCCTGGTCTGTTGAGTGAAAAATGTCTCTTTTATTCGGATAAATAATGCTTTGTAAATATTTAGAGATGAATGTTCTGGATCACTGAGCGGCTATTTTTTTTCCTGATGATAAATATGTGCAAATGAGCTTGGTTTTGGCTGCAGCTCCATTTGAGGCAGGCACTATATGGGGCCAGATTAATCCCTGGGTAAGAGTGCAGGGGCTGTGCCAGGATGATTTACTGTGGGACAGAAGAAGGGTCACAGAATCATAGAACAGCTTGGGTTCAAGGCCATCTCCTTCCAAAATTATTCCAATGAGCAGAGACACTTCCCACAATCCCAGGTTGCTCCAAGCCCCATCCAACCTGGCCTGGAACACTGCCAGGGATGGAGCAGCCACAGCTTCTCTGGAAAACTGTGTCAGGACCTCACCACCCTCCCAAACAGGAATTCCTTCCCAATATCCCATCTCTCCCTGCCCTCTGGCACTGGGAAGCCATTCCCTGTGTCCTGTCCCTCCATCCCTTGTCCCCAGTCCCTCTCCAGCTCTCCTGGAGCTCCTTTAGGCCCTGGCAGGACCTCTGAGCTCTCCCTGGAGCTTCTCTTCTCCAGGTGAACATTCCTAGCTCTCCCAGCCTGGCTGCAGCCCTTGGAACATCTCCATGGCCTCCTCTGGACTCATTCCAACAGCTCCATGTCCTGATGTTGGGGCTCCAAGAGCTGATGCAGCACTGCAGTTGGGGCCTCATGAGAATGAAGCAGAGGAGCAGAATTCCCTCCCTCACCTTCTGCCAGAGCTGCTTTGGATGCAGCCCAGGACACTTTTGGCTTTCTGGGCTGCCAGTGCACATTGCAAGGTGCTGTCCAGCCTTTCACCCCCCAGCACACATTGCAAGGTGATGTCCAGCCTTTTACCCCCCAGCACCCCCCAAATCCTTCTTGGCTGAGCTGCTTTCACTCCCTTTTACCCCCAGCTTGTATCAAAACCAAGGGTTGCCCCAGTCCAGGTGTAGAAATTTGCACTCGGTAATTTCTGCTGCAGAGCAAGTGGGGAGAAAACTTTAAAAGGTTTTAAAAGCTATTAGGATATCTGCAATGCCTTCCATTCCAACAGGGTTGCAGGTACCTGGATGTTGGGCAAATGCCACGGATTTCCCTCATTCCTGCTGCTGAAATCCCAGCAGGATCCATGGGACATGGGCAAGGGTGGGAGAGCTGGATCCCACCTTGTGTCTGGATCTGACCCTGCTCCCCAGTATGTCTGGAAGGAGGGTTTGCTCAAGAAATGGGACACATGAACCTCTTGGCATGCCCAGACTCCTGCCTGCTGCTGACAGAGGCTCGTGGGACTGGGTGGGATCATGGCTTATTGCTCCTGGAGCTGTGGGACTGAGCTGACTCTTTGCATCTTTCCCCTTTTGCACTGCAAAAGTGCTGCGGGGAAACTGCTCAGATCAGTGCCAAAAAACCTATTTGCTGAGCACATATAAGCTCCAGGACAGCTGCTCTGGCTGGGTCCTGGTGATTTGTGGAAAGGGAACACGGCGGGAATGTTTAGAGAAATGCAGTTTTCACGTGTTTTGTCCAGAGGCGTTAAACGAGATGAAATCTCTCCCACTGGTGAGATAATGGGCTCTGCGAGGGGTGAGAGTTCAGCCACACACACCCCTCCACTCCCAAAATGCTTCCCAGGGAGCAGAGGTGTTGGAGAACACATCCAAAAAATGAATTTCTTTCCCTCAGGACACACACAGGAAGAGGGATGCAAATCCCAAGCCTCCAGCCGTCCTCACCAAGGTCCTGCCACCTCTTCACCTCTGTCACCTCTTTCTCCCAGGCAAATTCCAAGTGGCAGGAGATCCTGGCTCGTGCTGCCAGCCTCAGCAAGCACCCTCTGGATGTATTTGCTCTGCATTCCATTAAAACACAGCAGCAAACAAGGGGCATTAATGAATTCCTTCGTTTATGATGACAATACGCTTTTGAGTCCTTCTATTGATTTGCCGAGCAAGCTGGCAAAAAGAGCAAACCTTGCACTATTTACCACCCCGAGCCTAAGTGTAATGTCTGAATCAACAGAGCCTGTTTGCTTCTCAAAATTCAAATGAGGACAAAAATAATCTCCTTTTCAGGAGGCCCCTGCAGGAGGGGTTTTGCCAAATTCGCTCAAAGAGATGTCGCAGCTTGAGGCCAAGCTGAAGGACCTGGTTGGTGTGACTGGGATTTCCCTGAGCTTTTGGGTCTGGGCTGATGCACACAGGGGCAGAGGCTGGGTCAAGCTGTGAAAACTGGAAACCAGAGCAACAAAGCTTTTGACAGGCAGCTGAGTCATCAACACTGCTTGGTTAATTAGGCATAGTTCCTAATCAGAGTCGTTGTTTACCTTGGAAAGCAGGAGACTGGGCTGCCCCAGCCTTTGCTGAGCACAGGGCTTGGCTTTGATGTGTTTTCTAGGGAGGACAAGTGGGAAATGGAGGCACACAGTTGCTTTGGGAGCATGGAGAAAGGGAAAAACCCAGGAAATGAAGAAATTGGAGCCATTGGGAGGCTCAGTGTCACCTCTGGTGCTCTGGGCTCCTTCCACACTGTCCCATGTCCAGTGGGAGCTGCAGGATGGAGAGGGATGGGCGGTGGGAACCCAGCTGACCATAGGCTGGATCAAAACCACCCCTGTTCTGATTAACTACAAAAAAACCCCAAACATGATTAAAAAATTTCCTTTTTCTCTCTGGAATATTGGAGACCACAGGCCATTCTTCTGCCTCCATGCCTGCCCCAAGAGTGGATGAAGCAAACCCTGCTTCCTGCTCCAAAATGCAGCAACATGTTGAGCCCTTGACCAAAGAGGGCATTACAAAGGCAAGTCAAAGCCTTGATTTAAACCAGCTTGTTTAAATATTTTCATGCTCCTTGTGGTTGGATTCCAGACTTTTACTCCCTGATTACTTTAGCCTGGAAAAAAAAAAAAAAAAAGGGGGAGGAAAGAAAGGCCTGATTCAGTGATGAGGGCACAGCACTGCTGAGCACAGGGTGCTACAGTTTCCTCAGGAATTCTTTGGGGTCTCAGAATGCCCTGCAGTAAATAAAAACAACAAAAGATTGCTGAAGATTGAGGGAGATTGTTTTGCCCAACTTAACAAGTTCTAAGATGCTTTTTGGGAGAGTGAATTTTGGGGGATGCTCCATGGACACTATTAATAGTTGTGGTTACTAATGAATATCCTGGGGTTTGGCACCATTAAATTGGTTTTGTTCAGGATCCTGAAGGGACTTTGGGTTTCCTGAACACCCCTTCCCCACATGCCCATCCAGAGGGGCTGCAAGGACTCTTCCCATGTTATTTGCTCCTCTGAAGAGGCAGCTGAGGGAGGGCAGGGGAGGCTCTGGGGCTCTGCTGGCTCCATCATCGACTCCAGGTTCACTCACAAGTTATTTATGGTCATTACTGACTTCTCATTCTTGATGTCCTCAGGGTATCTCATGTCATGGAGATGCTCCACAAGCAGAAACCCCCCAGTGAGCTCATCTTGGGGTCCAGACCCATACATTTATTTTTTTTTCTCTGCAGCCAGGGATTTGCTTGCAGGATGCCCTTCAGAAGCTTTGACATCCAGGGGGGACACTGGAAGGTCTCTCCCATTTCCCTATGTGTGACAGGCACTTGTGTCTTTGTCCCCCTTTGCTGGAGAGTTCAGGCCTGGAGAGCCCCTCATGGCACAGGATCAATGTTTTTCTTGCAGAAGATGATTTTTAGGAGGAAGGAAGCAGCTGATGGTGGCGTGTGCTCTTCCCAAACAAAGATAAAGAAGGGTGCTCCAAATAACTCTGTTCTTGCTGGCAAGGGGTATTTTTAACCAGCAACATGACACAAAAATAACACAGATGGCTGGAGAAAAGAAAAAAAAAGGAATGGCTGCTTTGCTGGGAGAGGAGTTTGCTCTGTTTCACAGGGAAAACATGAAACATCAATTTTGCAGCTCTCTCCCAGCTCTCCATTAGCCATGCCATTCCCAGGAGGTGCTACCCATGGTGTTTGCATGGACATGGGGGATGATTTTAAATGGCTGCTATAAAGTAATTAAGGTTGAAAGGTCAGGCCTGGGGATAAACAGCCCCCAGGAGACTGTTTTTACACCCTGGCCATGCCCTGAACCAAGAAACAACTGGTCAACTTTATGGGCTCCTTCCTGCAGAGATACTTTGGGCATCTGGGTGTTCTGGGTAATGCTGTCAAAAGGCAGAAAATACAGCTCTGACTCAGTGCCAAGCCAAGAAATGACCTTTTTCCAGCACTCCTGCCTGCAGCCTTCCTTCCCCACTGTTCTGCAGAGCCAAGGCTCCCCTGGACCGTGCTGGGAGCAGGGCTGAGCCTGCCCATGGCAGGGAGAGAGCTCTGGCACATCCTTCAGGGGTTGGGGTATTCTAGCTGGGGTAAGAGCCTTCATGGTTTTGGGGCAATTTTTGTACATGCTTGACAGCTGTTTTTTCCTTTAGCAAAGAGCAGGAAATGGGCTGGGGTGAGGATGGGATGTGCAGCGTGTGGGGGAAGTTTGGAGAGAGGCTCAGAGCCCTGGAGACACAGAGACTGCTGGGGATGTTGATATTCAGGTGGAAAAGCAGGAGTATCCCCTTGCAGGTACACACCCACACAGGCAGAGGGGAAATTAAAGTTCTCTCGTGCTCGTCAGAGCAGCATTTGGGGAGAGAGTCAGGAAAAGGAGAAGTTGTGGAGGAAGACCACGCTCTGTGCTCATGGAGCAGCCCCAAGTCCAAGGGCAGCCCCTCTCTGTGCTGCTGTGATGTGAGTCAGCTGCTGCTCTCCTCCTTCCCCTCCAGGATGAGTGATGGAGCAGTGACAACCTCTAAGGTGTCCTGGGGACTCTCCCAGCTTCTTATTTTAAATGTTTATTAGCAGGGACCAGGGTGGGGGGAAAGCACTGGGTGTGAAATGTGGATGTGTCTGCTGGGAGTCCCAAGGAGAATCCCACAAAGAAATGCCCTCAGATCCTATAGCAGCATCTGCATTCCATGGGGAGGGAGCCCAGTCACTCAGCTTTCCTGAAACTGCAGCAACTCCCAGTAAATCTTATTTGTGTTTTAAGGCTTAAAAGCCCCAGTGGCTCCAGCAGCCTTTGCAGCATTGCAGCACCTGGAGGGAGCTCTGCCCAGCTGATCCTTGTGGTGTGGGCTGTGCCTGGGGTGGGCTGTAGGGCTGCAGCCTGGCCCTGGGGCAACCCAAAGGAAGTCCAGTCAGAGTTGGCACCAAAAGGCACCTTTGTGGCTCAAAACTGGTCCCCTGTTTTCTCAGTGCTTCACAGGACACTTTGCTTGCATCGAACCACTGAGGTTGGAAAAGACCCTTAAGGTGATCCATTCAACTGTTAACCCAGCACTGCCAACCCCAGCACTCACCCATGACCCCAAGGGCCACGTTTCTGGCTCCATTTATTTGCACAATGGCTTGGAGAGGTGAGTTTTGGACTGTGAGTGGCACATTTTTTGTGTTCTGGGGTGCAAATAATGACCTCAAGCATCATGGGCTGGGCCTGGTGGGTGCTGAAATTCCCATAAATTGGTTCTTTTATTGTGGGATAAGGGAGTGTCACTCATACCAAACCCTCTCCCTTTCAGACTTGCACATAAATCACATGGTTTGATTTTGGGGGTGTCCTGTGCAGAGCCACAAGCTGGACTGATAATCCTCGTGGTTCCCTTCCAAGAGAGGGTATTTGGGGATTCTGTGATAAAGAATCTCTTCCCCATAACCAAAGTGCTAGAATTGCACTCGGGTCGGTGAATCAGGGGCGAGCAATTTATGTCAAGATTTCTCCTCTCTTGCAAATTACAATGTACTATATTGTCATTATAGGATTATCATTATGTCTAATAAGCAGGAATTTTGGGTGCTGGCAGCTCTTTAAGTTTTCCTGCAGTGATTTCTTTGCCTGTCCTGAGGCAAAGGCAGGCAGCAAAGTCATGAGGACAGAGAGGGCAGTGTGGTGGCCCAAAATGGGGTGGGGTTTGGAGGTCAGGATGAAAGGCACCATTGTGTGGGATTGTCTGCTGCCCGACATGTGAAGGGCCTGGTGGTCAGCAGGGCTCATCATGTGTCAGCTCAGCACAATCACTGACCTTTGGTTTTGGGACTGAGGGGTTCGTTTGATCTGCTGGGGTCACACTCAGCCCATCAAACAGCCCAGGGATGCTTCGGGGTTTGGCAGAAGTGTGTGATCCTTCAAGGCAGCACAAAGCCTGGGTCAGGGGAGGTTTAGGTTGGAAATTAGGAAAAGGTTCTTCATCCAGAGAATGGTTGAAGTACCATTTCCAGGCTCCCCAGGGAAGTGGTTGTGGCATGAAGGCTGACAGAGCTCTAGAAGTGTTTGGATGATGCTCTGGGGCACATGGTGTGATTTTTGGGGTTATGCTGTGCAGGGCCAGGAGTTGGACTTGGTGATCCTTGTGGGTCCTTTCCAACTCAGGAAATTCCATGATTCTATGATTCTGTATGTTAGAGAAGCCTTTTGGGCACCTGGGCTAACTCAATTCCTCCACTACCTGCAAAATAGTCCTGCATGGGGTATTTAATTGTATTATTAATTTCTCATTGGTACTGAGTAGTTTCAAAAGATGAAATCTCAAAACACCAATGTCAAAATAAAGAAAAAAGAAAAAAAAAAAGAAAAAGTGAATGCTTTCTGTGATTTGCTGATTTTTCCAGTGTCATTCTCAAGATTTTGGGGGCCTTGGTGTGCACTTCAATAATTGCAGTTGGGTAGACTGGATTTGAAGGGCTGTTATCAGTATATTAAATTTCTGGTATTCAGTTATGTGTCATTTGCATGAAAATTGAAGCCACCTTCTCCCTCAGATCTCCTGCTAATAGTGTTGTTTTAATTTAGGCTTGTTAATGGGCTGTGTAATTTAAGGACAAAGCCCTGTGTTTGAAGCATTCCCAATCACTTCAGGTCCCTCATCAGCACTCAGGACTTTCCAGAAGGAGGCAGATGGAAAACACAGGGTTCTCAGAGGCAAACCATAGGTGGATATCTCCAGTTCCAAGAAAGGTTATATGCATGTATGTGTGAGTGCTCAGGATATCAGGGATCTGTCCTTGACCCACTCCTGGAAGTGTCCAAGGCCAGGTTGGACAGGGCTTGGAGCAACCTGGGACAGTGGAAGGTGTTCTTGCCCATGGAGGGGGGCTGGAATGAGATGAGCTTTAAATTCCCTTCCAATCCAAACCATTCCATGATTCTACGAAGGTGTAGCAAGGTCTGTCTCCTTGTTGGCACAGCCCTCAAACCCCACAGTGCTGGGATAAATTGTTGGGACAAAGGGTCCTGTTCTTCATGCCCACCTCAGGAGTTGCTGCTCCAGCTAGGAATTCTTCTCCCAGATCCCATCTCCTGAGCTTTTCCTTCCACTGCCTCCCTGATGATCTGCTGGGCTCCTTCAGCATCAGAAGGAGAAGGAGGAAGGCTGTCACACAGCGCTTGCTCTTCTGGGGATTTTACAGCTCCTGGGCTTCCCACCATGTCCTTCTCCCCTGCAGAAGGATCTCCTGCTCTGTGCTGCTGTCTGGTCCCATTTCCCCCCATGGTTCCTACCTCACTCTTGGAAAAGAGACTCTGCATCTCCCAAGGCTTTAATTCACCACCTCTCACCCTGTGAGACACAGGAGCACCGTTAAGCACATGAACACATCTCTGCTGATTTATGGTCCAGCTTGGGAACTCCGTGGCTTCTGGATGCTGCTAAGTGGCTCTGCAAGCAAAATAAATATCATCCCTTCAGGATTCAAGCTGATAGCTCTATTTCAGGTGTTTTTCCCAAGGGGAAAGCATAGAATCTACACTTTAATTCTCTGCTGGTACCTGTTCCTCCTGAAAAATGTTGCTGAACTGAGTCACGAGGAGAAGGACTACGTCTAGGTGCAGAGTCAGTTGCCACCACCTGGGATTTCTGCCATGGAAAACATAATTTCCTCAGGACATAGCTGCCGTGGGCACCTCATCAGCATGATGGGAAGTTGCATTTATCCTGTTGTGTGGATGCAGGATGGGCATCTCCACGATAAATCCAGTGCCAGTGCCTCACTGGAGAATTCCGTGCCTGTGGTAGGAGGAATCTCATTAACACAAACTTCAGATATCCAGCCTTGCCAGCCGGGAGACAAATGCAGCAGCATCATCTATCAAATGGAGAATGACCTTTGCTATCCATTAGGATGAAATGAAAAGCTTTGGGCTTTAACTTTGTTAAAATGCACATGGCTGTCTTTTTAGATCCCGGAGCCGGCACATTGCTGAGATTAATCAAATTGTGCATTTTGCAAGTGCTTAAGCAGTATTGTTATGTAACTCCATCTCTGCGTGGCTTCAAGACAGAAAGCAGAATAATTACACTGAGCCTGGCTGTGGAATCATCCTGCTGTGGTCATCAGCTGAGCAGGCAGGAGGGGCTTGGAGCCAAATGCCAACCTCATGTTCTTAAATCATGAATCCAGCTTTCTTCTGGTGGGAATGAAATCTGTGGGTCTCCCAGGCTGTGTGTGTGCCCAGGAGGGCTCAGCTGAAGGACATGGGTGCATCTCACTGTGGCCTGCTCGAAATCTCTCCACAGGAAGGGGGTGTAGGGGTGGTTTTTTCTGGTATCTCACTTTGAGAAATGCTGATGTGCCAAGGAAATGTAGCTGTGCTGACATGAGGGAGAAGAGGGCATTGCTCTGCTGGCCTTGGTTGTCAGAGAGGGACCACAGAGGGCAGCAGGGCCTGCTGGCTGGGGAATGGGCTGGGTGCCATTGCAGAACATGCTGGGAAACCCTCTTCCCACCAGCTATTTAAGCAAGAGGGCTCTGACCGTGGGCTCCTTATCTTTGATCTCACCTTGTCTCTAAGGCAAGCACAAACTCAGCCATTCCATAAGAGAAGGAATTACCTGGATCATCATGTCCAAAATGTTGTAGGCTCAGTGGCCAAGTGGAGATCATTTGGTGGTGTCCTTCAAGGAATGGTGCTGGGCCTGGTTGGAACTGGATGGTCTTTGATGGTCCCTCCCAACCCAGAGCACTCCATGGTTGTAAGTCCTCACAAATCCTCCTGAGCTCCTTGGCCACCATCCTGTGTGTTCTGCACCCAATGGCTCCCTGGACTTTCCATTCTTTCTCCCCACAAGCTCTTCCCTGCTTTTCTTCTGGTCCCAACAAAGTCCCACCTCCATCCTGGTGTTGTGTGGGCTGAGAGTTTGGGACCAGCTGTGGCATGGACAACTCTCGGTGTTCCCACACCAAAGATGAATTTTTTTCTGCATAACTTCTCCATTATTTCTATTTTCTTGGCAATTCTTGGCATAAGATGCAGACAATTCTGGCAAGCAATTCAGGCGAGGCAGTCAGATGGTGACTGATACCTTCTTGTCTTCACCCAAGGGCTGTACCCAACTGCATCCCTGGATTTTCAACCATTGCTGCTCCATGGGAAGTCAGATCCTGCTGTACAGCCAAATCCCATTCCCAGCTGACTTGAGCAAAATCAGGAAACACTTGGAGAAAACAAAACAAACCCAAAAAGTCGGTGCAGCTGCATGAATTAGGTTGGATGGAATCAGTCTGAGGTCTCACCTTACAGCCCCTGGTTAGAAAAACTGCTGTGTTTATAGGTTGTAACCCCACCTGTATTTATTTCAGCGTCAGTCTAAGCAGATGCTTTATTTAAGCTTATAAATATCCATTTTCCCCCTGCTTAAAGTATCTGCTTATTTACAAACAGAAATTAAATCCCGTTTAGAGGATATGATGTAACAGGGTCTTGTATTGAAATAACTACAAGCTTTCAGTTCCAGCTGCTGTAGCTCAGCTGGCAGATAAGACCATAATACTTCTGCATATAGACAAGCCTGGAAACAAACATATATTCTTGTAGCCTCAATGCAAAAGGCAAGAAAAAGTGATGATGAGGAGTGCTGGAGCCTTGTAAATCAACAGAGCACCATTGGCTGCTCTGACAGGAGTTGAACAAAGAGAGGCTGCTACCTTAGTGGAAATCAATCCCTTAATGGACAGTTTCCCTTGTCTGTTCCTGGAGTTAATGCAAGTCTCTGGGAGGATCTAAAATGATTAGCTGGAAATACATCCTTGTTCAAGCAGGGTCTTTGGGAAGTGTCGCTTTAACTGAAGTTGTGTGAACTTTCAGTCTGATGCTGACATTGGCTAGATCACCTCTAAAGTGGGCTCGATCCTGGAATTTTGTGAGACCAAATATGGAGGGATTTCTCCATGGAAAGGGTTGTTAAGCATTGGAATGGATTTCCTGGAGAGGTGGTGAAGCCCCCATCACTGGAGATGTCCAAGGAACCACTGGACATGGCACTCAGTGCTCTGGGCTGGGTGACAAGCTGGTGACAGTCACAGGTTGAACTCGACTTCAGAGGTCTTTTCCAACCTAAATGATTCTGTGATATAGGATGTGCTATTCATTTCTGTGTGCTGGTAATAAACAACTTTGCATCACTCGGTTACAAATCCATATGGAAAAGCCATTTCCAGCATGGAGTGTGAATACCTGGAGCTGCTGCATGGCACAGGATCCACGTCCTGCTCGGATCCTGCTCTCCCTGGGGAAGCCTCTGCTCTGGGAAACTGAGCTAGGAGCCTTGAATGGGAACCAGTGACTAAATATTAACTCAGAAAAAACAAAGACACCATTTAGATGTAAATGAAATGGGGGGGGAAGAAGGGGGGAAGTGGGGGGGCAAAGAAGGAAGGAAACAGAAATACATAAAGTAAGAGCCTACAGTCAGAATTATTTCTTTGCAGATTCCGTTTTCCAGACTTCCCTCGGCGAGTTATCGGCAACACTCCACATATTTGTGCAGCCTGATAGCTGCGAGGCACAAGAACATTCTCCAGGAGCAAATAATTCCCTTTCCTGATAACATCTTCAGCAGGGCTTGGCTGCAACGGCAAGGATTTGGCTGTGGAGGTGGGGGGTACCCAGTGTGCTGTTTGTCAGGAGGCTCAAATTCAAAGCTAAAGCAGTAGAAACACCCAGGAGGGGAAGCTGGGAAGCTGTCCAAGGCATTGAGGTGTTCCCATGGGAGCCAGGGAAATGTTCAGACCAAGCTGGACAGAGCTCAGAGCAAGCCTAGTGGAAGATGTCCCTGCCATGGCAAGGGGTGGAACTGGATGGTCTTCAAAGTCTCTTCCAGCCCAGACCATTCCATACTTCTGTGATTGTTGACCTGAGCATGGCCATCAGCACTGGGCTGCCCCGGAGTTCCAGCAGGAAGGTGTGGCAGGAAAACCCTGCAAATTTACCAGAGCAGTTTCCTCTTTGCCATCAACACGAGGTGCACCTTGCTGGGAAGTGTCAACACTTCAGCATTTGCAGAACAGGGTCTGTCAGACCTCTCTGCACAAACACTAATTGCTCATAGTGGTGAGGCTGCTCAGCTCAGCAGACAGACCGAGGTGCCTCTGGCTCTGTCTCAGCTCCTCTGTGACCAGCCTGTCCTTGAAAAGCAGATTATCCATTGGTGCCACCCATCTGCCTTGCTTTGGTTGGGGTCTGAGGGTCTGCAGCTCCAGGAAAGGCTGCAGCAAGCTGGAGATCAAATCTGGAAAGGCAGAGTTCATTTGTCTCCCTGAGCAGCAGAGTGAGTG
Source organism: Entomyzon cyanotis (assembly GCA_024500445.1). NCBI lineage: Eukaryota > Metazoa > Chordata > Aves > Passeriformes > Meliphagidae > Entomyzon > Entomyzon cyanotis. Next base: position 3,427,535 of record JAKEPQ010001030.1, read on the forward strand.
CTCAGGATGTGCAAAATGAGGTTAAAACAACGTAATATACATTGTTTCAGCTATTTCCCCCTCTTCTGTCGGTGACACTGGCAGTAACTGACCAAGACAAAGTGGAGAACTCGGAGAGAAGGGAAACTGTGTGCTCAAGGTCAGTGGTTTTTCTGAGCTTCAGTGGGAAAATAAAGAGCAAAAAGTCAAACCTCTGCTACAAAACCCTGAGCCCACATGGCAAATTTACACCAGTAAAAGTTGTTCCTCCACTGCTGCTCACATCAGTCTAAGTTTTGGCATCAAGGCATCAAACCTGTGCTTGCCCAGCTGGCTTGGCTGCAGGTGTGAGGAGTTACCTGTGTCCTACCCTGGACAAGCAGAAACACCCTGTTTTTCTAGCTTATTTTTTCCATTTGCTGAGAAAATGGGGGCAAATCCAAGAGTCTGTCATGCAGTTGCATGGGATTCAGCAGCTGCTCCACACTGGGGGCACCAGCACAAGGAAAACATGTTCAAGAGCTCTGCCCAGAGACCCTGCTCTGTCAGGGCTCCCAGCAAACCTTGTTTATTCCTGCCTTGAACTTTCCTGTGGATGAAGAGCTTGTTATCCTTGGAGACACAGCCTAGAGCTGTGCTTGCAAATTGAAATCTTGGGCCCTGCATGCTCCCTGGGAAGCATCAGATCAGTGGTGAACATCCACAGCACGCTGCCCTTCACAGGGGCTTTGCTGCTTGCAAGAGTCTCCTGCTCCACAGTGGGGGAAAACGAGGTTTGCCTCTGTTGCTTTATTTTTTTTTAAATTTTTTTTTTTGGTGAAAGGCTTTACAGGCTGGGATTTGGATGCATTCCCAGTTTTTGCAAATAAAACTGTGAGTCTGTCTGAGGAGCGTTGGAAGAGGAATTTCAGGAACGTGGGAGCGTTCTCCCCGGAGCCGCTCTGGAGTTTCTCCTCTTGTTGCTTCGGAATATTCCTAAGGCAGTGGTTGTTCTGCACATCTCCAGGTGCTGGAAACAAAGGGAGAGTGAGACCTTAGAGCAAGTTTGTTTGGCAAAAAATATAGGCCAAAATTAAAAGCAGGATTAGACCCTGCAGTTACAGAACCAAAAGGAGGAAATATCAAACTCAGATTCTGAGTGAGTGAGGACAATGATGGGACAAATTCCCCAGAGAAACTGAGAATACCACAACCCTGGAAGTGTTCAAGGCCAGGATGAATGGGGCTTGGAGCAACCTGGGATAGTGGAAAGTGTCCCTGAACATGGCAGGGGATTGGGATGAGATGATCTTTAAGATCCTTTCCAGCCCAAACCCTTTTGTGACTCTATGACAAAATACCACCAGTGGTCCCTGCATTGGTGACTGCAGCTTGTAAGAGACCCTCAGCACATCATTTTGCCCCACTTTTCATGTCCCCACACAATGTCAGGACAGCTAAACAACTTCCAAACTCTGATGGGACTTGAGGAAGCCAAGAGGCATCCAAGGAGCTGAGATAAAAGGCTGCAGCTGTCTCCCAGGCTGTCTGCATTCAAATAAGAGAAGTTCCTTGTTTGTTGCTCCCCATCCACATGAAGGATATGATGAGTAATCATAAAATTTTATGGAACAAAAGCTCATGGGCATTTTATTTGCTCTTTTGTGAGTTAAGAGTCACAGACAGTTTAGGAATGTGATGAACCCTGAGAAGAAGAAGTTTTATCTTCTCAACCAAGGGCTAGAGCTGCGCAGTACCATCGGCAGAATAATCTATTTCCTCCAGGCTGCTGCTTTAAAATATGTCAAAAAGTTAAAGGGATTTGAGTAAAAATAGGAAACGACATCCTGGATGATGGGGGGAAGGCTTTGTGTCCGATGGGAAGCCAGGGAAAGCAGGAAGTCACCAGGCAAAGCCCAGCACTGTCAGGGAGCCTGGTTTGCATGGGGACCTGCGGGCTGGGATGGGAGGAAGGAGAACAAACCTTGTGGAAAGTCAAAAATCCAACCTGGTCATTATTCTGGGGGTCAAATGGGGTGGTTTCTGCTTCTTCTTGCTACTCTGGCATGTGCATGGGGTCAAAATGAGATGGGGGCCAGGGCTGGGTTGGCTCCTGGGGGAATGAAACACCTTCTGCTTCCTAAGGCAGTGCCGGTGTGAATGGAAAACCATGAGATTCACTGCTCAAAGGCCATCCCAGCAAACAGGAACTCTTGGAATTTCCATGAGAGCAGCGATGGATGGACAATGCCAGTGATGCTGGGATGGAGATGTGGAGTCATGGAGAGCTGAGGGGTGGACTCTTTCCAGGCTTTGGTGCTGAAATGTTGTCTCAGTATAATTGAGTGAAGAAGACTCAGCCTGTCCTCTAACAGCAAATTAAACACAACTTTGTGGGTTTGGTGGTTTGCTGCCAAGTGCCAATACAGCTCCATATTAATGGCTTATGACAGGATTATTCTCCCTGTTTTTGGCAGGAAGAAACTCTTTGGCCTTAATCCTGCTTGTGGCTAAGGGAAGAAACCCAGTGTATCCCACGTATTTACCAATGGTGTAACTCCCAAATACTGCTTAAATCCCAAGTTTTCAGAGAGGAGCAGAGCAGAATTAGCCTGCATCAATCCAAAAATGCTTCTAGGAGACAGGGAGAGGTGAGGACCCCTCATGCACATCCCAGAGTGTAGCTCAGTCTTCCCCATGAACAGGAATTCCCCTGTGTGACCGTGGGCATTCATCTGCCCAATAGAAATAAAATATATAAACATTACAAAACATTTGAAACACATAATACTTTTTATACATATATATCTATATAAATACAATATGTAAAAAATGTGTCAGATTGTTAAATCAAAAACTCTTTTAAAAATTTTTAATACCAGTAGTGAGCTCAATATTTAAATGCCTGAAAGGAGGTAAACCCCTCAAACAGTAGGGCTGGAAATAGGAAAGCAAAAGGGATTTGAAGTGCTAAGTTTAGGAGGGCAAAGTACTCAGCACACAACCAGGTCAAAACCTCTTTGGGGGGCATCTGGATGAAGTCTCCCACTGCATTAATCCTTTTTAAAATTCACAGACTCCAGCCAGGGACCTCAGTGGCCACAGAGAATCTATTTAAGTGAAAATCTCCAAATGACACACCCAGCATCCCACCCTGCCCTGTGCTGCAGTGATGAGAGAGCAGCCAGAGAGGCTTCAAGGGCTTGATTTTGGGAAAAACTGAGTTGTCAGCACTGGCAACTGAGCTTCACTGAACTGACCTGGCAGCATCACTGGGAATAAAAGCAGGGTTGTTGTTTTTTTTTTTCCTCCAAGACAGAATTTTCAATATTTCTGCCTGATTGTTGAAGTTCTGACTGGGTCTGTCAGGGTTTGCTAGTGTGAGCAGCAGGGCTGGGCTGCACTGGAGGCTGTTGGGCTGGTCAGTTGTGGGGCTGGGGGAAGACAAAGATATGTGTGTGCAAACCACCACAACCTCCAGGAAAAATGAGGACAGGCTTGAATTTTTATAAGGAGGTCAGCACAGCCATGGCTTTGTGCTTCCCACGGACCTGAGGACAATGTCCCTTCTCACTGTTACACATTTGCAAAGAGGAGGAGGGGGAAGAATAAAAGTCAAACTTTGTCTCCTTCTCCTTGACCGTGGCAGCCATGCCTTGTGGGCACAGGGGGAGGTGACAGGGGTGGCTGGGGTGGAGGTGACACCCTGCAGCACCGAGCTGCCATCGCTGCATCCGTCAGCGAGACACAGAGGTGAATTTTGGGAGCTAGAAATGTTTATCTTGACTTCACGCTGGAAACTGTGTGGAGCAACCAGGAGTCAAAGCATGAATAAATAACTACAGGGAGAGAAAAAAAAGAAAAGAAAAAAAAAGAAACCCAAAGCCCTCAGGATGCTTGAGTCTGCTTTAAAGTTCCCATGTAGCATGAAACAGAGACATCTGCACTTTTCCTGCGTTTCCTTATCTCCCCCAAAACAGAGGAGCATTTCCCACACGAACACAACATTTCTGAGAGGATCCAGGCAGAGACACGCTGAAATATTTCAGTGTAGCACCATGCTCAGCCAATGACCTTTGCATAATTAGCAGCTCTTTCTCTTCTGATCATGGAAATAGCCTGTGGCTCCTGCCTTTGTGCTGCTCGCTATAGTCTCCATATGCTCCATTTGCATCCTGGAATTATCGATCTTCCTGTGCCTCAAATGTAAAGATTTATCAGCAGCCGTGGCAGGGTTGGGGATCCCAGGTGGGAGGGTTGAGGTCACCGAGGCTTTGGCTGCTGCAGATGGGACAAGCAGAGGGTTTTGCCTCGCTAATGAGTTGCAGGTAGGGTCAGCTCTTAAATGAGGAGGTTTCCTATGGCTGTGTTCCCATCTCTTCCCAAAAATCAGGTGAGCAAAACACAACATAAATAAAATTATACATAAAATTAATCTTGTGAAATGCCAACTTTTTGGGGCAAGGCGAGGTTGGATGGGGCTTGGAGCACCCTGGGGTAGTGGAAGGTGTTCCTGCCCAGGGCAGGGAGTTAGAACAAGATGGGCTCTAAGGTCCCTTCCAACTTCCAGCTCCCACCATTCCACCATCCTATGATTTTGCCATCACCAGATGTAGATTTATAAGGCCGCTTTTGCTTTTCTGGATGCTTGGATTTGACTAAAACATCTGATCCGAGGACTCCTTCACTCCAGAAGGCAGATGGTGATTTTTATTAGCAAGTGGTTTCCTGTTCTTTTGATTCCTTCAATAACGTATTTTCTGTTGCTGGGGTTGGATGTACTCTCTCTGTATGATTGCTAACCCTTAGCAATGAATTCGTGTTGATTTTCTTTCAGCTCAAAGGCTTTCCTCATTCATCTTCTGTCTCTTAATGGCAACAGCAGGTATGTGCATGCTCTTTTTGTACCAAAAAATGTATCACAATCCTTCCACAAATTCTCCTGGTGTTTCCATACAAAATCTTCCCCCCTTTAAGAAAACTGGTAAATCTCCTTTTCCCTGCCCGAAAGGCGAGGAGCTCTCAGCCTCTTCCATAATAACTCATCTCCTTTGTTAAGGAAAGCCATTATCCGATGAGGTACAAGGCATCTCCATCTCCTAACCATTCCAGCAGCAATCAGGACCCCCCCCAGGATTGTGTTTCTCAGCCATTACCTGATTGCTGCCAAGCACCTTTCCAGCCGTCCATCTGCTAAAGAGCCCATAATAAAGACAACTCGACCGGAATCGCCGCCGCTCCCGACAATAGCGAGCCTTGCAGCTTGTAAAGCTAATGACTTACTAATTACCCAGACGGAGCGGGCGGAGGAGAAGTGACCATCTATAACCATCTCTGCCGCACAAGCTCCCACGGCCGGCAGGAAGGCAGCGCTCCGGATTTTGGGAGCTGCACGTTGGTTCCACAGGATGCTGCAGGATGTCGCTCCTTTTGCTGCACCCTCCTGACATCTGCGCACGGATGGTGGTCGCTGCTTTTTGGTGGTGTGTTTGTTGTGGTTTTTTTGTTCCTTTTCCCCCCCCTCCTCTTGCTCAGATTTCAAGGATTTTGGGGGCTGCAACAGCCTTTTTTTTCCTCTTGAGTTTATGCACTGGCTGGCTGAAGGCAGCCTGGAAACCTGCCAGGGGCACCTGGCAATGCACTCAGTAAATTATAGCAGGGAAAAGAATGTCAGATGCTGGGAGGCAGTTATGAGGCTTTCCTGGTGTATATACTTGGGAGGCCAAATGCTGCTTTTAACATACTCAGGTATGACCTGGCACCTCTTTAGCCTAACAAGATGTAGAGGAGGAAATGATGAATTGCCAGGTCTTGCTGCCCACGAAGACAGAACTCCCAAGTTGTTATTAACCACAGAATGGACTCAGAGAGCAGTTTGGACTGGAAGGGACCCTGAAAGGTCATCTTGTCTAAGCCCCCTGCATTGAGAAGGGACATCTTTGATTAGATCAACTTGCTCAGAGCTCTGTCCAACCTCTGCCATGAATGTTTTCAGGAATGGGTCACCCATCACCTCTCTGGTTAACCTGTTCAGTGCTCCATCATAAAAAACTTCCTTAAAGAACACGAGGTCCCACCAAGATCCCCAAGTCCTTAGCAAAACTGTTTTCCTTCTCTCCCAAAATCATGTGTATCTGTGCTGCAGATTGCCAAAGGCAGTGATGAGGAATTTGGGAAGGCAAGGTGATGCCCCCCCATGGGCTCAGTGCTTTTGGCTGTGGAGCTGAATCCTGCTTGGAAAGAGCACAGGAGATGTGGAGGAGGTTTCTGTAACCTGCTGATTATCTGCTGGCTGAATGGGAGCTGGGGGAATGACTCTCATTTCTAATATGCAATAATTTCTGAAATGCATTTCATTCTCCCCAGCAGAAATATGTGAAAGTCACGTTTGATTTTAAGTGCCTTTGTGGGTGTTCACGCATTGCTGGTGGGTGAAATATTTTGGCACCTGCAAATTGGGGGAGCTTGGAGTCTGAGCTTCACAGTGCTGACAGGGATGGCTCCCATCATCCTGAAACTGCTTGAGCATCCCCTGAAAAGTGGATTCCTTGGTTAATAAGAATTGGTTGTGTGATACCAGCAGCTAGAGGAAGCTTTCAGCACATGCAGGGATCAGTGCAATCGGATGACAAACCCTCACCAAGGGTTTCCCACCAGAGCCAGGCTGAGACCACAGATCTGGGCTTTGCCAGAGCTCCAGTGCTTGGAAAGCAGAGCTCCTCCCCTGCCTCGTATCCTGCAATGATTTTGGTGTTCTCGTTATGTTTGATTGGGGGAAATCAGCTTGATTTATGGGATGGCTGAATATCTCTTGGTGGATGGGGACCCAGCCATCTGCTCTGGAAGCTGCTCCCCTGGGCAATGGGGACCATCACTGCCAGGGATGGCTCCTGCAGTAGGATGATGTGGTCCAAGCCCAGGGAGCCAGAATCACCTGCTTTGTCTGCTGGGACAAAGGTCAGGGTAGCAGAATTTCCCCTAAATCAGGTATAAGTAAATTAATGGGAAACTGTGCCCATCCTCTGCATCGCACTACTGTGTTTGTGTTAAATTCCAAATGGAGCCAAGATTTAAAGGGAAGAGGGGGTGATATCTTGGAGAGCAAAAGTCCATTCCCAGAAGAGCTACTGGAATAGGATAGAGGGATGTGGTGATTTGACAGGGGGCTTGGCTCTGGGCTGCAGGTCCTCAGCAGGAGTTGGAGCTGTGGTTGGACCTGAATCCTCCTGGGAAAAGTGCAATTAAAGGCAACGCTGAGATTTGGGATGCCAGAGTTCTGCTTTTGGCAGACACACACACAAAAGGTGTTTATTTTCATTCCCCCTGAGCTAACCCAAGTCCTTCAGGAATGGAGCAGCAAAGGGAGTGCACAGTGCTGGTGTTCCAGGGAAAGGGACACAACCATCCCTCTGGAATAACCCACGTTGCTAGAAAAGATGCACAGAAATATCTCTGGCACGTTTTGTGTTTTAGACTTAGGTTGTTCCCTGAGCTGATCTCTCAAGAGAAGGACCTGTGGTGCCTGAAACCCCTCGGGATGCCTTTTGGGAATGACAATAGCTCAATTAGAGACAGCCATTAGACAGATATGGCTAAGGTCATCTTGTATGTTCTTCACTTGGACATTTTCTTCCCGGGTCCTTCTAGAACTCCTTGCAGTCAGCTTAAAATTTTTTTGGCTTGTCAGCAAACTTTCCCATTAGAAGTCAGCAGCCTGGCCAGGGCCCCACAATACCACAAAATCCCAGCAATCACCTCTCCCCACTGTACAAATGAAAAGTGATTTCCAGCCTTCGGTTTCTCTTGTCTCAGCTGCTAATCCATGAAGCTCTTTCTTTCTCTCATGCAACTTTTATCTCTTTGACAGCTCTTGTGGTGCCAAAGCTTTGCTGAACCCCAGGTATGTGATACACATGCAATCACCTCCTCCAACATATTCACTGACTGCTTTAAGGGTGTGAATGCATCACAAACTTTGATTTCTTTCTGAAAAAGCTTCCTATTGCCCTTTCCCTGGTGTGTCAGATCTTCCCAGTGCATTCCAGGTATCCACATTTATTTTGATTGGATTTTCAATTGTGTAGAGCAGGTCAGACTTAAACTCTTTAAGTTCTTAAAGTTGCTTCTTCAGTGGCAAGTCTGTATTTTCTGATCCTGCAGACAAATGCAATCCTTCACATAATTATACTAATACAAATAGATAATAACATATTTATACAATGTTTCATAGAATATAATTATACAATTATTCATGTAATTGTATTTGAATCTCTTTCCAAATCTTGGGCCAGAGATGTCTCACTCTGGAAACTTGCCCCTCTCTCAGTTTACCTTTTTATTCCAAAATCTCTCTTAGTGAAATTTGTATTTAAGAAACCCATCAGACCCATTGCACAAAAGGAGGGTTTTTCTGTGGGAGTCTCAAGCCCAGACACATGGGGAGCTCATTTACTCGACCCACCAGCGTTTTATTTCACCCAAAACTTCTCACTTTCACTGCCTGCTGGTCCCAGCAAGTCCCTGGTTGACTTTCTGTCTCTGCTATGGTTTTATGTGCATTTTTATGCCTCTGGTAAACTGCTTTGAAATATCTTCTCCACTCGCCTTACTGTGGTTTTATATTTGCCAATGTTTGTGCTATATTCTATTTCCCCCATTTCTGACAGCTATCTTTTTTGTTCCTAATAGCCTTCCCCACTCTGCTACTTAACTTCTTTGCTTTTAAAAAACCCTTTAGGGTCTTTATTGAGGAGTGTTACATATTAAGCTGGAGCCTGTACCATATCTTTAAGCTGCTACCAGGGTATTTGGAAGTATTTTATCCTTTTAGCTTTTCCACTTATTTTTTTAATGCAATTCTCCTCTCTAAATTTTAGGTGGTACTATGAACCAAGACCATTACATGCTGTGGTGGAAAAATTAAGACAACAGGAAAGGTTCCCAAATGGTGTAAGGAAAAGCAAATCTATTTTAGCCTGACCTAAGTTAGGCACTAAACCCCTGAAACACAGGACTGAGGGGCTTCCCCAAATATGCTCAGCTTGGAATTGCATCATTATGAGCAATCACATCTTATTTTTCCTGCAGTTTATTTATCAAATCTACTTTAAAAACACCTGCTTTCTTCTGCTGTTTCTACTTGGTGGTTTCTTGAGAGCCTCACTCACCTGCCAGCTGGAGACTTTCCAGCCTGAAGGTTTGCACACACCCAGCTGATACCTTCTTGATCCAAACCTAAGAGCTGACTGAGGTTTTTCTCCTTTCCTGGGGTTTATTCCCCTCCCTGGAGCACCAAATCCAGGCTGTTGTGACCCCAGAGTTTAATTTTCCCAGCCCAAACCATCCACACTGATGGCTGAACAGAAACCTGAACATAATTCCATCCTGGAATTCTTTCTATGAACAGTGATAATACAGGACTGGGAATGGAAACCTTTATCCCTATTTATGCTCTGATCCCATGTGCCATGAGTTTCATTTTCAGTGTAAGCTGCAGGTGTGATTGAGGGGCTTTAAGAGTCACAGAATCCCAGGATGGTTTGGGTTGGAAAAAACCTTAAAACTCATCTAATTCCAACCTCCTGCCGTGGCAGGGACACCTTCCACTATCCCAGGTTGCTCCAAGCCCTGTCCAGCCTGGCCTTGGACACTTGCAGGGATCCAGGGGCAGCCACAGCTTCTCTGGGAATCTGTGCCAGTGCCTCCCCACCCTCACAGAGAAGAATTTCTTCCCAATATCCAATCTCAACCTCCCATTTTTAACTTTAAAAACCTCTTTCACTACTTTTTAAGCCCATTCCCCAAGCTCTGATTCATAAAAGCACTGAAGTAAACTCAGAGTCCAGCACATCTGGAAGTACTTTGCTGAATTAGAGCCTTATTAATCTTCCTGCATTTAAAATAACTTTTTATTACATTTTAAAAATAAATGGGCATGTACTATTTCTTCATGTTTGGGATTTTTTTGTCCCAAACATTGATTTTAATGCTTGCCTGGCTTGGCTGGATATTCTTTCATCCAGCCAAGCAGCTGCTCATGCTAAACCTGGGAGAAAACTCCCTCTCTCAGGGTTGATGCAGCCTAGAAGTTGCTCCAACTTCTGTGATTCCCACTTTTAGTGGGAAACAACCAAACCTCTCTTCACTGCCCTGGAAAGCCACCCTGAGCCATCCCAAATCTGAAAAGGAAGGATATTTTGAGCTGAAAAGTAGCAGATTGCAGCTGTGGGTATATTTCTCAATGATTTCAATGGGATTGGGGAAAAATGCCAGCCTAGTGTTGCTTGTACCAGTAACAAAAGGAATTTTTGGAGCTGGGGGAAATAGAGGGGCTGGGGTTTGGGGTCAGGATCTGTGTGGGACAGGGAGCTGTGCAACGTGTGGCAGAGCTGCTCCCTCCTCCTGGCTCTGCTTCGTTAAATGTAAAAATTTAAAAAATTCAACAATTCTAAGCAGGTTTCCAGCGCTGGCAGCTATTGGTCTTTGGGAATTGAAATGGAAAAACCTAAAATTTGGGAAGAAAAGACTCAGCAGAACACCTTGTGGGGCTGATCTTGCCTCAGTCCAAAACACCCTGTGGCCACAATGAAGAGATTGGACATGGAAAAATGAAGCAGATTTCCAAGGAAAAACAATAATGGATCAGCCCAAGCTCAGGGTTTATGTCACAATCTCCCACCACGGGGACATGGCAGGTGAATGTCTCCTCATCCACCTCCTACAAAACCCACAGAGGTCAATATCCCCCTGTGAATCTCACTCGGATCTTTTCCCTGCACATTCATTTTTCAGCAATGCCAAGAAGAGCATTTTCTGTACTTAATAATTTTTTTTCAGCAGTGCAAGCCAGTGCATTTTCTGTAGTCATGGAGTGGGAGTCACTTCTGTGTTAAATGACAGCAAATGCACTGATTTCTGTGCTAGGGAAAAAAAAAAAGTGCAGGTTGGGTAGAAGGGTGCAGAACTGCCCAACTTCCTCATTTTCCAAAAAGAGCAGTGTTAGAAAATGAGGAAATGGGAAAAAAGGGGCAAAATGAGACCTTCAAGGTCCTTCCTCATCCCTCCATCCCCGAGTGGGAGCAGCAGAAGATGCTCTGAGCGGATGACTTATGGAAACCCATGTGAGCTGAGCTGCTCAGGAGCATTTTTTGGGAAGAGTATTGGAGTTTGTTGATGTCGTGTGAAAGCCAAGCTTCTTGCTTTCAGGGCAGAAATGCAGAAGTTGAAGAGGATGCAGCCGGGAGGTTTGTTTTCCACAGTTTTTTGGAGATGTATTTGTTTCCTTTGACAGTGACTTACAGCCCGGCTTTCTTTTCTATTTTGTTAGAGCAATAAAGAAGATAAATCTGTAATAATTCAGCTCCCTGTCTTTAATAAAATCTTGTCTTCTTCACGCAGCCCCTGGGAAGATCTCCGTTTTGCAGCCCTTCGATATTGGTTGTGTTTTTCCATTTCTCCTCTTCACCAGAACGACAGAAAAATAGCATTACCGGGAAAATTAATAGCTAAATACAATTTCTGGCAGAGGGAAAGCATTAGGCAGGAGGAGCAGGAGACAATCCTGAGTCTGACTGTGCCAGGCTGGAGGATGCTCTTCAGCAAAGGTGGATTTTCCCATTGCTTTTGTCTTTGATAAATGGCTTGGAGACCTTAAATATCAGCTAATGAGAATTTCTGTCCTCAACAGGGATTAACATCAAACCGATCTCTGTTGGTTTTGGGGTTTTTTCAGGTGCAGAGGATGAACGAGGAGAGGATGGGGTGGCGGTGGGGGAGACACTGAGGCAGCAGTGGGGAAAAATCCTTGGAAGTTACAGAATGGGCTGGGCAGGGAAAGACCTGAATGACCATTGAAGAACAAAGGGGTGGAGGGCATTTCTGTCCCCTCAGAGGAAGACAGCGGACAGAAGAGGCTGGAATGTGGGGACAGGGGTGGGAGACAGAGATGGGATGGGAGAGCAGCCAGGAGGGCTGATGGTGACCCCACTGCTGAGACCCACGGAAGGTGCAGGGGCTGGGTGATGCTGAGCCCCCTCTCTGGGGCAGGAGGTGACCCAGGAGCTCTGCACAGCTCTCTAAAGCCGCGGGGAGGTCATTCAGAACCCGCACAGGAGGCGACGCAGTGACCCAAACCTGGGGCAAGGTGGCTCTAGAGACACCCCATGGACCTGGACTCGCAGGACGTGATCCAGAATCCCACAGGGGATGTGGAACCCAGGGTTGGGTGACCTAGAGCCCCCCGCCCCGCTCTGACCCCCTCGGTGACCCCGACCCCTGAGCCGCGGCTAGCGGTGCGCGGCCCCTTTAAGAGCGGCCGGCTCCCCTTTACTCTATGTTTACATAACACGGCCGGGCCGTACCACTGCCGCCCGGGCCGGGGGGAGGTGCGCGGGAGGGGGCGGAGCGCACCCGCGCCAAGCCCCGCCCCGTCCGCCAGCAGTTAATGAGCGCGGGGAGGGCGGGGCCACTCTCAGCCCCGCGGGGGGGCCGGCGCCGTTTCGCTCCTCCCGCCCCCCGCCGCGGCGGGTTGGTCCGTCCTCCCGGTGGCCCCGCCCCGTGCCCCCCCCGCGGTGTAGTGGCGGTTGCCGCTGGCCGGCGGCGCAGAGCGGAGCGGAGCCCGCTCGGGACGCGGCCCCGCGGCGGCGGCTGGGACAGGGGCGGCCGGTGCTAACACCCAACAGCGGCGGCCCCATGTTTTCGCCCAGTCAGGAGGAGCTGTGCGCGCTGAACAAGGAGCCCGTCAAGTACGGGGAGCTGGTGGTGCTAGGGTGAGCGCCGGGCAGGGGCTCCGGGGCGCGGGAGGGGGGGAAACGCGGCGGTCCCGGGGCGGGGGGAGCGGCCGGGGCTCTGTCCGCCACCCTCCGGCTCAGCTCTGGCCGCGTCTCCGCGCCGTGAGGCAGCGCTCGGAGCTGGAGGGGGGGCCAGGGGCGCGTGGCGCTTCCCGCCTTCCCGCCGGCCGAGTGCGCGGCGCGGCCGCTGGAGCGGGGGGCGATCCCGGTGCCCGAGGGGCGATCCCGCTGCCCGAGGGGCGATCCGGATGCACGGGGGGAAGCGCCGGTGCTGGAGGGAGAGCGGGGAGGGATGGAGGGGAGCGGAGCGGAGCGGCGGCAGGTCCCGGAGCGTGGCGGGGCGCGCGGTGCAGCCGTTGCGGGTCGCGGTGCGGAGCGGAGCGCGGGTGGATGGGGTGATCCCCTGCCCGCCGGGCTGTTGCGGGATCCCGGTGCTGGATGGACGGACAGAGCGCGGTCCGGCCAGGCTGTCGGGGAGGTCGCGGCGGGGCTGGGGAAGAAACTTGGTGCGGGGCCGGGCTGGGGGTGCGGGGTTCGGACACACGAACCCCCCGCTGCCCGCCCCGGCCCTCCGCCGCCGGCTCCGGGAGATGCCGTCCTCCTGCAGATGGCAAGGAGATGACTCTGGAATGAGGAGCAGAGCGGCGGCAGGCGGGGGGGAGAGACGGCAGGAGGAGGAGGAGGAGGGTGAAGCACTTATATTCAGATCCGTCGTGGAAATGTTTGTTTTCTCGGCTTGCTCTGGATCTGAAGGTAATCCGCTTGGCATTACGCTGTTGCCCTGCTGGTAAAGCTCGCAGCCGCTCTGCTGAGCGAGATGAGGTAGAAGCGTCTGAGCCGCGCTTGCTGAGAGCCCTCGTGAACCTCAGAGGAGATGCTTCATTTTGGTAGTTTAATACCTGGTTACATATGGTTAATGGAGTAATTTTTTAGTCCTAAACACAGCGGAAAGGTTTGGAGCCAGCCGTGAAGCAGAGCAGTCACAGCCTCGCTGTGTTACTCAGCCTCCCCCAGAATGTGGTACAGATTTGCTGCAAGGTCGTGGAAAATCCTATTCTGGTTTCTTAGGGGTTTTTATTTTGTTTTGGTCCTTTCGTAAAGAGCCGTGTTCACCTTTGCAGAATAGGTGAATTTTTTCAAGCAGCAGTCTAGACTGCGTGCTCGTATCCAACAGTGCACCTTTTTTTCTTAAGGGATGCTAAATGTTTCCTGTCACGAGACTGGGTCAAGATACAGTTACCGTGGAATAAAACACAGCTGCTACCATGAATGTGATGTAGCTGGTACCTGAAATCCTTGAATTGAAGTCCCTTGATTCGTGAGAAATACCCATATCACACTAAATTTAATAAAGAAACGTTCTTACTGTTTCGGTTGTGGAAATGGAGGGTGAGCTCAGCTGTGCAGCACTGTCTCTGACAATAAAGTCATAGTATAATGCAGAATCTTTAATTAAATTAGAGTGCATAAATTGATGTTGTGCTGCAGAGGCTCTTTGTGCACAGCTGGAAGCATTTTCCTTTCTGTTGCTTTACTATTTTTAGCAGCAGTTGAAAGTACAGAAGTATGAGATGTTTTGGCTCTGATCTGAACCTGGCAGAGTCTGGTGTGCTTTGCCTTTCATACGGGGGACGCATTGATCTCGGCTTATCGGTTCTGCTGGGGTCTTGATCTTCCCTGTGTGTGTTGAAACATGCCAATAAAATCTAAATAAAATGTCTATGGCTGAGTCTGGGTCCTGTTTTAGAAAGCAGCGGAAACTCAGACTCCTGAGGTTGCATCTTGTAGGTGTAACATGCGCTGAAAAAGCAGACAGGATCCTCTTGTCCTTGCAGTGCAGCCAGGAACAAGAAGTCTGTGCACGGGAGCTGAGTGTCTGTGGTCACGGTGTCTCTGCTGAAACAATGGGGCATTGGCTGTCACTGCTTACACAATGTGCCTGGCAGCTGGGATCTAGGGGTAGGTAGACGTGGTGGAAGCAGTCCAGGAAATCTCATGACTTCAGGATTTTTAATTTTCGGACCGAGGATGGCTGTTTTAAGCTCCGTTTGCCACTTCAGGAGTTGATTACTGCGTGTCCTATCAGAGATGTCTTAAATGTTGTTTATAGTGCCATAAATAATGCAAACATCTCTTTCTTTGGTGACTCAACATTTATGACTAGGAACTCTTGGAACAGCTTAAGCTGTTCAGTATGCTAAAAAACCTCTTAATACCTGTTTTGTATTAAAATCTTGTAATCTGGAGTTTCATTTAAATAAGACAATGTAAATCTGCTCTCCTCCCTGTAGTGAAACTGAGACCTGGGGACCAGCAGAAGCATAGTGTTGCAGCTCCTGTTACAACTGCCTGATTAAAATTGATAGCGCAGCCTTGCAGCTAGATTTAAAAAACAAAAAGAAAAAGCTGTTTTGAGACACTGTGTGGGTTGTTGTTTTTTTTTAAAAAAAAGCCTTGATTGTGATGTTGATGAATAACTTGTGTCTCGAACTGTGAGACTTTTAAATTAGGTGGTGAAAAGGATGATGAACAAAGGAATTGGCATACCTGGCAAACTGCTGAGCTCCTGTTTTTAAGATGACAAAACTTTCCCTTTATCTTTTGCTCTCACTCTGCCTTAGCAGCATTAAAGTGGGGTTGCTCTACCTTGACCTTCAAATGGAGGGGAAGGCATTTTTTTGGCAGGAGGTGGCTCTCCCAGCAGGACACGTTCCTTATTGTCTCGCAGTAGTTGTGATTGCTCAGTCTGTGCCTTAATGTGAGTGAGCCCCAGTAGAGCCCAAGGCGTTTTGTGTCGGTCGGAGCAGCAAACACGTTTCTAATAACCTTCTCTCAGCACCGTGCCACGTCTGTGCTGTCAGTGATGTGGCAGCGTGTGTTTGGTTAAGATTTTGTCTAGGTTTACATAATCAATGTTGTAGTGAATAGAAACTGTTTATGTAAATCGAGCCAGACAGGTCAAGATGGCTGGTAAAGAAGAGATCATCTGCTTGATTGTGAATCTGCTTGTGTACATCTGCTCGTAGCATCATCTGTTCACAAAAGGCTGTGGATTTCTTGGGGAAGCAGAAACATTCATATTCTAATTCTTTTTGAAGAAAAAAAGCAGCTTTGTTTGAAGTCCTGTCAAAGTAATGGCTCATTATATATTTCTTGGAATGTGGAGCTGGAGGGAGTTGAGGAGGAGATGCTGAATGCAATAACAAGTACCTGAACAGTGTCAGAGTGTTAGTGTGTTTGTCAGCAGCTTTTGTTTGACTTACCTGGTATCTTGTTAATGTTTGGGGATTCTGGCCCCTTCCTCCCAGTGCCCATTTGTCCCCCAACTTTGAATGGTGCTCTGAAGACTTTTTTCCAGCACAGTGTCATTGCAGCCTGCATGGCTTTGCCTAATGTGTGCAGGAGCTGGTCCCTGGCTCCGGGGGTGACTGGCACTGAAGGCAGGTGTCACTGGCCTGTTACCATTAAATCGCTCCTCCTTTGGGACTTCATGATGGGGATGGGCAGCTGTGACCCCTCAGAAAAGTCACTTGATTAAAACGATGTGAATTGAAGGAGGAACAGCAAAGAGACATGAGCTGTAGTCAGTGGCTGAGCTCTGTAGCGATGAAAGATTCACACCTGACATTGAATGCTTTGTTGTATGGCAGTTTTGGATGGGGTTTCTGGTAGCTGTGTGCATGGAAATGGAATATTCCTGACTAACCAAAGGCTCCCTTGGTCTTTGCTGCTCCTTAGCAAGGAGGTGCAGCTTGGTGCATCCTCAGCTGAGGAAGACTTTGTCTTACTGACTTAATGGGTTTTGCAGTATCTAACGAATTTTTTAAATTTAACAAGGGAAAACTCTAAGGGCTCAGTGTTACGCATATATTGAAGTCCCTGTCAACATTTTACATGTGAATTTTCCACTGTCTACCATTAAAATAAATGAATTGGGTTAATTTGAAGGCTTCAGTGCTGAAAGAAGCCACTGTGAATTGTTACGTTAGCATTGTTTAATGGGGACTGTTGGACATTCTTGAACAAACAGTCTGTAGTTCTGCTTAAATTTAACCTTTTGAGAAAAGAGAATGAAAGGATAGGTCTTGGAGCAACCTGATCTAGTGGAAGGTGTCTCTGCCTGTAGCAGAGGATTGGGAGTGGATGGTCTTTAAAGTCTCTTCCAACCCGTTTGGTTTCATTCTGGGATTCTATGAAAATTTCACCTGTGTTTACAGTGATACATTTTGTGGTAATTTTTGGGAAGCAGTCTTCACTGATGGACCACTTTATAATTGAAGCAACTTTAGATCTGAAACAGTCTTTTTTTTTTGTTAGTCTAAAGGGACATACATTTTAAAATTCCTATTTTTCAGACTGGCATTTTCTGACTGATCAAAGTTGCCGCTACCACTACCTCCTTGCAGGATAAATAAAGTTTTTGGTGTGTCTTCTGCTTATAAATGCATTTCCATTTTTCAAACTTGCCTGTTTGGCTTTTCACATAACTCTTGTTCATCTCTTGCTGTGCAGTTCAGGAAGAAGCCAATGCAGATTTCCAGTGGTGTTGACAAATGCAGATGTGGTATTCCTGCTTGTCTTTGATTTCTGTTTGCTTCTGTGTATGCACTGAAGGAGGAGGGAGAGTCATCCTTGCTGTGGAATTAAACTGGGACTTAGTTTGAACAGAGATGGATTTGCTGTCTGATACCACACTGAGGCTTTGTTTAATGACTTGGTGATTTTCTGCACTAACTGGTGTAGATATATTGGTGAGACTGCTTAGGTGACTCGAGTTCTGCTTTTAAGCCTTATTTTAAAATGTACTTTAGGTTTCATTTAAAGGGGAATGAGTGTAGCATAAACCTGAAGCCACCAGTTAAATATGTTTGAGGTCATGATTCTCTGAGAATCATTGGCTCCAGCAGTCATAGCTGGAAGGCTGCTGTTCTGGAGAAACAGACTTTATTATTTTTTTTATTTGATATTGACAGTGGCTTCTTGGAGGCCTTTATGTCTTGTGCTGAGTTTATGGTGGATCTTAAATGTGCATATTGTGAATGTGTGATCAGGGTCAGTTCAGAACTTGCAAGTAGATTAATCAAACACCAGAAGAATTGTGTCTGAATAGAACATTAACTGCAGTGTAGGAAAACAGTGGAAAGGATTATATCCGAGGAAAGGTCTGGATTTTTTTTTTGAAAGCTTGTGTGTGGTTGGATAGAGCAAAGGTTTTGCTCCATTTAAGCTAAGAAAGAAAACATACTTGAGTTGGTTTTCTGCAGCTATCCTATTCCTTGGAGTACTTTTGACTTTCTCAGAGTGCAGATTTGTATCCAGCTGTAGGCTTTATTCACAACATCTCAGTACCAATGTAAAATCAGAGAGCAGAAACGTCAGACTCTAAGATCTGTGTTTATTGAAGCAAATCACAGCATCTAACGTCTGCATGTTTAATGTTTGTTATAAAAAGGAAACTGAGTGTGCTCTGGAAGTTACACTAATCCCCTTACTGTGTACACGCAGGAGGTCACACATGTGGGAGTGGAAGGCTCGGGGTTTTTTTCTTAAAATATGGAAAACAGACAGTTTACTCTGAGTAAACAAGTCTGGGAAATGTAGGACTTTGCCTTTGATGCACTTTTTGTGTAGAACCAAGACTCTGCTCTGCTTCGATCCTGGCAGAATCAGGTATGAATGGTTTGCCATTTTCAGCTGAAATTTATAAATGGGTAAATACTGTAACAGTCCAGTTGGTTCTACTTTAATATATGCATATAAACTGAGAAATTACTTTTAGGCTCTTAAGGTTTGTTTTTTGTTGCTGAAAGCAGTATCTTAAGCTATTTCATGCTTATTAACAGCAGGCTGTTCTTCAACTGTGATTACAAAGTTGCTTGAGAACAGATATTTCCTAAGAAGTCAGGAACTTTTTATTATCCAGTTCAAATTGAAATTATGGCTGGTTTATACTTACAGAACTAATGCTGCTCCCTAACTTGTAGTGATAGAAAGAATCAACTTGACACTTTCAACAACCTCCTTCTGTACCCTGATGAGGTGTGTGAGCATGGGGATAGCACTGAGCCTGTGCCTTGCTGGAGGTGGGGTTTGTTAGTTCAGGGTGCCAGCAGAGAAGTTTTACAACAGTTTGCAAAGTCCTACAGATGTTCCTGGAGGCACCAGCTGTTCAGGTCAACTTGTGTTGTATTTCCTGTTGGTATTGTCTGCACATGCTTTGGTTCTCAGTTTGTCCTGAGAAGTTGTCACTGGTGTGGCTGTGAAACCTTCCAAAGGTGACTTCTCTACCACGTAAGCTACAGTCTTACTTTGTGTTTAGTACAAGTGCTTCTTGTGGTGTCACCTCAGTTGTGTCTGGTTGTTCTGCACTGTCATACTTGTGGCTTATTTGTCCTGTGGTCAGCAAGGCAAGTGAAGCAGAGGAGGATTTGGTCTAAGCTCCCAGCTTGAAGCGGGATCTCGAGCTGGTTTCCAGTGTACTTTGTGCTATCAAATCCTTTTTTGCTTCTACTGTTTGATACCTTAAATCTTATTTGTGTTGAGGACGCTTTTCCTTTTATCAACAGAAATCCTTATGTTTATTCTCACTCTGTCCCAAGGTCACCACTGAAAAGCTTGCATGTGACTTGTCACGAGTTCAAACCTTGAGGGACAGGAATGAGGATGCTGGCACAGGGAGTGTGCCTGCTTCCTGAGACTTCTGAGGCAAAGCTGCTCATTTTGTTTGCTTTATAAAGACATCACTAAATGGTGCCCTTGCATTTTTCACTTCTGTCACCTGCATAGACTAATATGTGGAGGGCTCCTGCTTTTCCTTTAGAGGGCTTGTTTCCCTCTTGACAAGATGCAGTTCAGAATTTCATGCCTCCCTTATCTTTGCATCATATTTTTTTTTTTAGGCATCTCCTGGTGTAGCTTTATGTGAGTTAGTCCTGGGTCTTGAGTTCATAGTGACATTCCCCTACTTTGGGGGACCAATTTGTGACTTGTCTGACAAACTGTAACTAACATCTGGGATTAGACTGGTTTAATCCTATTACTCGGTAGCCTGGAATAGTCTTGGTGCTCCTGTTAAGCAAAGAGTACAGTCAGGAGCAGTGGGGGTTCCAAAGCAGAGATTAGTGAGCTCTGAGGGCAGTGGCAGGAGCAGTGCTGTCCCAGTGCTGTCCCAGAGGCTGTCCCAGTGCTGTCCCAGCTCCTCAGCTGTGCTGCAGCACTGAGCACCCTCTGTACCACCAGCTGTGCCCTTTCTGTACTGACTCCTGTTTGACCTTGGATGTGACCTCCTGTGCAAATACTCTCTGGCTGGACCTCTGCACTCTTGGTGACTGGATAATGATTGAAAACCAAACAAACACCAGGGAAGGACGGCAGGCAGCAAACTATTGTAGAGTTTTCCAGAAGTGTGAGTAGGCATCTTGGTGCTGAGAATTCAGCACTAAGAGTAACTGTGTTTGGGTTTGCCTAGGAATAAACGTCTCTCCTGCCCTTCCCACAAACAACACTTGTTGTCTAAAGGCTTAGGATCCAGGAGGACAGTCCTTGTAGGAAATCCCTGTACAGTGAAGCCTCAGCAGTTTTAAACAGCTGGTCCTTGAAGACTTGTCACGGAGGGGCTGTGTGGCAGGAGGACACAGCATTTTAGTGTGATGGGGTTATGAGTGATGTGTGAACAAGGTGACACTGGACTTGCATTGTCTACATCTAGACAATGCTTCTGCAAGTATTTGTTCTGATTAGTATAACCTCTGCCCCTAAAAATTGCAAGTATCAGCTGTTTTGCAATGAAGTTTCACTCAGTTTTTCATATTCCAGCCTTGGAAGTCCTCATGTGAGGTCACTGGGAAGCACTCATGCAGCTGGGTAGTACAGCAGTTATTGGCTCATGGAGAAGAAAGAGTAATTCAGCTAAAAGCTTTCCTCTGTTTCACAACAGAAATGTCATCTGGATGAAACACATTATAACCAGCAGTTGTGAAAATGGATACAGACAAGGTCTACAAAGCTGAAGAGTTTGTTGTATTAAAGGCAAAGTGGTTTGGAGATGAGCTCTATTTGATGAGCAGTGATATGAAGGTGCTGATAGCTGTAGGACCTATTAGGGATCCTGCTTTCAACAGAAGTTTGTTTCTCCTGGAGGGAGGGAAAGCAGGCAAGCTCTGTCTTGTGCTCCTGGAAGTGATTTACTTTAGGTCATTTAACTGTATAATTTTTAATATTGCATGCTGACCTCACTGTAGATTGAACTCATGTGTTTTAAGAAGGATAGAATAGGTGTGGGCTGTACCTCATCTGGGCAGCAGAAGGCTTCCTGTTCCGGGGAATTGGTACAAAGGCCACACGTGCCCTCATTCAGTGTTTGTCAATAAAGACCTCATGTTCTGCTGTCATATTTATTGCTTATATTAACTCCGATATAGCTACATTGCCATGTAGCAACTAATTGTATTTACCAGAGGTGCAGGCAGGCAGCTGCACAGTGAGACAAATACTGTGTGAAATGTCTGTTTGCTGTGCTGCCTCCCCAAAGGAATGGGGACAGGCAAGAAAAGTTACGAGACAGCTAGCACATAGTAGGTTAAAAGGAGAAGGCCAAGAAGCATTGTGGTCATCTCCTTGAGTGCTGTAATGTTAACTGATCCCTGCTGTTGCAAAATTATCTTTTTTTTTTTCCTCTTTACATTCAAGGAATTGAGGACAAAATAGTGTTGTCTGTCTTTCTCTCTGAGGAACATTTTTTTAACTTTTTGAAACACTTACTGAACTGTTATGATGTGCTTAGTGGGCTTTCAAATTACTCTTCACCCAGAAATATCTGTGCTGTCTTCAATTTAGAATCCAGTAAGTTCATAAGCTGTCATGAAACAATTTTATTCTTCAAACTGGCTGGCTTTAGTAATGCCTCAACAAACAGGTAGGCTTCAAACTTCTGAGGTGTGTCCTCTTGAGGCATGGAAATGTCACGGGTGAGGACAGAGTGGGACTGTGGAGACAATAAGTCACTGTATGAGAGTAAACAAATTGAAGTGAATAAAAGCTTAAATCTCTGCTTGCGTATTACAAATAAACTGGAGCCCAAATGTGCAAACCCTCGAGCACGTGCCCTTAGGAAGAGTGAAAGAACTGTTTAGTCTGGACACAGAAGTTAATGGGCTGAAACTTTGATATAAGCACAGCTGTATTTCTTCATGTGCAGCAGCGTGAATTCAGTTTGATTGTTGGTGTCTGATTTAGTGCTGGTGGAGCCACAGCCTTTGAAACAGGAGTAGTGTGTGTGTGTCCTCCTTTCACAGGAGACACTGAGCTGGTGAAAGATAGCGAGGGCTGCGTGGTTCCTGCTTCCCAGCACATCCTGTGGCAGGGTTCAGTACCTCACAGATTGACTGTGTTTTTTAATGGAACATTGACTAATAAAGCAAAATGTTGCTGTACTTTCAACTTGCCTTCCTCCTAGTAGGTGTTTGACCTCTGAGCAAATAGCTTTGCAGCTCAATATTTGGATTCAAAATCATTTCAGTGTTGAAGAAGAATCTTTCAGACTTTATAGGATTCATTACCTTGTGCTTGCCCTAACCTTTCTGCTAACATATGTGCAATACTTACCTTGAATTGCATTCTGAATCTTAACATTTGCTGGAGTAGTTTCTCAGTGCATCAGGGAGTGAGTTTTGATTCATGAGGAGGCAGAAGTTCCATTCCAGAGGCATGTGTGTGACAAGAGAGGTGGCAGTGCCCTGCTGCAGGTCTGCACCTCCTATGGCAGGACTGCAGTGCAGACAGACAGAATTCTTCCTAAGTGTTCTCTTATCTGACTCTGCCAGAAGATTTAATTAAATGGGCTGTCAGTACCTTGGTGGCTTTTGCCAAAAATCAAGTAACTTCTTCCATCAGGGCGAAAACTGGAGAAGGAAGTTTGGCAACAGCCAAATGGATAAGCCTTGCATGGGTTTTTTACTCCACTTTTGTTTTTAGCTGGGCTTCCCTGGAAGAATGAAAACTCTGAAACATGAGAGATGCCTCCAAACACCACTGGTGCTGCAGCTGCCCTTGGGATGGTGCTGGCATTCCTGGAGGCTGCAGGAACGTGGCTCTGTGGGCAGTGGAACCTTCAGTGCTTTAGTCTTACTGACTGTGCTGAGATTTGTTCCCTAGGTGAGGTACCTTCCTGAAGGTGCCAGGGTAGAGACTGCAAGCTGCTTGTTTGGTTTTAGGGATGTCCACTGCAATTTTTTTTCCCATAACTTTCACAAATATTTTCTTAATACCCATACGTTCTTTTCTACCCTTTTTGGTAATGAGTCCCTGCACCCATTTAAAGACTTTGATGGAGCCTTCCCAAAAGCTCTAGATATGTTCCTTATTTTGCTTATGAAAGATAATTAAGCTGGTTTTATTTTTCCACTATTTTGACAGTCTGCTTGTGTCAGAGCAAAAGAGCTTTAACTTCTGACTTGGGTTTGGTGCCTTACTTTCCATGTTTGAGCACAAATGCTGGAGTTCCTTTGCTTGCTCTGCCGTGCCTTATCTCTCTGGTTGTGCAATCCCACTTCCAGCTGCAGCACTGGAGTGCCATATATCCAGTTTTATTACAAGTTTGGAGTTTCCAGCATGCAGACACTGGTGCAGTCCAGCAAATAGCTTTCCATGTAAAGGATGCAGGAAGACTACAGAAAGTACAGTTCCCTCTGTAAGCAAAGCCAGGGTTTAAGTGATTAGCAGGGTCTAAGTCCAGCTCCATGTACCCTCTTAGTTTATTATGTGCAATGTGACTTTAAATTCAACTCAGGAATTGGCCTCTGATCGTGAATTGATGGTTTGCACCTTCAGCTCCTTGGAGGAGACTGGTTTATATTATGGCTTTACCTACTGGAAATCTCTTGGTGTAGAGAGAACAATGGTAAAATGATACTTTGTTAGAGGGTAAGCAGATTTTTGAGGCAAAAGTGATTTGCTCTTTCACCTCTGGGTATTCTTTAGTCAGTCCAGGCAGGGAAGGAAGGAACTGGATTTGGGGTTGGCTGGGGTCCAGTTGCAGACTCTATTCAGACCGAAGCCAGAAGGAGTATGGGCTGATTTGTAACTTTTGGGCAGAGATGACAGTTGAGAAAAACCAGCTGTCTCACTTTTGTGAACTGATGAAATTAGTTATGAGTATGTCAGGTGGTAAAAGTGGGATGCTTTGTGCTGTGCAGAGATTGAGAAATGCATTAAAGATCAGTTTGTCATGCCTAAGTCAAGAGATCAAAACACTTAGCCTAGTTGAACTAAAAGAGATAAGAATGTATGATGCTCTTTAATATCCAGAAAATAAGTGTATTCATTTGTAAAAACAACTCATTCTTTGTAACCAGGAGTAGAAAGGGATGTTTTCCCACCTCCTGCCACCATTCCTGTGCATGAGCTAAGTGGAGCCTGTGTGATTGTGAGTAGTTTTTGGTTTACTTAGTCATTAAATCCAAAGGCTGGTCTGGTTAGGGATAACATACATTTCATTTTCTTCCTCATTCTGTTCCTAGGCTTTACTCTGTTTTTGGAGAAAAATGGATTTTATTTGATGTACAGACTTAGGCAGTGCGACAGCTATTGTCAAAATTTAAAAAATGTGGTATAGCAAGCAGAATTTGACAAGACCTTTTAGTTTCCTGTTATTTGTTGTTTGTTTGGGAAGAACAAAAGTTCGGGTATTGACTGTTCAGATGGGCATAAATGTCTTGGCATAAATGAATCCTGGAGAAGCTAAAATCTGGAGAAGCTCTGAACAGATGGCTGTTTCACAGTGATGGTCATAACTGCTTGTAGCCTCTAGAACTGCTGGTGTTTGTGGTGTGGGCTAAGCTGTTTAAGGATCTGCTGCTGGGACAGAACAAGGTGGTCAGTTTTGGGATGGTGCTGCCACAGCTGGAGTGAAGCAGTCACTCTCCTGGCTGTCCAGGCAGTGTCTTGCAGGAGGACAGTGAATCCTCAGCTCTGCTGGCACCACTGGCTCCCTATTCCAGTCATTTTCCATCTGCCTCTGATGAATACCGCCGTGATTTACCGAGAGGTGTAGTGACAGGTGAGGTTGTAGTCTGTAACTGGAAATGAAGGATGTCCCTGAACTGATTTCATTCCACAGCCTCCTGATGTTGTTTGAGCTCTGGTGAGGAGAGGCTGTGAGATGAATGAGATTCCCACCCCCCCTCCTTGTTAGACATCAGGGAATCCATGTGACTGATTCTCACCTCTGAGAAAAAGCTTCAATTGGAGCTGTCACCTCAGTAGACAAAGAAGGAATCCAACTGCAAGACATGTACCCAGAGGAAATCATGCTTTGCTGGTTCCCTGGCTTATGAAACTCCTTGTTTTTGCATTGTTCTCCTTGTCACTACTGTTGCTTCACCTCTGCTGCCTGCAGTAGTAATAACAGTGTTGGGATGTCAACTTGGAGTGAATGGAAATGGACACAAATGTTCTGCTACCCCAGGTAACTCAGGGGTGGATGTAGGTTTGGGTGTAGAAGAGAATAACTCTGAATGTTGTCTTTTCTTGGAAAACCAGCTTTTTGGAGTAATTTTGAACACGGCCTGAAATTGCTTTGAGAATTGTAAACAACGTTCCGTGTAGTTCAGCAGCCTCGTATTTTGCCTCGTGTATGAGCTCAGTTCAGAGCTAAGAGTAGTATTCTGTGTTACTCAAACATTTAAATGTTCTGGATGCGGAAAGTCTCTTTTTCCTAGTGGTTTTTGTCCTTGGCTAAAACTCTCAAAGGAAAAAATTGGTATTTGTCCAGACATGAAAGCCTCTCCAGTAGATTTCAGGTTTGTTCCTTTATAATGGGCAATTCCAGGAGATTTGCTTCTGAGTTTTGCAAAGATACTGAAACAGACTGATGGGGTGAGAGTATTTGTGGATGTCATTTTTATCTTCTGCTCCCCCTCAAGGTGGTACAGCCCAAGAGATTTCTACAAATTCTCTTCCCTCTGCTTTTGATAGGGCTGTAGGAGAAAAGGAAAACAGTTTTGGGAGACCCTTAGAGATGTTCCTGTGGGTATAATGCCAAAGCATTGACAGAGTAGCAAGGTTTGTAGTGTCGTTTATATTCTGAAATGCACATGCAGCACCTTTAGCTGGGCGAGGGAGGACAGGAAAGAATTTGGAGATCTGCAAAACCAATATAAAAAGGAGATAGCACAGACATAATCTGAATCTCACACATCCTCTTGCACTGCAGTGGATGCAAAGGTCTTTAACATTGTACCACTCCCCTCTTCAGCTGAGCACAGTGTGGCATGGCCAAGGTGCCCTTATGGAGAGTGATGGCAGGTATAAAAACTTGAGGGCAACAGGGAATCTCTGGAACCAGGCAGCTGCAATCAATTACTTGATTTCTGTGTCTCTGAACTAGCTCCTGCAGTCATGCTTTGCTGGGCAGTGCACTTCCAATTTCAGTCTTGGGCTCATGAGCTTTATTTCCACAGCTGAATTTCCATTTGGCCTGCAAAAGCTACTTCTAAGTCCTGTAATGCTGTTTGGTATTACGGCCTGTACTTTGGGAAACATGGCTTTAAAGAGATCCTGTGTTTTCTTGGTCTGGTTTGCCCCACAGGGCATCCTTGCCTTTAAAATCAAAGGAATATAGAGAAATAGAGGGAATCATATGGGGTGGCTTGTTTTCTTGAAAGTTGGTGAACAAAAATAGTAATAGTATGCTGTCGGTCTTTGTGGGTGTTGGCAAAGAAAAAGAGCTAGATTTCCAAAGGAAAAAATGTGAGGGAGAACTATCCGTGGTTTTAAACTTGTTTTCTGTTCTACAAACCATTGTGCCACTTGTGCACATTACTTAATATCTGTTGGAATGAAACTTCACTTTGCAGAGTGTAACCAGAAGTAGTCAGGCTGGAATAGCCCTGCAAAATGAGCTAAGCGAAAATTTTGCTCTAGGAAACTTTGCTGCTGTAGAGCTTTCAGTGTGGCTTCAGAGTTTCAGAGCTTCCATCTGTGTATAAACACAGCCTTGTGTGGTTTGCCTTGCATAAAACTCTGTTGCTGCTTCAGTGAGAAGGAGGTGCTTTCCCATCTGCAGACAACAGCAGTGCAGAATCTCTTGTCCAAGCAGTGCTTCAAGAAGCTCTGTAGTGAAATCCTTCTAGAGATCAGCATCTCTGAGCATTTGGAAGTGAAAAAACATTAAGAATTCATCACTTCTGTTGCTTTGATTCATTCTTAGTAAGTGGTGTTTTCTGAGGCCTGTGAAAGGTCAGTGTTTATTTGATGTAACTTTTGGGAAGCCCTCTTAAGGGAAGAAAAATCTCAGAATTCTGTAGCTGAAAGAGTGAAACTGAAAGACCTTACTGTCATGGAGCTGCATAGATCAGAATTCGTTTTGCTGATCAGCAGTAAACACTTAATGGCTTTGCAGAAATCTTTTCCTGGCTAGAGATGTCTGATTAACTTTGTTATAGATTATGATAAAAGCAAACACCCAAGGTTGCTGTGAATTAGTAAGCTGTCAGCGTGTTTTAAGTCTGAAGAAGATATATTGAAGTCTTGTTCTCTGCACTGCTGCACTGTTAATTTCTGGTTGATGAACACTTTTTTAAAAAACCCCACAGCTTCAGCAGTGCTGTGATGCCTCTGTACTTATGGTCCATACACTGATCCAGTAGGTTTCGGGTAGTTCTTTCAACCTGGGCATGAAGAATAATTTATCCTGTGTGGATTTTAGGGCACATAACACACTTGATAACCAAGCACAGGCAGAAAGGTAATTCTTTGCTTTTTCTCTTTACTTACCCACTCTAAATGTGCTGGGAACAGGCAGTGCAGTAGATTATCTTCCCTCTGACAGCTTGTGCCATGGAGCAGTTGATATAATGCAGTGATATTAAGGAACTGCTGTGTTCAGAGAGGCAGCAATTCTTGCTAGTGCTACGAAGAAGGAAACCTAATTCTTTATTTTCTGTTTCTGAGGCAAATATTTGGGATTCTGTTAAGCAGTTGGGGTTGAACTGGGAGCTGTGCATTTATAAGGGTGTGTTTTTGCCTGGGAAACTAAAAGGAATGTTAAAATTGATAGAATTAGACTCGGATGTTGCAGCTCAGCATGCAGCAGTTGAGTGCCTCACTTTCTATTCAGTGCACTGCTGGTGAGATCACCTATATTCACAAAATGGATGCAAATTTTCTCTCTTCCTCTGTGCTAAATGGTACTGAAACCAACCCAAGAAGATTCTTGTCATGCTTGAGTGTTTGGAAAAGCTGCAACAGACGTCCTGAACCTTCTTGTCTGTGGAATCACAAAAATGACATTGCAACTGCTTGTATTTGGAGGAGGACTGGGGTTATAAAAAAGCTATCACCTTTTCTTATGAAAATGTGAACTATCAGATAGTCCTTGATAGGGTTTTAGGGAAAGCATTTGGTTTCTTAGGAAATGACTTGTTGGGATTGTGCTTTTATTTTCAATGGCCCAAATGGTCCTTTGAGTGAAATGTAGTTTCTCCATAATGTTTAATGTAGCACAATTTCAGCTGTAACATGGTGTTATTACTGTTCATTCCTCAGGCTGAAATTTGAACAGTTTGGTTTTGCACCTTTGAGCACATGTGAAACACAGATAGGTTGGGAGAATGTTCAGAATGTCAGGGCAGGTGGGTTTTGAGGTCTCTCATCCACTTGCATGCTGTGAAGTCTAATTTGTCTCAATTTTGAAACTTGCAGCCTCTTCTTGATTGGATGTTTAAGAGCAGATTGTAAATTATTTCCAAACAGAGCTGTGTGGTTCCTAAGCCTCTGGTCTTGTGGATCAAGAGTCTTTCTCCTTCTCTTCTTTCTTCCTGTGCATCGAAACCCAGGTGTGCACAGTACTTTGCTTTGAATGGGATTTTGTGTTTTTCTGACTTGTTTTGAATGCAGTGAAAGTCAGATCTCTCTTTCTCCTGTATCTGTGTGTATTTAACCAAATGCCATCTCAAACAAGTCCAGTGGCATTTGGCTAGATTGTAGATCCTTCTCAGATGAGTAGCATTTCCTCTGTGCTATGAGAGGTTTAGGGCTGGAAAAAGGATTCTCTAAACATGGTGCTTTGCCCACCTCTTGTGCTCTTTTAACTGGAATAAAAAGCATGCTTTGAAATGAACCTGATTAGTTTATAGCCTGTGTTTTTTGCTGTGCACTATGCTGGTTTTATGCAGCGGTGAATGGTTTTAGCTGACAGCTTTGGAGATGGGCTTAAAGCACTGAATAAAATTGCCTCCTTGTTAAATGAATGCTGGGGGGAGCAGTAAAATGTTGGAAGTAAGGATTGTTAAGGAAATCACTATGTGAAAGAAGAGGCTTCCTTACCTCTTACCCTTTGTTTTCTAAAAGGAAAACCTCTTGCATTCTAATGCTCTGCTGGCATATTACTTCTATTGGAATTGGTGTAATATCTGGAATGTGGGTTTTTTTTCTATTAAAGCTGCTACCTTTCTTTTTCCCTGCTAATACCATGGCCACGGATGACTTCTGTGTTTTATTTTGTGAGACTCAGGAGGGTAATAAGAAGTTCCTGCAGAAAGCTCCTCCCAGCCCAGAAGAAACAGCAGCTCTTCTATATTCCTGACTGGATCTCAGTGGTCTTATGTGATGAGTAGCTGGAGTAATAAAGCCCTGACTCCTGTGCCCCTCACTTGGGGATTGGTTGCTTCTGCAACTTCTATATTTTCTTACTCCAGAATTTCTTCCTCTGCCCTTCAGCGAGGGAAACAGTATCAAAATCACAAAGAGTTTTGGGAATTTTGAAGGAAGCTGGATGTGTGGTGTAAATAAAGCTGATTAAAAGCAGTTCTTACACAATCCATTTGGTATTTGCAAGCCAAGAGCATCCTTTAACTTCTTGTATAGCGTGCAGTTAATACAGATCAGGTGTGTTTCTTGAAGTGTCTGTATTACGTAAGCTAAACGTGCATGAGGATTAGTCAGCTGTATTTTCTGTAAATATTCTCCCTGAAACAAACTTGATTTTTTATGACTCTTATGTTTCCATTGTTCTAATAGCAGGTGGTGGAGGGAATGTGTGCAGTGGAGTAGCTCAAAAGGCAGCCTGTGAGTTAACCTGATCTGTAGAGTACCAGATTCTTCCATCTCTTGGTGGGTGGAGGTGGGGAGAACGGGAGAAGCCACAGCAGCCAGGAATAGCCTTTTCCACCCCAAACCACAGGAGTGACCAGTTCTGTTCCAGAACAGGGAGAAATTAAGGTCACCCTGGAGAACCTCAGCTACTGCACATGTGACTTCTTGTGGTGTTTCCAGTAGATAAGGTTCTACTTAATTTGTATACCCTGTGAAGGAGGAAGGTAGGTTCTAGCTTATCTGATCTGCTGGAGGTGCCTCTGAAAGCTTTGTTTGTTGTTTTTTTCATGGTCTACATAACCTTTTCCTGAGTGCTCAGCTAATCCATACTTGTGATTCTGATCAGAGAGGGGCTGGCTGGATGTGAACAGAAAAGCTCTGTGAGTGTAGCACAAGGCTTTTGGGCCAGCTCACAGCTCACTCCTGATGGTAGGAGCAACTTTTGAAAGGTAGCTAAGGAAAGTAATTAAAAATAACCCCTAATCATGAGCCAGTGATGCAAATCAGCCTTTTCTCTGAAAAATCTGGGATCATGGCACAGGTCAGGCTGCATTTCACTGAATCACTGCAGCCTCCTTGAAGGCTTGAGGACAGTACAGGTAGCAGTAAACTAAGTGAGGAGTACTAAAATTTGGTGCTGGGGAGGAGAAGGCTTGTTGCTAATCACTATGCCAATGAGTATTCCAAAGTGCTGGAGAAGGGAATGTTTCCTAAAGTGTTTTATGATAGTAAAATGACTTCACAAATGCAGGTTGTAAGAACAAACACTTGTCTCAGAAGCACAAAAAAAAACCAACTCCAAACTGATTATAGCCACAATTAATAACTCCAACATACCTTTCTCAGGGATAATCAAGTTCACAGATGCAAAAACATTGCTCTTAATTGGGTAAAGAGATGAGATTATTTGGGACTTTGGAACTTGTTGGTTTGGATTTTCTTGCTCTGCGGGAAGACTGGCTTGGTTAAGCTGTACGACTGGTAGTGATTAGGAAGCATTTATGCCTATGGAGATGTCTTAGCCAGCAGAGTCTGAGGTGGGACTGTCTTTCATTCAGGAATTCCTCCCAGGTTGCATAAACCAAAGGTCTTGGAACAGTGGCTTTTGTTAATCAAAGGATGGAAGCCTTTTAGTTATCCATGAGTTGCTTATTGCTGTAGTCTTTCTACTTCATACTACTTTAGTTTTGCTGTTGTAACTACTTAAAACATTTTCCTTCAGAAAGAAAGAAAAATCTGATGGGAATTAATCTTCTAGCACGTGAGCCTGCTGTGAAAATGAGGAGAGAACACGTTGTTTAAGCTCTTTGGTGGATTTGGCAGGAAGTGCAGGAGACTTGCTTGACCTGGATCTCCCTTGCTGTGTGCATGGGGAAAGTTTGAACTCCAAAGATGTTGAAACACAGTGGGGAGGCCTGGATCTTCAAGACCAGCTGAAACTGGTCATGGATCGACTGTACCAAGCTGGGGATGGAGCAAGTTACTCTTCCAGCTCTGTTTTCTGTCACTCTGTGGTCTGGAAGCAGCCAGAGGTACATTTTGTCAGAGGTCCATGTGAAGCAGTGGGGAAAGGGCACCTTGGGAAGACAGAAGAGAACCTTCTGGTCAGTCAAGGCTTGTTGAGTTCCTGGGGATGAGGACAGCAAGGATGAAACAGTGTCCTCCTTCCAGCCTCCAAGAAACTTCAGCATTCAAGGTGTTTGTTGCAATCTGTAGTCATCTGTGAAGCACTCCACTGTTGAAGGAGCAGTCCTGAGCTCAGTGCCAAAACTCCCCGACAGGCATGGGATTAGCAGTACCTCTGGTGGTGGAGGCTGCTTCTGGGACAGACATTGATGCATGTAATCAGCTGGAGACAAGCTTAGACCTCAATTCATATTGAGTTAATATCTGTGACACTGATCCAGCACAGAGAGCACAGTTCAAAGGAGGAAATGAACCAGGAGTATCCTGTCGGTACAGAAGTACTCCTTAGCTTTGCTTTTGCTATTTGGCAACTCTTCCTCATGAGATTAAGTCAGAGAATAACTTCACTGTTCTGTTTCACTGAAATTCTCAGATAACTGGCAGACAGCAACTGCTTGTTTTCTGAAGCTCTGATGCAGAAAAATGTATTTGAAATAATTCTTACCTTTTTTAAAGAAGGAAATCCTTAGCCATTCTTTTGCTGAAATACTTCTAGTTACAAAATGAATTGTTGAGATTGATACAAGGGGAGAGGGTGTAAAGACTATGAAGTACTGTCAGTGATATTATATAACAGGAGACACAAATACACTTATTTTGTTGTCAGTGTTGCCTATGTTGAAGCTTTCTGTTTGTGTTTCTCTAGAAACTATAAACATTTGACTTTTTTAATGTGTGTTCAAGAGAGCGAGTGTTGGATACTTCAGCAGCAGAGGGTTTTCAGGCTAGTCAGGACTTGTGTGGAGCCGTGAAAAGCTCTGGGACTGGGTATTGCAAAGGTGAATAATGTATCTTTAGCCTTCATATGTTGTGGATGTCATGATAGCTGTTAGGCTCACAGTCCTTCCAAGGGATTCTCTCCTGCTCTCTGTGCTGTTTTCTATGTTGCTGATCTTCTGTGGCTTTGCAGTGGGCTGGAGAGTGAGGAGTGTGGTTTTAAAACTGAATTTAAAGCATAAATCTAGTTTTGCTTCCTCTTCATGTGAACCAAGGAGAGAAGCAGCGGGAACAAATTAACACACAAAAGGTGAGACTGCTGCTTTTGGCAGCACTGTGGGTCCACACTGGTTGAGGGATGGTAAAAATCCAGTGTAAGCACAAACTGAGTTTTGGTATGTGTGGAATATGTACTACAGAATTATACCAAATATGGGATCAAAATGTACTTACAAGGGAAGATTTACTCAAGTCTGACTCCACTTCTGCAGCTTTATTGTTTAGTGAGCAAAGATGTTTGACTCACTAGAGCTTTGGAAACAACTGAACTGCAGCATCTCATCTGTTTATAGCCAAGTCTGTCATTTGGGATGGTTTTCATCCAAGAATGATGAGGTGTGCCGTACATCTGTTAGTAATAGATGAGGAAAGCAAAGTAAAATTGCTCTTTTTTGTCCAGGGGAAATATTACTGCTGAAAATTAGGAGTTGTTCAGTTTGTAGTCTTTTGGGAGGTGGATTGCAATAGATATGGAGAAGTATTTACATTTTGCAATGGCTTGTATTTTGATAGCATTGTAAAAAAAATCAGCTACATGCAGCATTTTCTATGTCAGCTAGTAGAGACCTTAATTTTAAGGATGGCATCCTTGAGTTGAAGTCAAACTTTCCAAGGTGTAGGTCAAGATTTAGAGCTCTAGTGCCAAGTAACAGAGGTGTCATTTATTCTTTGCCACTGTCTAGGCTGGATTAAAAAAAAAAAAACAACAAAATAAACATAAACCAAAAAAGCTTGTGTAACAAGCCGTCTGACAAACAGTTCAAAGCTTGTTGCTGATCTCAGAAGTAGACAAGTACTTGTAGTAGTAGTACAAGTAGTACAAGACTTGTAGAAAGTAGGAACTTGCCACAGTGGACTGTGGGAGAGAGCATGTGTGGTCTTGCTCTCCAGACAGCCATGAATCCAGGCGGAGGAGAGGCTTTCATTACATATCCAACCATGGGAAAAGCTTAATTGGAGTTTGCAGTTCATTGTATACCAAACTCTTCAAGTGTTTGATGTAAATCTGTAGGAAACTGGCTTTGATAATTATGGTGCCCATAGCCTATGCCAGCACCACTCCCTTATTTGCAAGGAATAGTGCTATCAACTGAGATAATTATCCCAGGAGGTTTCATAATGCAGCTTGTCCCAGGGCTGCTGTCGCTGAGAAGCATATGGAAAAAGTGTAGGACTGCTCCTTCCACATGTTGGTCTGGTGAACATCTGGAGAACTTCCAAAGTGCCCCATAGATCCACGTATAGTCAGGATGCTCTCAGAAATGATTGTTCCATCTCCATGAAATTGATTTTTCCTGTAGTTTGTTTTATTAGTTGGAAACAACATTTGTTCCAGGCTTTTTGATGGGGTGAAGGAGAATTTCAGCTGCAGGTTCTTTTGGTAGTACTGGCCTTCCTGTGAAGCAGAAAGTTGGGTGCTAATGTGCTGATCCATGAGCTGATCCTGGAGCAAGAGTGGAGCGAGAAAGAAGGGAAATGGCTCATGGTGGTTGAGGGGCTTTGTGAGAGGAAGTGTTTGGCGATGGGGAATTTGTGGCCTCAATCCTTGTCCCTTCTCCATGTGTGATTCCATCCTGTTACTGCTCAGTGGAAGAGCTGGGAGCAATGGAGAGGAGAGGGCAGGTTTTGTTGCAGTTCCTTGTGCCTAGAAAAACTGACTCAGCGAGGTGTGGGCAGCCATTCCTCCTCCTGGATGCTGAATCCTGCTGTGTCCTGTGGGACAGCTCCTGTTGGAAAGGCAGGGATGGGCTAAGGCTGTGGGGCTGCTGCCTCAGGAGCAGGGAGAGAGGGTGGGAGGGAGCAATTAGGGCATTACTGCCGGGTCACTGGGCATGGAGCTCGTTCAGGTGGTGGGAAGGGAAGGAAAGGTGTGGCTGCAGTGCCATGGGGAGCATTGGTTTGTGGGGAACAAGCTGGGAGGCCTGGCGTAGGAAAAATGAAGGTGTCTGCTGGCTGTGGAAAGTCACAACCTCTCACACCCTTCTTCCCCCCACCAAACACATGTATATGCCTAGGAATTGTCCCAGCTCATTCTGGGATCAAAATAAAACTTACAGGTCTATAATTAAAGCATAACAAATCATAAAACTACCACTCAATTCCTCTTGCCCTCATGTGGAAAGGAAATTCAGAAATGGGCTCAAGGAAAACCTTTGTGAAAATTTGTCAGTGCTAATCAGGATGAATGAGTTCAACTTTCACTTTGCATGTATTTTCTTCCTGTTTGAAGTTTTCAAGATGTCTTTTAACCTTGAGCTTTATTTCTTTCTCTTTTAAAAGTAATTAAATCCCACAGAAACCTGAAATGGAGTTCCTGAAATGGAAACTGGAGTTGCCCAGTTAAAATTGTTTTGTGAACATGAGAAAAAAAATCCCAAACAATAATCCCCCACTTGCCTGTTTTTATTTCCCAATGAAACTACTTTAATTTTCCTTAACAGTTACACAAGTATAAGAAAAATTAATGATTACAGGATATAAAGCTAGCAATGGTGATATATAGTAGTTCTATATTATTTCTCAGGGAATTGTTACTTTTTTAGTTTTTCAGATAAAAATACTTGTAGAAAGAATGTTGTCTTCAGGCAAGTTAAAACTTGCTGGCATATTCCTGATACTAGTGTCTTTGAAAGAAAGCATGTGCATTTATCCAGGGAGATTCAAGTGGAGAATCAAGTAACTCCTATTTTAAGTGCTGGTGTTTAAGCTGCCTGTGGAACATACTGATGTATCTTTCTAGGGATTGGTCTCCTGTGATGAGCATCCACTGTGCTGCATTTCTCTGGAGTAGGGTTAATAACAAGTTTCAGGGTACAAGTAGGTCTGGCATGAAATAGTAGTGATTTACTCCTGTTGTTTTTGTCCTGTCATAGGGAATCTCCTTAAATATTCCAGAAAGAGTAGTATTCCCTATGAAAATGGGAGTGAGAGGACAAGTTCAGCTGAAAGTCTCTCAACTTCTTATGTGGCTTTAGTATCAAGTATTAAATACGCATTTTTAAATGTCTGGGTTTTAAGTCCTAGAGTACTGAAACTGGAGATTTTTTGGATCTTAAATCTGTTCTTGCTTGTGCTCAGTCATTCATCAGTCCTGCATTTGGGATTCCTGCTGTTTAGACGTGGTGGCTGTGCAGTTGTGAGCTGTTTCCCAGTGGGATAGCAGGTGATCCTTGCCTGGAGTGAGCAGTGAGCTTTCTCCAGAGCCTCAGCAATGAGGCCACTTGCTTTCATCCCCTGCCCATTTCCTGCTGGTTAGCAGAATGACAGAAGGGTCTCCAAGCATTCTCCTGTTACACAAATAGTTACACATACAGGATGCAATGAGAAGAAAAAAATAATTCTGGGTTACTGCATTGCCATCTCTTGCTTCTCCTTTTGATACTCTCTTTCTGACTGCAATAATCATAAAGGCTGTAGGAGAGTGATGTATGAGATCAGTGTAGAATGGACCTCACCAGTAAGACAGAAGGGATTTATCAGTGGAATAACATCTGTAGTTTCTTGGGGAAAAGTCTGAAATCTCCAGATTAGGAATGGAAGAGGAAATAAAGCAGGGATGGCAGAGGTGACAGTGCTGTGGTGAGAAGCCTCTGCCTGACCTAAATCTTGGGGGTGAGGTGATGGTGAATTCCGTGCTTGTGCACTGCAAAGAAATTTCCAGTTGATCCCTTCCCTGGGGAAGGAGCTCTGACCCCTTGAGGCTTCAGACTTCTCTGCATAATTAATCCATTGGGTCTGTGTCCTCAGGGAGAGATGAAAGAACTGTCGAGGGCTCCTGTGTTACACCTGATAAAGAAAGTCATTAGTGAGGCTTCAGATAGTCACATAAATTAAAAACACTTGCATCCTCTTTCCTTAATAATAGATAAAGCCTTTAGGATTAAAAGTTAAAAAAGGTGTGGGGGGAACAACTAGAAAAGCTTTCTGTGTGAGTAAAATTCCTTTTCACATAGTTTTTGCCCCTAAATTACTTTGGTTTTCCAAGTTGCCCCTGTTCTTCCTCCATTCCTGCATGAGATGTGGGGAGAGGGGTGATAGGGTAAAACCATTTTAAAACTCCTCATGTTCTGAAATTACGGTGAAGATGTAGAGTTTGTTCTTCCAAATCCCTTTGATTCTAGAGGTGAAGAAGTATTTCTGTGGCTGAACAACTCAGTATTTCATTTGTAGTTAATTATCTTTTTAATGAGAATAACATTTCAACCATTGGTAGGTAAAGAATGTTTGAACGCTCATAATTTAGGAAGCAAAATTAACTTTTTTTGGTTTTCCCATGCATTTGATGATACTAGAATATTGTGGCTGAATTACCACTCTCTCCTTCCCTGTATTCCAAACTTTTTTCCTTTAATTCCAGGTATAATGGGTCCCTCCCTAACGGTGACAGAGGGCGCAGGAAAAGCAGATTTGCCCTTTATAAACGACCTAAGGCAAGTGGAGTTAAACCCAGCACTGTTCATGTCATCTCTACGCCTCAAGCATCGAAGGTATGTGGCTCTGAGCACATCCTGTTTGCTGATGATCCTGAGTGGAGAACACCTCAGGTATTACTGCTGATTTATTCTGTTGTAGTAGGATATACTTGTTTAATGAAGAGGCTACAGTGGATTTTCTTTCTGGGGTATATAACTTTAATCCAGTTACCTGTTTAAAATACTCTGTAAGCTCAGGTGTGAGATAATCCAACCTTCCTGCCCCTGTTCAGAAAGCTGGCTGTCAGTGCTGACTGTTTTATCTGAGCCACACAGTAGTCAGGTGATAAAAACACCAAAAGTATTTTTAGTGATATTTTTCAGTTAGGTCTTCCTATCTCTCCTCTCAAAGATTTTCTCCTATAAGCAAGAAGTGAGTAAAGTTTGGGCCAAACTGGAGGGGGAGCTCTGTGGTGGCACTCACAAGAGGATGGTTTGTACAAGATGTACCTCACTGAAATACCCCTTGGGAGAGGGAGAGAGCCTACAGCATTCTCAGAAATGTGTTGTCTGCCTTGGACCAAGAGAAGAATGTTGTTTAATACATAGTATGGGATTATGTTTTCTTTTCCAATACACACCATACACAGTATATGCCTAAACTTATCAAAATACACAATACCAGAGCTTGTTCTCTTTGAACATTGTGTAGGGCTTGCCTGCTGCAGATAAATGTGGAGTCTTTTTGGATTAAAAGTTACAGTAAATATTTTTCAGTGTTTCTGTTATCAAAATGAAAGCTTTTGTGAGTTAAATCTTCCTGATGAAATCAACCTTCAGAACAGACCTATAGTATATGTTGGTAATTCTAGTCTGTTGCTGAAAATGCAACAAACGGGAAAAAATGTGTTTTACATAGGGGATGGAAATCCACACATCTCACTGGATAATCTTAAGCTTTTAGACTGCAGACAGTATTTCAGCATTTGAGTTGCAAAATGTTTAAACACCTGGCAGACACCACAAGGAATCTGGTTAGTGTTCATCTGTGGTGTTATTGTAGTGCAGATAAAATATGTGTGCTGTACAAATTAGTGCCCTTATAAAGATAGCAGAGGGCCTGGGACATTAAAGCCTGTCCTGTGAGGATTTGGATTCAGGTAGATGTGTCAAGTTAAATGTATTTTGCACTTTTTCTGAACCCTTAGGAAGGAGCTTTTGTGTATTTTTGCTGCTGTCTGGGGCAGGGCTGGTGGATGTGTGCCAGAACAGTGTTGCAGTGGCTCTCAGAGAGTGCTCTTCCCATGCACAGAAAGGACACTTACATTTTTAAGATGCTGTCATCAGCTTTTCTCACATCTTAGGCACCACAGCCTGAATTGTTTTACTAGGAATTGTTTCTTGTGTAATTGATTGAAGAAATATAGGCTAATAAAGAGTGGGCTGCTTAGTTCTTAGAAAATAATGCGCAACTTGACCTCAAAAGTTTAGTTGTGTTTTCAGTCTTTTAGTCTAACTTGTATTTAAGGAAGATAAAACAGCAGAAACTAGTGCTGCACAGGATACTAACAATTTTCCTCCCTTTACATCCTTCATTTTAACTTTCCAGATACCAATTTTCTGTTTTGTTCTGCTTGTCTGTCACTGTAAAATGAATCTGTGAGTAAAACGGCATCTGTAATGTTTAGACTACTGATGCTTTTTGGGTGGTGGATTTAGCAGAGGTGAGAGAAACCCCTACTCCATTGGTTTTGTCTCTTGTCAAACAGGGGCTTGACTAAGGTGCAAGGCTGGGTTTGTGCTGATTGCATTAATGCAGCAGCTCAAGAACTGTAGCTGTCACCAATTTGAAGTTAGTGTGTCAGCCTGAAAGCTGCAGTAGCTGGAAAGAGGATGCTTGTCATGTTCCATTGTCCCTGCTGTGCAGGTGTCAAGGACAGCTGGAGTAGCAATGGCTTCAGTAGTAAATTTAGCTGAGCTAATTGCATATGAATCACTGCCTTTTGTTTTTTTCCACTGAGCACTTGTTTTTTGCTACTCTGCCTTCTGAGGTGCTGAAGAAAAATCAGAAATGTTTGGCCTTCTGAGGGTATATGGCTGTATTTGGGGGGAAAGCACTCCATAGGGTAATAAGTCTCAAGTTTTTCCAGAGTTGTTGTCATTGTTAAAATACAGAGGCATCTCTTTAAAATTATGCACTTGACTTTAAAACCTATTTTATTAACTCTGTGCTTAGGCACCATTCAGGAAATTTCCTAGTGTCCCCTATTTTACAAAAATCAGATCATTTGAGACAGAATTTTTCAAGCGTTGTCAAAATTGGTTTTACTGGAAGGAAGAACTTAAAACTCTTCT
This sequence comes from Entomyzon cyanotis, assembly GCA_024500445.1. Taxonomy (NCBI): domain Eukaryota; kingdom Metazoa; phylum Chordata; class Aves; order Passeriformes; family Meliphagidae; genus Entomyzon; species Entomyzon cyanotis. The sequence goes on from JAKEPQ010001030.1 coordinate 3,466,821, forward strand.
GCTGTCCTGAGTTTGTCTGTGTGGACATGTCTGGGGTAGGGTTTGGTGAATGGGGGACTGTGAGTCTTCATTAACTGAGTATGGATCTTTCTCAAGATTTTAATAATTCCCTTTGCTGGATTAGAGAGTTTCTTTCAAAACCATCACGTCACAGGAGAGGCCATTCCTTGCACTGGGTCATTCCTTAGGTCTCATGGTGAAGTGGAAGGTTTATCAGTCATGATCACAGAATTTGGGAAAACCTCCCTGTAACTACCAAACTCATAGAGATGTAAGATTGCAGTTAGCTCATCATAACATAGTTAGGGTTGGTGAATTTTATTTTTAAACAGTTGGAGGGGTTTAACAAAGTCAGAAGTCAGTTGTAATGTGTATTTCATTCCGTTGAATAGTGTTAACTGTTGTTTTCATGCACAATATTTAATGCTGTGAAACTCCAGTCTGAAATGTGTCTGAAATGATTACAGGCTTTACTTGGGCAGAAATTTTCCACTAAGTGCTGAACTTCAAGTGAGAGTGAGATAAAAGGTTTTTTCAGAATAATCACCTGGGAATGATGGGATGCTGAATTGGAGTTTACTGAGTTTTGGGAGGGATATGGGAGGCTTTCATAACACTCTGATCACAGAATCCCCCATGACTTTGTCTCTGCAAGCATTTAGATTTCTCTGTATGTTTATGATGCTTTGGAATTATTTCCATGGGGGTGAAGTTTAGAGAAATGAAGAAGGGGCTTATGTACATTTGAATTACTTGAATATGGCATTATGAAGCAGGAATTGTTGACAGTAGCACTCCAGGATTCCCTAGGAATACTCTGGAAGCATAACTGAATTCCCATGTTAGTGTGGATAATTGAGATCTTCCAAAGTATTAAGTCAGTGGGCAAGAGAATATAACTGCTGAGCACTGGAAACACTCCTTTCTAACAAGGGAATGTTGTGCTTTCCTAAGTGATTGCATGTGTAACAGGGACTCCAGAAAAGATTCCAAATGCCTTTTAAATTGCTGCAGACTTGAAAAAACCCTCCTTTAATACCTTTTTATGGTGGTGTGTCTCGGTATTTATTATGCCTGTCTTTCTTGGGATCAAAGTTTTCCTTTGGTAACCTGTGGTAGATAAAGACAACCTATTTTCTCCCCTATGAAATTACTATTTCAAGCCGACTGCAGAAGATCTCTCTGACTTCCAAGTCCAATTACCTGCCGAGTTGGCTTCTGCTTTGTGCTATCACAACAGCAGCTTGGATAGTCACTGGCTGGGTTCCTGCAGCTCCAATCAAGTTTCCTGCTGCTGCTGGAGAAGAACAAAACGCAGCCATACGAATAATTATTAGGTCGGGGAGAGAGCTGCAATTTGTGCTTTGAGTGACGAGAGTAAAATGAAAGTATAGGATTCTTGTGATTAGTTATCTACTGTAGATACTGCATCTGCTTTGACGTCCTTTGAATTGGGAGTAAAAAGGCCACAAATCCTTCTGGCACTGACAGCTTTTTGGTGTTCATTCTGAATGAGAGTTGTAGAGCTCAGCTGCTGTCGGGAGGATGCTGTGTCTGTCAGTGGCTTCTCTCTTTCCTATTGGGCTTATTTATGGTCTAATCAGTTCATGGAGCACTAATTTGTTCTGAAGTAACTTAATCGCATAGGTGTCTTGAGAGCCCTGGGTTATGCAGAGGCAGCTTTTTCTTGGCTCATCAGACTGAGTCTGCTTGAATAACAGTTTCCTTGGTGTAATGTCCTTTTCTTCTATTAGATGAGCATCATCTTAACATGCTAACTCCCTATCCCTGTGCCCTTGCAAATAGCAGGGAATGGTTAGGCAGGAGAAAGTGGTTACACTGATTTCACTGGTAAGGCTTAATAAATAACAACTCTTAGTCGGTTTGAAACCTTCCTTTCTGAGCTTTTGGGTCCTATTGAGCAGAATGCATGTCAAAGGTTTTGGAAAATAATTTTATAGCGTTTTCTAACAAAACCCAGATGTTTAGTGAGGGGAAAGGGAATTAGAAATTGCTGAGGTCTACAACAATTATTTTTTTATGACTTAACGTTGCTTTTTGTTTTCATGCTCTCCCTTCAGAGGATAAAAAAAAGATCAAAAAACACTTTCCTTGTAAACTCTCTTTAAACTACATCTGCTCTAAATCAATATTTTAGAGCAGATTCTACTTGAATGTGGGTGCCCTTTGAAAGCAGAGGAAGATGCAATGATCACCAGGGCTGGTGTCAAGAAACTCGGGAACATTTCATTTCCCCATACGCTTCCCCTTGGCTTCCTGCAGGGAGCCAGGCTGTGGAACCACTGCTGTGCAGGATCTGTCACTTTGCAGCTTCCTTGACCACGTCAGAAATAACCAGGGGGAGTTTGGTTCGTGATAATGCAGAACTAGGGAAAGGAGAGGCTGGATCTCAGCTGAGGTTTAAATGCTGTAGTGTGAGGTCAGACACTGCCAATCTTGCTGCACATCACAGAATGTCCTCGACTGTTTGTGCCATGGGAAAAGCAACAGCTAGGATTTGTACTGGAGATGGCTGAGCCACTTGTTTCACTGGAAAATAAAAATTTCACAGCTTGAGCTTAATGTAGCATGACTTGTTTAAAACTGTTTTGTTCCAGTTTGACTGGTTCCTGCGTTGTTCCCCAGAATTCAGAGTGGAAATTCTGGACCACCAGCTGTAGTGGTGAAGCTCTGCCCTGTTTCATGTTTATTCTGTTTGGACTCTGAATTGGCTGGAATGGATCTGGTCTTAGAAGTGCATGTCTCCTGAGAGCTGGGCTGCTCTTAGCTTCCTAAAAGTCAGGAAAACTTCCCAAGGTGGTTTTGGTTCAAATGAAGCCAAATGGACTGAGCATGCTGTTTCTTTCTGCATGGTGGTACTGCCTTTTGGACTTGCTGTTGGGGATAACTCACCCTGCAAGTTGGCATTACTGAGGGAGATTCTCTTCGGAGTATTAAAAAGTGATGAGGACCTGCTGTGATGTTCCAGGAGTTTGGGTGGGCTGTGCTGGAGCACAGTTGGGAACAGCCTGACTGCAGGGGCTTATATACAACTATTAGAGTCTGGGACTGTCAGCATCTGTAATACAGCAATTCCTCTTCTGTATTTAGGTTGTTTCATGCTCAAAAGAAAATGCCATGACAAGGGGAGCATGCAGCTGATGATGGATATACTTTTCCTGTTATCTCAAACTAACGTCCAAACGAAATTACCTTAAATGAATGGAACATTGTGTTTTGGAAAAGTCAGGTAGTGTGTTCTCAGTCAGAGCTGTATGGAATTGCTCTCCTGGAACAGGGGAGTTGGAACTGCATCAAAGAGGAGATGAGACTTCTCTGCTCCAAGGCTTTGTTGAGAGGGGCAATTATTTTGAAAACACAGAAAGCAATTGGAAGCATCATGGGCCAACAGCAACCTTTCAAAGAAACAAACAGCTGCTAGTCCTGTTTTACAAATTAGAAAATACTTGTTTTCCAGAGTGCTTGGAGATTTCGTTGATGGAAAGAACAAAATCTAAATATTTCTCTTTTTGGGAGTCTCCAATGACTCCATCTGTAAAATGAGTAATGTTAACTGTTTGCCAAGAGAAGAACTAAGAGGGGTGACTCTCTTGTGACATTCGAAGATTCCTCTTCCCACTCTGTGGGTCTCTTGTCTGAGCCATGTTTATGCTTTCTTTTAGATGTAGATTTACTTTGTTTTGGGATCCTGCTGGTTTGCTCCTATTCAAACACCAAAGACCTCACAAATATTTTAGGAGAAAGCAGGGAATACTTTATCCTGATAATGTCTTTTGAAGGGATGTATCCCCAGCAAAGTGCTTATGGTGATCCTTCATTTGCAGAATGCTTCAAACTCTCAGCTCTGTGTGCAGAAATTCTCTGGCACTCAAAGCAATTCAGAATTCTTTAGCGCTGTGGTTTTGCTTCTACAAGATCATTATCTTTTTTTTTTTTTTAAAAATCATCCATGAGGTGTACTTCCATGAAAACAAACGAGCCCAGCCACTGGACCTACATCAGGGCTTGTACTCAGGTGACCTCTGTGTAAGACTGCATGTGTTCTGTACAGACTTGCATTGAAATTCTGCGTATCTCTTGTCCACAGTGATTCTGCCAGTACTTCAGGAAGTTCTGGACTCTGCAGATGCCTGCTGTGAGATAATGCTTGTGGTAATCTATGCTTTGGCCTTCTAATTTCAGGAGCAGCAGATGCCTATCACTTTGACTTGAGGAAGCTCATCAAAGGCCCAGCACTGCCAGCTTGCTGGGTTGTTTCATTTATAACATTCAGTACTCTGTCTTCCCCCAGCTCTGAGGGATCTCTCCTATACTGAGTTCACCACAGCAAGGGAATGATGGATGCTTTCTTCTCTGCTTTTTGATACCAGCAAGCAGGGAGGGATATCACTCCCTGTCCACCTGGAAAACTCTGCACTTGGTGCACTGAGCTCAGGATTCCACATTCTCCAGGATCTCTCACTTTGGGGTCTGTGGCCTGGCATTTCACTGAGAACAAGGCCAGTGTCTGAACAGGGATCTGTCTCAGACTGGGGTGATCCTGAAGTGTTGCATTCTTAACCCCAGCTGGATGTTGACAACAACTACCACTTTTGTGGTCCCATAGATTTTCCTGGGAACCTCTCCTGTTTTGTAAGTTTAAGATACTGAGAGACACTGTCCTTTCTCTTTTGTCCTAACCCAGGGTAAGAAAAGGGGAAGCAAGTACAGGTTTGATTTTTGTGTGTTTAGTTTTCTTTCATGAATCTCACGTGGTCAAAGAAACTCTGGCTCCAGGATCTGTAGCTGCACAAGTCTGTTCCTCGTCCCAGATTTCACATCTGATCGAAGGCTTAGATGACAAAGCACTCCCAGTTTGCAGCCTGGGTAACTCTTGTGTCTAGAACGGTTCTGATCAGTGTTGGTTAGGGGTGTTTTTGAGCAGGGGAATCTGAAAAGAATATGGAACTTTCCTGGTGAGATAAACCACATTTTATACTTGCTCTACAGCAAGGCAGATTTCTGGGTTTTATTGCTAACCTCAAATCCCAGAGAAGTTTTTACTGAAGTGATGCTTTCTTTTGTTGTATCAGTTGACTTTTGAGAATCAGGACTTCATGGGACCAGAGCATACACATTTACACCCTGAATGATGAGGGAATTTCTGAACCTGTAGAAGCTAGCTTGTTCTCCAGCTCTTTGGAAAACTCTGTGGAAGTTGTTCTTTGGGTAGGGGATTACAGCCTCTGAGGATTAGAGCTTCTGTTCCCTTCCCCAGACAGTTCTCTTCCTAAGCAGTGCTGTTGCTGAAGCTTTATTTCAGCTGAATGAGGTTATTCCACCTTTTCTCTCCCTTTCTTTATAAGGTTTGTGCATTCTTGAATGAATTGGGTTGTCTTCTCAATATTGACACAACTAAATTTGTAGGACTAGCATCTCTGCCAAAGGTTTGGTGAACTTCTCCCAGCTGTGTAGTTCAGCCTCCTGAAAAAGTCCCTGGCTGGTTGGGTTGACCTAAGCTGATCACACAGATACCAACCAACCTCTCTCTTTGAAGCTCTTGCCTTCACAGTTATTTTGGCTGTGCATCTGTTTAACATACAGCCTCCTCCTGAGTCCAGAATTCCAGAAGAGGTAATTAAAGAGATCATATGGTTGAGAGAAGATGAGGGAGAGGTGCTTTTTGGTGCTTGAGGTTTTAGAGTTTAACATTTTTGTGAGTGTTATTAAAGCAAAACTTTTTCTGTACTGCATAAATGCAAAAAAAGTGGTGTGAATGATCAAAAAACCCTTTATTGGTTATGGGTTGATTTGTGTAGTTTGCACCTTTGAGGCACTGTACTTTATATATACAGGCCTTACTAGTATTGAATTTTCTACAAAGGTTTGGAGGAGGTATTGAATAGGACAGTGACTGCAAATGCACAAAAGCTGGAAGGGGGTCTGAAAGGAACTTTGGGGAGCCTTTGTGGATTACTTTTGCCTTGTAGCCTTCCTATAATGACATTTACCACTATAAACTTCAGACAATAGGCTAGTGTGTAAAACATGCAGAAATTTTTCCCTTCTCCCTGTTACCTCTACATTAGCATTTGGTTTTCCCCATGTCTGTCTCCCATTTTCAGCTCACCAAAGAATCTTCTGCTGCTGGAGGTCAGCAGTGAGGCAGTGCCTTGGTGGTCCAGGTGGGAGGCAGGGAGGAGCAAAGCTGACCTTGCTTCAGCATGGGCAGCTGCTCCCAGTTTGTTCCCAGAGAAGAGCTGGCCTTGGAAAGCTGGATTGCAAAACTTGTAAAAGCACACAAAGTGTTCTCCCTAGCTCATCCCTCCCCCTCAAAGCTTTCTCAGATCTTTGTTTGCTGTTTTGTCACAAAAATTGACTCTGTTGCTGCTTGAGTGTAATAAATAAACTGCGTAAGTCAAAACAAAATGTTTGCAATTTTGTGCGAGAGACAGCCCATGCTAAAATGTCTTAAAATATCCCTGTGTTATGATCTTGCCTATTGCTGGGAACTAACTCTCTAACTCTGGTTTCCTTGGTTAAAAATATCTCGCTTGTTTAATGTTGTCTCTTGGTATCGTTGCACTGTAGTAGCAAATATTGCTGGGGTTGAGAGTATCGCTGTAAAAACAGTATCACTATAAAAACAGATCTCTTACTGAGGAACCTTTTTTTAATCTCCAGATGAAGATGTACTTGCTAAATGTAGAGGTAGAACTCTGATTTTTTTCTCTGACTGCGGAGAAATTTTCTGTAGAAAATCCTCTGATTAAAATTTAGCCGTAATGGTAAATAAAAATCTCGATGTTCATACCAAATACAACATGACAAGAGGGAAAACCTTCATACAGTGTGGCAGTATGAATGCACTGAGGTTCTTCCAGGCTGGAGTAGTAATTGTTTATTACTTGGTGGCAGTGAGTTACCTCATGTAGCCTTAAAAACACTAAACGACTTTGAAACAGGAGTATGGAGGCACCCTCCTCAGTCCAAGGCTTTGATGGCTTCAAACAAACCTGTGAAAAGGGGATTTTGAAGTGTAACAAGCAGTACTTCTGCCCCAGGATGGATTGGGGGCTAAGCAAATGCTGAGAGGTGATAAGTTGTCTCAACAAGTGGATGTTAAATCTTCCATGGAGCAGGAATCCATTCTGTTCCAGTGTTTGCCAGGTAATGGTTGGCTGCAGCATTGGTGGTGGAAAAATAATGTGACTTGGATGATCTCTGATTCCCAAAGAGTCTTGCTGCCAGCTCAGGGGTAACAGTCCTGACTAGATTGGTTCTGAATAGGGCACTTTGCACTAGGTAAAACCCACAACAGTGCTCAAGGTAGATGCAGTGGAGACAATTCTTCCCTTTGGGAGCTCAGCTGTGCCAGCAGCACTTGCATGTGGAGGAAGTAGTGTCAGGGTAATGGAGGCTGAGACTGGAGCCTCCATTATCTGGATCATTTGGGAAGATGCTGAAGGCCTGGCTGTGCAGGTTTGGGCTTTGCAGGGTCACAGGAGGCTCAGGGGTGGCTCAGCTGAGCAGCATATGCTGATTTAGGGCAAACAGATTTGTCAAGGCTCCACTGCCCAGATGTGTCCAGAAGGTCATACCAGTTTTGGGATCTTAGTTGCTGATGTAACCCTGGCTCTGAAGGTCACTCCAGAAGGAACTTGAGCCAGTTGGTGTGCATGGGATGTTTGACATGTTGGGAGCCTCATGTAATCTGTTGTCCTTCAGTCATTTTTCTGCCAAAACCTTGAGTGTCTGCGGAGTCATTTTTTGTACTCCTGCCAAGATTCGGATACTCTTTGTTTTGAAGTCAAGGAAGTTGTCTTCAAGGAAATGTCATACCCAGAATCATTTGTTAATTGTGTATAAACTGTGCACAGGCTGTCTTTTAGCAGTACTTTCCCAGCTTTCACTTGCCTACTTGTGAAATGTGTTGTTAGCAGCAGTAAAAGTTCATAAATCACAGATACACAGATTATATCTACTCAGCCTGTCCAGTGTTCCAGGATTATCACAGTCTTGTGTTTCTCAGGCTTGATTAACAGGAAGGGGAGAGCACTTAGGACACTTGTTAGAGGTACATAATGTCTCTTCTTTATCACTTGCATAACTTTTTTCCTGTTCTGTATCAATGTGTAGTTGAAGAACAGGGAAGATAAAAAGTAGACTTTCTTTAAAACAGAAATCCTCTTCATTCAAATATCATGTCCTCACAGTCTCATCAGACTGGCCAAAGCCTGCACATAATTTACCATGATGGTTTGCTGCTTCTGTGCTTTTAGTTTTTCTTTTTTTGTTTGTTTATGCATTGATCTGGGCACCATGTTCCTCTTGTTGCTGAAATAGATGACAAGTGTTAAAGAAGACTTACAAACTATTGGGTGGGCATGAAATTTACAGTTACAACCATTTCTCATGAAGCATTCACTGCTTTTAAATCCATTTATTTAGTGCCTGCTAACTTTAGCCGGTATAATGATGATTGAATGCTTTTTCATGCAGGCTCATGGAAGACTTGAAGTGGAATAAGATTCACCTTTGGAATTCACTGAGATAACTTTGAACAGCAAGAAACTGCATGCAAAGTGGAAAGGCCAAAAATGCGCTAAATGTTTTGGCATCAGCACTTCTGTATTAATCTAATTCATGATCGTGCCTTGATGTACTAGTTCTCTATTAATGATTTCTTATAGGGAGAGTATGTTTTGCTTCACATCAGGGGAAAACACCTTGCCTTGAAAATAGGGATTGTGGTTACATTAAAGTGCTTTTGGCAGAAACTGAGATTGCTACCTGTCTGAGGCAGGTTGCCTCTGCCTGTCAAGTGGCAGATGGGTTGGTTGTCTGTGTGAACAGTGAGACTTGCTCTCTGATGTGGTGTTCTGGGTGAGCTGCTGCAAAGTTGTTGGGTTGGGATTTAGTTCCAATTTTGCCAAGATTTTAAAGCATCAAAAATTGGGGCTGCAGGGTTTGGATTGAACTCCTAAGTAATTGATGTATAGGATCAGGCTGTGATATAGGTGTGGAAGAATGTATTAATATGAACTTTCTATGAGAGGATGACATTTATTGTGGATATAAACTGATCCAGAAGCTAGTGCTTTGTCTTCTTTCCCTTATGCATCACCTCCTGTGAATCTTATAAATGCAGCCATAATAGAGTGTAAAGAAGTGGGTGTTTGATTTATTGAACTGTTTTGAAAGGCTGGGTTAAAATCCTGCTGTTATTTCTTCCCATCACACCTCCCATCTCCTGCCACTGACTTGTGCTGCTCCTCTCCTTTGCTCTTTTGTCCCTGGGAAGTGAGGAACACCAGGAGTCTAGACTTTGGTTTTTTTCTTTTTTTGGTTAGCCTATCAGTGAGATGCCTTTGAGCTTTTTAGGAAAACATTGCTGAACATTTTCTTTTTGGAAAGAAAAATGTTAAAACTGTACTCGCGGGGCTTTAAAAGAGAATTTTCCTTCTCATTTTGCATTTAATATATAAAACATGTATGCACTGTGCTTAGCACTCACTACTGGTGTAGAGCCTTGCTCCTGCTGGAATACACATAAAGTAAAAATAGTGCAGTGTGCTCAGGAATTGTGAGATTTGATGTGTCCCAGTTTTCATTCGTAACAATCACACTTGCACTGTGTTGATCTGTCGCTCCATGTTGGTAACATTGATTTTTATTTCTTCTCTCTTGAGCTGGCAAAATGAGAACCTTGGTTTTGCCACAGTGAGTTTCTTTGCTGGTCTCTGAACGCAAATTGTGGCAGTGCAGCGACAGAATGGAGGGGATGTATTAACAGAATATTCCATATTTTAATAATATTTTTAAGATTTTTAATAATCTAAAATGTAGAATTACAAATTCATCTCTTAATCATTTGTTTTGAATGCCTGTATTCATGAAAGTAGTTCAAAGCCCTAATGGTTCTGGCTTAAATCCTAAAATCTTCACGGACTCCTAGTTTTGAATCTTTATGAATAAACACATCTTAACTTTGTAAAGCAGGAAATGGTAGGATTTTGTTGCATTGCTGTTTGTTCATGTTTCAGTGAAGGGGAATCCTGGCCTAAGAGGCATGATTCTGTAATTAGAATATTAGTTACACTAGATCACCTCTTTCAGCTTTACTGAAAATCAGTACTTTTCCTGCTTTGCTAAGTGAGATGCACAGAGACAAGCACTAAAAATTACATGTTACACTTCAAACTCTTCCGCTCTCTTGATATTTTCCTTGGTACTGAGGCCTTTTGCCACTGAAGGGAAAAATGTAGGATACATGCTGTTCTTTCATAGCTACGAGTTCCTCAAAACTGTTATTGTTTTCCTTGGAAGCCAGTCTGAGCAGAAAGTGTCAGTCACTATCTGTGTGTCTGGCAGCACAGCACTGATGTGTCATCTCCCGGTGTCACCAATAAAATGAATCTTTCCACATCAGGACAGAATCTCAGCTCATTTCTCCTGGAGTGTTTGCACTGGAGAAGCCTCACAGTAACAACTCAGCTTTTTTCCTGCAGGAGGAATGTCTGCCTTTTGTTCTTACAACTCCAGCGCATTGTTCTTTCCTGAATGCCTTCCCCATAAGCGCCGTGTGGGTTTTTTGTTTGTTTTTCGGTAAAAATAAAAATCTTGAATTAATTTGTGAAACGGTGTTTGAACTTCCTAACAGAAGTTAGTCGGGTTGATGTGCAATGAGACAAAGCTGCAATTATCTCTATCTTTGTACTCCCGTGGGGCTTCATTACTGCAGCTCCTCTCTCCCTGCTGCCGTGTCCCGGCAAGGTGAAGTTCAGCATTCAACAGACACAACAAATTATTATTTTCCGTGTGTGTAATATTTCATCCTTGCTGATGGAACATTTAACTGGTTGGGGTTTTTTTGTTTTTTTTGGTTTTTTTTGCTGTTGTTGTAGTTACAGGAGAATCTGTGCAAGTTCAGACAGACCTTGTAGTATTGAAACCAACTCGTTTGATAGTGATGTGGTGAAAGTATCGACAGTTCTGCTGCATCAGCTCCTCCACTGCTATCAGCCAAAGACAGGGACACTTCCACCCCCAAACAGCTTTAAACTGCTCTGTTTCTAATATTGCTTAATGTAATTTGACAGGCACGTAATGCTCTGACTCTTAAAGCCTCACGCTCTTAACAACAATTTCATGATGGACTAGGGTGGGTTTAAGCAGGCTTTCCTGAACTTTTAGGTTGGCTGATCCAACCCTGAGGGCAAGTACTTAATACTGCAGACCCTCCAGACTGTTAGTTACACTTCATAGTAACATTTCCTTCTTCAGGTAGTGCTTTGTCTTTTCATAGCACTTAAACCTCCTTTAATTTGACAGTTTTAGCTATCAAAGCTGAGGCTTGAGTGGCAGCATAAGACTGTAGTGAAGATATATTTTGTTATGGACACAAAAACTGTCTTACATTTGTACTTTTCCACTGCAGAAAATTGTCTCTGTTGCACACCTGATATTTCAAGATGCTTTAAATAATTTTTTAACAGATAAGTGCTCTCTTTTTTGCTTATGTGTTTTAGTAGGACACAGTTCTTTTTCCACAGTGATATCTTTCCCCTGCAAGTCAGGGGAACTGAATCGTTTATTCATGCATTTATAACTCCTTGTTAAGAGAATGTCTATAGTATTTTGAAAAGAATGTACTTAAGTAGCTACCTGCAATTCACAGTGCTCTGTGTCTGGAGAGCTATTGTTCAATATTTATTTTTAGAAATAGCGGTGATGTGGAGAGGTCTATTCAAAATATTTTACTTCAAAGAGAGTATGTCAATATATAGATTTGGGCAGGATGCAAATCCTGGCTTTCTCAGCAAGGAGAAGGGGAAAAAAAAAATGTACCAAGACCAGTGAGAATTAAATGCTCTGGTGTTGTGCATTTTTCTGTTGCATTTCAGTGGAAGCCGGATTTTATGAAGGATGACCCCAACATCCTGCAAGTGGGATTTGCCCCTGAGGTTGAAGAGAAGGTAGAGCACCCACGAGAAAAGTCTGCGGTGAGTGCGGTAAGCAGCAAGTGGGAGAAACCTATTTAGCAGCTTCTAGTCCTAAGAATTCCTTGCTTGCCTGCATACTAATGTAAGGAAGCTGACATTTCTGTGACTTGCTGAGTGTAAATGAGATGTTGGTGTAATAAAAGATGCTTTGAGCAAGTGTGTGAGGAAGCAGTAAGGAGGAATGGGGAATTCTCAACTATTTACCCTCCTGTTTTTGAGGGAGGAGTCCTAAATGCCATGATCAGTTCCTCATCCATTTGGGTTAGATTGGATTCCTTCTCTGTAATGATGCATTCTCAGTTTGCTGGGAGCAGGAGGGAGCCTGGCTGTGCTTTTCCCAAAGATGTGGGCATGGCCAAGCTTGCCCAGCACCTCTCCAGTGCCTTTTCATCCCTCTGCACACATTTGTTGCCTCTACTTGGGGAAAACAGCAGAACAGCAGGTGCCTGCTCACTGCAGGGTTATAAGGTGAGTCCTGGTAAATTGAGGACTTCCTGGAAGAACCATTTTCTAAATGAGAGTGTTCCCAAGGATCCTAAGTGGCTAAAGAGAGAGGGCGAGAGCACCCGCTGGCTCCGTAATTGATTGCTGGAGTGAGAGCAGTGGGGAATTCCTGAAGAGCTTTAATGGGGCTCTGAGAGCTGGGAGGGTAAATGGGATAATGAGGGACCAGATCCGTGTGCAGGGTGGGAATTCCGTGCTGCAGAGCACTGCTACGGAAAGGCAAAAATAGGGAAATGGAAAGGAGCTTTAGGTGATGCTATCTTTGCCGTTATCAGCTGGCTATTAATGAATTTAAATCCCGGTAAATTGTTTGTGAAATTTAAATTCCTGAGCTGGTTACTGATGGGATTCCGTAGTCGTAAGCAATTTTCCAGCATTAAATGCATCACATGAAAGAAAACTTTAAAAAACAACAGAGGAAACTCCAAATAACAAACCCTACAAACTTCATTTGACAAAACTGGTAGCAGTTCAAGTGTCAGAAGGTAAATAAAATGAAACAGCTGCATGGAGTTGTCTCTATGGCTTGGTGATACGGGTTTTAAAAAACCCCCCATATTATAATTAACTATAACCAAAGTACTAGCAAAGTGAAGTATCTGGGGAGTTTTACTGGGGCCTGTAGCTATTGCAGCAGGAACTGTGCCTTGGAAACCAGAGTTGTCTCCAACTGGTAAAAATGCAATGGATTTCTGGGCTGGGATGAGCAGGGAATTGTGGAATTGAACAGTCTGTGTTGAGGAGGTTGCATTAACCAATCTTGTGCAGCTCTGCTGTCAAGTGTTCAGAAGGATTCTGAAATACTGGAGAGGATTCAGACAGGAGTAGCAAAACTGATTTGAAGGAGGGAATGGAGAGACTCTGCCTGGTATAGCAGCAAATGAAAACTGGCAGCTTAAATGAGCTATTCCACGAGTTAACTCCCCACAGCTAACCAAGAAACTGTGGCAGAAAGTGCCTCACAAATTTGTTTCTGAACTCCAGAAACTGCTTAGATATTTTCACTTGCTCAATGAAAGCTGAAGCTCTTTGAAGAAGTCTGGTTTGCTTTTAATTTAATGTATTTACACTTAATTTATTGATGACATCAAATTAGCATGAAGGAGATTGAAATATCTTAGCCAAACGTGATGCACTTAAACCAATATGGGGGACAGTGGGATGACTTTGGAAAATAGCTTCTATGGGGAAAGTGTAACTTGATTAAATAATTCAGAATTTAAAAAATCTATGTTACCATTTCTGTAAGTGTTCTTTTGGAGAAAATATTAAGTGTGCAAAAGTATTTGGTTATTCTGAAGGAGGTATTCGGTGTTGTCATTAGGGTCTGGGTGGAGGGTGAGGTGAGTTTGTATCCCAGTAACTGCAGGGTTATGAGAATGATGGAAAATATTCCTGTGTGCTGTAGCAGTCACTGTGTGCAGTGTGTGAAATGGGAGGGTAATGGCTGTTGTAAAAACAAATTAGGGCTGTTTGTGAGTAAATGCCAAAATGGAGCCTTTTTTTTTTTTTTTTTTTTAAGGTGTAGAAAATGATGGTGCTTCTAGTGAGAGGACAGTCTCTGTGTACATAATGTGGGGAAAAAACCAAACCTGGGAAGCGTTAGTCTGGGAAGATTAAAGGAAGATACCATCTTTAGAGCCCATATGTGATTTGTAGCTCAGCTCTGTCTGCAGGGAAGGGGCTGAGAGCTCTGTGCCTTCATGGATGCAGGGAAAACCCTCTCAGCTCCTTTTGTTCCTGCTGCTTCATTAGGCAAAGCAGATGTGAGATTTAAGGGATTATTTGCTACTCTTAGAGAGGCTCAACAACAAAATCCAATACCAAAAAGCCTCAAACTCGAGTTTATATTTCGTCTGGGGAATTGTAAATTTGGAATGATGCTGTATGGAGTATAAAATGTAGTTTATAATCAACCACAAATTTTGGTTTACAGCTTCTGTGCCATCATTTAAAATCCCTGTTATCCACTCTCCCTGACCTGACTTAACAGTCAGAGGGCAAATCTCTTGAGTGGAAATAATTTTACATCAGTTGCCACGTACAGAAATGAAAAGGTCAAAATGAGATACTGTGATAAAAGGTGTTCTGAATTACCTATTACATGTAATAGCTGTATTAATAATAATAGTAGAGGTTGAGAGAGCAGGATAGGTTAATGTAGCTGAATAAAACACCTTTTAGTTGTGAAACATTTTCTACATATTACCTTGCTTGTTAAAGAATACATGTCATTATGCCAGAGATTTAGTAAAATGTTGGAAGGTCAATGCAAAAATGAATGTTTTGATAGGACAAGATATGCTGAGGAAGTCATGCTGCAGGTGGGGAGTACATTCAGTTATTGAGACACTCAAACTCTTCCTTCTATGTTCATAGAACTTGGGAAGTTCTGCTGCAGTTTTCTGAAAGGAATTCTTTAAGTAAAGCCAGCTATTTGTGTACAATTTGTATGCAAAAAGAATTTTTGTGTTGGCACTGACCTCTGTGGTCTGCATTTCTTCAGCGTTGCTGTGCTATTAAGTTCTTGTTTTTAAGGATCAGTGAATCTGTAACAGCTTGTTGGGTGGTTGTTAGAAAAATGGGTAAGTTTTTTCAGTTATAATTATATTAAATGTGAATTTGAATATACTCTTCATTTATATTGACTTTGAAGAGATTATCTTTTTGGATTTCCATTTATTATATTTGCTCTAAAAATATGTAAGCTCTTAATTGTGGCTTTTTTATCTGGCATTTGATCTGGATTGCCATTTTCATCTGTTGTCTTTAATTAGGCTTCCTGCTGGGTTTTGTAGCTTTACAGTTCATACCTTGTGAAAGAATCAATTGATTTCTGTGTAGATTCCCACGTTTACTATTCTTAAATTACTTTCCTAGCTCAGCAGAGTGGTGACAGAGTTCTTGCAATTTGATCTTCACAGCCACTGCTGTTTATTTAAAAAAAGACGACTCATGATTTTTCTACTGCCTGCATTAGATGATTTGATAATTTGTTTGTAGACAGTGTTTGCTCCAAGGAGTCACTGGAGCTGCTTTTTAAAAAAATTCACTCACCCACAGCTGACTTCACTGCCATTTGCACAATGTCTTGGGGATACCTCTGGATACCATCCAGGTATTCCAAAAGTGCACAGGAATTTGGCTTACATTCCACCCAAAGCCTTGTGATTTCAATGTTTCTAATTTTATATATGTAATACATGTTTTCCAAATCAAGTAACAACTGTTGTTAGATATTTGGTCAGGAGAATGTAAAGGGCAGGTGAGTTTGGAGATGAGGGTGAGTGCAGAGGAAGGGGACAGTGGAATGATTTAGATGATTCTGGGATTTATGGGGCAGCTCTCTGCAAAGTCAAAATGGGGGTTTTGGCAGAGAGTTGCAGAAGGGAAACTTTTTTTCTTCTTATCTCCATCATAAAAATGATGGGCGAGTAAGCAATGATCTCTTGAGCTGAATGAGAAATGTGCAATGCTGTTCCAAGTCCTGCTCTCAGTAAACCTGTAAAATTGTGGAGAGTGAAGTGGTTTGACAGATGTCAAATACTGCTATTGAAGCTCTCAGGAACATCCACGTAAATGCATGGATTTTCCTTGAATTAAGCAATAATATTGAATGCATTTATCATCTTTATTGTGGGCAGCCTGGTAGTGCTGTTTGCTAAATACCCTGAACTGTCATGAGACTGGGATTCAAAGCTCTGCCACGAGAAGAATCAACACAGCAAGGATTTTCCTGCTTGTTAAAACTTGGCTCCAATAACTGATTGAAGAAATCAAGTAGTTTAAGACACCAAATCAAAAACATGGTTTAAATCAGTTAATACTGGGAAACACAATTAATTTTTATGTAAAGAACTCCTACCCAGGCATGCTGTGGGGGGAAAAAAAAGGGTCCTTGAAGTGCTTTTTCCTGTATGTAATTTCATAAGCCTGTTCTCCACATAACTGTGGGCTGCTTTATCCTAGGAAGCACTGGATATTCTATAACCCTAATTAAAACTGTGCCTTATTTACACTGTGGGCCTGCTAAGTGCATTGTGTCATTATTTAATATTGTTTCTCAGTGTCTGTTTCATTCAATATAAAGCCCCAAATCCCATCCACCACTGGGATCTGTATTTTTCGTAGAAATAGTGACATATCCTGTAGTTTTGCTCCTGCAACTCTAATCTTGTGCTCTACCTTTTTTATTTCTAAAAGAATTTTTTTTTATTTTTGACTGTGTGCGTGTTCAGATAATTTGGGTCTTACTACTAAAGGTACATTGGGAAAAAATGTGTTAATATGGGATGGAGTTCTGCTGTGCTTCTGTCTGAGACAGCCTGTTCTGGAGAGGGGCAAAGCAGGTCATATCAGTGGTAAAATCATGTTGTGTGAAGTGCAGAGCTTCTGATGAGCTGTTCTCTTATCTGACATTACATATGAATAGAAAGCAAGTTGCCTGTAAAGCTTGCTTTAAATTTTAATAAACTGCAGAAAAGATAAGTGGTAATTTCCTGATGTGGATGCATCTAGCACAGCCTGCTAAACCCAAATTCCAGGATCATAAATTTTAAAACGAATCTTTGCGGCTTGAATTTTTAAGCTAGCGTGATAGATTTAAATTTTAGGGAAATAAATTTCCCTTCCTCTCTTCTGTCTGTATCAATCTTGCTGAAAAACGACAGAAGATTCGAATTGGAGAACACAATGAAAATAACAGGAATGGAGACCAGTAGAGGCGACTAATCCTCTAATTACTTTCTCTGAACACTGGGAATTGGGCTGCAGAATATCCTTCAGTACAATCTAAAGTAAGCTAAATTTATTCCATTCCGAAGCTATAAAGGGAGGGATTTTGCTACCAACTCAGAATAGTAATGGGCTGTGGTGGTCTTTATCTGATGGGAGGGAAGCAGATGTGGCTGCTCTGTCAAATGCCTGTCTGCAGACTTGAATTTTCCCGGCTGTTAATTGCCCTGTGCTTGCCTTTTCACACCCTGGGGTTTGAAATGTAACTAAACAATTCTGTGATTTTATAAACCATGAGGCAGAGCCCTCTGCTCTGGGCACAGGGGCTGAGGATGTGGCACATTTACAACAGGGACTGTTTGTGTTGGACTCTTCTGTAAAAGTTCTTTTTGGCTCCACACTGATATCAAAGCTTTTTAGTGGCAGACATGACCTGTATTTTGGCTCAAGTGCTCTCAGGCAGTTCTTTTGTGCTTGCTTTGCTCAGTGCTGTGCTGTTGATATTGAAATTTCCCCCAATCCATTATTTCACACTGAAATTTAGTAAATACACAAAGATGCTGAAGTTTAAATGTGTGGCTTTCAGCTGAAGCTCCCTGTACTGATGTTGATTGTGTTTGGTGAACCTCCTGGTAGCTTGGACAGTAACATTTTTGGAGTAACACTCAGGGACAAAACATTCTGTGATAAATTAATCCTAAATTTGGTTGTAAGCACTTTGTTGTAGTTCTGGTGAGTGACTTAGAATGGAATTTGTAAACTGTTGCTTTCTTACTGTCCTCCTTAATTTGTAAGATGGAGAGGCACTGCTGGGTCCCTCATGCTCCCAGAGTCGTGACATCTCCTGGCTGCAGAGATTGTCTTTTTTTTTTTTTTCCTCCCTTGGATAATTTAAAAAGGTTTGGGAATCAGCCTTGTTTTCAGTTCTGCACAGCTTCAGAGACAGCACCAGAGGGGTTTACAGTCACTTATATTTTGAAATGAGCTTGGCAACTGCACATGTGGTGAGCAAAGCTCCTTGCTTCCCACTTGTTAGCAAGTTGATTTTTCAACTCCCGTGCAGCACGTAAATCAGGATTTAATTCTGACTGCTGTTTAATGTATTATCTTGTTGACTTAAATCACCTAAGTAGCTCAGTTAAACACAGTTCAGAGAGTGTGTGTGTGTGTTTTTAAATACACTAAGTTGTGTATAAGGATTGTTAGTAAGCTCTGAACTTTGCACAGGAAGATGCTTGGCAGTGTGTATAAATGAGAACTGGAAAGGTTAGAAATGCTGTGTACTTGTAGGGCTAAAGAAACCCAAAGTGGTATTCTTCCACCTGCAAGATTTGGGCTATTTACTTGTGATAGTGAACTGAGAGGTCAGATCATCCCTTTCATCCCTGTAGGAGACAAATCCTACAGATTTACCTGTCTTGTGCCTTCTGCCCTCAAAACTCTCTTGCAGTAAGGAGGCTCTGTTTGAAAGGTGGGCTTAACATACTTTTCCCAAGAGCTTCTGTCAAGAATAGTTTAACTTGGTTCGAGCACCAGTTGAACTATTCTACAGAATATTTTTTTCTTATTGTTGTTGAAAGTCTCTACAGCAGAAATTGCCACGAAGTCCATTTTGCAAAGACTTGCTGCAGTTCCTGTAGGAATCCCAGACCAGTAAAAAGACCCTGATTGCTTTTGGGTTTGTTCTGTCAAAGAGTGCCTTCTCTCAGGACAGAATTCTATAGTGTGATTTCTAGAAAGCAGCTTCTGTCCCTTGATGGGCTCTATAAAATGTGACTGCTTTCTAGAAGCACTGAATGGCTTTTTGGCAAGAGGAATTTGCTTTTTTTTTCCCCTCTTGAGAGAGTTGCATGCAGCTGCTTAACAGGTCTGTTAAGGTAACTGTCTGGAGAGTCTTTGGCTGTCTTAATGTAAAACTGACTCGTGTCAGATGCAGTTTATAGTTTCAGGGAGCTGTGGAATGATCTGCAGCTTCTCCTGGTGTTATGATGTGCTCTCCCTTGGCAGGCAGGCACAGCTTGGTGCTCAGGGGTGCTTTGATTCACAGAAGCATTCACTGCTGATGAGCCGAGTGTACAAATCTTTCAGTCTGTGTATTGATAGAAGCCCTTGAGGGGACTTTATCACTATATTTTTTTTTTTGTCTGGCTTTTAGTTAAGGATTCTAATTTGTGGCTATTTTGTGTGCTTGGCATACCCAAATACATGAGTGTAGCCAGGCATCTGCTGCTTTTGTTCCTGATGTGTATAAATGAATTGTAGACTCTTGGCACCAGAATGTTCAGTTGCAAACACTGTTGCGTCCTTCTCTAATTACTGATATTTTTGTGGGTGTGTCAAGAGTTTTGGGGATGTGATCCAGCTGCAGTGACAAAATCATGTTTATG
The DNA here is from genome assembly GCA_024500445.1 of Entomyzon cyanotis. Taxonomy (NCBI): domain Eukaryota; kingdom Metazoa; phylum Chordata; class Aves; order Passeriformes; family Meliphagidae; genus Entomyzon; species Entomyzon cyanotis. Next base: position 3,486,451 of record JAKEPQ010001030.1, read on the forward strand.
CCTTCATGTTGAAATCTATAGGCTTGTAGTTTTCCCAGAGAAATCCTACCCTTAGGGAATTCATGCCAGGAGTTTTGGGGTCAGAAGTTTTGCTTTCCAGAAAGTCACACATCAGGGAAGGTCTCACTGGTGTCCAGAAGATTATTTTAATAATTTGGTTGTTATCTGTATTGACAGATAATGACAATGTATATGGAAATAAAATGTATATGGAAATGTATATGAAAAATGTATATGGAAATCTAACCTGTAATACAGTGGGGGATCTCCATATAATCTGTAGTGATCAGTTGAGACAATGAAAAGAGAATCCCTGCTGGAGTAAATGAGAAGTAGTGGGACTTTTTTTAGTATGGATAAGTTATTGTTGACTGCCAATTAAAAAAAAGCAAAACTTCCAGAAATATGCACGTGACAGTCTGATACAACTCTTAAAGTCTCCTATCAAACAGATGAAACTCTGCATAGGACAGTGATAACCAGAAATGTCTCCTGAGTCTCCAGAGCAGGTGAGATGAGTCCTCAACACAGATTCCCAGCAGACAACTGCAGAGCAGCTGTGATAGAAAGTGTCACAGCAATGTGCAGGCACTAATGTGTCCAGAGGAGCATTCTGGATTTTGGGAAGGATGGTTTATGCTTTGGGTAGTTGATGTATCTGATGCTGCTGCATCTTCATGTGGTGCCTCTGATGTGTCTATAGCTCTGGTCTGCTTGGGGGAGGAAATTTGACTAAAGGAGGAAAAATACAGATGATTTCAAAGATGGATGAGAGATCATTTGTAGTATAATGTTACTGACTATGGACAGAAGGAAATGGAAGGAGAGAGGAAAGATTTTAAGGTTAGAAAAGTGAAAGGGTGAGATTGGAAGGAAGATGATTTACAGGTTGCTTCTGTAAAGTGTTCATTCACAAGCACCAAAGTTGGTGATTTACAAAGCAACTCCTGAGCTACTGCATCATAAAGTTGGTGCCTGTTGGTATAAACTGGTGTCTACTTTGAGCTGCTTTTACTTATGGGAAACAATATGGATTGCTTGGCCAGAGCTGGTCAGGAGTCCTAGGTAGGGGAGGACTCTGGTCTAGTCAGCCTCTGCAAAAATGATGGTTTGGACCCCTAACTTCAATCTGTGCAATTTCACCAACACTCACTGTGCATTTTGAAGATGTTTTGTTTGAAGATGTTCGCTTTTGTTTGAGGAGTAGCTTACTCTACATTCTTCTCTGGAAAAGCAGAGTACAGCCAAGTGTCTTATCAGGCCTGACATAGCTTTACAGTAGCTTATCTAGGAAAACTTTTCATTTCTGCCTCCTTCCTTGTTGCAATACCCAGCCAGAGAATTAGGGAATAGCATGTTTTGAAGCTGCCTCTCTGGAGGCTGTGTGTGGTATTGGCTGGTTGTCTGAAACAACACAGATTCAGCAAATGGAGAAAATGGTTTAACATCTGCCTGTTGAGTTGATAAATGGGGAGTTGCTCGAGTGGCAGCACACAACCCCACATGTGCACTTGGAGCAGATGGCTTTGATGTGTGCTGGAGACAAATGTGCTGTCCCTTCTGCCACCCCCCACCTCCAGCCTCAGCAGGGGAGGGTGCACAGAGCAAACCTGTGAGTCCTTCAAAAGCCATAAAACCATGAAGTGTAAGTAAACCACACTCTGCTGACTTGTTTCTGTGTAGTCACTGAGCCTTGAGTTTGGGGGGTGATCTGTATTCAGTAAGTTGAAATGGGGTGGGTGACCTGTCATTTGCATGTTTCAAGTTGTTCATTGTGCCAGGGATTGCAGACATTGCCACATGTAGGTCGTTTCAAAGTGACAAAATTTAATTTCTTTATGGTGGCACATTGCCTTCCCTACATGCAGTTACTGCCTCTTGGTCTTTTTTTGGCCATTTCCTAACACTCATTTAGCTGTCAAGAGAATATTGACAGCTGAAGTATTAGAGACAGACAAGGTGTTAAGATCAGTATTTCAGAAATGACTGTGTAGATGTTGTTGCAGTTGTAATGTAGACAATTGTTTATAAGGAAAGGGAAAAACATGGAAGAATTTGCTTGTATGGAGCTGTACAGGAGGCAGATGCAGAGTTAAAGAGCTGGGCAGTGGTTCTGGTTGGTACAGATATTTCAGCCTCTCCTACATGAAACCCATAAGGTTTCCATAATAATGTGTCTTTCTTTGCAGAAGGCTGTAGGAAAATTACAGTATGTATATAATAGCTGTATCAGTAGGCAGAGGTCAGTGTAAATGCATTGAAATGTAGTGTTAGAGAAGCAGTAATTCTGGGCAATTACTGATAGGCTTAAGTTGAGACAGGGTAAAACTGCAAACAGTCTTTAGCTAATGTTATATGAATTGGCATTTGTCTTCATTAGCTGGGAAACTTTCCAAGTGGACACACTTTTCTGATGTGGGTAAAATACCAGTGGCTCATGCTGATGAGCTTTTGTTATGTTTTCTTACGATAACTCAGAGTCTGCTGGCTCTGGCAGTCAGTCTGTCCAAAAATCCAGTGGAAATGGGATGTGTTCTTTGCTTTTGAAGGCTTCCTTCCTTGCTGGCTGAAGCTTCCTTTTAAGTTGCAAGATCTTTTGTCTGACATCCCTGAGTGTTTCTTGTGTTCTCTTTTTATAAAAGCAATGGAAGGCCTGCAGCCAAGTCCAAAAGCATTTAACTCATGAAGGCTCTGCTGTCATTAATTTTAAACACGTCACTGTGGTGTTGGTCAGCCTGACTACCAACAAAGAAAACTAAAGTGTTCCCATAAATCATTTTATTGTCCTAATCCAACCTAATTAACTAAACTAAAACTCCTGTTCTGATGAAGCAGCCCTTCCTGTGAGACATCTGCCTCTTTCTTAATGGATTTTAGCTTTTACTTCTGCTGTAGTGCACAAGAATTGGTGACCGTAATAACGTTAAGTCCCTCTTGCCATCTTTGGGGAGCTCACCTGGCACAAGGGAATGGCTAATTTTAAATTTCCAAATGCAGAGATTTTTTTTTTTTTTTTTCATTCCTTGGTAACATGGTTTGCAAGCCAGGAGGAAGCAATAAAATCTCTATTTCTAGAAGTGGATTAGCCTTGTTCCCCGCAAGCTTTGCAAGCAGCAGCCTAAAGGCTCTGAGAATTTTGGGATCTGCTTCTGTAGTTCATTGACACGCTCCTGACACGGAAGGTTTGACTTAATAGTGTTAAGTTGATGTAATCGTGCCGTGAGCTCCTGACCTGTTCTTGAACTGTGGGGCTGGAGGTGACTGAGGGGGAGCGAGCAGCCCTGTTAGTGTGCAGGGCTTTGCTGTGCCACACCAGGACATGATCCTAGATAGGGAACATCTGGCTGAGGAAAGACGTAAATTCAGCGTAGGAGACAGAGGTGGGAAATCTGACTAAAGTGCTATCTCTGCTTTTGGGGATAATCTGTTGAAGATCTGTTAAGTTTTAGTTTTGTTCCCTCCTTTTTCTGTATCTTTGCACTAAGAAACACTGGTTTTAAATGTAACCCTTAGATATTCTTATTCCCTTTATCTATGAGGTGATTTTATGTGGGGTGAGGGAATTCTATTTTCTCATTTCTTGAAATGATTACAGAGCGGATAGCATCCACCTTTCCAGGGGTGTGAGTGGAGAGCAAAGAATTCAGATGGACTGAGATATTCAGGGGCTGGCAGAGTTGCAATGTGGCTGCTGGGAAAGCAGACTCTGTTTGATCTCTATTTGATCTTGGCTCCTCTGAGACCTGACAGATTTGTAAGTCGTAGCCTTCAGCTGCTGCTTTGATTGTGAGGGCAAAGTGCTGGAACGAGGTTTTGTTCTCAAAACGGAGAGAAAAGGAGCAGGAATGAAAAAGTGTGTGTAAGGAGGCAGGGGAGAAACCAAGGCCAAGTGTAATTCCAGCCAGCAGGAAGGATATAACTGGAAATCTGAGCTTCTAGCAAAGTTGAAAAAAAAAAAAAAAATAGAGAATATTTGCTTAGGCTGTGTTATTGTGGGAGTGAGGTCATGGGCCTTCTCCCTTCACTCTCTGATTAAATAGGGCAGTTTTAACCCAAAATCACTGGAACACAAATCTTGAGGTAGTGGGGGAGCTGTGGGGTTTGCCTTGAGCAATGGGGAGGAATCTTCTTGCTCAGCTTAACTGGCTCAACACACAGTGAGGCTTGGAGCCTCCATCTGGAAAACCCCATGGAGATGGGTGGATTGCTGTGCAAACACAAGCTCTGTCTTGGAAAGGTGCTGGGGAAATCTGTCCCTTCATGCCACGTAGAATTTGGCACATCAGGATTCCCTTATTGCTTTTGTCTGGTGTTTGTGTTCTTTAAAATCCCTCAGCCCCACTGTGGATGTCCAAACTCACAGTGGAATTACTCTGGAAAAACCTCTTGCTGCTGTTATTTGTTCCCCCTGTTCCTCTCCAGGGTTTTTCCTCAGTTCATCTCCACTTTGCTCTCTGTTTCCTCCAAAAGGAGTTACTTGATCTTGGCAGCTGAATTCATCCAGCCTTTATCTTCCCCCAGCATTCCTGCTGGGCAGGAGGTGGGATGTGCTGTGGTCAGCCTGGAGCCACATGGTTTGGGTTGGCTTGGTAGGCTCAGGCTGTGGATGTTAGGAAGGTTTTACCAGCATTTGTAACTGTTGGAAACTAATTCAAGTTGTTTTTTCTTCCTGTTCAATTGATAATTTTCATTAAACCTTTAAGAACCTGGAAGATAAGAGCAAACTGCTCAAAGGAAGCTCAGGGAAGTGGAAAGGAGCCCAAAATGCTGGAAGTGCCTGAAGGGAGATTTCTCTTCCATGGCCACTCAGGTGAAACCACAATCCTCGGATTTATGGTTGGATTTGATGATCTTAAAGGTGTTTTAGAACCAAAATGATTCTACAATTCAATTCACTCAAAAGCTTAGTGGATTCTAAGAAAAAGCTTTGAAAATACCCATTATTACTCTGGTGGATCTTGGCAGCCTTGGGGTTGAGGTGAAGAGACAGAAGTAAAGTTCAGTGCCAGGTTCTTGTTCTTCCTGGTCCTATTTCCTTTCTGGAAGGTGGACATGGTGTTGTCCAGCCTGAAACTCCAAATTTATCTGCCAGAACTTGTGAAGCAGCTGTAATTCTTGTGGGAGTCAGGGCTTTTCTCATGACTTCAGTGGCTCCACCAGGGCAATTATGTGACAGCATCAAGGGGTTTGAGGGGGAAATCCTGCTGACAGGAAAAACAGGCTGGAAATTGGAATGCTAGAAGCAGGAAAAAGGCAAACTCACTATTTTGGTTGCTGCAAACCAGATTTAAGGGGTTTGGTGCAATCAATCTTCAGGCTCCTTTGAGACTTTTGGAAGTGTGGATCTTTGGTACCTCAGGCAGTCAAAATCCTTCATAATTTTGCCTCTGTCTGCATTCCACTCACAATAGTGTTTTATTAGGATAATTCCACTATTTTGTATAGTTCCTAAAATACTGTTGCTTTTGGTTTTGTTGATTTTTTTCTTGGAAGTGGCCAATTGCTTTGCAACCAGCCCTTAAAATGCCTGCAGAGTGTTTTTGAATTGGAGCAACTGTTGGTGCTGAGCAGGCTGTGAAAGCACACAATTTGAAACATTTCTCATCATGTTCTTGGCTTTTTCCAAAAACGATTACACAATTCCAGGAAATTAAGTGTAGTGTTTCTTCACTGAAAATAACTGAGTATAAATAGTGGAAAACAAAGAGGGAGGGGAAGTAGATGAGGAAGAAAAGTTGGGAGGGGAAAGGAGAACACACAGAAAAGAAGATTATGTCCTACCCTGGAATTTGAGAGGACACACTGACCCTGGTCAGTATTATTAATATATCTAAGCACTCTGTAGGCGTAGGGCATGACCTTAATCAGTAATTCAGGAAGTCCTCCTATTTCCCTCCTTGTTTTTTCCATCAAACCTTAAAACTTTCAGCTTGGGTTCTCACCAGAGCTTCCACTTGATCCAGCAGTTTCTCTGACAGGAGCATGAGCTTGGGGCACACATCCCTGCCTGGGAATTTTGCCTGCTTGCTGGTGGTCAGTGCTGCCCAGAGTGGCTGGAGCTGCAGCCAGGATTGTCACCTTGACAGCTTGTCCTCTGTTATATCCCAGCTGCAACAGTTCTGTGGAAATGAGTGAAGTCTTGTGTGTAAAAGCTGTTGCTTTCTGATATTTGAAATGAAAATGAATGATATTAAATGATAATATGGTTATAAGCTGATTATTGCTATATTAAGTTTGAAGCTTAGGGCGTTAAGGGTCTTCTGATTGTCAGTTAATTTCTTTTATATCCTAAGAACACCTGAGACCTGCCCAGGGCTTGAGGTCCCTTTCTTAGTTGTCAAATAGGCACAGAGGAAAAACTTTCCAAACCAAACCACAGCTCAGTGTCCTGGCAGGTCACAGTGTTTATGACTTCATCCAAATTGCGTCTTGCTGACATGTGTTCTTGCAACATACTGTGTGCCAGTGTAGTGGTTACTACAAAACACTCTAAATACTCTGGGAAATTCAGAATCTGCCTCTTGCTGATTACCAAGTGTGTTTACATCACTTTTCAGCTGCTACAACACCTAGACTTTATCTTCAAGTTTTGTTAAAAGCTTGATTGCAGAAAAAAAGTAGTGGGAAGGGTTCTCTTGGCTGATCCTGGAATGGTTTGGTGGGAAGAGAATTTAAAAATTACCCAGTTCCACCCCTCTGCCATGGGCAAGGACACTTTCCACTAGACCAGGTGCTAGAGCCTCCAGCAAGAGGCATGTTGTAAAAGCAATCTCTGCTGTTGTAAATGCATGAGGTTTGCAAAAAACAATTCTTCCATTATGTGTTTTCAATAATTCTCTCTCTCTTAATGTCAAATACTCTTGCTAACCCTTAGTAGGCTTTTAGTATGCACATAGATGTTTTTAATACCTCCAGCATTCAGAGGGATTTTTAATGATTTGTTCAATAATTGATGTAGCTTTGGCATAATTTAGGCTTTTGTGAGAGATGGCAGGCAGATGAGTAGAATATATTTAGTTGTTTAGTTTAATCATCCCTATCTGTGAATTCTGCAGGCGAAAAGCAATATGAAGGAATGGAGCAAGTGAGAGAACCTCTTGGAGAAAATCATCCCCTCAGCTGAAAACTGGAGAAAGCTTTAATTAACCTATTAATTCATTGTTTAAGTGTCTGCAAAGTGTTTTCTGAGCAGTAACAGTCATTACCTTCCAGAATTGTGTGTGGTTATATGGACCTTTATATTTACATCTATTTCCCTGTTAGCCAAGAGATTCAGTTTCTCAGCTCATTTCCCTCAATCTTGGTAAGATAAAGCAGAAAGCAGGAGCTGTCCTCTTCTTGTCTTGTTTTAAATACTGAAATACTGATTAGTCTTTGATGCTAAATCCATATCTATAGACAACAGTTTACTTTGACAGGTACTAAGAAATACCCTTTAATGAGCAAAAACACATGGAAAGTGTTTGGGTTTTGTCACCACTTATATAAAATTGCTGGGCTTTTTCTGATACAACCAGAAATGTACTTAACAGTGATGATATCCCTGGCTTTTAACTGAAATCAGTTCTATTGGTCACTTGCTACAAAAACAAACAAGCCAGAACTCCCTCAACTCCAGGTCTTTGCTAGGGTACAAGTTGCTGCAAGGGTTAGGAACTGAATAAAATGTCAGAGAAAAAACGGTGTTTGGAGTCTAAACTGTAAAAATGGTAAGTATTGGGTACTTCTGAACTAGAAACAAAGAAGTGCAGCTTGGGGTTTTCCATTTAAAAAACCCCAAAAAATCCTATTGTGTGTGTTTACCCATCCTTGTAATAACATGTTACGATACACTGCTTTCCTGATCATAGCAAAGGTGTTTGTGTAGCAAAATGAATTTGATTACAATACTTTTGTCTGTAATAGACCTCTTTTTTTTTATTCACCAGGCAATCAGCTCGAAAGGTCATCACAGTATCTCTTTCACATTATCCAGAAGCCAGACAGTTATAGTAGAATATATTCATGACAAAGATACAGACATGTTTCAGGTAAGGCTCTGAAATACTTGGATTGTTTTTTAAAAGCAACATATGGAGATCCCAGTTCTGCATTATCCTCTGGGTATTCTCTGGGATCTGTGGGATTTCCATGGTCTAACCCAGCTACATTAATATGGGAGCACTTTGAAATTTTGCATTATTCTGCTCTTTGCAAACCCACCCCAGCATCTGTTAATATTCTTACTGACTTAGTGCTTTTAACTGTACTCTGCTTTTTCTCCAAAGACAAACAGTATTGGAGAGAAACGTGTGCTCTGTGTGGATTCATGAATGAGCACAGAATTGCACCCACCAGCCTCCAGTTAATCACTGGAGTAAAAGGGAAGTGGAAGGAGTAGGACATGGGATGGGCAAGGAGGAAGGTAAAAGGGAAGGTCAGGAGGGGAATGTGGGAGCTGTGCAGTGGGGGAGACAAGCCAGTGATAGAATGATGAGCTGTTCTGTGGGGTGTGCACATCTCTCAGGTGGTGTAGGCACTGAGCTGAGTCTGTCTAAGCTCCCATCTGTTATCCAAAACATGCTCACTGCCCCCTGTATGCATTTGTGGTTTTCTGCATCATTTAACATTCTGCTAACCTGAGTGATTTGCTCACGCCATGGTTATTTTTGTGTATGACAAGAGAGAGCAGAAATCCTCTGCAAACTTAGACTTCAGACTTGGGGAACCCAAACATGCACAACCTTTTTCATTCTAGACTGATCAGGTCTGTCTTGTCTGTGACCTCTAATTAGAGCATCTCACCATGAATTGTTATCCCTCCTCATTCAGCCTTTCATATTTAGGAGGGTCAGCAGTGGAGTGCTGTTGACAGAGGAGGAAATAGCTCTTTGGAGATGCCTTTGCTTCTCTTGACTTCTGTGTTTTGCTCTGTATTAAATTTTCCCAGTGTAACTCAAACTATTAGGTCCAAATAGGAATTGATTAAAACCCAGTCTTGTTCATTTGCTGCAGAATGAAGGATTGAGCAGCCAGGGTGAACTGAAATGGGTTTTTCTGTGTTGACTAGGGAAAGAAAAATGTAACCAATCCATTGGGGTTACTGTGTGATACTTGTTTAGCTCTTGAGTAGCTCCAGTGAAGTTTTTTCCTTGGATTTAAATTTTGAGAAACCATTTCTGAAAGCTGGATTTTTTTCTCCCTTCTTGAGTACAAAAAAAAATGAATAAAGAATTAGAGAACAGCTGCTTTTCTGGGCATATTTTATAAACAGCTATTGCATAATGTCCTAATGGTGGGTGCAGCTTTTACTGGGGGGATGAGACACTGTTTCAGTCTCAGGAGGTGTAGGGGGTCTCCATTATTTATATGAACCATTAGACTTTAACTGTTCTCATGAATCTGTTGGAGAAAAGTTACTTGAGGATGTTTAGTGCAGCCCTGTGGTACATGGGGACAAATTTCATGTCTGTTGAGCCACAGATTAGTTTCATTGTTGGTCAAGCATCACTTGAATAGACAATGCTTGGAGTTTGTTGTTTTCTTTTCCAATGTGTGTTCTTGGCTTGTGTAGGATGTGGAAGTTGAAAAGGGAAGGATAATGCCTGGACCACAGGATTATCCTGAGCCTTGAGGCCCCACTTTGACTGCTGTTAACATGTATTATCCTGGGCAAATCACTGGGCTTTTTTTCTTTATTCCCACTGTGCTTCCTGAGCTGTGGCTCTGCTGTGTTGTTTGTAGTTTGTTTTTTGGGTTTTTAAAATGCAATTATATAATGAAATCTGTGTGCAAATGCCACTTTGCACATTTGTCTTAGTGACATCCAGATCAGATTTCTTCATTTAATTACAAAAAGAAAGTACAAGTGTGTTCCTCTGGCATCTCCCAGACTCTGCACGCTCCAGCATCCATGAGCTGCTATAAATGAAGATTTCCTTCAGAGTTTAACCATTCAGTTGGTGATGCATTAGCTGAAGTTGAATCTGTTCCTTCATTGTTTGATGGGGTGAGAGAGGATTGATTATACCTCTTCATGCCACTACAAAGAACCAAAATGTGTAGCTCCTACCCTGAATAACTACAAATTTATACAAGCAGCAGGTACATTCAATAAGAAGCATTGATTTTTTTTTTTCTGAAGAACAGCCCTTCAGAAGATGCAGAGTCCAATTCTGCTCTGATCAGAGTGAAATTCTGTTGAAGCCCAAGAAGCTGCAGCTGTTAATTCTGTGCTGGCAGGTTTTGCCTTGTGTCAGGAGCAGTGTTTTAGCAGCACTGCTGTGACTGACAGCAGACACGAGCACTGCTGCCTCTCACACAGCCTTGAACAATCACCTGCAGAGGAGACAACGCTCACTGCCTTCTGCAGCACTTGGGAGATTTATCATTTCTTGTTGGAAGCAAGTTAGGGAAATAATATGACACAGTTAAGGAGAAGGGTACCAAAATACAGCCTGAAATTGCTAGAAAGAAGAAAGTCTTCTGTGCTGTGGAGGAAAACGAGAGAAAAATGAGTAATGAAGTGTGTAAAAGCAGCTCTGAATAATGGAGCTAGGTCTGTAGTGACTCTAGTCTGACTACAGCATCAGATGAGTTAAAAGTTTTGGAGGGTGGATGTTGATAGTATCAAGTCTTTAATTTATTCCCTAGGGATTTGCTTTTCAGGTGATGTCAAACCCAAATTCCTTACTTGATACAGAGCATGAGGAAATTGCTAGGTTTTGAAGGCTACTTCTTCAAATAAATTCTAATGCTGAGAAGTAGCACAATACATAAGACTGATCCTCTGGAAGGCTTTCTCACCAGGAAAAGGGAAGAAAACCAAATATTTAAAATACTTGATTTTGCATAGACATGCCTGTGACACAAATGAGATAAGTAATTGCTGTATTTATATAAAATATTACATATCATTTTAGGGACTTAAAAACCACACAGAAGCATTGTTTATGGATTTTAATGGTTATATCCAGGCATACTTGGATTTCATGGTGAATGATTAGTGTGATGTAAGAAAGGCTGGTAACACACACTTGTGTGCTTTGTCATCCTTTAAGAAAAATGAGGCAGGCTTTTCTCTAATTGCATGTAAAAGCTTTGAGAGAATGATCTATTTCAGAGACTGCAAGAGGCAGAAACTCGTTATGAACAAATTAATTTAACATTTGTTATTGATTGTCCTTTAAGAGACTCCACATACAGAGAGAGAACAGACAAAAGTTATTCATGAGGCTCCTGCTGCTTCTCAGTGCTGATTCTTAGCAGGAATTGCTTTGGATGGGGAATGGAAACCTGTTAGAAATAATACTGTAAAAGGAAGGAGAATATTGCTTTGTAAGATTTAGCTTCAAGTTGTCAAGTTCTATAAATCAGAAATATCCCATATTAAATAGTTTCTAAACTCTGTCTCTTGGGTATTCTAGTAGACACTTTCTGTGAGAAATTGAAATGTACACTTTTGATTAGGCTTTGTTGAGTATTTCCTCTGCAGAGAGCTCATCCCATTTTCTACTTGGGCTCAGACCTGTGATATGGAGACAGTAACTGGATGTGTCACTGAAGACATGAATTTTGACATGTGTTAGAGTGTCATCCTGCAAAGCAGAACTTGCAGCAGGAGGGAAGTACAGGAGAGATCCCTGTACTATTCCTGTCAATTCAGTTGTGACAAGGGTTAGGTGTTAATAATATTAATTTCCTTGACTCTTGAACAATGTTCCTTTACAGCAAATTCAGTTTGCAGAGATGTTCATTAATGATGGAACCATGCATGGCTCCCCATAGCAAGATCTGAGCAGAATGTAACTTCTTGGGGGACAATGAGATCAAGTTTAGTGAGGAGATTATTTTATATCAGTGTAGATACCTGATACTGGAGGTAGTTTCATGTGAAGAGTATTCCTAATTCTGTTTGATCACAAGGTGTCTATAAAATTATTATTCTGTTCCACTTCTTGTTCCTTAGCTCCACTTTCCCAGTTAAGTTCAAAGTTGGTGTAACACTAATTTGCCTGTAGAAATATTGATAAAGCCTCACTGTGTGTCTGGCAGATAGATCCTTCCATCCATGTAGTTGTGAAGTTTTCTGTTCCAGATGTTTCCAGATTTAGAATTAAAACTTATACATGGCAAGATAGAAAAATATTCCTGTCTATTGATCAAGTCTGTTTCATTTCTGTGGAAGAGAATTTTAAAAGTTCTGTTAGTCGCACATGTGCATGATTAGGAATGAATTTAATCATGTGGTGGGTTTGCCTGAAAACTCCTCTTTCTGGGACTACAAATCCTGAAAACATGAAGGTAGGTAGCTTTTTGTTACGACATATCAAAATAGTTCTGGGTCTAAAAAAAAGTCCTTTATTTTCATGGCAAGTAGATTTGGAACTGGAAATGTGAATAAAACTTGTGAATCCAAGCCAGTGTTTTCTTAACTGACAGAATGTAGTGGCAAGGAATTTGCTGTGGTTGGATGAGGAAATAGCAAGTTGGTAATACTTTTCTGTTAACAATACTCTTATCAAACAAATCAGCTGGGTTGAGTTGTTTCAAGCAAGCAGGAGCATCAGTTGTGGTGAGTGAAAATTTGTCATTCCACATTTGTGATGTATTTCTGTAAATACAGGTTAGTCACTGGTTGGATCTTGCCATCCAAAAATTCAGTAGGCAGTATTGATGTCATCAATATTAACCTGGCAAAGCTCTGTCCTCAATGCTTCACATTTCTGTGGGCATTTCTAGTTACACCATCATCTTAATTTTTTTGCAGGTTGGGAGGTCAACAGAAAGTCCCATAGACTTTGTAGTAACAGATACTATTTCTGGAAGTCAAAATAATGATGAAAGCCAGATTACCCAGAGCACCATCTCCAGATTTGCCTGCAGGATTGTTTGTGACAGGAACCCACCATACACAGCAAGGATCTTTGCAGCTGGCTTTGACTCGTCTAAAAATATATTTCTTGGTGTAAGTACTGCTAATAATGATGTTACGAGCAAGCTCTGGTTTATATTCTGTTCTTTTCAAGCCCCCAAATTTCCTTGCACTGGTTGATAACTTGTACTGTCATTAGACTTTTATTACTCCAATGCACCAGCTGCAGTGTTAAGTAGAAACTGCAGTTTTATGTGCCTGAATTATCACCAGCAGAGACTCGTGGTCATAATTGTCTTTAACAATGAAGCTCTGCTTTAGTAACTGTTAGTGGATTTTCTTTAGGTTGGTTAGATGTATTTCTGATAGTCACTGTGACTGTCACACTTAGGAAAAAGCAGCCAAGTGGAAAAACCCTGATGGCCACATGGATGGATTGACAACCAATGGTGTGCTGGTCATGCATCCCAAAGGAGGCTTCACAGAAGAGTCCAAGCCTGGAGTGTGGAGGGAGATCTCTGTGTGTGGGGATGTGTACACACTCCGGGAGACCAGGTCTGCTCAGCAGAGGGGCAAACTGGTAAGTGGCAAGGGACTGAAACCAATCAAGGGATACTTGTTTTCCTGGCATGGAGTGGAGGCAGCTACAGGGTGGCTGTGCCTGAGTAGTGGGCACTGCAAGCATCCAAATCTCTGTGTTCCAGCACGTGTTGCTGTTCTGTTAGTGATCATATGGGAAAACACTCAAAACTTTCTGCTAATGCCACTTTTCCAGCTGAGGATAGCACAGAGTGTAAAAGCTAAATAAGCTGTGCTCTGGAATCTCCATCTCTGAGATGTTCTCCTGGGACATGGGGATGTTTGGAAGTTGCTGCATGGGGAGCTGTCTTTTGCAGTCCTGCCTGAAGAGTCCATTTGCCTGCAAAAGCAGTTTGGGTAAGGCAGCTTCTGTTTGATTTACCTGTCACTAGGAAGGTAAGAGAAGCCCTGAAAGTGTATTCCTGTTGTCTCCTGTGAGGCAGGATGGCCTTTGCCTTTCCCAGAAGTGAAAGATTTCAGCTGCCAGACACCTGTGACACATAGAACCAGGAGAAAAGTTCCATGAACTGACTTTGCAACTCTGCCGTTGGCTTTGCAGAAAACTGCCAGCTGAAAGAATTAGGGGAATGGAGTTGGGCTGTTCTGCTTTCAGCAGACACCCTGCAGGACATAAATTGCTTTGTCACACTGATGGTGGCAGGCGAACGTCGCCTGGGGACCTGGACAGATGATGTGGCAATTGCAGCCTTTGTACGTGGTTAGCAAAACACCTTTTTAGTGCTGCTGAAGAGAGGCACAGCAAAACAAATGAATCCCCCTCCCTGCATCCAAAATGACTCGAATTCTCATTTAAATAAAATTACATGGCACACTGGTATTGATGTGATCAGTATTCGTTGATTGGGTTCATAAAACCAAATGCAGGCTGTATAATGAATTGAACACGTTGTGTATGAGGGAGCTTTTTGCTTGGCTGTTTGTGAAGGAATTATCTGAAAAGAGCATCAAATCAAGGCTTCTCTCATCTCTACTTGAACCACTAAATTTTTCTGCTGGGATTACTTTGCACTGGTGACCTCTTATCTCTAGTTTGTATTGTACCACTGAGGTGTTTTGTGCAAGGATGATCCACAGTTAATCTGTGAATTTAAACTGGATTAAAATGTAAATGCCAAATTGGTTGTCATTCATAGTATTCTTAGGCAGATGTGATGATTTCATGTGACCTACTTAATGTATTTGTTTGTATTTGGCCATTTGTTCTGCTTTACTGGTATTTTCTGCATACTTTCTGTGTACAAAGCCAGGCAATAGGTCTGTTGTTCTCTTTAACTTTATAAAGAGCCTTTTTAATATATATTCATCATTAATGAACTGATAGCAACAGCACAGGTTGCTTATATGTTTGTGACATTAAAATAAAGAATATTTCAGCCAAGTACAATGTGTGTTTGGCATAATCCCTTGAAAACGTTTTAAGTACCTGCTTTTAATCAGAGAGAAGCCTTTAGGCAGTGCACACTGGGGCTGTGTTTGCTTGGAATACCTCATTAAATAAAAGGCCTAACGAGTGGGGTGGATAATTGTTCACAGGCTGAGCCTGTGTGGCTTCAGTTGCAGAATTTGTCACCTGAGAAATTCAACTGGTAATTCAGTCTGCTGCAGTGATAAGCCATGCAGGTGCCTGTGCTGCTGAGGCACACTCTGGGAGTTCATGCTTCTGCAGAATGCCACAACCCCAGAAAAAATGGTATCTGAGGGGCAGGACAGCTGGTCTGTCCTGGGTAGCAGTTTTTAGTCCAAAAAATATTTTTTTACTGTGCGGTGTGAGCAGCTTCTGTCAGTCTATGTGGGCAAAGAATTCCAGGAGAGAATCTGCTAATGCAGCCCTTAGGGAATGGCATGTCTTTTCTTCAGTCTATCAGGACTTACTGAAATATGACAAAGGCACACAGAGAATCAATATTGGAGGAAAAAGTGCATGCTCAGGGGTAAGGAGTGATTAGTAATTTAATACCTTTCCCAAAGAATTGCAGGCCTGAAGACTGTGTATAATAATCTGTATTGCGACTGGAAATGCAAATCCTCCTGTACAAGCACAGAATAAGAGACTGATGCTCGTTATAATCCTAAATATAGGTTAAGAGGTGAGGTGGATTCGGGCAGCTGGGGGGACCACAGGACAACAATGAGATGAAATTAAGTAGCATCTAAGGAGGGTGATGCTGAGAATGAGGTTACAGAACTAACCTGGCTGTATAAAAGCTCTGAGGCTAAACCACCTCCCCTTGTTGTCCTGCCACCAGGTAGAAAACGAGACCAACATCCTTCAGGACGGCTCGCTGATCGACCTGTGCGGAGCCACGCTGCTGTGGAGGACGGCGGACGGACTGCTGCACACGCCCACCCAGAAACACATCGAGGCGCTGCGGCAGGAGATCAACGCCGCCCGGCCGCAGTGCCCCGTGGGCTTGAACACCCTGGCCTTCCCCAGCATCAACCGCAAGGACGTGGTGGAGGAGAAGCAGCCCTGGGCGTACCTCAGCTGCGGCCACGTGCACGGCTACCACAACTGGGGCCACCGCAGCGACACGGAGGCCAACGAGCGCGAGTGCCCCATGTGCAGAACCGTTGGCCCCTACGTGCCTCTGTGGCTGGGCTGCGAGGCTGGTTTCTACGTGGATGCAGGGCCTCCCACCCACGCCTTCACCCCCTGCGGACACGTGTGCTCCGAGAAATCCGCCAAGTACTGGTCGCAGATCCCTCTGCCCCACGGGACTCACGCGTTCCACGCCGCCTGCCCGTTCTGCGCCACGCAGCTCTCCGGGGAGCACAACTGCGTCAAGCTCATCTTTCAGGGCCCCATCGACTGAGGAACCGCTTTGCAGTGACCACAATAAAAGTTTCCTTTGACGATTTACTGTGAAGATTTTTGCCACTAACTCTAGATTTTACCCTTTTTTTATAATGTTATTAATAGGGGTGGTAGGGGTGGGGATGGGGGAGCGATGAGGAAATGGAGGGACTGTGGTGGAATTGGGATACATTGATACCTGGAATTTGACAGATATCAGTGGTGTTGCATGCTCAAAAGCAGCATATTCATGGAGTCTTCTTGGTCAAATTGTAGTATATTTGTAATCTTTTTATTAGTACCCTGGATCAAAAAAAAAAAAAAGGTGTCTTAAATGATTTTTTTAAGCTAAGATTTTTTAATGGAAAGGTTTTTTCTTCTAAACTTTGACAAGCCTTTAAAACCTATTTTTCAAATCTAGAAGGAACATACAGAATGTAACTGTCTTTAATTTGCAATATAATTTAACTTGAATAGTTTCTCAAGGAGCAAATACAGAATGTGTGGACAACCATAGGTGAATGTTCACTAGAGATAATTGGATATGTAAGAGAAAAATTAGCTGGCTAAAGTGTAGAGGATAAAAGCTATTAAAATATCTATTATGGTATAACACAGCTGGCCAAAAAGGCATCAAAGATTACTTGAAACTGAGGAAATCCTGTTTGCATTGATTTCCTTTCAGTGTAATAGATATCCACTGGCTATTAGGTATGGGAGATGGCTGATTATTTTCTTCTTATTTTTTTTTTACTTTTCCATTTAACCTGCATCTGGTGAAACCACTTTACTCTTTTCCATGCTCAGCTCTGGGCTTTGAGCTGATGTTCTGTCTGTGTGTGGTGTGGCCTTTTTGTTTCTGCTTCACATCACTCTCCCTCACTGCTCCTTACCCTTCAGGTGAGCAGAGCACAGAATCCCAGGATGGTTTGGGTTGGAAAGGACCTTAAAGCTCATCAGTTCCACCTCCTGCCATGGGCAGGGACACCTTCCACTATCCCAGGTTGCTCCAAACCCTGTCCTTGGACACTCCCAGGGATCCAGGGGCAGCCACAGCTTCTCTGGGCACCCTGATGGAGCCCAGATGTGTCCAGGTTTACTGCAGGGAAGGTGATGCCACAGTGTGACACGAGGTTTAGGTACAGCTGATCCAGAATTTATTTACGTAAAGCTGAATCCAGGAAAGCACTTAGGTGTGTTTAAATGTAAGCCCATGGCTGGGAATGTTTAGATTCTCAAGAGCTTCGGTGCATTGTGGTTATTTGCTGTTATATTTTGAAATAAAAAAGCAGTTTAAAATAAGTTATTTTTTAAGCTCACTTTAAAGCATTTTGACTAGAAGGGAGAGTATCATTTCCAGTTCAGCTGAGCATTTTTGTTCACTTTTCAACTTGCTGCCATCTGTCACCTTTTCTTTTGCAGATTGAGTTGTGTTTGTATCTCTTTTTTTTTTTCCCCAAATGTTTGCAAATCAAACAACATTCAAATGTAATCAAATATATGCACCAGGGTGGTACATCTGAAGTGGATCACTTGAAATTCGTGACTTTTTAAGAGAGCTGATAAATGTTTACTATGGAGATAATTAAATCAGAATTTCATATGAGATGTACCCTGCCCACTGTTAGACTCATTTCATGCAGAATGATTACTCTTTGATTTGTGGGATTTTTTTTTCTTATGCTTTCTGTACTCTTGGTATCTGAGGTATCAATCTATCCAGGTTAAAAAAAAAAGAATTTGGGATAAATCTATAACATCTCTAGATGAAATTGATCATTCAAGCTCAGTTCTGTTTAATCAGCTATAGCTTTTTGCTATATTTGTGCCCTTTGTATAAATATATAATTTATATGATTTTAATATATTCTGTATATATATATACTTGAATTGGCCTGTTCATATTTTGGTTGTAAAATTGTTTTATAGTTAACCTTATAAACATTTTACATGTCCCTTGCCAATGGTGATGGGATGAACTTTGTCTGCTGCTGTTTTTAATCTAATTTTGCTGTATACGTGTTCAGCATCTTAATAATTTGAAAATAGCTTTACTTTCCTTTTTATGCTTTTGCTGTTAAAAAAACCCCATAACTGCAGCATTTTTTTTTCTAAAACCCCCAAACTGTACAGCTTTTGTCCCACTCAGCGATTGGAAAATTAACCTAAAACTATATACTTCTTCCTAGTGCCTTTTCAAAGAGATCCTCTTGTGATTCCATATTCTGAGCCCTTATTCCCACAAGGCAGCCTTGTGGTCCATCTCCTCGGAGAGTTGCAGCCCAGCCAGATGGGGAAGAAACACCTTTGGCCTTCAGTTCCTTGTCGTGGCTCATCCTGGACGTGAAGGTGCCTCTTCCTCTCTCCTCATCCTGTCAGGTTCCTCAGGTCCCACAGTGAAATTCCTGTTCAGCAGATACCTCATCTGGGAGAGGCAGCCTTGCTCCACCTCCTCCCTGGCGGACTCTGAAACGCTTCACTCGGAAATGCTTCACTCCTTCCTGCCAAGGACACTCTGGACACTCCTGCAGGAGCTGTTCTGGGTGGATTCAGCCCTGGAGCTCCGTGTGGGGCATTCCCAGCTCTGCCTGCCAGCCCTGGGGCTGGGCTGGGCAGGGTGAGCAGTTGTTGCTAGTCTGCTCTGAGCCTCAGTGGATTGGAAACACCCCAGCTCCCTTCCCCAGCTGCTTTACTCTTCTCCTTCGCTGGTGCAGTTTAATTGCTGCTTCAGGGCTTCATATCCCGTGCTGTTCCTGTGGAAAGTGAATGTACAGTGTTGGAAGAATCCTCGCTGGAAACACCAGCACACCATCAGGCTTGGTGTGTTTGGCTTGTGTGAAGCAGAACACTGGATAATGGTTTGTATCCAAGGGAAAAGTGTCTGTTTGAAACTGTTTAAACAAGGGTTTGGTTTTTCTTTCTTTCGCTGTCGGCAGTTCTGTCTAACACAAGGAATACTGCAGGAAGGAGAACTCCCAGAATCCCGGAATGGGCAAGGCTGGAAGCAACCATGGGGGCTCATCTGGTCTCACCTCCCTGCTCAAGAAGGGCACATGGCAGGGGATTGTGTCCAGACGGCTCTGGAATATCCCCAGTGGTGGAGACTCCACTCCCTCTCTGGTCAGTCTGTTCACTGCACAGGAAAGAAGTTCTTCCTCATGTCCAGGTGGAACTTGTGGCCATCAGTTCTTTCCCCTTCCTCTTGTGCCATTGCTGCCCCACAGAGCAGAGCCTGCTCCATCCTCTTGGCACCTCTTTAGATATTTACACACATGGATGAGATCCTCTCTCAGCTGTCTCTTCCCAAGGCTGATCAGGCCCAGCTCCCCCAGCCTTTCCTCCACTCCCTTGGTGCTCTGGGGAGGATTTGTCCTCTGCTGTTCCACTCTGGGATCTCCATGTCCATCCTGTCCTGAGGAGCCCAGAGCTGGACACAGCACCCTGGATGTGCCTCAGCAGGGCTGAGCAGGGGGGCAGAATTCTTTTCTGGGAATCAATCTTGCACAGAATCCAGGGACTTTGCTGTTCAATCAGGGTGAGTCCTGCAGAGCTGGATTTAGTGAGGAAGCAGAAGAGTTTGTAACACAATTTTTGTCAAACCCTGCTGCCAGGTGTTCTGCTCTGGTGTGATGATGGAGCATTCAGCTCTTAGCCCTTGCCTTCCCTCAGCTCCATAAACACCTCCTCTGCACTGGTACCTCAACAGGAAAAAGGAGTTTGTGGATAAATAAAACTGGAGTCAGTAAACTTGAGAACCACCCTCAGACTTTGTTTTAAAAGTTTATTCATTATTTCAGTGTTACAGTGTTCCTTGCATACCATTTCCAATGCTGGCAATGTATTCCAGAAAGATTTTTTTAATCACCTGTTACTGTTGATTCTATTTGAAAGCTTCAAAACAGCTTTGACTGCATAACTTTGAGCTAAAAGTGTTTTGCTAGTATGATCCTTTTTTTTAAAAAAAATATACATCTGTCATATCCATGCACACTGGAGCTGGAACACTTCCCTTTTTCCTGGCAGCTTTTTGGGAGAGTGCTGAAATCTAAATAAAATGAGTGGTGAACACTGTTCTTACTGGGAATTGTTGTCCAGTTGTACAGGAAAGTTCACATGAGACTGTGTTCTCATTAATTTTTTTCAAGTGTGGTCATTTTGTGCATCAGGGTACAATTGTTGTACTGTATAGGCTGAGTAATTAAAGAAGAATTTTATTTTTTTCCACTCTGAGGGTGGGAATCAGATGCAGAAGAGATGAAAGCCATGGTTGGGCAGATTCCAGCAGGGGCAGATCCACCTTGAAGCAAAGGCATGCCAGTCAAAAACGTGATTGGAGCTGTTGTTGCTTTCAGACCTCATCCATGCTCTGAAAAGGATTCTCCTCAGTTTGTTAGGAAGTTCTGGGATGCCATGGAAAGCCTGTGATCTTCCCAGAGATCACTCTGTGGTGTTTTAATGGCACTTCCTGAATGTTGAGGGTTTGGCTTCAGGGCCTGAGCGAGGAGCCAGAGATGCTGAGTTTGTCATAGTGAGAAACTGCAATGGAACTGAACAGAACTTAATTGTATTTTAGTGCTCATACCACCCAAAGGAAATCTGGTTCAGCAGTGGTCACTCTCCCTTCAGTGCTCTCAGAGTAGCTGGTCACTTCCTCACCATTTTTTCATTCTTATGGAAGTGGAAGGAAACTTCTCCAAGACCATCCTGGTTTTGTTCCTCCATCCCACAGTCTTGACACTTTCCCGAGGCTGGAGAACCATTGGTAGGGATCTGGCCTTGGTGAGGACTGACAGGCATTTAAATCCATTTTTTGCATGGTAGGAAAGCTGACCTGGCTCTTCCTCCTCATTGTCTGTTTTCACCCTCTTGTGAGTCCTTAGCTCTTCGTTTCCTATCCATCCATGCAGTTGTAGGTAAACAAACAAATACAGCTTGGAAGGAAAACAACCTGGGGATGCAAGTGTCTTTTTACAGATTTTTCTCATTACTCTGAGTTTTCTAAGCACTCATCACTCTGCACACTCGGTGTTGTGGGTTAAAAGGACAAATGTGGAAGGTGAGGCTGGATTTGGGGGATGAGGGGTGGAGAGGGGTAGTTTCTAGGATGGAATTGCAGTGGCTCTGCAAACTGTGTCCCCCTGACTGCAGCAGGCATTTGGATCCTGGAAGAGCCGTGGAGTCACCCTGGACAGGCAGTAAATGTGGAGCTTTGCTTTCTGTGCTGCTCAGTTTTCATTTATTGGCAGCAGAACAAAACCAGGAGCTGCTTGGACACCCAAACTCCAGAAAAAACCAACATCTGTCAAGATTCCCTCACTGGGGGCATATTTACACTTTCCTGGTGGGCAAGCCAAGTCCCCAAGTCACCTGAAGTCCCTCCTGCTGTGTCCTGGGGATTAGGGATGGGAATGGCTCTCCTCTGGGATGAGATCCACGATGGAGATACCTTGGAAAGCTCCTCTCTGCCACACAGACATGGGAAAAGCCTCTCCCTGGGTGATGGAGGAGTGATGTTTACCTTAAAACAGTGTTAGCAGCTGTTCAACTTCTGGGTATATTTGTAAAATTGGTCTTTTTATACGCCGTGTGAAATGGACTGGAATAATTTCTTTGCTGTTGTACCTGTGGAAGTACAAGCCATTTTACAGGAAAAAAAAATTATGAAACAAATTAAAATATTATCTCAGTATTATCACTGACTCCTTTGGTTTATTTTCCCTGCTGGTTGGTTGTCAGGGCTTGACTTTGATTTGGAAAAAAACATATAAATAACTTCAAAAACAAACAGATTCTTTTACTTTTTTTAATCCACTTTCTACTCAGCAAACAAAACCCGAAGACTTTGATTGAGGATTGTTAAATATTGGAGGTAGTGGAGCGTATTCAGGTGTGAGTGCCCTGGAATTTCAGTTAATTCCCTTCCCAGATTTTTAAATTGAACTGTTTGTTTTCAATGCCAGCTGCCTTGTTGCAGTGTTAACGTAATTGCTAAATAAAAGCAATTTCCAGGAATAATATGCATTGCGCCTCTTAAAATTAATTTCCATAATGGGAATTCAGTGTTTTGTTTTCCATCTGTGTATTCTGTATCCCTTTTTTTGTAGGCGGCCCCTGTGAGTACAGGAGTTTCATTTTTTAAAAAGGAGCTAAAATGAATTGTCAGCCTTTTTTAGGACTTGGGAAAAAAAATGTTGGCGGGAGCACAGGGAAGGGAAATAAGGAAATCTGCAATGTTTTCTAGGTGCAGTATCTGCCAGCTGGCTCTTGTGCTTCCATGGAAGTCAAGAGTGCTAAATCCTTTCCAGGGGAGATGCTCCCAGGCAAATGGGAAGCTTTGGGATGTTTGTGTGTAACTGTGACCTCCTCCCAACAGGAGAATAAACCCTTTTTCCTGTGGGATTGCTGTAGGGATCAGCTTCATTCCAGACATGTAAATGCACTCCTGATGGCATGGATGTGATCCTGGTGGATTCCTAGATGGGAATTCTGTGCTTGGAGAAAGGCAGTGCACAGGAGAGCAAGGACAGGATGGTTTAGGATGGTTGAAGGCTGTTGGTTGGGGGTGAGGATGAGATTCTTTAAGGTCCTTTTCAACCCAAACCATCCCAGGATTCCAGGGCAGCTTTGGAGTTGTGGTTCTGCTGGGAACATGGGTGAGGGAGAGGTTTCTGCTGCTCCTTAGAGGAGAGGAAGAGCTTGAGGCAGGAATAAAGGCTGAGGAGGAGGAAGAAGGAGAGTTCAGAGCTGAGGTGCTAGTGCTGAACCCCAAAGGCCTGGGGAGGATCAGTGGTTGGGTTGGAAGGGATGGTAAAGCTCATCCCATCCCACCCCTGTCATGGGCAGGGACATCTTCCACCATCCCAGGCTGCTCCAAGCCCTGTCCAACCTGGCCTTGGAAACTTCCAGGGATCCAGGGGCAGCCACAGCTTCTCTGGGCAGCCTGTGCCAGGGCCTCCTCACCCTCACAGGGAGAAATCCCTTCCCAATATCCCATCTCTCCCTGCCCTCTGGCAGTGGGAAGCCATTCCTTCTGTGTCCTGTCCCTCCATCCCTTGTCCCCAGTCCCTCTCCAGCTCTCCTGGAGCCCCTTTAGGCCCTGGCAGGAGCTCTGAGCTCTCCCTGGAGCTCCCTTCTCCAGGTGAACACCCCCAGCTCTCCCAGCCTGGCTGCAGAGCAGCAGAAATATCCCAGCTCATATCCTAGAGCAACCCTCAGTAGCTCTCAGGATTGACCTTCTGGGAGTTTGTCATGCAAATCGTGTGGATTTTGTATCAATTCTGTCACAAGTGTTTTTTAATTGAAACCTTCAGCTTCCAGCCTATTCTCCATTCATTTTATGCAAGACAACAGGACCACACATCATCCTAATGATCCCATTCCCTTGCTGCTTTTCTCCTCATCCTTCCAGCTCCCTGATTAAAGATGCTCCGGTCTTTTTTTCACTCCCCTCTGAAGGGAGCATCGATTTCTGTCTCTCTGTTACCTGGCTGTAAAATTTCACTACTTACTGCAGCTTGTGCTGCTGGGAAATCATCTTTGTGAGAGGTTTCCAGGGTGTCTGTGACTCCTGCTTTTCTTTGCCTTTCAAGGCATGGCTGCATGGATGCATATTTTTAGGAGGAACTTAAGAAATCTCTTTCATGTAAAACTGAGGCAGACAGAAGTTTGACAGAGGAGTCTGAGCCTGATAGTTCTTTTCTTTTCAACTTGCTGAAAACTCCTGTCTGAAGAGAGGCTTGAGATGAGAAAGCACTTCACAGCGGAAAGGAATTCAGTAGATCCCCAATTACATCAGGGCTTAAAATCACAGACGTGCCTGTAAATAATTAAATAATTGTGGATGCAAAGAAATACATTTTGGGGAGTATTGGAGTATTTTTAAGTACAGCATTAAAGCCCTTTAAAGGGCCCCTTAAAGCCCTCTAAAGGAGACTGCAAGGCCTGGCGTTTGAACTGAGCCAAAATTCTGCTAATTCTGGTAGGAATTGTCCTCTGCAGGGACAGAGGAGGACCAGAAAGA
The DNA here is from genome assembly GCA_024500445.1 of Entomyzon cyanotis. Taxonomy (NCBI): domain Eukaryota; kingdom Metazoa; phylum Chordata; class Aves; order Passeriformes; family Meliphagidae; genus Entomyzon; species Entomyzon cyanotis. The sequence goes on from JAKEPQ010001030.1 coordinate 3,510,718, forward strand.
GACCCAGGAAGCAGAAATGGGATGTGCTGCTGCCCATGCTGGTGAGTTTCCTTAGGAAGGTCTCCCTGTGCCCCTTGCAGGAGGGAGCTGCTGGGATCCAGCTGTGCCTCTGTGCAGATGTGTCACACAGCCAGTTGTGTCAGCAAGAACAGGAATCACAGCTTGGCCTCAGCCCCAAGGGGGACAGGATTTGGGCCAAGGTGCTTGTGGAACAAAAGCCACAGATCTAGCTCAGCTGGGCAGGGAGAGCAGGGAGCAACATCTGGCACATCTGGGGGTGTGGAGCATCCCCTCCCCTCTTTATTTCTCCCTGATTAAATGGAAGTGAGGAGCCAGGGAGAGGTGGAGGAAGGGAGGATGGGCCTGAGTAATTCCCCTGATGGGAGAGTCCAGCTGAGGATTAAGCTGAGCTTTGCCCAAGCTGTGTCTGTTTTGGCTTTGGATGTGGTTTAGCAAACCTTACCTGAGTAGGCCAGGAAGAATCATGGAATGGTTTGGGTTGGAAAAGACCTCAAGGATCACTTCTTTCCAATCCCCTGCCATGGGCAGGGACATCTTCCACTATCCCAGGCTGCTCCAAGCCCTGTCCAACCTGGCCTGGAGCACTTCCAGGGATCCAGGGGCAGCCACAGCTTCTCTGGGCACCCTGTGCCAGGGCCTCAGTGCCCTCACAGGGAAGGATTCCTTCCCAATATCCCATCTCTCCCTGCCCTCTGGCACTGGGAAGCCATTCCCTGTGTCCTGTCCCTCCATCCTTTATTCAAAATCCCTCTCCAGCCCTCAGTGGCAGAAAGGCACCAAGAGATGCTCCTATGTCATGGGAGCTGCTTGGGCACCTAAAGCCAAAGAAATTGCTATTTTCCAGAGGAAGGCAGGAGCTAACAGGAGGGCAGGTTTGACTTCTGGCATTTCCCTGCTCAGCCCTTGGAATAGCTGTTTTTCATTTCCCTTTTCACATCCAGAGAATAGCAACTGCAGGGCTACCCAGCCCTGCTTAAAGAACTGAAACAATTCAAGGTTTTCCTAGAAAAAATCTTGGCTAAAGGGTTTTATCCTCTCCCTGCAAGCAGATAATAAACATGTCCCTTTTTAAAAATGGGATTGTTCCCAAAATCCAGTTTCTTCCTTCAGATATCTGTTCTTCCTTCCCCCTCTGGGTGCTCCCAGGAGTGTTGTCCCTCTGGCAGGATCTGTTTTCTCCCTTCCCACCAGGATACACCACCTACACCACCCCAGCCCTGGAGTTCTCTGGCTGAGCCCTCGGTATCAACATCCCCCTGCCCTTTCCTTGGCTGGGGAGAGCTGTGCTGGCAGGGAGAGCCAACCCCTCCTTGGGAGCAGAGCCAGCAGGGTCACCGAGCCAGATCAGGAGTGTTTGGGGATGGGAGTGCCTGAAACCCAGCGTGTCTAGACAGCCAGGAGCCTCCAGTGCAGGGAACAGGGAGATTTCCAGGCTGTCCCTGGGGTGCCAGGAGAAATCTTCCCTCCCCAGCACACATCTGGGCCAAATGTTGGTGCTCACTGGAGATCCACAGGATCCTGAGCTTGTGGACAGCAAACTCCTCTCCTTGCCACTGTGACATTCCTCAGGCAGGGACATTCCCATGTGCAGTGAGTGCAGGAAGGACTTGGATGCTTGTGGAGAAGAAGAACCTGGACTTGAGAGCCTCCAGGTTTGGTCTGTCCCTGCAGGATCCAGCTCAGCTGCTCAGGTCCTTTGTGTCCTACCTAAAGACTCATTGCAAGCCTGAGATTTCCAGCACAAGGAAGCACACAAATACCCAAACCTCTTTTTTTTCTTCACCTGGATAGGATTTTCAGGCAGAGGAAAAGGAGATTCTTATTTAAATATTTAAATGATTCACAGCCCCCCCCCAGTCAAAGGCAGGATCTGCACCCTCAGTGCCAGGGTGTTGTACTCAAAGGAGCAACTTGTCTGCATCCTAAAAATGATCCCATCCAGCTGCCAGGAAAGGTAATTTTTTTGATCTTTGCTCAAAAATGCAGTGTTCCAACTGCTGCAGATTGCTTTACATAGGAAAAACTTCAGCTCTAGATACATTTTTCCCAACTCAGAAAACTTCCACCAGTTTGGTGTGAGTGAATTCCACACTGAGCATCATTTCTCCTCCACCAGGTTCCAAACACAAGTGTTGGCAGTGGTTTGTTCTGCAGCAAGCTCACAGCATTTTCAACTTTATTTCAAACAACAAAGAAAATAAATCAGTTTAAAATACCCCAAACATCCTTAAGGTGACATTTACAGAAAAATTCAGGGGTTCCATGACTCCACAGTGGTTCTGGTTACTGGAGACATCACAAGTGCCAGCAAACACAGCAGAAGATCCCTTGAAAGCCCAAAGTCTTTTCAAGTGACTCAGGGTGCCAGACTGGCTGGGAGCAGAATCCAGACACTGCAGATAGGGAGGATTTGGGATGGAGCTGCTCTTCACTGCTCTGGTCCTGCCCTTTTAAAGGGAAATTTTTGGGAACTGGGGGTTTGGCAGTTGTGTGAAGCACGGCTGTGTTTAGCCTGGGAGGGAAAAGCACCAGCAATGTCACTGCAAGCAGCTCCTGTGCTCCACGAGGAAGGATCAAAGCAGCCAGGTCTTGCCCTTCTGAACTGCTGACACTCTCACACTGATGGATTTCTCTGAAAAAAACCCCAAAATATCTTGAGTTTGAAGGAAATAAATCCACAATGGGAGAGCAAAGCCTCTGATGGATGCTGCAGCCCAGGGTTCCTTTGGGATCCTGACCTGCAGAGCATCCAGCAGCACCAAAGAGCAGCTCCCTGCCCTGGGGCTATTGAAACTCTCCTTTCAGGAGGGATGGGATGAAGGCTGAGCTCTCAGATCCTCACCTGCTTGTGAAGCTGTAACAGGGGCAGCTCTGTGTCTCTCAGAGGTTGAGGTGTCACTGTGAGGTTTTTTCCACTGGAATCAGCAGTTTCTGCTGTGTTTTTGTTCCTGTTGACAGAATCACTGTAGGATTGTGCACAGGTTTGAGTTGCTCCTGCTTCTCCCTCCTGAGGAGTGTGCTGCTGGTGTGTGTTATTAACTACCCTGGGTAGATGAGTGTGTTAATTAGTGCTGGGAGGTGAAGGGAAATGAGGAATCAGAAGTTTGTAGAATGGTTTGGCTTGGAAGGGACCTTAAAGCCCATTTCATTCCAAACCCCAGCCATGGGCAGGGACACCTTCCACCAGTTCAGGTTGCTCCAAGCCCTGTCCAACCTGGCCTGGAACACTTCCAGGGATCCAGGGGCAGCCACAGCTTCTCTGGGCAACCTGTGCCAGGGCCTCAGTGTCCTCCCAGCCAGGAATTCCTTCCCAATATCCCATCTGACCCTGCCAAAATTGGGTCTCTTCTTCATTTTTGAGCCATTTGGAGAGGAATATCCCTGACCACCCTGGGTGACTGTTGTGCTGTTACCCTCACTGTGAATGTTTACATCTGGCCCTGCCTTTCAACCATCCTCCTCCAAAGCAGCCTCAAGCCCTTCAGTTCTCACCCTTTCCTCCCCTTTAAGGTGCACAGACACAGCCAAGCCACTGTCAATCTTCTTTCCCAGAAGCTTTAGCAGGATGAGATCCTGGTGGTCCAGCTGTGCCTGGTGGGATTGAGGCTTCCCTGGCTGCAGATCCCCACCCCTTGGGGTTGGAAATCTCCTCACACCCCAAATTCCCCCTCCTGCCATCAGCCCCATTGCCTCACAGAATCCCTAAGGTTGGAAAACACCTCCAAGACTGTCGAGTCCTAACAAATTTGCAGCTTTGCTTTGCACTGTCAAGGCTTTTCAATTCAAAATCCTCCTGGAATTCCTCTCTGCAATTCCCTGCAGCATGCTGGGCTGTTGGTAAAGCTGAGCATTAGTTCATGAAGAAGGAGAACACTCCCATTTGGTGCTTATTTCCTCCACATCCTCCCAGTGGAACCAGTTTTTACATTTCTTTATCCTTTGAGCTGAATCCTTCACAAATACCTGCAGTTTTCCACTCGGGACAGACATCTGCTGGGAAGCAGCCTGGGTTATTCCTTTTCCTTTATTTGCTCCTGGATTCACATGAAACCACCTTGCTACTTTTCCAGACCCTCCTCACTATCCACAATTAATTAGATGTCATTAATAACACTGTGCTGGTTCTGGGAGGTTTCTCACTCTGCACCCAACATCTCCTCTTCTCTCCTCTTCTCTCCTCTTCTCTCCTCTTCTCTCCTCTTCTCTCCTCTCCTCTTCTCTCCTCTCCTCTCCTCTCCTCTCCTCTCCTCTCCTCTCCTCTCCTCTCCTCTCCTCTCCTCTCCTCTCCTCTCCTCTCCTCTCCTCTCCTCTCCTCTCCTCTCCTCTCCTCTCCTCTCCTCTCCTCTCCTCTCCTCTCCTCTCCCTCTCCTCTCCTCTCCTCTCCTCTCCTCTCCTCTCCTCTCCTCTCCTCTCCTCTCCTCTCCTCTCCTCTCCTCTCCTCTCCTCTCCTCTCCTCTCCTCTCCTCTCCTCTCCTCTCCTCTCCTCTCCTCTCCTCTCCTCTCCTCTCCCTCTCCTCTCCTCTCCCCTCCTCTCCTCTCCTCTCCTCTCCTCTCCTCTCCTCTCCTCTCCTCTCCCCTCCCTCTCCTCTCCTCTCCTCTCCTCTCCTCTCCTCTCCCTCCCCTCTCCTCTCCTCTCCTCTCCTCTCCCCTCTCCTCTCCTCTCCTCTCCTCTCCCTCTCCTCTCCTCTCCTCTCCTCTCCTCTCCTCTCCTCTCCAGGCAACTCATCCATTCTGTTTAATCGGATTATGCAAAGTGTTTTCCGTGCGGGATGAGACACCTGGCCGGGATGAGCTCAGATTTGGGATGGAGGCGCTGGATGCAGCGGGAGGAGGAACCGGAGTGTTCCCGGCGATGCTCAGGGATGCACGGGGATTTCCTTTAATTCCATCAGCCAAGGGAGTAGGAATCAGGGTGGTTTTTATTTTTCTCAGCCTGGGTGGAGGATGCTGCTGTGGGAAATGGGGGAAATCCTCCCTGTCCCTGTTATCCATTTCCTGGGATTCATTCCCGGGCAGTGGTTGGTTTCACACCCATCCCTGTCACCTCAAAGAGCTTTTTTCCAGGATTTTACCTGCAGATATACAGCCAGCTCCTGCTTGTCTAGCAAATCCAAATCTGGCAGAACAAAAAGGTACACTTGGTCCCTGTCGCTGTCCCTGCTCTTGAGCACAGGACCCCCAAAGCACCCTGGATTCCAGGCAAGATTTTGGATATGAGGGCAGATTCCTGGAGCTCCCCACCAGCTATTGTGACATCATCCTGATTTTTTTCCCCCTCTCCTGTCTGCTTTGTTTCAAGGATTAATATCTAGAGCTGTGTGAATGTATCAGATTTGCAGCTATCGTTTATTTTTCGTTTTTTAAAGCCCACAGGGTTGCAGGGGGAAACACAACCCCAAAGAGAATGCACATCAAAAGAAAGCCAAATATAGAACATTAGAGAAAAAAAAATTAAGACAATCTTGAATAATAGCAATGTGTGAGTGAGATTTTTAAAAAATCTGCCGACTTTGAAGGCAGTCTCTTGACTTATGAATATTTAGAGCTGACAGTCCTGGATACAGGATTTTCCTTGAGCTTATTTGGGAAAGTGGTGCTAAACTCCAGTGTGTGATGAGCTCAGAGCAGCTCAGTGTGTTGGAGTTGTGTGAACTCAGTTCCTTTTGTTTTCGGGGTGATGTTTGAATCTTGGAATCATGGAATGCTTTGGGTTGGAAGTGACCTTAAAATCATTGAATTTCACTTTCCCAGGTTGCTCCAAGCCCCGTCCAGCCTGGCCTTGGACACTTCCAAGGACGGGAAATCCATAATTTCCCTGGGCAGCCTGTGCCAGGGCCTCGCCACCCAGAGGCACTGAGGTTTTGGGAAGCAGCCCAGCCTGGGAAATCTGCTTCTCTGAGCATTTTGGATTATGGTTCTGAGCTTGGAAAGGAGACTCAGTGCTGGTTTAGCCTCCTGCATCCTTGTCTGCCCCAGGATTTGAGCCCCAGCATTTGGGCTCCCAGCTCTGCAGATCCCCTGGGCAGAAAGGGATGCCCCAGTGATTTCCATCAGGGATTTCCTGTTTTTCTCTCCTCTCCAAAGCCACTTTGCTTCTCCAGCCAGGGTTTTGCCCCAGCCAGGCTGTAACTCACAGGAGAGCATCAGCTCGATGGAAACAATGGCCAAAACCACAGAGCTCTCAGCAGATGCTCAGTCCTGCAGTATTTAGCACTGTGTGGGCACAGGTGATGCTCTCTCTGTCTGGCACCAGCCAACACGCTGGAAAATACCATGGAATCACAGGATGGTTTGGGTTGGAAGGGACCTTACAGCTCATCTCCTCCCCCCCTTCCCCACCCCCCCCTAGAGCAGGTTGCTCAAATCCCCCCTCCCAAAAAGGATCTGGAGGGTTTTTCCTGGTGACTTCAGCAGGAGAAAAGGTGGAGCTGAGCAAATAATGAGGCAAAGGTGCAGCTCGAGGTGTTGCTGTTGGTTTTGTGATAAAGGTCCTGTGGTGCTGCACCAGGGCTCTATTCCCAGGGAAATGCTGCTGTAATAAAGTGATTATACGTTTTTCCAGATGTATTTAGGGTTAGGAGGCTAAGAGGAAATTCCTAGCTGAATTCCTGTCTGTGGGATAACGCTCTTTCCATGATGCTCCCTGCCAAGAATCACTTAATTATGAGTAATTAAAAAAAATCACCCGACCTATAGCAGGGCTTTGATTTGGCTCAGAAATGCTGAGGGACTTGGGGACAGGAAAATAGAATAAGGGAATAAACAATGAAAAAAAAAATGAACTCAGTGACCTTCTGTACAGATGGGACTCAGCAAAGAGGAGGGAAAAGGGATGTGGGGGAGCTAGGGGATGCTGCTTATCAGGGCAGGGATTTTGGCTGAAGGCAAAGAGTGTCCTGTGCTGTGCTGGAGTCAGGGGTGCTGTTTGGTTCCTTAAAAAAACACAGCTCCTTCTCATCAGAAGAGTTGCTAATTCTGTCACTTCCCTCTTTATCCTCCCTGCCAGACCAAAAAACCCCCAAAAAACTAAAACAACAAAACAAAAAAACCAAACCACCCACCCAAAAATCTGTGTTTTCTACAGGGATTTGGGATTGCTGTGATGGACCAGGGGCTGTTGGCTCGGTGGGGAGTGTAACAGATGCAGCTTTCCCAGGAAAACCTGATGTGTTTGGAGAGGGCCTGGCTCTCAGATGAGGTGAAAAACCTGAGCCCTGGAGCATTTGTGGTCAAAATCTGGGGGGAAAGGGGGGATTAATTTAATTTTCCCCTTCCCTGCCAGGGATTTGATTATGGACCCTCCAAAATGCAACACTTAAAGCAGCAAAATGATTCCAACATACAGCTTTATCCCTGAGAAATCAGAAGTTTTGCTCAAGCCTCATCTTATAGAAAATAGCAGAGGGAATTTTGAGATTTACATTCCTCAGCTGTGGAAAGCTTGGGTAGTTTGAAAAGTGGGGTTGAAAATGCCCTTTGCTAATTGTTTGCCCTGGAGATGGGCAGCAAACGATTTTTATTTTGAAAGTGCTTCAAAACTACACTGAGATCTGGAGCTGTTACACCCTGGGCTGGGTTTTGGGGATGGATTCCCTCATCCAGTGCCCCAGGGCTTTAGTGAAGGATAAAATAGGATTTTCCTTTGGTCCATCCATGTTTTCCTGTAACTCAGAGGCCTCCAGCACCAAGGGGACAGCGAGGGTTAGCACAGGGATATTTAACCCTGCCAGGGCTGTGGGTTTCAGCTCCTGGGGATAATTTCTCCTGCTTTCCTTTAGGCTAGGTGCCTGGAGCTCTGGGTGTGGTGGATTTGTACCTGGAGGGGTTGGATGTGTTGCAGTGATATCCATCTGGATCCTGTGCACATCAAACCCAGGCAGGACAAACTCCTGGGCTGAGGGCTTTGGAAACTCTCCTGGCTTTGTGGCAGAAGGGGAGAGAGCTGGAAGTGCTGGAGGGAAAATATGATGTTGAGGGAAATGGGTGGGGGAGGATGGAAAAGGAGGGACATTTAGGTTATGATAACTGTGAGGGCAATAAAACAAATGTGAGGCTGGGAGGGAGTCTGTGTCAAATCTCCTTCCCCAGGTGTGGATGCATCCATCTGGCCTGGATTCTGTCCAGCTGAGGGGAAAGGTGGGGAGAGTGAAAGAAAAAAAACTTGCACTGCTTGCATCTCTCCAAACTCAGAGTTTAGGGTCTGGGTTTGGAAGGGACCTGAAAGTTCATCCAGTTCCACCCCCTGCCATGGGCAGGGACATCTTCCACTATCCCAGGTTGCTCCAAGCCCTGTCCAACCTGGCCTTGGACACTTCCAGGGACCCAGGGGCAGCCACAGCTTCTCTGGGCACTCTGTGCCAGGGCCTCACCACCCTCACAGGGATGAATTTTTGTGGTTGATGCAAAGTCCTTAGTGTTCCCATTCAAAATTTGGGCAGAGGTGGGACTGCAGGCAGCCAGCCTGGGGTGGACTGGGATCACTGGGTGGGGCAGATGTGCCCATCAGCCTGGCACTGAGGGGACAGGGCCCCCTGCACCCACCAAATTTGTTCAGTAAAAGGCTGGACTCAATGATCTTGGAGGTCTTTTCCAACCTTAGTGATTCCAACCCTGTGATTCTGTGAAATCTGGGGGTGACCTGTGGCAGGACACAGCCAAATGCCTCCTCTTTGTTCAAACCAGGTGCCAAGGCAGGGAAATGTGGGCAAAGCCAAGAGTTTGGTGTCCCATGGCTGCAGTTTGTCCCAACAGCCATGAGCATCCCCTCAGAACCCGACCCAGTGCCTGCCCATGGGATGACAGGGAACAGCAGATTACATCTTCAATCCCCGCCTGTAAAACTCCTTTAAACCTTTTGCAACAAGCCTGTAAGTTTTGACAACACTCTTCTCATGAAGAAAGGCACAGCAATGTCTGGAGCAGCCCTGGCTGTCATCTCGAGCTGCCTGGGAGAGAGAGCCATCAGCACTGGGATGCTGGCGGAATAATAAGGACTCTGGCAGCTGCAGAGAACAGGACAATATATTTTTTCAGGGCAATAAAACCTGCCCAGTGCCAGGCTCTGGCAGGAGCTGGAGCTCTGCTCTGCTCCCTCCTCATCTCCAGGTACAGTTTTCCATGGATTCAGCCCACATCCCATATCCTCCCATCCCATCCTCGCAGGGCTGTGATGCTGAGCGTGGATCGGGCAGTTTTTGGGGAGCTGTTGAAAGAGGATCCACACAGGGTGCTCAGTTTGTGTTCAATCCCTCCCACCTCCACCTAAATCATGGAGGAAGGGTTTATAGGTGGCTCTGCCAGAGAGGGATGAGGGAATTTATTGCCCTCTGACTGCTGCCAGGGAATGTTCCGGCAGCGCTCTGAGCAGTGAAGGATTTCTGGATTTATGGCAGAGGGAGTACAAATGGAAGGCAGGAGCCAGCTGGGGATTTTCTCAGATCAAGCAGTTTAACCTGCAGGCCTGAAGGATTTCAGGGCTGATGTTGGGGCACAGGGAATGCCACGAGGGGTGGCTGGACACCTCCTCCCCTCCTGGGGCCAGGGAGGCACATCCAGGGGAAAAGCCCAATGTTCTGATGCCAGACAGCTTCATCGGGAAGTAGGGGAGAGATGAACTGAGTTTTGGGGTGGGATCTGGTGCCCAGCACCCCAGGAGCTGCATCCCAACCCTGAGTGAGGCTGGCTGGAGGAGCAGGACAGGAGCAGAAGGCACCTGCAATTCCCTCTGGCCACGCCAGGCTCTTCCTGGCAGTGCTCTGGTTGCTGCTCCATCCCCTTAACCAAAGCAGCAGCCCATTTGTGAGCCCAGCTGGGGTTTTGCAGGTGGAGAGATAGGCTGAGCTTATCTTGAGCTCCACAGAGGCTGTTTTCTGCCAGGATTAGCCTGAAGCACCCTGAAATCCTGGTGTGCTGCTTTTGGTGCTGGTGGGGATTCCCTGCAGCAGCGCCAGCTCTGCACATTGTCCCCAAACTCTGCCCACAAGTCCTGCACCCAGATCCTGCCTTCCTGATTTTCCATTTTAATCTCCTGTACCCTCAGTATCTTTGAGACTGCACTGGCTTGGAGATGTCATTTTTCCTATTCTCTCTCTCCCTTACCCTTCACGCTACCATCAGCTTTCTGACACAGGGGTTTTATTGGAATAAAAGAAGATTTTTATCTCCCGAGCCTGTTTATTAAACCCTCTCCCTTCTTTCACAGCGAGCTACCACCCACCCTCCTGGATGTTTGTCGATTCAAATCAGGTTTAATCAACTCACAATATTGGACACAGTAAAATTGGATTTTTGAAAGCCCAATAAAGTTGTGCCGTAGCTCAAGGAGCTCAGATTTCATCACATCGTGTCGGCAGCCACGAGAAAACAGCCCATGAGGAGCTCATCTGCTGGGAGCAGCAAGCTGCTAAAAATGGATGGAGCCTTTCCCGAAGAAATATTGACTATTAGTATTCTTATTAACATTCTGCTGTCAGAAATGACCAGTGGTAATAAATATGGCTGTATCTTCTCATCCCCCTGCCCATTCATCACTGTCTGCCTGAGCTTCCCCCTGTGCCCAACCTGCTCCTCATGGTGCACATGACCTCTTACTTGGCCCCATCTCCTTGCCCAAAAGATGTGTCCTTCATTATTATTACTATTATTATTATTATTATTGATATTGTTGCTGTTATTGTTGTTGTTATGGTTATTATGATTGTTATTATTATAACAATAATGCTCTGAAGGAATTAAATATTCACTGAGCAGAGAGTCTCTGCTGCTGAAAAGCAGCGTTTTAATGGCTGGGAACCACTGGTGACCAGACACTTTGGGGTAAAAAATGCCAGAAAGGCAAAACAGGTTGTTTTGGTGGGCATTTTGGGATGGGATGGCCTTTGCTAGGCAGAGCATAGTAGGACTTGGCCCTCCTGTGGTCCCAACCCTGCAGAAATAGTTTAATTTTTAATTAAGAAGCACCATAACCCATTTTTAAAAATATATTTTGAATGGTTGCATAATAAATTGAGGTCAAAATACGATTTCTGAACTCTCAAGCTATGACGTAGAATTCGCTTTATTGATCTTCTGCATGATTTGTAGGAGATCCCATCATTGTTTTGACAGTTTTATCCTAGAGTAATAGACTTCCTTTTGGATAATTACAGTTCCTACATTAAATTTTAACCTTCAGTCTGGCTTAGATAACTACATTTAGATCATGTTTCTTTCTTTAGTTGTATCTACATAATAACTTTGGATAACAGCACTAATTGTTTTAACACTGGAATTTCAAGGCTTACAGAGGCAAGTTCAAGGGTTAATAAAGCAAAAAAAATTAATCTTCAACATTAATGTGGCAACAACTATTTTATAAGCAATGAACATCTATTTTAGGGGGGAAAAAAAGACAAATAGGTGAGGCTGATCCATCACATAAGTTATTTAAAGTTGGTAAGTTGCACTTGTCCCATTTCAATGTGTACCTGTGTCTCCTCCTCCTAGGTCACAGAGGGTCCCCAGGGGATGACAGGAAAATTGTCACCACTTCCCTCCCCCAGCCCAGCACTGAGGGTGTTTGAGACTGTTAATTAACCTTTACCAGAGCATGAAAACAGAACCTCCCTGCAGAGCAAGCAGGGGAAGGTGTTTTACAGCCCGTGCTGCAGCCACCGCCGCGTCAGGGATACCTCTGCATCTCCAGCCTGGAGTGATCTTCCCTCCAGTGCCTGGCCATTAAAAGGAAATTAATTTCACCAGGCACTGACGTAAGTAAACTCTCCGATTCCTGCTCTATTATGACTGTTAACCAGCTAGATCTCACTTTAATAGCTTATTTAAAGCACTGGGCTCCTGACAGGCTGGGTGATGGATGGAGCTGTCAGCGCCCGCTCCGTTTGGAGAGGAGAGGAACATCTCTTAAACCACGAGCTCCATAAATCAAAAGGATGAAAACCAGCCAGTGCTTTTTCCTGGACAGCAGAGTCCTTCTCCCTGCAGAGTGGAACAGGCACTAAATTGAGGCTGGATTTATCGGGTCTGGAACCCCTCTAGACAGGTGCTGGATGGGAGGGAACGGGCATGGAGTGGCAAAGCCAGACCTCGGGGACCCCAACCATGCTCACCAGCAGCCTTCCATGGCAATTCCAGAGCCATTGGTTGTGGAGACAGGGAGCTGCTGCTTTTCCCCCAAAGTCCTGTGTGCTCCAGGGCTCCATCCTCCCTGTGATTCCTGGAGGTTTGGCAGTGCTGGAATCACCACTCTCATGTCAGTAGGAAAAGTTTTGCCAGGGGAGGTGGTTCTGCCCCTCGTGCAGCCCATGGAGCTCAAGCAGAAAAGGAACTCTTGGGTTTTTCCAGCCACAAACCCACCATCCTACAGCACCAGGTTGAGCAAAATCGAATCACCATCCCTGGAGGGATTTAAAAGCCATGTGGATGTGGCACAGGGGAACATGGGTTAGGGGTGGGCTTGGCAGTGCTGGAGGAATGCTTGGACTTGATCTCAGAGGTCTTCTCCAACCTTAATGATTCTAATATATCAAATACTCATGGGGCAGATCATTACTGCTCCAGGTTCCGCCAGGTTTGAGACCCTGCTAGCACTACAGCCTTTTCTCCATATTTTTTCCAGGTTGCCTTTCCCACCGAGCTGATGGATGGGAGAGGAGCCACCCCCACCCCCTGCAGATGAGTTATTCGCAGTGCCTCAGTTTTGTTTAATATTGAAAGACGTACAAAGCGTGGCTCTGACCTAGATTGGAGCTCTTCGGGGGAAGGCTGTCGGAGGGCTGGGGAGCAGCCAGCGGAGGCAGGGCCTGTGCCTTGCCATGGAATGCTGCTGCTGCTGCTGCTGCTGTGATAAAATAATCATTTAGGGATGGGAATTAACCCACTTAATCAGCGCCGCTCTCGGCTTGATCCTCGGTGAGTGCTCAGAGGTGACTTGAGGTGCACAGACCCCACTGGGCCCCAGTAGCTGCTTCCTCCCTTGCCTTACTTCCAGGATTGCAATATATTTGAACCTTCTTTTTTCCCCATTTTCCTTTTCCTTTTCTCCTTCCCTTTCTTCTTTCCCTTCCCCTTCTTTTCTCCTTACTCCTTCTCCTCCTCCTTCTCCTTCCTGTTTTTCCCTTTTCCTTTTCTCATTTTTCTCTCCCATTTTTCCCTTTCTGTTGCTTTGCCAGGGCTCCACTTTAGCAGTCCCTGACTCCTTCAGGAGCACCTTCAGGAGCACAGCAGGAAAACAGAGAGGTCCTTTGGACTCCAAGGATGGGCATTTTTTAGAAAGCACACCCAAGGAGCTCTTTTTAGGTCAGAATATGCATTTTTAAACACTTCCCATCATGTCCCAGTCATCACAGAGAGGTTTGTGTTTGACACACAAACCCTGGAATGCTCTCACAACTCCTCCAGGCTCATCCTAAATCCCTTGGTCCTTCCCTTTTTGGAAGGAGGAGGCATTTTGTGTCACAGCAGTGGCAGATTGTGGCTCCCTGCTTGTCAAGTCCGGGGCTTTCACAGCAGAGCTGTCGAAGGAAAAGGGAAAACTGGTGAACCACATAATTAGTTTTTGATTCAGTGATTAATATCACTTGCAAACAGGTAATCACAGCCCAAGCAGGCTCTTCCATGATGCTCTTCCTAATGAACCAGTGTAGCTGGCTGGTCCTCTGCCTTTTAATGGGAATACAAACACCGGGAGCTGCTGCTGGAATAAACACAGAATGTAACAGAGCAGAGCTCTTCCTTCGGGATCAGAGGCTCCCTGATATTCCCCAGCAGCTCTTGGCCTCTGCCTCATCTGACACCATCCCCTTGCCAGCCCCCAGCCCAGCACCCTCCTGTCACCATCTGGCAGTGACAGAGGCCCTTCCAGCCTTCGCTGCCATCTGAGAATTCCTGTTTGCTTTCCACAGGCAGCGATCAGCCCGTGGGATCATGTTTGCTGGTAGGACCAGAGGCTGCAATTCAGAGCATTTGTGCTTAAGCTGCAGGGAATGGGATGGTGATGGCTCCGTAATCTTGTCCTACAATAATCCCAGAGCGTGGCTGTGGAGCCCCGAGCTGGGGCCTGCCCTCATTTAAGTGTGATTTAACGAGGCTGGAACAGGCAGCTCGGATTGCTCTGGGTTTTGCAGGCAGGCGCTGTGGCCATAATTTAATAACAATAATTTGGGGGAATGTTTTGGGGCTGAGTGGAGGAGTTCAGTGTCGGGATGAGCGCCAGGGTCAGCTCCAGAGTATTTCCAGGTGGGATGGGCAGTGATGCAGCTCAGTGCTCCACACCCTAATCCCCATCCCAGAAGCCTGGGGTTTCTCTTTTTCTTTTTTTGTCTTCTTTTCCCTTCCAGGCGAGTTCTCCAAGGGGGCTGAAGAAGTGGCTCTTCCCGTGGATATTTTGGGTGCTGAATTTCCACGGACAGGCTGTGCCTCTCTCTACCCCCCGGCTGTGCATCCCAAGGGTCACAGCTCAGGGAAGAGGGGGATGCACGTGACCCTTTTGCTGGAATATCCAGGCACTTCTCAGGCATTTAAAAATAGCAACGCCAATAACGATTTGTCTCTCTATACAGCCCGGAGGGGAAGGAGCTTGATTAGCTTATGGATCTCCTCGTTTGTGTGAGAGTGACCGCGGCGTCCAGGGAAGGGGATGGAGGAGGTGGGAATGTGCAGGAGAAACTGGGGACAAGGCAAGAGGGGACACCGCCAAGCATATCCACGGGTTGTAGTGTGTGGGGTGACTGGATGGTGCCGGTGACCGCAGGTTTTTGTCCCCCAAACAGCCTCCGAGGGTGGTTTTTGGCTTGTTTAGGAGCTGATGGATGAGCGGGAGCCGAGCGGGCACCGCGCTGGGCTGTGTCACGGTGATCGATGGCAGGGAGATGGGGACACGGGGACAGGGAGAAGGAGAACCAATGCAGGAATGTGCGAGCTGTGGCTGCTCAGTGCCAGCCTGCCACGTGTGATGAGGGCTGTGGATCCACCTGTGTCCCACCCCAGTGTCCCTGCACGCAGCCCCAAGGTCCCCAAGAACCAAGCTGCTCCAAGCTCTCAGCATTTTCAAGCACCAGGGAAAAGCTGCTTTGTTTTCTTCCCAAAACCCAAGCTGCTAACACAGGGCAGATTATTTTGCTGTCCTCTGTGGTCCAAATATACCCCCGAAGGGATGCAAGGGGGGAAGGAAGAGGGGCAGGTGTCGGGTCTCGTCCAGCCGGCGATGGGGTCAGTGTGGAGGGCACAGACATTCCCTGGTGTGGATGGAACACAGGGATTTAGGGTGGCTCTGATGGGGTCAGTGTGGAGGGCACAGACATTCCCTGGTGTGGATGGAACACACGGATTTAGGGTGGCTCTGATGGGGTCAGTGTGGAGGGCACAGACATTCCCTGGTGTGGATGGAACACACGGATTTAGGGTGGCTCTGATGGGGTCAGTGTGGAGGGCACAGACATTCCCTGGTGTGGATGGAACACACGGATTTAGGGTGGCTCTGATGGGGTCAGTGTGGAGCACACAGACATTCCCTGGTGTGGATGGAACACAGGGATTTAGGGTGGCTCCGTGCATTCAGCTGGTGGCAGGCAGCCCCAAAGCCACCGGGAGCAGTGGCACTGCCGGGAAGCTCGCGGGATACAGCGAATGTTGTCTCCCGATGGCCGGGGAGGGCCTGGCCACGCTTTAAAAAAAGTGATTTATGCTCTAATCGGTCTTGAAGCTTCATTATTCCGAGCATTAGCGTGTCTGAGCCACTGGCCTTATTTGTTAATGTACTGAAAGCGGCAGCAGATGCGCTATTTTTCATCTGTGACCCCATCAGCTCGCTGATTCATCTACTTCCATTTTCATTTCCCTGTCATTGATTTATTAATGATGTCTTACTTATCTGGGGCTCCTCGGGAGGGCTCCTGTGGCCCAACCCCCAGAGAGATGCTGGAGGAGCCTTCTCCCCCTCCCCAAATATCCCCTTTTCCAAACCATATTCATCCTCATCGTTCCAGAGATCAAATGTTTTAATCATTCAGTAACTGAAACAACCTGCGTGGCTTGTACAACCTGTGGGTGATTTGTCTGCTGAGATAATAACATCCCTTGTCTCCAGGGCAGACAGGGTACCCCATCCTCCAGGGATGGATTTGGGGATGAGAGCACATGGGGACTCCCTCCAGACCTCCATCCAGGAGCTCCACAGGATGAAGAGGGCAGAGGTCCAGGCTGAGAAAACTGACTTCTTGCTTTTGTCTCCTCTCTGGGCTGGTCCAGCCTGGAATAATCCCAGGGGCGGATTTCGTGCACTGAATTTCCTCCTTACTCTGAAAATCTGGTGAGGAGTTTGATCAAACTGTGGGGAGATTATATGGATTTCTTTGGACACGCATGTCCTTTCTACACTGCCTATTTGACCTGGGCCATGCTGGATTAATGAGAAATTATTTACTTTCTGCATCTTATTAAAAATAAAAAAATTTTTATTCCCACACCTCTCCTAACAGCGAGCCTTGAGCAGGTTATTGGTTTGCCTTTGCCATGTAAAGGGATTTTCCTCCTGCTATGATCCAGGGATGAATCTCTCCTGGGTAAGCCACAGAGCAGAGGGAATTGCAGTGATCTGAGAAAAAGCTATGGCAGGCCCTGTCCCATGGGATGTCTGTCCCGGGCTTTTGGCACCCCTCAACATTTTTTCCTGACCCTTTTTTTCTCTTGGACTCACACTTTGAGCTGCCCAGAGCAAACCGTGCTCCTTCTCCCTGAAAAGCACTTTTTCACTAAACAACTCTGTACTCAGGGCTTTCCAGAAACCGAATTTTACATTAAACACACCCATAAACCCACTGGATCTGGGGAAGGTCATTCCAAGTTTTTCACAGATCCTCTGTGCTTTTGCTCAGCAGCCCTAAAAAAATCATCCCTTGCCCCCACGATTTGCTCCTTGCTCCCACCTTTCCTGCTGGGAAATACTGCTTCCAGCTGGATCCCTGGGGGAACTGTCTTTGCTTCTGGGGATATTTGAGGGATGTATGGTGTTGTTGCTGATCCCTGAGCCTCAGATGTGCCAGAGACCTCACTGTTCCATCTGATCCTCACTTTGATTCCCAGCCTGGTTAACTCCTTGGCTCTTTGCAGGATGCTTGGCTCATGACACAGCATCCCAGCCTTTGCTGGAAGGTTTAGCCTCCTTATTTTTTGCAGGAAAAAGAAAAATTCCTGGGGATTTTTCCCTTTGCATCCTTCCCTCAGGATGAATTTTTGGTGCTGATAAGGGACTTGCCAGCCTGGAGCCATCAGGTGTGTGTTACATTACTGGCACTACAGACAAGCCCTTGCTGTTTTATAAATGTAAGTACCTTTCCTAATCAATAAATCAACATTAACACTGCTTTAAATTGCCATGACATGGTGAGGGAATTCGCCGGGAAATTCTTTTTCTTCCTGGTTAATTTACTTTGTCCGTGTAAAATTCAGATTTGTTCGGGGCACATCCTCACCTCAGTGCCCTGGATTTTCACCAATGCCAGCTCCAAACACTTGCTTGGATGTAGAATCTTGGAAAGGTTTGAGCTGGAAGGGACCTAAAAGAAAATCCAGTTCCAACCCTCCTTCAATATCCTCCATGTCCAGATTGGGTTGGGAACTGTGAGAAGGGTAAACAAATGAAATTTTGGTTTTATTCCCTTTCAGAAAGGAAAACATCCAGTGCCACAGCTGGGTGCTCGTTATTAAAAATTCTGTAAATGTGCAAATCTGCCTCTTCCTGCAAGGAAGGGGCTTGGGGGAGACCCACACCCCAGTGACCTGCAGGGATAACTCCTGTACCTCTCTGAGGTAGCCAAGACTGCTCCTGTGAGCACCAAACCACATTTATCGCCTGGGTAGGAAACTTCCCCAGCTTCTTTCTGCCTTTCAACATCTTGAAAACAAAGCATTTGGGCACCTTGGGCTCACCTTCCCTCACAGGGGGTGAAAGGCAGATGCTGCACCCCTGAAACAGCCCCTGCATCCCAAGTTCCCCCTCACAGCCCCTGAGAATTGGAGTATGGATTAACCTCATACCTTAACCTTTTACAATTTTTGCCCAAAGGCAGTTTGCAATTTTACAGCGTCAGCCTCTCCATCCCTCCAAAACTGGGGTCTCCTTTTGGCTTCCCCTCTGTATTTTCTCTCTGGCTGTTTTGACTGCCTTATTTCCCCCTCCTTTTTTTTTTTCCCCCCACTTTCTTTTTTCTTTCCATTTTAAAAATCCTTTCCCCCCCTTTTCCCCCCAATCTTTTTTTTTTTTAAAATCTGCTTGCCCCCAGCATCCTAACACCTCACTGCACAGCCTTCGGACAAGCCAGGCACTGATGTGGTGGCTTGGGCTGCCCTCTCTAGGCATTGTTGAATGTTGCACTGAGCAAAATCCCCAGCTGGGAAAAAAAAAATCCACATTTCTTGACAGCATCTTGCTGGCTACAGCTCCCTCCCTGCTTGAGAAGGGCTGGTTTAAAGCCCTTCCACCTCCCTCTTTCATTCCATGGTGCTCAGGTTCCCTGTTTTAAGGTCAGGGACCATATTGTGACTCTGTGATTCGGGCACATCTGTCTGCCAACTTCCTTAATGAACCTTTTCAATCTCGTTTTTGGCCCAGCAGCAGCTCTGAAACAGCCCTTGGGGGAGCAATTAAGGATTTTTTTTCCCCAACATTTGTGGCTGTGACCTCCTGCTCCCCGTGCTGACGGTGGGAATGGCTGCAGTGCAGATGTGATAAGGCACGAAATCCCCCTGAGCTGGGAGGGCACGGGGCTGGATGGAGCTTGGCACGTCCTGCCACTCCTCCTTGGCTGCAGAATCTCATCAGCCAGACGGAGAAAGGGCACAGCCCAAGGTTATAAGCATGCTCTTCTCTCTGTCTCTTTTTTTTAATATTAATATAAATTTGGTTAGTATTGATCTGGCTGACTCCTCTGCAGCCTGCTGGCTTTTCCCTCTGCAAGGTGCAGTGTTGGGTGGGCATACTGATGCCAGACCCCAGCCTGGCCTGGGAAAGGGCTGCTTCCCAGGTTTGGAGGCTGGCTCAGCTCATCTGGGGTTTTCTCTGCCATATCTCCAGTTTGTTGTGTTTTGTTTTTGGTCTTTTTTTTTTTTTTTTTATGCCACAAGGGCTCTGCATTTGCAGAGAAGAGGTTTGGAAGGTGTTCCTGCCCATGGCAGGGGATTGGGAGCTGATGTTCTTTAAGGTCCCTTCCAACACAAACATTCTGGGATTCTCTGCTGGTAATACAGCAGACACTGAGGATCAGCATCTTCATCTTTCCTTGGGCTCTGGAGCAAAACCAGCTCAAAAAAAAAAAGTAATTTTTTTTCTTCTTCTTCTTCTTTTTTTTTCCTCTGAAACAAAGACTTTCTAGATTCACTTCATGGCCAAGCACCCTCTGGCATCCAGGGCTGGAACCTGCTGCTCCCTGAAGGAGTCTGGGTGCGCCAGGTGTTTGCAGAGGTGGTACCAGGAAAAATAAAACTGAGAGTCACGTCATCTCTCCGACCTGTTTTGGAAACAGCCATGTGGTTTCCAGGCACCCCTATCTCCCAGGGGCCAAAGGACACACTGCTCCCTGTCCCTGTGTTTGTCACACAGACTTGATAAAATGGCCCATGATTGCTAATTTCTCTGCTGGGTTTTTCTCTGGGGCCCTTATCAGGATGGCAGATAAGATAATGTGAGGCTGAGAGAGTGGATATGTCAGACAAAAAAAAAAAAAAAATACTGTTCTCTGCAAGTCTCCTCCCTCATCCATGAGTTTGCTGCAGCAACAGCCAAGATGCCTTTTTCCCTTCTCCAGTTTTTTTACAGAGTAATGATCTGTTCCTGATGGGAACAAAACCAGAGTGCTGGGGGTGAAAACATGGTTGTTTGTGAAAATACCCATCCAAGAGTTGCTCTCTGGCTCCTGCCCAGGGGGTTGGATGTGGGGCTGAGGACACTCCTTGGCTGGGACTGCACTGCAGCTCAGAGCCAGCTCCTGGCACTGGGAATGCGCTCCAGGGATCCCATGGAGCAGTGGCTGCATATCCTGCTGCCACCCTGAGCTGGGGGTCACATCCCTCTGCCACGGACTGCACACCTGGGCCTGGGGAAAGGACCCCCAGCAACTCCTGAACTGAAGCTGAAAAGCTGAGGGGATTTCTTAGCTCGGGCTGGGACTTCTCAGTGCATCCCTCTTTGGCTGGTTGGCTCATTGAATTACCTGTTTTACTCCACCACTGCCCTGGACACCCTGTTACAATGCTTGGCCAGCTTTCCAGTGAAGAATTTTTCCCTAATATCCAACCTATGCCTCTCCTGGTGCAACTTGAGGCCATTTCCTCTCCTCCTGTCCCTGCTCCCTGGAGCACAGCCTGACCCCACACTTGGCTGTCTCCTCCTGTCAGGAGTTGTGCAGAGCCAGAAGGTTTGCCCTAAGCCTCCTTTCTCCAGGCTGAGCTCCTTTCCCAGCTCCCTCAGCACTTCCTAGTGCTCCAGCCCCTTCCCAGCTCTGTTCCCTTCCCCAGACACGTTCCAGCCCCTCAATTTCTCTCGTATAGTGAGGGACCCCAAACTGACCCCAAGCCTGGAGGTGCCCAAGGGGACAATCCCCACCCTGGTCCCTCTGGCCACACTGTTCCTGATACAAAACATTCCCCAGAGGCCATGGTCAGCAGCACATTTGGGATAACTCATCCAGGATGACACAGCCACCCCCCAGCTCTTTCCAAAACCCTTTCCTCTCCTTGTCCAAAGCCTTCCCGGTACAGCCCAGCCGGAGCAGCGCCTTGTTGCGGAGCAAAAAGGCCTTGCAAAATGAGAGCCTTGCTGCCCTTGTAAAATCCCTGCTCACTTCTGGTATTTTGGCTAACTAGAAAAGCATTCTGGGAACGGCTCTGCTAAACTAGGGGTGAAAAACAATTTACATAATTGCAAAAGAATTATTAGAACCAATAAGAGGGGCTCGTGGTTGGTTACATCTGATGCCTGTCCCTATCCTGGTCTGTGGTAGCTGCTTAAGCACATTAGTTGCGCCTCACAAGTATGCAAACTCATAACAAACTAACAGCCTAAAACCCCTGGGTCTTTGCACTAAACTGTCTTCGCCATCCCATCGCGGGATGGTGTGTTTAACACCGCGCCCTGTGCCCTGCAGATGACCCAGAGCCATCCCGGCCCTCAGCGGCCGCCGGAGCTCCTCCATGGCTGGGCGCTGCTGCCACCTAACGCCGGCCAAGGCCTGCAGCCGCCGCAGAAAAGAACGGCGGATTTGGGCAAAAAGAGGCAAAAAGAATGTCTCCCTTTCCTTGAGGAGTGGTGTTTGTGAGGGTGAATGATGCTCCTTTTCCGAGTACCAACCATAGGGATAACTGCGAGCAGTGGGAGCATCAGAGCAGGGATGCAGGGGAGCCTGGAGGGCTTTTAGTTGGTGCTTTTGGCTGAGCACACCTAAAAATTGCAGGAAAAACACCCTCCAGCTGCTCCCTTCCAGCCTTTTTCTGCCAGGGAGGGAGGGTTGATCTCTTGGATAAAATCATGTCACAAAATCCTAGAATGATTTGTGTGCGAAGGACCTGAAGGAACACCTCATTCCAACCTCCTGCCATGGACAACTTGCCCTAGATGGGCTGGATGGGAGATCTGCGTATGGAGAAGGGAGTTTTCCTCAAGCCAGATCTTCATTAATCTTTGTATCTGAGCAGTGTTGCTGCCTGTAATAACTTTTTCTTTATTTAGTATCCACTGAAGTGCTCAGGGCAGGCTCCTTCGATTGTACCACTTCTGCGCAGGGTTATTTTTTTCCCCATATTTTTTTAATATTCACTCCCCAAAATGAATGTGGGTGGATATGAAATGGATTAAAAAACTGCTCTCATCCTTCCCAAAGAGACCCTCAGAGCAGTGTCCAATCTTCTGAGGACCTTCCAAGGGATTTTGGTGATTTCACATCTCTGTGAAGGATGCAGAGGGCAAGGGGTCTGTGTGGCTGGACACAAAATGCAGAGTTTGGCAGTCACAACATTTGGGGTGGCATCTCTCTTTTGGGGAGGTACAGCTCACCTGGGGGATGAGGAGGGCAGGGATGAAGGATGCTGACACTTCTGGGGCTGATGTGACATGGGACCCAAACAAGGAACTTGCTAATGATCTTGCCCAATTCCAAGGCTTGAATTCCTTTAGCTGTCACAAGGAATTTTACCTCTGTGCAGGTCACAGTGCTCCTGGTGGGAGCTCCTGGGCCTTGTGCCAGTAAAAATCACACAAAAATCATGCAGTTGGGCATCAAAGTAGTTTGTGACCTTCTGGCTTAGTCCCAAGCAGGAGAAAAGCTTTTTCCTTTATTTTCCCTTCACCACTCTAAAGCCCTCATCTGCACTTACACCTTAGGTGGTCACAGGACATCCGCCCACTGTTCCTGAAACTTCTTTTGTACCTCCTGCCAGGAAACCATTTTTATCCTTACCTTTGCTTTTGGATGAGCCCAACATAAAAAGAGGTTTTGTCCAAAACTTGACAAGTAGATGTTCCTATTTTTTGGATGAAGCTCATTGTGAAGGAACGATGACCTGGAGACCCCCGTCCTTTGTGAGAACACATTCACACCATGGTTCTCCAGCAAAGGGGACCTTGGACAGTGGGCAGCTGTGTTTTCAGGGAGCTGTGGGGATCAGATTGTGACACTGGTGCTCCCCAGGACCGGGCCAAGGCTCCCTGGTCTCTTGTCCCCTCCCAGCAGACACTGGCCGAAGCCAAGGCTGTGTGCAGAGGGATTAGGTAACACCAGCTCTGTGTTTGGGGTCTGAGTGCTTCTTTCAATTTAGCTTAACTCGGTGAGGAATTGACTTAAACTAGATTGATATAAGCCACTCTTAAAAGATTTAAGCCCCATCATAAGAGGATGTGCTCATGGGTTTACACTGTATTAACCCAGGCTTTTAAATAACAGCTCCAGGCTAGGTCTATACTTGGTTTCTATACCAAATTATTGCAGCTCAGGCCTGCCTGGCGTTTTAATTGAATCAGTGAGAAATGTTCATGTGGATTCACTTAACACTGATGGAGAATTGTCTTGCAGTGGGATAGCTCTGGGTGTGATCCAGCTCTCCCAAGAGTGGGAATGAGCAGAGCTGCATGCTTGGAAGGAAGAGGGTCTGTCGATGCAGGTAGAGTTTAAAGTGTTTTAAGCAGCAGGGAGAAGAAAGGAACCAAAATTTCAATTAAAAAAAAAAAATCAACCCACTTCACTTCTTCCTGTGTGAAGCCAGCAGCCTCTGAAAAGGAGGGAGGACAGAGATGTCCCCATTCGTATGGCAGACAGGACAATTGGCTGGGATGGAGCAGCAATTCCTGTTGGGAGGGGTGGTTTCCCCACAGTTCCCAGTTCTAAACCCGGTGATTTCAGCTAACACTTGTTTTTTAACTCTGTTCCCATCGCTGTGCCAGCACCTTGCCCTGCTCTAGCTCTGGCTGAGGGAGATGTTGGTCCCACCCCGGGGGAAAGCTGTGCTCAGCTGCAAAACCAGCAAGTTTTGGCTAATCCCTCTCCTAGCACAGTATATCCCTTGCACGAACACGCCGCTGCTCTCTAATAGTATTAATAATTCTCCCTTTATTTCTCACTCAAACACTCTTGGAAGGATCATCCAATTTAAATCACAGCTTCTCTAGTTAGCGCGTGTCACCACGAGAGGGCAATAAATCATCTAATTACAGTGATGGAGCCGCTGTCCTTTCACAAAGCCACCCATGATGAACTTAAATGGATTTTAAACATTAATATAATAGGCATTTAGTAAAGAATGGGAAGGAAAAAGAACATTTTAAACAAGCCAGCAGGTTCCCCTGAATGTATTTGGGATGCGGGGCTTGGATTGGCCGCCAAAACCATCCTGATGTGCGGCGCGACGCTGGAATTCGAACCGGGGAAGGGAGCCCTGCCTCTTTGAGATGCTAATTCAGGTAAAAGCTCATTTCGAGGAGTGCAGACGTACTGACCCTAATGATTCGGAGCTATTTGGAGAGCTAATGGAGGGTTACTAATTTCAAAGCATATCAATCTCATAAAAAGTGAGAGGAGATGGTTCCTCACTCGGCTGTCCTGAGGGATGTCTGGGGGCTCCCTGGCCCCTTCCTGAGCTGTCCACAGTGCCAAAATGCTCTGTTGTATCCACTGCTGAGGCTTGGCCCTATGGAAGTCAAGGAAAAGCCACTTTATCCCCCAGGCTGATGCTGTCAGGAAAGGATACCCTAATCCTGATACTCTAACCCATAGCCACTCGAACCCAGGGGAGTATTTTTGCTGTAAAACAATCTCACTGTCTGCTTTATCCCCCAGGGTGAGGCAGCAGGGTCCTGGTGGGTGTTTTGTGGCCCCAAATGTGGCCACTGGTGGTGGCAGGAGCAGATGGCTCCCACATCTTGTGGGATGAGTGCTTGGGGTGACCTTGGCTGGCTTCTGGCTGGGAGCTGCTTGAAGGGCAAGGATGGGGGATGTGTCTGAGTCACCCAGCCTTGATGAAATCTTGTCTTGGCATTCATCAGTCTCCCCAATGTCCTCACATTCCCAGTCTTCCCAGCTTCCAGATGCCAACAGGGCATGTACCCATGAGGCAGGAGCAGAAACCCATCAGAAAGAGCCATTCAAAGGCATGGGGGATTCAAGGGCTGTACTACAATATGCTGCTGGCATATTTGGGTAATTTAATCCCTTTCATTTGCCTTCCCATGCTTGGATGGACGAGATACCAAGCTGATGCACCTGTGACACTTGGAGATGGGGAGAGACCAGAGCTTTTGTGCAGGAATCCAAAACAGACCTGGATGAACTAAGATCAGAAATGAGCAATTACAAGCTTTCAAAGCCCAAGGCTTCTGGGTATATTTAGGAGAGCAAAATTAGGCACACGCACATGAAATGGAGAAGACATGGGAAAGCAGCACTGGGGACTGGGTTGTGAAGGCAGAACAAATCAAAGCCTAGGACTGATGGGACAGTAAAGAAAAATGTTTTTGGGAGATTTATTATAATGACAGTCACATGTGAGTCCTGGCAGGGAGTGGTCCTGCCTTGTGTGGAACTACCAGGCACAAGGGGAAACCTTGCATCCAGCTCAGGGCTTCAAAACATTCTGAGCAACTTGTATGGAGTCCAAGGTGAAGGAACAAAAGTGATCCTGGGCCATAGCTGGTGAGATCAGATGGGCTATGAGCCTCCTGGAGCAGGATTTGGCCCTCCTGTTCCTTGGGGAAAGGTCAAAGCTGTACTCAAGGAAAAACTGGTTTGAGCTGGAAGAGCAATGATGTGATGAGGGAACCATGTGCAGTCTCTGTGTTGGAGCTTTCCCGGACAGGAAGCTCCTGGGGAAGGACTTGGTGGCCACCAGGAGCAAAGCAAGGCTGATGGGAATGTCATTAGCTCTGTCCTGGTGCCAGAGAGGACTGGGAAATGCTGCTTGCAATCCCCTCTGGAGCTCTCCTGCAGCTCTGCATTGTCCCTGAGCCCTGTGGCTTTGCACAAGGCTGGTGATTGGCCTTAAACCATGAGAAAAGCAGTGAAGCCAATGTTAATATGCCAAGGAGACCCACAGCACAGCCAGGGGCTCAGTGCTGCAGGAGAAGGGAGAAGAGGCCAGCAGGAGAAGACTTTGGGATAGCACACTCCTGCTCTAAGTAGCTGTCAGGGAGCACAGGAAGCCCTTGCTAAAGGTTGTGTTGCAAAATAAGGAGACGACAAGAGCTGAGGGTCACCACTTCCTACAGCAAGTCCTGATACAAAGGTTTAATGAGCTGGAGCTTCTGGGTTTGTGTATAGATTTATCCTCTGTGCTGATGTCCATCCACCACAGATGTCATGGTCACCACTGAGGTCACCTGGGTCCTCCTGGCAGCAGTTTCCAGCCTCTTCCACTGGAGTGAGCAATGAGATGGAGGAGAACAGTCCAGTTCAGATGAGGTGTGGGTGATGGACACCCTGGTAGGTTGTTTGCAGCGGTCCTGGGTGGATATTTCTCTGGATTTTTCTGGACCAGCACTAGGAAGGCTGCAAGAGCAAGTTGAGTCCTGAACAGGGCCTGAAAGAGCATGGAAAAGGGGAGGAGAACAGGGAGACACAGAGCCCAGCCAAGTTCTGCACTGATTTTCATAACTAATAAGGATCCAGTATGAATATGAGATTGAAAGGCCTCAAAGCTGATTAAATCTGTTTGATATTTGCGGGTTTCCTCCTCCTCCCTCCCCTTTGTTAAAGGACAGTCTCCTCCTTCAAAGTGAGTGATGGTCTAAAGTCGTAATGCCGATTATTGCTGAGATTCTCACACAAATGTGGTGGGGAGAAGGGGGGAAGAATAAAAATCCCTGTAGGGTAGTTTAAAGTCGGCGTGAGTAGTGTGTAATCTACCCAACAGGATTGATCCAGGTCAGGCATTAAAGGCTAAAATGGATTAAACAAAAGACATTCCCCTTGTAACAAGAAGGAAAAACTTCAAAGGTGGGATTTGTTCTTGTTATGACAAAGGAAGTGGATTTACCAAGTGCCTGGGGGCACACACCCCTCCGCGGCTTTCAATTTGCTCGAGTTGCTCTGAAGAAACAGGACAAAATGCGTGGGGGTTTTCGCCGTGCGCCTCGACGCTGCTGGGGCCCTCCCCGGGGTAAGAACGCTGGGTTAAGAGGATCGGCTTGGCATCGCTTTTTCTTGTTTTGTTTTGTTCGCTCTTTAGGGGGAAAAAAAAAAAAGAAGAAGAACGAAAGAAAGGAAGGGTGGGGCGGAGGGGAAACGACAAAAGGAGGGAGAAAGGGAGGGTTGGTGGCGTGTCAGAGAGATGTGATGGCTGAGGGTGGTGGGGACAGGTGGGACAAGTGTGGGCAGGGATGAGGTGGGATGGGAAATGGGAGTTTCAAAGCTAAGAAAGACCAGGTTATCCCAGGCAGGGGTGGAAAAGGGGGTGGTCCTGCTTTAAATACCAACCACCCTCTGCACAAAGATGCCATTTCCCTCCTGCTCTTCACTGGTCCCACCATGGCCAAGGGTGGTGTGGATTGTCCCTGGCCACTGGAAATGCAGCTGTGGGCACATTCCCAGCTCTGCATGGACCACGAGGGAAAGGGACAGGTCCTTCAGGCCAACAAACCTCACCAGGCCAACAAATCTCACCAGGTTTCCAGGTGAGCGCTACAGCCACTTGTTTTTACAGGACTTGCACCCTGCCATGGGGGGATTATTCTTTTCTTTCTCGTTCTTGAAGCCACTCCAGGGTGAAGCTAATTCTCCTTCCTGGCTGGAAAAAGGCTTGGTGGCAGTAGGCATGGTGACAGCAGGGCATGGTGGTAACCAGTCATGGCTGCAGGGAGTCTTTCTGCCTGCAATAATGTTCCCTCCATCTTCTCCAGGTCCTTCCACTGCCACAGGGGGCACGCTGTGACACCCAACGTCTGCAGGACTCAGCAATGAAGCCTGTAACACTCAAAGCCTTTCTTAGCGTGGTGCTTCCACAAAGCCTAAAATGCTCCTTGGTGTCCAGCGCACCCAAATCTGGAGCATCTCGAGCTGGGCAGGACTGGGTGATCCTGCAAAGGTGCTGGATGGTGGGAACATGCTGGAATTCAAACTACAGCCTCTTTGGAAACAAACCTGTGTCATTTTGAGCTCTTTCTTGAAGGGAGCAAGCCCCACGGTCTGATCTGTGTGATCACAGCTGGGATAAGTTGAATGTGTCTGTGTGCCCATGTGTGTACAAGTTTTCCATCCTAAAGCCAGGTTAATTCTGTTAGGAAGTGGATCTGGTGCAGCACAGGGCTGCTACATTTCTATCTAATTACCCAGGTAATGCAATTAGGCAATCGGGTCTAAGCTGACATCAAGAGGAGAGGTCCCCAGGTTTGCACAGCAACAGGACTACGGCAATTAAATGTGCCACACTCAATTATTGACATGAGAAAGCGTCTTCGGGAAACTCCATCTCCACCCACATTCTCTGTGACAACCAGCAGATCTGAGCTGCAACTCACTGCTTTGTGGACAGAGAAGGGTTTCACGAGGGCCTGGAGTGAGAGGGCAAGGGGGAATGGACTCAGACTGACAGAGGGCAGGGCTAGACTGGAGGATAGCGGGAGGAAATTCTTCCCTGTGAGGGTGGTGAGGTCCTGGCACAGGTTGTCCAGAGAATCTGTGGCTGCCCCTTGCCTGGAATTGTCCAAGGATAGGGATTAGAGCAACCTGGAATAGTGGAAGGTGTCCCTGTCCGTGGCAGGAGGTTGGAACGAGATGGGCTTAAGGCCCAACCCAAACTGTTCCGGGATTCTGTGAACATGAGCTCCTTCTCCCAAAGTGTCAAGCTGAGGAGCTGCGAGTGGGCTGACTCATCTCTTCAGGGCCTTCTGCCTGGGCTCAGCACCTTCCTCAGGAGACCTTCCCAGCAGAGTCTGTGAGGGACAGGGATCACCTCTAGCTGGGAAGGACACTGGAGGACAGATATGATAAACAGCAAATAAAGGTGTTCACAGTTACCACAGAACCCCTTTCCCTTTCCTGCAGCACAGTTACTTCCACAGAGCATAACCAAATCCCTTTAAACACAAGTGTAAATGGATCCTGCTGAGGTGAGGACAAATGATAGAGCTGTGGATCTCCTCCCATGCTGTCTCTCTGCAACATTTTATATTTTGGGGTCTTCTTACGGGTCTCAATTTTATATTGAGGTCCTGGAAGTCTTTCACACTAAATCACAGAATCATTTATGTTAGAAAAGGCCTCTAATATCATCAAGTCCAACCTTTGACAGATCACCACCTTCTCAGCCAGACCAGAGCACTGAGTGCCATGTCCAGTCTTTCCTGCAACACTTCCAGGGATGGTGACACCTGGCCAGCCCATTCCAATGCTTAACAACCCTTTCCATGGAGAGATTCTTCCTGATGTCCAACCTGAAGCTTCCCTGGTGCAGCTTGGGGCCATTTCCTCTCATTCTGCTGCTGGTTTGCTGGGAGCAGAGCCTGAGCCCCACCTGGCTCCAACCTCCTTTCAGGGGGGTGTAGAGAGGGATAAAGTCACACCTGAGCCTCCTTTTCTCCAGGCTGAGCCCCCCCAGCTCCCTCAGCCACTCCTCACAGTCCTTCCTCTCCAGTTTTGCATCTCATGGCAGGGCTGAGGGCATGTGGTCAACCACATCAGCCCCAAACATGTTTCAGGTGGTCTCTCCTCACCCCCAGCTCGTTTGGGGCTTTGAAAATCCCCTTCCTCCCAAGTCACACCATCGCACAACCTCTTTCTTCGCATCATCTCAGCACCCACGGGGCCACCACACCACATCCCAGCAGGAGCCCCTGAGGGCTGCCAACTCCTCCGTCCTCCACGGCTCTCCCACCTCCTGCTCCTTCACAGGTTTCTGGGAAATCCCACTGGGTTTTATTTGGGTTTTTGCAAACACCCTCTTGCCTGGGTTTTCTTGTTCTCCTCCTTATTTTCTGCTCCCTTGGAAGGGGCTCGCACACCTCACGAGCTTGGCACGCTCTGAAAAAGACAAGCGTGAGTTTTCCGTCTCCACAGGTGAGCTTTCTGCGCTGGGATCAGCAAGGAGCCCTCGCACACGGGGAAAACATTCGCCTGATTATGCTCTACCACCACCAAAGCTGTTGTTGGCACCGGGTACTCAGTGCAGTCAGCTTGAAAAAGGGGGAAAAAATAGAAAAATCGAGCAAAGCGAAGGAGGCGTGGAGTTCATAGGACATGGGGCAGTGGGGGAAGATGAGAGGTGGTGCTGAAAGAGCAGTAAGGTGGGGATGCTGGGCACCACGGGGCAGAGGATGAGGGGATAATTCCCTCTGGCAGGAATATGCCATCTGTAAAAACCCATTTGGGCTGTTTTTATAGAAAGCGAGGTCGTAAAACTACATTCGCTAGCAAATAATTTAAATATTGCCAGTCACGTCACATTGTGGTTGTTTGGAAATAATTATATCCATATCACAGACAGTAAATAATAGATGTGCTTTCACTAACATTTTATTCATGTTCTGTTTTAATATGGCAAACTTAGAAGTAATTTAATCTCCCAGTAAATTGAACTGGTAGGGGGTTCTTCACACAGAAGATTGCAAGTTATTAATTCCAGGCAGTCTTCATCTTGTACAATTAGTCACTGTTTGCAGCTGGAAATGTTTTATTAATTTTCCATAGCAGTTGATTTTCCACAGTTTTCTCAGTTTAAATTAAGCAGTAAGAGCCGCTGTTTCTTCTTAAATAAATTTCCTTTCCACAAAAATACATGCCTCTGGCTATGTCAATTTTCCCGTTTGATTAAAGTGCCAGCAGGCAATTAATAACTTAATGCATTTTAAAGTACTTTTGGAAAAGTAATTTGAATAGCCAAACTTGTATATTTGAATTGATTGTTGCAGAAGATTTAACACACATTCTTAAATCACAGAACCTTGTAAAGGACAAATGAAGAGTTGCAGAAGAAGCAGCCACCGTCCCACACTGTCTCTTAAAAACAGAGGGATCTTCTAGGGTTTCTTCTCTTCTGGGATTGTTGATGTGATCCTGGGAGAGGGGTTGAGCCTTGGCTCATCTGTAGGGTTGAAAGAGAAGGGATTTGTAGCGTTAGCTGAACTCAGTGGAGATGAGGTCCTTGGGAAGCCCTGAGGAAAGGACCTGCTCTGGTAAAGAATTGTCCCTTCTTCACTCCCAGGCTCCCACTGCCAGCAGGAATCTGCTCTCAGGTGGGTCCCAGAGGGTCCTTATGGTATTCAGACCTAATTTCATTGCACATCCATCACAGAATTATGGAATGGTTTGGGTTGGAAGGGACCTTAAAGATCACCTAATTCCAACCACTTCCATGTGCAGGGACACCTTCCACTATCCCAGGTTGCTCCAAGCCCCATCCAACATGGCCTGGAATTCACTTCCAGGGATGGAGCAGCCACAGCTTCTCCGGACAACCTGTGCCAGAGCCTCCCCCACCCTCACAGGGAAGAATTTCTTCCTAATAGCTCATCTAAAGCTACTCTCTTTTAGTTTGAAGCCATCCTCCCTCATTCTGTCGCTCCATGCTCTTGTAAAAATTCCCTCTCTATCTCCCTTGAAGGTTTCCTTCAGGTACTGGAAGGCCACAATTAGGTCACCCCAAAGCCTTCTCTTTTCCAGGCTGAACATTCCCAACGTCTTTCCCCATCAAGAATTCCATAATTACTAACCTAAACCTGCCTTCTGCCAATTTAAAACTCTTTCCCCTTGTCCTCTCGCTATCTGGTCAAGTAAAAAGTCACTCTCCATGTTTATGTCCACACCCATGGTTGTATCCATGTCCATTCCCATGTCTATCCATGGTCAGGCTTACCCTAACCCCTCCTGGGATCCCAACCCTTCCCTCACACACAAACAGGGGCCTTAAAAGGCCACCAAACCCATGCCTGGCTCTCAGGTGGGATCAGCAACTTCCAAACTAGAGAGATTGTTTCTCCAACTAGCTCATGAGACCCCACAACACCCCCTGGGCACCCATCCAGTCTTTGTGCCCTTCCAGTGGACTCTGTTGGATGCATTTTCCTGGGAAGCTCTGTGCAGCCAAGGC
Source organism: Entomyzon cyanotis (assembly GCA_024500445.1). NCBI lineage: Eukaryota > Metazoa > Chordata > Aves > Passeriformes > Meliphagidae > Entomyzon > Entomyzon cyanotis. Next base: position 3,542,290 of record JAKEPQ010001030.1, read on the forward strand.
TGGGTGTGCCAGGGTCAGGGCGGGCAGGCGAGCAGGGCGTTTCTCCTCTCACACCTGACACCCTGATCCAGCAAAGCCCTTAAGCGTCCTCACAAATATAACCAGATAAACACCCCCTTTGAGTCGATGGCATTATTCCTCTGCTTGCCTTAAAGCAGGGGCTTAAGGACTTTGTTGGATTGGATTTGAAATGCTTTAGCCCTCGTCTTTATCTGCCTTAAAATCAATCTTGGAATAGGCCTGTCTTGTGTTTGTTATTCCTTTCAAGACATCGACAATTCCATCATGTTTCCTCCTTTTTGGAGAAGTTAAGGGATGCTGTGGCATCACCCAGCTGACAGGAGCTGAGGGCACCATGAGAGACAGCTGTGAATTTCATCTGATGCATCCACAAACTGGAAAGGAATTATTTTTCTTGATGCTGAGCTGACTTTTCTGGCCATCTCGATGCAGACCTGGAGTCAAGCATGGGGTGGCAGGAGGGGAAGGGGTGGGTGATTCATTTCGTGGCTATCAGTGTTTCACACATCTGAGAGCACAGTGTGCCCCAGCTGAGAACTTCAATTCACTTAGTGCCAGATGAAATGGCAGCTGTGTTGGATTGATAAAAAAAAGTAATAATCGTGATGAAATAATAGGATTAATGCCAGCTAGTGCTGTTTAACCAAAAGGTCATTTTGACAGAGGTAACTTTTATCAGGAAGCGTCAAAATATCAGATTTATTTTTGATTTTTTGAGTAGAGGGCACTAAGAAGACAAAGTGGGGATGTTGAACGTGCCAGGACTTTTCTGGGTTGTGGCATTTGGCTGGAAGCAGCCCCTGGTCTGCAAACAGCAGGCTCTCAGCTCCAGGGACATTGTGGCCAAAGCTCTGCCATGACCAGCACGAGGCTCTGTGTCCCAGCTGAGAAACTCACCCTCAACCCATATTCCTTTGGGTGAACTCTGGGGGGTTTTATTTTTCTCTAATTTCCTGAAACTGTGGGGTAGCTTCTGCTTTCTGGAAAGGACACACCTTCCTGCAGGTCTGGAAAACCTAATTCAGCATCACTCCAGTTCCCACCTGCCCTTGGTGTCCTGTCTGGTCCCTGTGTGCACCCTTGGCTCTTCAGGGACTCCTCAGGTTTATCCAGCACTGACTGTTCTGCCTTTCCTCTTTGGATTGGCTTAGTGCCCATCATAAGGATGATGGGGCTAAAATATATAGAAAAAAAGAAAAAAAAGGTTGCATAGCTCTGCTCCTTGCCTGAGCTGTGGCAGAAGGAGAAAAGTTGATCGAGAGGAATGTCTTTAAGTCTGTTTCTCCCTTCTGACGGTGGCTTTGCAGGATCTCCACCTCTCTGCTTTCCCACCAAGCCTGCCCTGCAGCCCTGGATTTGCCCAGTGGGTCTCATGTCCCTCCTGGAGGAGGTACCCTGCAGCCAGGGGACTCTGTCTGGGCTCTCCATCCATCCTTGCTGCACCATGGACTGTGATTTTCCCCTCCTCTGAAGGCCAGAGTGGTGTCCTTGACCCTCCTGTGCACCTCCCTGCCATGGGCACCGTGAGGTGTCCAGGGATGGCACAATGTCCAGGGATGGCACTGCTGGCTTCCCTACTCCATGAGAACCTGATGAGTGAAAGATATCCCTGCCCATGCCAGGAGGGCTGGACTGGATGACCTCTGAAGGTCCCTTCCAACCCAAGCTATTCTGTGATTCCATGATTCCATGACAGCCTGCACTTAGCCATGCTCTGTCAGCCTCAGACTCCACATTTTTAGAAGTCCCTTGGCATCCCAGGACCAGATTTGGAGGGCTGTCCCCTCCTTTCCTGCTCCACCTGCCACCTCCCTGCTGCTGGGGATGGTTTGTATCTCGCTGGGTGTCACCCTCCAGCAGAGCCCAGTTAAAACCAGTGTCCCCCAGTTCAGCGAGTGAGAGGCAGAATTGCTTTGTTTTTACCTTTGGAAGCAAGAGGTGCTTTTCCAGCACCAAAAGTGTGTTTTCTCCTGGATTTGGCTGGTGAAGTGCAGGACTGTGCTGTTCCCATCCCAGGAACTGCTCTCCCACCACTCCTGGATCAAATGCAAACAGGAGCAGTGGGAGGCCAGTCTGTCCCTAACTGCGTGAATCCATCTGAAGGGAAGAGACAAAATCCCCAAATCTCGAAATAATGAAAACAAAGATATCCAAGTAATAAAGTCTGCGAGAAGCACAAAGACAACATAACTCAGATCTCAGCTGGCTCAAAGAAAGTGTCCATTAACAAGGGATTAGCAGGAGGGAAGTACACAACCAGTCAATAGGAAGTGAAAACACACCACACAGTCACCTAATATCGCAGCCCAATGCAGGGTGAGGATGAAGGATGTGTTGGTGAAGTTAGTATAACAGCTACTCCAGAAATCTATCAAATAAAAAAAAAAATAAGTGCTGCCAAACATGTCTTTGCTGTGGTGCCTGGTTCTCAAGCAATCTTGAAAAACAGAGATTTTTGCTTGTCTTGGGGGTATCTCCTCTCAGATTTGGACCTTTGGGGTGCCTCGTGCACACAAATAGGAATAAAAAAATCAGTGAGATTGACTGTGTTCTCCCCACTGCTGTTTTTTCAGCTGGTCTGAAAGGGCCCAAAATTCTTCTTTCCTTCCCAAAATTTCATTGTAATCACTTGTTTGAAAGGCACTGACGGCTTGTGGAGTGTTTCTTCAAAAGCAGGGCAGGAGTGAGCGCTGTGTAATTAGATATGCAGCGAGCGTAGTGTGTGTGGGTGATACATTCATTTGGAGTAATTCACACACTTGCATTTCCATCGTTATTTAGAGATTAAACCAGTTCAGCTCCTTAGTGCTCACGTCTGCCCAACATCCCTGTGGGCTGCAGGCACTGGGGTCCCTCCTGCAGCCACAAAATATGAAACCCCATCCCAAAATGCTGCTCTTACATGAGTGTTCACAAGCAAAGCCTTATTTTAGCAACTCAGAGTTTCAGCTGCTCTGTGTCAGGAGGATGGGGGAGAGGCTGGGTGGTACCAACACCCCTCCAGGGTGATTCACAGCCCCCTGGGGGGGTCAGCCCAGCTGCATTGGAAACAAGGCCAGGTTCTAAATAGGGGCTTAATCTGAGTTAAAATTAAATGGGCTTAATCTGGGCTTAATCTGAAATAATACCTCCGGTGTTCTGGATGTATCGCAGAGGGCTGGCGGCACCAGCCGCCGCCCTTCACAAGCCCTGGGCAGTGCTGCCAGCCAAGCTGGCTGGGGCAGCAGCATCCTGCTGCCTCCCAAAATGATCTCTGGGTTTCTGTGGCCACCAGCAGTAGTGCTGACCATGCCCTCATCCTGACCACCCTCTGTAAACTGAGTGCAAGACAGAAATGTGTGAATTTGTAGGTTGGTGAACTCCCTCACAGGCCTGCCCTGGAGCCAGTGTGATGCCTTAAGGATTTTTAGCTTCTATCTTTTATGTATCTGTAGTTTTGGTGTGTAGCTCTAGCCTGACTGTAAAGTGCTAAAAACCTCTGTTCCCAGCATTTTAGATGAAACAATTGCGCTCAGTGGAAAACCCAAGGACACTTCGCTGCCTCAGAGCCCCAAAATATGTAAAAAACAGTGAACTGAGGGGAGCAAGCTTGGGGTAGTTGGCATCATCACCTGAAGGTGTAATTAGAGAATTGAGGTCCTATATGTTAACAAGACAGAACTTATAAAATGTGAAGAACTTGTGACTCTGTGTCCATTTTGGCTTTAGCCTCTTGAGTAGGCTCTGTCTGCCCTAATTGTACCTAAAGGCCTTTAATAAACTGACCTGCTTTTTATTCTCTTAACTTTGTCTTCGCCTCTGTTTCAGGTAAGCTCTGTTTTAGGCATCAAGTGGAACTCCTAAAGCAGTGCAGGTGCTGTTGTGGGTGACACACAGCTGTTTCTTCCCAAAACTGGCTTTGTTACAGTGCATTTGGTTGCCCATCCTGCTGGAGGCAGATGAAACCATTCACCTGAGCCTGGAAGAAAAGGAAAATGCAATGGGTGGAGCAGGGAGGATGGGGAGGATATGTGACACCTCAGGGTCATGCTGGCAGCCCAGGTGCAGTGGGACCCTGGTGGGGCTCAGCCCAGCTCTGGGATCAGACTCTTGCACTTCCAGCACGAGCAAAAGCAGCAGGAGGTTGTTTCAGGAGCAGATGAGAGGCTCTCCCACCACCAAAGTCCATTATAAAATATCCTGAGCTGGAAGGGATCCACAAGGATCAGAGTCCAACTCCTGGCCCTGCACAGACACGCCAACTATCCCACCCTGTCCCTGAGAGTGTCATATAAAAACTCCTTGAGCTCTGTCAGCCTTGGTGCTGTGACCATTCCCTGGGGAGCCTGTTCAGTGTTCAACCACCCTCTGAGTGAAGAACCTTTTCCTAAAACCCAACCTAAACCTCCCCTGACACAACTTCCTGCCATTCCCATGGTCAAAACCCAGTGAAAGCAAAAAGAAAGTTTTTAACTTCCCTACAGCTGCCTTTGGAGCCAATGCTCATCTGAGCCCTTATCCACCCTAAAGCCATCTCAGCACCCATCAGAGGCATCAGCAGGTCCTGCTAAAGACCTTTCCCAGCTCTTCCAATATCCCCCAGCAAGGGTAGATTGTGCACCCAAAGCCTTGCAAATCTTCCCAGAGGATCTGGGCACCTCCAGCTCGGAGTTACACTCTGTTCCTGCTCCCAGGGTTTGCAAATTTAAAGCAAAACTGTTTTCCAGGATGTGTGCCCTGAATCCTGATGGATTTAGGTGAGCATTGGTCTGAGCAGCATCATCTGACATCAGCTGCCACTGCTGGCAACAACTTCTGGGCTGGGGGAGAAGTTTTACAGCTTTGCTTTGCTCTTTGCTTGGCGATTGGTGTGCAAACGCCTGCTCCCCAGAAAATAATGTACATTGTCCCGAGGATTTATGTGTTGCCAGCCGCAATTTATGAGATTCTGCAAGCTCTGCTGGTAGCTTTGTATACTGGAGGTTTCATTTTAGTGTCATCAGCCACAGATTATGACTGCAAGGGGTGCCTGTGTTTAATCTCATTTTTGAAGGAATTAATGTTATTAGTTTTGATGAATTAATGGTATTTAGGTGTGCAAGGTTAGCATGAATTAATGTCCACCTATTTCTGTTGTGTGGCTGACTATTGTAAAAGGACTCTGGTAAGCAATCTTTACACAGCCTCTTTTTTTCTTCCCCTTCATTCTTTTGTAATGCTCTTTTAGGAGCTTAAAAATAATGTTTGAGGGTTTTTTCCCCCCTCTCTTTCTTTTTAAGTAAAAAGAAATATTGAAGATTTTCCCCTGGGCAGAGCTGACATTAACTTAGCCACTGCTGAGTCACGGAAGGCTAACAAGCATTTGGGAGCCCAACCAAAAGGCTCTGATTTATGATGCTGCAGGTGTAGGAATAATTCATGGCACAGCTCAGCTTTCCGGGCAGGTCTGGCATGGCTGAGAATTGTGGATTTAATGGCTGATGGAAGATCACCAAGGGAGGAGCTGCAGGGACCCTGCCACCTCCACAGTGGGTCCCAGGAGTGCAGGGGCACACAGGATCTGCTGCCACATGGAGCCAGGGACCACAGTCCCCTTTTTGAGCTTTTGACCTTCTGCTTAAACCACTTTGTGTTCATCTTAGAATAATAGAATCCCAGAATGGTTTCGGTTGGAAGGAACTTTAAAGTCCGTCCAGTTCCACCCCCTGCCACAGGCAGGGACACCTTCCACTGTCACAGACTGCTCCAAGCCCTGTCCAACTTGGCCTTGGACACTTCCAGGGATGAGGCAGCCACAGCTTCTCTGTGCCAGGGCCTCCCCACCCTCACAGGGAAGAATTTCTTCTGTATATCTAAGCTAAATTTCCCATTTCTCAGTTTAAACCCATAACCTTCATCTTAAACTTCCTTGTTTTCTCTGATCAGGATCACCCAGATGGATACAGCCACTGATTTGAAACTCATGTACAGCTCCCTGGATAGCAAATGTGCTTCTCCTAGCTTGAGATGATTCTCTAGATTCACATCACTTTTATGGTGGGGGAAATAAAATCAGTACAAATATTGCATGCTTCCTGTCCAAATAGTTGTGAGAGGTCATGTGTTGAATTTCTCTGCATGGGCTGAGAAGGCTGAACTCTGAAATGGGTGGACAGTGTGTTGAAGGTCCTCACTGCCACTCCACCCTTCAGAAGTAAGGACAGAGGGATGTATGTGTCTCTTTCTTTGTCCACCCTGCAGAGAGCTTGGCATGGGCATTTTACAAGGTTACAGGGGAAAGGTTAGACTGGTCTAACAAGTTTGACCTCTTAGAAAAGGCCTCAGCACAGAGGTTATCAGCTTTTACTTGTGAGCACAAACAGCCTTTCTGAAAACAGGCAGCAATATTCACTTCCAATCCTTGAGGAATAATTCTACCAGTAAAATAATTGTTTGGAATAAAATAAGTATGAAGCTGAGATCTGAATAGGTGTGTCATGAACACCAAGGCCAGATATTTATTTATAGATCCCTGGCAGTGTTCCAGGTCAGGTTGGATGGGGCTTAGAAAAACCTGGGATAGTGGAAGGTGTCCCTGCCCATGGCAGGGGGTTGGGATGAGATGAGCTTTAAGGTCCTTCCAATTGAATTCTATGATTCAATGATTGTCAACAACCTGGGGGTTGAGAAAACTGATCATTAAAAACCCTGAGATTTCTCTGCCTTCCCTAGGTCCCATCAACTGGGGACTTGGTCTGTCACAAGACACTTAATAAAATCTAATATCCGTCAGCATTATCTGGATGGAGAGAACCTTTTATTGAGGATTTTTCTTCTTTCCTAATGAGGAGTCTCCAGGAACAGGCAGGGAAAGCCTGCACTGCTGGAAGGATCCAGGTTTTATTGTGCTTGCCTGTATGAAACGCTGTTATCTAGTGACAGCTACAGAGCCTTCCCCAAAATTGGGTTTGTTACAGCACATTTGCTGAAAAAAATTGAACACAAAAGATCTGAACCCCTTTACAAGGGAAGCACCTGTAGTATGTGATAGGCTTCTTCCTCCCATATAGGTATATTTAGGAATAACAAAAAGTCTGTGTAAAACTGCCTTGAGCTGTTCTTTAAGTTAATTATCACTTCTTTTGGTACTATGAATGGCTGTTCAATGACACTGTCAGCGAGTGGAATGAACCAAATTACTTTAATTATGGAGTAATTGCACAGAGTGATGGTAATTAAATCTTGATCAGTTTAAGTGAGTGAATTAATTGCTCCAACTTGGAATGCACACCGCAGCAAGAGGAGTTGTTTAGTAGTTTAATTAACACCAACCACTAAATTCTTATCATATCTAAAATGCAGACAATTAATGAGCTTGATTCTGCTCTCACCTTAATAGGAACTAGGACAGAATGCATGCTGAGAAAGGTAGTTGTGGTAGCAAAATCACAGAAAACTTAATATTCCTGACAGTGGTGGAGATACATTAGCTATACTCTCTGCTTTGCCTTCCAGTGAAACGTGCAAATAGAAACATTTCCATATAATTAGCTCCTGGCCCCATTTTGTTTCAATACTCACTGATCTGCTGAACAGGAGACATTGCCAAATTTGTTAATGTTTCAAACTTCAGCTGGCTGTGTTTTCATGTGATTTTTAGCCTCTTCTCCCTGTGCTGTCCAGCGTGTTGCTCCCTACCTGGATGAACGAGCTGACATTTTCCCTATGCCACAGGCAAAGGTGTTGCCATAATTTTAGGTGTTTGATGGTCACAGACACCACTCCTTCATGCAGTGTCCACCTTCTGCCTCACCTGACAGCCTCCCAAAAGTGACTCCTCTCGTGGGCAGGTCTTTGCTTCTCTTCTTCTCACTCCCACCACGGTAGGGTTTTGCTGAAGGGTCAGGGGGACATGGTCACTGACATTGGTGACAAAGGAGAGGAAAGCTGCAAATGCAGCCCACGGTGTTTGCCATGCTGCTGACACTGCTGAAGGGACACTTAAATATGAAGAAGGGAGTCTCCAGCAGATGATGGGTTCAGAGTAATAATTTTTAGGTTAATCATGAAGATTAGAGGAGGGGAGAAGCTCCCTGGACTGATACCAAATTAGGAACTTGGCTTAGAAGTGCTTTTAAACAGTAAAATATCTGTACTGAACACCTGGGGCATTTTCATGCACACAGACAGCTCCATCTTTCACTAGCAGCCTGAGGAGGTGCTAATTCACTCTGCAGAGAGCTGGTGGAGGTGTGACCCTGAGCTGGAGCTGCCATTCACGAGTTCACACCCAGCACTGCATCACCAGGGCTCTGATGGCCACTGGCCAACATCCTGGAGGGCAGTGGCCACAGTGGGAATGCCGTGGCTTCAGTGGCACCAAGGTTCTAAAGGGTATCAAGTATTTAATTGGAATTTGCAATTAAAATTGTCTGAAGTCCTATTTGCTATAATTATTATTACAATAATATTACTATAATTAAAATTGCCCTGAAGTCTCTGAATTTGACCAAACACAGTAAGTTTTCCCACAGAGAAAAGCAGGCAGAGGTGTGAGCAGGGACACTGCCCAGCTGGCAGTGCCAGAGCAGCTGCCCCTTCATTAGCTCTCATTTCTGCTCCCTCTTTAATTGGTGCTCAGAGCCAGCATGGTCATGGATCTGCAAGGCTGCTCTGCCCAAGGCCAGCTCTTGATCAAATTTTCCACATCTCATCCTGACCTTCCCTCACTCCTTCCACATCCCCACTCGGCTCCATGTCTTGGACACAGGCACAGCTACAGGAGATAATTCCCTGCTGAATGATATCTCCTCTGATTTGAATTGCTGTCAGTGGCCAAAACCATCTTTTGGAAGCGAAAGAAAGCACCTGCTGAATTAGAGGTATTTCTTCATCCATTTGCAAGATTTCATGGAGTTAATTTGAATGCATGGCTCCTGTGGCTGCCATGACAAAATCAGAGCCTTATAGGTGGCCAAGGAATTCCCATTTGTAGGGATTTTTGATCCCCTGAGGCATGCTCAGCTTCTGCAAGGACACAAGCCATGTAAGGGGTTTAGATAGCAGATCCCTCCTCCTCATCAGACTCACCAACTCATTTTCATTCATTTCAAAGTGTTTCCCACTGTTCTCTCAAAATAACATGGCACCATGGTGTCTGGGGCTCACTACAGCATCCCAGATTTTCCTTTTAATTCATTTTTCTCTTCCTTCTTTGTTGACTTTGCTCATGGACTGGTGAATGGTGCTTGCCAGGGTTAACAATCACGTCCTGAAGATATTTAAAGGCAAAAGGGTTTTTTCTTTCTGAAAACTGAGCCTCTTGAGTGAAAGGCCCTGCTGTTTGATTTTTGTGACACTGGAGTAGCTGGCCAAAGGACTTGCAGCAGCCTGAGGCTGCTGTGTTGAAAGCAGCATCACAATTTATATCCATACCAGGAAGTGCTCCCCAAGCTGTGTGACAAGGTGGGAAATGCAAAATCAGAGAATCAGAAAATTCTAGAATGGTTTGGGCTGGAAGGGACCTTAAAGATGACCTTGTTCCATCCCCCTGCCATGGGCAGGGACACCTTCCATTATCCTAGGTTGCTCCAAGCCCCATCCAACCTGAACTTGAGCAGTGCCAGAGATGGGGCAATCACTTTGTTCCTCATTTCCCTGGAAATGCACAAAACCCAAATTTTTGGCGCTTATTCTGATCTATCTGCTCTTTCTTCCCATGGCTTTACAGAGCAGATTTAAGCTCTGAATGAAGGAGGCTGTGCTAGACTGGGTGAACCTTTATCCCTTTGGAACCTTCATCCCCTTTAGAACCTTCATCCCCTTTGGTTCCTTCATTCCACTTTGCCTTTCCTCACAAGGCACCACCTTCATCTTGGCCACACCACACAGGCACGGCCCTGTGCCACACACCAGTCACCCTTGGGCACCTGCCTGAAAGACCTGTCACAACATTTAGCCACGGAAAGATAGGGAAGGAGGGGAATTGCTGGTCTTTACTACAGGGAGGGTCTGAACCCACCTGGACCTGAGTTCTTCCCAGGTGCCCATCCCTATGGCTTTCCTGCTGCCCTCCCCACACCTCCTGCCCGGCTCTGGGATGGTGCCAGCCCTCTCCAATGCCACTGGGATGAAGATGACCAGGACACACTTGCAGTGATAGTGGAAAGGTCTGAACATCCCCCCCTCTCTGTCCCCTCAGCACTACATCCCTCCTCCAGGACCCTGCCTATAAGGAATGGAATGGAAATTCTGCTAATCCCATGCAGCCGTGGAGAGCTTTTCTCCCATTTGCTGAATGTACAAAATCCATATGTCATCAATCTCTTTCTGGTGGCTGGAGCTGCTCATGAAGCTTAAATCTCTGGCATGTGGCTGGGAGAGTGAGGGCCAAGTCCTGGTGGCTGCCAGCACAAGCTTCCACCTCCTGCTTCTCCTGCTGCCCTCTCGTCTCCTCCCTTGGCAGCCAGCACCCCCTGCAGCGACTCTTGGATCCATTTTAGGGGAACCAAATGGGAAAGCTGGTGATGGAGCAGCCCAGATGTGCTGTTGGAGCAAGGAGGAGGCAGAGCTGGGCAGATGGCTGCGTGCTTTCCCCTGGGAGGACATCACCAGTGCTCCAAAGTCTGCTTCCTGAGCCCCCTGCCAGCCCCCAAACCCCAAATAAACAATTAAATGAGCTGAAGCAGGGTCAGCTGCCTGGCCTCCACCAGCCTTGCAGAGCTGAGGCTGCTTAAAAATGCTGGCTTTGCCAAATTTGTGGGCAAAAATCAGCCCATTGTCGATATTGCCTTTGCTTCAGCGCCCGGTTTGGGCTTTCCAAATTGCTCTTGAGAGGTTGGGCAAAGGAAATGGGCAAAGAGGGCTGGTCTGGGAAAGAACTGAACCATCAGCAGTGGGAATGTGTGGCCAAGGTGGTGCTGCAGTTGGCAAGGAGGAGCTGGCAGAGGCTGGGCACCATGGAGAGGTGGCAGATCAGCTGGTGGGGACCAGGGTGACAGGAATGCCGTCCCACTGCTGCCAAACTGCCCCCGAGCCCCAGCACTGGTCAGGGACAGAGCAGATGTGGGAGGACAGGGAATGCTGCCACAAAGAGGTGCACAAAAACAGGGAATGAAGCCCAGGAATGGCACAGGGTTGGGATGAGGGGAGAATTCACACGGGGTCAGAGCCCTTCTCCCTTTATCTTTGGGAGATTTGGGTAGCTTACTTTATTTTAGTCCCTTGCAATACATTTATATAAAGCTGCTTTGGGCTGAGTGCTTCTTAGTGCTGGTCTCTGCTCTATTTAAACATAAATGTTTTAAAGTGCACAGATAGGTTTTTAACAGGGGAAAAATTGCATGTGAATTACATTTATTTCTTGTTTACCCACACGGCTCCAGCCGACACTTATCGACAGATTAACTTTCACTAAACTTTCTATGTAATATGTTTTAAAAACCCACTTCAAGTACAGATTCTATTAGTTCCTGACCTTATGTTTTAAGAGGAAGAAAGTGGCTTTACACTCCATGAAATGTGTTAATGCATGGATAGAAGTCCTCTTATCCTCCTGCTTACATTAGGTCCAATCAGGAGAATGGATTATGTTTTTAATAATCTGACATTAGTATTAAAAGTAATATTTAAGGCATTAGGATCCATAACTGGTGCAGTGTGTTCAGAGCTTTCTCTTTGTGTGTGTGCATTCATGGCTGGCCTAAAACATATGTTTATGAAACAATGCATTAGCCCAAAACCTCCCCAAATATATGGGGATAAATTGGGGCAGCAGATTACTGCTGACATCACTTTTTCAATTAGAGGCAGAGGGAAGATTTGATGACCATTTTAAAACTGATTATGGAGGACAGGGATTAGAGGCTGTTAGGAGCAGGAGGTCTTACTCTCCTCCCAGCCTTGGCCTCCTGGAGCTCCATGGACTTCAGGAGTGGCTCCTGCTTTGAGGGGTGGAATGAGGCCAGAGGCACTGGTGGCAACTGGTTTTATGCACAGCTCATCTGTGCATGGGGCTGGACCTCTCTGCCTGTCCTAATTCCTTGGAAACATTGCATGGGACAGGGGGAGAAATTTGGAGTCTTTATCCCTAAACTAAATTCTTTAGGGGAAAGCCAAGTGTTCCCAGCTGGGCTGGGAATTGGGATATCCTGGTGGGTAAACACTGAACCTTACTGGGCTGGATCTCTTTTCTCTGTCTCCACTCATGGTTTGAGGGACATTTAAGTCATCTCAAGCCCTGGGTGTCCCCTGCATCCCCTGGAAAGGACAAGAGGGAGCTGGAAAGAAACAGGGAACACCAAGAGGAGAACGTGATGTGTGTGGCCATCACCATGCAAAGGAGTGGACTAGGATCTGCCATCCCAGCCACATTTCTCCAGTGTTTAATTCCCTCCACTCAGAACCTTACTTCTAGGTGTAGTTTGTCTAATTGCAGCTTTTAGCACTTCAGGCTCACTTTGGCTTCATCTGCCCAATTAATTATCCTTGCAGGGTCAGAAATATTCTCCTCATGGGGCACTCACAGCCCATGGCCCTGTTGCTGCCCACCCTCCTCTCTGCTAAGCTGCAGATTGCTAAATGGAATTACAGAGGGGGTTTTGCACCCCTACTGGTGCCCACAGCAAATTTGAGACCTCTATGTTTTAAGACTCCTTGGGAAGCCTAACTCAGCCTAACACTCCAGAAAGTGCTGGGCACAGATGTAATTCCACAACTGCTATTTCCTCTTGGCAAGAATTTGAGATCAGAACGCTTGAACTTCCATCCCTCAGCTGCTGGGAGAGCATCCTCCCTTATTTTCACACACACACACCTTTCTCCCTTGCATCCCTTGGACAGCAGGACTCCCGAATTGCAGCGAGTTTTTCCCCCTCCCACGGCAAACAAGGCTTTATCTTCGCAACATATGTGCAGTAACTGTTGTTTGGTGGCAGAAGGGAAATCCACAAGCTATCCAGCCACTGCACCTGCCTGCTTGGACCGAATTCCCCTACTCGTGTTTGCTCACTGGAGTTAAGCAGGTCCTGGGCTGGGAGACCAGCTGGGAAATGCAGTGATTAGAGGCACAAACAAACGAGTGAGGGGCGGGGATGGGCAGCAGCTCCTGTTTGACCACCACCGAGGGAATCTGGCAGCTCACCGTCCTGCCTCTTGATTTCAATTCAGGAGAAATTCGAGTGAGCCAAAGGAGGTGGGAGACAGGATATCCCCCACCCTCCAATCTGGACTGGTGACACATCTTGTCTGGAGTGCAGGGCGAGTGAGGAGGCCACCCTGGGGTTTGCAGACTGTCCTGCCTTCCCCCTGCTCTGCCACGGCCTTTTCTGACACTGAGGGGGTGTCTGAGCAGAGCCTCTTTGTCCCCAGCTTCCAGACACAGCAGCTGCTTCAGGGGGCTCTCCTGGCAGCCTTTTGCAGGTGTAGTTCTGATCAGCACAGGGGAAGAAAGTGCCAGGTGAAAGGATGGATTATGCAAAGCTCGTGGTGTTTGGATGAAAACTTCCTTCCCCAGGTGAAAGGATGGATTATGCAAAGCTAGTGGTGTTTGGATGAAAACTTCCTTCCCCAGGTGAAAGGATGGATTATGCAAAGCTTGTGGTGTTTGGATGAAAACTTCCTTCCCCAAAAGTGCTGCAGAGCTGGGTCATTTCTGGGTGGCTAAGAGATGAGATCCCACAGATGTCTCCATCCTTGGTGTCTCCCAGAAAATAACTTGAGTCACTCCTTGAAATCAGCACCCAATGGATTTCATCCATGTGTACAAAAATTAAATTAATTTTAAAGGTTTTTCTTAGTGCTCCTGGTGTTCTTTCCAATTGGTCAGCTACAGTGGACAACAAAATCAGCCCAGTGACACTGATATTCATGAATAGCAATGGACATTATACTGCAAAAGCTTTGTTTGGGAAGGTCAAGTTGTATGGCATTATCTCATATTTATGAGTGAGAAAACCCACAATGCTCCTGAAAAACAGGAAAAAAGGCTGCAATTGCCTCCTATATTGCAGAAGAATTATCTGTGCTGATTAAGCTGTCGCTCGTTAGCTCACCAGGCTTATCAAGCCACCAACCCACAAGTCCTTTGACCCCAGCAGGAATGATAGCACAGAACTTTTGGATTGCCTTGGGTCACCACGCACCCATTTTGCCTTTTTTTTTCCCTGCTAATATCATGTGTAAATATATGCACAGCTGACCCTGCTGGAGAGTCCCTCGTCCCCTGCAAGAGGCTTCAGTTCCCCTGCGCTTCCTTTCGCAGTGTAAGTTCAGGCAGATTTGTGGAAAGCAGGAGATTTTGTTTGCGCCTAAATCTTTTTGTAGGATTTTCCTTAAAGGCCTTAATGCCATGGAAAAACATCAAGAGGCAAATTCTGCTTTGGGTTACACCAAAAGGGGAGTAAATCAGCTAAAGGCAGTGAGGGAAGCTGGATTTATCCCAGGGAAGGCAGAAGCAGAGCTCAGCCCCTTGCACTTTGCTATTTTCTGCACCAGCAGTTCTGGCCTTTTTAAAATGAGATGCATTTTTCTCATTGTGGCTTGAGAGAAGCCTGCAAATGTCAGGTGACAGAAAGCAGAGGGGGAGAAGTCTGAGGCTCCTAAATTAGAAGCTGTGGCAACTTCAGGCACTGTCCTGTAGGAGCTGCTAATTAATGTAACATGGAAGGTCTCAAGAATTGCCCTATGTACATATTGTTTCTTTTTATCTACACTTGAAATAATAATTATTGGTGAACATCATTACACTGCAAAGCTCTCAGCCTCTTGCTTTATGTTAAATGTTGTTTTCTCGTGATTGTCAACATTTGGTGTTAAAGAGATGCTCAGGGGAAGCTCATTCTACCTCAAATCTGTGGTTGGGCAGTGCCAGATTGAAAGATTTCTGTCTTAATGGGATGGAGCTTGGAGCAACATGGAATAGTGGAAGGTGTCCCTGCCCATGGCAGGGGGTGGAATGGGATGGTCTTTAAGGTCTCTTCCAACCCAAACCATTCCATGATGATTTTGGGGTCCTTCCTACAACATCTCCCACAAGGCAGTTGGTTTGGGCATGGACCTCATGGGTGCTGAGCAACTGGTGATGTGAATAGGCCAAGCCAGGTCTGGGAATACGCCAGGATTTAATCTGGATTTAACATAATCCATTTAATCTGTTTCCTAGCCCATCCTTCTACAGGAAATGGAGCCAGAGCCAAAGCATCCTGCTTCTGGTTTTGTGCTTCCTGACCTCTATGAAGAGCACCTGCAGGACCTGTGCAGACCTTGAAGCAAGGGGATGGAGCATTTCAGAAGATTTGCCTGGATGTGTGGAGGGTAAAATTCCATCTGAGCTCTGGGGATGCTGCTGAGCTGGGACATGCTCCTGTCAGCCACCTGCATTCCAAGGAAATGTACATGAGGTTTGGCAAAGCCTTGTTTTATGAAGCTATGGAAAATCTCACCATCCCAGCCTGAGTTTTGATTGAGATTTTAATTGAGAGCCACAGTTTTGATTGAAGTAAAAAAAACGGGAATGACACAGAGAGCACTGATAGAATGTGAAAAATTCTTACCTAAATGAGTTCCTTGATGAGTTTTACTGGAGCTGTGAACACAGGTGAAGAAATGAGAATTTGAAACCCTGGAGGCCCCTGAACTGCTGGTGCAGCTCTTCAGCCATGTGCTGTGTTTGGGCATTTCTTGGGCCAGGCTGTGAGTTTACACCTGTAATTAAAAGAAGGATGAAAATGTGTAAATTAGTAAAAAGTGTTCCCTTTTTGCAAACACTTATCAGGGAGTAATGGAGCAGCCCAGGGATGAAGGGAACAAAGCCCTCGAGTGGTGCAGCAACCAGAGAAGATGGTCTGTGGGATGGTGGTGGAGTCACTGTGCAGATCAGACACCAGACCTGATCTGCCAATAAGGCATGAGGATAAATAAATAATATTAGTTTAAGGAGATCAGGTGTGAAAACATAGAGGTGACTGTCAAGAGTTCTGGGAAAACCAGCTGAGATGAATGGGATCTGTGACTGCTCAGTGTGTCAGGAAATCAGCTGGGAGGCCACTGAGACTGGTGGAAGAAGAGACTGGAGTCTTCTACAAGTCAATAAACCTGTCTGATAAATGTGCAAACTTGTGAGGAATGTCTGCATGGGGAAATTAGTTCAGTCCATTTTCCTACTTGGGGAATAAAATGAAGCTGAGCTTCGAAATAAAGAACAAGCTGTCCTGACAGCAGTGGAACCAAGACTGCTTTCCCACAGAACTGAGCCCCTGTACTCTCCCAGACCTCTGCCCCCTTCCCATCTGGGAGACCTTTACTTTTTATTTTTTAAATTTAATTTTGAGGGGTTCACAAGGCACTGGGAGTGTCCTGGAGGATGTGGAGTGCATGAACCTGGGTCCCTTGGATGGCCAGGGAGAACACAAGGAGCCAGCACTGAGGTCCCCACAAACTTTGGGGCACCTGCCACACCCAAGTGTGTCCTTGATAGAATCTCAACACGTCATTTGGGATGTGTCAGGGACAGCTGAATGCTCCCAGAATCAGGTGTGCTTTTATTTCACTTCATTCCCCTTGGAAATTCCCTCTGCCTACTGCAGCCATGTTGCTGTAACTGGGATATGGGAGCCTGGTCTTTCCCCCCTCAGCAAGAAAGTCATAAAAAGCAGCTTATTCAAGCAATTTAAGAACAAATAAAAGCAGTATAACCTCATTTGTGTGCTTTGCAGATGGCCATACACACACACACTCACTCACACACACTCACTCACACACACACTTATATATATATATATATATATATATATATAAATATAAAATCAGTGGAAATTCTGCCAAACTTCTTGTTTAAATACAGGAGCTGTGCTTATTTGCATTGGTGGTGGTCCCCATGAGGACCTGCTCTCCTTGCACGGGGATATTGTTCAGAATGAAGCCCAGGCTGGCTACATTGCCATTAAAATTCTGTGCCAGCCCAGTGCTGACAATATTGAAGCTTTGCTAAACGTGTGTACGAGTAAGTTCATTAAATGGGTGCTGACTGTTGTTACACAAGTACAGCAGTTGAGTGCTTTCTGTATTAACCTTATCACCTGATGGGCAAAAGAAAAGGTTTAACTAAAGCTTAGGACTAATTGAACAGTATTTCAGTATTTTCTTATGTAAAACTGGTTCTGGTCTATTGTTTTTATTTATTTGCAATAACTGTGCTCATTCAAGTTTGTAATGACACTGCCATGGGTGAATAGAATTTGCTTTAAGTATTATTCTCCCTTTTCCTATCTCCTGCCTCCTCTAAACTGTGTCTCTCAGGAGCAAATCTGCAACAGAGCCTGGTAAAAAGACAACTCTCTAAGTACACAGTCATTTTGGGGAGATACGTTCCCAAGCTGTGTTTTTAAAATTACTTTTAGCAGTTCCTGTTTATTTTCTCTGCCTGCCTTGGGTATTTCCTGTCGGGCTGAGCACTGAGCGTGGAGCTGGAGGAGATAGGAGAGGAAAAAGCCTCCCGAGGAAAGGTGGGAGGTGTTTTATCATCAAGACTCTGCACGAACCAGAGCACTTTCTTTGCTTGGTTGCCACTAGAGTATGCTCTCGTGCTACAAGTTCCAGGGATTTTTTAAAAATAAATCACTCGGTGTAGCACGAGGCCATCTTTCAAATGCTTTCCACTTGCCCCAGCATTGGTTTTTTTTTTTTCCTAAGTAATACTTTTTATTTTTATTAAATGTCGATGAGCACATACTGAAAGCTTTGAGAAAGCCTGAAGGGTTGCTCTGTGTTGAGGTGAATCTAACTTGGGTTTGGACAGCTCCCAACTTCAAGAGCATGGGTGAAAACAGCAAAAAAATATCTTACCTGTCTCTAAAAAACAAAAAAATGAGCTTGGCATGTCCTTCCTGTCTTGGTCAGACCCCTGGGTCATGGCTGATGAAGAAGGGGGAGGCAAATCTCACGAATTAATAGATTTCTGCTTACAGAAGAAACATGTAAATTCCCCTTTTCAACATAGAGTGTGCCTGTAATCCCAGCCTTTGAAATGGTGGTAGTTATTCAGTAAGATAAAGGCTGCTGTGAGCCTGCTCTACCACATTACAGCAAAGTACTTTGTCACTGGCACCCTAAAAGTTCCAGTTTCTGCATGACAAAGATATGAAACAACTTGCAGGACAATTAAAGAACAGTTTGTCCTCACCCTATTATTACCAGCCATTCTTCCACGTTTCGATATTTGCCTGTAAATTGCTACCTCCCCCATCAATATAATTGTAATCAGCCACGGTTAACATTTGTCTTTGGATGCCTTTTCCAAGGGGAACACAAAGAAGGAAAAATACGGCAAAGAAAAAAGCCACACTCCGGATAAAGAGCCTCGCCACCAGCCTGCTTTCACACACAGGCTGCGCACTTTGCTGCTAAAATTACATTTTAGGAGCCCCAACGGGTGCAGGAACAATGACCCCGCTCATTTCCATAGTGACAATGGCTGGTGGAGGATTGGAACATGTCTTTTTCCTCTCCCCGATGAACCTCAGCCAACAACGGCAGAAACCTGCCAAGGAGTTGGGTGTGTGGAAGCTCTTGGTCACCACGGAGCTGGGAGGTTCCCTTTGGATGGGAGGCACAGCCGTTCTCACCCTCCAACACCAGGTCCTCCAAGCAGCCCTGGGGACTTCTGAGGGGGTTAGAACTTTGGCTGTTCTGTACAGCCCGGCTGAGTGCACAGAGCTTCCCTAAATTCATGGGATTGTAGGTGGTTTGGGTCGGATGGGACCTTAAAGGCCATCTTGTTCCACCCCTGCCATCGCAGGGACACCTTCCACTATCCCAGGTTGCTCCAAGGTTGTCCAGCCTGGCCTTGGACACTTCCAGGGATCCAGGAGCAGCCACAGCTTCTCTGGGCACTCTGTGCCAGGGCCTCACCACCCTCACAGCCAGGAATTTCTTCCCAATATCCCATCTAAACCTACTCTCTTTCAGTCTGAAGCCATTCCCCCTTGTCCTGTCACTCCACGCTCTGGCAATGAGTCCCCTTCAGGCCCTGCAAGGCCACCACGAGGTCACCCCAAAGCCTTCTCCTCTCCAGGCTGAACAACCCCAACGCTCAGCCTTTCACCACAGCAGAGGTTCTCCATCCCTCACATCATTTCAGTGACCTCCTCTGGACTCACTCCAACAGGTCAGTGTCCCTCCTGTGCTGGGGACTCCAGAATTCCCTGAATACCTTCCTTGGTTTGATCTTGCAGGGGTTTTGTGCTGCTCTTTCACAAGAGCCCTTCGGCAGCAGCAGCTTCTCCAGAACACCATGAGTGTTTCCCTGTGTCAACCCTTAATCCTGTTCTTTTTTCCCTTCATAAATGCAAACCTAATTTCCTAACGTCTCCACTTAGATCTAATCCATGAGGCTGTTTATTATCCTTGTTACCCTCTTCTATACCTTTTCCATTTGTATTCAAAAGCCTCTCTTTAATCTGTCTCAATTCTCCAGGTATGGCCTCGCCGCTCCCTCGTACAATCCCATAATGATTTCCACGGATGTGTTTTACTCCTCTATCGATAGGTCTCGGGATGCTATTTGCCTTCCTTAACTACTTCCCGCAGCGGGAATCGCTGCTTTTAATATTCCGTGCGCTCACACCCTCAGTCTTTCCCTTCCCCAGCATCTTGTGCCACCCCATCCAGGGGTTAAATCTTTATTATCTGTGCCCGGCCTCACTGCAGCCTGCACCCAGCACTGCCCGGAGAGGGGTTTGGTGGCACTGAGAGCGGCCAGAAGGTGCTGATCCTCAAAAACCTCCTCCTGAAGGGACGAGCGCGGGAGAAAAGGGAGGCAGGACGCGGTCCGCTTCCCTCCTCCCCCTCGCCTCTCCGCGGTGGTTTCGCCCCGTTCCCCCCCCCCCCCCCCCCGCGAGGGTTGGTCCCGCCCGGCCGCTCGGCCACACTCACCCTTGCCTATCCCATCCGGCTGTACCAACTCCTCTCAGCGGGGGAGGATGAAAGAGGGTTGGAGGCCGCGCTGAATCGTCTCACCGGGTTCGCGGCTCTCCCGCTTGTAGATAAGCGTTGCAGATAAGCGGAGCCCCCGGTAGACGGCTTGGGAATAGCGAGAACGGGAATGGGACGGGGATGCTCCCCCCGCCAGGCGGTGGATGGCACAGCCCGCCCGCCCCTCACGGCCGAACCCGGAAGGTGGCAGCGGCGCACATGGGCGCGGGGGCTGCGACCGGGACGGGGACCGGGATTGTGACCGGGACCGGGATTGTGACCGGGACCGGGATTGTGACCGGGATCGGGGCGGAAGGAGCCGCCGGGGCGCTGGGCGCTGCCGTGGCTGCTCTCTACACGGCCACGCTGCCGCCCGCCCTGCCCGGCGGGGACGCGGGTAACGTACCGGCTCAGCCCAGCGGCGAGGTGACACCCTGGGGACCCTCGGCTGGAGCGGCTGGGGCATCGCGGTCAGCCCTCGGCGGGCGGGGCGGGGGCTGAGCCCTTAGGGCCTGGTGCACTGCTGTCACCCTGTAGGGTTCCTGTCATCCCGTAGGGAATCGTGCATCAGTGTCACCCCTTGGAGTTGCTATCATCCCGTAGAGATTGGTGCTTCAGTGTCACCTCATAGGGTTGTTGTCACCCCATAGGGTTACGTCATCCCGTAGGGACTGGTGCATCAGTGTCACCCCTATGGGGTTGCTCACTCCAGAGGAGCTGGTGCATTGATGTCACCCCTGGTGTCACCCCGTAGGGTTGTCATCCCAGAGAGCTGCTCACTCCAGAGGGATTATGCATTGTTGTCACCCCATAGGGTTGCTGCCATCCCATAGGGATGCTCATCCTATAGGGACTGGTGCATTGCTCTCACCCCGTATGGTTGCTGTCACATCATAAGGTTGCTTCCCCCACAGGGACTGGTGCATTGCTGTCACCCCAAAGGATTGTCATCCCGGAGAGATGCTCACTCCATAGGGACTGGTGCATTGCTGTCACCCCGAAGGGTTGCTGATCCCATTAGGTCCCTGTAGTCACTGGTGCAGTGCAGCCACTTTTGGGGTGCTCACCTCATTGTGGTTGGCGCGTTTGAAGCTCCCCACAGGGGCATTGGCCCCACAGGTGGGTGCAGCAGGGACACCCTCTGTTGGGGTGTGCACCCCTCAGGGCCAGGGAGTTGCCCAGTGGAGTCAGCACAGCAAGGTCCCCACTGGGGCTGGTGTCCTCGGGCCACCCCATAATAGTTTGCTTGTATCTGAGCCTTTCAGCAAAGGATTTAGTCCGGGAGCCAGATGTGCCACCCTGCCAGATGTGCTGTCACTGCTTGGGCTGTCGCTTCCCCTGGCCTGTGCAGCAGTGAAATCTCTGGATTTGCCTGTCTGGAAGAGCAGCTTTCTGGCAGTGTCAGACTGTGATGTTTTTGGGTTTGGCACTGGTGATCCCACCAGGTGGGACAAAGTTCTTCTCTTTGGTCCTGCTGTGGTTTCACTGGTTTAATCTGGTCTTGCTCAACCAGTTCTTTGATTTTGCCGTGTGTGTACAGCTGTGGATTTTCTAGGGAATATATTGATAATTCTTTTTGCATTGAACAAATGTCCAGAATACTTTCTTTCCTTGTCATTCCAGAAGAGTGTTCAGTGGCTCTGTGTAACTGTGCCTCCTGGCCATCACTGGTTTCAAATCCAAGCTGTGCATGAAATTCCTTGTGAATAAATGGCCTTTTAATGGCCCATGTGCATCCTGATGGCTTTTGCTTCTGCTCCCAAGTTCCTAAAAGGGCTGGATTTGCTCCTTCTGGCTGTATCAATTAATATATGATATTGATATATTTACAGTAATTACCATTTTGGCTTTTATTACCATTTTTGTCCTGTGGACGTGGAAACACCCTGTGCCCTGAGCTGCTCATGCTGCACGAAGCCTCAGGAAGCTGGTTTTCAGTTGTGCTTGAGCCTGGGTTTTCCCTCTGGGATGTGAATAACCATTAGCACCCTTGGCAGAGAGGGATGGAGGTTTTCCTGATGATGGGATGGATGAATGCTGGGATTCATTTTTTGTTTGATGTGAATTATCCCAGTAAGACAGAGCAAGCAACCAAACATCTCATGGGTTCACCCCACTTTCTGTGGATTACTGTGGTTATTTTATCCCATTTTGGAGGCAGGAGGGGCATTGCTCTTTCCTTAATTCCCAAAAGCATCCTGGTTCTGTGTGCACCACTCCTCTGCCAAGAGGTCTTTTTGCCAGAGATTTTGATGACACCAACTGGGACTGTGCCACAAGTGGGTGCAGGTGGAGAGAGACCCCAGCAGTGGGGGATTGGGGTCTGGGTGGTGTTACAGGCTCCCAGCAACCCATGGTAGAGGGAATTCTGTAGAGAAAATCTCTCAGGACAGTGTCCCCTGACCAGCCCTGTGACCTCACTCCTTGTCTCTCTGTTTTTTGGGGTTTTTTTTGGGGGTTTTCTAAATTTGCTGCCTGGCTTGCATGAGTCTCCTGGGACTGAACAGAGATGGGCTTGTCCCTGCTGTCCCCTTGTGCCTGAACCAGCCAGCATTGTGTCCCGTCCCGTTGTGTCAGGACTTTTTTGGGCATTATTCCCAAAATTATATCCCTGAAATGTCTGTGCACAGCGCTGCTCGAGGTGATTAATTTGCCTCTGCCTGAGCACAGAGCTCAAACTTGTGCCACCAAAAAGCACTGAGGCAACTTGTGTGAGTAAAGAACTGCTTAGGGATTTGCTGTATCTGCTTTCAGGCAGGGAGCCTAGTATTTTATTTTATTTTTAAAGCTATCTGTATTTTTAATTGTTCCTGAAGTTTGCAGTAATCCAGAAATGTCAAAGGCAGCCGGTATTTCCATTGGCAGCTTGCTTGTGTTACTTAGAATAAAGAAATGAATGAGAGAATAATAGGAGGAGAATGAATTACAATTCAGAAACATCCACAGATGTTAAAACAGCTTAAAAAGGGATCAAATAAAGTTAAAAGAAAAATAAAAAACCCACAACCGAATGTTCCCTGTGATGTTTCAAACATCAGTTCCCAAACTTGCTGGGGATAAATCAGTTTCCAGGCAGTGTTGGGCTTGTTGCCTGAACACCTTTATGGGGGAGTCAAGCTGGACAGTCAGAAACTTGTTTACATCAGGAATCATAGAATATCCTGAGTTAGAAGATGCCACAGGTTATTCTGTCTCCCAAGAAAGATATTGAAACCAAATATGTGGGTGCTGTAGCTCCTCCTCTGTGTGTTTTGTTATTCAATATTAGTGCTCCTCACTCCTCCAGCCCAGGGAGGCTGTAAGGGATGCTCAGGTATGTGGGTGGGAGATGGAGAATTAACCTTATCCAAAGCAGTGGGTGTTATGTACATTTTTTGGCTTTCCCACTGGAATTCAGCAGGCCTGCAGCCTGAGAGCTTATGTTTTGCAGGTCTCCTTGCTTTTTTTTTTCCCCTTAATTCTTACGAGGCAAAGTTGTGCTGTTGTCTTTCAAAGCTTGGCAATGGCCTCCGCTAGTATTTTGTTTATATTATTTTTGCAGCTTCCTGCTTGATTTGTGGCTGTGTTTCTTTGGGGTTATTCTTGCCCTTGAGATGAGTGTCACAGCAATGTGAATGAACTTAATTTTTTGCTGGTTTCTTCTGGGCATTGCTTCTAAAGCCCAGAAGGACTTTAATGGAGCTGAATCCATGCCTGGCTTGGGAGCAGCATCCCTGGGATGTGATGGGTGATGGCATCACCAGCTGCTGCACACTGGGGAACCCCCACAATGCCAAATTTAGGGTTTTCTTTATTAGATCATCCTGTGCTGCATGCAGGGGAATTGATCCCTTCCCAGCCTAGAAATGTTTGAGCTGCTGAACCCTGAAGGGCTCAGAATTGGGATGAGTGATTTTTCCCATTGCATCTGCTTTTGGGGGGCTGTCTTGTATTGGGGGGAAATGTTCCTAAATTAAAAATAGCCAGTGTTTGCAAGTGCAGGGAACCCCACATCCAAGAGATTTTGGTGCAGGAAGTGGCAGGGCTGTTCCTGATCACTGTGGGGCCACATCTCTAATTCTGCAGCAGTTGCCACCAGCAGTAATGGGTTGACTTGCATCTTCCTTTTAAAATGCACCATTTACTGTGGTGTCAGGATTTAGAGGTGCCATTTGTACAAACCTCCTCCTTTCCACTGCATGGCAAAGATGTGATTGTACAGCAATTTAAAATATTGTTAATTTAGCATTTGAAGCCACCAGCGCCTTTCGTTTGTGTCTTTCCCATCTAACGATGGGACAAAGCTGCCACAACCTTAGCACTTGCAAAATTAGCAGGACCAGTAAAATTGGATTATGACATTTGAGGGAAAGAAGGAAAACCAGCTGTAGTTTTTAGTTTTGTTCACGTTCAATGTGTTGTGCCTATTGAATATATTCAATATATGTTGTTCAGGAGTGTTTGTTGCAAAATGCTCCAGTGTCAAGTGTTCTAAAAACGCCAACTATTCTGCTAATATGGGTCTGTTGTTGGCAGTTATTTGTCCTGGCATAAAATACAAACAAAATGCAAAATCTGAATGGTTTTTCTAACGGGAGCTGGCTGCAGCATCCACTGACAGGTAAAAAGAGTTACTTGTGAAGCAGAACTGCTTCAGCATAAAGGGAGAGCAGCATTCCCAAATAAATGGATGCAGATTTGCATGATCAGTGATTATATTTTTCCTATTTAAAACTATAAAGCTCTGGTTTTGTGTTGGCTCTTTTTGGGTTTTTTTTTGATGAGAAACAACTGGGTTGTTGAACAGACAATGCAGATTAAGCGTTGCAGACTGTAGTGCTTGAAAGTTATTGAGTCAGATGGTTTTAAATTAAAAATACACACACACACAAATGTCTGCATTTTGTGTATCTCAGGCCATTCTTTGCCCAAGCCTACCTATATTTTCACTTATCTGTTCATAAAAGTCTCTCGAAAACATACAAAAGATATTTTGTGCAATGACATCAGAGGGAGAAAATATTCTTAGAAAATTTCATGCTGTTAAATCTCCACAGATTTACAGTTTTATCCAGTCAAATTAATGCAAAACCCCAATGCAAGCATTTGGATTTTGAAAACTTTGGAGGAGTGTCATTTCCTAATAGTAATTATTGGTTTTACATTATTTTTTCACAGGGGAGCTGATCACAGCCGCATATGAGCTTGGAGTAAGTATTAGTTTTATTGTTTAATCAATGCTCTCATTAACAGTTTTAGGAATTAAGGAAGTTTAATTAAGCATGGAGTAAAGTAGATTAATTTATTTTCAAACCACAGTTTTTACTAACTTATAAGTACAGCACGCGACAATTTACTTCAAGTTTTAAATCCAATTAAACTAAATTATAAAGCAAAGGCTTTACTGTATATACAGTAGCTGGCTTATTATCAACCCAAATTTTGTATAAGCTGGGGAGAATAAAATAAATCGGGTTAACAATTTTAATAAGTTTTATTATTTAATAAACTTTATTATGGTGCATGATCCCTTTAGGCAAGACCTTAGGACTGTCAGCGCGGTGGTAATCCGATAGCAGTGTGGTCTTTCAACTTGCTAACCAATAAAATAGTTGAGGAGCTGCTTTAAAAAAAAAAAAAAAAGGGAAAAAAAAGCAAAAAAAAAAAAAGCAAAACAACAGCCTTTTGAATGACCCTAATATACTGTGAACCCAAACAAGGAGCCCTTTAAGGCACGCTAATGAAACGTGGCACCTCCTTTTCCTCGCCGCCTCGTTATTCTGGGCGAGGCGTGGAGCCAAAGCCACTGGGGAAAATCAAAAATCTCGGCGGAGTTGGGATGGCTTGGGAGGGTGGGTCGCGGGGCAGAGCCGCTCTGGGCCGCCCTGGCTGCAGCCACCAGCCCCGGGATTGCTCCACTCCCCATTCCCAGCCTCTCCCCCTTCCCAACCCCCTGTGCTCTGTCCCTAGGTCGCCCACCCTCCCGGCTACCCCCTGTTCACGCTGCTGGCCAAAGTGGCCACCGGGCTGCCCGGCGGCTCCCCTGCCTTCCGAGTCAATCTCCTCTGCGGCTTGGTGGGAGCAGCTGCCTCCTCTTTGCTTTTTTACACGGTTTGCAGGTAAACTCCTCCGGGCTGCTTTTTCCTTGGCTTCGGGATGTTTCCCCGGCGGCTCGGGATGTTCCCAAAGGCTCCCTCTGCTCCCCGCTGGCCTCTGGACCAGCATTTCCCCCCGCCCCTCCCTAATTAGTTCCTCTGATTAACCTAACAGCAACTTAATCTGAATTTGACCTTCTTTCCCGCACAAAAGCCTCCCCCTCTTTATTTTTTCCCCCCTTTCTTTTCTGTTAAATAATAATAATAGCAATAATAAAAAGTGCGCCCTTTCCCTTGCCCAGCCGTGACAGGTTGTTCAGGCTCATTATCACAAATCACCGCTCGGTTTAACTAACCAGAACTAATGAAGTTTGTCGTTCTCGAAAGATGCAGATGGTCTGTTTAAATTAACAGGATGAGCTTCACCTATCGGGAAACCGTGAACTTGGTTTAATTGCAGCTCCCGGCGGAGGCGGATGGGCAGTTGCCTGCCCGTGGTACCCAAGGATCAGGGAGAGGGAGCATCCCTGCTTTTCCCTGGAGCTTCTCCGGGCTGGGGGGATGTCCAGAGCCTTCTCTCCGGACCTCTCTAACCTTGGGAGGACAGGGAACAATCGGGATGCGCACGTGGTCGGGGTTTTTGTTAACCCTGCTCGTCTTTGATGTGCGAGTTCTGGCTGCTCTTAACCTCAGCCTGACCCATATTTGAGAGGATTATGGCAACCCGTATAAACAATTTCTGATGTTCTTTTTGCAGGGAAAATAGGGCACGTTTTGAGGCTGCAAATGGTATCGGGGCACTTTGGGATGAGAAGGGGCGCTTCCCGACCGGGATTATTTTGACAAAAGCCCTTTTCTCCCACCCGTTTCCAGAGCCACCCCTCAGGGAAACCTTCCCAGGGAGCGAGAGCGACCTAGAAATAAAAGCAGGAATAAATGGGGAGATGGAGGGGGGCAGATTTTGCACAGCCTGAGAGCCCTGAGCTCACTTAAACTTTGTTCCACAGGGTCTACCCAGGTGCGCCTTCCTCTGCTGAAGAGGTTTTGCACATCACCTTCCATGTAGCATCAGCTCCAAAGCACACCTACTGGAATTGCTTGAGTAGTTCTTAAGTATTTCTGTAGGCATTTAAAGTGATTGCTTTCACTGGTGGGTAATACATGTAATTAAGTCGGCATTATTTAATTTAATATCCTGTATTTCACAGTGTATTTGGGAAGCTGGAAGTGACGCTGCCCTCCCGTGCACAGCGCCTGGCGCAGCGACAGAGCACAACTCCATTCTCTTAAAAACTCCTGCGAGGAGTTGCTAAAGGTTTTCAATATTGGGTTCTGATTTCTTTTTTTAATGATGGTTATTCCCATTATTGCAGTTACCGGGAAGATCTTCCTCGGTTTGGAGTTTGAACCGCAGCATGGCAGTGCATTTGGTGCCCGCTTTGTGCTTTGGAAATGACGCGATTGTCGCTTTAGAGAAATAAGGATATGGGAGAGAAATGACAGGCTAAATTTGAGAATTATTTTGGGAATCACTTTACTACTTCTGAAGGTTTAGGTGTTTTGTTGTTGTTTAATTGGATTTGGAAGATGGCGCTTCGGTCAAATTTAAAATTTGCACAAAGGAGCGGAGAACCTGGAAGCGAGCGGTGATAAAAACTCTTAGGACTTACTGAAATTATTTCTTAGACACTGACAGGATCAATTATTCAGCCTAGCAGCGATTGATTTTTTATTTTTCTGCAAATAATCGTAAGGTCAGTTTTATTTCCAAATTCTGATGTTACATTTTTCCTTTCAAGCACCTTAAAACTGATTTATTTTTTGGGACATCCATTTGGCCAAAAAAAAAAATTATTTCTTTTTTATGTACTTTAAAAAGAAAAAAATTAGAAAGTGTTCACTGGCACTGTCTGTTTGGAGCTGTAGCTGTGTGAGGGTGATGTGGTGTATTTTAAACCAGGCTCGTCCGTCCTCACAAAGGGACTAAAGGGGTCTATCAAATCCCCCCTTATTTCTGCGTTTAAATAAAATTATCCAGCGGGGGTGACCCCTGCGAGGTACCAGCGGAAAAACCAGCACCTGCTCCCCTCGCCGTGTGGAACGTGGATGTTAATATGAAAATATGTAGATGTTAGGAACACAAATAATTGATGAAGTACACATCCTTCGGGAGCAACACGGTTCAAGTGGCAAATCTGCCTGCTCAAACAATAGCCACCCTTCAGCGGGGAGGAAGCCATCTCTATGGAAATGGGGCTGACGCTGCCCTATTGATCGAGTGAAGAAGACATTATACAATGTCAGTTGGGTTGTTACAATTTCATTTGTCGTCTGACCTGAACTTAACCTCTAAAACCTTTCTTTTCTCCCCGCCAGCCGGGCAGGGTTGCTGTTTACCCTCGCCGGGGTTTTTCCGTTCCTCCCTCCCAGCATCCCCGTACAGTAAATCTCTCCCTTTTATTTATTTATTTTTTTAAAATTTCCCTATTGATTCTTTTTGTTTGAGTCATTTCCCAGAGTTTATTCCTCGGCAGGTCAGGACAATTTTATTGCTTAAGGAAAAGAGTCGTGGTTCCCTGCGTGGTGTTTGGGATGTAGTGGCATGTGCAGGATTAGGGTGGAATTTATTCCTTGAAGTGATTCCTCCTTTGCCAGGTGATGGCTGGCAGGATGCTCTGCACAGGCAGCGCTGGGGTCGATAGGAAGCAGCCGCAGCATCATGTTTGTTTATTAATTTTATTATATTATAATACATTATATCATTCATTGAATTACATTTTTTTTAAAGCCTGGATTGTTCTTCTCGAAGCAAAATTGTGTCGAAGCACATTGATGCAGAAAGCCCTTTTGTCAGTAATCCAGACTATCGCTGAACGAGCCATTTGCTCCTTTGAGTTACTTCTCAAGTATGGATTTTTTTCCCCCCTCTGCACAGTCTTAATAAATTGCTTGTAATTATCGTAAAATGGCATTTACAAAGAGTTTTCTTGGACTGCTTGTAACTGAGGCAAATAATTCATCTTTGGTTTGAAGGAGGGGGGAGCTGCTTTATGTTTTTAGGACTCAGCGAGTGCGGCTGTAGGATTGTTTCCTTAAACAACTATTTATTTGTTTTACTGTGGGAGGCAAAGCATAGCAAGTTTACAAAGTAAACCAATTATCTTCTTATAATATGATTGCCAAAGTGTCATTTTCTGCACAGGGGATGCATTCTTTGCATTCTCTGTTGCAAAGAGAAATAGAAAGCTTTGCCTGCTCTGAGTAAATTTTTTTTTTTTCAGTGTATACCTTTCGTAGTTTGGCTGTTTTGGGGTTTCTAAATACAGAGAGCTGTTTTATTGTAGGGGCAGTAGCAGAGTAGATGTTGTCACTGCCCAAGTATTTGTAGGACGTTTTTGCCATTTTTATACTGGCTGAGTTAGACACAGGGTTTTGAAAAGGGGGAATATGTTGAATTAAATGAAGCAGTTTTGGTTTGCTGTTCTGGTATCATATTAACTTTTGGATTAATATGTTATACATATATATTTTTTATATATTATAATTATATGTATATATGTATTACCTGCCCACAAAGCCTTCCAAGCAACAAACTGTGGATATATATAAAACCCAGAGCCAACTCTTCTCCCACTGCCGACAAAAAGGAGACGTAGATACATTGGATAATGAAATCATCAAAATGATTCCATCATTTTGAAATCATTGGGATGTTTTGGAAATGGCACTTGACCCTCCTGATGGCACGGAGCTTTCTGGCTCCCAGGATGTGTCCTGGAGGTCTGATGGGAAGGTCCCTAAGAAGGACGAGTGGGATGGGTGACCTTCTTGGCCATCCCAGTGGGACCTCATGGCTGATGCTTCCTTAAAACTGACTGTTGCTGTGAAAAGTTGTCTGCTGCCCCTGATGAGTGAGGAAATGCTCCACGTCCCATGGGTTTGCCAGAGTAGGATTCATCCCCAAACAGTTTGACCCCTTTTTCTGTGAGCATGGTTTGGGGAAGATGGAGGGATGAGAGAGGAGCCAACTCAACCGGAGTGGGAAATTAAAAAATGGGGCTTTGGGGAAGAAGGAATCTCCTTACAGGGCGAGTTTGGATTTTTCCAGATTACAGATTATTGTAGATTATCTCTGTTGAGGCACAGCAGGAACATTTTGGGCGTTTGGAAAGCAGCTGTGCTTAGTGAGAAGTGGTTACGAAGTTTTTGGAGGGAGAGAAGAAAGGAACGTACTCAAGTACTAATTTCCTTTTAGAATATCTACCATGACCTCTGGCTAATTGATCACATATCTGTTTTTATTTTTTTTCCCACTTGTCCCCATAATAAACCAGCGCTGATTTCAGTCTGTTTGAAGACACTGCCAAATCTGTTCATTTGCATTTGGCTCTAAAGTAGGCACACGAGGCTGCAGTAACTCTGCTTCATTTTGAAAGGGGTGGGGGGGGGGAAAGCAGGGCAAAAAAACTCTTTCTTTTTTTTTTTTTTTTTAAAGACTGAAGAGTCTTTTCTGACAGCTAGTCAGAGTTAGAATTAGTTCAAGGAAATGTTAATAATGCACTGCCTGGCTTAATCCCTTTGATATCACCAGGTATCCTCCTGTTCATGGGTTAATTGCTTTAAAAGCGGAGGCAATATTCTGAGCGGTGGGCCGCTTCACCTTTTCACAGCTGTTACCATTGAGTGACAACTAAATCCCATGTGTAAGATGAGGAAGAGCTCAATCTCCAATTGGGAGAAAATTTATGTAAACCGCAATCCCTTCAGAATGTGCGGAAGTCACAGACTTTCTTGATTTACTCTGCTTTTCCCAGAAAGCTCCATTGTTCCCTTCCCTAAGTCCCATCAACCCTTTGTAGCGGAATATCACAGCGGCGGCAGATAGCTTGAAATATATAAATGCTATCATAGCTCTGATTAATAGCGGCGCTTATGAGTCAAGTCTGATAACGGAGCAGCTCTCCACTCAATTTCAGATACCGCTAATGGAATCTGTCTCCTGCAATTGTAATGTGAGAAGGGCTAATTTGCCATGGAGCTTGGAGCTGTCACCAGCCGGGGATTGGGGGGTCAGATGGGAGCTGCCAGGTTTTTGCCCTGCAGCTTGTATCTCTCGCTTTGAATAGCACAGCCCCCTGCCTGCCAGGGAGCTGATAGGCCGCCGGGGGGTTTATGCCACTCGTACAATAGCGAAGGGCTGCATGGGCTGACTTGGTAATTGTGAAGCCAGCTCATTTTTATTTTATTTTATATTTTATTCTATTTTTTCCCCCCCCAACTCCTTCCTTCCCCCCCCTCCCCGTCCTTTTTTTTTTTTCTTTTTTTCTTTTTTTTTTCTGCGGCTGCATAATTTCTAATAAGGGGTTTTAACAAATGTCAGATTAGGAAAAGTTTCTGCAATTACCAAAAAAAAAAAAAAAGCCAACTTATAAAACATTTAAATAGCTCAAGTCGGCTTCTACTGCTGGTTGGGGTTTTTTGGCTGCTGGAAGCAGGCGCCGCTTATTACAGGAGCTCGGGATAAAGGTGTATCTATTTTCCAAGGATTGTGAATCAAATAATGGGTCGAACTAATGCACCCTTTGCACTTGCAAAGACACCAGGAGAGAAGTTCTCATTTGTAATGGCTGGGAGCACAGTTTGTACAGCTCAAGTGTGAGTATGGGGTGATATTTCTTAAAGCAGCGCAGCCCTGTGTGCGTTTTATAGATCTGTCATGAGCTGTTCTGCTTGTTGAGCTGCTCTGGAATAGCTTGGCATGGAGGTGTTGAATTTAAATACCAAACTTTCTTGGCAAGGGGCTGCTGCAGCAGGCTCTGCTCCAGTGGTGATGATGGACATCCTGGAGCATGCAAAGTGTGAGGTTGGGATGTCTCATTGCTCACTCCCCTGATGAGTTCTCACAGAGGGCTTTTCCCATCCCTGGTGTCCAGAGCCACTGTGGACCCACTGAGGTCCTTGCTGCCATCCCAGAGCAGTTTGATCCTCCCAAGAGGATCCAAGGTGTCTTGGCCCCAAGACACCAGGGATGGGGTGCAGGCTGCTTCATGCCCACGCTGGTGACCTCCACAGGTTCACATTTCCAAAGGGATGGACAGAAAAAAATATCCTTCAGAGGTGGTGTCCTTGCTGGACACCTCGAGTCCAGGAGGATTGATGTGAGAGGATGCAAGGACCAAAATCCTCACTGGCCCAGCACTCCTTAACTCACCCTGGACCATCCCCTCTCCAACTTGTGTTGTCCCAATAAAATAACTACAAGAAATTAAAGTCAGGAAGTGGTGGCAGTCACTGGCTGGGTGTGAGGGAAGTGGCATTTTGTGCACGTGGTGGGAGGTGAGGGTGCTGCCTGCTCACTCCCATCCCAGAAATCACAGGGCTGTGGGAATGCTGGCACTGTGGGATGCTGAAGTCCCGTTTGACACAAGGGACAGCAGTTGGTTGTACCCAGAGTGGTTTGGTGTTATTTTATGGTGCTCCTGCCTCTCTGCTCGGTGTCTCTTCCCTTCTCTCCTTGTGCCCATGGAGCTCAACCAGGAGAGATGAGCCAAGCTGTGCTCTCCTTCCTCCTCCTCCTGCTGCAGGCAGGGCTTAAGTGCCTATTCAGCTCCAGGTCCTTGAGGAAGAATAAAATCTGGTTTGCTATTCCCTGTAGTACCTGAGCTGGCTCTTCAGCACTGAGAGCAAGAGAAACCGCCTTTTGTCGTGGAGTGTTTGTGGCTAAGAGGCAGGCAAACCCAGAGGGATTGGGGTTTTGGGGGATAATTATTGTTACTTAAGTCCTAAACTCGTGTTTGGATTATAATTTTTAAATAATTCCTCTATTTCAGCGCCGATACTCGTGCACACTTAAAATTTATCGGTGGGAAGCTTGGCTGTTGAGTCTCCTACGTCCCTTTCTTTTTAGCCTGCATGAAAAAATAATTTTTTAACTGACTGATTAACAAGTGAAAGCTCTTAAATTGAAAATGTTAAATCTTTAATGCACTGGTTATATATATATTGAAATAAAAATACATTGAAGGGATGTATCTTTGCCATTGCAAAGTCACAGCATTGCAGAGGCAGAAGTTGCTGGTGATGAACCTGCAGTCTGTGGATGTGAACAGGGAACCACCAACATCAGGGTCATCATCTGCAGGTGCAGGGAGAGACTGAAATTAAAAAAAAAAAAATCCATTAATTAGTTAATTACTGGAGATTTTAAAAATGAGAAGAGTTTTTTCTTATTCCACTACCTAAAAAAAAGAAAAGAAAAAAAGAGATGCAAGGCTAAGATCTGCTGCCTGTAAAGTTTTGGAGGGAACAGAAGGCAGAAATAATCAGCTTATTTCACTAGGTGCAGATAGGTGTTGCCAGTGTTAAATACATCAGCTTCAAATATAAACCATTCCAATTATCTTACTTTTCTTAATGAATCCGGTGCACTGAAGATTGCATTTAATGAAAACATTTTAATTAAATTCCAGTTCCCATCCATGTATAGCTTTATACCGATCATTTAATACGTTTTGGGGAATTATTAAATATAGAATGTCTGCCATTATTTTCTAAATAAAAAGTAAAAATGCTGGTGGAGCTTTTTGTTACATGCAGATGATTTATAATCTTGGCTAAAGGAAAGTTTTACCAAACTTAGAAGAAAGGCTAAATTTTAAATTTCAAACTCGTGTGTTTTAGTGATTGCCAGCAAATGAGAAGCTAAAAACTTTAATTGAAAAAAAATCCTCAGGTTAAAATATTTAATTTCAGTTTTCCCAAATGTTCCTGCAAACTCTTAATAAAAACCTGCAGCTAATAGTCCTGATTAAGGCAAATTCCTGCTGGCTGCATCCTTGGAGCTGAGGCCCAGCCACATTTTCTTTCACTTGTGTGCTTGAAAAGGAAAACATAATCATAATTTTAGACTTTTTTTTTTTTTTTAGTATTTTCCTTTTATGTTGAGGTATGCCATGGGAAAATATTTCTCACAAAGGACTGTGTGACCTCTCCTTTGCTGACTCTTTCTGTCCCTTCTGAGTGTGTTTTCAGATGATGCTCATGAAGACTTTCCCACTTTTGCTGTGGCTTGAACTCTTTTCTTCTTCCATGAGCTGACTCCTGTGTGCTGAAGCTGTTCTTTCTCATACTGAACTCAAATTCTGGGGGAAACAAGCTGGCTTTGGGGGAGCAGTAATTTACCTTCCCTGCTCCCCAGAACCAATTGATAAAGCCCTCCCAGATGTTGCTTTTCCATGAGGATCCAGTCAAGGTTTTTGGGTTTTTTGGTAATTGCAGCTGTTGGGTGTCTTTGCCATAAACTCTGTTTGAAAAATGTGATCAAACACAGAAGCATGAGTGGAGGATAAATCTCTGCTGCTCTCTGCTCTGCAGTCCTGATGTGCTGTCAAAGGGAAAGATGGTGTTCAGACACTAGAAGGTATTTCCAGGAAAAATCCCAAATGTTTCCTTCTCCCAGCCATTCCCACTTGGGAAGCCTCCAGGATGGCAGAGTTTGGGTCTCCAGGCTGAGCCCAAAAGCTCTGTGGTTCCTTCTTATCCAGCAAGGCTTCACTGCAGGAAATATTTCCATTGTCAGTGCCAGGCCTGGTGTTTGATTTTGGCAAGGGATGTGACTATGTACCACTAGAAACCTCTTAATTTCCTCACAATGGCTTTTTGGGTCTTGTTGCCTCTGTTTCTACGTTGGTGACCACATTGTTGAGCTCTTGCTGCAGTTATGGAAGGTCTCTTTGAGGTCTGGCATTAACCTTCTTCCACAACATGTTCTGTTTTAACCACAGAAATCCTTCCTTCAGTGATGTGTTGTCACCACCAGCATCTTCAGCTGTAGATTGCACTGCCCTTCTTTGCAATTTTTTTCATGCTTTTTGTAGAATCCCAGAATCCCAGGATGGTTTGGGTTGGAAGGAATCTTAAAGATCATCCCATTCCAACTCCCTGCCATGGACAGGAACACCTTCCACTATGCCAGGTTGCTCCAATCCCCATCCTGCCTGGCCTGGAACACTGCCAGGAATGGGGAAAAAAATTCTTGGCTTTAAGCTTCTTGACCTCACTTTCAAAGCTTTGTGCCATCCCTTTGCTCTTTTCAGTTCTTCCCATCTCTATTTTACTCTCATTTTTATGCCTTTTCTGGAGAGTTTTTCATCTCACTCTGCCTTGCATCACTGAATACCCATCAGTGTCTTTTCCACCTTGAGGTTTTTCTTTGATCTGAAGTGCTGAGCTGTGTTGTCCATCCCTGAGGATTTTTGTCACCTCCTTGGACAGTGTGTGTTTGAGGTCACCTTGGCTTTGGGGCAGGAGAGGCACAGCACATTGTCACTTCATGCTGGAGAATTCCAAGAGGCTGCCAGGTGGCAGAGGCACTGGAGCAGGGAGACCCTCATGTTGATCAAAATTATCTGTATGACCACATTACCCCAGCTGCAGGGCAGGACTGATTTAATTTGCCCCAACACCATGCTGGCAGTTGCATGGGACTCAGTTCTCCTTGTCCTGCTGGAGCTGCTTTGCACTGTGGATTGTTGCATTTCTTCTGCCACGTGGTTTTCATCCTCCTCTGGAGATACCTGCTTTGATAGCTTCCATTTTTGAGAGTTTTCCTCCGAATCAGCAAACTCCCAAATCCATCATTTCCGTTGCTGCTAACAGGACCTGCAGAAAAGCTCTTGGTCTCCAGCTTGCACTTCCCAAAGCTGTTTTCCTGATGTTCTTCAAGAATGCAACACACTCCCATTTTTGGATTTTTAACGTCTGTTGTGCTTAGAGGAGCTTAGTGCTCCATGGCTGTCACAAAGTGGGCTCAGCAGCCTGGCTTTCCCATGAATTTCTTGGGAAAGTTCTTCAGCCTGGAGAAGATTCCAGGGAGACATTAGAGCCCGTTCTAAAACCTGAAAAGACTCCAAGAGAGCTGGAGAGGGAATTTTGGTAAGGGCATGGCATGGCAGGACAAGGGGGAATGGCTTAAAACTGCCAGAGGGCAACGCTAGATGAGATATTGGGAATTAGGAATTCTTGACTGTGGGGGTGGTGAGGCCCTGGCACAGGGTGCCCAGAGAAGCTGTGGTTGCCCCTGGATCCCTGGAAGTGTCCAAGGCCAGGTTGGACAGGGCTTGGAGCAACCTGGGATGGTGGGAGGTGTCCCTGCCCATGGCAGGGGGTTGGAATGAAATGATCTTTAATTCCCTTCCAACCCATGCCTTTCTCTGATTGTTTCCGTGATTCTGTGGACAAACAGGGCTGTGGGCTGTGGTTGATTTGGGATGCTGACCCCACACTGCTCGGTGAGCAGAGGTGTCCTCTGGCCCACACAGCTGGGATAAGTCTTTAAGCTTTGGGTTGAGTGGCTTTTGCTTGAGCCTTATTCCATAAAACTTGACTCGCAGGTTTGAGACTTTTTATCAAGAGGATGGGATTTCTTTCATCTCATTTGAACTCTCATGATATGCTGGAGTCTTTCCTGGGAAAGACAAGGAGAATTGGTGAATGATTGGGATGTTTGCCTAAAATGCTGTTTCTCAGAAGATTTTTGGGAAGGTTGTTTTACCTTTTTTTTTTTTTAACCTTATTTCCCTGCAAGAATTTAAAAGGGATTTATAAAGTTGTTTCTTTTATAACTAAAAGTTTGAACTGTTTAAAGGATTTAGTCAAAACATAGGAACGTTATGTAGTAGATTTGTGTATTGGGGATCTCTTGGTTTTTAGTTACATGTGGTCCTGCTGCCCTTTCCTAGTATTTTTCTTTAGGTTTTTTTTCCCAATTCCATTGATTTTTTGAGACTTTTTCACACAGTCTTAATGTTGAAATTTGTTTCACTCTGAGCTTGTCTTGCTCTAGCCTGAAACATCTCAGAGTTGTTTCCTTTTTTCCTGGTACCAACTCCATACTTCTCATCCTCCTGCTACCTCCTGGAGGTGCAGATCTCAAAATGCTCTACAAAGGAGATAAAAATCATTAGTCCTGCTTTACAGATACCTTCAGATATTGTGGCAAACCAAGAGGAGCCCTTGTTGAGAGTGCTCTACCAGCAGCTTCCTCACCTCACATGGAAATCACACCTGTAGCTTGATGAGAAGTTGGGTAGCTTATAATTTTTGCCTTAAATCTGTTGGAAATGTTAGGACTAAATGGAATTGTGTGTCTCTGGGGTGGAATTGGAAAAATACCCAATTTGTGGTAGAGGCTAGCTGAGTCAGAGTGAAATGGTGAATTTCTGGAGATGAGCTTTGACCACAGCCATGGCAATTTATCTTTGGATAAAGCTTAACTGAGCACGTTGTGCTGCCCTACAGACATCTTTTCAGGGTTAATTCCTAACGGGCAGAGCTTGCAGCCAGGCAGAGCCAGAGCTGCTCCAGTGAGACTGGGTGGGGAGAGCCACTGTGGTGGAATTGGTTTCCTGGGCTGAATTCCACCTCCTGGGCTCTCTGTGCTGCCTGCAGCATCCAGCTGAGCTGGGCAGGCAGCTCTGTGGGGAATGAGTGCCAAAATCCCATCTGGGAGTCACAGAGGTGACCAGCTTTGGGCTCACAGCCATCCCAAAAGTAGGAGCTTCACCCTCTCACTGGGGAGAACACCCATGTCCCAAACTCCTGACTGGGGTGAGCTTCTCTCCCTGCCAGGACTGTGGGTGCTGCAATCCTCCCTCACCCAACAGCCCCCAGGAAAGCCCTGCTAATGCTGTCCATCCTGAATAGCTCTAATCCACCCTGAATTCAGCTCCTTGATGAGTTGAAGGCTGCACCCTTGCTGGCATCTCCTCCAGAGGATCCCATTAGAGCTGTGACTCCCTGGCTTGGTGCACCAGGACCTTCTGGGCTGTCACTCATCAGGATTTCTGAACCAAATTCAATCCTGGAAGTTTTCATGGCGAGAAGAAGCAGATTCTTTGGTGTTGGGTGGCTGGCAGACAGCCTCTGCTCTTCCCAGTGGCAATCCTGAGCAGGGAAATTATTAGGGAGATCTTAACCATATAATGTTTTGGCAGAGTGCTGGGTGGCACTCACTGCTGCTGCTACAGTATGGTTTTTTTAAAAAAAAAACCTAAAAAAAGAAGGACAATAAAGTAGGCTTTTTTTTTGTTGGAAAAGAAGATTTCATGTTATCTGTGTTTGCAGGCTTTCTGGCTCATATGCTGGAGGAATCCTTGCTGCGGGGGTGTTTTCATTTTCTCGTCTAACATGGCAGTGGTCCATCACGGCGGAGGTTTTCAGCTTAAACAATCTGTTTGTGGGGCTGCTGTTGGCTCTCACTGCTCGTTTTGAGGAGGCATCCACTGCAAAAGAGAGATCAAAGGTAAAACATCTCAAGCAAAGTGAATGGTTCTTTATTTTTTTTTGTTAATTGGTTGTCACCTGTCTGTTTAACCTCCTGTTCGTTTGCTGCTGATTTAGTTTTCTTTAAATAAAAAGGCCAAATTTTGGGACCTTGTTCAGCACCTGGGCTAAGTGGGGTCCATCCCTGACCTACCTGGATGTTCAAAAGTGACATAAATTGAAAAAAACCTGCCCACTTTGCTTAAGGATTGAGTTGGGACCTGTTAGGACCTTATTTAATACCCACAGGGTGGAAGGAGGAAAAGCAGAATCATTTTCTTCTAAATGTTTTAGTTCATCCTGCATCAAAGACACAAACCAGGCTGTGGGTGTTCAAGGTTTTGTTTTAAGAAATGGTATTTTTCTTTGGGGTAAATAGATTTATTTTAGAGAAAATTTCATCTAATCAGAAGCCCAGGTTTCTGCTCAAAAATGGGAACGACCAAATTTTCAATCAGTTTTTCTTTTGAAATTAAATGTGCCCCTAAAATAATGACATTGTTAAACACAGAGACTTTAAATTTCATGCTGTATTTGCTACTTTATAAACAGACTAGGCAGCCAAATGATATTTTTGCTCAGCAGTCTTGTTCTTTCTACTTTTGTTTGCCCGAACATCTGATCTCTTTTCCTCCGACAGACTTGCCTGCTGTGACTCCTGTAAATTGTGTGAATAAAGGGATTTTTGTCGGGCTAGGCTAGAATTTCAGGAGTCTGCAGTAGTAGTTTACTCAGCTTCATGAGTCCTCAAATAACATGTTTTATCAATGGCTACAGAGACCTTGTTTCACCAGTGGATTTTTTTTTTAAATTTTTACTTTATTTTTTATTTTTTATTTTTTAATGAGCGACGTCCCACGATCCCCACAACCTGAGCTCCACAGACATGGAGCTGGGCATTTTCCAGCCTCCTCCCATGTTTCACATGCCTGGTTTCCAATGGGATTTTCAAAATTAGATTTTCAGAAGCCGTTAAGGAGCTTGTTCCAATGGTTTTTGGAGTGTCTGGCATCCCACGCCTGGGAGAAGCCCGGCTGCCAACACCAAGCTTGCTGTGCTTTTCGTAAATCAGGTGGTCATACAAACATCATATTGGAGTTCATCAATGCACTTAAAAAAATTACTGGGGTGGTTCTGAGTCCTGCCAGGCAGCTCTGAAACCCACAGAGGTTTTTCTGAAGTTATGGCAAGGCAGTGTCCAGTGTGGAATGCTGAGCCCTTAATTAAAAATTACAAGGTCATTCCAGCACTTCACCAAGGCAAGTGTTTGCATCTCACCCACCACCCTGTGGCTGAAATAAGCAGGGGAGGTTTAGGTTGGATCTTAGGAAAAGGTTCTTTCCCCAGAGGGTGCTTGGGCACTGGAAGAGGTTTGAGCTTTTAGAATAATGAGGGATATCACCTTTAATTCCCTTGGTTTGGGGAGTTTGAGCAGCCCTGGCTTTAGCCCTCTGTGCCTTACGAAGAGAAAAAATAATTCCTGTTATGAAAAATTAAAACTCTGTAGATAATTTTTTATGCATTATTTTAGGGTTTCGAAAATTTCCAGAAAATTTTCTGAAAAAATTTCTGAAAAATCATTCAGAGTGAACTGCTGGGCATCCCCCCTTTGGAGCTGGGGCTCAGGAATTGGACTCATCACATCATTCATGATGTGGTGGTGCTAGGATCTCTCCATGGATCTCTGCATGCATGGAGGCATGGCTGTTCAGCTGGACACTTGTTTTCTGTCAAACAGTTGAGATCTCCCTGTAAATGATAAATGGTAAATTTAAAATGCAAACTGATAGAACGATAAAATCATGATAAAAGATTAACATTTAAAAACATTTTTTTATCATATCTGTGTTGTGTGTTACAGCTGACCAGTGCTCACTGGTGTATTTGCCTTTCTCCAGTGAGGATGCTGGGCTGAATCTTTTTGATCTCTGGATGTTTCTGCAAACATGTAAATAGTAATTGTGAATGTTTTTTTGGTTTTTCCCCCTCACAGATCTCTAAACTGGGTGCCTTTTGCTGTGGGCTCAGCTTGTGCAATCAGCACACCATAGTGCTTTACATAGCTTGCATTGTGCCCTGGGTTCTCTCACGGCTCTTCACAAGGAGGGTATGTATTTACTGACCCACTGCTCTATTTTTCTAAGGCTGTGATTAATTCTTCTCCCCCAGCACTTGTGCCATTTCTGAGCTGATGGACGTGATTAGGCACAACCCACTGAAGTGACAATCTGACACCAGAGCCACTGATCTGAAGGTGCCTGATTTAAGGAGGGTCTGCAAAAGGTTTTGATGAGGGCATGGAGGGATAGGACAAGGGGGAATGGCTTGAAACTGAAGGAGGGCAGGGTTAGGTGCAGATAGGATGAAATTCCTGACTGTGAGGGTGGTGAGGCCCTGGCACAGGCTGCCCAGAGAAGCTGTGGATGTTCCATCTCTGGAAGTGTTCAAGGGCAGGCTGGATGGGGCTTGGAGCAACCTGGGATAGTAGGAGTTGGAACAAGATGTTTTTAAAGTTCCATTCCAACCCAAACCATCTATGATTCTGTGATCACAATTTAAGCCCCTTGCTCATGCTAGTGATCTGTGACCCACTTGTGTCCCCTGGCCCAGGAGTGCTCTGCCCCAGCTGCTTGCAAAAACCCTGTGAGCAAAAATAATACTTGGAGCTAGAAAATCAGACTTCCTTATGCCATCAGCTCACCTGGAGAGGAGTTTCTGTGTATTGCTCCCTGGTGGTATGAAGCAAAAGCCACATCCCCTCATGGCAGAGCATGTTCTGGCTGCAAACCTCTGATCCCTTCAAATATATCCTCTTAAGATACATTTACTTTACATATTAGGATATATCCCTCCTTTTACACCCCTTTATTAAGCCTGATCGTTGTGTATGAAGGTGAAGACACATTTTTGCATGCCTGGTGTATGGAGGTGATCTCTGTCCATCCCGATGAGGCTCCTGGGTGGCATTTGAAGGCCCTGCCATGCTCTTGTCTGCTGGAGCTGCTCTTCTGTGGGTCAGGCTGGATGCAGAGGTGCTCTAGGAACTCTGCTTTCCCAGAAAACAGCAGCAATCCCAGCCATGCAGATGCTCTGGGATGCAGGTGGCTCTGGGAAGCCTCCACCTCCTTCCCCCTCTCTCTTTTGTCCCTGTGAAGGTGACACTTGGGCAGGTTGCTGCCAGGACATTCCTGCCTGTATTTTTCCACCCTTTTCCAGATAAATCCTGGGTGGTTCTCAGTAGTGGCACAACTAAGCCTGGGTGAAGCACATGATCTGCAAGGGATGTGATGCAACTCAGGCCAGCTTGATCCAAAATCTGTTCAGCATCCCCAACAACCCCATTTGTGGCCATAGATCTCCTTGAACACAATCAAGAGTCACTTCTGCAATATATTTGTGTTCTTTTAACAGAATTTAATTTTTTTTTAAGCAGGGAGGTCCAGGGAGACCTCTGATTTCCAGCAAGGGCAACACTGTGCTAATATAATAATCCTGGGAAATACTTGAGACAGCCCAATAGTGCATGCTGCAGGAAACAACTTAGTTCTAAGGACAATTGATGGAAAACTGCTTTTTCAAAGTACAAGTGAGCCACCTTTCTTCTGAAGGAGCTTTGACCACCATCCTTATTGAGCTCCTTTCTCTGCTCCACAGATCATCACTCCCAGTAACCCCAAAAGCTGAGGATGCTGTGATTGACAGGGCAGTGGCTAACGACAAAGCAAGCGTGCAATATTCTAGGGTGGGATTTTCCAAAGCACTTAAAGGAGTTAGGCACACAAGTCCCTTTGAAAGTCTTGTCTCCCTGACCCCTTAGGCAGTCTCGAAAATCCCACCCCAAAAGTTGGCCTATCCAATTTAGCCAGCGTAATCACGATCAAGGAAATGGCAAAACTGACTCCTGATGATGGTGATGATGTGTGTAGTTGTACTAGAGCAGCATTTCTGGGGGTTTTTTTCCTTTTTTTTTTTTTTTGCCAGATGGAAAACCAGCCAACTCTTAATCGCTGCAAAGTGGGTTATCTCAGCCTTGCAGTGCTTCAGCCATCTATGCATGTCATGCCATGATTTAAATGTGAAAGATGCAATGAGTATGATACTCATGAGTCCTAGCTAATATTATTTGCTTCACTTAAATTTCACCCTGCCATGCAAAGGAGATCAGTTTGATGCAGTTTCCTAGTAATCCACAAAATCGTAAGGTTTAACATAGCATTTTGTAGGGACTTACTATAAATTGAGAGATCAGCTCTGTGTAAATATATTTGATGTTTTTTCTTTATCTGTTCTTGAAGTTCCAGCGTGATTAAACTAAAATAAACATTGTTATGCAATATGACATATTTTGGTGCAGGAATTGTCCCTAGGCCATTTGCTGAAGTTGGGTTTATGCTTCTTGGCTGGTTTGCTGCCTTATCTCTATCTGCCGGCGTCGTCCTACCTCAGTCGAGCCCGTTGGACATGGGGAGACCAGACGACTTTCCAAGGCTTCCTGACCCACTTTCTGAGGGAAGAATATGGGACATTCAATCTGGTAAACAAGGGTTGTTCCTAAATTACTTCCTTTTCCCTTACGCAACAGCAGACATGTTCTGGCTGCGATGATTAAGGGCTTGCGGGGAAGGAAATTGAAAATGTTTCATTTTTTAAGCATTTGTTTCTGATTTTGACCTCTTGGCCTGTCAGGTTTTCTGGGAATTGGTCACATGGCTGGGGAAGCAAAGAGATAATTCTCTTTTCTTTATGGGGTGAGCCATATTATTTCCTGGGAGCTGTATGGGTGCCTTATGTGTTTAGGAGCCCAAATAGCAAACTGTGCCAGAGGGAGTTGGTGACGTCAATTTTGTGGAGTTTTAAAGACAAATATTGTCTTATTTTTCTATTTTTAACTTAGACATTTAAAGAAGTCACAAGCAGTTTTAATTTAAAATCTATTCCTCCTAACTTACTAATATTGAATTTAAGGGAATGGGTGGTTTGAAGGTTCTCAGGAACCTCTGATCTGAATTATTGAGGTCTGTGCCCTTGCCAGGGGAGGGAAGAATCTGTGGTTTGCATTTGTCTCCCCCAGCCCTGCCTTGCATGTTGGGCTCGAGGAAATCACCAGCCCATCACCCCAGAGCCTGTCCTGCTTCAAAGATTTCAGTGCAGAGGGCTGGGAAATCACACCACTGGGAGGAAAAAGATGAAAAGGTGTGGTGTACATGTTGTGTCACTCGTTGGGGTCCTGGAGCCCCACATGCTCAGAAATCACCCCTCACACGCAGCCAGGGTGACACAGCAGCACTGTCACTGTGCCCTCACAGCCTTCTCAGAGAGCTGTGTGGTGTAGAATGTGTGTCAAAAGACATGATAATTCCTGCTGCTGCCGCTGAATCTGTCCAAAAGCTCCTACAGAGATCAGAGATCCACCCTCTGAAGGCCTTGAGAGATTTCCCCTGTCCTATTCCCAGCTGTCTTCTGAGAATCAGACTCCACTGGGCAGAGCAACACCAAGGCATGCAAATCCCTTAACTCCTCTCTCCATCAAATGTGATGAATTCAAGTTGATGTTCAGGAGGCTTAGGGATGGACTGCATGTAATCCTACACCACAAATCACATTTAGGATGAACTTGTCTGAAGCAGGAGCAATAAATACAGCAAAATCCAAGTGTTGGTCCCAGTGCCAGCTGGGATAATGCCAGAGCACTGCTGGATGGACAGACAGCTTTTACATCCCATAGATCTTTTGTAAGGGCAGGTAGGGTCAACAAAAAGCCCAGAAAATATTTAGGAGAGGGCTCTACCTGTAAGCCATGGATCAGAGATGTCATCTCAGTGATGGATGTGTCTGGGGCCATCAGCTGCCAGCAAGGTGGGGCTTCAGGAGCTGTGAGCTGACTCTCCACCCTCTGACACTTATTTCTTAATCAAATCCTGAATGCAATTTACTATTCCATTTTTATTAAGATTAAATATTCCTTCCAGACCTCCTGAACCCATTTACCTTATCTTTTATCTGGTAGCTACCACTTTTCCAACAAGAAGCAATGAAGGTTATTCTTCCTCCCAGTCTTTTTTCCCAGACTTGTGCTGTGGATTGCAGGTCTCTGCAGGACAAAAATTCTCATTATCTCGTAAAAATCTTGCACAGCTCTGCCTCTGTCCAGGCAGAG
Organism: Entomyzon cyanotis; assembly: GCA_024500445.1. Taxonomy (NCBI): domain Eukaryota; kingdom Metazoa; phylum Chordata; class Aves; order Passeriformes; family Meliphagidae; genus Entomyzon; species Entomyzon cyanotis. The sequence goes on from JAKEPQ010001030.1 coordinate 3,586,789, forward strand.
GAGTCAGGGGCAAGTCTGGTAATCAAGGAGGAATTGAACTTGTCTTAGACTGTGGGTAGATGTCCCAGGAAATAATTGCACCATGAAGATACAGGACATGGTCTCAAGTTATGTCAGGAGAGGTTTAGATTGGATGTTGGGAAAAAAAGTCACAGGAAGAATGGTCAGGCATTGGAATAGTCTGATTGGGGCAGTGGTGGAGTCCCCATCCCTGGAGGGATTTAAAAGATGTGTGGATGTGGCACTTGGGGCCATGGGTTGGTGGTGGCCTCAGCAGTGCTGGGGGAATGGTTGGACTTGGTGATCTCAGAGGGCTTTTCCAGCCCAAATGATTCCATGATATAGCAGAGACTGTGGTTAAACCAGATCACATGTTCTAATCACAGGATAATGAGTTGTCAGCACCTTGAAAAAAATGCTTATCCAGGGTAAATCCTGCACAGTGACATCACATAAAACAGGAATGTGGGGGAACATCTTGCAGTGAAGGTTGGAGTACAGTTTGCTGTCTTTTTGCAAAAACAAAGTGAGAAGACTTCCCTTGTCCTGGTGATACTCAATCAGTGTGTGTGTCTCATGGCTTTCCTTTTTTTTTCTTTCAGGCCAAGTCCGAGACAGGATCCAGCATGAGAGAGATGCTGCTGTGAGTAACATCTTGTCTGTGCCTTTCAGTGGAGAGAAACCTGTTTGCTGCTGCTCTCCTTTGGGCCAGAGTGGCTCCTGCCCTGCCTTTCCCTCTCTTGGTCCAGAGCTGGGGCTGTGTGTGTCCAGCACAGGGACAGCATTCATGCCCTCTGTCTTCCCCACTGCAGAGTGATTTTTCCTTCAAAATCCTGCCATGTAACCCACCCTTGTCCCCATTTCTGGTAGCCTTAATCCCAGAATGGGAATGTGTTCTGTTGTGCTCATTCCCTCTTTCTCCTGACACTTTAATTGAGTGCAGGGGGTGATTTGGGGATGATGTATCCATGTTTTAATTTCTCCACAGTTTCCAGCTGGCACAGATGAAGTCAGAGCTCTCCCTTCCTGTCCTTGCCCTGGCACTTGTGGCCTGTGTGAGCTCAGCACTGCTGTAAGTTGGACAATATTTGTTTCAATGTGAATTTTTTGCACATTTTTCTTACTGCCTGCATGGGCAGCTTGCTTCACCTTCTGCTTGCTGCTACAAAAATTGCAGCAATTGGCTGTGGTCATCTATTATTAAGAGCAAAATATCCTTTACTCCTGGTTAACCCTGTGGCTTGGTGGATGGCAGGCTTAAAAATCTTGAAATCCTGATAGTTTTGTGCTTTGAAAACAGAAGTTTTATAAATGGCAAAGGTAAAGAAAGGCTCATCAGCTCCTTGTGTTAAATGCATTTAGGTATGCAAAGAGTTAGTGTTTTTCAAGCACATGCAATTTTTGCTTCATTTCTAATCATGCCTGAGGAGTGATACATTATTTTTTGATAGGAAAAAGCAGCAGAAATCACCTGTGATCTGGCTCTTCACTGGAATGCTCTGCCTTTATTCCCTTTTCTTTGCTTGGAGAGCAAATTTGGATGTTACAAAACCTCTGTTTCTAGGCGTGGTAAGTTGCACTCCGAAAATTGCTCTGGCATGTTAATTTTTGAGAGAAACATTCAAAACCTTAAAAAAAACCCCTTCAAAACCACCTGCCCAGCAGCAGGCAGTTGTCTTGAAGCTGCAGAAAGTGCCAAAATACAGCTCCAAGGCCAGCTTGGACAGGGCTTGGAGCAGCTTGGTCTGGTGCAAGGTGTCCCTGTCTATGGCATGGGGGTGGAATGGGATGATCTTTATGGTCCTTTCCAAGCCAACCCCACTTCTGGGATTCTGTTTCCTAGGTGGAGAGGTTCTGGCTGCAGAGCAGTGCTGTGGTGGCTGTGCTGGCAGGGCTGGGCTTGGCCACTCTGGCCAGCCTTTGGAGGAGCACAGTGCTGCAGGGCACCTGGCTGCTGCTGTGCCTCGAGTGGCTTCCTGCTCTTGCCCTGGTGGCTTCCCAGCTTTGGGCAAATTACAGGTGAGAAATGCTGCCTTGCAGGGTGGGTTGGGTGCTCCTGGGGTTGCTGTCCTCCTCTGGAACTGGGAAAGGCACTTCTCACCACCCCCACCATGGTCACAGCCTGCAGGACTCCCTGGTTTGATCCCCCTTAGAATCACCAACTCCAGGCTGTAACTGGGGATGTCATGTAGGTTGAAGGAAAAAAAACCCTGTAGATATGCAAACTTATACTAAAAAAACCTTGTAAATATATGTTTTATCTCCTAAGGAGGTTTGCAGAATTCATTGAACCCAAACTTCCCTTGTGTTCCTTCAGGTTTCCTTGTGACCTGTGGTTTTTTTATATGTATTTTTCCCATTTTTGGGGGAGTTAAATCTGTAGTGTGGGGCTTCCCCATTCCATAACCACATGCAGTCACTTGGATAAGAATCAATTAACCAGTAGGGATGTTCAGGTAGAGGTTGACCAAGGAAGGTAAACTTCACTTTCAGTAATCCTATTTTTGGCACACCTTTTCCAAAGGCTTTTCCATAGGTGAGCCAATCATAGCTCCTGTCCTGGAGTGTCATCTCTTTGAGTGTGAGCACACAGAACTGTAATGAAGAGGATCCAATCTCAGATCATGTAAATCTACTTCTGCCTGATACTACAAAACCTCGGCTTTTTAGTGGATAATTAAAACATGAAGGATGAGGAAGATTTCAAATACTCCATAGAACCATCCTTATACTGGCACTTCCAGTGCCAACTAATAAATATTTAGATTTAGCCCAAGAAAAAAATCAGAGGTAAGGTGCAGGTCTGCAATGGGTGTGTATTTTGGCAGAACTGTAGTGTCTGTGGTGCTGCTTTCTGAGGGACTCTAAATGCTCTAAATGCTTCATTTCTGTATCTCACTTTCTCTGGCAATGAAAATATTAAGTTGTAATGATTGAGTTGTTGACACTCCATCCCTGGCAGTGTTCCAGGCCAGGCTGGACAGGGCTTGGAACAATCTGGAATAGTGGAAAGTGTCCCTGCTCATGGCAGGGGCTGGAATGAGATGTTCTTTAAGTCCTTTCAAGCCCAAACCATTCTGGAATTCTGTGATGTTTCCAACCTGACCAGGGTGGATTTCCACTGTGGATTTCCATTGCATAAAATTGTTCAGAAATTATGCAAAGCCATGCAAATACCTGGTTTTAAGATTCTCTTTTTCACCTGTTCTCTTCAGCACTTGTGATCAGAGCAACAACTATGTTGTTGATAAGTTTGCAAGGAATGTGTTGTCCTCAATGCCAAGGGGGGCAGTGATCCTGCTGAGAGGAGACTTGCCTGGGAATGCTCTGCGTTACCTTCATTATTGTGAGGGGATGAGGCCAGACATCACCTTGGTGGACCAGGAGGTATGATCAGAAAGTGCTATTTAGAAAGGCAGATTTAAACATAAGCAGCAAAAGTTTGGTTTTTCCTTGATCTCCTTGAGAGAGTCTCTCTGTTCAATAAAACTCATCATGTGGAAATAAATAATTTTTTTTAAGAGCTGTGGGTAACTCTGGGATGGAGTGTGGTGTGCACATTCCTTTTTCACTGAGAAATGGGAAAAAAAAATGTTATAGGTGGGTCACCTGCACTTTCACTGCCATGTTATCCTCGCACTTGGCTTTGCAACAAGAGTCTGTGACTTGTTGGCAAACCCCAAACCCAATTCCTGGTGTTTAACCAAACCAAATCCATGTTGTGTCTCTCACCAGCAGTGGCTGTTTTGTGTTGGAGTGAGGACCACATGCCCCTGATCAGAAAGCACTGGTCACTAATTCTGGTGCTGTCATCAGACCATGGTGACCAGTTCTGGTGCTTGGTGTGACCATGGCGACCAATTCTGGAGCTTGGTCTGACCATGGTGACCAATTCAGGTGCTTGATCAGACCATGGTGACCCAGTCTGGTGCTTGGTCTGACCATGGTGACCAATTCTGGTGCTTGGTCTGACCATGGTGACCAATTCTGGTGCTTGGTCTGACCATGGTGACCAATTCTGGTGCTTGGTCTGACCATGGTGACCAATTCTGGTGCTTGGTCTGACCATGGTGACCCAGTCTGGTGCTTGGTCTGACCATGGTGACCCAGTCTGGTGCTTGGACTGACCATGGTGACCAATTCTGGTGCTTGGTCTGACCATGGTGACCCAGTCTGGTGCTTGGACTGACCATGGTGACCAATTCAGGTGCTTGGTCTGACCATGGTGACCAGTTCTGGTGCTTGATCTGACCATGGTGACCAATTCTGGTGCTTCAACTGACCATGGCGACCAATTCTGGAGCTTGGTGTGACCATGGTGACCAATTCAGGTGCTTGATCAGACCATGGTGACCCAGTCTGGTGCTTGGACTGACCATGGTGACCAATTCTGGTGCTTGGTCTGACCATGGTGACCAATTCTGGTGCTTGGTCTGACCATGGTGACCAATTCAGGTGCTTGATCAGACCATGGTGACCCAGTCTGGTGCTTGATCTGACCATGGTGGCCAATGCTGGTGCTGTGATTTGACCATAGTGGCAAATTCTGGTGCTTGGTCTGATCATGGTGACCCAGTCTGGTGGTTAGTCTGACCATGGTGACCCAGTCTGGTGCTTGGTGTCACCATGGTGACCAGTTCTGGTACTTCAACTGACTGTGGTGACCCAGACTGGTACTGTGGTCTCATGTCACTGCTGACATGGGGAGTAACTTCCTGAGCAAATGCTCATTACTCCTGCAGAAACCATTTCTTCTGGATGTAAATCTTCTGATTCTTGTTTTAATTATGATAATATCTTTTCTTCCAGATGATGACTTACGAATGGTATTTACCCAAGCTGGCAAAGCATTTACCTGGAGTTTATTTTCCTGGGAACAGGTGGAACCCTGTGGAAGGAATATTACCCGACGGGACACTTGCCTTTAATCTCCACCGTTTCCTCAAAGTAAATAAACAGTAAGCATTTCTTTCATATGTAACAGCTTTCCTAAAATCTTCGACCTTTTTTTTTTCCCCTCTTGAAATTGTTTATGGAACAGCTTGGTACTGCATCCAAAAGACCAATTTTCTCCACTGACTTCCTCCCCGGTGGCGAGATTATTTTTGCAATTAAAGCAAAATATCTCTGCAGAAGTAACTCCATCCGGATATAATATTGCCTGTTGTTTTGAGGTTGGTTTGGTTTTTAGGAAGGGGGGGGAAAAAAGGTGATCTGCAGAGTGTTTACTGATGATTTTCTGTTGTTGTTGTTGATACAATTCATCAGAGAGAAAAGGAACATTCCTGAATACTCAGAATGATGATGGTTGGAGAGCAAATTGCTGCTGCTTCTCCTTTGTGAACATTGTGGCCAACTGATTAGCATAGAATGAATGTATTCCAGGAATAATCATCATATAAAAATAGCTTAGTAAGAGTGGAGAAAGGATTAGATACTCACATGAATAAGAATAGCATCTGCATTTAGACTAGCTGGGGTGAGCCCTGTGAGGGTGGGGAGGCACAGGAGCACAGCCAGGTGCCACTGGGGAGAAATGGGCTTCTCCTGCAGCTTCTGGCCTGTTTGGGATGACCAGGAGATGGGGCAGGATGTGCTACCTGTGCTGGCAGTGCCAGATAGGGAATTTGTGTTTTCCAGAGTGACCCAAAACATGCCTGTGCAGATGGGAGATGTGCAGGATGGGTGTGTTCGCTGCTCGGGGTGGTGTGTGGGGTTTGCTCAGGGTCTCTGGTGTAGCTTCACAATTGCTCTCTCTCTTGTCTTTTTGGCAGTAAGGAAGTGTTTGTCTGCATAGGTCTTCATGAAGGGGACTCCACCTGGAGGAGGAGTCACTCTCTCTGGCCCTGGGGTTGTTGTGAAAAGTTGGTTCCTTCTGGTGCTGCGTTTGACCCAGGAGAGTGGATTCGTCTCACAAGGAACCTCTATAACTGGACTGAAGACTATGGCAGGTATGAGGCAGAGGAGCTCCTGCTCATCATTTTCTGCCAGCAGCATTGCCTCACCCACTGCAGAGTCAGAGGAATTAAATATCAGCCATAATCATAATGTTTTGTGCTCTGGATAGACAGTTGGAAGAAATTCTTCCCTGTGAGGGTGGTGAGACACTGGCACAGCCCAGAGGACCTGTGGCTGCCCCATCCCTGGCAGTGTTCCAGGCCAGGTTGGATGGGGCTTGGAGCAACCTGGGACAGTGGAAGGTGTCCCTGCCCATGGCAGGGGTTGGAATTAGATGGTCTTCAAAGTCCTTTCCAACCCAAACCATCCATGGTTTTTAATAGTGTAAAGAATAGTGAGGATGTTCCTAGTCAAGTATTAGGTCCAATTCTGACCTTAAAACTTGATTGGGAGCTAAAACATCTCTGGCTTCAAGATCTGGGATGCTGTGAAACACCTGATATGCCAGAGGCTCCTTCTGTGTGGAGAGAGGAATAAAGTTTTTTGAATGGCAGAGGATCAGCTGAATTCCCTGCTGTCAGAGCCACAGGCTTCATGATGTGTTTTCTTCTGCCTGGGAGCTGAAGCTGCCTGGTTTGGAAGGGCTGTGGTGGGTGAAACCCAGCGAGGTGGATCTGATGGCTGAATTTTATTTCCATCCCCATTTAGTTTCAGTCCCTCTTCCTGGGAAGCTGTCGCCAACGAGGAGATGTGGCAAGCCAGGTAATTTTCCTTTGCTCTCTTCCAACAGCCAGTGGGCACTGCCAGCTCACTGGTGTGGAAACACACACCAAAGCAGGCAGCTTGATGGGCCATGGCCTTATTGGATCCACACGTGCCAAGCTTTAGAAGGAAAAGGCTGGCAGGATGAGATGAAGCGTGCAAGGCCTCCAGCAAAGCCTTCAGGAAAGTGGCTGTTTTGTTCACCAGAAGGTTCTGCTCAAAGTCTCTCAAAGGTAGTTGGGATATAGGGTGAAGAAATATATTATGGAGGGAAATTTGTATTACTGATGGCTTCAGTGGAGATCCTATGTGCTTTCCCACATGTTGAAGATGAGTATAACCCTGTGATGTGAGCTGCTTGTGTTAAGCAGTTACTACATGGAGGTTTTTCTTGTTTTCCTAGGATGAAAACAGCTTTCTTCATATTTGACCTTGCAGAAACAGCCAGCGTGACTGCAGAAATGAAATCACAACTTTACACATTTGCATACTCTGTAAGTCCTGGATTTGGTTTAGGAATGCTCCCTGCAGCCTCCATCATGTATTTTTTCCCCCCTTTTTCTTTTAAATTTCTGGAGTCCGTGGGAATACGGTGTTTCCATACAGGCCCTGTAATCTGCATTCCCCTTGTTTATCCAAACTGGGAGCACAGCCGATTCCAAGAGATTTGTTCAGGGATTTTATCCATTCCTACTTGCCCCCTCGGTCACGGAGGATGCCAAAAGCAAACCAGTCAACACCCTGCTTTTGCTATAATTATGTTGTCTGTGCTGGGCTCCAAACCCATGCCAAGAGATTGCTTGTCCTGAAGTCCCCTCTATGCACTTGTCCCCTCTGTCATTACACAGTCGTGCGTCTGAGCCAGCAAGTGTAAAATCCGACAGTCTTCTCGCTGCAAATTAATTCTGCTGCATTTCACACCAAAGAATAACACCCATAAGCTGGTGGAGGTATCTCTGGAAATACTGGACTGCCTGAGATGCCAACAGATGCACGAAGTGATCAGTGTGTGTCAGCAGAGAGGAGCAGTATTTCATATTCCAGCAGAGAATCAACAAATAGTTTCCTTAATTCTTGCCCATTTTGCTGTGGTTTTTGCTGTTCTGCAAAGTTCCCAGGCACATGCCTGCTGTTGAGCTTATGAATATTCCCACTCAAGTCAACAGACTGCTTAAGTCCTGTGGAAGACATCCTGATCTCCTGAAATATTGAGTAAATGTCTTGCAGGCGCGGCAGTTAAATCTCTTTTTTCCCCCAGCTTGGTGTAACACCTCTCTGGGGGGACCACATAATGTGCTGTGGGGTTATCACCATCATCTGTAATGTTTCTAAACAAACAGCTGCTGTTGGAAGGGCAACGTTTCAGCCCCCCTCGGATTTCTGATTCATGCTGCTGAATGTCAAACACACAGCAAATTACAGAAATACTCCAGCTCTGGACTTGGACATCTAAATAGCATCTGTTTCTTTCCAGGCAGTTTTGAAGCACTGTTAAAAGCTGTTGCTCCCCCTTCGTTCAATTAATTTTCCGCCCCACCTTCTTCTTTTTGTTTTTTCATTTTTTTTGTTCCTTTAACAGTCCTACAAAGAAATTGTCAACTCCCATCCCAATCACCCTGTGAATTGGCACAAAAACTACGCCATCGCCTGCGAGAGGATGCTGCGCCTCCGCCGGGGGGATGTGGATCCCGAAACGCTGCTCTCCGAAACCGTGAAGCATTTCCTGCTCTACACCCAGAAAGCAGAGGATGATCCTCAGCGGCAGGACATCCTGCAGGCTGTGCAGCACCTCCGGGAGGAGCTGCAGGGGCTGAGGAGGAGGAAGGCAGAGCTGAGGAGGGGAGCTGGGTAGCGCCTGGGTGCTGCTGGAGTGATGAAATGTTGAGGGAAAGACTTAAAATCAAGGACTGGGTTAGTCCTTGGCAGTATGAGATGGTTTTAAAAGGTGGCAGAAATGGCTGCAGAGAGGAAATCAAGTGTGATCCCCTCTGCAGGAACATTGTGATGTTTGATTTCTGTTGCCAAATGAACTTTTTTTGGGGGCAGGGGAGAAATTCGTCACTACAAAAATACTCACCTTTTTCAAAAAGGAGAGTTGTCTTTTAAAAGAAAACCATGAACTTGCTCTACTGTGAATATCTTTTTTTTTTTTTTATGAATGCAGCATCCATTCTAGATGTAAAAATGTATTTAGCATTTAGTTGTTTCCTATGTTGCTGAGCCAAGAGTTTTCCTAAAGCCATTTTTCATGAGCTGTGCTGTGTCTGTGTGTTTTTGCCATCATGGGGCAGTGTGGTTAGGTGTGTTTCCATCAGGACAAACTGTGGGATGGTTCCCTCCCAGGAGCCTGCTAAATTCACTGTTTTGGATGTGCTCTGAGCCAGGGCTGTGCCTGTGCCCAAGGCACTGCAGAATCATAATCCCAGAATCTCAGACTGGTTTGGGTTGGAAGAGACCTTAAACCCCATTCAGTCCCACCCCTGTCATGGGCAGGGACACCTTCCACTATCCCAGGTTGCTCCAAGCCCCATCCAACCTGGCCTTGGACATTTCCAGGGATCCAGGGGCAACCACAGCTTCTCTGGACAACCTGTGCCAGGGTCTCCCCACCCTCCCAGGGAAGAATTTCTTCCTAATATCCCATTTAACCCTGTGTTCTGCCACTTTGAAGCCATCCCTCCTTGTCCTGTCACTCCATGCCCATGGAAACAGTCCCTCTCCAGCTCTGTTGTATTCCCTTTGGGTACTGGAAGGACAGGATGAATGGAATGGATAGAGATCAACCCTTTTTTCTCTGCCTTCCTTGCTTTGCGGGGATGGCTGCTTTCATTCCGTTGGGATTTTATGATGGGATGGTCTTTATTGCTTAGTGTTCCAACAGTGAGCAAACAGCTTGTGTCTTTTCCCTTGCAGAGAGACTCTGCTGGCTGCAATGTTCTGCTTCTCCTGCACTGCCTCCACCTCAGGTGGAGGAACTGTGGTCCTGAGAGCCCACATAGGCTCAGGAGAGCTGCTCCCCTGGGATGCTGCTGTCCCCATGGCTCATGTGTGGCCTTGTGGCTCCTGGGGATGCCAGAACTCCAATTTTGGGGATGTCAGGAGCTTTAACCAAAAGAATGGGGTGTGAATTCACCCTGCTTTTCAATCAGCTCCAAAAGCCAAGCAACTTGGTTAACAAGAACTCAGCTGCTTGTTTTCCAAAAAAGAAAAAAAAAAAAGACATAAAATGTCATGTTTTTCAACGTGTTGTCGGTTAACAGTACTTCAGATGCTTAAAATAGACCTGAAACTCTGGTGGGGTTCCTGTAAAATTTTATTCATCTAAAACTTCATACTTTGTTCTGTGGCTTTGTGATATCTCTGCCCAGAGTTTTCCAGGAGACAAATTGCTGCCAGGCCAGGATTTCTTTTGGACTCATAAAATTATCAGAGAAGGAAGAAGTACTTGTGTAAAGATCACCTTATCAAACAGCATGTCTGTTGTGTGTAGGGACACTTGGCCAGGATCTATTCCTAATAGATCCTTTTTAAAATGGACCACTTCTCTCCAATCTTACTGATTTTCCCAACTTTTATTGAATGCTTCTTGTGTAAAAATCAAACTGTTGTCTAGGAATCTCTAATTCCTGCTGCAAAATAACAGCCTTTACTTCTCACCTTCTCACTGCTGATTTATTTTCATGATTTCCATAGCAATTCCCTGTTAATTCCTATGAACCATTCCTGTGTGAACAGCAGATGAGAAATGAGCAATAAAAAGATGGAAAACTGCGGCTCCTGGCTTGCAAAGCAGAGGGGTGAGAGGGAAGAGCAGCAGTTCAGGGGTGTCATTTTAACTCTTTGTGTTGTAATTGACTACATTTCAGGTCAGCCGTGCCTTACTTAAATCTCTTCCTTCCTCTCAATCCCCGCAGAAGTGTTTGTACAGAGCGAGGGAATATCACACATTCCTGCTCTGTGCAGCTTTCTCAGGGCTTTCTTTTTCCCTTCTCCAAATCAGTCCTCCAGCCCTGGTGGAAAAGCATTAGGAATCCAATTTTTGAATGCTTTTGTTACCTGCATTATTGAAAATCCATTCAAGCAAATATACTGAGCTGAGGGTTTTCTTTATCTTGATTAGATGCCCCTCCTCGGCCACATAGTCTTGAAATAATTGGAAGCTTTTGTGGATCCCACTATCTGCTGGGGAGAAAAGAGGAGCTGCTCTGACTAAAGTATCATCCTATATTGTAATATAAACAGTGGTGGTGGCTACAAATAGTACTTTCCCACTGGCAAAAGCCTTCCCAGGTGTGAGGAGCAGTGGGAAGGTGATGCTTTTTTAGGGAGAAAATCAGAACTGTGCCGCTGACATGCTCCATGCCCATATAAATCCTGTGCACATGAGATGCAGGGGTCTGGGCTCAGCGTTCAGCAGAAGATATGCCACGGAGGGGGAAATGTCTAGCACTGATGGAACTTCCAAAATTCCTCCCCCTGAACCTGTTCAAATGAGATTTGCTGGTGCTTGCAGACGGAGCTGCTGCGTGGATGTTGCTGAGCCTGTTGGCTAAAAGGCAGTGAGGAGGGATGCTGGCAGAGTTTAATTTTTATCAGCTCCTCTTAGGTGGCACCCTGAAGTTTATCAAACAAGCAAAGCTGATTTGCTCTTCGTTAGTCTCAGTTGCATGAATCGGTTGCCAAGTAAACAGGATTTTGCATTTTCCTAATTACTTTCATATTTGTGTTTTACCTCTATTTGTTCTCTTGCAAAACGGGTCCTAATAATTAGTCAGGCTCCTGCTGCCTAGACCTTAAAAAAAAAAAAAAAAAAAGGGTGGGGGGGAGAGGGGAAAAAAAAAAAAAGACTTCTGAGGGTTTTTTCTCCCTTATAAATTCATTTTTGTTACAAGCATCTTTTATACATATTACTAAAGGGAGCGCACTAAGAAATGCAAATAATAGTTCTTTATTTTATTATGACAGTTAATTAATAGCAACCTGTTTTAATGAATAAAGTCACTCAGAGTCCTTCAGCACTTCCTAAGTAGAGGCCAGAATCTGTAGGGATTCTTTTTCCCCCCCATTGTATAGCTCCAAGACTCGGCGCACTATATAGGGGCTGTATAGAAATGCTCGCTAATGAAGAGGGAGGGTGAGGAACTTGTCTGCATTCAAAGATCACTGGTGAGTCATTCAGCGAGAAAAGGCCCCTTGCTAGGAATAGTCACAGTTCCGCGGCATTGTGCTAGCAAAAGGGTTTGATCAAAGGTCTCCTGCCGAGCTTGCATGGTTTCCTTTCATACGACGACCATAATTAAAACCACTAATTCTCTTTTAAAATGCTGCAGGATGCCATGTAGGCATCTGTCTGGAGTGTCCTTTGTGCTGTCGGGAGCTGTTAAGGACCAGCGCCGAGGGCTTTTCAGCGACATGCCAGTCAGGAAGGTGATTCGACATAAGGGTGCCTCTGAAGGCTTGACAGGGCCTTGACTACACAATTCCAGCTGAATTTGCCCCTTGTCAGCTGCCAGTAAATAAATCTCAAAGAAGAAGGAGGAGGGGGGAAAAGCTGAAGTTTCATTACCTGATCCCCGGGGCTTTGTTGGTTTTGGCATCGCCCAGGGGGAAGCCCTCGCCCCTCGGGAGCTGGAGTTGGCCATTGGAGACCCCGGCGCCCGGCGTTTGAAGACCGTCAATACTTGTAACAGTTCAGCTGTTAGGAAGACAAATAAATGGAAGAGCCCATTAATCCCCTTTGGGTACTCGGTGCCTTTTGCCCTTTTATCGCAGCCTTATTAGGTTCCTACTCATCTTGAACCAGGAGGGATGAATTGAAGTTGTTGAGCGCTAATTGGCAAAGACTTTTCATTGCGGGCCAAGAACTTTCACTGACTTGAAAGTAACTTCGCCACGGGGAGGATCGGCAAATTTTTGCCTCGCCATTAAAACAAAACCTCCGAAATCCCGTTGGGATCCGATGTGGTGTTTTAAAAAAAAATTTAAAAAAATAAAAAAGAGGAAACTGCTAAGTTGTTGGGCTTATCCTTCATGAGGATGTTGGCAACTTGTATTTGCTCTTTAAAAGAGAGCGATGGAGGCAGATGTGGCACAGGGAGATCCACCCTGAAATGCAGTTGGAATTCATGTATCCTACATGTGTGCATTCCCAAAACCTGCGCATGGGAGAGGCTTCCCAAAAGCAGAGGGGATGGTCTGGGAGGAGGCACCACTGCTCTGGACAGTTTGCAACCACTCCAGGGTCAAGCTGAGGTTTCCATATGCCAGGAGACAATTCTGGCTGCCCTTCAGTCATCCCTGGGTTTGGTGATGGGATTTATAGATGAGAAGTATTTCAGTGTGGAGACACTTGGATGCTCTCATGTGAATTTGTTTTTAATGTTGATTTTGGTAAATGTTGCATTAATTTGAAGGCACTTACTGCCCCCTCTCCCCATGTCCCCCTGTTGTGTATTTTAATTAAAGACTAAAACTTCTGCAAAGTTGCGAAATCATCTTGTACATGAAAAGTGACAATGTCACGGGCAACCTCCACCCAGAAGACATTGAGTTAGGGGTTTTAAAACACAAAATCCCACTGATGTGTCCCCCAACCTCTGCATTTGGGGGACTCATGAGCCAAGGTGCCCACATCTCCCACTGGGATGCCAAGCCCGTATCCTGTATCCTCACCATTTTTCCAGGGACTTCCAGGACTGGGAGCTTGGCATGGTGCTACCTGAGGAAACAGGCAGCTGAAGCTCTCCCATCACGCAGTGGGGAATGAAGACGTCATTGTCAGGACCTTTGGAAGGGCTGTTTGGGTTGGATCTGCCCGACGGAGCCAGAGCGTGGCCAAGGGCCACACAGAGAGGTTGGAGGGTGCTGGTGGCACCACCTTGTCCCTTCTATGGGAGTATTTGAGAGCTGTTGGTTGTTCTGGAGTTGTAAAACATCGCTGCTGGTCAGATACAGCAGCAGCTTGCTGAAATTTGTGGGAAAAAAGTAAGAGGAGCATGGGTTTGGGTGGTTTTGGGGGTCTTTTTTGTTATTTCTTTGATTTAGTAGTAAAGCCACTTAAAAAAACAACATCTGAAGAACTCCTCTGCTCATGAAGCCTCCCCAGGGAGGACCTGCTGCCTGCTTCAGGCCCGGAGGATTTGCCTGCCCAATTTTTTCCTAAAATTTATTATTTCTCCCTTGCTTGACACTCCCGTTAAATTCAAAATTGGCATTTCAATAAAGGCTTTTTTGGAAACAGAGTTAAAACAGAGAATGAGTATAAATTGGAATCACTTTATTCAGATGAGTGGAGCTGGGGGAATTTGTGCTGGTAGAAGGGTGGTTGGAGATGGTGCTGTGATTGACTCCATCCATCCATCCATCCATCCATCCATCCATCCACCCACCCACCCACCCCCATCCATCCATCCATCCATCCAGCAATCCTTCACAGCCTGCTTCTAGCAAACTGGATGTTTTACCTTTTGCTGGGTTGCACAAACCCAAGGCAAACATACTCATTACCAGTGAGTTTTATCAGTAAATCCTTGATGGTCCCATTCAAAACTAGTTTTTTCTCATGAGTGAGGAAGAGACACAATGGCCTTGAGGAGGATGAAGGCCAGCCTGGATGCTTGGTGCACATGAGGGTTGCCACTACTAGAGTAAGAGAAGTTCATTGTAAGTGATTATTTCCAGCATTAGGGAAAGAACAAATCAGAATTTACTACTCAGTTACAAGCTGTGGTTTGACATCGAGAAAGCAGGATTTTTTTAGAAATCCACAATCATAATTTCGATCTTTAAACTTAATTGAACTAATTCAATTAGACCATGCCAGTCTTGCATTTGATTGAAGACTGCAGCTTGGTTTTGCTAGAAGGTATGAGTGAACCATGGATAATTCTGACTAGATATGAAAGAGGATTTTTCTCTCTTGTGGGGGCCCAGGAGGGAGGTCGGAGCCTCCTCTGGCTCAGTGCATCAGCTTATGCTGGTATTTGATCAATACACCCTGCTTGCCCATCACATTGACTCTCCTCCAAACCTACTGGGACCTACTTTTTGTCACCTGAAAATTGGAATCTGTGACATGGCATGAAGAGGATTCAGCTTCCTCACTTGCTGTTTTATTCAGGACCATTTGGGCAACAGTCACCTTCAAATAAACTTATTTGCAGAAAACATGAGATATGTGGGCAATATGAGCTTTGTGTTTTGTCCTCAATTTCTGAAGGCAGTGTCCTATTGAGGTCCCCAGCACATGAATGACCTCAAATATCATTGCAAATATTGGGGTTCATTGTGCTTTTAAATTAAGTGACATCACTCATAACCCTTCAATTCTTCCAGTTGTCCCTGGTGTTAAAAGCGACCAGTTTGAAGAAACCCCAGGGACCCCTAAATACCCCTTTTTTCCCCTTCTCCCAACCGGGATCTAGCTTTCTACCATTTCCTTAATGTTTGCAGCTAGAAATACAGCTTAAGTGGCATTATGCTAAGTAATTATTCTTACAGGATGTGAAATGAAACAAATTTTGCACAGCATGAAATTATTCCTGCCATGGATGGCGTTCGGTGGCAGATTTCTCCGTTTGGACCATAAACAAGGCTCGGTGGCAGCGACACAACGCGGAGCCCGAGGAGGGGGGAGAGCAGGGAGGAAAACACTACCAAAGGTAAGTCCTTGTAGCAAAAAACCCATTTTTTTTGGCTGGATCAAATATTAAACCTGCTACTACAAATTTCACGCTTCGCATTCCTAACGCAGATGCCAAGGGATGATGCCAAAAATTAATTGGAAATAATATTCCTTGCCTTTGTGTGCTGCATCCAGCAGAGGGCACAACGGATAAGTGATGGGTGCCACGCCGGATCCGCCGCTGCTGATAAGGCTGTTTGGAATTATTTCCTGCAAAAATACGTAGCAACGTGCTTTGGTGCTTATTCCCATTTGGGGATGTGGTCTGGAATGGAGGGTTTAGGTTTATAACTCTTCCAGCCCTCCATCCCCATCCGTATGTAGATTTTCATGTTTTGCCCACTGCGTGTTTTGTTAAATTGTTGGGTTTGTTTGTTGAGGTGTGGGGAGCTGGTTTCATCTTTGGGTGATATCTTCAATTTAAAATTCAAATCTTGGCTGCTGATAGGGAGAGGATGCATTTTGTGGTAGGATGCTCTTCTAGCAGTGTTCTTATGTGGGTTTCTGTGGGCAAATAAAAATGTTAGAGTAAAAAAAAAAAGGTGTTGAAGATAATTATAAGGGAGGGATATTGTCATTTTTATTTAAAAACGTGAGTCGCTGGCTCATATATAACCAAAAAGTGACTGGGAAGAAAAAGTTTCCCATCAGTTTCACATACCATGGAATAAATGCTGTGATTGCACTAGGCAGGAGATAGATGGGGAGAAGGTGTAAGAGAAACCTAAAACAACAGATTTTTTAAAAAATTTGCTATAATTTGCATTCAATGAATTAAGCAATGAGAAAAATGGACCATTGGGGCACAGCAGTGCTTTCACTAGTGCAGAAAGGGTAGATATTCCTAAGTACAGTCAAAATTCAAAAACACATCCCCCAGGAACCAGCACAGCCCTTAAATCAGCCTCTCAGATTAGGGGAGAATTTTTTTCATAAATAATACAGATCAGGAAAAAAAAACCTGTTAACGTTCTTCCCGCCCAGCCTCGCTTGGAAAGCCTGATACTTCAAATTATTCCCACTGCTTCCAGCCCCCTTTGCAC
Source organism: Entomyzon cyanotis (assembly GCA_024500445.1). Taxonomy (NCBI): domain Eukaryota; kingdom Metazoa; phylum Chordata; class Aves; order Passeriformes; family Meliphagidae; genus Entomyzon; species Entomyzon cyanotis. The sequence goes on from JAKEPQ010001030.1 coordinate 3,603,175, forward strand.
AAGTAGGATGAAGTGGGAAGGAAGGAAGAGAGGGAAACGTGTGTGAGAAGAAATACAACAGCACGGTCTTTCTCAAACAACTGAGAAATGTATTTCACGCTGGTTCCTTCCAGTTTCACAACATCTAAATAAGATGCTGCCTTGGAACAAGTCAACATTTGATGCAAACAACCTCAGAGCTCAATCTGTGCAGGAAAAAAAAGGAGTCTGTTTTCATGTTCTAGCCTCTCCCTATCTTGTTTCAGGGTTTTTGTTTAAATCAACACTTTCCAACTGTGTAGATTTTAGCTGGAGGTTTTTTCGCTTGGTTGTTTGTTTTGGAGAGGAGGGGGGTTGTAATTTCCCAACGTATGGGAGATAAATGAGATGTTTAAAGCGCCTCAGTGGAGTGGCATAAAAGCTGGGAAATCAGAGAGATTGTAAAGCGATGTTTGTTTTAGAAATAAAATAAAATAAATCAAGCAAGAGCAGGTTAGAGCTGCTAATACTGAGCTGATTAAGAGCAGCAGTTACATAAAAAGCAGCTAGAGTCCATATTGTAAGTAAGTATTATTGCAGCCATGAGAAATGCAGCGCCAAAGCTTTTAAGGGCTGGTGTGACTTTTTTTTTTATATGTGTGAATTAAGTGCTGATGAAAGGTAGGGGATTGACACCTTTGCAAACTCAGTGTTGCTGTTTAATCACATAACCCAGAGTAGTGCCTACAAGACCTGCAGGAGCAAGATGTCCCAGACCTCTGTTGTCTGTGTTTTTAGGGACAGAGATCACTGAGTCCCCCAGTCCAGGCTAGGAGGGTCCAGGATCTATTTGTAGATCCCTACAAGGAGGAAGCATCCACAAACCTGTGGAAGTTGGGAAGTGGTGGAGTCACCATCCCTGGAGGGATTTAAAGGCTGTGTGGATGTGGCACTTGGGGACATGGGTTAGTGGTGGCCTTGGCAGTGCTGGGGGAATGGTTGGACTCAATGATCTCAGAGGGCTTTTCCAACCTAAATAATCCCATGATTCCAACCCTTGCAATCCCAAGCCATTACACAACCACTGAGTTGTCCCTCAGACCCCAAAGGCCTCCCACCCCTTCTGCCAAGCTCGAGGCTGGTGAGAAGTAAGAAGTGGAAACCCCCAACTTCAACGAGGCAGGAAAGCAATGAGTGCTGCTGTTCTGACCTGACTGAACCAAAACACCCCCTGGAAGTGGATGTGCAGCATCTGAGGAGGAGGGAAGGCTGCTCTTGCCCTGGGTTTCACCCAGTGTGTTGGCAATGTGCAGCAGTCCTGGCAGGTTGGTCCTTTTCCCTTTAGAGGGAGTAAAAGCCATGGGAATTGACTGGACCCATTGCAGGGAGGTTTTGTGTCTGCTTCCCTTTGTAAAAAAAAGGGTGGCTGCTCTCCACAAGCTCCTGGCAGGCTGATGGTAGTGGATATTTCTACTCCTCACATGGCAATGGTAAGTATGAATTCCCACTGGGAATTATGGAAATTATTTGAAGTCAGTTTAGATTAGACTAGGTCACTTTTGTTTTTGCTGTTGAAACATATTTTGTGATGCCCCACTCACCAGCAGTGAAATAATTTGCCTTGTTTGGAGCATTATTTGAGCCTTTTGGTTTCAGAGGTTTCTTCCTTATAGGACCATTTTAAAATGAAAACTGTGTTGAAAATGAGAAGTCATACATTTTGTTTAAAAAGAACCAAACAAAAACCCCTCACCCCTGAATTCTCAGATGTAAAGTCTGAAAATATAAAATCATGATAAAGACATGCTTGGTAAAAAGAAAAAAAAAAAAATCACATCTCTGCAGGTTCCCCTGGAATTTCCTACAGCTGCCTCTGTTTCCTTGGCTTCACTGATGTCTCCTGGAAAATGGATATATCCTGGCCTGGCTCCTGAGTGGCTCTCCAGGCTGGGAACAGCACAGAGTGAAGATAAAGCAGCAGCTCTCCAAATTCCCATTGCATGATCCCTGTTCATCCCAGCTTTTCTCTCTTCCAGGAGAGTCTTCCCTGGGAAGCAGCACATCACCAGCTGATCCATCCCGTCCCAAGGCAGGGATCCTGGAGGAATCAATGGGATAGAATTGTAGGGAGTCCCCTTCTCTCAGTCCATGCTGGAGGAAGCCCCAGTGGGCAGCTCAGGTTTTGGCATCCACAGTATGGGAAACTCCACACAAGGTGGCAAAACCTTCTGCAGCTGGAATTTGCATTTTCCGACCACAGCAAATAAGGAAATAACCCCATTTAGCTCTCTTGGTGTACAAGGCTGTGGAAAAAATGGGATTTACACAGATGTGTAGAGGCTAAATATTGAAATATGTCTGAAACAACATTTTAGAGCTCAGGCCCACTGGTATATTCCACTCTAAGCAAATGTGCAGCATCAATTGGCAGCTGCCTGGAAGAAAAGATATGAATAGAGACAGCAGGAATAAGTTGCAGTGGGCCAATTGAGCTGTTTTTAAGAGGAGAAAATAAGGGCAATTGCTGATTTCTTGGTCTTGTTTTCAAGTGCTCTGTGCCACAGTAAAGCCCTGTGATGACCTTGCATTGGGCAAAGCAGCTACACAAGGAAAAGAAAAGGATCTTCCACTCTTTTATTTTGTTTTATTGGCAGCAAAAACCCCCACAATTTCTGTGCAAGATGGTGCTTAAGAACAGAAGAAAGAGGAGAGTGATGTCCCTGAGTGCTGCAATAACCAGCCAGAGCAGGGAGTGAGTGGGATGGGAGGGATGCAGAGTCCAGGGAGAGAAAACCTTGTCTAATGCAGAGCAAAAGTGATGTGCAGTCAGTGGTGAGGCCAAGGCAACTTCTGTGAGTCCCTGCTGCCACACAGAGCTGCCCCTAGTCCCTCTGAGGAACACTTGGTGTGCAGAGAGCTGCTCAGGGGCACTGAGGCAAGGGGTGGCCACACAGCTCAGCTCAGGATCCCCAGGAGAAGTGAGTGGTGTGTCTGGATTGCTCACAGTGGCTGATGAGGAGGAGCTCAGGACTGGGTGTAGAAATGCTCGGGTGATCTCCTCTGGAGCTCAGGTGTCACCATCAGACAAGAAGCATTTCCCACCATGGCACATTGCTTTCCATCGAGGTGTGGTGCCACAGCATTGCCCTGCAGGAAATCCATCAGCTATCCCTGCAGGTGCAGAGGATGTCCAAGGATGCAAGGATGGAGCAGAGCTGTGTTCCTGTGAGCAGTGCCCGCGAGGTGTGTGTCACCTACAGGGGACAGAAGGTGTGTGAGGATCAGCTGCACCAAAAGCCACTCTGGCAGGTCTGCCCACGCCTTTGTGCATCCTTGTCCATGCATTCCTCACTCAGCAGCCTGTCTGGCATATTCCTGTTGCTGCACAGTGACAGTCTCCCTGGGCTTTCCAGGGTTTGTGTGTCTCTCAGGTGACATCCCCACAGATGTCAGAAATGCCATGGAGCCCAAACATAGAGGGGATGGTCCCAAATGCAGCATCCTGGATCAAGGCACCCCCAAAGCACTGATTGCTGAAGGGTGTGGCAGGGGAAGGCTGCTCTGTGCTTCTTCCCTTACCTCATTTCCAGAGTGTGGCTGGTGTTGGAGGCAGAAGAACACACTTGCTGGACCCACAATTGGCCCAGCAGAGATGTGACCTTGTCATTAGAGCTGATGTCACCTTTCTTTGGTCCAGGCTCCAGACTCAGACCCCTGTGGGTCTGCCTGTCCCTTGTGGTTTCACCTGTGGCAGGGGACAAATTCCCAGGGCTTGTGTGTCTCTGAGGTGACATCCCCACAGGTGTCAGAAATGATATGGAGCCAAAACACAGAGGGGATGGTCCCAAATGCAGCATCCTGGACCTTTCCCCAAGCAGATGAGGGGACAGCAAAGCTGTGCCTCCCATGAGGGTCAATCACTGCATCCCTTTTCTCTTCAATTCCAAACGGGACTGGACCAGATTGTGAGAGCCATAAACCCATCCACGTCTCTCAGACCTTTTTGGCTAAATCCTGGCCAACTTGGCCACATGCACTGGAACCCCTTGAGTGAAGGGATGCCCCTTATCCCTCCTCTGACAAGGCCAGAGCTCTGTGGGGTGAGAGGAAGGGCTGGAGCCGGGCAGAAAGCACGCCCTGGCACTGCTCGCCGTCCTTCCGCCGCCGTCTCTAAGCCCCTGACACATAATCTTGGTCCTGATTTGGTCTCCACCTCATCTGGCTTGTGTAAGCTGCTTCCCGTGACCTTTCCTCAGCGCAGGGAAGGAGGGGGAGGGATGGGGGGCATGTGAACAGAGCCAGACCCTCCTGCCAGCGGGCAGAGGGTGCTCTTGCCTTGCATATCCCGCTCCCTCCGGATAGCCGAGGCTGTTCCCCTATAAACCAGCCCTTCCCAGACGCTCCGGCCCAGGGATGCCCGAGCATCCCCGCTGGCCCAGCGCGCCGGCGACGGATCTGCTTCATTAATATTCCTGCTCGGGTGGGCGGGTGGAGGGAGCGCTGTGTCTAACCTACTTTATTCAAATAGAAAAATGTGTGTGGTGGAGTGAGAGGGAGATACAGGCTCTGCCATAATTCCAGATTTAATTGGAAATTTAGTAAATCTGCTAAAATATTTAGTGGTTTCAATTTTTTCCCCCTCTTCTGTAAGAAACAAAGGATCCCGGTTTATCGTGTGTCTTTCAACAACTTTAATTTCATTTGTAGATTAAGGATGGAAGTAGCATTTCCACTCGATTGCATACCGGGCATTAAGGAGACAAAAACGTTCATTGTTTGCCCGAAGTCGGAGGGGTTTGTGCAGACATTAAGCTGTAGGTGGCATTCTTTATACCTGACATCAGGAGCTTTTGTCAGCCCTTCAGCTGACAGGATTCTCCGCTGACCCCTCCGAGGTGTGCGAAGCAGTGAAAACAACCAAACCATTTCTGCCAGGTGATGAAGACTCAGGGAGAAGAGGGACAGTCTTATCCCAACCCACTGGGCAGTGGCTGCTCGCAAAAATTGGTAATTCCACTTTTTTTGGAGAGAGTATCAGAGAGAATTGGAGAGCCAAGGGTTGGTGGCCTTTCCTATAACACAGTCAATAGCAACCCTGTCCCAAGAAGGGCTCAGTTTTTGCTCCAAACCCATGTGTTTTTGTATGCCCAAGGGTTTCATGATCATGCTTCTGCTTCATGTTGGTGGTGTTGGGGCCAGAGCTGAGGTTAGAGGGTGAGATCCTGGGCTCAGACCCTGGAGAGTCACTGGTGTGTGCTTAAAACCAGCATCGGACACATTTCAGGGTGATATCTGTACCCATCCAGGACAGGGGGTAACTGCAGAGAACAAAAGTTGCATTTCCATGTATCCTTATGCAGGTAAGCTCCTGTTTTGGCCTTAATTGTCCAGCATGGTCTTAAATGTCAAACATGTCAAACAGTAATCTCCCAGCCAGAGATGTTTTTGGGGCTATCTTGCAAGTTTTGTGTTGTTTGTTTCCCAACACTGACCATTGCTCCCATCAAAATCAGTGGGAGCTTGTCCCTTGGCTCAGATGGGAGGAGGGTGCCAGTGCAAATCCAATCTCTTCAGTTTTATTATTACTTTTTAAAAATAATCCTTTGTTTGTCTTTTCACTCAAAAACTCAGCCCAGCCCCTTCTGAAACCATCTTTCTGTAATTCTCTTAACTACTGTAATGCAAACTCACCGCAGAAGCTCCTCGAGAAATCAAGGCTTTTGTGAACACCAGGCGTGAGGAAGAAAATTGTCGCCTAACCTTTCAGCCATCCTTATTTTCAGGGGAGCAAAGGACAATCTCTGGAGACAGTTGGAGTTGTTTTTGGGGTTTTTTTGTTTTTTTTTTTATCTGTGGCAGTTAAATCAGATTTATTAACATGCCATATTATGAAGGTGGGAAGTAACATTTGTTTTTCCTGGGTCTTTAGGGAATTTATCCTGCCATCATTAAACTGGATTTTAAACCACCATTTAATGTTTTGTTATTTTTCTCAAGTGGTTAGGGTTTTTTTATTTATTTAATTATTTTTTTTTTTAGCATCCAGTGTTAATCCTGCAATTGGAAACCACAGTGGATAAAAGTACTGTGTAACTTGCTTCCAGAACAAATAAGGTACAGCAGCTAATTTTAGTTTTAGGTTTCAAGGAGGGGGAGAGGAAGGGGGTAAGGCAGCACCTTCCCTTTATGCTGTGAGACAGCCTTCAAGTGCGAAAGCAGAAATTCCCAAGCCGAGATCTGGTGAATGTAGAAAAGGTTCATTTTCAAAATTGCAGCAGCCTGTACTTAGGTGATATTAGAAGACACCATGACAGTAAAGTAGTTTTATGCATAGCGGCTTAGCTAACATTTTGAGAACTAGTTTAGTGAAGCTATCAGGTTTAAAAATACCAAGCCACAAAGTTTTAATGAAACTATGCTTGGATCAAAGTACCATAAAGAGCATCCAAGAACTGCTTAAAAGATCCTTGAGTGGAAATTAGAATGGATCTTCAGGATTTATTCTGTAAAGCCTGTCTATTTTGACCTTTTTTCAGTCTCATATTAAGGCAGCTGAAAGTGTGTTTTGTTTGGCTAATGCTGGGGACTCGCTGGAGCTATTAGGTCTGTTAAACTGAGGCTGCCACTAAAGTTTTAGTATGCATTAATTGACTGATAAGGACTTGGGAATCAAATGGCTGAAGGAAAGGGCTATCATAGATTTCTTTTTTTTCCCCTCCTTCCTTTGCTTTATTTCTCTTTGCACTTCATTTACATCCTGAGCCCTATTGGTGATCCAGATTTGAATAAAGCCACAGCTTAAGCAGCGATTAGATCTCAATAGCTTGGATTTTCAATGAAATTGTGGCATCGTTTTTTTTTTCCCACCACGCGCATTTAGCGGGAGGTGTGAAAATTGACACCTGGTGCAACTTTATCTTTGCAAACACTGCCTCGTTTTATGCGCAGACCAGCCCCACGTGCACAAAACATTTGCAGATGCGCATAGATAGATGCGTGTATAAAATCCTCCTGAAATTAGGGTATTAGTTGATAGGCCTTTGACTCTGTCAATGTCAGGGGTTAGTGGGAAACAAAGACGGGGCTAAGCAAAGCTTTGCAAGAATGGAGAGAGATAAGAAGACCTCCCCCTTCTCCAGGTTAATTTTTTAAGCATGTCATCCAAACGTTCAAAGCAGTGATCCTGCAAACGCTATGAGAAGAAGAAAGCCATCAGGAATATATAATGCAGTGAGGGGGTTTTTATTTTTTTACATTCTGATGTTATTATCATTACTGTTATTATTATTATTATTTGGAAGCAATATGTTTAAAGTTCACCTGCTAATCCTTAAGCTGTTGATACGACAATGTCAAAAATGATGGGATTTGGTGATTCTCATTATTGTTATGTATTGTTCTTCTCTAGCATTCCAAATTAATATTTATAAATGCCAGGAAAAGTAGTCTTTTTATAGACATGAGAGCTCCCCAACTCCATTTTTATTTTCTTTTTAACAAATAAACGTTGTATCCAATATAGATGATTGCATTTAGGAACGAAAATTATTTCCCAAGCAATCCACTTGACGCTGATTGGAGGTTTTTAAACTTATTTTTCTGCCAGCAAGATGACAACCTGTAGATGTGATCTTCCCTTACTAGCATTCCCAACAATCTTTGTCCAAATTCAAATGAGTACCAATTGTAATGAGCATGATCAAACTGACACAAATACTGAAATGGGTCTGAAATCCTACCAAAAGGCTTTTCAAGCAGCAGAGAAATAAAAGCAATGGCTGGGAAGGAATTTTGATTCTTGGCCACCTTCTTAATTTGAAGCCCTTCAGTCCTGGTTTTCTGCTGTGTGATTGGTCCCAAGGATGCAGCCCTGAGGACCAGCTCCCTCCTGATGGGTACAATCATAGCATCATGGAATATCCCAAACTGGAAAGGACCCACAAGGATTATCAAAGCCAACTCCTGGCCCTGCACAGGACACTCCAACAATCCCACCATGTGTCTGAGAGGGTTGTCTACCAAAGGAGACTAATCATCCTTTGGCTGCTCTGAGCCAAAGGAAGGTTTATTATGCTGTTATTCCAAAGTGAGGAATGGGATTGCTGGGTGGGAGAAACATGGGCACATGCAGCTTTGGTGAACAATTTTGGACATGCCTGAAAGTGCTGAGGGAGGGACATTCACTCCCTGCAGTGGAGCTATTTCTAACCAGTGCCTCCAATTCCACAACAAATAAGGAGGAAAAGGCAAGAAAAAGAAAAAAAAAGTAGAAGAAACTCCAATTCCTGCTGACCTGCACAGCTGGCTTATTTGGGGCTTTGTATCTATTACAAAAAAAAAAAAAAAAAGTGTGTCCCAATTACCAGGTGAGCAACCCAGATCCAGACAGCTTGTGAAACTCATTTCCAAAACATTTGCAATGAGAGCAGCGATCACCTGGCCCAGCTTAGGAGAGATTCCCAAAATTACCAACACTGTATGCAGAGGAAATATTCTGCAAAGGATGAACATCTTCAGGGTTGCATTTGGCTGTTCTAACTGTCCCAGCAACTGGAGGCTTTGTGGATATCTCTCCACCCCAACTTCAACTCTGCAGTGAAGGACATGAACTCATTCTTGCATCACTCTCTGCTTTTTGGGATAAATCTTTGCTCGGGCTCCTTTGGGGCAATGCCTGGGTTTGAGGCTGGGGACATCTGATGGGAACAGGAACAGGGGACTGGTTTAAACTCAGGCAGGAATGGAGAGAGGAGATGGGCACAGCCAGGATGATTTATCCTGGCTTGATGTGTGCTGAAGGCTGCTGGTTGTGCAGACACTGATTGTGGGAGGGCTGAGGCTGACGAGCCTTAATGGACCGTGCTGCTGCAAATACAGAGAGACGGGAACTGATGGAGAATATATTCAGGCTGGATATCAGAAGGGAGTTTGAGACTCTCAGACAACAGAGATTTGGGAATGGCCTTGGGGCAAATGCTCCAGTTCATTTGAAGCTGAGGCTTGTTCAGTCTGTGAAATTGGATTGTGTGACTTGGTTGCCGGGGAATGTGACGGGAAGGACTTGGTGATTAAAGGGGGCCCTTCTTGTCCTCAAATGGGTTTTAGGATGTTTTAGTTTCCTCTTTGGTGCTGGAGGTGCTTCCAAGAAAGTCCTGGAGCTGTTGTCATGTTTTGATGACCACGGCAATTGACACTGCTTTTCAGGCTTTTGGCACTTTCTGACAGATGTGGCTGAAGTGAGTGTGCCCTGGCGGAAGAAATACCTGCCTTGTAAGTGTTGGCACACTCTGCTCGTGGCATTTTGTATAATCAGATGTTCCATCTTGACCTCTCAGTGGTCTGCGCTGCTTTCATATCCTCGACAGACATGAAACTCCTTTGAGCCCTTCCCTTGAATTGGGTCTCTAATGTAACGTCACATACACTGCAAAAGACAATTTTTAGCACTCTCAGCATTTTAAATGTTGCATTTGCAGTAGCCAGTCCAATGGCTGCCTATTCTGCTTTCTATAATGCAAACTGGCACCTTGGCACTTGGTTGGAGAAAGGGAGAATATGACACAAGTCTGGATCAGGAGTCTGGATTTGATAACTCAAACTGCTTGATGCTCATTTTCTGCTGCAGCCTTGTAGAAAGAAACTAATTCCTTTTTCCTCTCAGCTGCTCCCCAGCCACTCACTTGTGGGATCTTACAGACCTTTTGTTTCCTAAAGACTCTGGGTTTTCCCAGAGGCTTATATCCTATATACAGACACAGAGATGATCTAAGCAAGAAATATTTCTTTCTGAGCTGGTTTCCCTCTTCTTTAGACATTTGTAAAATCAGTGCCACCAGCAGAAATTATGCATCAATCAATGCCAGGCAAGTAGATGAAGTGCACTGAAGACTTGAACAAAGTGGGACTGACCTGTGAAATGGGGCTGCTGGTGGTGTGCAATGGAAATCTGGGGTTGATCTCATCTCTGAAATGGTGAAACCCTCTCCAAGAACCCCTACAGAGCTATTTTTCCCCTGGATATTAACAAATAAGGACATTCCAGGGAACAAAAGTGATGCTCTGCTGGGGGACACACTGTTGGCAGCCACTGCAGGATCAGACAGGAGCAGATCATCTGTCATCATCTCTTCTCCACGTCAGGGACCCTTTTCACCCCAAAACTTTGTGTATCTTTAAGACAGATCTTCCATGCATTACAGATGGCAAATGCAGCCAAACCTCACTGAAAACCAGCAGTACCACCAGGCGATTTGCTTCCCTGGGGGAGGACAGCAAAGCCATTTCATTGCAGGACATCCATGTTACCACCTCATTTCCAGCAATGGAATTCTTTTATTCACTCCAGCTGCAACTGGAACTCATTCCCCAGCCCAGCCAGCAGTTCTGTGGCAGGTACTGCCCTCCTCCTCCCTGTTCTGCTGCCTGTAAAGGGTGGTTTGTAGCACATCACAGCTCACAAGCATTTCTCAGGAAATAATTGAAGATCTCCTGCCAGTGTTTCCCTTCCAAGGGATGCTTCTGCCTCTGCTCTGCTAAGGGAGGAGTTTTGGAAGTCAGCCCAACCACCTTGTCATTGCTCACGACAAGAGTGTGGCAAGGCTGAAATGAAGGACGTGTGCAATGGAAGGGAAAGAAAGGTGAGGGATGGGAGGAACTGATGCTCAGCAGAGGATTCATTCCCATCCCAGCAGAGCAGAGGGGAAGGGGAAGGCTCGGAAAACCTTTCCCATGAGGAAAACTGATGCCTCCTTTGGATGGCTTTCCTTCTTTCTTTCCATGCTTATCATTTGTTCTGCCTATTCACGGGAGGGACTGAAGCAAAACACGGGGCTTTGTGTTCCTGCCCTGTGCCCTAACGAGGGGGAGTTTCGGGGCTGGCAATGTGGAGTGTGTGCTCACACACCATGGAGAGGGGATCTGCCCCACCAGGCTGCAGCCACCAGTGTGGGGACAAGCAGAAAGCTGAGGGGAAGAGAAAAAGGGAATTTTGTGGCCAATCTGCGCCTTCTAAAATGGGAGTTTCTCAAAGGTGTTTTTGGGAAATACATTCTGCTGGTGGAGGTGTTGGTGCCCTGAGCCAGCTCAAAGGCTCATGGGTTCCTCTTTCATCAGAGGGTCCATGCAGTGTCTCCTGGGGATGCTCTGGACACGTTTGTGCCTCACAGGGGGTCAGTCCCCTTCAATCCCACTTGTTTATGGCCAGTATGTCCATAAATCCCAAAGGCACAGATTGCCAGACGCAGAAGGACAAATACATATTGATCCTTTTCTTCTCCTTGGCATCCCTATCCATGGCAGAGGGGTTGGAATGAGATGATCTTTAAGGTCCCTTCCACCCAAACCATACAAGGATTCTCTCTGATTCTATGATTCTATAAACAATGACCAAAATCATTGTTCTGACCACCAGTTGCCTGACCCAGAATGGTTGCTGTTAAATATTTAAAGCCATCAGTCTCAGCAAATAAAGAGTCTGAAATCAGAATCACTCTGGGTGCAGGTAGAGTTGACAATTCTACACCAGGGCACCTTTAATGTGTCCTACCAGAAGACCAGCATGAGTTTTTCTCCCTGCCAGTGGTTCATTCTTGTGTGGGTTGGATGTTTGCCTCACTCATTTTGCTCCTGCTGCTGACAATGGGCATTTCAAAGAAAACAATGATGATTTCTTGGAATAAAATGTGCCTGTAAGGAGAAAAAAAAAATCTCAGAGCCATTTGCTGAGCTTTTATCATTGCTCTTGGGAGCAGCAAGGAAATTGGCCGTGTGCTGCCTGTGAACAAAGTGCTTTTCACGCCCTCCTTGAAATCCACCCATGTTTGGCCAAGTTATCAGTCGAATGCATGTTCTTTAGAGGTTTGTTGAAATTTGGCTGCTTCATTTCTCTGAAGACACAGTCTGCCCAAGGCTGTTGAATGGGAGAGGGACTTTTTTCCCCAAAACGTGCCTGACTTAACTCCCTGTGTTGATTGAGCACATCTAAGGGTAGCCTGTGAGTGAGCCAACAAGAGCCCGACACTTTGTTCCATGTGAACAAACCACTCTCAAATTTCCTTTTATTTTTTTGTAAAATACAAAAACCCAGTATCTTGGATAAAATCTCGCCGATTGCAAATCTGGGTTATGAACAAACTCAAAACAAGTGATAAAGTTGCAATACTGAGCACTCAGTGGCTGAGGAGCTTGCAGAACTCACGCTGCCTCTGCAGGCTTAATTTGCCTTCCTACTGCCTATGGCTTATGATCATTTTTAATTACCCAATCACACGATATCTTTTCCCACAGGATCCTTGCTCATTCACCACACAGGATGGACAAAGATCTCTTCACAGGTACCCAGTTGGTTTTTCTTTTCACGCTTATCCGTCATGTTGTCCAGAGCCAGAAGTAAATATGGATTTACTAATTAAGAAACCCTAGATTTTAAATGGCAAAGCAATTTTACTTCTAATTTATGCCATAATGTAAACAGGGCCCACCATGGCAGCAGGGAGGAGAGGAGGCACCTGTAAAATCTGACTTTGACCAGTCTTGGCAACCATTTTTGCCTCCTCGATGCTGTTTGCCTTCAATCATTTAACTTTTTATAAAACTGGAATGACAATGCAGCACTATCTGTCTGGAAAAAGTCAACCTCTTTATTGCTTGAGAAGTGTTGCAATACAACGGTGATGGGGTCCTGTATAAACCAAGATAGGCAGCAAAACTCCATATTTAATACATGCCCAGCACACAAAAAAACGTGAAAAATGTTTCATTTTGGTCTTTAAGCAAAAGAAGGAGCTGAGGAGGAGGTAGCAGGAAGCTTAGAATTGGAAAGTGATAGCTTTGGCAATGCAGTGCAATGATTGAAAATGACATCTTCCACACACCCAATTAAAATTCATACCTTTTAACCTCCACAGCCATCTGAGATCTGTATCATTAAGACTGATTCAACAAGATGCCTTGATATTCTAAATTATTTGTATGCCTGGTATTCCAAATAAACATTTGTGAAATTCATTTCAAAAGATGTTAACACTCGTGAAACCCATGTGCCCCAGAGGGATTATATAAATTTCCATGTCAAATATTTGAAGCAAAGCACTTGTACAGAAACAGTGTTTTTTGTGTTTTGATGCCTTTCATTTCCATAAACTAGATTACTTTCTGAAATTACTTTCACACAGAGAACAGTTTCTATTGAATTCCAGTCAGTGAGCTCCTTGGAGTGTGATGTGAATAAAATATGACTGGGTTATGTAGCTTCTAGGATGCATATGCATCTTGTGCTGTATAAGCAGGGAAAACCAAGTTTGGATTTTATCTTGAAGTGGGTTCATATACTGAGATTTACTGTCTTAGAGTAATTGCTAAACAACCCCTTCATTTATAGCCTAACAAGGAAGCTCTCTAGATTCCCAAATCCAGCCCCTCTACCTGGCTAACAATGACATGATCTTCCTCAGTAAGCAGAGATTTGCTGGCAGGCAGCAATTCCTGGCTGTCCGTGGCTCTTCAACAGAAAAGTTTTATCTGCTTCTTGCAAACACTGATTCTGCCAAAAATTCACACGCACACATAACACACACACAAAAATAGATCTGAGCAAACATTGCCTCCATTGTGCTTGTTTTGCCAACCCTGTGAAATGATCAAATACCAGGTATTTAAATGGGAGATGGAAGGAAAAAATTTGCCCAGGGTGTAGGGGAGGGAAGCAGCTGTGAGATTAAGTGTTTTTACATAAACTACACATACAATCTCCATTGTTATATAATATCCCCCACGCGGGTGTCTTAGGTCAGCTTCTGGAATTGCTTCTAGAAAAGAGGGTGAAATGCCAACTTCGGTGAAAAATTCAGGGTTCAGCCCTGGATCCTGCAGCAAATCCTCTGAGTGTTCCTTGGTAAGAGCACAGCTAAAGCTGGGCAAGCTCCCTGAACACCCTGGAGAGTCACCTTACTGCTCAGATCGGCATTTCTGCAGCTGTGCAGAACCTGGAGCTCCCCTGTTTACATCAGAAGAAATTTCACATGTGGAAATTGAGGAGCCAGGTCACTGCAGCCAAGACTGAACGCTGGGTCTGAGCTGTTCTCTCCTGCTGTGGCAGCTGTCCCTCTGCCCAAAAAGCAGATGCCTGCCCTGGCTGGGGTATGTAAAGATTCATTTGCAGCCCAGATAGCATTTGGTTTGCTTTGCCTCGTGGCAGTCCTGGGGTCAGGTCCTCCAGCCTGAGGAGAAAGAGATTCCCTTACTTTAGCCTGGAGTGTGGAATTGTTTTGGGTGGCCATCAGGGGTGCAAATGCCATGGCCGAACTGAGCCAGCTGCTTTGAGCTCAGATGGATGTGGATCTCCTGGGAGAGGAACTTTGCTTTCAGCTGGTGACAGGTGTGAGATTTTTCATGTTTTTCTGTGGGGCTCAAACCAGCACTGTCCAGAGGAAGGAGTGAGTTCCAGGACAGGCAGAGATGTGGTGTTGGGAGACACTGACTGAGCCTAGTCACAGCTCTCCGGCAGCTGTGGTTCTCCTGTGGGCTGCTGGGTTTTTCCTCCTTTTATAGCCAACCAGAAGCCTCCTGATGTCCTTGACAAAGTCAAAACTAGGGGGAGAATATCTTTCTTTGTCATTTAATGACTTATTCTTCTCTCTATTGCCTCACTGTTCAGGGACACAGGCTCCAGAGTAGCACTGGCTCAGGACAGCAGCATCTTATTTCCCCACTTGTCACCTGCTATTCTTTATTCCCCCCTACTTGGACAGATCCTTGGTCAGGAGAAGGGAAATGAGTGAGTGCATCTCACAGCTGAAGTCAGCAGAACACAACGTTCCTGTTTTTAGGATGTTTCACGTGTTTTATTAAATATGGCTTCAGCGTGGCAAGAAAACACCAGTAAATGTTGAAGGAAAAGGAAAGGAAAAACCTGAAACCAGTGACGCTGGAGCCTCATAAAAATGTCCTAGAAGCTTTCAGGCTTGATTCCCCCCTGAACTGGCTGGCTCAAAGCAGTGCTGAGGATGCCCAAAGCCTGCTCCAGGCACAAGCCAAGGGGGTGTTGCACCCACAGAGGGGAACAAGATGCCCATGGCTCTGCTGTGGCTGGCGTGGGCAGGGGCTGCTGAGGGCGGGTGAGAACAGCGAGCAGGAAATTCAGCTCCCAGGTGTCTCCTGGTTCTGCTCCTCCTCCTGCTCCTCCCCATGGCTGCAGTCCTTTGGCTCTGGTGGCAAAACCTGTTTTGCCTGAGTGGCAGCAGAGCTCATATTGCACCGAGACACGTCTGCCAGAATGTCACTGCCGGCTCCTGAGTGTGCAGCTCAGGGAGGGCAGGTGGGGAGATATGCCACTGCACCACAATTCCCTCGAGGAGACCAGGGGGAAGATCCCTGTTTTACCCACAACCCCCAAGGCATTCTGCAGCCACCTGGGTTCTGTCCTTTTCAGGCTGCAAGAATTTCTTACCTCCTCATTCTTGTCCAGAGGAAAAGACATCTGAATGGATCAGGACAAGACCAGCCCTGCTCTCACTCAAACATCAGTCCACAACCTCTCCTGTAATCATTCCTCATTACCGGACAATGCAGGGACTGGAGTGCAGGAATAAGGGGAACAGAGTTGTGAAGTAGGAATACATTAAATACAGCCTCCTTACCTTTGCACAGATCCACCAATTCCCACTGGCACAGCTCACCTGAAGGAGCTGCAGAGAGAGGATTTTTTTCACTGGTTAGTGAAAGATAAAAAGCTGATTTCCAGCAATAGCCAAAGAACATCAAGCTAAGAACTAAACAGGGTAAAAAGAAATGGGCTGCAATATATGCTCAGTCTTTGGTGCATTTCTTTAATGCCAGTCTTTAGGGGCAGACTTTGCAAAAATCCCCAATTATTTTAGCTGGTTAATCTGGTCCAAAGTAGGCTGTTGGCCAGCCTATATGCTCTGCGTATGATCTGGCTTAGCTAATCTGATAAATTCCAGTTTATTCTCTGGGTAGGTCCTGCAAATCCAGGACTATTTTAATTAGAGAAGCCGGGCAGCGACAGTTTATTGGGCAGTGGAGGTAAATTCGCAAGTCCTTGGGTCAGCGCTCGCCAGAGCTGCAGGTCATTTGGGTTAACGAGTTGCCACTGCCCTAAATTATGGCTTTTCCTTCATCTCACTGCTGCTAGGCTGCTTTTAGCCTGTTGTTACAGATGAGCAGGCCCCAGAATATTACTGACTCCAGTCTTGGGCTGTGATGCAAGCATGAAGCACTATCTGCTCAGTCCTTTCTATTTCCCAGCCTCAGTTTGGCTGCACCTCTTTGAACATAAACACAAAATGAACATTGATTTCTAAGAGAGAGGGTTTGAGTCTTTCGTTTTCCTTGTGTTGTTCCTTTTGTAGTGGAGCCTGCTGAGATAAAGCTTCTAGGCTGTGAGTACTCTATCCTCCTTTCCGAGGAGAGTTTGGACCACAAAGATCTGTGGTCAGGGGAGACAGGACAGACAGAAGAAATTTTTCAGACTGTGGTTCCACGAGGAGAAAGGAGGCTGCAGAGTCACTGAGTGCCTGACACGAGGGAGTAGAGCTGGGATGCTCTGCCTTCAGCTACCCTGTCTTCCTCACCACGGAGCAGGCAGCTTCTGCTGCACAAAATACAGCTCCACTTTTACTGTAAAACAAACCGTTTGTGTTTATTTCTATCTGATGAACTTTGTGCCATTAAAATCGAGGATGAGGTGCACAGGACTTCCCAATTTCCAAGGCAGATCATTTGTCAGAAAGCGAAAGCTTCTGTTCTTTTTCTTCAGAAGGATAAGTGAACTGTGCCTATACTGGGACAAGAGACCATAAATAAAGCTGAAATAATGGGAGATCACTCAAAAATTCTCCACGCTTTGGAAATATTTCCACTCACATTTGTAACGCTGAAGAAAGTGGAGTTTTATGTAAGAAACAGGCTGCAGAATAAGGACATTCCTATCTCTGCCCTAAACTTCCTGAAAAAAAACCCCTTCCTGGCTGGTCTTTGTCTCCTCTCCTGTGAACTCAAATTCCTTGTCCTTTTTTCCACCAGAGCCACTTGTGAAAGGTTTTGATCTGTGTGTTCAAGGTGCTGGAAAAGATCAAGGAAATGCTTGAAGAAGCTTCCCAAAGAAAGGGAACCAAAATGCAGGCCAGAGCTCTGGGAGCTGCAATTCTGTGGGCACAGAAACCTTGTCCTTGCGTGAAGGATTTTAGTGGGGGAATTTTACCGAGTGCTCCAAGGTGGGAGCAATCAGCACACGTCCCAAACTTCATTGTAAGGACAGCCGAGAGGCATCCCTGCCGGGCTTTGTTTTTCTCCCCCGACTTTGTCCCAGCGCTGGGGCATTTTGCTGATGTGGTGGAGGACACGAACACCTTGATGGGCCCCATCTGTTCCAGCCAGGAGAGTACAGCTGAACGCTTGGGGGGTGCCCGGCGTGCAGCTTGGGAACGCGCCTCGCCTTATCCATGGAGAAGCGCTTGGCATCGGCCGAGCTCCCTGGCACCCGGAGGGGGGAAATCCTGAGGTAAATTCGAGTCGACGTGATGTTAGAAGAGCACTAACCGTCGGGGCACGCCGGGGTCGCCAGGTCTCGCAGCGGGGACAGGTGCCTGCCACTCCAGGCCTGGCCGCCCGCCAAGGCCCGAGCGCCGGGCCTGCTGCCAGCCACGCATGAGGAGCAGACAAGGCTGGGCCCACAGGAGACAATGAGAGTTTCCTTCGCTCTCCCCGCCTCCCTCAGCCCGTGGCTGCTGCCCAGGTTGCTATGTGGCATCTCCAGGGCCGGCAGCGAGGATGCCGTGACGCCGGCGGTGACCCTGCGCGCTGCCGGGAGAATATTGCGCTGGTCCCCCGCTGGTGACGGGGATGGGGGAGGCAGGAGGAGAGTGAAAATGGGCCTCCAGAGTCTGAGGTGATTTCTGGGCTCGTGCAGCACGTCCGGGCCGGAATTTGCATATGCAAGTGTCCAGCTGTGCATCCCGACACTCGCTGTGCGCCAGCAAAGGCAGCCCTGTGCATGTTTAATCCATCCTGCTCCAGCTCGTGGTTGCCGCTTCGGCCCGACTCTGAGTCCAGACATCATGAAAATCCAGGTGGCACACTGCGTGGTAACTGGAAGCTTTTTCTCCAGCCCTGTATTTCTGAGGCTGTTTGCTGTCCATCAAATATTAAGAATGTAGTTTCTAGCACCTTCTTTTTAGAGGAAAACACTGAACTTTTTTTTTTTTTTAGCTGGAGAACACAGATCATCCTTAAGAGCCCTGAAAGTCGTGCCCTGTGCATTCAGAATGGTACAGGCAAAAAGAAAAAAGGCAAGTCTCTTCAAGTCACAAAGGAAAAATAATTTTTTTTTCTCTTCACACCACCTCTTTTCCCCCTTCTCTGCTTTCCCTTCTCTCATCTGCTAAATGAGATGTTTCCACAGTTTCATTCAACACAGGATGGCAGTGGCAGAGCTTGGCAGCTCTGGGAGCAAATGACTTACAACCAAAGGACAGCTTGAAAGGCAAACACACGATTCACTAAACGTCTGGCAATCTGGGGCCTGTCAGTGACCCTTTCCAACTTGCAGCTAAGGAGCACTGGACAGTTCCTTAAATAAAATGCATTTTGCTTTAGCGTAGGAGCTGACCATGCTGACTTCTGTCATCTCTTACATCTTCTCCTATTTTCTTTTGCATTTGCCATGTGTGTTGTTCTGCTGATCCCAGTTCTGAGGGGAAGCGTAGCAATACAGCTGCTGTGCATTTCTTTGTTGTTTCCTTTCCTGCCTTGGCACCTGTAGCCACTGTAACTAAGCACTTTACAGTAATCTTAAAAGCCTTCCAAAAATACTGTGACTCATTAAAACTGACTCAATAATAAAATCGATGGCAGCCTTCTATTCCTTCTGGAAAACTCATCTGCCCTGCAGTTCCAGACAAAAATAAACGAGATAGTTTTTAGTTCTGTTTTTTTTCTCCCCACAAAGCCTGACTGAAGAAATAAATAAAGTCTCACGTGATACCAGGACCACCAGACTTTGAATTTTTTGGTGTTGTACCCATGCACATACACTGCTTCTGTGCTTCCTCTGTATTGCCAGCCCTAAATTCAAGATTGTGGGGTTTGAGGGAAGCACTGAGCCAGTGCTGCTGCAAATATTTAATAAAAGGGAGTGATAGGGAACAGCTTTGTCACAGCAGCATTTACCAGACAAAGAGCTGCCATCTCTGCAGGTGGAACGTGCACAGCCACGTGTGTTATCCATGAGAGTGCTTGCTCCTGGCAAAGACATGCTTGGAAAGCATCAGGACAACGGGATGGTGCCTTCAGCTCTACTCCTCCTCCACCCCATGACCTGTGGGGTGAACAGAAGCCAGTTGCTGGTGAAGCATCCATGCAGAGTGGTGAGGAAGGAGAACGAGAGCAGCCCCCGCACTCTGTGACCCACACACACTGCCAGGCAGCCGGGGAGGCACAGAGCATCTGCAGAGTGCTAAGGAAGAGCTGGTCTTATGGTGTCTGCTGATGGACTTAGACGTGGCCAGCTTAGCTCTGCTGGGGCCCAGCTGGTCTGCCCACACAGATGCACAGGCTGGAGGTGCTGGGCTCTCCATCTGCAAGGAGCCCTGAGCACAGCCTGCTTCTGCCTCCCAGCAGGGCAAAACAGCTCCCACCCTTTCCTTACCTGGTGCCATGGCCACGACTCAGACCCACACACCTGTGTGCATCAGCAAAACAGGATCATGCTGCTGACCTCCTTAGGAAAGATCTTGCAGATCAACTGAGAAAATGTTCTGTCTAAGAGCTGGAGATTATCTGGTTTAGAGCGTCTCTTTCTCCAGTCCAGAGGGGATGGAGTTATTTTAAATCTTTTTTTTGTGCAAAGAAGAAACCAGAAGATTATTTTCTTTCTTCAATGTCCTGAAACTCCTCAGGGCTGCTTATCTCCAATTGTGCTTGTCAAATACGCCCTTCTGCTGTGCACTCTTCGGGGGAATGCATTTAAGAGCTTAGAAGGCCCAGCCAGGAGAGGGGACTGGTGCCTGTATGAGTTAACGTGACAAATGCACACACAGTGAAACAATATCTACAAGGGTGGGACTGTGCTACTCCTAAAACCAAAGAATAAGGCTCAAAGGGCCTTTAGGAAGTGGTTCAATCCATCTCCCAGTTCCAACAGCCAACAAAACCAAAATATTGCTCTTTCCCTAACCCGCTCTTAAAGATCTAAATGTTGAAAGAAACCGTGCCACCACCAGTCTACTGCACACCTTCCCAATTCTCACTCTGCAGAGATTTTTCTGATGTTTAGGATCACAGAATGGTTTAAGTTGGAAGGAACCCTACAGATCATCCCATCACAACCCCCTGCCATGGGCAGGGACACCTTCCACCAGACCAGGTAACTCATATTTTCCTTTGAATCTTGATCCTGTTGTCGCTGGTTCTACCCTCCTTGGAAAAGCAAAGCAGACTGGTCCCTGCTGCAAACTACACAAAACCCCCTTGCATGGGACTGAGGTGACATCAGAATTCCAGAAGTAAATCATCACTTTAATACTGATTTGTTTTTCTGGGGAAAAAAACCCCCAAAAAACAAAAAACAAACCAGATAAAAAGAGCTTGGTTCCGCCTCTCTAAATTTTTAGCAGCCATTCAATTTGAGCTCTAACTCCCTATCCACCTCCCAAATTATGAGTTGATCTGACCTGTCAGCCAGCAGGCAGGGGTAAGTCCCCTGTCCCTGACTTCAGTGCAGCTTGACCAGCCGAAGAGCTGCAAAATCCTCCTGGAAAGTTGGGAGCAGGGAGCAGAGGCTGGATCCAAGAGCAAACTCAGGTGCTGCAGCTGCCAATGGTTTTTGTTACTGCTGCAATTAGCAACCACCCACCATCCAAATGAGCGTTTCCAGTAGTAAACTTTGTGACATGAGGACAAATGGGGAAATCACAAGACCTAATTACAGCTAATTGCCAATCCATGGGAAACACTCCAGTGAACTGGCACTCGGCAAAGGGAGGAGACAAGCAGCATTGTTTTAAAACACAAATTTACCAGACATATAATTAGCTAAATACCCACATACTCTTCTAGCCACTTGTTTTATTCTGAATCAGAGCTCCTCTGAGTGCTGAACGTGTTTAAGGCATCCTCAAAGGGCGACTGCTTCAATGTTAAAAGGGTTTTGAAGGGCTGTTTGCAAGTAAAGATCAAATCTAAATATATTTTGTGATTTCCTCAAAGGTTGCTGTGGATCACGGGTTTGTTCTGGGCTCTTCCTGGCTCCCTTGATATGTTGTCGTTAGCAGAAGAGCTCAGCAAGAGCTGTCCTGGCAATTTTCAGGGAGCAGCTTGTTTCCAGGGGGTGGAGCATCTCCTGCCTGTTGGTGGAGCATTCAGGGACACCTGGACACGTTACTCACCTTGACTCTCCACGTGGTTTGCAAGGTATGAAATGGTTTTATTTTTTTGTTTCAAATACTGTTTTGGTGAAGTGGAATTTCCAGCACTGTGCTGACACTGCTTCCCCATGAGCTGGTCTTAGATCCCATGTGGAGAAGGATTTGATCCCATGCATTGCTCTGGGACAGCCACAGCTCAGCAGTGCGGATGTTTGGGGGTGACCCTGACTGGCCACTCCTCTGGTCATACAGAGAATCACGGAATGGTTTGAGTTGCAAGGGACTTTAAAACCATTTAGTTCCACCCCCTGCCATGGGCAGGGACACCTTCCACTAGCCCAGGTCACTCCAAGCCCTGTCCAACCTGGCCTTGGACATTTCCAGGGATCCAGGGACAGCCACAGCTCCTCTGGGCACCCTGTGCCAGGGCTTCAGTGCCCCCACAGGGAACAATTTCTTCCCAATCTCCCATCTCTCCCTGCCCTCTGGCAGTGGGAAGCCATTCCCTGTGTCCTGTCCCTCCATCCCTTGTCCCCAGTCCCTCTCCAGCTCTCCTGGAGCCCATTTAGCCACAGGAAGGTGCTTTAAAGTCTCCCTGGAGATTTCTCTTCTGCAGCCTGAACACCCCCATATACTTGTCCCATATTTTGAGGTTTGCTGGTGACAAATAAGGCCCATGAATCTCCCCAGTGAGCAGCCTGTGAGTTGCCTCCCCATTTCTCTTCATCCTCACATCCCTCTGGTTTTAATTCACAGCAAAGCCATGGTGGCACTTCCCTGGATGGGCTACCAGCAAGTGCAGGTGAGAGGGCTGAAACTGGAAGGCTGAATGCTCTGCTTTTTAGATCTCAGCATCCCCTTCTCTGAATGGCACAGTTACATCTGGCTGGTTTTGCTCATTTTCAGTTTAATGTAAATACCAGCCCTGGAACTCATTTGGGAAGCTTGCATATGCTAATATTTTGTAGCTGAATTATTATTATTTTTTTACATTAAACAATAATATTGATATTTTCAAACTTTGTATGCCAAACACTGAAATTGAATTAAGTATTGTTTAAAATAACAATAATATAAATTTGTTTTAAATGAATTTAGTGTCATTTCATTGTTTGAAATGTAATGTGGGAAAATATTACTGCTGGGGCAAGAGTAAATATCTAAGTCTGTTAATTTTATTGAAGTAGTGGATAGATCCACATGAACTATTTCTCTGTGTGTTTGGTTAATATTTTATTGAAAATTGGTTTTAGCTCTAACTAATGAAAATCCAAACTCACTTCACATATGAAGGTGTAAAATGCATCCAACAACTTAATAACCCATTAACTTCAATGGAATTTTTTAATGCTAAAATAAAAAATAAGGTGTTTCCCAAGAGATGTATAAAGAATGGAAACTGGCCAAAACAAGTCCATCCTTATTCTGAATTAACAAGGATGGATGTGCAATCAAGATCCTTCATTATCTAGCAGCCAGTTTGAAAGGACACCGCAAGAAAGCCCTGAAAATAATTACAAGAATGTGTACTTCTTAAATAAATGCTTTCCAGTGTGTCAACACTGGAGCATTTTGCAAAGGGCAGCGGAGTTCACTCGGTTTTCCAGGTGGTGAAACTGAAGCCTGGAGTGGGGATGTTATTTGCCTGGGCTCACCCTGCCAAGGGCCAGGGGTAGAGCCAGGAACAAATCCCTGTCTCTTGACAGCTAATCCAGTGCCTAAGCCAAGATGGTCTCCTGCTTCAGGAAAATGCTTCCTTTGTAGGTAGCACTTGAGCACATGTTAAAGTCAAGGGGACTTAAGCGTCTGCTCGAAGTTAAGCCTATACTTAAGTACTTTCCAAACAGAGGGTAAACTTAAAGCCATGTTAAAGCGCTTTCCAGAATCCGGGCAAAATCTGTCCAAGGCGGTTGATTCTTCTAACTGCCACAATTAATGGTGTGGAGAAGTCGAATTCTGGAGATTCCCATCTCCTTCCAGCCTTTGTTGCTATTTCCCCGGGTTTTTCATAAAGAAGGGAAGGTAAGAAGGCTGTTTTAGATTTTTTGCAGTCCTCCTAAATCTGGTTCTGCATGTCCTTCTTATCTAGATGGAATTTCAATGTTCATTTTCACTGGTTTATTGTGGATCGTGCCATGCTTGAGACTCGTATGCTTTTATGTAATTATCAACCCTCACATTTGTGTAAAATGAATAAACATGTCTTAAAAACACTGAGAAAAATATCAGGAGACCTGAAACAGAACCATGTTGGCTTTGTCGACTTTAGCACAAACCATGTCCTCGCTGCTGTGTGGCACTTGTGAAATTATGAAATTGCAGTCATGGCAGATCAGAGCACATATCTTGTGTGACAGAAGGGGAGGGTGGATATCAAAGTGCTCTTCTTCCTTCCAGCAAATTAAAACTGTGGGGTTTACACGGAGCTCCACTCGAGAGCCCTTCAAAAGGCAACTCATTTCTGTGGAGCACTGATAACACCTCAGTCACGCCAGTGTGGATTTGCAGAGAGTCATGTTTGGCCTCAATCATAATGGGAATTTTATCTATGGGATGATCCTGGTTCAGAAGGGTTCTTACCTGTTAAGAAAGGCAAAGAAAGGGTCCCCAGAATGTACATTTGTCTAAAGCAGGTGAAATTAGGGTACCATAGAATCATATCATAAAATCACAGAATGTTTTGGGGTGGATGGGGCCTTCAAGATTATCCAGTTCCAACTCCCTTGTCATGGGCAGAAACACCTTCCACTAAACCAGATTACTCAGAGCCACATCCACCCTGGTTTTGGACACTTCCAGAGTATTCAAAACCTCCAGAGTGTAGGACAACTCCAGGGTTTGGACACGTAAAATGCAGGGGATTTCTTCAAATGAAGGGGGAGGAGTTATCTAGAATTGGCATTGTTGACCAGTGAGAAAAAAACCCAACCTGCCAGGATGGGGTTTAGACCTAAGCTTTGAAAATTAGGTTATTGAAATGGGTATATGGAGTGAAATGGAATGTGCCAGGAATGGGAGAAGGGGTAGATCAGGGAAAGAAGACTTGAAGGTTAGGAGATGAAGGTCTGAAGTTTGAGTATGGAACTGAAAGGATCTTGTACAGTAAGAAAAAGAAACAATAAAAGAAGCACCAGCCCTCTAAATTAAAAGAAAAAGGATGGGTCTACCACACAAGGAGCATGGGTTAGGGATTAATGTGCATCAACCAGGCATTGAAGAGACACAACCTGGGCTTTCCCTAGGGATGAAGATGGAAAATGGGAATGAGTGGATAGAACTGGAGAGGCCCATGTGCAACTGCAGAACTCCAAGTGCTTCGTGTGTTGAAGTCTGTGAGGATCAGATCAGCCCCAGGAGAGAGAAGGAACTGCCACATGAAATCACCATTCCTGTGGCACAGACTCTCAGTAAACTGTTCAAAGCCTGAGTACTCTGCCCTGAGCATTTGACTGGGAAGCAGCAAACACGGCACCTGTAATAAAGGATGGAGCAGCTGTTGGAAAGTGATTAGGGAAACTCCTGGCTGTACCTCAAGACTATGCAGTGCTTTAGAGCAGCTTTTTAAATAACTAAACATGTGAAGGCACATGACAATGGGACAAATGCAAGTTGGGTTTGTGTGAGAGAGAGTGCTGGGCTCCTTGGAGAGCTTTCTCTGGGAAGTTAAGAGCAGTGTCATTGTTAAGAACAGTGCCTCAGTCAAGCTGGGCTCCTCTGAAGAATTGAATATATTGTGCTGTGTGGGGAATATGAGATGATGATGGAGAAGGTGAGGATTAAAAGCAGTGTTCAAAGCTTGTTCAAAGTGGCAAGGGTGGGAGGTGACTTGGGAAGAAGAAATGAGGGGTTGGAAAGTGGTTATGGAGTTGCTTGGGCAGATAAAACACACAGCTGATAGAAAATTTGGAAGCGCTGCTGATTCAGATCAACACACAGAATTTGGGTATTGTCAAGTACAAAGGCAATGCACGTTGGGACCAATAATAGAAGCTGCTGCCTCAAACCATGGGCTCTTCAGCTTGAAAGACAGACGTAGAGAAAGACTGTGTTAAATGCTTAGGGAATGGAGATGGGCCACTGTGCAACCTGGCTGTGAGCAGAACAAGCCCAGCCCTCGAATATTTCCATTTTATTGCAGGACTGTGGCAGGGTTAATGCTGCTGCAGGAGGCACAGAGGAAAACACAAGTGGGACAGTTGTGGTTGCCCATGTTTAAGATTCAGACTGGCAGGGTTACTGGGGTGACTGGGGAAATGGAGAACCTATTTTATGAAAGAAGGCTGAAAGAGCAGGGCTTGTTCAGCCTAATAACATGAAGGCTGGGAAGAGATAGGCCTGCTCTCCAGAAATGCACTGAGGGGGAGGTAAACACTAGGGAGGGATAAGAGCTATATAAGCTGAAATGCTGGCACAAGAACAAATAGGCAGGAACTGGCTCTGAATAAATCAAGGCTGGAAGTTGGAGGGAAGCTTTTAACTGACAGAGGGAAGGGGAACCACAACAGACACCGCCAGTGTGAGCAGGACAAAAATAATTCAATAGTTTTAAGATGGTGTTTGATAAACTCAAGGAACCTGTGCAGTTTTGCTCCCCGTGGTGTAAAGAGCCAGACTGTCCAGACTTAGAACAGCCCTCTGAATTCTACAGAAAATTTAATGCCTTAAGATGCACATGACAGATAATGCATGTCAGAGTAATTATTTCAGGCTCTTTGCAGCCTCTGGCGAGCTCTAATTACCTGAAGGCAGCAGGTGGAGCAGGGCAGGAATCAGTTCCTGTTCACTGCTACAAGGAATGTAGCTACACTTAGTCACAGAGAGCAGTGTGCTGGTGCTGTGCTGGAGCCCAGAAATGTTTATGTTCACCAGTAAAGGTCTCCTGCATCATCCATGGCACCCATCCTCAGAACTGTGACTCTTTCTGTGACTTCAGTAGGATCAAAATCCCACCAGTCAGCAAAGCACCTGGAAATTGTCACCTGGAATACTCTGTTCTGCAGCACTTTTGTGTCGCTGGTGAGTTCAGTGGATAATTGAGGCAGGTTAGGGATGGATGTTACCATGAAAGGCAGCACCAAACTGTGCCATATTTAACTCCAGGTTACCCAGTACCCTACAAATGTTCCCAAGGTGTTTTTACTCTCCTCAGAAACTGTTTCTCAAAGAAATCCCTTCTGAGACTGCAGGAGTTCTGCAATCTGCTGTATTCTAAAGTGATCAATTAAAACACTACGTTTGCATAAGGTAAAGAAAATCTGATGCAAACCACCTGAAGGTCACAGAGCCTGAATATAAGGTCACCAAGGGATCTCCAGGTTCATGCCATCAGGTGGAAGAATAACGAGGGATGTGTTTTGACAATGTTTATGTTTAATTTAACAATTAACACTGGCCTCACCTATTGATCTTTAAGCAAACATTCGTTATACTGCACGATGACATTGTAGTTAGCAACTTTGGATTGTGTTGGGGTGGTTTCAGCTGAGCTGCATTAAGAAATGCTAATTACAACAGTAGTGAGGAAGGAAAACTGAAACAAAAGGAGAAGCCACATATTTTTGATGAATTTCCCTGCTCTGGGCAGAGATGCCACAACCAGAGGCCTTAGATGGGAAATGGCCCTTTTATTTTTCCAACTTGGAACATACATGGTTAAGTTTTATCTCACTGCCAGCTCTGAGTGAGGCTGATCATTTTTTAATTTACCAAACATGACTTAACCCACTTTCTCATTGATGTAAATATTACCAGCCTTCAGCTTTCATTATTGCAGTGTGGGAGAGTGAAAGTTTGCTGGCAGAGAGCCCTGAGTATCCTGAATGAAAAAGCTCTGTAAGAAACTGAAAATACAGTGTCAGGAAAGCCTATGGAAGGAGCAACACAAAAGAATGGCCAAGTTCTTTTATTGTCAGTACTGTCCTTACTCCAGGAGAGCTCAGAGGTGGAACCTGAAGCCACTTGCTGTTCCCATCTCCAAATATGCTCCTCGCTTGTTGCCCATTCCAGAATTCCTGTAGCTCTGCAGTGAATTGTACCTCAACCCTGAAAACTAAAATTTGAGAAAATCAACCAGTATGAAGGAGGAGGATGAGAAGTGCATCCCTGCCCTTTATTGGCAGATGTGCTGTTGGACATTGGTCCTGAAACCACACAGGAGAGGCTGTGCCTGTCACACCACCAAAACAAGAGGAACTCCCTCTTTTTCTGACACGTGGAAATTTTTTTTGACATGTGGAAATTTTAGGTCACACAGGAGGTCAGTGGTGTGGGTAAGAAAGAGCGAGAGCTCAGTATTTAGCAGGCTCAGCTCAGTGATTATCCTAAAATTCTTCACCATTTTTAAAAAGTGGTGCACATTGGTTGTGTCTGCTCTGGACCTGTGATATCATGTGATGATTGAATTTACATTTCTTAGCAAGGTCTCCTCATCTGCTAAACCCTAGTGATGGCTGCTGTGAGAGAAATGAAGCTCCAGAGGGTGCATGGAGGGCTGGGAGGTAAAGTGGTGTTTGGAGAGCAGACCAACATGGTAAATCAAGGAAAGGAACTGGTGTTTTGGACAGGCTGGAGGAGGAGAGAAGCTAGAAAGACAAGGAACACAGGCAGGTGACAGCAGAATAGAAATAAATATTTTAGCAAGGGAACAAGTGAGAAAAGGGCTGACTTGAAAGCCTTCTCTGGAAGCTTCCTAATCTATTTTTACAACCTTCCCCTGACCCTTTTTTCCCCGTGTCCTCAATTATTTGGGGTAAGCATTGTCCCTATCTTCGTTAGCTCATCTATATGTGCATACAACCTAATGACATTGGTGAGCTACTTAATCCTAGTCTGTCAGTGTCATCCTGGATTAATTTACTCCCTCTTCAGCACTGACTGTCACTCGGATGGGTGTCTCCTGCACCTTTTCTTTCCTTCTGCTCTTTTCTTCCCCTTGTGCCTTCCGCCAGGGACCCTGTTGGCTGCAGTGCCCGCTGTGACATTCCAGCAGATCCCCCGTGCTCGGCGCTAAACGCTGCAGACGTGCCCTCTTTGTCTGCTACCTCCATCTTAATTCCTTATCTGCTTACGGGTTAGTGTCTCCCCCCCCTCCCCATTACTGACCTTGTGGATTAATGTATAGTATGGGGCTGTAAGCTTTCTTGAAGGCTGGGTGAATTGTGTCCTCAGCTCCCCATCTGTCGACATCGGCCCTTATTGCCTTCTGCACAGTGACACGGACGCAGCTGAGACTTCATAGGAAGCAGATGAAAGAGCTAGGTTGTTGTTTTCTTTTTTTTTTTTTTTTCCTTTTTCTTCTCTTTTTTTTTTTTTTTTTTTTTTTTTTTTTCTCCTCACAGGGAATTTCCAGTTTGGCAACTGGTCTCTAGTAGTGGCTTCCTTGTGGGTGTCTTGTTTAATCAAGGGATTGCCAAGTCTGAATATTAATCAGCTCTATTTAAAGAAGTTGGAGACACGAGATGTGTAATTGCTGTGATAATAAGGTGTAGCCAGAGGTGTCTGGTTTGTGTGGCTGGAAGGTAAAGGCTGAATATTTTGGAACAGGAAGAGAACGGAAGGTGAGACAATAGGATGAATAACTGGGAAAGAGTTTGCTCTTCTGAGGATTTTAAGGTCTCTTCCAAAACTAAGTTGGAGAATGCCTTTCCATGGGTATCTGGAGAGAAAAACCATGTGCAGCAAGACAGAGAAAACAGGGGACTACCAAAGATACTGAGGAGCTCATCCTCTGGCAAGAAAGGTACAGCTTCCCATGGAAACACAGTGCTAAAGGCAACCCAGAGGGGAAATATCCCAATGTAGGGCAGCTGTTTGGTGAGGCCTGGTTTGTGTGAGGGGGAAAAGGTGCCTAGACTCGTGATCAGGGTCTCAAGAGAAGACAATCATGTGTAGTTCCTGTTACTCACACTGGATCTGTGGGGCACTTTCTGCTAGCCTGGCTTTTTAGATTGTTTTTCCCGATGCCACAGTTTCTCCACGGAGCCCTGGCTGGAGGTGTGCAGAGAGCTGCCTTCCCTCTTTTGTTTCCAGCTCTTACTTTGCATTAAAAGATGATGAAAAGCTGCTTGAAAATACATTTAGCATTTCCCTTGCAGTCAGCTGTGTAGCATGACTGCCGTGTGCTTTGGTGCAAGGAATTACATATTGCTCTCCTTGACTGTTTGCTTTTCCATTTCTCTCTGCTCTTGTGCTGGGATCTGCCAACCCCGCTGCCAAACACACACAATCTCCTGCTCCACACGCTCTTGTCCACTTATGAATTCCATAGCTGGGCTGTTCCCCCCAGGAACATTTGTTGTGTCATTGGTTATTTTGCTGCCTGGAATAGGCAGGTGGATGATTTGCAATCACGGCTTCATGTGTTTGAATGGGAATGGAGTTGCCCAGGATTCAGCCAGGCTCACCAAGACCAAGAATATATAATTTTGTCTGCTCTATTATGAAGGCCACAGAGTTGGACTGGTTTGTCCTAGCCAGGAGTGTGGCCACGTGCTGCTAAGAGCTAGAAAATGCCATCAAACCCATCACAACCCAGGCTGTGGGAGAAAAGAAGGAAAATAAGTCCAAGAAGCACATTCAAACAGCAGACCCCTTGTCAGCTGTGCCACTCATTGAGTAAATGTGCAGAGCTGTGAAGAGTTTGAGGCTCCTTGATCCAACAGCAGAGGTGATCAGGAGCCTGCAGGGTTGGCACAGAGAGCCCTGGGTTTGTTTGGCCAGAGGAGGGTGAGAGGGGATCCACAACCTGGCTCCAGTGTGGTCACTGAGGGGACAGAGCCACACTGTCCTTAGAGACACATTGCAGGAGGACAAGAGGCAGCAGCCATGAATTGCATCATGGAAAATTCCAGTTGGGCATTACAAAATAATTACCCACACGAGGGTACTCAGGGCCTTGTGGCATCTCCATGTGCAGTGTGAAAGCCACATGGCCATCTAGCTTTGAGACAAGTCCTGACTGTCTTTTATTTGCATTTACAGCCATAGAAAACAGTGGCTTGGTAATAAAGAAATGACCTCTCAATGGATATACTTCCTACTGCTCATTGAAAAATAGAATTTCTGTCCCATGGGAAATTCTGGTATTTTCATATTTGTTTTCATCTCAAATTGGAACAGATAATTCCTGAAAAGAATTGATTTGCAAATGTCAGAGTGTTCCGTGTTGACATTTTGAGCTAAAATGAGATATTTTTGTTTGAATCAGGTCATCATTTGCCTCTGCCTGAACAGCCTCTTGCTTACAGGAGCTGTAGCTCTGTTTCCTGCTATCCCAGGAAATCCTGTGACTGGTTAAACTGTATCTTCCATAACATGCCCTTATTTCTTCCAGCAGCTGATTACTTGGGGGAATTACAAGTCTTCCAGCCTGCAGTGTGCTGGTTTGAGCAGATGTAGAACAAAACAAGAACCATCACTTTTCCAACCAGGACTCATTTTTTGGGAAACATTTTTTTTCCCTGTGTGGAGAATCTTGGTTTGGGTGCAATCCCATTTTCTGAAGGGAAAGCAGTTTATTTTCCCCTTTATTCTAAGGAAAATGTTCCATCAGCCCAACATGCAGTAAATATGTTCACATATATGTGTGAAGGTGCTTCTATTTGCATTAACAAATACTGCAGCCACGTTCTGTTCTCATTTCCCACACACGAGCTCAGACTTTTCCCTGTTAGTTTCAGAGGAGTTAATCCAGTCACGGAGACATAGCTGGGACTAAATTTGGCCCAAAGAAGAGATTTATTGTCTTTTGTAATAACACAGAGATGGAGCCACAGCTGGTACGAACCAAGGAAATCAGTGGAATTTGGATGACTTATACCTGCCGAGGTTCAGCCCCAGAAATATTAATAACTAACTACCTGTAGTGCTTACAAATGTATTTACAGTCCAGTCCCAGGGCTGCTTTGGGCAGAAGACAGCACATTTGCAGGCTTGCTGACTCGGTCTGGCAGGAAGGGGTTTTCTCACTTTCTGCTCTGTTGGCAGCAGCCAGGGTGGATCTCCTCTCCCATTCCTCTTCTCCCAGCCAGGGCTGTTTGTCCAAAGCCTCTGCAATATCTACCTGCAGATTTTCTGTTCTTCCTGTGCTCTAAACCCTGTGTTCTGCAAAGTCAGTGTGAGCTGAACGCAGGCATCTGAGGACATAATTTGGGCTTAAAATTTGTAGCACATTAGGAGCATGCTAATTGCCTAGGGTGACATCCAGCTGACAGCTGATTTGATGGCAACTCTGTTCTTATTCCTGTTTAAAATTCTATCTCCTAAATAAATGAGTGATGGGATCGATAGCCTCGCTCTGTTAACAGGAGGGCTGTGCTGCACCACTGTGACTTTGACTTTGCTGTTTTCTTTGCCAACTAATTATGACCAAAGTGACATCACAGGTCATCTTCGCTTGCTCCTGAGACACTTCTAAGGCCACCTTGTAGGCACTTTTCCCAGAACCAATGGCTTTTGTCATCTGCTGCTCTGGTTTTCTGTTCATTACATTTGTTGATAAATGGGGAAAAGGAGGCTCAGGGGGACTTTCTTGCTCTCTCCACAGCTCCCTGACAGGAGGGTGCAGCCAGGGGGGATCAGGTTTTTCCAGGTAACCAGTGAGAGGATGAGAGGACAAGAAGTCATGGCCTTAAGTTGTGCCACAGTTTGGATTGGGTATTAGGGAAAAATTTCTTCACTGAAAGGGTGGTCAGGCATTGGAACAGGCTGCTCAGGGAAGTGGTGGAGTCACCCTCCCTGGAGGGATTTACAAAACGTGTGGATGTGCCACTTGGGGACATGGTTAGTGGTGGCCTTGGCAGTGCTCAATGATCTCAGAGGGCTTTTCCAACTTAAAGGTTTCTGTGATTTTAAAGTGCTCAGATGAACTCATCCAAGTTGTGTCCTTTCTGTTTCCTTGTGTGGCTAGGATGTTCCCTTCTGTGTGCCAGGGTGGGCATTTAAAAATATAACTCACTTGATTGCTTGCCCAAATGTTTGCCGATGGAAGTATCTACACAGTGAGAAAATGTCAATCAACTTAATTGCATGTGCAAATTCCACTCTGCATGTGTAAATACACGATCTGTGTGTGGTTTAAGTCTCTGCACTGGGAAATTGGGCTTTGCTACCTTTTAAATGCAATCATTAAGGGTTTGTACGTCTGTTTCCATAGGACAAGGGGAAATGGCCTCACGTTGCACCAAAGGGAGGTTCAGGTTGGGTACTAGGGAAAATTTCTTCACGGAAAGAGTGGTTTAAACCTTGGAACAGACTCCCCAGGGAAGTGGTGGAGTCACCATCCTTGGAAATGTTCAAAAAGCAAGCAGACTTGGCACTTTGAAATGTGGTTTAGTGAGTTTAGGTTTTGCTCAAAGGTTGGGCTGAAAATTTTGGAGGTCTTTTCCAATCAAATCGATGATTCTTCCTGTCAGTGCTGCCACAGATGAACTAACGGGCAGGAAAAAATATTAAATTGAATTCAGGCAGCAGTGATGTCTCATCTCTGCAGCAAGGACAGGCAGGGCTGGGTGTCAGATCCCACACAGCCCTGGGCTGTGAGCTCAGGAATGGACAGTAAGGAAGGGTTGATGTCTCATTTACATGACTGAGAACAAACAACTACGGGAAATGCCCGGTTTACAATAAAAAAGATGTGGATTGGGAGGTTCAGGGGAACAAAAGACTCACAGATAACTTGAAGCAGCATATCCAGGAGAGAGAACATCTATTTCAGTGGCCTGCTAAGCATCAGAGACCTTATATCTGTGTGGTCAAATCTCTGCATAGTTGGTTAACCCGGTCATAATAAAAGAAATTCAGTGAATTTCTCTCTCCACAATCCTCGGATGAGATTTTCTTACTTTGCCCAAGCACTTTCCGTGGGAACTTGTCTATTAAATCAAAGCAGACATCCCTCTACCCTTCTATCTGATAGTAGCCAGCACCACTTGCTTCAGACTAAGGTGAAGCAAATCCTGCAATGGGAAGCTAAGGAATAATTTGCTGTAGATAAAGTTACTTTGCTCAGAGGTTATCTTCAGCCACAAAGCACAATTCTCGCTATCTGATCCCAAGCAGCATGAATCTTTACTTGCCACTCTGCAGGAGAATGAGATCTCCCCATTGTTCCTGGTCCTGGTTTCCAAAATCCATCTGCTCTGCAGGATGGATGTACCTTGTCCCTAGATGGAGCTGTATTTCACCGGTGTGCTGGGTTGTCAGGGATATTGCAATTTGCTGCCTGTTGTTCTCCTTGGTGCTCAGTTCTGCCTCTGCTTTTTTCTTTTTCTGAGGATGTTTGTGCTTAGGGAAAAAAAACCCCAACAACAAAACAAAACATAAAAGAAAAAGAAAATTATTGTGTAACCCCCAGTACAGAAATCTGATTAGGAACAAGCAAAGCATTTCAAAGAGCCCTGGGAGAGGTAGGGGCAAATTCTCTGTCCGAGCTACTTTGAGAATTGTCATGCATTATATTGCCATAAAATAACAATCAGGAGTTGGAAGAATAAGGATTATTCCCACAGAAAGCCACTTCTCCCAAACAGCAGCACTGCATTAAACCAGTTGTGTACATAATATTTCATTAGAATTAATATTGTTACCAACAGATGTCCATTTTCAGCGGAGCAAATGGAGATGGGATTTTATTGTTTCTCACTTCCACATAAATGGATCTTGAACCGCAATTACGAAAAGCAGCAATTAAACCTTAAAGTAATAAATCTCAGGTTTAACCACCTTCCTCAGAAACTTGTGCTTCTCCCCCAAAAGCAGACAAATAAGAAATGTGAGTTTGGAGTTGTTTTCGAGGCTGTGTGTGTCTCCTTCTCAGCTGCATGCAAACAAACCTGCAGATTAGCGAGTGTGTGTGTGCTGGGCTGTGTGCGTGCGCGAGTAACCCAATTTCTGCCTTTCATACTTTGCCCAGATTAGAGGCCAAGCCCTGCAATGTGGTGGCCAAACACCCAAGCTGGAGTTGGGGGCTTCGTTTGGCCTGCATTTGATGTAACAGGTAGATAGAAATGTTCCCTCACGGGGCCAGGTTTATTTGGTGCAGCTCTGGTTTGTTTATTTACCGATCGCCGCGGTGTTATTTTGATGCAAAACTCTGCCTGCCTCCCCCATCCCCCCTTCCCCTCCTGCCTTCCCTAGAAGTGACATGATCAAAAGCTATTTCTTCTTCAGAGTGATTTCCAGTAACCTCCGGAGCAGTTTTTTTAATTAAATAAACCTCATCTTGTCTAGCTTTCTGGTCAGCATTTTGAACCCCCTGCAGATGGGTCTGAAGGATTAACAGCAAATCCTCCTCGACCCAGCTCAAGCAGATGGGCGGCATGTGTCTGATAAATACTAGGACAAGGTCTGCTTCCTCGTGTTTCCAACAGATAGACGGTATACCCTGTAAATTAAATTTAAAATGGTGGCCCTTTCAACCCTCAGAATAGCAGAGGAAAAGGAATACAAATGATATGAATTTCCCATTCCTGGCACATTGTCACCTCCCGACCACCGAGTCAAACATCACCTGTTGGGCAAAGTGGTACCTCCAGGGAAGGTCAGGTCGGGGAAATGCTGAACTTGGAGAGCACACAATGTGTGTTTGAGCCCCCATTCCTGCCTGCTGCATCTCTTTGCTGATGGCTTTTATTTGCATATCAGTTTGCAGAGTATCCTCTTTCCAAATGAATGTCTCTTTAACATTGGCACTCATACGGCTGCTGCGAGGGGAGGCAGACCCGAATTCCTGCAGGTGCAGGGAAGGAAAATGCTCTGCCGTGGGCAGGGAGTTGTGCTGAGTTCCCTGAGCAGAGAACTGGCCATTTCCCCCACCTATTCACTTGCAAGGGGTCAGGAGTGCTGAACTTGGCTCCGGGGGGCAAGGGCAGGGCATGGGGATGGAGGAGGAATCTTCATCCAGCTCTTACTTGCTTTTACAGAGGCCATCCAGGCCCAGGGATTTGCCATTTTACCAGGGATGCTAAAGAGACAATCCCTTTCTCCTTATTTTGTGCAATTAAAAAAAGGGAAAAAAATCATTTTAGTAGGAAAACCAGATGTTTTTAAGTGCTGTGCTTCATCTGTCATTCCTCCTGCCACCTCTTGCCCTCCAGGCTGGTGGTCACTCGGGAACAGAAAGATTTGCCCACAATTGCTCTGCCTGACAGCATTAGTGGAAACTGCCTTTCCCCGGTGACCTTGCTGCTAAGCTGGAGACTGCCAGTGACTGTCACCTCCAGTGACACTGCTCAGAGGGTCCTTGTCAGAACAATTACCACTGGTATGTCACTAGAGTGTCTTGCAGAGCCTTGGGCTCCTCAGTCGGGGTACCTGGGATGTTTTGGGGTAAAAAGTACTGTGTTTGTTGGCCAAATCTCAGGGATGTGACACACTGGCAAAGTGGGTGGCTCTGCACCTCTGCAAACAGGTGAGGAGGTGGTGGGAGCGATGCAGAAGCAGCAAATAGGATGTCGTTTGAAGGTTTATTTAAAACTAGAGTTGGAGAGGTTGGGTTTGGGGGATATCTCCTGTTAGAGGCATCAATCCATAGTGGAGAGTGGGTTTTCCATTTCTAAAACGTTTGCTTTTCCCTCTCAGATAATTTAGGCTGTGATTTAAGGAGGAAGAAAAATAGCTAAACCAGTTTAAGGGCTGCAAACCAGCCAGCCTTTCCTCCCAATCCATCCCAGTCAGCATTCAAGGGTCATATCTTCTGCAGAGCCCTTTGTAGATAAGGTGTTGTGGGATGAATGCTCTCTTGGAAGGGTGATAGCAGTAAAAAAAAAAAAAAAATGGGAGAATTCAAAGGAGGAGTTTAAAATGCCATAAAGCTGGTGGACTAAATGTTCTAGCTGTTGCAAACCAGCTTATTCTTGGCTGTGGGTGGACTTGCATCGTGTTACTCAGCTAAAAATCTGGTCCACAAAATTACAGGCAGAATAACAGAAGAGGCCCCCGGGCAAACTTTATGTTTTTTTGTCTGTTTCTGGATGCTGTTTCTGCTAGTTCTCACTTTTAATTATCTAAATGACACTTTCCACTGATGTTTTCTTCAGCAGGATCATTGTGGGCATAAAAAGCACATTTCCATAAGCATTGCTTGTCTCTCAGGATTGTAGAGTGCCAAGGTAGAAGAAGCAGTTTCTTTTATGACATATGACCATGTCAGCACACTTTTAATCCTTGTGATGAGAAACACCAAAACTTCATAATGATGGCTGGGAAATCTGAATGGATGAACAAGAGAGAAACAAAACCATTCAGTGACTTCTTTTTCCAAATAACTGTAACAGTTTAGAAAACTAGTCAGCTTTCTTTCTTTTTTTTTTTCTCTTGGCTTGCCCAAAATATTTTAATTTTCAACACTTTTAGCTGTGCTCTTTATCTCCTTGCAGAGCTGTGATGATGGAGTTTGATAACTCCCTGCCTTTTCATGGCCTGGCACAAGGAAGCTGAGATAAGTGGAAGTGAAAAGTTATATTTTATGTTAAAGTGGTGTCCCCCACAGCATGTACCTGTCTGCCCACTGAATATTTCCTCATTTGCCTACAGGACATAAGAATATATTTGGAGTCAGAGGTTGCCTTTAGCTGCAAAGTCACAGGGCAAAGCAAGGCTCAGTTGTCAATTTTAAAAAGCACAGACCTCGACTGCTGGAGACCTGCTCAAAGAAAACTTCTTTTTCTGTGATAAGTGGAAAACTCGATGTTTAAAGTGTCCAT
The DNA here is from genome assembly GCA_024500445.1 of Entomyzon cyanotis. Lineage (NCBI taxonomy): Eukaryota > Metazoa > Chordata > Aves > Passeriformes > Meliphagidae > Entomyzon > Entomyzon cyanotis. Next base: position 3,640,214 of record JAKEPQ010001030.1, read on the forward strand.
TTAAAGCAATTTTTTCATAGCTGAGAATGTAGCAGTTGAACAATTTGCACTGAAATAGTTTCTTTTCTCTCCTTTTTTTTCTTTAATCAGGATTGCAGTTTTAAATTTTGTCGAGATGGACTTTCCTTGGTTTTGTCAAAAATACTGAATGGCAAAAATGACAATTTTCTCAGCTTTCAAGGTTAAAAACTTGTTTTCTTTTTCATGTAAAACATTTCTATCCACACATTTCAACACATTACCACTGGTATGTCACTAGATTGTCTTGCTGAGCCTTGAGTTTAAAGAAGGGTTTAAATTTTACCGGTGTAGGGAAAAGTCAAGATTTCACCCCAACAATGTTTTTTGTCTTTAACAGAGCAGAACCTCAGTGTGAGAGATGTTTGGAACTTGTATTTTTTAGTTTTCATAGAGCACTTCTGTGTTCCTGGTCTGGTGAAGATGTTTCTGCCCATGGCAGGAGGTGGGATGAGATGAGTTCCTTCCAACCCAAACCATTCTGGGATCTGTGATGCTGAGGTTGGAAATGGATCTATCCCTTATCCAACCAAACCACACTGGCAGAGAAGGAAGTGGTGCTTCTCTCTCCTCCCTGCTCTGCTCCAGGGGCAGAGAAACACCTGCAGAGCAGGTGAGCAGCAGGACAAGGTGAGGGAGGCTGCCCTTCCACACACCCTTCCCACTGCAGGACCTCCCAGAATGGAAAAGCCTCTGGAACAATTCTGAAGAGCAGTGATTTATTCCCCACTTTCAAGTGATACTGTGAACCTTTTGAAGCAAAGTGAGGTGGTTATTTTTTTGGTGTTTGTTCCTTTTTTTTCCCAGGGATTCCCCAAGTGGATGGCTGTCAAAGATTTTAATATACTGCAGGCACAGCAGCTAATTCTCAAATCTCTTGCAGAAGGATCTTACAGAGGGAAGCTAGGATGCAAATCCTTTTGAAGGCTTTTTCCATTTTGAAACCTATAAATAGGAAAGTAGGGCAAAATGACTTTGACAAGTTTAGACCTCACCTTCTTTAATTACTCTCTTTGGATCAACAACCTGACTGCAAATGCTTATCTGCTCCCACATTACGCACAGGTTTGGAGTTTATTTTTTAAGAATAGTGCATGACAATTCTGCATAATATTTTTAATACCCCTGGCCTCTAGAGATTTCCATATTCCAGTCGATCTTTAAGTTTATAATTGATATAAATGGTGAACAGGGCTGATTGCTTGAATTGTCCTTTAAGTGTTAAAAGTCTATTTAGTCTTTAAGAATAGTAAATTTTCTTCCTAATTCTGTTTTTGCATTTCTTCTCCCTCTTCTGAAAAATGTGAACATTTAAATTGAGTGTGCTTTCCTTCTGCTTAGTAATAATTGCTAATATAAACTATATATATAAATTAGTTGCATGGGTGCTATTTTTATAGATGTTTAAAATGAAGCATGTCTGGTCACCCTTCTATAATGCATAATGTTGTTTTAATAACTAAGGTAAATGATGAACCTTGTGGATATCTTCCAACTCCGAAAATCCTCTGATTATTTCCTATCTCTGTGATTACTGCAGGTGCACAGTGTAAGGAGGAAGGTGGATTGTGCCACTTTACATAGAGCACTCATGAAAAATAACACAACTGTGTTAAATACTGTGTTTGGTTATGCTGCAGCCATGTGCCAAAAGACCTGAGATGTGGCTGGTTTAGGGTGATTTATGCTTTTCTGTAGTATGAAGGGCTGTAAGTCATGTTAATTTAGTATTATACCATTTTTTTGCCTCATTTATCCTACCACTATCCTGCCTTGATGAGCACAGGAGAAACACTGAGTGCGGTGGGGAATGTTTTGAGGGCTGTGTGGTGATCAGGCTGTGTGGCCAGAGGTGCAGGAGCCACCACAGAAATTTGCCTTCAATAGGGAGCAAGGGACAGGACAAGAGGACACAGTCCTAAGATGTGCCAGGGGATGATTAGATCAAATATTAGGAAGAATCTCTTTACAGAAGGGGTGATTAGACATTGGAATAGACTGCCCAGGGAGGTGGTGAAATCCTCATCCCTGGAGGTGTTTAAGGAAAGACTAAACATGGCCCTCAGTGCACCAGACAAAGCTGGTGTTGTCATAGGTTAGACTCAATGAACTCAGAGTTATTTTTCCAACCCAATTGGTTCTGTGTGACTCTGTGGTTCTCTGCTATCTCCCTGGCATGCAGCACCTGGGGACAGAGGTCTGTGAGAGCTGCCACAAGGCAGAGTGTGGCTTTGACAGGCAACAAGCCAGGATTGAGACACAGAGCCATTTGCCAGCTCAGCCCAGACACAGCAATCATCTAAGCTTTGGTGACTAAGGCAGACAGCAGAAGAATCAGATGCTAGAATTGCCTCTCTCTCTCCATTTTTTGACAGGAGCTGCAGATAAATAGCTCAGAGAGAGACATCTCCATTTTGGACATCTGTGTTTGCTCATCAGGCCCTCTGTGCTAGACCATAACTCACCCCATGCATCCATCTATCCAAATTCTTCACAGAACTGCAGGAGGATTGTTCCCTTAGCCCCATGCAGGAGGGGCTTTGCCCTAGGTGCTCATTGGCAGTGGTTTTATCTGGTTTTCTGTTATCTTTCAGCATGTTTTGTTGCCATTTCTTAGGCATGGTGATTCCTCTTTTTGCAAGAAGGAGCCACCTCAAGTTGTGCCAGGGGAAGTTTAGATTGGAGATTGGGAAATATTTCTTCACCAACAGGGTTGCCAAGCACTGGCACAGGCTGACCAGGGCCATGGTGGAGTCATCATTTCTGGGAGGATTTAAAAGATGTGGATGTGGCTCTTGGGGACATGGGTTAGTGGTGGCCTTGGCAGTGCTGGGGGAATGGTTGGACTTGGTGATCTTAGAGAATCCTAAAGGATTCTATGATTTTATGATTCATTTTAAGAGTCTGCCCCTTTACTTGCTGCTGCTTCCCATTAGACCAAGACATTATTACAGGCTGGGAAATTCTAGAAACTGTGTCTGACCCAGCCAGTTTCCAGTTCACCCCATTCTGCAGCGAGTCACATCCAAACCTGGTACCTCCTGGGGAAGGACAGTGAGCTAAATGCTAAACAGACTTGAACCATAAATTGTGAGTCAAAATGTGTTCGTATAATGCATCATCTCTGGCCACAGTTGTTACTGACTGCACAGAGAATTTTCACCTTGCCAGCAGAGCTTAGAGGAGAGAACTTGCATGTCTGAGAGGAGCATCCACTGCCAGCTGAAATTCTATGTTGTCCCATGCCATTATTGCCCACAGCTGGAGAGTTTGACCACCAAAGTCTAATTATTTTGAATTCTCTGAGTGTTGCTCACACTTGGACCTATAGCACTGAATTTGTTTTCAGTTGTATAAATAATAACAGAATTTACCTTCAGTTCTTTGAAGGACTCTAGTGCCAACTACAACAGTCAAGGTCTTAAAAAGAGTCCAAGCTCCATCAGATGTTTTATTGCATGTGTGGTCTGCTAAATGTTGTCTGCCAAACTGTTTTTTAAGCTCCTGATGCTATCTCCAATCACAAAACTCAGTTCAAAATCACAATTATATTTACAATAGAAGCTAGCTGGCTTCTATTCTAAATATTTTAAAGGCAATGCATAATACCCATTGCTACCAGATATTTTCCTTTTTGCTCTCATTCTATTTATTCAACGTGCTGGTTTTTAAAACAAGTGTTTCAGTTTCTTCTTGACAGCAGGGCTCTGTACCACAGCAAGAAGTTCTAAGGATCCATTATGTACTGACTGAGGATCTGGCACAACTGCAGCAGCATCATGTCATTGCTGCCTCCAGCCTGCTGGCCCCAAAGCAACCAGTCAAAACCAATGGATTGCAGTGATTTGGGCTGTTTTTGAACCAAGCTTTAGCATTTTCTGATTCTTCACCTCTGTCTTATTATGTTAGGGCCTCCCATGCTGGATGTGGGGCAGCCAGAAAACAACGTTCAGAGCAAAGTATGACAATATTAAGATTTAAAACATTTGTGCCACACGATGGGAACTCTGATCCCCATTTTCTATGTAGGTCTCTATTTCCTTGTACATGAGCAAGACAGAATTTTTGGGGAGGTCAGAAACCGCATGGCAGGGTCCTGAGCTTGCAGCTGATCCAAGGATGAAGATGTCTGTCTGGTTGTCAGCAGCGTGGATGAACACTACCCATGAACTGCCGTGTCCATAGGGAAGGCAGAGGTGGATGGATCTGCTCAGACAGTGACTATGGATGCCCATGAAGGTGCAGTGGGGATGCAGAGCCCTAAACTCTGATATTTAGCCCACAACTCCCTTTTTAGGGGTTATTTTGTGAGCCTCTTCCAGCACAACCTTTGCAGACTGCAAGTTAAGGGTAAAGCTCCCTGTGTCCCTCCTGCCCCTTCCTCATGGAGTTCTGTGAGCAGTGTTCAGCAGTTCTCCATCTCTGTTACTGAAGCAATAGACATCTCTGATCTTTTTTTGGGTGTTTTGCAGCTGATACAGATGTGAAAAATGCTTGGAACACTTCCTGAATTCCCACTAGTGGGAAGAGAACAGATTTAAATATAAATTGAATATAATATGGAAGAGAGGTGTTCAGTATGTACAGATATATTGAACAGCTGTAATAAATCAATGGTGTCACCTTTGACAAGGCCCAAAAGTTTGGAAATGTTCCTGGGAAGAACACAAGCATTTGAAGTTGCATTTGATGCAGATACCAGAAATACAAAATGACTGTTTCTGGTTAACTGAACCAAGGCAGAGCATTTTTCTCTAATTTTTGAGGTAGGTGTGCCCTTGTGCTGCATTCGCTCCCTTTTATTTTCCATAGGCAGAAGCTGTGGCCACAATTTTGTTTTCCTAATTTCCTCTGATTTTAGTAGCTCTTGATTACGGTGCTGCCCCTGCGTAATCATTCAAGGTAGATTGTTAGTGTAAGCTGCAGTGCAAGGTCTGCCTCTATTCAATGTGTTGCTGGCTATAACAGAGGCCCCAGACTAAGGTCAAAATTATTATGTGGAGATTAAACTGTAGAATTTAATTATGTATTCTGTTGCTCCTAGTACATTTATTAATTTAGCAGTACAAACTGACTGGAGCTAAACAAGCAGGGCTGATTAATTTGCAAAGACATCTAGGTAACAGATTGTGATCAAAGTGGAGACCTGATCCTGTTAGATTGAAATGTGTTGTTTTGTGCTACATGAAGGACATAGAGCAGCATGGTTTATCTTTATCAATGCTTTCCTCTGAAGGAAAGGAACAAGCTTGCAGATATAATCAGCGCTGAGGCAATGCCACTCAATAATTACCCACTGTCTCATCATAATCCCGGAACTAAGCCCCTGCCCAATCCATCTGGGACACTTTTCCATCTATTGCACAGCTCAAGAATACGTGTGTAAGCTATTACCTCTGGTCGTGCTATCTGTCCCCTGAGTAAAGATTCATAGCAGTGACCAATTATGTTGCAGGGGGCTTCTCTGTCTTTCTGTCTGTAGTTTTTTTTTTCCCTCTTTTTGCCACTGAATCATCCTGTATTTCTTAATTATAGTAATGGCACATTAGTGACCTGCTACTTCGGGGTGCAGGAGCCTACACAGCTACAAAAGTGACGTTGCTTGTCACTTGTAAAGCAAATGGTAAAGTAATGGGGATGTGAGAAAAGCCTGTGTTGATGTGATCAGGCCTCTGAAAGCTAATTGAATGCTACAGGTGGAATTTCTATTCTTGGGAGGATGAGAAGGAACCAGTTTGCATGGCAGCTGAGATTGTGGAAGTTCACAGCCTGAAATCCTTATTGTAAAAAATAAAGATGATAGGGGAACCAATGGCCAAAGCACAGATTTGGGATGACATTACACCAGCAAGGATGGAGAAGGGGCCAAGTTCCCATTCTCATGGGCACACTGAGGGGTCAAACCTGAGGTCAGCAGTGTGCCAGCAGCTACTCTGGTCTGCACCCCCAGTGCCAAGAGCAAAGACAAATACCCAGCCCGTGGCCCAAAGGTCCCAAAGTTCAAGGCAGTGTTTAAAAGGGGAGCAGAGGAGCTTCATGGAGGTCTTTGCCTTAGACTAAGCAGGATCAGCAGGGACAGCTGCAGGGTCTTGAAAGTCAGGACACTCATTTGCCACGGATTTAAGAGGGTCTCTGGTGGTGTTGTGTGTTGATAATCTGGTGATTCTCGTGTGCTAGGCAAAGAAGAAAAGGGGAAGGAGGAAAGAGATGGCTTGAAAAGGATGAAATCCCAAATAATTGCTTTATGTGATTGCTAGAGAAAATGTTCTGTAGGCACGAATCAGATTTTCCTCCCCAAGGCTGATCATCGTGAGAAGTTGCTGTGATGTCTCTTTGTGTCTGTTAAGCATTGGAGTGAAATGCTCTGAATCACAGCCCTGCCCAGCACTGTTATCACTGGGGATGGATTCAAGAGATGACTCTGGATGTCTCTTTGCCTGTTTCCTCCTGCCCAAGCATGGAAGAGCACCTGCACCTTTCCCTTTCCTTTCCCTTGCCTCTCCGCTATGAACAAGCACACACACCTTTAATGAGATGTGCAATTACTGATTATCTTTTGGACAGGGATTTTTGGCCCCAGTGGAGCCTGGGGATCCTCAAGGATCGTCTGATTTCTCTAGGCAAAACAGACAAAATATAGGGAATTAGACATAAAACCTGAGAGAAGTGTCCTGGCAAACAGGGCAGGTCAGTGGTAAAACCAGGGAGGCAATTCCAGCTTCCCAGCCTAGTCATCCCCTAAATTCTTGGAATTTAATAGCAGAAGCATTTATACCATAGGATTGCAGTGATTTTAGCAGAGGAATCTTATTCATGTAAGTGTGACACTTCTTAGATGTGCCAGTTTGCAGACAGAGCAGAGTCAAGTGCAGAGGCACAACACTGAATTGATCTCTGAAGAGCAAAACCAAGTGGGTTTGTTTTTTCCAAAGACCAAGAGATAAATCCGTATTTTGATGATCTAACAGGTGGCATTTCTTTCAAGGAGAAAGCAGAATGAGGCTGCTGGATGATAAGAAATACTAAAAAAAAAAAATCAGGTAATTTATTTTTGTGTGTCGCTCGAGGATTAATCCCCTTACTATAAATTCCTCCTGAATTATTTCCGCTTCATTCTGAAAATCTTGTCTATGGGTGAAAGCAAGCTTTTGATTTTTTTTTCTAGTCCAGAACTACTCACAATAAGCTCTTTTTTATTTCTTTTTTTTTTTTTTCTAGATACCTATTTTTTGGATACAACTACACACAGCACAGAACAAACACACAGCATTCCCAAAGGACTTGTATTCCTGGAGAATGAGACCTTTAGAGATCTTAAGTTTTATTACCATTATTTCGAGAATGATTTACTGGCAGATATGTGTGTCTGGAGGGGGGGGTAATTTTTCCTTTTCTGATTAATAACCCTGAGGCAGGGTCATCTTCAGCCATGGTCATGGGGACTGGCTAGACTGGTCCAGATGGTACCATGTTGGCTAACTTCCTGTCAATACTCTTAACAGCTTACAGATAGGTTTATCAGGAACGGGCAATAACTCAGTCTAGACAAAAGAGTCTATCAGGCATCTAAACTAACAGAAGGAAGACAGAGGATATTCCTAATTTTCACGTATCAGTTGGGCTGCCCACTTAAGACCTGGTGGGAGCTGTCCTGTGTGAGACAGAAATTGCTCATTAGGACACTGTGCTGAACTCTGCCCTCTGGGTAGAGAGTGTTCCCCACTGTTTTCCAGCCAGAATTTCTGAGGTTGATTCTTGTCCTCAGTTTCAAATTTGTCCTCGTTGGGGAATAAAACTACCCACACAGCCAGGATAAAAGTTGTCTTTGATCAGAGAACTCCTTTGGGCTTCCAGATATTTTTCTTGCCCTGAATTCTTAATTTTTGGATGATCCATGCTCGTGGGGTTCAAAGCAGGCCACAGCTGAACTCGATGCACCTTCTCTGTAGGGATGTAAAGAGCCCAGTGGGTCACTGGGCACTGAGGGCTTGTTTCTAAACTGGTATTTGGTTTTGATATTCACAATATACCCAATGTCCAAACACCTCAGTGGCTGCTGTTGCCCACCTGATGACCACTGTCAAACAGAGTCTCCTTGCAAAGAAGGCTAAAGAGAATGCTATCCCTCGCTAGAGATTTGGCTTTTTGAAGTGTCTCTTTAGCAGCCTTTTCAACAGGTTGAGGGGTGATCAGAGAACACTGTGCTGCATTGGCTGCCTTAGGGGAAATATTCTGCATGAATCCTGTAGTCATGGTGCTTTCATTATGCTGATGTCTTTGTCCAGGACTACTGAATCTTCTTCCCAGTCCCATTCCCATTCAATCCAACAGCTCTGTTTTGCCTGCTTTACTCACTGCTCATGAAAAACAGTGGGTGAAAATATGCTTCTCTTTATTTCCTGCTTTATTTCTTTTAAACCTCCCAGCTCACGCCAGCCTCTCTCATGATGACATTCCTCTTCAGGATGGAATCAAGGACTCCTCCTTTTATCCCTGGCAGTGATGGACCTTCTCCTGGGCCTGGTGGGACCATGTGCAGAAGAAGACCCAGCCTTGGTTCAGTCTGGATGACAGAACAGAGCCCTTATTCCAGCACACGCCTCCGTCTCTGCTGTTTGATGGAGCTGGGCTGAGAGTTGCGTTTTTTAATTTTATTTTATTATTAGGCTTCATGGTTGAGGGATATTCATAAATGGTTTATGATAATTTATCAGCCCACTTGGGTGAATATTGAATTTTGTATTTTACATGGCATGCCAATTTCCCATCTGTTGTATTTGAATAATATACAGGATAGACACTACCACTCAAGTAATCCCTTTACTACCAAATCAATATACAGTGCATATGGTGCTGTTTGGCCCACAGATATTTATTGTAGGTCTCTTTGGATAATTATCTTCTAACTCCCCCTGTGTCCTGGTTCTGTAAGCCCTGATCCTGCAAATGCCAATGACATGAGTGGCCCCACACATGTGAGCCCTTCAGTCATGTTTACTGAAAGTTTACTTGTAAAACCTTCAGAGTGTTCTGTTCATGGCACCTTTCATTATTCCTGGAGAGCACCTGGGATGGGATGGTTGTTGTTGCAGATGATGCTCATATTTTCTGTTCCCTGCCAGGATTTTCTGTTCACATAGATTTGCATGACATCTCTTCAGCTGGAAAACAGTTCTGGGAACCTTGCTTTAATGAAGGCTGATAGTTGTTGTTTTAAAAAGGAAGGCAGACAAATGGTTTTTGTCAAAAGACAAAAAAAACCCCAAACCCACACCTCACCAAATTATCTGCAGAAGTATTTTGACCCTTTTTGGTGGGGGGACCGTTCTGAAGAGGTTATTTGTGATAACTGCAAAAGAAACTCACACATCTTCAGCTGAGACTGAATTCTAACAGGATTTCTCTAGAAAGTGCTCAGCCACAATACTGATGTGGAAAGGTGCTTTTAGCCCCATGGTGGCATTAAGGCTCCTTCACCAGGTCATTATGGTGCCTCAGAAAATTGGTTTCAGTGCTGCATTTGCCAGGGAGGAAATATGGAGTATTTCAGGATGTGGTTGAAGGTCTGGCAGTATTTAGGAGATTTATATTTTTTTCTGCTTCCTATGGTACAAGAAAGCTCTCTCTCCATGGCTGCATCACACTCAGGTTCTGAACTCAGCTTTAAAGAACAAACAACTCAACCTGGATTCCTTCCTGCTGAGGGGATTCTGTGGGAGGTAAAAGTCACAGAGTTTTTCACTGATTCACCAGTGCTTGAGGCTGCTCAGCAGTGCAAGGGAGATCGATTATATTTGCCCTCCTCCTTGGAGCATCAATACACAATTTTACAAGAGGAGCATAACAGGGTCTGGGTGGGAGTTTGGAAAGGGCAGATGAGACCTGGTGAGGCTTGAAGGGACAGGGGATAGGGCTGGGAGTGGCACATCCAGCTTGAAATTCATGGTTTCATTAAAGAAAATTTAGTATATTGGTCATATTAATACAAGATTTATTTTCCAGGCCTTTCTTGTTTGCATCCCAGCTGACTCTGTGCTGCTCTCCAAGGAAAATCAGCAGGTTTCAGGAGCTCTCTGGGGATGTGGAAAAGGATAAAAACCCCAGAACTCTGGTGGTGTTTGGCCAGGACTGGAGGAGAAATCCCTTCTCCCATCCCTTTGTTAGAGATGGGCTCTGCAGGGACACCAAGTAGGATAGGTATGAGTGGCCATTGCCAGTGGGTTATTTTGGGGAGTAAAACTGTAAAAATCAACATTATCCCATCTCCCCTACCCCCAGCTGGGGCAAGCTTCACTGACACACAGTAAAAGGGAGGATTGATGTCTGACAAGGGTGGGACAATGAGGAAAAGCCTTGAAGATAAAGTCCCACCTTTAAATCTTGGTGTTTCACCACAGCTGCTGCAACCAGCATTAGGAAAAACTCCCAAACACTGCACAGGAACTAAGCTGTCCACATCAAGGGAAAAAAATCCCCTTTGACATGGGCAGCACTTCCTTAAATGCCCGTGGTACATCTCTGTGGTCTGGAAAGAAGAAACAAATAAATACTAATGAATCAATCTGACAGCTCTCAGATGTGTAACAGGGCAAAGGTGCCCTAGCTCCAGGTAAGCAGAGATGAGTAATTAAAGGAAATAATTATTATGTGTTTGTTTAATTGAAAATTCCCCCAGGGAAAACGAGATAATTTTAAAGTAAATGCTTTCACCAACGCATTAAAAATACATTTGTGATCTAGTCTAGATTCTCAGAGGCAGATGGGCAGGCCTGCAGGCAAACAGAGCTGCTGCAGCGACCCATGGCAGCAGAGCACTGGGATGGGGCTTGGGCAGAGGGAGAAAAAGATAAAACCAAGGGGGTGGTTTTTTTAAGGCTTGAGTAGATGCCTGCAGAGTGTCTGTGTGGCAGGAATGGCTGGTTGGACCTTCTCCTCTTTTGCACAGAGCAGAAGAAAGTGGTTTTGGGCTTGCTGGGAGAATCTTTGATACCTTCAAAATCTGTATATGTGCCTGTGCATGCAGCACATGCTCCCTTGCTCCCCACAGCTAAATCAACTTATATCTACTCCTGAAAACGATTTTCTCAATGCATCCTTGCCTTTGACAGGTTCAAAATAAGGCTTTCTAAAAGGCTTTGTGCGAACCTCACCTAACATTTTGAAATTTGGTGATTATCTTTGGAAGTTAAGACTGGAACAAGTCAGTTTTGGCCAGTGGATGGAGGAAAACTGGTTTTAAATGGTTTTAAATGGTTTTAAATGTATCTAGATGTTGTATTCAGTATTTTCTCAACCTGGTCCTGCTTCTGTCAGGGTAATAGGGTATAAGAATCCCTAAAATATAAATGTGGAGCTCTTTGATTTGTGCCCTTGATTTTTTGTTGTTTGAAGACCTATGAAGGTTACTGGCTCATGACCTCTGTTGGGTACAGGATAAGGTTGTGATGTTATGCTCAAAACTGAAACCTGTCCTCTTCATTCTCCTGGACCTACAGTGGAATACCCACTAATATTTGTTTAGTATGTTACCAAGCAATTATTTTGATAAGTCCTGAGATAAAGCAGGAGGCCTGGTCGATGCTAAACAAGCATTTCATTCCTTAATGGGCCATTTCTTTATTACCCTGCCCTAATGCCAGATGTGCCCAGGTCTGGAACTTTATATCTGTGAGTAGTTTCTTTATCTTTAAAACAGTGACTTGCAGGGTAGTGCTTCAATTCAGATATTGCTGCAGGCATTTCAAAATTATTTCACTCCCCCCTGCACGTTCTTCAGCCTCCTGTATTACATCCCCTCTGCTTGGAAAACAGTGAGATTTTTACTATGCAGAAGGTGTCTCCTTCTTATCAGCTCTGTGGCTGAGATTCAATCTGTGGTTGAGCTGTATTATGTTTCTTTCTATGTTTTAATGCTTTTCTGTTGACACCTGTGACACAATCCTGTGTGTGATCCTAGGTGATGAAATCCAATCAAGCTGAAACTCCTTGGACAGGGCAGATTGCTGAGTGGCCAGTCTTCATCCCAGCCTCCAGATCTGTGACTCTGGTGACAGCAGTGGCTTGGCAGAGCAGGAGGCAGGTAGGAGCTGTTGCTGTATAGAGGAGGAACTGCATGGGGAGTCTGCAGAAAGGGACATGAGAGGTTTAAGGAGGGGGTTATTCCTGAAGGAGGAAAAGGATGATGTTCCAGGCACCAATTCTTGCAGCACTCCACTACCTAACTCAGAAAATCTCTTGGAGGAGGTTGTTTTTCTCTTGTCATGGAATCACAGAATGGTTTGGGTTGGAAGGGACATTAAAGATCATCCAGTTCCACCCCTTGCCATGGGCAGGGACACCTTCCACTAGCCCAGGTTGCTCCAAGCCCCATCCAGCCTGGCCTTGGACACTTCCAGGGATCCAGGGGCAGCCACAGCTTCTCTGGGCAACCTGTGCCAGGGCCTCACCACCCTCACAGGGGAGAATTCCTTCCCAATATCCCATCTAACTCTGCCCTTTGGCAGTGGGAAGCCATTCCCCCTTGTCCTGTCACTCCAGGCTGCAGTCAAAATTTCCTCTCCAGCTTTCCTGGAGCCCTTTTGGGTACTGGAAGGAGCTCTAAGGTCTTCTTGGAGCCTTCTCTTCTCCACATGGCCGGGTCATGTCAAGTTCCTCAGCCACCAACAGCCCAAGTCCTCATCAGCAGGGCTGCTCTCAATCCATTCTCTGACAAGTCTGTATTTGTCCTTGGGATTGACCCAACACACTTGTGGCACCATTTTATTTTATTTTATTTTATTTTATTTTATTTTATTTTATTTTATTATTTTATTTTATTCATTTCATTTCATTTCATTTCATTTCATTTCATTTCATTTTCACTCTCTTGCAAGACTTTTCACAAAAGCCCATTTGCAACATGTTGGATTTTATAAGAGTTGTCTTCCCACTTGAAAACAGCCTTCACCACTGGAAGAAAATGTGAATAAGTGGGAAATATCAGCCTGTGCCCCGTGGGCTGACAGACCCTCTCTTCCCTCTGCTGGCCCTCACAACAAGGCACAAAATCTCATTCTTAAAAATGCTGTTTTTCCTTTTTATTGAAAACTGTATCCCTGCTGTGAAGTAATTTCAAGACAGTTTGGAAAAGTGAAAAATATGAAAAATACAGAAAATTTCATCCAGCCCAAATCCTTAGGTTTTTTAACTACCAAAATCTCTTGACTAATTAATTGCATTTCATGGAGATTTTTTGGTGTCAGCGCACACACAGACATCTGGAGCTCAGCTCAAGGGGCCTCAACTCAATTCTGACAGAAGCTAGACCAGAACCTCCTCCTTCCCCACCTTCTCCTATCCCTCCAGCCTCACTCTTGCCATTTCCATTCCCCCAAAGATGTGTGAATTCCCTGCAGAGGGCTAGCAGAGCTCTCTGTGCCTCAGTTCCCCCTGCCTGTGCCATTTCCCTCCTCTCCCAAAGCCTGGCTGAGGCAGAGCTGTGGATCTCTGCCATTTGGCTGAGGGTCAATCCAGAGCAGGCACAAGCCCTGGTGCTTGGCAGAGCAAGACAGTCTTGAAGGATTGGAGCACAGCACTGCTCCCTCTGTTAAAAACTCCCACCCTTTTCTCTCCAAATCATTTGTGAGCTGATGCAGCTCCTCTCCTGGATCTCCCAACAGCAGCACTGTCTGGAATTGCTCTTTCCACCCAAGAGATGTCATTTCTTGGGGACTTTCCCCTGGTTATCTGTGTCCCTGCCATTCCAGGGCTAATCTAAGGATGCAGGCCCTACCTTGGGCTACCCTGGAAGGCTGCTTGGAAGCCTCAAGCAGCACAGCAGAGCACAGCTGCCCATCTTGGGAGCAAGGCAAACTGGCAGGAGCATATCACACCTGTGCTCCATGCTCTGAACTGGCTGCCAAGTCACTGCTGGGCACTGTCCAAGGCTGGTTAAATATCGATAAAGCCGGAAATGAACTAAGCTCTGACTAGATCCAAGTCTGCTTTTCTGCCTTGCCTCCTCACAACACCTGAAATGCCATCTGAGCCCAGAGCTGTGTCCACATGGCTGGTGTCCTGCTTGTCAGCCCATGATGTCCTGTTAACAGCCCATTGCTTTGTGGGGTCTGAACCCAAAGCCTGGGAAGTCAAGGGGAGTTTTGCCATAAATAAAGTGGGGAGAGGCATCTACAAGAACATTATGTGGAGACAGGAGGAAGTAGGAGCAGAAAAACAAAGAGAAGGATCAATGCTTATCTTGATTGCCCAGAGAAGCTGTGGTTGCCCCATCCCTGAAGTGTTCAAGGTCAGGTTGGATGGGGCTTGGAGCAAACTGGGATAGTGGAAGGCGTCCCAGCCCATGGCAGGGAGTTGGAATGAGGTGATCTTTAAAATCTTTTCCCACCCAAACCATTCTGTGACTCTACAATCTTTGATGTAGACTTCCTCAAGAAAGATTTGAGAGGCTGTGAGAATGGAAGATGAGAGGTTGGCTTCTTCTCCTGTTTTTTTAACACAGCACAGATATTTTCCCTGCTTGTGCAGAAAGCGCTTGCAGTCAAGGACACCTGAGAGCATTGACTTAGTGGATTTGGTGTTTATGTTGATGTGCAGCACTCTGTGGGGTCAAACCATACACCCCCACTAGTTCACTCTCCAAGTTCCCTGAATATCCTCAAAATTATGTTTTGACAGCCAGTGAAAGAGGCCAGGCAGCAAGCAGGGGGATTTCTTCATATTGACACAGAAACTTGTTTGGGATTTTCTTGTCTTACTGTGATTTGGCTTTTTAAGATTCCCATCCTGGGAAATAATGGGAAGGCATCCCCTGAGGGAAGGGACTCCCAGTCCACACTTGACTACCTCCAAATCATTTTGCTGGCCATTTCATCCCTGGGCAGAGACAAACCTTGGTGGATTCCAGCCACCTGCTTTGGAGAGATGCAGGGAGCCAAAAGATGCCATAAGTGCAGTTCACTCCCTGGCCATATTTCAGAGTCCAAAGCACAATCCCCATCTCACTGACAAGATGAGTTTTGTCTTCTCCCTCTCTGCTGTGCACAGCCTGTGCAGAGCTGCTTCCAGTCCCTGAGTGCCTGCAACACCATCCTGGATGTGATTTTTTACAGCCCACTCACTTTGGAGCACCTTAAGACCCTACAAACTGCAGTCCTGGAGTGAGCTAAAAAAATTCCAGTTTATCCCAGCATTTCATTACTGGTAATGGCTACAGACCAGCAGAGCAGGACAGACAGTGAACATTCCCCGGTATTTTGTTCCATTTTCCAGACATCTGCAGCTCAGAGACTTCCTAAGACAGAGATATTGTCTTTGCATTTGTCAGTTTGGGATGGATTTTTATTCCGTTGGTTGGTTTAGGAGCTTTATGATTTAAACTTTTGGCATCCAAAACTTCTTTGGCAATGAGATCAGCAGCTTAACAGCAAAAAATGTGACTTCATTCCTCTGTTTTGGAATCTATCAAGTGATCATTCTGGTTGATATTCCCATGAGACAGTGTATCCTGGTCACCTTCTCCATCCCTCTTTTGATATTACAGACTCCTCTTATATCCAATCTCCATCTTTTTTTTTTTTTGACCTGTGAAGTCTTTGTCAGTTTAGGATTCCTTCTGTGGAAGCCATTCCTTCAGCAAACCTCATCACCCACCTCTCCATCCTTTTTTTAGATCTAAATCTCTTCCTGACACAGTGAGATGGAAATTGCTTGTGATGCTTAGGACATTAGGCACAGCCTCAACAGGACTTCTCACCCACCAGGTATTTTCCAGCTCCCTTACCAAGAGCACCTGTAATGTCTATGAGCAAATCTGCCTCACTGTCACCGACGGGACACTTCAAAACTGGTGACTGTCCCTACAGCAGCAGCCACAACCAGAATGGGAACGGAGGGATGTCAGCCTGCAGAGAGTCTGCAGTTAGGAAAAAGCAAGAGAAAAAATGGTTAATAACATAGAGGTACCTGATATCAGCTGTTTGGGCACGCTCAAAGCATCTGGGTATTCCCTGTAACTCAGAAATGGTTGTAAAAGCAGCTCATTCCATCACACAGACTGTTGAGAATTTCATGCATGCACTGGGGGAAAAAAAAGTCATGATTGCTAAACGCTCCATTTTCTTTTCAAGACACTGTGCTAGTCTGAAGTGGTGTATGTATACATTTCAGGCAAATGTGTACTTTGTCTTCAAATGAACAGCTTTCAAAATGATCTTTGGTTAAGCTCCCTTTTATTTTTATCTTTTATTCGCCTACAATGCCAGCTGAGGTTACCCATCTCCCGACAGCTACCAAATGGACTCGTAATTGTAAGGCTCGGTGATTTAATTAGACTCATTCTAAACACTCACATTTTTATCAATTAGTTAATGGGCTAAAGAGAGTCTTATTGTTGGAGCCAGGTCATTTGGAAGCTGGAGCCTTCGTGAGGGCAAGAAGCTGAAGAACAACAGCGTTAATATCTGTAATTAACCTCACGAGTCCTGGTTTGTTCAATTAGGACTGAACCCCCTCTCCATCCATATGCCTTTCGTCAGATGGGCTTTTAATTTGAAATAATTGTTACAGAAAAAAATCAACAAATAATAGCTTCCTTTTTTCTTTATTTTTTTTCCCCCCCAAATGCAGACACATATAAAAACAAAAAGCACAGTCTTGACACACGTGCCTGTGAGCTATTTATTGGAGCCTGGTTAATTCACAGCTCCCGTATAAATAATCATTCTAGGTTTATAAAGATTAGCAAAGCTCTTGGTAACAGATATTGTGGGATCTTTTCAAATTGATCCTCATCTTGTAATATGTATCTGCGTCTTTTTTAATGCTGCCTTTTCTACTACTACTATCCCAAAAAAAAAAAAGTTTGGGCTTTGATTACTTTTTGCAATTTGTTGCATGTGATTTCTGTGCTTTGGAGAGTCTGATACATCTGGTAGTTGGTTTTTTTTCCCCAGGACGAGCTGTCTGGTTTAAATACATCTGTTATAAATTAGAAAAGAGAAATATAGAACATCCTATGATTACAGAATTACAGAGTTATTACAGAACTGCAGCAGGTTCAGCATGCCTGTCTGTGTATATATTTAAATACACACATGCATCTGTGATGTTTAATTAGTCATGTTGTACTGTAAATATTTAAATGTGTATGTGTCTAAATGAGTGTATATATTTACATATGCATATAAATGTGAGGACCAAGCTTTGCTTATGGTGTGCACATGATCTTTCTACCTTAAAAATTCAATTATTCATTTTTACTTATATAAATTATATATATATATGCCAGTGTGCTCAAACAAATGTATCTATATAAACATAAAATCCCACTTTTGTGGCTTGCTGAGACAATAGGCACTCTGCTTGTCCTTAATCTTGTATATAGTGTATACACAGTAAACATGCCCTTAACACTTGCTCCTGCATTTTCATTCTCTGCAACTTATTCATCTCTAGTCCAATTGCCATCTACAGATAAATCCCAGGACAGACACACAGATGATTTTTTTAAGCTGCCTTTGAATTCATTCAGTCAAAAGAGAGCAAAATTAATTAGAAAGATTTAAGGATGGGCGTGATCACATCAGTACAAGGCATTTAAGAGAGGGTCGGAGGTAGGTAAGTAGATACTAAAAATACCTCCTGGATTACGTTAGGTCCTCAATCATAGGCATTAATTGCATATTGCTTCTACAGAGAAATGTCTCTGCCCAGCCAACACACCCACACCTGCTCAGTTTTGTGTGCAAGCACCTAATTCCTCTAAACTCAGGGGGTTGTGCAGATCCGCAGTGGGGAGACTGGTGCTGCCAGCAGCAGCGCTGGATTTTTCCATGGCTAGGATTTCCCTTAGGAGGGAGGAATTCACCCTAAAAATGGGGTTCATACCTCTGGCCAGCCAGCTGGGAGGCCTCAGACCCAAGTGTGGCCAACACAGAGGTGCTGCTAGCCCACTCCATAATCCCAGACCCCAAACTCTGTGGGGTCCTGGGGGCACATGGGCTGCACCAGGGCCATGGCACAGCGTGGCCAAGGCCACCAGCCCTGCCCTGCTGCCACCCCGAGCCCAGGCTCCAGCCCAGGAAGGATCGAGCCCTGCCCAGCACGACCATCCCCATCACAAAGCACGGCGGGTTCAACCATAATTGGTTCCAAATTAAACGGGATTAAATAACAGAAACGTAACATAGCATAAATGCCGAGAAGCCAGGCCTTCTTTTTTACACAGTTATCTTTTTTTTTTTTTTTTTAACAACGCCAAAGAAAGAGGCAAATTGTTGTGTAAAAATACGCGAAAATAATAGTGGTCCTGGAAGGAATGTTTTTCTTCTCTCTGGCTGCTACAAAAACAGTTGACTACTGAGAAGCAAAGAGCAAATTTGCAAGAAAGGGCACAGCACAACAGCAGCGGGGACTGTTAGGGGGGAACGGTAGGCGCTTTGTTATTTAGGGAACTTCACTGTAATTTTAAAGCGTTATTTATAATAGTAATAATGCCAGCCAACTTGTTTCACTTAATACACAACCAGCCTAAATAAAAGGCTACAAAAGCAGCTGGGAACAGTACAGTTTCCTACTGTAATTGTGCATACGTATCCCAACATCTGATGAGCCCCTGCTCTACGTTTCCTTATTGTTATCGCCGACAATTATTCCCGTGCATGCGCCGCAGCGCCGGAGCTCCGCTGAGCCGCATAAATGCACTCTTTGTCTCCTTAATTATTAGGCAGACAGTTCATTCTGTCCCATGTCCAAGTTCCAGACAGGTGGAATAAGGAGGTGGCATCTGTCTTAATATTGAATGCCACGCTTCCCCCATCTGCCGTAATAACAGCGCGGGGGCTGCTTGGCTTCAGTTGCTCCATTCTGCACCCAGCCATATGCCCTGGTGTGCCGCACGTGCCACCGGAGCGCTGCCGCCGAGGAGCCTCGGCGCGGGGCTGGGGTCAGGCACGTGCTGGAGTCAGCAGGTGACAGTCAATACGGCCACTGAGAGCCCTCCCAGCGCCAATAGAAAGGGGCCTTCAAAGTCAATTGACAGAACAGAGCGCGCTGCCAATCAAATTTTGCAGGGCATACCTTCCAGGCTAGGCAAATAAGAAGATTTAGAGCACATGGCAGTTCATCGTTTATAATCCTGTCTTAGCCCAGCATGGCTTAGTGATAGTTCTGTGACAGATGATGAGCACATGACAGCTGGGGGATCTTATACAAACTCATACAGTAAAATTAAAATTAAATTAGTGACACACTTGTACACATTAGTTGTGCAACAGTTATGCAATCTGTTCGAGACCCTTAATTCAAACTATCGCTGATTTAAATAATTTATACTGGTGCAGAGGTGCTGGGTTGTGGGGCTTTTTTCCCCTCTCCCAGAAGGAATGCAGAATTTGCACATTTTTAGCTTTAAACAGCTCTGTCCTTTTCATTCTGTTTGTCCTCTCATTTCTTCTCCAGAAAGTAAGCAATGACTTTTTCTTTTTTTTTTTAAAGTGGAAATGTTCAGAAGGGTTGGGAGTTTTTTCCTTGCTGGGGGTCTGGGAGTGTTTTTTCCTTGCTGACTGCACCATGCAATCATTCATATTATTGCTGTTTTATTTTCCTATGCAGCCATACTAGGCTGCCATTAAAAAAAAAAACCCAAATAAAAACAAACACACTGATCTCCCCCCCTCAAGATGCAGAGTGGGAAGGAAACCTATAAGATTTGAGTGTTTTTAGACGCAGGAGTATAATAAACTGGCTGTTCTTTGGCTCTTTAATCTGATAATCTTGTTACTATTTTATGTTTGTGTGTTGGGGAAAAAAAAAAAAAAAAAGAGAAGTAATCACTGAAATGTTGACAGTAGATCTGCAGTTTGAAAAGACTCATAACTTTAAAGCTTAGAGGGCCTGATCCTTTTATCCGTGTGGGCTTGACACCAGACTACCTCTATTAGCTTTAGTGGAGTTCCACCTGATTTACACAGGGTAAACAGAGACAGCATTCGACCCTGAAATCCTTTTCGGAAGGCCACTCTCTACACCAGCAGAGTGTATTTGCTGCTCCTTCCCAATCCCTCAGCGCTCCTCAGGCACTGAGATCACAGCTCAGCCACACAAAGTGTTTTTACACTCGTGGGTAGCAAAACTGCGGTGTCCAAAAGCTGTTGCAATGCTGATCTGCACTGTAATAATTCAGGGAATTGTAATGATTTATCAGCTGTGATAGGAGAAAAAAAAAATTGAGAAAATCTTGGGCTTTTTTCCCTTAAGCAAATTTGTTAGTTATTTATTTACTTATTTATTCGTGTGTATTTAATCACGACCAGAGGATGATTTGGGGGCTCCCAGCCACAGGAATTTTCCCAGCTAGGCAGGGTAGTGTATAGGTAGAATATATATTTATATATTATTGTAATTAGAGGATAATTTGAGGGCTTCTGGCCATGGAAATGCCCACAGTTAAGAAGGCTAGTTTAGTTCTTTATAAGCTGTCTCTGTCTTAGGTTGCTTTTTCATTTATGTAGTGGGATAACCCATGATAACCACCCAAAAGGTGATCCAGTCTTTGAACCCCCACACTAAAAAGCAGAGTTCTTGGTTGACATATTCTTATTTTTATGTTAATAAAGTCATTGAGGGTTTTTTTAGTTGAAGATGTCCCTGCTTACTGCAGGGGGTTGGACTGGATGACCTGAAAGGTCCCTTCCAACCCAAGCTATGAGTTTAGAATTCCATAGAATATTTTTAGCATCCTCCCCTCTCCTCCCAGAAGCATTTGGAGGCTCAAGCCATTCATTCCCACCCCCTGTGATGCTCTGAGTTAAACTCAGCTCACCTGGAGCTCGGTGAGGCTGATTCACCTGACAATTCCATGTCAGCAGGATGCAGAGAGGAGCAGATGGTGAGGTGGCTGTAGCTCAGCCCAGCTGGGAGTGCAGCTTCAGGTGGTCCTTTCTATGGGTGAATGCTATGTGTTGAGTGTCACCTGTGCCACCCAGGGGCTGCTCTGGGCTCACAAGGGCATCCAGGTGGCCACCACCTCCAGGAAAAAAGCCTTAGAGCTGTCCTGAGGTTCTGGCAACCCAAGAAATATCCCACATGCTCCTTCCCTGCTCACCCCAGAGGCTGATGCCACATCTCCTGATGTGTTTCTGCTCTTTTGTGGT
The DNA here is from genome assembly GCA_024500445.1 of Entomyzon cyanotis. NCBI lineage: Eukaryota > Metazoa > Chordata > Aves > Passeriformes > Meliphagidae > Entomyzon > Entomyzon cyanotis. The sequence goes on from JAKEPQ010001030.1 coordinate 3,661,381, forward strand.
CCATCTATTGATGCCTAAAAGCAGCCTACCTGAAACAGAGGCCAAGACAAATAAGGAGTATAAAAAGTGGACAAATTTATTTGAGGCCTTCAAGGTACACTTGGGCAAGCAAAGCCACCCTCGAGGGACTACACCCTAAATGGACACAGGGTCACCAGCTCTTCACCTTTTATAAGTTTTGACTTGTTAGCCTATTGGTCCCTAATTCTCCAATCACACCTTCAGGTGATGATATTGATCACCCCAGGCCCTGCTTCCCCCTTTCCATTGTTGTTTACATATTTTCAGGCCCTAGTAATGAATGTGTCCTTGAATCTCTATGCAGAGAGCTTTGTTTTGGTTAAATGTATTGGGAACAGAGGTTTTCAGCATTCTGTAAGAACACAGAACTATGTGAATACATGAAGAGAAAAAAAAACCCTGAAACTATTAAGGCATCATATGAGTGGAGTGAGGCCCAGAGAGCCCAGAGCTTGTGCTGCCCAGGCTCTGGAGGATGGACTCAGATCAGCAGTGCTGGAGCAGGGAATCCCAGGGTGCTCATCCCAGGGTGCTCATCCCAAGCCAGTCTGCTGATGAAGCACAACCCAAGCTCCAAAAATACATCTCTGGGCCATGTCTGTGCCTTGATATTCTCTCTTCTGCCACGTCTCTGCTCTTATCCAGCCTCTGGTCTTCCACAGCCACCCGACCAGGAGTCAAGCCCTTCATTCAGCAAATCCATTCTGTTCTCAAGTTTCATTTGCTTCCTGCTTATTTCTGGGACATTGTAGCCCTCGACTTGGCAGGTTGTGAGGTGCAAAAAGACACTGGTACCCTGCCTATGGAAGGAAACTGGCCTGGGAGAGGGAGGGTAGAGAGCTCATCTCCACCTGGAAATGCTCACACAGAAGGGCATTCAGACTGCTGTGGTGGCCCCAACACCGTGTGACAATCACGAGGCCCCTGGTACACAGAGCTGCAAGATGTTTTATAGAGAAATGGTTTTTAAAAAACTTTTAAGAGCTTTGAAACATGTCTTTCTTCCTGTTCTCTGTTTCTTCTCCCTGGGGCTGGGTAACAGCAGGTTCTTCTGGCAACATGAGTCCAATTGTGCAGGTTTCAGAAGGAGAGAAAAATGGTGTATAATCAATTGTATATAATAAAACTCAGGGGGAAAAAAGCCTTTTCCATGCTGCACAATATCAGCATTTTGCAATTGGACACTGTATTTACCAAGGCTAGGAAGAGAAGATGCCTTCCAAGGAAGAATTTGGGGCTTTAAAACACAAATCACAGGGTGCAAGCTGAGTTACTGGAACCCGTCAGAGTACTGGTTGTCCCACATATCAAAATGGAGCTATTTAGGAATGGAAAAACCCCTCTGCAGGTGGCAAGGAAGCAGCTATTGGGAACATCTGCAGCAGCATGTGCCCATCTCACTGAGGAAGAAGCACATGGAGGGAAGTCATCATCATCATCAAATCATCACAGACTTAAAGAGACCTTAAAAATCATGTTGTTCAACCCCTCTCACCATGAGCAGGGACTAGACCAGGCTGCTCCAAGCCCTGTCCAACATGTCCTTGAGCATTTCCAGGGATGGGACAGCCACAACCTCTCTGGGCAATGTTTCCAGTGCCAAATCCCAAATCTTTCCTTCATAGGTTGGAAGGGATCACCTTGTTCCCTGCTCAGACCTGGCTCTGGAGCCTCTTCCAGTCACGCTGCTCAGGAAGTTGCCCAGTGCAGGGGCAGAGTTTGGACTTGTTGGTCCTTGTGGGTCCCTTCCAGCTCAGGATGCTCCATGGTTCTATGGTTCTGTGGGTGGAATTCAGCAGCTTCTTCTCATCACACTTCACACCTGCCCTCCTATTTCACCTTCCCTGCACCACTGGGCTTGAGCTGGAAGGGGAAGTTTGTTGTTGTTCAGGAGAAAAACATTCAGGGTTTTTTCCCTCTCTCTTTCCTAGTAACTAGAATAGTAGATTATAAGGGAAAATAAAGGTAGACTGAAGATACACTGGATAAATCATACACAAATCACACCTTTATGCACTGCACACGACAGACATGCAGGCATGGAGCAGAGTCAGGGCTGGAGAGAAGCTTATCCATGTCCTGCACATGGGCAGCTTTTTAATTACTTGATGGAGTGACTCGCTGTGATTTGCAGAGCAACCTGGGAATGAGACATCTGTCTCCCACTAAACGAGGCCAGTCAGTGGGATTAAGTACCTGTCCTCTTTGAAAAGGAGCCTGACCCTCCAGCATGGCCATGTCCTCATTCATGGGGCTTAAAAATGAAGGAAGCAGGAGCCAGGCTGAGGTTCAACACCACAAATCAGTTCCCACTTCTTGCTGCAGGATGCAGTTATCCATTTAACTCCCCTGCCTCCTTGTAAATAAAGGTTCCACACATAAGGAGACACACGGGTGTCAAGTGGGATGTCCTGGCCTTTTGTGCTTGCCTTGCAATCCTGGGTGGGATATTTTTCCTGGTGTTGTGTCTCTGTGCTGTTGTACCAGCTCTCAAGGTAGCAATGTATGTCCATAAGTCAACAAGATTTTAGTTTGAGAATGATCCCTGGCAGCTGGATTATAAAGTATTTCATGGAAGTACTATAAATAGGACACAATGGTTTGGTCCCTCTGTTTATAGGAATAAATGTGTGTTTGGGGTGCATATAATTGTGTGTTGTGTGTGAAACACACCCTGGCATAGACTCCCTAATCATTCCATTTGTGAATGAACCACATTTCATAAAAATATGTGGGGCACCACAAGAATTAATAACAAAGGTGCACCGCCACAATGAACATTTTGTGCAAGCTTATGGGCGTAATGAAATGAACAAAGCGAGAGGAGAAACACAGAGAACAATATCTTCACTATCAGCAGTTTACTTCAGTCTACTTATGTATGATCAAAGACTACAAATATAGTTTAAACAGCATGAAATAATGGCCAGGTTTGCAACGTGAAATAATATTAGGGAGGGAAAAAGAAAAAAAAAAAGAAAAGGCAAAACATACGTCGGGCTCGGTGCCACGATGCAATGGGCGTGTGGGCTCATTTTGTGATGAACAGCCAAGGAATGGCAGCAGTAGGGAAATGAGGCTGGAGGAGCTAACCTCCCTCCTACCTCCTCTTTGAAGATTTCTACATTCTGGGGAGAGGATAATGAAAAATATTTTACCTCCTCTACTGCAGAGGTGTCAGTGGACAAAAAAAAAAAAAAAAAAAAAGAAATAGAAAAAAAAGCCCTAACAGAAAAAAACCCCAAGGATGTAGAATGATGCAATTGCCAGGCAGATGTTGGAGGGAGGGCAGGGCTGCTCCCTCTGACTCCAGTGGCTGAGGAGAGCTCAACCGGATGCACAGAGAGAGCAGCTGAATTATTCACAAGGGATAAAGGGTACTGCAACTCACTCCCTGCAGCAACCAGCAAGACTCTTGTGCTTTCCCCCTCCTGTTTGCCTGGCTTGGCACGACACCTCCTTCCACCCAAAAATCAGAGATGAGTTTTTCCATGGCTCCTCCACGTCCAAGCCTGCTGCAGAGGGCAGCCTGGCATTCCTGCCCATGAGGATAAGCAAATTGCATCATTCTCCTCCACGCAGCTCTTCAGCATCGGTGGCTATTTTGGTGATGGGTGGGAGAACCTGAGCAGGGAATCCGCTCTTTGCGTTCCCTGTGTCCCCTGGCACTGCAGCCTGGCAGTGAGGACTCAGGAATTGGATTGCAGCTGGTCCTGAGGAGGGTTGGCATCCTTGTGTGTCATTCCAGCCAAACTCAGGACCTCTGGTCAGCACTGACCCCAGCAGCAGCAGCAGGTGTTGGGTGACAGCCACACTGTCACACCTGGTGCAAACACATCAAGGTGGGAGGGCTCTTGCTCTATCCCAGCCACAGGAAAAAGCAGCTACAGCTGTCACTGGAGGTACCAGAGATTGCACTTCAGGCTGTTTAATTTTTTTCCATTTAGTCTCCTGTTTTCAGCTGCTGTTGCTTCTCAATAACTAAACACTTCACTTGAGATCCTCGATGTTTATTCCCCGCCTCAGGGTGAATTCTGCAGTTCTGTCTGTTTTTAGCTGTTTGTTTTAGGGTTTTTAAATGTGTTTTTTTCTCTTTTTCCCAAGGACAGCAAAATGCCCCAGCCTTTTGGAGTTTTGAATTAGTGTTGCTAATGCTAAAAATTGGCTTCAGCTGCATTCGGGTTTAACCCTTTCATATTTTTTAATTGGCATTTTACCATTTAGGGGTTTGTTTTGGGGAGAAATGTGGGATTTGGGCTGATGGGCAGCACTGGAGGGGGACAGTTGCTGTTTCTGTCCCATTTAGGTGCAGCAAGCATTGCCCTTTGGCCACCCTCAGTGCAGATGCCACGCTGCAAAAATCCCACCCCAAACCTGAAGCTGGTGGGCACCACCAACTCCAAATTTCAGAGAAGAGCCAGCAGCCAACCCCTTTCACCCTGGGCTGGTTTGGGAGCCACAAGGTGTCCGGGTGTTTTACTCCCTGCTCTTCCACCAACCGGCACGAATAATTCTGTGAACTTCACAACCCTTATTACCAAGCACAGCCTAATAATGTCATCTCAGGAGGCAAGTAATTGCAGTAATTAAGAGGTTGCACAAGGTCACTCGAGGCAGGGCTGGGAATACAAGCTTTTGTCTCTCACCCTGCTGCTGTGCCCTACGAATATATGTGCACTGCAGCCACCCGACCCACCTCCCTTCCACAGCCAGGGGTGACAGTCTGCAGGGACAGCAGTAAAAAGGCCTTTCAACCTCTTCTATCCTTCCCTTACCCAGAAAACCTCCTGCTTTATAGAAATGGTTTGAAGCTGGTGTGTTTTGTGGGAGATATTTATTGAGGAGGAGGAAGGAAGGGTATCGGCACATGGCAGGAAGAAGTGATTGTCCCCAAATCCTGTCCCTGCTTTGAGAACTCTGCAATGTTTCACGTGAAAAATGTTTTATATTTGCACAAAGCCCTTCCCTACTGTGCCCTTGCTACGCACACATCTGGGAAATGGGCATCACATTCCAGGGGCTTCATTCTTCGGGGCTTTTCCTCATTTTTGATGGCTCAATTTTGCCCCTTTCAGGCTGTCTGAAGCATGAGTCTGCCTGTCTGTCATCGGTGTGACTTCCTGGATGGGACTGCCTGTTCCATGGAGAGGGAAGAGGGATGAGCCACCCCACCACCCAGCACTGCCTCCCTCCAGCTGATGGAGCAGATGAGGGATGCAGGAGTTACGTAAAAACGTAGGAACCAGAAACTTAATGAAATGGCTCTAAATGTGACAGCATTCATGAAAAGATTAATTACCAGGAGTAAAGGGGGAAGGATGCCAGGAATTGATAGGATTGGTACCAATACCAAAAGCCTGCTGTGCTAGTAGAGCCATAATATGCAGACCTAATCTGAGGGCCTATTGTTTTTCTTACAGAAACAACAGGCTCCAGCCAATGATACAAAAGGGGCTACATTACAGTTTCTGCAGGAAAAACAACAACAGCCATTAGAAATAATTATCTTAAGACAAATCATCAAGCAGAGTGTGGCACACACTAATATCCTCCCAAGCATGAGGCTCTGGGAAGAGAGGGGCTGTTGCTGTATTTATCCCAGTGGTCGCACAAACGAAGGGAGAGAATTAGAAAGTGGGAGAGAGTGAGGAGCAGAATGAGATGAGGGAAAGAAAGAGGGAGAGACAAAAATGCAGGTTTTCCCATCAGTGACCAGTCAGGGCTCTCATCCCTGGCATGAGGACATCCAAGGGTGTGGTCCCTATGTTCACTCTCCCTGTGCAATTCCAGCAGAAAAGAGGGAATATGTGTTCATCTGGATTTGCTGCTTAGACCCTCAATTTGCCAGGGTGTAATTAACTATGAGGAAGGGCAGCAAAGAATCAAACCCAGAAAGTCTCTCAAATGAGATCATTATTACTGTTCCCTACAAAGACCTGCTCTCCCTACTTCCCCCGAAGCAAAGGAGGCTATATTTTTAATTTGTTCTTCCCCATCTCCTCTCCTTGGCAGAATTGATGTATCTGACATATGAAATCACAAACTAACCCGTGGCGGGATAAAAATGAAAAAGCTCCATTTTGCAGTGGGATTAGACGACCACATTTGACTAATGGCGATTTCCTGCTGCATTTTATGTTGGCTGTGATTGTGCAAAAACTTTAAACTGAAATTTCAGATGACTGGAGACACTGAGAACGTTGTATTAACTCCCTGTACAATGAGGTTTTACAGGATGCTGCCAAATATATCCTTAGACAGCATTTCCCTCTATATTTTGAGTTATTTGTATGTGTAAATATATCATGTATTTTGATGTGTGCATGCCTTTTCTATCTGATTGATGTGTGTACTGAGCAGTATTGTGTTTTAGCTGCAATAATATCATATAAAATACATGTAAACCTGGTATGATGTTAAAAGTAAAAATACAAATGACTCTGTAAACCAGGACCACATCTCTGTGGGTGTCTGCATACAAATAGATCCTGGCAAAGAGATCTCTGTGAAGACATCTTCCACCACCCATAATGGAGACTATGCAAGAGAAAACATCGAAAAGGACATATCCATACCTACCTCACTTGAAACAGAAAATACACAACATTCTGTAACCTCTGCAGTGTTAATACATAACATATGGTGTCTCTTTCACGTGCTAAGAGTGACTTTTTAATTTGAAGTCAGCCCCAATGAATCTAAATCCGTGCTGTCTCCAGGATTAATTATGAGTACTAGACTGTGATACCAAGCCTCTCTTCTTGATAAGCTTTATAACCAGGTTTGCACACAGGATAAAACAGCTCCTGAGAGCTGCCATTTTTGACCTACACATGACCTGCTGGTGCATCTTTTGGAGAAAGAAAGCAACTTGATGAGGTGCTTGGTCCTGTTGTGAGGGCATGGGCACTACCTAAATGAGGAACACACCACTGATGGGTGCTGCCATGAATTACTGAGCCACAGACACCTGTTTAGCTTTATCCAATACACAAATGTCCCTTGGAAAGCAGCGAGATGGGTCCAAGTGGAGCAAAGCATCCTGAGGTCTGTGGCTCTCATGTCAATAAATATCTTCTGCACCTACACTGCTGCTCCTGCCCACAGCCCTGTGGGTTTGGCAGCTCCTTCTGGCCATGATTGTCAGCACTGGGGCTGGGGTGGAATCCTCAGGGACAGAGAAACACGAGTGACCATGCATGGCTTGTCCTGAAGGTCCATCTAGCAGAGATCCTCAGAGAAAAACCAGAAAAACGAGGTCAGCCCTCCCTGTTATCACCTCCATTCCTTGCAGCACTGAGTTTCTGAGTCAGAAGCCATATCATTTTTGCTCAAATAGCCCTGGCTGGTGCTCACTGCCTGAATTTGTCTGTGGCTCAACCTGTTTGTGCTTCGATTCCCGCAGCAGAGCGTGGAGCGCGAGGGCTCTCCCTGGCCCCAGGTAATTTCATAGCAGCACAAAACCCCTAATGTCACTTTAAATAGGTTTAGGTGCAAAGATCAGAGCCTATCCTAAGCACTGCTATAATGTTCCCCCTTGGAGGAAACAGCTTCTTGATGCCCACAGGATCCTGCTGTGGCAAAGACATTAGAAGTGGTTTTCTCTAAAATACATGTGCTTGGATGCTCAGGTGGCTGCAAGTTCATCTTCCCTTCCTTGACAAATAGTCCTGCTTAAAGAATTGAAACTTCCTTTCTTTCTCTGAATCTCTTTTATTAACCTCAGGTTTTTAAATTACTGCAAAATATATTTAAAGTGGTTTTCAAGGTCGCCGGAAAACTACATTTTCGAAGTGTCGGTAGAAAATAACCAACTTTCGAACCACGAAAACGATGATATTTATTTTTGAACCTGCAAACCCGGTGATAAACCCAAGCTGTTTACATTAGTTTGAAATCTGTTTTCCTGCTTCTGGCCAGCCATGGCCCTGCTGCAGCTACTTTTCCCTCCAGATAATTTGCCATTCCCACTGCAGCGTAAATTCTTCCCCAGACAGTAATGCGGTGGCTGCCAGCCCTGCCACCAAAATGGCCCTGTCTCACAAGCTAAGTCGGATCAGCCTGAGACAGGATTTTCCTGACACAAACTGTCTGTCAGGGCTGTGGAACTGGGGGAGTGGGGTTTCTGGGGGTGGCATTCACATCTGTGGCTCGGTGCTGTCACCCCTAGCCAGTGCCCAGTGCCATGGTATTGCCTGCAGCCACCTCCCAGAGAGACAGGAGCAATTATTTGTAATAATTAACAATCCCAGAAGAGTTTTCAGGAGAACTGATGTGTTTATCTGCCATGCCTTGGCTAAATTCCAGCAAGGACTGCACGACATCCTGCCTCTGTCATTGTATCTCATCCACCTAAATTCTCCCGCAGTTTTGATCAGGAAGGAGAGCCTTTGTTATTCCTTCTCCAGCAGCCCTTGTGCTGGATTCCTGCATTTGGAAATAGCTGCTGAGCCAAACACATTTCAATTACAAGTGATCAGTATTGCAAATTCTTCTGATTTTATAATCAGTCTTAGGATTTTTAGTATTTTTCCGAAAGCCTGAGCTGTTGGAGTCATTATGAAGCCCCAGGATCTCCGTTTTCATGGTTTTAAGTAAGTGGCTCACCCTTGCAGTTGAAAACACGAGGCATGTTTGCCCTAGAGGCTGAGAAGCCAGATGGTGGATAAAGAAAATGCAACAATTTGGGGTTTTAATCTCGTGATTTTTTAAGCCAATCTCATAATTTTGGGGAGCTGGACTCACAGTTTGTGAATGTCCACAGTTGGCGTTACTGAGTGATCATATTTTACGAGGAGTGCTTAATTAATTGCTGATTTAATTTGTGTTTGCCAAAAGCTTTGAAATCCTTGGATTCATTGAGTTCCTTTTAGGACAGAATACAATTTCCAGTGCTAAATCTGCTCAGATCTGGTACTCTGGGAACCTTTCAGTGGCCAGAAGCTCAGTTTAAGGGATGAAATGCATTTTTGGTGCCATTCTCACTCTGTACATTCTGAAGGACCACAAGATGAGCAGTGTCTTCTAAAGGGTACAAAATGGACAATCTGAGTCAGGCTTACCCCCAGCTTTAGGGAGATCACCCACCACCCCCTAAGCATGACAGGGAATTCTGTGAGGGTCTTCCAAAGCCACTGGAGGTGAGGAGAAGTCACCTTGTTTTAAGCATCCAGCTCTCAGGCTGTTGAAGGTCTCTGCTGACCATGATCTCATAGAATCATAGAAGGGTTTGGTTTGGAAAAGACCTTAAAGACCAGGTTGCTCCAAGCCCCATCCAACCTGGCCTTGGACACTTCCAGGGATCCAGGGGCAGCCACAGCTCCATGACCCAAAAATATGGGCCTGGCAGGCAGAGATTTATGAGACACAAAGCTATCACTACATTGAAAATGGCTGCACAAAATAAGTAGCTCCTTCTAACCCTCCACAGGACATCTCAGGGAAAGGCTAAACTCTGCTTGGAGTGGGATTGTTCCACCTCAGGGTCACTCAGGCAGCTGGGGCATGGAAAATGGTGTGTCATGCAGGAAAATAAGGTGCCTCGTGCTGGGCCTGGTGAGAATGTCTTTTAAGCCAAAATAATGCTGGGTCTTATTTACTTGACAGCTCAGACATTAATTTAAGACAGGCACAAATGAATCACCAGCCATGTTACAGTTGCCTCGTTGGAATCCCTCTGCTATAATCTCATAGTTTTTTCACCTAATTAATTTCCCCTTTCCTTGCACCAGTGTTTCATGAGTGTATCTTGTTTGGAGGAGATTAAGAGTCACACACTTCATTAGTAAGGTGTAAATTATCAGAGAGACCCTCTCCATCCACCTGCTTAATTGGGTTAATGAAGCGTCTCTGTGGGCCCTGGTAAGACAGCACTGCTCTCTGCTCCCTGCAGGCGTTACCAGGGCTGTTTGGAAAATAAATGGAGACCTTAAAGTTCCCACCTTGGTGCTTTTTGGCTTTTAATTTTTTTTTAAAGGAAGGAAAAAAGCTAAAGTTAAATTACAAGATAAAGCATTCCTGCCTGTGAAATTACAGTCATAAATATTGCTCAAACCAGTTCATATCAGAACTAATTCCTAATTAATATTAACTCCTAATTTTTTCTCTACCTTAAGCAGCCAGATTGCATTATTATAACACACACAGAGATGTTATTAATTCTCAGTTAAATGGTTAAACTGGTATGGGGGCCACAGCAATGCAAGGGTGAAAACAGGGAGTGTGTGTTTGATCTCTGGTCATGCAATGGGGGCTGCAGACGGTCCTGGGTGCCCCTTGTCCCTGCCAGACATGATCCCACATGGAAACCAGGTCCCTTTATCTCTGCACATCCCTGTCTCACCTCTGCTTGGGTTCTGGAGACTATTCTTGGAAGGGAAAGTGATAAAACCCCTATCAGGCACATACATTACGGCACATCCCCGAAACAGGAGATTTTGAGGTGATGTGAGAGATTATTTGCACTGCAGGTCTGGGCTCAGAGAGTCACTGCTCTTCCAAGCTGGAGCAGAAACACAAGGGGATGACTCACGAGTGCTGATGTCACTTGTGGGGTGAGGTGGGCTCAGCCCAAAGCTGATCCTGAGTGAGGTCAAAGCCCACAAACGCGAACATTTAACTTTAAACATTCTCAGGCTCTTGCCCATGAGCAACTCATTGAACTCGGGCTTGAGCAGCCAGAAACAAATCCATCAGCAGCCCCGAGCCTCAGCTGTCAGTGAATGGACAATTTGTGCAGGGAAAACGAGGAGAAAGGCTGAGGGTAAATTATTTGTCACAAAATATTCGCCTGGCTCTACCTGACAGAGCAGAGTTCCGCGTTTGATCTCCGTGAGCGACTGTCGCGGGAATCAAAGGCAGTTTTGTCAGGGGATTAAGTGCAGAAGTTGTCGTCGAGAACTACATTAGAGATAAGAAGTCCAGAGTGTGGCCCAAAGTGCCTAATCCCAGCACAACTAGTGAATTATTAAGTTGGTCGTTTGACAGAAGGAGGGAAAAAAATCCGACTGTTTTTGAGACTGCCTAAAAAAAGAGGTTTCTATTAAAATACAGCGGTTGCATAATGAGAACACAACGTGTGGTTCCAGAGGGAGGGCTGGGCTCTTGCACCAGTCCCTGCAGCTCTGGAGGGATGGCAGAAAAACTGCAGCTTCCAAGGGCTGCCCCTTTTTTCCAGGTGTAGGATTTGAACTGTTAGCTCCGACTGCCAGGACAATGCACAGCTTTGAGGGATCAAAGCTCACTTTTGGAGACTTGAGATGTCCCTGAGATACCTGGCTGATCCCAAACTGAGCCCACAGGGACCCAATCCTACCTACAGTGTCTCCATGCCTTGGTGGTAAATCAGGAACGCTGATTTCCACCTCTGCCCAGAGCACAGAGCTGTTCTGTCATTTCTGCATCCAGCTCTGGAGCCCCCAGAGTGAGAAGGACTTGGAGATGCTGGAGTGGATCCAGAGGAGGCCACAGAAATGCTCCAAGGGCTGGAACCCCTCTGCTCTGGAGCCAGGCTGGGAGAGCTGGGAATGTTCACTGGAGAAGAGAAGGTTCCAGGGAGAGCTCAGAGCTCCTGCCAGGGCCTAAAGGGACTCCAGGAGAGCTGGAGAGGGACTGGGGACAAGGGATGGAGGGACAGGACAAGAAGGAATGGCTTCCCAGTGCCAGAGAGGCAGAGTTAGATGGGATATTGGGAAGGAATTCTTCGCTGTGAGGGATGGTGAGGCCCTGGCATAGGTTGCCCAGAGAAGCTGTGGCTGCCCCTAGATCCCTGGAAGTGTTCCAGGCCAGGTTGGGTGGGGCTTGGAGCAGCCTGGGATAGTGGAAGGTGTCCCTACCCATGGCAGCAGGGTTGGAACCTTAAAGACAGTCTTTAATGTCCTTTCCAACCAAAACCACACTGCAATTCCATGATTCCATGATAATGACAGACAGGAAAACATCCAGCAACTAGAGAAGAAAGCAAACTGGAAACGCTGGATTTGTGGAGTAACATTTGTGCTACAAGCATGGAAACATCTGCATAGGCAGCTGACCATGGAGATGGATAGGAGAAAACAGAAATCTTAACAGGCTCAGGGGGAAAAGGGAAGTGGTGTGAGTGAAACAGCATCTCCAGGAATCCTGCCAGGGATCCTGGAGCAGCTGATAAAGGTATTTGAGGAGCTGTGGGAACCCCAGCAGAATGAGATAGTGTTTGTTACACAAAATGAAGAGGAGGGGAGCACGAGGTGTTTGCATTACAGAGGTGGGAACTGTGCCTTGCAGAGCCCACAGGACAGGCTCTCTGTGAGGGCTGGCAGGGGCTGGGACAGGCTGTGGGGTGGCAGAAGCAATCCCACAGCAATGCCTGCAGCTAGGAAGGGCAGCACCAGGAGCCTGTGTATGACAGAGAGCAGGAAGCAAAAATTCTCCACCAGAGTCACTTAACACCTCAGTGCCACCACTACTGGGAAATGGGAGTGAGGACACAGAGAAGATGATGGCACTCCAAGATATAACACTTCAAGATCATCTCTGCTGTCCTCAGGCCAATGCAGTGTGATGGGAATCCCTGGAACACCCTTGCAGATGTGCCAAAGAACTTCCCAGACACCATCAGGGACCAGTAGGAGGTTTGGTGTGGAAGACAGGTGGGACCAAGAGGACAATGTCCAGCAGCAGCTGCCAGAGGAGTTGGCTGGAGGTGGCTGTCCCTGCTTGGGGACACTGTGGGGTTGCTCAGAGGAGCTTCACAAAGCAAAACAAAGCAAAAGATCTCCTGGTGCTACCTCTGCACACATCTGGCTTTGTCATAAACCCTGAACTCCCAAATCCAGCCAGGGATCAATCCATGTTTCTGGGGGTTGGAACCACACAGTCTTCAAGGCCTCTTCCAACACCATCCATTTTTGGATTCTGTGATTCTAAGGAGTGTTTCTGTGTTTGGGCACAAAGCAGGAGAGAGCAGTGCTTGAGGGAGTTGGGGTAAATAATCTCACTCAGCTGGAGTTCTGTGCTTGTGCAGGAAGGGACAGAGATCCCTCAGGCTCCCTCTCCATCACAGACACCAGACAGGCAAAAACTCTCCTCCATGACAGCAGTTAAATCCCCAGACAGGGAGCAGAGATCCTGAGAGGAATCTCCATCCTTGGAGATGTTCAAAATTTCACCAAAGCAACATGATTTAATTTTGAAGTTTTCTCTGCTTTGAACAGGACCTAGGACTGGAGACCCAAAAAGGTCCCTTCAAACTTGAATTGTTTAAACTTTTTCATTCATGACTCTCCAGTTTATGCAGAACATTGCCTAACAAGAGGCAGTTGATGTGAATTTGCCAAGAACAAATCCACCCAGAGCAGGGAGCCACTGCAATGGGCTGGGCTGCCCCATTCCAGGGGAGAGGGAATTTCCTCTTCCTGGCTATTTCTGTTCCCTCAGAGATCTGCTGGGCCACTTCCACGGGCAATTGCTCTCCATGCTACCAGAGCCACACAGGCTCCTCATGCTACAGAGCTGTGTCTTTTCCACATGCACATCTTTTTAATGGAAGCATTCTAGCAGCTGCCAACCTGTGAAAACACATGTGGGAGACACTGCAGAGGGGGAGGTGGGGAAGGACTAGAGGACCCTCTTTGTCAAAGCAAAGCAATGAACAGCTCTGCTGAAAGGTGAACCAGCTTGGGTTTGTTTGCTGACACCTCCCTGCTTGGCTCCTCAAAGCTTGCAATCCTCTGCCACCCTTTGGCAATGGCACAGTCCTGTCTGCCTTGCATCCCTCTCCTTTATCTCTTTTTTTTTTTTTGTCACTCAGCTGACAAGAAACTCTTCCAAAACAATGCCACACTTGTGCCTGTCCTCACTGCAAGCAAATGATTTACAAATAAGCTCAACATCCCGCCAGGCCAGGGTGAGGATCTGTAAATCATCACACTCTGCATGAAGATTTGTTTTGGTGAAAGTTCTGGTGAAAGATGTGTCCTGCTGGCTTCAAATAACTGGGCAGGACTAAATCACTGTCCTTGACTCAAAATCTTTCAGCTGGTCTTGTCAAGGTAGTGCTTGAGCTGGAAATATGGGGCATTGGAGAAATCACTTTCTTCAAACGTTGAACAAGGAACTAACCTGGAAAATGGATCACAGAATTTCCTGAGCTGGGAGAGACCCACAAGGCTCACCAAGCTCAGCTCCTGAAAGACCTTTAGGTGTCTTTTTCAGGCCTCTGATTTTTCTTTATGGGTGAAAACAAACCAGTTTGTGTTTACCTCTCCGCATCCTGTCCTGATGACATCTGGAAGGAGCTTCCAGCCACATCAGGTACTGGGGGCACCACTGGCCACCTCCCCTGGGATGCAATCAGGGGGAAGAGACGTGCTGTAAACAGCAGCAGCCTGCCTGGGGTTGGTGTTTTAATGGGTGCAAGGATCGGTGTTAGCATATGCTAACCACTCTTTGCAGGGTGATCATTATGCAAATGCCTACAGTAAACAGGTAGGAAATTAGATCTAATCAGGACATCCCCTCCTCCCTCCCCTCTCTCCTGACACAGGAAAGTTGACTCCGTCGCATTGCTCCGGGTGCAAACCAAAAAAAAAAGCTCTGAATTCCAACCAGAACCCTCAGTATTCCATTTGTCCTTTTGTTCTCGTTTGTTTGGATTCTTTCGTGAGTCACTGGGAAGAGAAGGGCAGCCTGGTGACTGCTTTAATTTTAAAGCTCCCAGAACAGGCTGGTGTGGCCGGATCCAGAATTAGCCCCGCTGTGGATTTCCGTGATCTGAAGGCAAATAAAACCTGAGCACATCATGTCCACTGCCCATGTGTAATTCGACTCTGTGCAATATCTTGTCATCCCCTATTGGCTGTTAATTCTGATGGGGACAGTCCCAGGTTCCCAGGAGGAGCCCATGAGGGTTCTGTGGCTATCAGAACACCCTCGGTGCTGCAGGGGGGCCAAGCAGCTGATTTCTGTCTCACACTCCCTCTCCCCATGCAGCTCAGCCCATCTCCTTGCAACACCTCGAATCCCCTGTGCCCAAGTGCCAGACACAGCTGGGTCCCTGCCCGGGGCAGGGGGGCTGGATGGTCTTTAGGGTCTGTTCCACCCCAAACCATTGCAGGATCCCAAATTATTCCATGATTTGCCCCGTGCCCCTCGAGGGGCTGTGTCTGGCACAACCTCAGCTCTCCCCCATCCCAGCGAGGCTAAGGACACCCTCAGCTCCTGATTTTAGGAAATCTCAGCCTCCTAGAAACCTTACAAAGGCCCAGACACCTCCTTGCAGCAAATATTAAAGGCTGTGGCCAAGTAATAACAACTGTTTGCTGCAGTGTCTGTGCAAAGGTTGAGGCAATTATGGCTCTGCAGGCAGAAGCATGAAAGACACAGAAACAGCTCCTGAGCCATGAGGACCTTCTTGAACCATGCAGGGACCACAGGACAGGGCTGTGAGAGGTGGGTGCTGCAGAGCCACCCTGGCAGAGAGGGACCCTTGGAACCCCAGGGTGCTGCTCAGTGCTCTGGGTTTGATTCTTGTAGCCTGATGTGGTAGGTGGTGAATGGAGCCTCAACAGGCCCTCACTGGCCAGCAATGCCATCAAAATAAAAAAATGAAGTGTCAGAGACTGGGATTTTCTTTGGGATGTTAGACTTACAGGGGCTATTTTAATGTGGCTACACACAAGGTTGTAATTCTGGTTTCAGTTTTATAGGGACCACTGTGATGCCACAGAGTGACCTCTGCATCTGCAGTCGTTCCCAACAAATTCCAAACAGCCCCAGCACTGTTTGTTACTCATTTTCAATCCATCTACCTCCATCCCTTTCCATGTCAGAGTCTTTCAGCAGACCTGGATGATCCATCAAGCATTGACCCTCTGGAAAATGCTGAATGCACCCCCAAAACACAGGGAAAGAGTCTCAGCTGTCCCTGCTGTGACCCTTTCTGCAGTCACCTCTCTGCTGCTGGTAGGGGAGACCATGAGTCAGGAAGGAGCTTTGGCAGCCTTCAGCAGTGTGGGCTGCTTCTGGCAGGACCTGCCAAAGGAGGCAGAGAGTTTGCACACCTGGAGAGGTTGGCACTGAGTCCTCAGTCCCTCTGGCAGGGGGAGAGAGGGAGGGAGAGCAGCCAGAGGCAATCAGGAAGAGCAGAGGTGCAGCACAGAGCTGACCCACAGTGCCCCAGGAGATTCTTGCAAGGTATTTACCCATGCTGGGTCAGCTTAGAGATCCCAGAGTTGGGATAGGAGCTGGGAGAGCATCCTTGTTCTCCTGCAGTTAGGAAAGATCAGATAGCAGCAGCATTCCATGCCTGTGTCACACTTGTCTTGGATGAGCCATGAACCTGGATCTTCTCCCATCACACAAATCCCAGCAGCACAAGCCACCTGCACCCCTGGTGCCCTGATTGATCCCTGGTGCTCTCAGCCCTCTCCAAACCAGCTCTGTTTGGTTTTCCATGGCCAGAGATGATTCAGGTGCAAATTTCCCCATTGACCATCTGGTGAATTCTCCATCCTCTACAAAGTGCTGCACCAAGCCCTGAAAGAGCAGAGTAAGCTGGATGGTTACCACAAAGGGTGTGATTTATTGTATTTTAAGTAATTACGGACAGTTTGATTCTCAGGAAGGCACTTGGGTGTTTGACTGTTACACTTGAAAATGCAGAGATTCCATGTCCTGAGGCAATTTGTTTCAGCTTCCAATTTTCATTTTTCTGGAATGACCAGTTTGGATTGATTTTATTTTTAACTTGTCAGCCTGGATACTCCTGCTGAATGGGTAGATACACCCAGTCTGACAGCTAATATCCTTCCCTCACCAAATATACTCACACCATCTCAGCCTTCCCTTGGATAACTCAATATTTTGACAGAATCCCCACAGGTACTTCACCAAGCAGGTTCACAGCTCCTGGAGTTGCTCTCCTGGCTCTTCCTGAACCTTTCCTACTCCTCCCCTTTCAGTTCAAAGCCAGGTCCTGAGACTGGACAACACCATTTTGGTAGAGGTCTCCTCTCCCTCCCAATTTGGGGTTTTCTGGGGTTCCAGGGGCAACACCCTTATCCCCCACTGACCCAGGGCTGAAGCCTGTTGGGTTCCCACCAGACTCCATCACCCTTCTCAGCATGCCATCACCCCAAGCCCTGCAACCTCACAGCTGCCAGAGGGCTTAGGGCTTGTGGCTCTTCTCACAGCACAGAAGGAACACCCTCACAACCGAAAAACCACCTTCACAACCCAATGAACACCCTCACAACAGAACAAACACCCTCATAACCCAACAAACACCCTCACAACTCACCACATTCCTTGTTTTCAGCTCTTCAGCCCCTGGAAAAGCACCCTCAGCTGAATTAGGCTGTAGTAACTGCCCAGACATGCTTTCCACAGGGGTGGCTCCACATATTTTCTTAATGGAGAGGAGCCTGATTATCCCAATGGATGAAACCTGCAGCCCCACATCCTACAGAGGAGCCACAGTGGCCTAGGGGGTCTCCAAAAACCAGTGAGGCAGAGGGCACAGTTGCCTGTCCTTGCACAGCAACATCAGGAGATAAATCAGCTTCACCTCTGCTTGAATCTGCCTGAAAGCAAAAGTGATTTGTCACTTGTGAAGGGAATGAGGGTGCAGGAGGACCCAGCTTTGCTGTCCCATCTGGCAGGAGAGGGTTGGGAAAGGCAGTCTAGCATGGGGAAATTCCCTGAATCCCAAGGCTGGTGATTGGGAACACAAGGCATGTGCCAAGCCTTGCCAAAGAGTCACTAGTGAATCTTGGAGAACAGGAGGAAAGTTCTTCTGCTTGGTGTTGGCACCCTGACCTCAAAACCTTCTGCAGGAAAGCTAAAAATTCTCCAAGTCTTGAAAGCTCTCCTGTGCCATTACTTCAGCCAAGTGGAAGTTAAATCATGGCCCAGCAGGCTGTGAAGTGGAGACACACAAAACACAGTCCCTGTTGGGATGCTTACAGTCCAGAGAGGACTTTTTAAACGTATTTTTTTATATAAGCTGTCTTGCTTGCTCCCTCGTGCCCTCTCCTGCCTGTCCAGCCTGATGCCAGACCCTCCCAGGGCACAGAGCTCCTAGACTGGGATGGATGATGCATTTTCCAAGCATCAGCAGGTGTCATTAGTAGCATCCTCATCAGAATCAATACCAAGGTCCTACCTGTGAGCATGTGAGGAGAGGCAGGGAGAGAATCAGCTCCTCCTGAAAACAGAAAGCAGTAGATCCACAGCCCAGTTTTCCCAGGAGTTGGCTCTGTGGGGAGCTCTGATTTCTGGTCCCCTCCCCTCCCCCCCCCTCCCCTCCTCTCCCCTCCTCTCCCTCTCCTCTCCCCTCCCCTCTCCTCTCCTCTCCTCTCCCCTCCCCTCCCCTCCCCTCCCCTCCCCTCCCCTCCCCTCCCCTCCCCTCCCCTCCCCTCCCTCCCCTCCCCTCCCCTCCTCTCCTCTCCTCTCCTCTCCTCTCCTCTCCTCTCCTCTCCTCTCCTCTCCTCTCCTCTCCTCTCCTCTCCTCTCCTCTCCTCTCCTCTCCTCTCCTCTCCTCTCCTCTCCTCTCCTCTCCTCTCCTCTCCTCTCCTCTCCTCTCCTCTCCTCTCCTCTCCTCTCCTCTCCTCTCCTCTCCTCTCCTCTCCTCTCCTCTCCTCTCCTCTCCCTCTGTAATGATGCAGCCTCAGCCCTCCAAATTTAATTACCAGGCAATTACACATCACATTCAGTGGTTTGGTCCTGGCAAGGGCTGAGTGTTGAGACCAAGAAAGGACTTTGCTCTGAGCTCTGGGAGCCTGAAACCCCTCTGGGACCTCCAGCTCTGCATCTCTCACAGGAAAAACCAGAAACCAGGGCCAAGCCCCATGACAGAGAGGGGACATCACTGCCACAGGGCATCCTGTGATTCCCCAGACCACGGGATGCCATTCCCAACCCTGTCTGAAGGAAGAATGGGGAAGGGAGCACGTCAGGAAGGCACTTTCTTTTCGGCACATCCCACACTAAGAGGTATTTGCCGATAAGCTGATAATCAGGTGGCCTGGCCACCCCCAGGACGTTAGACCTTGGTGCTTAGAGAATATTTGATCATACAGTATCTCCATTAGGAGTTTGTAATCCGCTATCACAGCATTTGAGAGCCATCTGAGTGTAAGGAGATTTTTATTAATGGTTCATGAGCCTAAAAGTCAAAATTGACTCTCAGAGCAGATTTTAACAGTTTGTGTGGGACTTATATATTTATCTATCTCTTCACCACCTCTTATTCCCCCCCACCCCCTGCCATCACCTCCCTCTGCTCTGCCCAAGCACAGAGGTGCAGCAGTGACAGCAGCAGGGAGACACCAGGCAGCTGGAAATGGCATTTCTCCTTCCCTTCTGTTGTTTTGTCTTCTCTCTTTCTCCTCCTTTTTCCTTTCCTTTCCTTTCCTTTCCTTTCCTTTCCTTTCCTTTCCTTTCCTTTCCTTTCCTTTCCTTTCCTTTCCTTTCCTTTCCTTTCCTTTCCTTTCCTTTCCTTTCCTTTCCTTTCCTTTCCTTTCCTTTCCTTTCCTTTCCTTCCATTTCCTTCCATTTCCTTTCCTTTCCTTCCATTTCCTTCCATTTCCTTCCATTTCCTCCCTTCCTCTCCCATCCTCCCATCCCTGACACCTCCCCACACTCAGCCCAGCCCTCACACCCAGCCCTTCACCTCTTCCCAATCCTCCTCCCTTTCCAAACCCAAACCCTTTCCCGACCCCCCTGCCCTATCCCCACCACCCCCAAATCCCAGGTAAAGGCAGTGCCAGGGGTGTGGCTGGGAATTTGGGGTGTCCCCGTGCCACTCCACCCAGCAGCAGGTGGTGAAGCTCCGCCGTGTGTCCCTAAATCCGGCTTTTTTCACTAAATCTCCCTTGTCTCCCTGGAAACTGGCAGTGCTCCCCAGCCCCAGGGTCCTCCTGGAAATGCAGCACCCCAAAACTCGCCCCTGTTTTGGGGCTCCCTGGGCTGGCCCAGCCTGGGGTGGGAGCAGGGATGCTCTGGTTACTATGGAGCACTGGGAAGGGAATATTGGGCAGCAAATGGAGAGGGAATCAAACAAGGAAGCAGAGCAGAGCAGGAGGAGCTGAGACAAGGATGAGCAGGAAATTTTGGGCAGAGGTGCTGGAAAAAGCATTCCAGGCAGCTCAGTTATGGTTGCAGTCAAGATCTCCCTCATGTTTTTCTGCTTTTCCAATTTTAGGGGCTTTTTTCCCCCCTCTGGTGGGAAATGTCACATTGCAGAGCAGATAGAGGGTTTGCTTGTATGTATATTTTGGGGGGACACCTCAAACCAAACACCCACCTAATCAGCTCTTTGCCCCTAAATCCTTTCCAACACTAAACTGATGTGTTCTCCCAGCTTTTGCCCAGATTTTATTGGATCCAGGATTGCCTACCGCAGCCTGAGTTCAGAGGAAATTAATTCTACCAGGAGATGTAAAACATTAAAAATTAAAAAGGAGGTAAAACACTCTTTACAGAATAATTTGTGTTTGCCAGCTCACCTTGGGATTCTGCCCTTTGCCCACGCATGTGCCCATTTAAATTAAACTCAGAAGCAAACAGGGAGAGAAAATGTGGGAAGTACCAAAAGCCAGGGAAAAATCAGAGAAACTCCTGCCATGAATTAGCTATTTCTGATAAAACCGAGCACTAGCTGGAGGAGCTCATCCCTGACAGACAGGGAAATACTCAGGAAAGAAAAGTAACAGATAAGATGGGGAAAGCTAAATGCAAAAAGGGGTTTTAAAGAGGCTTTAAAAAAATTAATAATCAAAAGCTCAGGAAACAAAGAGCTTCTCCAGGCAGGTGGGATGCTGTGCCCCAGTTCAGTGAGGACTTGGTTTCCCTGAGCATATTTTGCTCGAATATGGTTTTTTTTTTGGAAGGGGGGAGAGGTAAACTTTGTTAATTTGAAGCAAATCGGTGGAGAAATGAAACTTTCCGCGCTGCTGCTTGGGAGATGCCAGCGGCAGGACGTGGCTGAGCTGTCCCTGGCAGCCCCAGCGCTGCCTGGCGCTTCCCAAACCTTTCCTGCACATATCCTCCCATCACAAAAAATAAATGAGAAAATCACCGACCGGCACACGCTAACGAGAGGCAGTGCAAAACCTCCTCTGCTCCCAGAATTGTTGGTTTTAAAGGCTGCTCTCTGCTCGGGGTGGCAGGGGACACAAGGCACTGCGGGAAGGAGCAGTTTGGGATGTGAAGCCAAGGGATGGCTGGATTGGCACCATGGCTGTGGTGCTGGTGGCCCTGGGTGACTCACAGGGTGCTGGTGACAAGCCCTGGGGGACAGCTGGTGACAGGGAGCGGGGTGGCGCCAGGGCCTTTCCTCCAGCTCTCTCTCTTTCCAGAGATCCATTTTTTTGCTGCACTAAATCCAAGCCGAGTTCAGAGCTCCAGCAGCCCCAGCGCTGCATGTGGGAAGGAGAGAGGGAGAAAGAGGAAGAAGGACAGAGAAAGAGCCACCAGGAGCAGGGATGCTCGGGAAGGGCCTGACCCCGCATCGTGGGGCACTGTGGCTTCAACTTGTGATTCTGTAGCTCAAACACTTATCCCTCTCCTTCCCCAGCATCCTGCTTGATCTAGGCTCCCCTTCTCCTCCCTGGAAAGTTCAGAGCTCTCCCTAAACACACAGCTGGGGATTCCATCCCCTGGGAGGCCGCAGAGCAAACACATCCCTCCCTCCCCACGCAGAGATTCGGGGAAGCCAGGGTGGGAAAGGTCACGTTATCCAAGGTCTGCTCGTAATGAAAGTTTTTTGATTAAAAATTTCAAAACCAAAAATGACACCTCCCATTGATTTTGCTTCCTTTGCCTCGGGGAGCAGAAGCCCTTTTGTCTTGGCCCTGCAGGAGCAGCAGGACCCTCCTGGTCCCCTGTGCCCGAGGATGGCATCGCCCCTTCTCCATCACTCGCCGGATGCGATTAAAATGGAAGACAACCATCAAGTGTGCTAGAACCATTTTAATATAATTATACATATCTGCCAAATCCAGGAAAAAAAGGTTTATGCATATATATCTTTTTTTTTTCTTTTTTTTTCAGTTAACATCTGCAAGCATAAACGACAATGAATTTCTCGGTTTAAATTCGTCCAGGTCAGAGCAACTGCCCAAAGTCCTGTTGGATTTGACGGTTACTGCCGGCGTGGCCAGCAGTAAGTGAGCTCCAGAGGAGTTAAATGTCCTCGGGTGGGGTATTTTCGGTCTTTCCTCTTTCATTCAGAGACAGTTTGTTGTAAAAAGTTTCAGTGCAGTTCACCTCGGGTGAAAGGCGATCGTGTTTTTTTGCGTTTTTCTTTTTTTTTTTCTTTTATCATTTTTTTAAATATATATTTTTAATTACTTTTTTTTTTAAAGATGATAATAGGTAACTCAGTTGCTCTGAATTTCACTTATAATTATAACCTATTTAAATCACAGCAGAACTCCCGCTGGTGCAGAGTTCATAGTTGCATACAATACAGGAGATCACAGTTTTGAAGTCTAGCACAGATTAAAAACCACAGATGTACCATTTATATAAGACACACACTGATTGTCTCTTAAAAACTACATATTGACTCCTTATGAACATTATCTTTTTTTTTTTCTTAATCTTTAAATAAAGTAGTGCAGCTAGGACAATCAGTCACACAACCCACACAGCCCTGAACCAAGTTCTCCGGGTGCCAACTTAAGCAAGTTGGGCATGAAACAGTTGGATGAGCTCGAGAGATAAAGAAAGAGGGAGGGAGAAAAAGAGGGAGAAAAAGAGAGATGTTGTCCATTCTGAATATTTTAACCGAGGGTTGGCTAACACATTGGAAACCTCTGGGTGAAGGATCATCTTTCCACGCACACACAAAAAAAGAAATAAAAACCTAGACTTTTTTTTTTTTTTTTTTTTTTTTTAAAACTGGCCCGCAGGTGGGACGATCTCCCACCTCTTCCAAACAAAGAAACCCAACAATTGCCTAAAACTAGAAAGAACACAGATGGGTCTGTCTGGTTTCTGCTCACTAGATGATCTGTCCGTTTAAGGCCTTCCTCCTCCGTTTTTCCTCTTTATTATTCCTTTTCCAGAGCGTCTGAGCAGGAGATGAGTCTGAACGGGATTCACACCAACACTGTCCCCCTCTTGTTGCCGTTGGTTTTTTTGTTCGTTTGTTTGTCCGTGGAGTTATTTTTTCTCTTTAATTTAACCAAGACCTGACTAAAACTGGAGCGCTCGGCCCAGCCTGTTCGTTCTCGTCGCGATTTCTCTTGGTATCACAAAGGTTCTTCACAAAACCTGGAACTTCCATGAGGATGTCTGGTCCTTATAATCCAAGCAGTCAGCATTGAAGTTTAACTTCCAGGAGGCGGTTTGGTCTTTATAATCCAAGCAATCGGTGGTGGAGTTAAAGCCCAAACTGGAGGCTCCATAGCCCTGGGTGGAGAGGGAGGCTGGAGACTGGTTGAGGTGGCTGGTGACAGCGTTGGCACCCATGGGACTCAGGGTGGCCCCCGGTCCAGGGAGCTGGTGGTGCATAGGGGTCAAGTAAGATCCACAGTCCATCCCTCCGAAATAGGAGGTCGATCCAGCGTATCCTTGGCTGTAGCCCGATGCCTGGGTGTAGGTCATGGGATAGGATCTCTGCATGCAGGAGGAAGAGGTGGACAGGGGGTCTGAGAGCGGGGAGATGGACGCCGGGCTCCAGATGGACACGGGGGCACTGCTGCTGGAAATGGTGGGGACTGAGGTGCTGGAGGGGGGAGTGAACTGCCCACTGGTCCCGCTCTCCGAACTCACTTCCCGGGCTGGAGAATTCTTCTTTTTAGCCGGCCGCACCTTGTTCTGGCCCCCGTTCTGCTGCTGCTGCTGCTGCTGCCTGCACTTGGCTCGGCGGTTTTTAAACCACACCTTGAGACGGGGAGACGAGGGAGGGAGAGAGAAAAGCCTGGGGTTAGGGATGCACGGGCAAACCCAAGGAGGGGAAAGAGATGGTGGCAGGGAGACCTCGCCGGGGAGGGGACCTAAAAGTGTCCCCCAAGAGCGGAGGGCTGCAGGCTGGTGCAGAGAAAAGCTCCGGGGCTCCCCCTCCCTGAGATCATTAACAGTAATAACAAGTGGAAATCGCAAATCAAATGCCTTAATAAGGTCGCTTTTGGGGGAGAGAGGGAAGCATTCCCTCTTTGCTGTTTGCCAGCTGGGGACCCCCAGGAATCCCTGTTTAAGGCCTATTGAAGTCGAGCCCTTAATTAGAAACAATAGAACATCAGAAAGGGAGGGAACGATTAGGGAAGCAGAGGTTCGGGATTGGGATTGGTGTAAAGATATCTCATTTACCCTCCAAAAAAGCTCTCTGGTCTCATCCCCTCGGCCAGAGTTGGCCCCTCAAACCCATCTCACCTTCCCTTAGCAGGGCCCAAGAGGGTTGGCCCTGGGGAGGTTTTGTGGGGAGGAGGATGGGGTTTGACATGGGGATATCCCAATCCCAGCCACCACATGGAAACGTGGAACACACAGCCTCGGGAAGCCCAGCCAGGAGGCAAGTGGGAGGGATGGCTTTGGAGATGCTCTGCTCCTGCTGCCGGGGTGTTGAAGATCCCTTAAGGGGCAGGACCTCCAAAATGCTGCCTGGATGGGGTCCCTGCAGAGGAGACACAGCCCAGCCCAGGAGAGCAGTCCCTTCCATCAGGGCAGCCCTGCTCTCATAGTCCTCTCAAAGCTGGAGGAAGCCCCCAGTCTGTACTGGTGTGAACTGGGATGCCAGTCTGGCCCAGCTCCGGGGATGTGGCTATCCCTGGGGAACGGGGGATCCTTTGTGGCTTCTGCAGGACAGACTGGCATTTGGGGGTGCTGGGGAGTCCTCAGAGAAGCCGATAGGGCTGGGGATGGGTGTGGAAGTTTCAAGAGCTGGGATCCAGGATCTGCACAAACCCCCTCCAGTGCAGAGGGAGGAAGGGAAGGGGGCAAACTCCAGCCCTGGGGTGAAAAATGCCACAACATCCCCTCACTGAACCTGCACTCATCTCTGAGCCTCCTTCACCCCACAAGGGCTTGATTTGGCTACAGGACTGAATATATCCCCTAAAGCAGCTCCCTCGTATCTCCCCTGTCAGCCACAGGCCATTCCAAACCCTTCCCGCCGGTACAGAGGGGGAGACAGCCAGGGGTCTCCGGAGCCATCCGGCTTCCTACCTGCACTCTGGACTCGGGCAGGTTGATTTTCAGGGCCACCTCCTCCCGCATGAAGATGTCGGGGTAGCGGGTCTTGGCGAACAGAGCCTCCAGCACATCCAGCTGCGCCCGGGTGAAGGTCGTGCGCTCCCGCCGCTGCTTTCGCGGGGTGGCTGCGAACGGAGCCAGAGGCCCTGGCTGTCAGTCAGCGGCCCCTCAGACCCCTGTGTCCCCTCCAGCCCCCTCCCCAGGGGTGCACCCACATTCCCTGCCCTCTTCCGGGGGACCAGCACCCCCAGGATCAGCCCCCACCGCGCCGCAATCCCAACTCCACGTGTCCCCTGGATGCGTTTGGAGTATTTGCCTCCATCTCCAGCACGGGGTCTCCCCTGTTTGCTGGCCCTCTCACCGATAAAAAGTTGGGGGTGAGGAAGAAAGGAGACAGAGGAACCCCACGGCCTCACCCACCCAAGCCAGCGTGATCCCTGGGCATGCTGTGCCTCCAAAATCCCAGCGGCTTCTCCTCCGTGGAGCAAAAAGGGGGAGGGAAGAGGGAAGAAAAACGTGGCTTACCGGGATAACCGACGGACGGATGCAACAAATCCATGCCCGAGGTTGTGAGACTCAGGCCATTGACTGCATAAGGTGGTTGCTTAAGATAAGACATCATGCTAAAGTTGTGGCGGGGAGGAGAGTTGGCCGAAATCCGGGCGAGGGGGAGCCGGCCGAGCGCCCTGCCTGCCCCGGGCGGTGCCTGGGGGAGCCGTCGGGCGTGGGGGAGCCGCCAGGTGCCTGCGCAGGAGGGAGAGGAGGGAGCAATGGAGGGATGAAGGGGGAGTCAGGCCAGCTCGCTGCCCCCCCCTCGCTTTATCCCCTCTGCCTTCCCCCCGTCAATCCTCCCGCTCGGACCCCAGCCGGATTTGGGAGCTGGGAGAGACTGACTAGATAAACGCATCTCTCCCCGAAAAGGGCGAGGAGGGGAGGGAAGGGGGGGGCACATCCCCGCCAGTAATTACTACCCGAACAAAACCCCCCCATGCCTTCAACTGCCCGCATTGTACGGCAGCCGGGGGCATTTGCATAGGATTCCCGGCCGGGCACCGGCTAATTGTCTCAAGCAAAACTTGATTGGGGCCATTGGCAGACACAAAGAACCCCTCGGCTAAATAAATAATGCAGATAACAAAGCCCAAGGGTGAGAAACAAAGAAACAATTCAAGAAACCTATCTCTCCACTAGTCTCTTGCAAGGACTTTAATTATCCCAGGTTTGGGCAACATTCAAACCTTCCCCCCTCTCCCCCTTCCCCGACGTTGCTGCATTTCAGAGCTCAAATGCCCGCTCGGGAAGAGCCAAACTTTTCTGCTCTCCCGCCATCAGTCCACGTCTGCAGTAATTTCCACCGGCCATTTGCACCTAATTAGTACTCCGGGTAATTAGATTTGGAGGCAAGTAACAGATTTATTAGGCTTTCAAGAAACTCTTGATGACGGAGCTGAAGCTAAACAAACACCTCGGCGGTGAGCGGCCCCGGGACAGCCCCGGAGGGCGAGTGGCTCTCCCGGTCCCCTCTCGGGTTGCCCCTGTCCCCGCTCGCTGCCCCGACGGGACCGAGCTCTCTGCAGCGGGGACTGAGGGGGGGACCCAAACACACACTCTGCCAAAAAAAAAAAAAAAAAAAATGACCGGCGAGGGGCTAAACCGGGATTCCTAGAAAGGTTAAGGATGTTTGTCCCTTGGAAAATATTTTTTAAAAATCTTTCAGAGCGAAAGCTCGCCCTTCCCTGCATTCCCAGCGGCCATCGGGAAAACGAACTCCAGCACAACTTTCTTGGCGAAACACTCCAAAAGTCCGTGTTTCGGCCCAGCCAGCTCCCCGGGAGGGCCAAGCGCTGCCGGGGGGCTCCTGCGGGACCCCCGGGTCCCTGTGCACCCCCCGGCTGCGCCACGGGTGCGGGTTCTCCGCGGCGCGGAGTTTCCCCTTCTCCCCTCGGGGAAGGGATTTGCGGCGCACAAAAGCGCTGAGCGGCGGAGGGAGCGCGCATCCAGCGCGGGGTGCGCAGGGCCGAGCCCCGCTTTTACCATCACCGCCCCGGGGAGGCCGAACAGGGACGATTCTACCGAGAGGGAAGTCCCGCTCCGCGGCCGCGCGGCTTCGGCCGCCGCTCTGTTGGCCGCGCAAGACGCGCGGAGGAGCAAAGCGGGGCTTGCAGCCCGCTTAGAAACGAGCGAAGAAAAATTTAAAAGCAAAAAAAAAAAAAAATAGCAGAAAAAAAGGACAAAAAGCAACAATAAAAAAAGCAACCCCAAAGCTCCGTTCGGTTAAACTCGGCGGCATCCCGCCGAGGCGCCAGCCCGGCGCGGCCGCCCGCGGAGCCCCTCGGCCGCGGCCGCGCATCCCGGGGCCGCCCGCAGCCCGCGGAGCAACGGCTCCACTCCGCAATCTGTCACCTTTCCCCCTCCTCCCGCTCCCCCCCGCTCCGCACAGATCCCGGCTACCAGTTGCTCTGCCCTCGCTCAATAATAATTACCCCGTCCGAGAATTAATTATAATAAATGTTTTCTTGATAAACTAACGAGATAATCCGGGCGGCACACGCTCCCTAATTACGAGCCACCGGCCCCGGCTCCGCTGCTCGCCCCGGTGATTAATGCGGGGCAGCGATCCGCGCCCGGGCGCGCAGCCTGCGCCCCTGCCGCCGGCCGAGCTGCGGGGGGACGCGGGGCTCGGGGGGCTCGGCCGGGGCGCGGAGCAGCGCGGAGGAGCTCCCGCGGAGGGCCAGGGGAAAGGTGCCAAGGTAGAGAAGGGAATTTGTTTTCTTTTGTTTTGCAAACGAGAGCCGCGTTTCCCTGCCCTCGCCGCGCTCCAACGAATTTCTGACATTTTAAAAATTCGAATTTTTTTTTTTTTTTGTAAATTAAAATCTTTTTTTCCCCTAGAGGGACGGTTTGGGCTGATATTTCCCAACACCTGAATTTTCCCCCGGTGTGAAGGCGGCGGGGATGGACCCGTCACCGGCTCTGCTGAGCGGTCCCCAGCGCTTCGCCCTCCGAACCTCCGCGCTTCTCCGCGGCCGCGGCCCCTCTCCGGGACCGGGAGCGGCAGAGCCGGCCTCGGCGGGCAGCCACCTCCGCCGCAGGGCCGTCTGACCCTTCCCTGCCTCCCAGCAGCACCCGGCCGCATTTTTAAGTGCTTTTTTCCCCCCTCCCTCTTTTTAATTTTTTTTTTTTTTTTTTAACTAGAGTTGCACCATTTCGACATAAATAAATAATAAACCTCAACTTCTCTGAGCAGCCGAAATCGAAATAAACCTCAGCAGCGAAGGTGGTTTTTAGCTCTAAAGAAACTTGTGCCGCTGCACAAGGACTTTTCCCGACTTTCTCTTTGTCAGCGCCGTGCGATTCAGAGGAGAGGCCGGGGCGCGTTATTCGCAGCCGGTGTCTTTTGGGAAGAGCTTTCCCACGGCATCAAAAAAAAAAAAAAAAAATTAAAATAAAATAAAACGAGGGAGGTGGAAACCACCTCCAGCTCCTCTCCGACCTGAATGCCATTGTTGGCCATCCATTTCGCCTGCACCAGATCGTCAAGCTTTGGCCCCAAACGCCTCGAAGGTTTCTCTCCCTGCGCTTTCCAGCCTTGCTCTGCCGGGCCGTGAGCGCTCAGAAACACCTTTGCAAAATTACTTTGCTGAGTCTCCGCGTGGCGAGGAAGAGGATGAAAAGGTTCTCAGGTAGGAGTCGAAAGAGGGGAGAAATTTCCCCCTGCTTTGTTTTTTGGGTTTTTTCCCCCCTCCTAATTTTAAAAGTCCAGCTTGAGGTCAGGAAATAACTACAGGCCAGAGGAATAGGCCGGGGAAAAATCATGTTGCCAACGAAATCGCGGCGAAGCCCCGCAGAGGAGCGAGCGGCTCCTCGCCCGACCCCCGCCCGGCCGCGGGGAACGAGGGTCGGGGGGCGAGGGCGGTGATGGGGACCCCCTCCGGTTTCCCCTTCGCCTTCTCATCCTGCAGCTCCCTGTCCCTGCCGAGGAGCGACCCGGGGCCGCCGGCTGTGCCCAACCCGGGGCCGCCACCGCCCGGCCCGGCCCGGCCTCCCCCGGGCAGCTCCCGGGCACAGCGCACCCCCGCCGCACGCAGGCTATTTGAAAATAATCATAAATTTTTTAAAAAAATTGTAATTTTAATTCCCCTCTCCCTGTATTCCTGGCCTCCCGGCGATGCCCCCAAGGAAGGATGGAGCCAGCGGGTCGGACTTACCTGCGAGCCTCGCCGGAGCCGCGGGCAGGGCTGGGGGGCGAAGGGGGAAACCTGCTCCCGGATCCTCGCCAAATTCAGAGCTCGGGCTGAGCTGGGAGAGAAAGCACAAAGCGGGAGGTTAGAGAGCTCGCCGCATGCACATGCCCACGACATCGGGGGAAAGGGGGGGGCGGAGGGGGGTGGAGAAAAAATGTTTGAAAAAGGAGAATAAATGGGGAAAAAGGGGAGGGGACGGTGCAGGAGAGGGATGCAGGGATGCTCGGGGTCTGGGCTCGGTACATACAGAGCTGGCCGGTGCTGGAGCTGGTCAAAGTGATTTTATTTTTAATAATAGTGGCAGGGTGCGTTGGAGCTGAAGGTCTCTACCTCTCTCGGGGAGCTTTGCTGAGAAAGCGCCTCTCTGGCAACTTTTTGACGCAAACTCTCCAACCAATGGCAGGGAGAGAGTGATTGACACATCTAAGCCAGGGGGAAAATAATAAAAACACACACAGGGGGAGGAAAAAACAGGCCGCTGCTGTACCGGGGGGACAATCCAGAGAGAAATAACAGCCACCGAAATGACACCAGAATATACATTAAAAGAACCTGCTCGGTTTAAAAATATACATTACGGAGCGGAGCGGATGAAGTCATTGTAGAAATTAATGTGATGGACAGCAGAGATGGAATTAGCGAATCGCCCGGGGAAGGCGAGGAAGGGGGGGTCAGCAAAAGGCTGGGGGGTGGCTGTAATCATAACAACAACAAAAGATATTAATGTATAGAGGTAAATATTTGTGAAGGGGGGACACGGAGCCTGCCAGGAGCCCCGGGCTGAGCAGCGGGAAGATGGGTGAGAGGAAACCCTCGGGAGCAAAGGGGAGAATCCCCCCGGCACAGAGCGGGGTGCCAGGGTGCCCCAGCCCCGGGTCCCCCCCAGTCACACCCGCGGATCGGCTGCACCCCAATCCCACCTCCCAGGGGCCGAGTGACCCCTGGAAGAGGGGAAATCGAGTCACCTGGGGGAGGACAGAAATGCATTTTAAATTATATTTTTAAAGATATGTGGGGATGATGGTGTGGAACGGGACACAGAGGCGTCGCACTGAATTTGCAAAAAGGGACGTGCACATGTTTTTAACCGAAATAATTTGGGAGCAGCGGCGGGGCGAGGGTGAGGAGGGCCCAGGGGGTTCCCGCTGCCGGGCACAGCCCAGCCGGGCTCACCGGAGCCTCGCTGGATGTTCCCCTCGCACCTCCCGTCCTCGCTCAACTTCTCCCGGGGCAAAGCACCCCGAAAAGCAAGCTCTGGCAAAAAGCAGAGGATGGAGGCGGCCGAGGTGGGAGGGAGGGAACGCTGCTCACACACTTTCCCCACTTGTGACAATGGGGGGAAAAAACCGCGGCGGCTCGATCATTTTAACGGGGTGACCTATGTTAATGAAGTTATAGCAATTAATTCGCCTCTTTGTGGCTCTCTCCGAGCCTGGCTGCGTGCGATCCAACGTGCTTGTCCTTGGACTTTAGCGCCGGCGGTGCAGCCCGGGCTGGCGGTTTGCAGAGCAGGTTTGGGATGCCCGGGGCTGGGCTGGGCGGATGGGTGGTGTGGCTTGGTTTTGGGTTGATGTTTTGGGGTTTTTTTGGTTTTTTTTTTTCCTCCCAGAAAGGAGGAGGAAGGAGGCGGCAGAAGGGAAGGGGGAGGGAGGGGAGAGGAGGGGGAAATTAAACAAACAAATAAACAAACAAACAAACAAACTACCCCCTCGCCTAGAATCGCTGCAGACCTGCCCACCGGAGCCGCTCCCACTTTGGCCGCTGGGTTGTTGGTTTTTTAATTTTTTGGTTTGGGTGGGTTTTTGGTTTTTGGTGGTTTTTTTTTTTTTTTGCGAGGCGACTTCGTGGAAAGTTGGTCCCCGGGGTACCCCCCGGCCCCACGGGACCCCCAGCCCCTGCCCTCCTTGGAGTTGTGTTTTGATTTATTTTTCTCTCCCAGCCCCATGAGACTCTTTTGGGGGCACTTTTTGTGGGTTTGTTTGTCTGGCTGAGGGGTTTTTTTAATGGGGGGGAAGGGGGTGGGGGGGAAGGGAGGGGCAGCTGCAGCCTCCATCCTCCTGCAGCATCCCCCCTCTCTCAACCCTTGCCCAGAGATCCGCGCCGGGCAAATCCTTCTTCCCTCAGCTCCCCGCATGTCGGCACGGCCACGCCACCCCTCAGCCTCTCCTTTAGCAGGAATAAATATCCCGATTGAACCCTTCCCCCCCCCCCCCTCCGCCCCCTCCGCCTTTGCCATCGTCTCCCGCCCCCACATATTATTTAATAACCTTAATCCACCTCGGAAGAATGAGAGAGATAATTCGTTGCCGTGTATCCTGACCGGGAGGGTTATTTTCGAAATCGATTAAAAATAAAAGAGGGGGAGAAATAAAAAATTTAAAAAAAAAAAAAAAAAAGGAAAAATAGGGAAAAAAAAAAGATAAAATGGGGTGTCTAGGGGCTGGAGGCAGCCGGGCTGTGGCAGAGCAGGGCTGAGCAAGGCAGAGAAATAAAATTCAGTGCTTGAAGAAAGTAGCTGGGAGAGCAGGGTGGGAAGCGCAGCCCAGCCCGGCTGGCAGCCCTGCCTGCAGCTGCCTGGCCCTGGGCAGAACTGCTGCCCTGCCTGCCACAGGAGCTGGAGCAGCCCAGCCTCTCCCTCTGCCCCCTCCAGCCCCAGAAGTTGGGAATAATTCCCGCGGCCAATAAAACAAGTGGCAGAGATGGACAGTGTTACTTAAATAAACAAGGGTCTCTTTAAAATTCTCATCCACTTCAGATGTCTAAAGTAAGATTGTGATGATTTTGTCACGGTTTGGTAAATTTACCCCTTTAAGAGGCTTTCATAAATCCCAGAACACACCTTCAGCCAGATTTGAATATAGATTTAGGTTTTAAAACCCAGAAGCTGGGAACACCGCTTTATCAAAGAGAATTTCCCTTTAGCTTAGCAATGTGTCGGAATGGCTCTTGCAAAGATTGGATCGGAGAGGGGGAAAAAGGGGGAACCTTCTTTCCTGGAGCAATCCTGCACACACTTCGCAGCTGCCTCTGCCTTCAACCTTCAGCAGCTCGGGGAAAAGTTACCAAAAAAAAAAAAAATTTGATAGTAATTGTTGCAGCTGTAGGATCTCGATTTTTAAAAATTATTATTTTTTAACAATTTTTTTTTTTCAAACTTTCCCATCTCTTCTGGTCCGTTTGGAAAGCGTTGCAGAGCAGGTACAGTCCCAGAAATCCAGACTAGCTGGGGCTAACGGGGAGTGAGTGGAGATGTGTGATTTTCTGCCCTCTAAGAACTTTATGCTCAGAGAACCAAAATCTGCTTCTGGGATGAAAAGAAAACTGTAACTTCTGCTTCTCAGTAAGTTCTCCAACTTTCCAATGCCAATCGGGTTGCAAAGCCATTTTCTCTCTCCGCATAGCTGTCTCTCTTCTCTCCTTTTCTCCTTCACCCTCTTCACTTCTCCTCCTGATTTAATTTCCGACTCTCCTCACTGTCGCGACCGTTCCGCGAGGGGTTTTATCGCCGCGTCTGTCGCTCCCAGGGCTGAGCTGCTGCCCGCCGTTATGATGGCCAAGGGTGGGGGGAGAAAAATGAGAAATCATTTATCCAGGTCGGGGGAAAGTGAAGGAAAGAAGCCGGGGAAAAAAAAAAAAAAGGAAAAACTAACCCCAAAATGAACCGATTTATAATTTGTCATCTTTGTATCTCTGATCGGCTCCGGAAAGCGATGCATGCTACGCGCTTTTAAGCTTTTCCCTCATCGGATTTGTGTCTAGTTAAAATATTCCAGACTTTCCTTGAAGTTTATCTGCAATTCAAGTGCCGGTTGGAGTTTATTTGAGTTTAGAGGGGGTTTTGGTTGTGTGTTTGTTTGTTTGTGGTTTTGTGGGTTTGGTTTGTGGATTTTTTTTTTTTTAAGTTCGACACTCCCCCTCACCCCAAAATCTCCCTTTCTGGGGGTGCAAAGCCAGAGTATAACTGTGTCACTTCGAGAAAGGGTCAGATTCGTTTTAAAATGCCGGAATGTTAAAAAAAAAAAAAAATTCCCCTCCTTTCCAAGCGGCTGGGAGGGGGATGGCAGAGCCATCACCTCTTCAGGGGAATGAAAAAAAAATTAAAAAAAAAAAAAAAAAGAAGAAGGCATCATCTTTGCCTAGATGAAACCAAGTTTCATGATTGGGATGGGGGGGCCGGGGAATGAGACGAGGGGATGGTGGAGGTATTTCGGGGCAATCCAAAATTCGCCCAGCTCCTCTTGGATCCAAACAAACCCTAGAAACATCACCCCGAGAGCAGCGAAAGTGAGGTCAGCCTTGCACCTGAGGGAAGCTCTCGTGTGCAGCGAGGCGGGGGGGATGTTTTTTTCCCCCCAAACCCCCAACAAACCCAACTTGAAACGGCGAAATAAACCATCAGCTTTAAATAAACACAGCAGCATTCGGGGGAGGGGGCACAGGCGTGGGGTGTCCCCCGGGACGGTGTGGGGTCTGTCCGTGAGCGAGGGGTGAGTGCGCTGTGCGTGTGCTGATGAAAGGCGCTCACGCTGCCGCTTTACATCATTTTTTCTCTCCAGGCCATGAAGTTACCTTGATGAGCAGCTCGCTGCAGCAATCAGATTATAGCTCCCAACCCAGATATTAAAATAACAGTTACAGTCCCGCGTCCCGCGTGTTGGCAAACTTGGGAGAAATGAAGGGGTCGGGGGAGCGGGGGGAGGGAGAGAAAGAGCCAGAAAAAGGGGTTTTGTAAGAAAGAAGAAAAGAAAACCGCAGAGAAGCTTTAAACTAGTCTTTCGTTTGTAACCTTTTACAACCTTTATTTCCCGTATATGAAAAGCTCCTTTTATTGAGACCCAGAAAGAACTTTTATTTTTTTTTTCCCTCCCCCCCACTTTGGATTTTTAATTAGAGCCCCTCAATTGCAGCCATATATATAGGAATCGATATAAAGTAATCCGTGGAGATGGGCTAAGGTTTTAATCGAAAATCTTCTTTGCCATTCTTTGCAGATCTTCTTTAGCCGCTGGCTGGTGGAGAAACAAATGTTCATTACAAAAATACCCCCCGAACCCCCCAAAGCAGCTTCCCCCCAACCAAACAAAGCCACAATGCAGAAAGCTCGTAAAAGATCCCAAACCAACTGTTGTTACCATGTGAATGAGAAATTACTCTTATGCTTAACTTCATTCTCCCTCGCAGGCAGGTATTTTTTCATATTGAAAAAGTTTAAAAGCAGCTCCGAATACTACAGTTAATTTTTTTTTTCCTGTTTTAAATGGTCTCTGGGTGATGGTATTTTCCGTGCGGGAAGGGTCTGGCTTGTGCTGGGGGTGTCTGTCTCTCTGTCTGTCAGTCCGGCAACAAAGATCCCACATGTATAACACTGCGCTGAAATCCAGATCCCGTCCTCTTGCAGCTTCTCAGACTCACAAATATCGCACTCTCTTTTATTCTTTTTTTTTTTTTCCCCCTCTTTCTTTCCCCGTAGTGTTTGGCTTCTTTTCCCTTTCTTTTTTTTCTTCTTTTTCTGCAAGTGCTTTATATTATATAAAATTTAACTCTTTGCTTCCCCGCCATGAAATATTTCTTTTCCTATGTAAAAAGAAAGGAAGAGGGAAAAAAACAAGTCCCAACTCCCCCCAAAGCTCCCCCAGGCTTCCTTCTTTCTAAAGAACTAGGGCTGTTTTTCTCCAGGGGAAGGAGGGGGGTGGAAGCTAAATATTAAACAATGCAGGCAGCTTCGGGTTTATTTTGGTAAATTAATTGTGAGACTATTCTGGCTCCTGTGTGTTTCTGCATGATTAAACTGTGCTATTTGTTCCCCAAAGCTGCACATTAGCAGAAAGTGCAAGTCTGTTTTAAAGCATCATCCTCAGGTTTAATGTAAGCAAACTGGGCTGAGTGAAAAGTTTACCCGAGTAATTGCAACTAAGAGTCCGCTGTAGTTGTTTTAATCATTATTTGCTATCTGATAAGTGCGTTTTAAAGAATGGACCCTGCATTTTTTTAATCTGAAGGAAGCGGTTCTGGCCGTATTTGTACCCCAACCTCGCGTCTTATCTGTATGAAATTTCAATTTATTTAAAAGCCTTGTATTTAATACACGACACGGGCCACATTTAGTTTAGACAAACCCCCTCTTGTACTTTCTCCGTAATCACGCCTAATGAAAACGTGGGATTTTCCCATTATTTAAAAAAAAAAAAAAAAAAAAAAAAAGTGAAAATATAATGCATCTTCATTAGGAAAATTGACTGCTGTGCTCAAGACAGTTCTTAATTGAAAAGGCAACCTATTTTAATGGTGTGGTTGAGGAGAAGATTACATACTTTATCCAAACACAAAGACAATTAATAATGAGGAGCAGGCTGCTGCCATTAACTCTAATGTAGTTACATCAATGTCAATGCAAGTGCTCGTACCTGAGAGGTGCTGGGGGATGCGCCCGCGGCCCCTCCGCCCTGCCCGGCCGCGCTCGGCCCCGAGCAGCGCCGCTCCGCTCCCAGCACAACCCGCCAGCATCGGCCCCGCTCCGAGTCACCGCGATTTTTTATTAGGATTTTTAATTTGAACGGCGGCGCGACCCCGAGAAGTTGTGCGAGCGCGGCTCGCCCTCGCCGCCTGCTTGAAAAGGGACTTTTCAGAGCTGCCTAATTCAGGATATTTAAGCGCAGGACAATGCGGGGTGGTGGGAGCGCTTAAGCTGCAGTTTGCAAACGAATCCATGCCCCACAGCCAAGGGACAAGTCCTGTCCTTCCCCCCCCCG
The DNA here is from genome assembly GCA_024500445.1 of Entomyzon cyanotis. Classification (NCBI taxonomy): domain Eukaryota; kingdom Metazoa; phylum Chordata; class Aves; order Passeriformes; family Meliphagidae; genus Entomyzon; species Entomyzon cyanotis. The sequence continues at coordinate 3,697,574 of JAKEPQ010001030.1, forward strand.
CTCATTCCCGACGCTGCCAAGCGCCAGCGTTCGCCCGAGCGACGCCTCCACTTTAGGCATTTATTTGGACTTTAAAAAATCTTAAAAAAAAAATTAAAATTAAACTTTCAGTTGCTCGACGCGCCGATCAGGTGTGTTTATACCGAGCGTTGGCTGGGGAGGTTTTGAGTGGTATTTTTTTTTTTCCCTTCCCTTTCCCAGGAGGAGCGGCTGGAGGAGAAAACCCCTGTTCCCCGCAGCCCCGCGGGGTTTGCGCGGCCGCGGAGCCGAGGGGTGGAGCGGGAGGGATGCGCGGAGCGCTGCGCGCCTTTCCCCGAGTTAAACAAAGTCCTCTTCAAAGCCCCATCCTCGGCAGTGAAGTCGGTTTGATACTTATAAATAAAATAATGAAACCAGAGCAGCGCAATTTCTCCCCCAAGATAAACAAACAAATAAATAAATAAATGTCCGATAACTGATCCCTCCCTCCCAAAATTGCTTCTCCCCCCAGCGCCATCCCCGGCGGCAACTTTCCCGCAGATCTTTGTCCCGCACGGGGCAAAGCAGCGCCGGCAGCCAGGGGGTCCCGGCTGGGTTTATTTTGGGGGGTGGGCAGCAGGATTCCCGGCCGGGGCGGTGCGGGGATGGCAGGGGGGATTCCTCCTCTCAGCCACCTCCCGCGGGTACGAGCGGCTTTCGGGGGTGTCAGGGTGGGGTGCGCTGGCAGCGCGGACAATGCGGCCGGGGGGAGAGCTGCCGCCCCCTCCCCGCAGCCGCGGGCCTAATCCCGGCCGTTCCCCCTCCGGCAGCTTTTAATCTCCGCCGGGGGGAGGAGAAGGAAGGGGAAGGTGGAGGGCGGGCGGCGGGGCCGGTGCCGGTGCCCAGCGGCGCGGGCTGCCCGCCCCGGGCGCGGCTCCTCCCGGCCCCGCCGCCGCCGCAGCTGCCGCCCCCGGAGGGGAGGGAGGGAGGGAGGGAGGGGGAGGCTCTGCACCGGGCACGGCGGGACAGTGCCCGGCAGCTCCCACCGACAGACAGACGGACGGACAGGGCTGTGCCCGGCATCCCTTCACAGACAGACAGACAGACAGACGGACAGGGCTGTGCCCGGCATCCCTTCACAGACAGACAGGACTGTGCTCAGCATCCCCTCACAGACAGACAGGCAGGGCTGTGCCCAGCATCCCTTCACAGACAGACAGACGGACAGAGCTGTGCCCAGCATCCCTTCACAGACAGACAGACGGACAGTGCTGTGCCCAGCATCTCCTCACAGACAGACAGACAGAGAGACAAGAATGTGCCCAGCATCCCTGCACAGACAGACAGACAGAAAGACAAGGCTGTGCCCAGCGCAGCCTAACAGACGGACAGACGGACAGGACTGTGTCCAGCATCCTCTCACAGACAGACAAATGGACAAGGCTGTGCCCAGCATCCCTCACAGACAGACATGGCAGTGCAGGGCTGCCCTCCCTGACAGACGGACAGACATGATGGTAGGATGGGCAAAGCAGTGCCCATCCAGCACTCCCAGACAGACAGACAGACATACATGGAGGCTGGATGGGCAGAGAAATGCCCATCCGTATCTCCCAGACAGACAGACAGACAGACAGCTGTGCCCCAGCAGCCCACGCAGAAGAGAGCTGCTCCGGCTGGGGCCACCCTGGTGAGCAGAGCTGGGGACAGCCCAGGTGGGGCCAGGCTAATCCCCAGGCAGACAGACAGACAGACAGACAGCCGGGGCTGTGCCCCCTCACCCCGCCTGGCAAGGGGATGCCCCACCAAATCCCAGGCAGCCCAGGTGGAGCATGGCTAATCCTTGGCAGAGGCGGGCAGTGGCGGTGCGGGCAGGCAGGGCTGGCTCTGGCAGGGCCGTGGCTAGCCCAGGGGCTCCTGGCCATGCCCCGCTGGCTGCTGGACAAACAGCCAGAGCATCACCAGCCGGGAAAGTTCTGCTGGGAGAGGTGGGAGCCGAGCCGCTCCCGCAGGTGAAAAGGAGTTAGCGGCTCTGTGAGCATCGCGGTGGGGGATTTTCTACCTGGGAACAAATATATCGATGCGATTTCCTTGCCTGTGCAGGCAGGGCGAGGCAGAGCAGTGGGGGCCAGGCTGGCTGTGGCCTTCAGGAACTACCCTGACACCCGCAGTCGGAGATAAAAAGAAAGTTCCTGCTGCTTCCCTTCCAGACAAATGAGCCTGGCCGGGTCTCTTTGCTCTTTAGCAGCATCTGCCCACCCTCTGCACCTGATTTCTTGCAGGAGCCTTTCATCTCCCACCCCTGCCTGCTCCCGGAGCTCTGTCTGCTCTGCCCGAGGGTTTAATGGGACGGGAGGATGCGAATCCCCCGGGACGGGCTGTGCCCACCTCCTCCTGTCACCAGCGCTCTTCCCGCCGCTCCTGCAAGGCTGATTGCAAAGGGATTTCTGACGGGAGGAGAGGAATTTCCTGGGCTTGCGGATTCCTGTCTGGAGACAGCCGTGCTAGGGGCTGTCACCTCATTTCTCTACAGGCTGTCCCCGTGAAGGGGACGTTAGAACCACAAGGGTTTATGTGTCTAAAGAGCAGAATAAGGATGCACGGGTTTTTCTGTGGAAACGTGTCTGCCTTCTGTGTTTGTTTTCCTGCTGGTGGTGTTGGTAAATCTGATATCAACAGGTTGTTGAGAGGGGGAAAAAAATCCCTCCTTTCGTGTGCACTCCTGGTTGCCAGGAGCATCCAAGATGCCCTCAAGTCCCCGAGACCCCCACCCCAGAGGGCTGGCAGGAGATCTGTGCCCTCTGGCTCAGCAGCTGGAGGCAGCAGGGACACCCAGGGACATCTCAGGTGACACTGGACACCTGTATTTGGGCAACAAAGCCGTGTTCACTGTCTGAGCTGCTCCAACCTGTGATGGTCAATTCTTCATGTCCTTTCTGGTGCAAGGTGACACCTCTGTTGTAGCTTTCTGCATCCACAGGTGACATGCAGGAACGTGCAGGTAACACAACCCTGCCCATACATTTTCCTGCACTCAGTGTCCATCTCTCAGTGCCTGGTTTAGGTGGGCCAGTGATGATGTGGCAGCTTGGTTGACATGGCAAGAGAAATCTGAGTTCAGGAGGTCCTGATGACCCAATTAGTGAGAGTAAAATCCTTCTGAGATCTCCTGGTTTGGCCATCTGAAGCGAATTCCTGCTTGTTGGGGTGTGTCTATGGAGCAGTTGGATGTATGGATGTAGACAGGTGAGATGTGGTGAATATCCTCCAAACCCTGAGGTTCTTCTCTTCCCAAGTGCAAGCCCAGGGCAGTCAGGCTGAGGTGAGATAAGATAATAGATAAAATATGGTGATGATTGGTTTGCAGGAAGTTGGTTTGGTTTCCAGGGCTAAAGCTCTGGCTCATTTTTCTGCCCAGTTCTCTGGGATCAATGGATCATGCAAAGGCAATATTCTGGGAGAAGGGAAAGGACAGGAACTGCTTCTTCAGCCCTGCCTGTGGCTGGGAGGAGGAGGAGGATGGAGCAGTGATGGGGCTGTGTGTGCAGGAGGATGGAGCTGGGGAGGTTCAGGTTGGACATCAGGAGGAATTCCTTGATGGAAAGGGTTGTGAAGCACTGGAAGGAGCTGCCCAGGGAGCTGCTGGAGTCCCCATCCCTGGAGATGTTCAAGGAACAACTGGATGTGGCACTGAGTGCTCTGGGCTGGGTGACAGTGGTGACAAGGTGGTGACAGTCATAGGTTGGACTTGATGGTCTTGGAGGTCTTTTCCAACCTCAATGATCCTGTGATTATTTTCACTCCATCATTTCATGCTCTTATCTCTGGAGAAATGGAGGAAAAGCAGCAACTTCAGCCCCATTTTGGTTCTCGTAGGACTTTTTAGCCCTGACGTATTTTTCTTGTCTCATACTTTGATTTTGGACTAGCTGTCAGATTTTGGACCTCTACTCCAGATTTCCCACCTGTGCATGGAGCTTCTAAAACTCCATAATTAGGACATTTGCTGTGATTTACTCTACAGAGTCCATAAATCCACATGTTTGATATCTGATGAGAAATTCGGAATAAGCTGCAGTGTGTCTTTATGTAACACAGACGGTTGCAGGCTATGTCAGCAATTTAAATATTTTATTGAAATGAAACTTCCCAACATTTTTTTGACATAAGCGTTATCAAGAAATGCAAATTATAATGTAATAGTATAACAATATAATTGCTCAATTCCCCTTAACTCACTGCAGCTCTTTTCTGAAGGAACACTACAAAAGGAAGAAGGTCAATTCCTTTCATATAACTAAGGACTTTTAAACCTTTTTAAATGCGTTTTAAATAAAATATTTTATTTTCATGCTATCCTCCTGCACTGTAGATAGTTTCAGCCTCTGTGCTCGGATTAATTGTTACAGGAGTTATTATATAAAGCCTATTAGATAAAAAAAGAACTCATATAAACACCACTGGCTGTATTTTACCCTGCCCTTGCCATTCAAAAAAGCTTTCCAGTGGCTGATGTGTGAATTATTATCGATGAAACACAGGACTTTTAACACTCCAGATTTTCTGTGTGCACTAAGATCACAAATCCAAGTCCATTTATGTAAGGAAATAGAAGTCCAAGGTGTTTCTTGAGCAGACAAGCTGATTTTAAAGCCCAAGTGGGCCTTTGTTTTGAGGAAAAAATATTTCTGAGAAAAAAAATTCCTTTTTTTTTTTTTTGTGGCACTGAGCCTTGGAAGTTTGTATATTTTTTACTTCAAATGTGACCATTTGGTCAAACCTGTGCACCACTCAAAATTTGGAAGGAAAAATCAGTCTGGAATGGAAATGGCAAAATGGTTTTGAGAAATGCAGTTGGACACCTTAGAAAAATGTGGGCAAGGATGTTCTAGATTGGGAAAAAAAATGTTGACCAGTAATCAGGTATTTATGGCTGAGCTTATTCAGGTCATGCTGAATGAAACTCAGGGTATTTCATACTGAAATACTACTCTGTATACTCTGAAATTACTCTGTATACTCTGTATATTCTGAAATACAGAGTATTACTCTGTATTTACGCTGCGTGCTACGAAATACTTCCATTTTCTCTGTATTATTCCATATACAGAATCTGTATACTATGAAATACTTCAATTATCATTAATTACAAATTTAATCTAGTACTGGAACATCCTGCCACTACTAATGAATTAATTCACACCACTTCTGGTGGCACAGGGATGTTTTATCTCCAGTTTTCAGGGGAGGAGCTCTCCCATCAGTGAAGGTCGAGCAAAGAGCTTGTGGCAGGACTGGTGTGGTTCCTCCACTCCTTTCACAGATACACACTCACCTCCCTTTTTCAGGCTTCAAAATCCAAGGAAATAACACTCATAGCATCTTCCAGAGAAGGAATTTCAAATGGTGCTTCCACAGTCCTGGACAAAGCATCATTTACGTGGCTTAGAGACAAATAGGCAAATCCACATGATGTCCCAGAGTGCTAAATTTCCCTCAGGTTTGACCAAAGGATGTGTAAAAACTCATGTGGCTGCACATCTGGGGCAGGTCAGGAGTGCAAAGGCACTTGTTCCAAAATCCAGCCTCACAAACCTTGCCAAGAGCTGCTTTTGCAGGTATTTTTGGGATTGTCCTGTGCAGGGCCAGGAGCTGAACTCGATGATCCTTCCAGCTCAGGATATTCCATGGTTTTGGGGTGAGCCTGGACTTGGAGGGAGCTCTGCTGCACATCCAGGCCATGCAGCTTCATTTGGCTTCATTTGGCTGCTTGCCTTGATTAGGACTTCACTGGGAACCAAACTGCAAATTTATGCCTTGGAAATATTTCACTTGGCAAAAGAAGGAGGAATATTGAAGGATCTGCTCAGATTTGTTCCTGAGGATAACTGAGCATCCTCTTGCATTAGCACACAGGATATCTTGACTTACATGAATTAAGAGCCTTTTCTCCTTTCACTGCAATATTTTCATCTTCCTTTTATGCACTAAAATCATCAATGTCCTTATGGGGAAAATGGAAAAGGGCCTGGCTGTTGTTTTCTCAGGAAATATGACAGCAGAGGCTGTGGAATTGGCTCTGGATGTGCCTTCCTCTTGGAGCCAGTTTTTGCCCCTGTGCGTGGCTTGGGACAGAAGAGGCAAGACCAGATTCCAAATTTGTTAAAACCAATGCAAATATTGCAGTATGGATCCCATGCTTCCATTTGTTTGTCCCAAAGGAACATTTATAAATCCATCGAATGTCAGTTGGTATTTTAATTATTCTGTGTTTCCTCAGTCTTATGGTAAAACAGATTTTATACTACCTTTTTTTTCTTTTTTTTTTTCTTTTTTTTTCTTTTCTCTTTTCCCCTTTAAGGCATCAAATGCTCCCTACTGAATCCTTCTAAAGACCTTAAACCACCTGGGAATGGTTCTCAATCCTCCTCCTGTGATGCCCCTGAGTGGTCACCTGGCTGACAGCTGGGATTTCCCTTTTCTCTGCACACAACTTTCAGCCTGAACTTCTTCACAAACCCTCATTTGGATATTTCTTGGAAATCTCTTCCAGTACCAACCCATTTGTCTGCTCTAGACTTGAGCTTCCAACTTTTTCTTCTCTGCAGTTGCAAAAGGGACTTGTCTGGCTGATGGAAAGGTCGGTGCATTAATCCTAAATCCTTTGGTGGGGTTTTCAGCACCTTACACATGGAGCTGGGGGGAAAATGTGTTTTCCTTTTGGTGACTGAAGCAGAAAACTGTCAGGATAAAAAGAGACTACACACAGCTGAAAACAGACTTTTTTTTTTTTTTTTCAGATTTTGCAGGTAATCTAAAACCCCTTGGAAATGTGATTTTGAATCAGTCACAGACATTGTGCTTAGCTGACATGAAGTATTTTATTTTTAGGCTATTTAACTTGTTTAAAAGCTCTGTTTAGTTTATTTTTCGTAGGAAAGTGCTATTTTAAAAAATAATAATAATAATAATAATAAATTAATTTAGAAGAAGTAAAAAAAACCCCAAACGAAATGAAAACCACACACACAGACTACTGGCATTTTTGAAAGCAAGATTTCCTTAAAAGAACATACAAAGGAAGACAGACTTTTTATTTCCCAAATTTCCCCCACACTCACAAATAGTTTTGAGTGGCATGACACTCAAATTTTCAGTGAACTTACCCTCTATCAAGAAACAAAATAATAGCTTAGTTCTCCCCACATGCTGAGACATCCCTTAATTCCTTAATTGCTTTAATATGAGCAGGTTTGGGTTGTGTTTATACCACATTTTCAAAAAATGTGGACTGTTGTGCAAGTCTGCTGTGATTGTTTCGGTGGTGGGGAGTGGTGGAGGAGGAGGGGAGCAGGTGTGTGTGAAACACCTCATCCCTGCTCACAGCCTGCCTTCCAGCACCATCCATCCATCCATCCATCCATCCATCCATCCATCCATCCATCCATCCATCCATCCCAGCATCCCTGAAATCACCACCACCTGCAGCTGTGCTGCTCACAGGGCAGGGAAGGAGATATTTGCTTTCCCCAATGTGAGCAGGCAAAGCTTTTTGGGGAAAAAAGAAAAATCTGAAAATATTTTGATTAGGTAAATATTCGTAGAAACACAGGTGTGTTAAACATCAGGCAGGTTTTTGTTAATGCAGCATCCCGAGGCTCATCCTTAAATCCACAGGTTCATCCCTTTTGATCACCCTTCTGTGTGGGTGAGAGATGTGGCTTGTAGGGCGTGAATTCCCACCACAGAAATTCCGAAATGCACTTGTTTGGTGGCAGCAGAATGCAGGGGGAAGCACAGCAAGTGGAGCTACAGCAGTGGGGTGTGGGGAGGCAGATTTCTGTCCCCTCAAAGGCAAACGTAATTGAGACAAGGACAGAGCAACCCAGACAGTCCTTCAGCATTTTCCCGTGTGACAAAGCCAGGGGCGGCTCCGATGTGCTCCATGAGGCTTCCTGCTCCACTTGCCAGGGAGCCAGATGCTGCTGCTTGGAAAAACCTTGTCCACAGCTTGCTGCTGGGCTCCTGTGATTGCTGTCCAAGGAGTGGTGGCGTGGCGTGCTGGGATGACTGGGGTCCCAGCATCCTGCCATCCTCTCTGCCCCTCCTGATAAATTCAAGTGGTAAAAACAGAGCTGAAATGTTATCAAATACAGATTTTATGGCTCCCCTTGTTGTAATCAAACGTCTTAAAACAGAGTAAAAACTATCTCGATGGAATGAAAAAAATGCTGAAAAATTATGAGAGTGGAAACCACCCAGACCTCTGGGTTTGTTCCTCTGATGGCTGAACGTCGAGATGAAACAAATCTTTTCCTTCTGATGACAGCAGTTAGGACATGAGCAGCTATGTTAATTAATCAGTGAATGTAATAAACCCATCCTCAGGTTGTGATGGCTCTAGTGGGTGAGCTCATCACACTCCACTCGGAGGGATCGCACCGAGAATATCCCCAGTGTTTTAACTTGCTGGAAAATATTTTCAGCATAGTTTGACCTTGTGCATCCTTTGCTAGAATCCTCTGATTTCAGCTCGTGTGAAGTGACTTTTTGGCACTGCTGGGGCTCTGGATGAGATCTGGCACCACGCAGTTGAGTTTGAGTGTAAATTTAACAACTCTTTCAAAGCAAAACTCTGGCTCTGTTTGGAAGGGGTTGTGTTTGGCACACCAAGTCCAAATTTGCAGCAGATGTGGGGCAGAGCTGCTCCTTTGAGTTCACAGCAAGGACAGGTGGATCAGGCTCCAGGTGCTCACAACTGCTCTTCCTTCACCTCCCATGTTATTTTTCCAGCTCAGCTACTCCAGTGGCTGACACATCTTGCCTTGCTCAGTCCTGGTTTTATTTTTAAGTTGAGCTCTACTTGCTGGATTCTTGGAGAAAGGAAAGGAAAAAAACCCCAAAAAACTAAAGTTTGCTTGTGAGCAAGACAAGCTTAATTCTACTTAAAACCATATTCAAGACAAAATTGAAACTGAAGCACAACATAAGGCAAAATTACTGCACTCATTAGATTTGCTGTTGTTGGGCTGCTACCTGCACACTCAGCCCAGCAGCTTTCTCAGCACTCCAGTGCTGCCTAATTTTAAATAAAACCCAGGATCCTTCTCTGTAATTATTTCTGCTGGGTTTGGTCATTGTTCAGCTCTGCCTGTGCCCTTTGAAGTGCTGAACTCATGGAAATGGCCAATGTTGAGCCCAACCTGTTGCCTCTCTCTGTGTTGTAGACTAAGAGAGAACAGGGGAGGAGAATAAAACTCCAGCTGGCTTAGGAGCATTTGGCCCAAAGAGCATTTAAATGAAAGGAAATTATGAAACTTCAGTGTTTCCAGATAGAACAAGTGTGAAGGTAGCTGTAAGAGAAGGCAATGATAATTTTTCAACCCTTTGTGCTTTGCAGGCAGAGAGTGCTACTTTTCAGGCTGATTCCTTTGGTGCTTCAAAGTCTGTTCCCTGGGTTGTGACATATTTTTGGGTCTCCTAAGCCACTCTGGACTGAGAAACCGCCTGGATTTATGGTGCTGTACTACACCATAAATACAAACTGTATTATTTTTGTGGTAGATTTCAGTGCCTCATACTCCTGGTTAGTGAGGCAAACCCACAAAGGACAGGAGCTGTGACCTGGAGGGGGAATGCTGCACCAGACACAGCTTTTCCACTCATATTTATTTATGATCAGATGTGGGGTGGGAGTACTACATTTAAAAGGAAATGCTTTGTGCTTTTAATAAGGCTCTTCACTTACAGCTATTCTGATCTAACTCCTGCATTCCCCACTGCTTTTTCCTCTCAGAGTTGTGGCTTTATGGTCTGCTGGCTCACAGACACACTTCTTCTTCGTTACTTAGAAAACCTGATTGCTGTACAGCAATCTTGCTGCAGATACAAAATGAATGTTATTTCCATTTGCTTTTATGTCCCTATATATAAAACACAAAAGCATTGCTGTTATTAATTTAATATGGAGAGCCTCTTAAAATGGCCCAAGCATCATCTGTTTTTTTTAGTGCCTGCTTGATAAAGCTTCCACATCCTACAGTTACTTTGCTTCTGAGGATAAGACTTCACAATATGCACTGAGATTTTGATAAAATCTCATCAAAGCCTGCTAAAAGATCTTTATCTATTTTGATTGGCTTGATTACATTGATTAATGAAACACTGGAGGATTTTATGTGATGGGATTAAATAATGCAATTAGTTTTAATAATTTTTCTAAAAAATAGAATTAGGTGGGAACAAAAGGGAAAAAAGAGAGCGATGTTCTGCGTACTGTGTTCATGATAAGTCCTAATTCTTTGCTTTAGCCCTTGGAACAGTGGCATTTCACAGACCTCAGATGCAGGAATGCTCAGGAGGAAATATAAGTGAAGAGGTTAATACTGGAATGAATCTTAACTCAGCAGTGTTTTACAGGCTGGCTCTTGAGCCAGTGCTGGGAGGGAGTGGCTGGCACCCCAAAGGCATTATTTTCCTGCATTTTTGGCTCCTCCTTGTTAATCTCTGGTTGTTTATGGGAGAAAGGGGGTTCTGAATGAGAAGAAAGCATGTAATTTTAGTGGGTTAAAAATACTCATGAGCTTGCAGCAAAAAACTGAGGTTCTGTGTAGAGGATCTAGAAGGGAGCTGGGGAGGGACTTTGGGCAATGGCATGGAGTGACAGGACAAAGAAGAATGGCTTCATGCTGACAGAGGGCAGGGTTGGGATGGGATATCGTGGGATATTGGGAAGGAATTCTTGGCTGTGAGGCTGCTGAGGCCCTGGCACAGGGTGCCCAGAGAAGCTGTGGCTGCCCCTGGATCCCTGGAAGTGTCCAAGGCCGGGTTGGTCAAGACTCGGAGCACCCTGGGATAGTGGAATGTATTCCTGTTCATGGCAGGTGTGGAATGGGATAATCCTAAAGGTCTATTCTGTGACTCTGAGAATGGGGTAACTCCTCAGCCATGCTGAAGTTTGCACAGACCCACTCTGCTATCAAGACAACGTGAAACAGTTCAGCCCCATGTTGCCCATGACAGGAAGTCCTTAGCTCCCTGTGCAAGGAATGGGGAGAGGAAGTGCCAATCTAGAAAATATCCTGATAATGTCATGTCTGAGGACAGCACCCAACTCCTCTGCATTCACCCTGCTGGAGGTCAAGGGCTGCTCTGAACTCCTTATCATTGCCTGGAACTTAAACGTTGTTGAAGCTGCCTAGGAAAAAGAATCACACAATGGTTTGGGTTGGAAAAACCCTCTAGGATCTCTCAGCCCAGCTATTCCCCAGCTCTGCCAAGGCCACCACTGACCATGTCCTCAAGTGTCCACATGGCTTTTAAATCCCTCCAGGGATGGGGACTCTACCACTTCCCTGGGCAGCCTGGTACAATGGCTGACAACCCTTCTGGTGCAGAAATTTTTCTTAATATCCAACCTAAACCTCCCCTGACACAACCTGAGGTAATTTCCCCATTTTCTGTTCCTGTTCCCTGAGAGCAGAGCCTGACCTAATACCTGGCTGTCCCCTCCTGTCAGGAGCTGTGCAGAGCCACAAGGTCCTCCTGAGCCTCCTTTTCTCCAGGCTGAACTCCTTTCCCAGCTCCCTCAGCCATTCCTTGGGCTCCAGATCTTTCCCTAGCTCCGTTCCCTTCTCTGGACACATTCCAACTCCTCAATGCCTTTCTTGTTGTGAAGGACCCAAAACTGACCCCAGGACTGGAGACAGCTCAGCAGTGCCAGCACAGGGGACAATCCCTGCCCTGGTCACTCTGGCCACACTGCTGCTGACACAAGCCAGGACAGCCCCAAGCATTAGCACAGGAGGTCTAACCAGGTCTCCCCATCCTTCATTCTCATTTCCCTGTCTGGGGTGATGTTCCCCTTGTGTTTCAGGATTCAGAGGTGTCAAACTGCCTTTTGTGGTCCATCCTGGAGATCTTGTGGGGAAATGGCAACACAAATGCTGAGTGTCACTGCTGGAGGTTGAGGTCTTACAGGCGTTTCCCAAACCTAGAATATCAATTCTAATTGCCATTTATTTTTCTTCTCATCTAGCTGTATCTCTATATCTTGTTTACTGTCACTCTGCACTAAGCTGTTACTTCAAAGCATTTGCCTTGAATAATCACAATCAGTAAACTGCATAACAGCTTTGTTAAACACACTGCCTCTTCCCTCACAGTGTCATTCCTGGGAAGAAAAGACAAGCAGAAGCTGCACATGTTGAATCCAGATCTGATTTCAGAGATAGCAGGCAGCTAAAGTGTGTACACTCAGGGTTTACAGAAGTTTGGGACTGCATTTTTTAATTTGGGATGGCCTTTGTTCAGAAGCAAACTCTGAATCAGTGCCTGAATTCTGGCACAAAGAGACATATAAAAATCCCACAGTCTCTAAATAGGAGAGTGAAAATAATGTGGAATTTCTTTTCTTAAGAAAAAGTTCTCTCAGCATGTGAAAAATTGTGCTGCAATACCTGATGCTTGCAGACTGCTAGAACAGGCTGAGATCAGACCCTGCAAGTGTCATCCCTTTAGGGCTGTCAACAAAGAAAAATATTCATCCCCTGAGGCTCTGCCACGGAGCAAATATATTAACTAGCAAAAATAAATCATATTCTCTCTAATAAAATATTCAATTGCTTGTGTGTTCTAACAAATACAAGAAATGGAGATTTAATCAAGGAAAACAAGACTTTACATCAGACCACAAGGTACTCTTGGCTAGAAGTCTGCTAATATGCTTGAATAATTCTGGTAATAGTAAAACTGAGCCATCCAGAGAGGGCAGCTCTTATGCTGATTTTAGAGTGACAGGATTTGGGGAGACAAAGAAATAGCCAAATTAGCTCCTCAAAATTATAATTTATGAAAGTTTTGCTAAGGTCTCATCTTGGAGCCCGATAGAGACACGTTTCAGGTTTCTGCTCTGTTTGCTTGTTTGTTTGGAAAAGCAAAAGTGGTAATAAATTGGTCAGTAATCAAAGTAGAGAGGGACTTTAACCTGGCTGGGAGTTCTCCTGATGATTGCTGTGGAAGGAGAGCAATTTCCCTCCTTCCACATATCAGTGCTTCACATTTTCCTCATCATGCAGAATTCCTTTCATCCAGACAGACTAACAGGGACTGTCAGACTGATTATTGGCACACACAGATATGAACTCCCTCTGTCTTTCCCCCCAAACCCCAATCCCCACACCTTCCCCCTGCCAAACCCTGCATTGTTCCAACCCCTTGCTCAAGCAGACTGGAAAGCCTCCACCAAAGTTTGCATGAATAACATTGCAATTTTTGGAAGCAATCCAGAGGCAGTTTGAGGATAATAGGAACACTGAGTACTAAATAACACACTGACAGAAGACATGACACCATGCTGGCAGAAGACATGTGTGCATGACTTTTATAGTAACCAGGGCACTCATGGCTTGGGAGTCAAAGAACAGCAATGGAAACTATTGGGAAAAAAGGCCAATTTTTTATATCTCATGACTTTAGCTGGAGAAGATCGTGTGTGTTACGGGAGAGAGTTGGTGTCCTTTGCAAAAAGCCTCTGTGCAGGAGCTGGAGCTGGGTCTCCTGGTTATTTGATTTTCAGAAGTCACGTGGAGATTCCTGGTATACATATTGGATAGGAAATTCTGCTAAAAGGATCAGCTCTGAAAATTAACAATGATGGATGGTGTCTAAAGGCAATTGATAGGCTTCAGAGTCATCATGTGATAGAAAGAAAACCTGACCATCTCCATCTCTTCAAGTTATTTAGAATGTCTTATTTTTCCCCCATTTGCTAGTCTTTAATCTAAAGTCTGTGTGCTTCTGCATGTCCCACTTCATAGCCAGAGACTACCCAAGCCATCTTCAAATGTGTTAGCCCAACTGAAATTTCAAGTTAAATTAATTGTCCTGGAGGAAAACAAACAAACAATGAAAAAAAAACCCCAAAACCAACCAACCAAACAAAAAACCAAACAAATGAAAAAAGAGACATCCATAGTGTTTTCCGGAATCTGTGTCTCAATTCAGAAACCCTCAAGAGGAACACAAGACTTCAGAGCAAGCCCTTCCCAAAGCTGATGTATTTTAGGTACTTTCATGCTGTGCTCAGACTGAGAAGTTCAGCTGGAGGCAGTGGCAGGTCAGAGATTGAAGTCACTTTCTTGAGTTACAGCCTGGTCAGTGATTGCTTAATGTTGTGTCTTCATAGGTAGGAGTTAAACAAGAGCTTTAAAAAAGGAAAAATATCTCCAAGTTGTGTGATGGGAGGGGCCATGAGGAAGGTTTGTGTCCCCCTGGGTGTCCCTGGCTGACACAGTGATGGTGAGGAGGGAGAACACTTCACCGTGGCGTGGAGCTGCTTTATCTTTTATTGCTTGTACAGGATCAAGCACTTTCACTTCAACAGGAGATTATTTCTGTTTGAAGCCTTAACCATACACTGTAACGCTTAGATATAAAAAGGGCACGGAAGGCAAAGCATGGAGGAATTAAATTATATATTACATATGCATGCAACAGAAAGAACCTCCCGTGAGCTCCATGTTAGCTGTGAATATCTGTTCCACTTCATGAGAGCCCTTTCCTCTATTTATCACCATTTTCTAGTGGTGTCAGTGGGTGTTTGTGCACACTGTCTGGAAGAGGACTGAATTCTGCTGCGTTTTCTCAGGCAAAACCCCCAGCCAGGAGCAAAGGCTCTGCTGACAGTCAAGAAACGTCTCTATTCACAAGCACTCTTTACAGGTGATTGCTTATGGATTAGAGATGCAAATGAGGGTTTTGTTTCAAATGAGGTAAATCTAAGATTAAACTCCCATCGAAGAGTAAATGTTCCCTTTACCTTTCATGTGTAGTAGCTTGAAAGAGCCTACACAACAATAAATTGCATTACAGAAGCTCCCACTGACACAACCATATGTTAGCAGTCTCTGTTTTGAAGGGTTGCAGCTAGGTTGTAAGAATTTGCTGTGGGCTGAAATTTGGCAGTCTCTGCTGGGTAGTTAGGTTTTAAAACGGAGCTACAAATGCATCCCAGTTCCTCCCTCACGAGTCATCCGAAAAAGGGCAGAGCAGGGAAGAGCAAAGCATATTGGATTGGAGTTTGGTACTTACACAACTAAATGAAAACGTGTGTGGTGAAAATGCGTCAAAATTAAAATGTGTGTGGTGGTAACACCCAGTCTGAGCGCCTTTGCCCTTCAGGAAAATGTTAGAAAATGAGCTGTAAACCACAACGAGGGGAAGAGCTGCCTTCTGGCACTGTGGCCTCAGCAGGTTGCAGCTCCTGAGGCTGTGGGAAGACGATGACCTGTGGAATTCGGGAATGATCAGCTTGCAGTGAGAGCCCCGTGGAAAGGGGGAGTGTAGAGAGGAAGGCTCAGAGTTGAGGGGCAGACAGTGGTTGGGTTTTTTGGTTTTTTTCCCCCATAAATCCTGAGTCATGCTTCCCATGCTCAGCTCTTGGCTGTGAGGAAAATGGACTGACTTCCCACCAGGAGCAGGTCCCTTGGCTGCCCAGCTGGGGTGGGTGGCCACGGGGAAGGAAGGATGGGGTAGAAGTTTGTAATGAATTAAACTGTATAAAGCTGCTTAAAAGGAGAGAGGAGGGAGGAGCATCAACATCTATCTTTACTGCATTTATATTATTCATTATGGGGTTTTAGTGCATTTTTAGGTGATGGTCTGTTGCTGATTAGAGATGAGGGGAGCTCAGCCCCTTGACAAAAGGCATTGTGCTCCAAGGGACAGGATGAATGTTCACATCTGTGCAGTGGGAACCTGTGCCTTCTTTTAGTCTAGCTGGATGAACTTATGAAATCATGGAAGATGGGGCTGGAAGGGAGGTCAGGGTGTGCCTGCTCCACCCTGCTGACAGATCATAGAATACTAGAAGGGTTTGGGTCGGAAGGGACCTTAAAACCCATCTTGCCATGGGCAGGGACACCTTCCACCATCCCAGGCTGCTCCAAGCCCTGTCCAGCCTAGCCTTGGACACTTCCAGGGATCCAGGGAGCAGCCACAGCTTCTGTGGGCAACCTGTGCCAGGGCCTCCCCACCCTCAGAGGGAAGAATGCCTTCCCAATATCCAGTCTAACTCTGCTCTCAATCAGTTTGAAGCCATTGCCCCTTGTCCCCTTGATTCAGGGCTTGGCAAGTATGGGTGATTATCTGGCAGGAAGGTTTTTTCTTGACAGCCTTCTGAAGATATCAGTTATCTTGGTTTTGTTCCTGCTTTGGTCCTCAAATCTGATTACCTGATGCCATTTGGATATTCCTGGCTGGAAGAAGATTTTAAAAACCTCACAAATCCTCAGGCATGTCACCAAGGCCACAAATGTTCTGCACATGGAATCCCAATAGACCACATCGAATAAGGAACTGGAGAAAAAAGTCTATAAAACATGTTTCAGGCCCTGGATAGGCTGATTTATCCTGTGGATGTGCTCCTTCCTGGCTGCTGACTTCTCAGAGGATGCAGAGAGACTCTTGTGTATCTTGGTTGGGCAGCTAGAAGTGGGTTAGATGGGTCAAACCCTACGCAAATCATCTGAATCCATCCAGGAAGGCTGTAGAGAGACATGAGCTGAACCTTTTGTGGCTGCCTTTACCACAAACCCTGCTTTCCTCTGCTGAGCAGTCTCCTGAGTTACTTTACAGGGACGATCCAACGTGTTGTATGAAAAGCAAAGAAATTAAATAGCAAGTGTTCCACTTGACCAAAAGGTCAAAGTCTCGGCGATTAAAACGCTTTGTTATTTTAAGATCAGGGAATGTCACATAACCATTATATATAAATGGCAAAGCTGCTGTGTGTGCTGACTGCTGAAGAGCCTTGCTCCCTCTGTCCTTGGGGGTGCCAGATGAATCCTCTTTCCTGAAGCAGTTCCCACGTCCTACAAATAGCTCTGCAGGGATGGCAGGCAAAGCAACCCGTACAGCTGGAGGGAGAGATCCAGTATACTTTGTAGAATCACAGAATGGTTTGGGCTGGGAGGGACCTTAAAGACCATCCAGGTCCAACCCCCTGCCATATGCAGGGACAACAGCCATGGCTTCCCCTTTCCATGATGGGGATGACTGGGGATGACCAGTGGATGGGGCCACGCAGCTCTTGTGGTTCAGGAACTCCTCAGTTCAGTGTCCCCACTCTCCAAACCATGCTCCAGTCTCTCCCACTCCCCTGTTTTCCCTTTCCTCTCTCCACTGCAGCAGGATGGGGAGGAGAATTGGAGGCACAAAAGCAAAGATCACAGGTTGAGGTAGAGCAATTTGCTGGAAGCAGCAACGAGATAAAGAAACAAACAATAACAGCAACAATAATAATGGCAGAGGGCACAAGAAAAGACATAATTTACATGGAAACACACCTGATAATAAACAATACTGGACAGTTTCCTCTGCCCTGTCCTGGCCAGAACCAGGACAACAGCAAACCCAAGATTGGCTTTGCCTTAATTTTGACTGGACTTTGCAGATCTGCTGAGCAGGGACTGAAATGTCTCTGACCCACACAGTGCTGGGATACAACTGTGAGACATAAATAAATGCCCACAGAAAGCTGGAATGATATACTTAGCTTTTGCTTCTATCTTTCCACATCAGGGAAATAATAGGCTGGGGTGTCAGTGGATTAATGAAATATTTATTTTATTTGACAGTTTGCAAATATTGTTATACAAGTGGATCGTGCTGCTTTGGACTTTAGGTGGTGTTAGATTTGGCTTTAAATGATGAAGTCCAGGACATTGATGGACGAGAATGAGGAAAGGTCAGGAAGGCCATTTACAGTTAAAATAAATACCTTGAAGTTCAGATAATTCATAATCCTAGCCCTCAAATCCTGCCTGTTATAGAAATGTATTTAACAATCATACTGACCCGAAATAAACTCTTTGAATTAACTGCTTTTTTTCAAGTGTGTCAGACAGAGCTGGAAATTCAGGGAGGATGAGGTCTGAGGTCCCAACAAAACAGTCTCTCTCTGCTGGTATCCCCCTAACACACCCTGGGATGTCTTCTTTTAATGATAAAATGCTTCTTTTTCAATTCTACATGCATTTCTTCTCCAATGGATTCTTGAAATTGAACTTAATCTTCTGCTGTGAAGAAGATATCAGAAGGGTCAAAGGAAAGAAGAGAAAAATTATATTTTCACATGCATTTTTTTTAATATGAATAAACACATAGAAAGCTTTATAGCCTGGCCAGAAGAGAGCTGTGGGGAGATGCTGAACTCTCCTCCTTTCCCTCTGCATTCCCATCCCACCCTTTATCTTCCCTTCTGCTTAGGGGGAAGAGATGCAAAAAGAGCAATTTGTCCTTTGCATGCTGTTTTGAGAGTTGAGGGAGTGTCTTGACTCGCTCACGAAATGATGAATTATAGATTCATTGAGCAATAGGGCTGGAAGGTACCTCAGAGACCTCCAGTGCTGGAAATTGCACCGTCTCACCAGATAATCTGTTCCAGCGTGTCACCATCCATCTGTTAAGCAGAGGATCACAGCATCAGCTTTTGCCTTGGGCCTTCAGTCCTAGGCAGGCCAGGGCTGCTCTCTGCTGAACAGGAGATTGGTGAACCTGCTTTGCTCCTTGCACACAGATTATTAGTATTTTGGCACTTGCACAGGGCAGAGGCTCCTGGCCAGACCCCTGGTGTTCACAGCTGACATAAACAGGACACAGAAAGTGTATTAGATAGGATCCTCCTCTTCTTCCTCCTCATCCTCTTCCTCCTCCTGATGGTGCTCAGAAGATGTGGGTGGGATGTTTCAGTCTGAGGAGGAGCAGCTGAGGGATCTGGGAAAGGAGCTCAGCCTGGAGCAAAGGAGGCTCAGGGGGAGCCTAGCTCTGCACAGCTCCTGACAGGAGGGGACAGCCAGGTATGGGGTCAGGCTCTGCTCCCAGGGAACAGGGACAGGAGGAGAGGAGATGGTTTCAAGTTGCACCAGGGGTGGTTTAGATTGGATATTAGGAAAGATTTCCTCACTGTAAGGGTTGTCCAGCACTAACACAGGCTGCCCAGGACAGTGTTGGAATCCCCATCCCAGGAGGGATTTAGAAGACACGTGGATGTGGCACTTGGGGACATGGGTGAGTGGTGGCCTTGGCAGTGCTGGGTCAGCAGCTAGACCTGATGACCTGAGAGGTCTTTACCAACCTAAATGATTCCATGATTCCATCATCTTTGTCCTCAATGTCTGAGAGGATGCTGCATGTGGAAACAGGACAGGGAACACCAGGAGCCATGTCCCATGTACTGTGTCACCTGGTGGGACAGAAGCTGCCTGGGGCACTTGGAAGGCTGTGGTTGTGGTTTGTGCTCCTTTCTCTCTGGCTGATCCTTGTCACCAGGTCCAAAGGGACACAGATGTCCATCTGCTTTTTCCAGTGAGAAAATGTATTTGCACCAACCTGACCACCGTGGTGGTTCCACAATGGGACTGTTTAGAGCTCTTAAAAAAAAAAAAAAAAAAAAGGCTCTACAGAAAAAGAGAATTTATCTTTCCCTATTGCCTTCTATCCCAGTACACAGCATTATTCCAACACATTCCACAGAACATGTGAGACTTAGCCCAGCTGCCTCCTCACCCTGCAGATTGTGCACTATTTATACATTATACACACATGCTATTTAACGTACTTTTTATTTTTTTAAGAGCAGCCAAAGAATCTTTTGCTAACACAAATCTTATTTTCACATGTGGCTTTGTATAATGAATTTTTCAAAGATTTCCACACCTACTCTAAGTGAAATTATATCTTGAGGAAAGTATAGCTTGATTGTTTATTCTGAACCATGTTGAAGCTCCTGCCTTTCCTGTTTTAATCTAAATTGCTCTTTTGAATGTGTTTTATATTAGAATTTGGAAACAGATACAGTTCTTTTATTTTTATTTGTTCTCCTTTTCTTCATTTTTTTTTTACACACAAGCTTGAATGCACATATATTATTATGGCTGTCTTTTTGCCATTTACAAAGGAAATGTACACTCTGACAATATCGCGTGCACCAAATCAATGAAATATCCTGTGTTTTCTATTCATTAAGCCCCTAAAGCACTATGTGCAAATTCCCTCACTTTAATTACACACCTCAGGGATGTGCAGGCCAAAAAGGAGGCAGTCAGACAAAAAAGCCTGGTCTCTGCCAAAAGGAAAAAAAAAATTGCTGGTAAACATTTATTTTCAGCGGGGAAATCTGCTATTAATTCATATAGTGACTTTCCCCAGCTGAAATAATGAGGAAAGCCAAGTGAACCAAATGTTCACAGTGAGCAAACATGAACAGTAGGAAGTCAGCCCATCTTGTATTTACATGTTTATTCCATCAGCCTTTGAAGAACGTTTTCACAATTCTCTTTTTTGTGTCTGTGTCTGTGTGTGTGTGTGTGGAGTGTCAACGTTTACTCACACTCCTGGGAGGGTGGGGGGTGATTCATTAGCAATGAAAGGAAATAGATCTCAAAAAGATGCCCAGATTCAGCCTGTCCCATCTGGAAGCGGGGGGTAAAATTGTAGTATAATAATAGAATGATTTGGGTTTGGAAGGGACCTTAAAGACCATCTTGTGTCCACCCCCTGCCATGGGCAGGGACACCTTCCACTATCCCAGGTTGCTCCAAGCCCTGTCCAGCCTGGCCTTCGACACTTCCAGGGATCCAGGGGCAGCCACAGCTTCTCTGGGCACCCTGTGCCAGGGCAGATCCACCCTCACAGGGAAGAATTCCATCCCAATATCCCATATATCCGTGCCCTCTGGCACTGGGAAGCCATTCCCTGTGTCCTGTCACTCCATGTCCCTGTCCAAAGTCCCTCTCCAGCTCTGTTGTAGCCCTTTGGGTACCAAAAGAGACTCTCAGGTCTTCATCTTCTGCTGAAATACAGAGGGTTACTCCAGGAATCTCCAAGTCTGAATGTGCCCATCTGAGCTGCAGGAATGTTTGTTCATGCCAGGCTGGAAGCTTCTGGAGGTGCTGGGGGTACAGGACTCTTTTCCTTACCTATTGAAAATACTCATGCCTCCAAATGTATTCCCACTCTGCTGTGAGGACACTCCAGCAACTTTTATTGCGTTCATTGGCTGGTAAAAGACTAAGCCTAGACCTCACTTAAACAAAAAATGAGGTATATTTGCCAGAATGTCAACAAATACACATAGATACAAAACACTGCACCCCATATGTGCTTCAGGAATACTGACCAGCAAGGCCTCTGGAGCTTTACAAGACATATGTGTGATGGTCACAGCCTGTTATAAAAACAAAAAGGAAACAAAATTTATCATTATTTGGACTGTCACCTTCTTCAAGCCGGGAAAATCTTTTCTTTATTGGAGTGTGTTGATAAAATACCTGCTTGACTTTTGTTCCTCCTGGAAGCCCCAGGTACACCAGGCTGTTTTCAATAGCATTTTGTGGTATTGTGTTCAGGCTGGACTTTGTTCCTCCTGGAAGCCCCAGGTACACCAGGCTGTTTTCAATAGCATTTTGTGGTATTGTGTTCAGGCTGGACAGAAGTCCCTCAGACTGCGAAGGGAGACAGTTTTGTCTTCATTTTAAATTGCATTTTTTGGTTACACAGTGGCCCTTGATGGAGCTCTGGGTGCTCTGTAGAACTCTGTAGGGTTTGTAGACTGATGTGGCTGTTTATCCAGAACAGGACAGCATTGGCACCCATGAGTTATGTTTAGGAAGGGAGCATGTTCCGGTATTTTCAGGACCTGTAATCAGTAATTTGAAAGACAGTAAAGCAACTTAAGCAAATTTCTTCACTTTTTTAATTTTTATTTTTATTTTTATGTTTTTTTAGCTGGGTGGGTAGGCTTTTACAGCAGAGCAGAGAAAGTCTGAGCAAGTTCTCCTGCAAAAAAACATGAATATCAGAGAATATTCTGGGAGATGTAGCTCGGGTGTCAGGTATCCACAGGTAAAAGGGTCAAAAATCTCTTGCAAGTACTAAAAAAAATAAATTTAACTAAGGTTGATGGTAAACAAATCTGCTTATGGGACCTGTGGAGGTCCCCAGTATCAATGGCATTCCACTGAAGTGGCACATTTTAAAATGAAACTTTTGGATTTAAATGAAAATCATCAGAAAGGAAAAAAATACATCTGGGCAGAGATGTAGATGGATGGCAGCATCTCTGGGCTGAAACTTCCTTGTGATGGGGTTTGAGATGATAGCAGGCTTTTTCTGCTGTTACTGGGAGGCTTTATCCCTTAACCCCAGTAAGTATAAACTAGCATCACTCCTTGAGTATTGCTCTTTTGGAATTAGCATCTACCAAAGCCCTCCCTAAATAAATTTTTAGCAGATACATCATTTTTGTTAGAGATGAATAAATGAATAAAATGTATGCGCCATCTCTCTCTTTTTCCTATTCTATAAGAAGAAGCAATGCCCTATTAATTTTGACAGACAACTTGGCATTAGCCACTTTAAAATCCAACATGGGATAAAGTTCTGCATTACTAGTCTTTCTACATTTTTGTCAAGAGATGAGCATTTTGCCAGATTTTTTAATAATACGCCAAGAGCTCTGTCAGTCAGTTTGTTTAGCTCTGCGTGGTTATGCCAGTATTTTTCAGCTCTCCTGCTGTGTGTGCCACTGCCCTTCACTGCTTTTCTAGCTCCTCCCCTGCAATTAGACAAAGTCAACATAGCAGAGTCAGGCTGAGCAGCCCCGAGGTACCTGCAGCTCTCAACCATCCGGATTCCCAGTCCCGACGAACGGGCTTTGCTTATTCACCGCATCACTACCTCAATTAGGACTTTTTATTATATCTCAGCTATTTATCACAGGCACAACAGATGGAACAGATAGCGCTAAACACGCTCTAAGTCCTCACCTAAGAAGGAGGAGGGAGGGGAAAATTATCCAGAAAGAAACAGGAGCAAACGCATAAGGCAGCTTGCAACCAGGAACCAGTTACCATGCCTACTGAAGCCTGTTCTAAAGAATGTGTTGGCTGACACACAGAACTCAATGAAAAGATGAAAAAAATGTGCAGGCAATACTAGTTTGGCAGGGATGGTGGGGAATCTGAGACAGAGCTGCTGGTATGGAAGGATCTCACTGCATGCAATTTGCAAACATGCCAATTCAATGGCATGTGATAGACACTAGATGGAATTTAAAGGTCTTAGGGTCTTAGAGAGCTGGAATCTCACAAGGAAACTGTGGGTATTAAAAATAGCAATCCTTTTCACCAAACCTTGTGCCTCAGATTTGAATTCAACACTGTTGAGAGAAATCCCTGCC
The DNA here is from genome assembly GCA_024500445.1 of Entomyzon cyanotis. Taxonomy (NCBI): domain Eukaryota; kingdom Metazoa; phylum Chordata; class Aves; order Passeriformes; family Meliphagidae; genus Entomyzon; species Entomyzon cyanotis. Next base: position 3,720,771 of record JAKEPQ010001030.1, read on the forward strand.
ATCTCTTCCAGGCACGCTTGATAAAATTGCCTGGATGTACCTTAATTCTGCCGTATCTTTACATCCCAGCAAACACACGGCACCAGTGCCGCCGCATTTCCAAAGAAATTCCCAGGGCTTCCTTTGTGTGAGAGTGTGTGTGTGTTTTGAAAGGGAGCTGGCTGCCTAACAGGACTTATACTGCAAGTTCAGGCAGTTAACTTTTATGGGATTTTCAAATTTTTCCTGCTGGGTGGGGAGAAGGGCAGTCAGGCTGGGGAAGGGAGAGGAAGAATTGTGTGAGGGCTGATTTTTTTGAGGGAGGTGGTGCAGGTGGTTGGGTTCAAGTGCTTTGCTGTCAATCCACCCTTGCTCCCAAATAAAAATCTATACCAATTCCAGTGTGCCATTTATAAACATCCTTTATGTTTTGTAACACTGCTCATTTATTTCTTTATCTATATATATGTGTGTGTGTGTATTATTTTATAGCATGTGATAAAAGTTTGAAAAGTTGGAGCACATGACTGAAACCTTGGAAAAGATTTCTGTAGAAGGGAGGCAGAGTACTCATTTCTCAGTGACTACTTGGTGGTTTTTTTCAGCCCAGCCAAGATGTTGTCTTGGTCGAGGGCCAACTCCCAATTTCACAGTTTGGGTTTAGCAGCAATATTTTGGAGAGCCGTGGTGGTTGCAGGGGTTTGGGTCAGTCTGTTGCTGAGTAAGAGCCACACCACTATTTTTGGTTTGTGCTCTGCATTTGAACTGGTAAAGCCATGTTTGCTTGGCTCTGACTTGGTCCATGTTCATCTGCACTGAAATTTAAGGGCAGATCTTTGGTGGGCATGGATGTTCCTGCTTGACACAAAGGAATTTCAGAATTTGCAGAATTTCACATCAGCTCTGCTATCAGATCACACAGTGGGGTAAATCCCTGTGGCAGGAAGCTGCCACATCCTCACTCAGTCTCCTGCCATCATCATCAGTGTCCACCTGATGGACCTGATGGATTTCCTTACAGGAAGGTTTCTGCCATCCCCTCTGCACAGGAGGAAGGTCAGTGTCCCCAGTTAGGGACACTCCTCGCTCAGAGTGACAAGGAAAGCACAGCCAGGTCCTCATGCCTCATAAACACCAAGATGTCCAGTTTATTTCTGCATCACACTGCCGTATTTTGAACCCAGAATCATGAACCTTTATCCACTTTTCCTTGGCTATAAAAAGGGTGTGTGGGTCTCAGGGGCCAAGTGAGGGATATGGTGTCTTCTGGAGACCAGAGGAGGGTCTCAAACCTTTCCCAGCTGGCAGACATCCCCTCCCAGCCAAAGTGGACAACTGTCCATGCAACAGCACAGCTATTTTGGATCCCATTTCACTCTCCTTTTGCTGTAGGAAGCCTGAAAATTCCTCATCAGGCCTGAGGATGCCTTCAGAATGCTGTGTTTGGAAATGGTGGGTGCAGATGCACGGCAAGACTGTGTCTTAAGTTCTAGGCTTAGTGGAATCAAATTTTCAGGTACCTCCCCTGGATGGGGAGACCCAAGGTTGTGTGTGTGATGCTAATTGCTGTAAAACTGGGGGTTTTGGGAGATTTTGTGGGAAAAAATTGTTATGCCTGTGTTAGGTTGGTGTAACTCATTGGGAGAGTGAGGCTCTGTGGTGTCTGGGTAGAAAGGGAGTCACAGATTGAAAAGCCAGAGGGACAACTGTGTCTGTTTAATCTGTCCTGCTATTTAATACATTCCAGAGGATGTCTGTGGATTAATGAGTGTTTGGATTGGAGAATCTCACTTGGAAAAATGTCCATTCTGGGGACTGAAATCTCCAGCAGTGGAGACTCCACTGCAGCACTTGGCCGTTTGTTCTGGTCATTAATTACTTCTAGACCTGAGGAAACTGGCCTAGTGGAAGGTGTCCCTGCTCATGGCAGGGGTTTGAAACTGGATGATGTCTAAGGTCCCTTCCAACCCAAACCATTCTCTGATTCATGAATTTCCTCTTTAATTCAATGGGCCTTCCCCACCCCACATCCTAAGCCTGTGGTCTGGTGCCTTTGAGGGCCTTGAGCTATTCAGGAGGAAATTTAGAGAGGCTAAAGCAACTCAATGAGTCGAAATACAGTTTTTTAGGTGCTGGATCCCATTATTGATCTCCCAGCCAGGCCCCTGATGATCCCACTTCTTGTCATCTCCAACACGACCTAGCCAAGGATCTTCTAACCATGAGTGAAGTAAAAGCCACTTATTCCAAATTTATTCAGGTGTTTTATTTGCTCTGTAGAAGTACTTCAGCTTTGTTAATAAACTGTGTTTCACAGCCTTCTCCTTGCTCTGCTGGGTTTAAGGCAAGAAGCTGGTGTAGGTGGCTCCACACTCCCAGCGAGGACGTGTCATGACTTCAAAATTGATCTTTCAGCTGAAAACAGCTATGAGACATGACAAACCCTGACACCTCAAGAAGAGGGGTAGCTGGGTGGTCAAGGGTCTGGTCAAACATGTTATCCCAGTGTGCTGAGGGGTCTGTGGGATGGCTGTCTCCAGCTGGAGAGCAGTGACCCGGCACAGCCCTTTACAGTGTTTGCCTGTTCATTGGAGTGCCTCGTCTTCTTTAGCTTATTAATTCTTCCCTCATAGCCCACTGTTAGGTAGAAATTGCTTTCTTTTTTACAGATGGGGAATTCCCACCAGGGAAGTTGCAGGCTGTATGCACACTATCTAATTTAGGCACTAACTTAAGCCCCTGGTGCAGTTATTGGGTAGAAGCAGAGATTTTCAGAGAACCTGAGGGAGGGAGTGCTTCCCCCAGCTGCCAAGCAGCATCGTGTGCTCCTGGCTTAGGCATCCAATGAAAAGGACAAATCTTCCCTAGAAGTTGCTGATTTTTCCTAGACCACACCAGATAGTGCTGGCACAGCCTAGACTGAAGTGTGTGCCATTTATTTTGGAGCCTAATGGCCATGGATCAGTCTTCCTTTGGATTTATTTTTTACTAGTTTCAGGAGTGTCTTCTGTGATTGGGATCAGATATTTTTTTAGCAGGGATGTCTTCTCTGAAATTCCTAAATCATGGGGTGGGAGTGCTGATAATACAGAATATAAATAAAATGCAATGCTGGCAATGACAGTCAACAGAGAATTTTCAAGAACAGGTGATTTCAAAACAGCAAAACAACTGTTAAAGGAAAATGCTGTAATTTGGGTATGTTAGGGTTAGGTAACTTCACCAGAAACAAGTTATCTATAACCATTTTAAAAAAGCTACAACTGTCTTTAACCCTTGGACTCAATGATTTTGGAGGTTTTTCCAATCTTACCCATTTTATTAAAGGGAGATTGTCCTGCATGGAAGCCTTCAGGAGTTTGCCCTTGTTCTACCCACTGGAAGAGGGAGTGGTCACAGGTCACACCAGTCTGGGGAGGCACCACAGCTACACCAAAGCAGAGGATCAGAATTGAAAAAGTCTCAGTGGATTTAACTTGGAGCAGGGAGCCACGAAGGGAGAGGTGACAGGAGCTGTCAAATATCTCCAGAACTGTTGTGAGGGGGGCTGAGTCTGTCCTCAGTGTCCAAGGGGTTAGGGCAAGAAGGAAAGGGCATTGAGTGAAGCCCTGAGATTCATCTTAGAGGTTAAGAAATGCTTCCCATGAGAAGAAACAAAGCAGACTGCCTGGAGGGGCAGTGAAGGATTTTAACTGCATGTCAGACAAACAGCCTGAAAAATACAGGTGATCCTGCCCTGGGGGAGAGGAATGGGTAGAGGTGGCTTCTTGATGTCCTTTCCAGCCTTGTTTTTCTGTAGTTTCATCATATATTGCAAAATTATGTGGGTTTTGGATGTGCCTGCACAGAAACCTGCTTCATCCATCCCTTACATTCACCAGTATTACTAAGGGACAGTAAACCTAACTCTTCAAATTCAGCCCATTGTGCTTAAATGCTGCAAAATTTCGTGTCTGAGATGTCAGGAGTTGCCTGTGGATGCAGGGATGGAGGGTGTTGCATGTGCCTGAGCACAGTAGTTGGAGTTTGCAGGGTTTTATTTCCTTTCTAGTCCACTTCTTGGCTAACCATAAAACTCCAGACTCTGTCAGGTGAAGTCTGGCTCTATTTTAATCAAGAAATTGTGGCTCAGAAAGAAAGAAATTTTGGGGTGTATTCAATTGTAAGCTTTGATGAAAAGGGATATTTTCATACAAATCCATTTCAAAAGCAGTCCTGGGCAGAAAAAAACCCCACCAATACTAAAAGCAAAATGGTAGCAATTCCCTCTCCCTTTCAAGCAAGCCCTGGTCCTCCACCTGGGGATGCTGATGTGGGGAACCAACCCAAGGTGAGAGGTGTACATCAGATTAGCTCTGGCTAGAAGCAAACCACCACGGGGTAGATAATTCTGGGACATTTTTATTAGGATGAAAATAACCCTACAGGGGTTTTTGTGTCAGGGAAGTGTATGAAGCCACTGTTGTACCCCAGTCTGAGGTGCCCAGAGGCCTCATGGGCCACACATCAGGTGCCACCAGTTGTTCTGTGCTGTGGGACTTCCCAACCATGGTGGCACGGGGTTAGGAAGGAGAATCAGTCTCTGGGAGCTTTTGGGGCATGTTTGGAAGAGATCAGGTCTTTGGTGACCTTCTTCTCCTTGCAACCAACTATTCACTGTGCCCCACACAGTGATGTGTCTGTGCAGCCAGTGGGACCAGGGCAGTGACAATCTGACTTTGCTGGGCATTGGTGAGGCTTTACCTTTAATTCTGTGCTTGGTTTTGGTCCCCAAATGGTGCTGCAGCATGGCCAGAGAAGGGAGTGGAGCTGAGGAAGGGTCTGGGGTACCAGGAGTGGCTGAGGGAGCTTGAGGGGGGAGCTCAGCCTGGAGAAAAGGAGGCTCAGGGGGACCTTCTGGCTCTACAACTCTGTGACAGGAGGGGACAGCTGGGGAGAAATTGGGCTCTGCTCCCAGGGAACAGGGACAGGACAAGAGAAAATTATTTTAAACTGCAGCAGTGGAGGTTTAGATTGCATATTAGGGAAGATTTCTTCAGGGAAAGGGTGGTCAAGTATTGTACCAGGCTGCCCAGGGCAATGGTGGAGTCACCATTTCTGGAGGTATTTAAAAGCCATGTGGATGTGGCACTTGGGGACATGGTCAGTGGTGGCCTTGGCAGTGCTGGGTTAACGGTTGGACTCAATGATCTTAGAGGGCTTTTCCAGCCTCAATGATTCTATGAACTGTTTGCAGGGCAATGGTGTGAACTGGGTTAGGGAGCCAAGCTGGGAATAAACATTGCAGGAACATTCAGGATTTTGGATCCAGCTCCTTAAAAAAGCCCCATATGAATGGGGCAACACAAAACAAAAATCACAGGGTTTCTTAAATTTGTATTGCCAGAAAAATGTGACCCTGTTTTTAAGGTTTATGGATTGACTGGTGAGTGTAGAGCCTGTGCAGTGATATTTGCCACCAGACACCACTGTCTGTGTGTCATGGCAGAAAATGTCCCTGGAAATGGACATCTCCTTCCCTCTGACCACCTGGAGGATGTGCAGCCACAAACCCCTGCACACGTAGGGAGCAGCTTCAAAGTGCCTCAGACATTGAAGTGAATGTGAAGGAGGCTGTTGACTTCAATAAAAGCAGGATCAGACCCAAAGCTACTGGCATTAAAAGCAGTTGGGATAAAAAAATAACAAAACAACAACACACATACTTTGGGGAGAAGGTGGTGTCAAGAGGGCATTTTTAGTTAATTTCAGATTTGTTTTTGACACCACAGCTGGGTGAAAACGCTCTTTTGTGGAGAAACTGTACTTAAATTAACCTGCAGATGTAAAAGGGAAGCAAATGTATTAAACATCACTGTCTTGGACATTAGTTCTGAAACCACCACTGATCACACTCCACTTCAAAGACACCCTCTACCAGGGGCTTGGCTGGGAAGATAAAGCCCTGGCTATTTACCTTCTGACCTTGGTTCAAGACTAAATTGAGAATCTAAATGAAAGTAGTTTGGTGGTCTCAGCTCAATGCCGGGTAGACAGTTGTCCGTATCACAAAAGCGCCATCCCCAGTTTAACACAATTTGGCACGGCTGGTCCTCTCTGCTCAGGAGAGACCCTGGGCTAAAATAACACAGAGGCTGAATTACATCTCGTTTGCCATCGTGGAGATGGCAGTCTTCGGAATGGTGCCTTAGAATAGCAGCCTGTGTGGAAGCTCTCCAAACTGGCTTCTGGATAAAGAAATCTGCTTTCAGAGCTGCCACTTTCAAGCCCATTGCTGAAGCCAAAAAACAAAAATAAAAGCAAATCACAACACAGGCTTTTTAGGAACTCAGAACAAGGAGGGTGATCTTGGAGAGATTAAAATGCACTTTCTGAATTTTTATGGAAATAACTGAAATTCTACAGATTATTTTCTCTTATTAAAGTGCCTCATGAGCCATGACCATAAATTGCATCAATTAAATATATTTCTAAATTTTTATTATTTCTTATTAGAAAAGCCAAATTAAGAGATGCTGCCATAGAAATGTGCAAGAAGGCATTTACTAAACATACATATTCATCATTTCCTCCTATCTATCCAATCAATCAAATAGATTTAGTGCCTGATACTGCAAACAGCCACAGTCATGTTTAAATAGGAGTAATCGAAATATTTACATTTTAAAATACCTGTAAATATTGGTAGGACACGATTACCCAGTGTATGCTGATATAGGATGGATATTGTGATAGAGGCAGCATGACATAAATATCAGATTTACAGCGTGCATGTGCTGTGTGCTGTGGGGAGTGCAGAAGCTCTGAGTGGAAAAAGCCCCACAAATCAATAACGAGGTCATTACCACGAAGCCTGAATACAATGCAGGAAAACAATGTCACATCCTCAGTTTTACTCTAATTGTGGGATGCCTTCCGAGCGAGCCGAGGGGACAGATGGTGGAGCGTTTCCCATGCTCTGACTCCTGCTCACTTTCTGGCTCTTCCTCACTCTTTATGTCTGACTTTGCTCGCCTTGCTTCGGCTGGATCTTAGCGTTTTTCGGTGCTTCGGGGCAGTAGAAATTAATAATTGTAATTGTTGCTATTAGAGAGTCTGGCTGGATATTGGAAGCAGTCTGAAAACATCATTATAAGGCTCTTTATGCCTTTCAGCCTCAAAAAGCCTTATAAATGTTTCATTTTCTATGGTGCCACTGGAAAGCCAGAGGTATCACTGCACACACACAATGTGCCTGGGGAAACTGAGGCACGAGGCTGCTTTAGTAATTACAAATAAATTACTCCACACACAGAGGCTGTGGCTCAGCCGTCTGCGCTAGCAATTAGAAAATCCTTCTTTTCCTCTTCCCAGAAATACCATGGAAATAAGAGGGGGAAAAAATTCTTCAGTGGTACAAGTAGTGAGGCAGCTGCTGTGTTTAATCTGACAAGGTCAGGACAGGGATGGAATAGGGGATGTTGGTGAACAGCTGCAAATGAAGAGGTGATACAAATTCATCAGGAAGGAATAGAAAAAAAAATGCAGCTTTTAAAAATTATTTTTTACATCAGACCCAACACACAACATACACCTTACCTACTCAGGTGTTGCAAACCCTTAGACCTGCAAGCAGCTTTTTGCACCAGGAATATTCAGAAGATTTTAGCCTTTCAAAGGCATAATTACCCTCAGGACTGAGACCCCAGCTTGTGACAGAAGTACTTCTCATGCCACTGGAAGAAAGGCCTTCCTCCAAATCCCACTGAGGGTGAGAGGAGGGCTCTCATGCCAAGGTTTGGGAGAAGCCCCTGCCTGGTAAAGAAGCATGATGTATATTATACACCTAATTTTAAAAACTGGGTGGCTTAAGTGCATTTCTGCATCACACATCTGTGTGATGGCAGAGTTGAATGCCCAGGAAGAATCGAAATGGCCACAAAACGTATTTTCTGCATGTGGAGCTAACTTTGCATGGAGGGACCTCTTTGGTGGTTTATTTTCATAAGAAATGGTTCCAGTGCACCCCTCACTGGTCCCCATATGCTGTTCTAGACTGCTCTGCCACAAAAATCCCCCCTTGCTCTCTCAGAAACAGTGACCCCACATAAACATATGCTCCCCAGACAGCCCCAGACTTTACAGCATAATAAATGTGTTTGGGGAGAAGCTGTGAAGGCCTGGGCTGGGGTAGGATGCTCAGCCCCGGGCAGGATTGGCCCTTTTTGTACACATGGTGCTTTCACTGATATCAGTGAGGGTTTGGAGCTTGAATCCAAAGACATACATGGGGCTGGCAGGAGGCCGGGGCAGGGGTCTAATCTCCCCTGACTGTGCATGTGAAACCGCTATTAATCTTAATGGGAGTGCCACACACTCATCAAGGGAAGAATAGATGAAAGGGAGAATCACAATGGATCATTAGATTAAGCAAATAAATATAAATGAATATTCGTTTGGCCTTTAAAAATATTTTCCTTGACGGGTAATGCGAATATTGGGAAGGTTCTTGCAAATATAAAGCCTCCTTGGATCATCACCTTCCTCCTGTGAGTAAGTGAAGAGGAAGAGAGAGAAATAACACTTGTGCTCGTGTCTCTCTTGGGGCTTTGAAGAAGACCCAGCTCTAAAGCGCTGGGTGTTTTTAATACACCACGGAAAGAGATTTTTATTTCTTCCAATATCCTAAAAAATGTGATATTCCTCTTTATGTCTTGCCTAATTTTCCCCATGGAAAATGGATGACAGGATCCTTCCCCCAGTTTGTGTCACTGGGGCTGAGCTCTGCAGAAGGAGCAGTGCTGGAGGAAGAGGAGGAGGAGGAGGAGGAGGATGAGGCTCGGGGATGTCTGGATGCTTGGCAGCAGAAAAGTGCTCCTCCAAGGGGTTTTCATGCCTGCTCCTCTCCACAAAACTAGCCAAAAAAGCCGGGGGGGCTCCTCTGAGTGACCCCCATCGTGGGGCAAACTGAGAATTTCCTCTCAGTTATCATCAGTCCTCCGGAACACAAAATGGGAGGGGGAACCTTTGCCTTTGCCTTTGCTTCGGCCTCTCTGAAACGACGTTAAGCACATAAATCAATACAAGAAGGTTTTTCAGCACCAAAGCCTGGCCTGATCCTGTCTGTGGCTCTCTGGGATGGAGGCAGAAAGGAGCTGACTGCAGGCCTGGAGGGAATTGGGAATATTGTCCTGTGGGGATGTTGAATCTATTTGCTTCTAAATCCAGCAAAGGAGAGCAGGTCTCATTTCCAACGCTGATAGCCAGAAAGAGGCATGCGGGTTTTATAAAATTTCCATGTCGTTAAAACTCAGTGGAAGGGCAGAAGTCCAGTCCTAACCTTTCACAGTGCCCTGATATTAAGAAGTTAGCCACCTTGGGCTGGCTCATACAGCCATTTTTTTAAAGCAGAAAAATCAATGAAGAACCCTGCCTAAAATCAATGGGATAATTTGCCACATTAATGTTGCTTTCGAGCTAACTCACAGCAGTCTAACGGTGCTTATTTCATTTAAAGGCAACAACATTTTGGCCCAAGCAATGTTTGTAAGTCTTCCCCTTTCTTCTCATGGTTGTGGCACAGAACAAATATGATCATTACTGGCTCGGAGGAAAGAAAACTCATGCAAAAATTTTAATGAATGAAAATGCTTTCCCGTGAGCAACGCTCTCCCCTTTGGATCCTCTACGACGAAGTGCAACAACTCTCTGCTGCGAATCATTTTCGCCTGGTCTGTCGTCTCTTCCAAATTATTTACTACATGCAAAGTCAGCCAGAATTCAGAAGAAATTGGGCTCGTTGTGACGTAAGGAGAGATGTGTGGGAACAAAAGGGCATTCCTTTATCCTTGCCTGCAACCCGAGCTCGGCGGCTTTGAAAGCTTCTCAAGTCTTCCACCAAACTCCTACCCCCTCTTTTCTTTGTTTTTTTCCTCCCCTTTTTTTTTTTTTTTCTCTTTTTCTTCCTTCTTTTGAAAAGTAATTAATATAATCTCATCAGCGGCCCTTACGCAACTGCTCACCTCAGCTTCTCTCTTAGGGTACCAGGGGTTGTCCGGGGAAGTCAGCAGAGCCACCCTGCACCACCACGGCTCCCCCTGCCCCGGCCACAGCCCGGGAGGATGTTTTTAAAGGCGGATCAAGTTGTAAATGGCAGGGATTTCTTCCAACGGCCCTTGTCGGGCTGGCAGACCCTGGATTTACGCCCGTCCTCACCGTCCTGCGTGGGGCTGGATCTTGGCGGCTGCCCTGAATAGGGCTTTTGCAGGAGACGGGATTACTCACACGAGTAACAGCTTGTGGGGATTTGGCCTCCCCTTCCTGCTCGGAACGCAGGATTTTTTTTTTTTTAAAGGATAATTAAAGCAGTGCTATAAGCTATCTGGATGTGGCCTCTGGCATTTTCCACATTGCACGGGTAAAATAATATGTCCCAGTTAATTTGAGGGGAGGGTTTGTGGCTGGTTTTGAGTGACCCTAATGAGGCTAAGCAGAGGGGGGGAAAACAAGGAGAGGTTGTGGGAGAAGAAATTCAGGTTTCCTGTAGTCTCCTTCGGCCGGGATGACGTGGGGAATTCCCTCACCTTTTGGTACAGCATTTAAGGATGTGATAGGGAGCTGGTGTAATCCTTGTCAATAAATGCAATAGCCAGCGAGCAAAATTGCCACAGTGCACACAGAAATTCAGCCTTCACTCACCATATGGAACAGCTGGGAAGAGTTTCAAAACTTTTCTTCCTCCCCTCCCTTCTCTGTATTATGATTTTTTTTTTTTAAATCGCACAGAAAACAAAAGAAATAGAACAACCTGACAACTTCGTGCGTTGTCTTGTGACTACAAAAAAAAAAAAAAGCCTGTGAAGTATCACTGCTATGTTTTAGTCTAATGCTACTTCTATCTTTTATCCTTTTTAATTAGAAGGCAAATTCTCAGACCGCCAGGCCTAATCCCTACACAGTGGAACAAAGCCCAGCAAAGTCTTTGAACACTGCCCAGCCAGGCAGCACAAACCCTAGTAACTGTTGGCAGTAGGGCTGGGACTCTGACCCTCATCTTAGCCATTCTCTTCCAGCCCCTGATGCTCCCTGCCCTTCGAAACCTTGTCTGTTGTTCTTCTGTTTGGACTGAAAAGACAAAAGGGGAAACAATGTGGGAAACCTAGAGGATTGGCTAGGTGGGATGCGGGGGAGCTGGTGACGGATAGGAGAAAGTAAATGGAGTTTCACGGGAATGGACACAGTGGGGAGAATTGGATCACCAGATTATGTCTTTAGGTTCAAGAAATTTCTTCATCCCTCACTAAATCTTTTCATGGACAATGCCACTTTTAAACAATTGTTGCATTTCCAATTACTACAGGAGTGTTCAAACAAATGGCAAAACCCTTAATGAAAAGTTTGCTCATATTTTAAACTTTGGAGATCAAAATCCATAAAACAAATAGCTTTTACATGAGTTTCGCTCAGACACTTATGTCTCCAAATTATTTACACTTGTGATATTTCCAGTTGAGAGCATAATTTGTGCCTAGTCAAGCAAAACACGCAAATACATATAGATACATGAATTTCCAGAGCTAGCGGGAGCACTGCAGAATAAACATTTTGACTGAGATAGGCTCATGTCAAGCAAGCCAATATTAAAAAGCTCTGCCTGCTTTCTATTATTTTGGCTAACTGCAAATCATTAAGAGAGAAAACAACAGATGTGGCTATGAGCACTCAAATATCTTCCAAACTGTGACTGTGCACGTCAACATAAAAGCCTGAGTTACTGTGGTGTGCAGGGATGCTGCGAGCAGCAATGGGATTATTTCAATATATGGGGATCATATGGACCTACCCTACCTAGGGAGGGAAAGGAAAAATAAAAATTGGCCAAAAAAACCCCCAAAAACCAAAAAACCCCACAAACCTCCCAAAACCTGGGGTTTCAAAAAATTTTTTTCCCTTTAAAAATTTGAGGCAGGGCTTGGCGTTCCTCCAGCTGCTGTAAAATGGGAGATATCTCTCTAATTTACTCCATGGAGAATCTGACCCTTTTCCCCCCACTTTTTTTGGGAGGGAGGTGGGACTTTTGGAGTAGCAGTTACAAAGGACAGTTTCTGATTTCGGAGAGCCTAAGTCTGTTTAGGGAAAAGGGGCATAAGCTCCTCAGATATTTAGGCACTTTTAAAGACATTTACCCTAAATCCTTACACTCGTAGGCACTCACTTTTGAAGGCTAAAGTGGCGGTGTGTTTTTAAAGCAATTTAGTTAAACCAGTGCAAAACTCTTTGTGGACATCATAAATCAATTTAAACCTGGCTTATACCGATTTAGCTTAGTTTAGCTACTAAGTGTCTTAAGCTAAATTGATAAGCCATTTTTAAACCCATTTAAGAATGTCTACACAGGGCTTTGTGCCAGTGAACTTAAATCAATTGAAAACCAATTTTAGCCGGTGCCATTTTGAGTGTAGACAAGATTAGGCATCTTGAATGGGAATGTGTGCTGATCCCATGTTTTCCTTATAACACCTCTGATTCCCAGCACACGGGGCTGGGGCCGTGAGTGGCGTGACGAATTTTGTGCTGTGACTGTTGTGTGTGGTTTTGGCCACGCCATGATGGTGGCATCGATCTGCCTGGTGGCCACAATTAAAGGTTTTGGCTTTGTGCTTGGCAAAATGTTCATTGCAGCCTCCCCCTCGTTGGGTTTTGGTTCCATGGGAGGATGCAGAGGGTCAGTGCTGTGCTGTAAGGATCCCAAGGGTCTCCTGACAGATGGGTTTGCTGCCTGCATGGGCTCTGTGGTGCTCTCCATGGGCAGAATTGCCTGCACCAGGGGTTGGGGGTCAGACAGGAGCAGGTATTTCTTTTGGAGTGGTAAAATATAGGATCTTGCATCTCAAATGGCACCTTGGTGTGGACGACCAAGAGCAGACCTGAGTACAGGTCAGCTGAGAGACAGAAACAAGAAGGAGCTGAGGTCAGCCTGGCCTGGCTGCTGCAGTTCTGCTCTGGTTTGAAGTATTCAAAATGAGGTGAAGAAGGGAATTCTGTTCTGCAGTGAGCAGCACAGCTTGGGGGTGACTTCCTTAAGATGGTACCAAAAGGCCACTGATGAACACAGAATCTGGGTCATAGAATCCCAGAATCACAGAATGGTTTGGGTTGGAAGGGACCTTAAAGCTCATCCAGTCCCAACCCCCTGCCATGAGTAGGGACACCTTACACTAGGCCACCTTCCTCTAAGCCCTGTCCAACCTGGCCTTGGACACTTCCAGGGATCCAGGGGCACCCCCAGCTTCTCTGGGCACCCTGTGCCAGTGCAGCCAGGTCCTGCTGACATCTCACAGGTGTGAGGTTCTCAGATGACTGCAGACACCCAAGGGAAAGCTGTGTCAGAGCTCTGACACCACCTTCTCCATCAGCGTGTCCTGTATGGATCAGACATGGTGCACCATATGCAAGGCAAGAACCAAAGTCAGAAATACAGATTTTAAGCTGGTGTGTGAACAGAAGTGCAGTGCCATGACTCCAATATCCAAATTTGAGATTGCCCCTAGATACCTTCCTGAGCTGAATCCTGCTGGATTTCTGCTCTTAAAAATGAGCACTGCATGTTCAGGCAGGTGAGGTGTCAATAAAAACCACAGCTGTTATCAGTCCTGTGCCTGGAACCCTCTGGTTCAGCTCCTCCAGGGATGGATGTTCAGTGCAACTGAGGATGCTCAGGGTGAGGTGGCTTTGGGCAGTGTGGCTGTGGCCATGAGGACACTGGGTGAGAGGCTGGCCAGTGTGAGCAGCCGTGCCCATCCTATACATCTCTGACTCCTTGTTGCTTTCAGGTAGTAGAAAATGATTTTTTAATGAAACCTAATCAAACACTGGGCTGGTTTTGTGCCTGTCACCAAATGGGTGGGTTTTGTTTTGTTTGGTTTTGTTTGTTTTTTTTTTTTTTTAATTTCTAATGAACCAACCAATTTAAGAAAGGTCTTGCAAATTCTGCCCAAATTCCAATCAGATTTAAACTCATGAAAAGAATTACTGCTTGTCCTACACTGGCCTGTTTTGTTCACTGCAGGTGGTGCTTTCCTGTGGTAAACAGGGTCTGTCACGTTGTCATCATGTGTTCAGTTTCTGTGTAGGGACAAACGAGTTGTTTGCCCAAATGAAGGTGAATAGACACATTTCCAGTTTCTCTCATTAAAAAGAAAAAAAATCCTACATGCTGGATAAAGCTGATGTGATATCCTACAATGTTTAAGTTTTGTATCTTTTTATCAGAGGCAATTATATTCCTTCCCTCCTTATAGCCACGGCAGGACACTATCCCTGTGCCACTGTCCATGCACACATGGTGGAGAGGAGCTGCAAGTCTTCCCTGTAATCTAACCACACACAAATTTCCAAGTGTTTTTCCATGCCATTAATCTTAATATTGAGTGCCCTAATCTGTTTATAGCGCACAATACACGCTACCCCCCTGATAAAAATCTTTTATACATGTCTGGGCAAACAGCATGAATAAATAATGGCCAATTTCCATACTGCCAAGCAAAAAGCTACTGTAAATTTATTTTTATTTCCAGCCTTGCTGCTTCCCTCATCGGGTGGAGTCTCCTCGCCCCGGAGTGAAAAGGATCAAAGATAACATTCTTCTCTGTCTGGGTGTACTTTGTGGACCTGCCTCCCAACCAAGGGATGAAAGGAACTTGCTAAACTGTTGCCATTTTGCAACATCTGCTATAATTCCCCTAAATCCAGATTTGTCTGACACAGAGAGCTCCTGTTCTTACATCATTGCCATGTGACAGTATAACACCAGTCACATCAAGCTTGAGGATTCCAGCTCGGGGCGATGATAATATGAAGAAAACCTTTTTTGCCTAGGGCAAAACACTTGTAGCAAAGTATTATTCATCTGGCCAATTTAAATCTTCTCTCAAAAAGGTACCCAGAAACATATGCAGCGTGCCTTTGTAAAAGGCTTGAGCTGCTCATAGGCAAATGACCTGAACCAAGAGTACAAAACCCAATGTCCTAATTAATTACTGCTAAGCAGCTCTGATACACAGAAAAGAAATGCTGGTACTAATCCTTAACCCTGTCCTACATTCTTAAAATAGCCAAAATATTGCTGACAGCTAGGAAAACAAAATTGCCTCTGATTTAAAGGTTTGGGACCCCGGCTTAAAAAGGAGATCAGAATAAAATATTTGAAAAGAGTGATTTTGGAAAACTCCTGTTGCAGCACATACCCTGGCTCCGCGGTGGTGTGGTCCCCTGTTTTGGGATGGAAACAGTGCCAGGAAAGCAAAGCCCAGCTAAAGCCTCTCTGGGTCTGAGTCTTCCCCCTTTGCTCTGCCCTGTGAGCTTCAGCTCCACAATATTTTGTTGTTTCTCCCAACGAGCACACTTTATCTGAAAAAGTTATCTGAAAAAGTTTATCTTTATCTTTATCACACTTTATCCCCACTCTCAATTTATAACGGAGCAAAATAACATCAAAAGTACATAAAATTACGTCATTAGCACCCCACTTGCTGAAGCAGACCCTTGGAGCACTTTTGGGGACTTAATCCTTCAGTTTGGAGGCAATGATGTTGAAAATGAGATTCAGTGTTCGCTAATGACAGCCATGTTTTCTTACCAGATTTTTGGGTATCACAGCTTGCTGTGGCAGTGGGGAAATCCACATTCTGATAGATTTGGTAATTATGTGTCTTGTGATGGAGCTGCTCAGTGTTGGGCAGAAAAGTGGACTTTTTCTGGCTTGGGGGGCAGGCAGGAAGGAATTCATTTTAGAGAAGAAACAGAATATCAGCTGAAGGGTTGTTAGTAGCCAGGGACAGAAACCCATGAATAAAAGCTGCATTTTCCACAGCATTAAGATATGAATTTCTCATGAAGAGAAAGGAAAACCTTTTCCTTAGGTGCATCCCCACTCCCTGTATGTTTAATCCTGCAAACTGGGCTCTGGTCCCATGAGTCATATGTGAAGTGACCTGGTTACTTCACATGAAGCCCTTGATGAGCAGGAATTGGGGTCTGAATTTTTTCTCTGACAACCAGGCCAGGCCAGGAGACCCCAGTGGATTTATGACTGGGGGAAATCCCAAGCCATTCACCCAGGAGGGTTTTCCTTCTCCCCTCTTCCTGCAGGCTGTGGCTGTCACCAAAGCCCTGGCTAAAGCTCCATGTTCCTTGTCAACAAGGTGATGTCAGCAGTCCTTTGTCACTTTGCTATAATGAACTTAATGCCTGAGTGGTGTCCTCAGCTTAGTGATGACATTGAGTGAGCAAGTGCTGACTCAGAGACCTGCAGCAGCCCCACTTTGGGGTAATTCCCTCCTGGTTTGGTTTCTCAGGCCATGTAGAGCACTGATATCTGTGTCTGTGGGTGCATTTTAGCAGCAAGTGTCTGTGGATGCTGTGAAACCCAGGGTGTCCTGGAGAAGAAAAGGCTCCAGGGACATCTGAGAGCCTTTCCAGTGCCTAAAGGGGCTCCAGGAGAGCTGGAGAGGGACAGAGACATGGAGTGACAGGACAAGTGGGAATGGCTTTGACTGACAGAGGGCAGGGTGAGAAGGGAAGGAATTCTTGATTCTGAGGGTGGTGAGGCTCTGGTGAGGTTGCTCCATCCCTGGAAGTGTCCAAGGCCAGGTTGGACAGGGCTTGGAGCAACCTGGGATAGTGGAAGGTGTCCCTGCCCATGGCAGGGGGTTGGAACAAGATGATCTTTAAGGTCCCTTCCAACCCAAACCATTCTGGGATTCTGTGAAACCCTCACAGGAATTAAATACGTAGCTGCCTTTGATAACCTGGGTATGTAAGATTTATAGGGCTCTGCAGACAACTCTGCAGGTCACTGGGACTTCTAGCATCCCTGTCCTGCATGACTGCCTCAGACTGGAGCCTGCATTCTGCAGCCTATTAAAGAGCATATTTAAATTTTCAGAGTGGTTATATATTATCAAGGAAAGTTTCTACGCTTGTTTCTATAACCCAGATAATTACATGAAATCAGGATTTCTCTGCTCATTATTAGCACAATTTTAAAATTATTTGCAGGAAAATAAAAGTGGTGTCTGCAGTCGTGCTCATTTCCTAGACAAACATTCTTGTTAAATCCACATCCCCCATTTTAACTTCTTTTTTCCTTTTTTTTCTTCTTTTCTTAAAGCACTCTTGCGATCTTCCTAAATTTGGCTGCGCCACCAGTTCATTTTGCTAATACCCCTTGAAACTGTTAACACTTTTTCCTGAATACTTTCCTAGTGGATACGAAGCAAAAAGGAAGAAAGGCTACTGTCAAATTGATTAAGTGAAAGCTCATTAGAGAAAGTAACAAGAGGTAAAATCTGCATATGCATTGCAGAAATGTGTCTGATCTTGCTAAGTTGTGAAAAGACAAAATAAGCTCAAACCTCCTTGTGCTGTAAGTAGTTCTGGGGGCGATGGGGGCTGGGGTGGGAAGAGCTCCCAAATGTGTGTTACATTAAGGATTCCTCCTTAGAAATAGGCTGTGCAGCAGCCCCTGCTAACACCACTTCACTGAAGGGTGTTTTAACGACCAGCCCTGATTTACAGGGGGCTGTGCCTGTGCCGTAAAAATTCTCTCTTCCTTGAGCCCTGGCAAACAAGACCACAACACAAAACCCCTGAACAGCAATCTGGCAAAAGCGCTTAAAAGGTGGTTGCCTAAAAATAAAACACAATATGAAGTCAGCAGTAATTACTGTGTGTGTTCTCAGAGCTCAAAACCACCTTTCTATGTGTTGCTTTTTTTTTTCCCCTCTCAAGTGTGGTTAGGTAATTTTTTTGGCTTGAAATAGGGAAGATCTCCCTTTGGTTCTAAGAAGCAAACTGGTTGAATTATTGATGTTTAAAATGAGCCCTATCAGCTCATCCTGGGGAGACTCAGAGGTACAGGCATGAGCTGGACACGTCCTCTGCTGGGAGCACCTTGGATGAGGTCCAAGTTTCTCAGTGTGTTTCTGGGTGTTTCCATCATGATTGTCCATCATATCCTCTCTGGGGCCAGGATGCTGTAGGGTCTGCAGATAAATTCCCTCTTTCCCCATAGTCTGTCCCCCCAAAACCAGGGATGTCTGGTTGCCCACAGGGATGCTTCACTCCAGTGCATCATTTTGGGGCATTTTTAGCTGAGCCCTTGTCAGAGGCTCAAACTGAGCACTGTGTGATGGCTGCAGAATTAAATTGACTTTAATTTCTGAAAATATAGATCAAAATTCTAATGTGACTTTGAATATGGACTTCAGATCTTCTAGAGGCTTTTATGCGAGAGGCAGAAGTGGCCAACACCTAACTCTTGCTGCCTGTAGTAAACACATTACTAATACCTTAAATAACTTTTCTCTTACACATACGGTCTATCAGACTTCATTTCTTCTACCTTAAAAAAAAAAAAAAATATATATATCCCAATTAAAAGAGGCCAAAGAAGACAAATACCAAAGTACCAAGCTAAAGTAATGTGATAACTTTGAACTTAATCCATAAAAGACACATATTTTACGGCTCAGGCTAAAACTCAAGGCTGACATCTAACCTGACACAAATATGCTGTTGCATGTGAGAGTTCTCATTAAGGAAAAAAAAATGCTGGGAATCTGCAGGCATAAGCCTGACAGTGCTAATTTAAATAGGAAAATGTATCTGTTTGGGAGGTAGACCACACGTCTGAAAGTTATGAAAGCAAACGCCAATAATAACCATCTAAGGCAGAGCACGTTCCTTGGAATGTGGAAATTACTGTATTACAACAAAGCTGTTGTTTCCACCAGGGTGTTTTGTAGCCCGACTCATAATATTATGTATTTCGGCAGATCCCGGTAATTACAAATTTAAGTCTTAAATCCTCAGCTTTTCTTTATGTTCTCAAAGTACCCCTATAGGTATCCTCACTCCAAGCTTAAATCAGACCCAAAATACAAGGTGAAATGGGGCTGGTTGAATTCCTGCACTTTATAATGATATTTATTAAGCCAGTTTTGAAGGGAAACGTTGAGCCGAGCGTTTTACTTAAATCCAGAGGTACTCCAAAGCGCTCTGGAATTGTTTAATTAAAACCAAGGTGCACATTAATAAGAAAGGATATCATTTTGTCATTTATATATAATTTCTTGATTTTGTTAGGGGAATAAAAAACGAAGAAAACCCCCCAAAATATAAAGAGAAGGAAGGACCAGTAAGCCTGATAATAGCCCTCCATGGAGAAGAAATAAGTATACAACAGAAGAAAAGCACAGTGAGGAACATAATGTTAGTAAAACACTCTTAATGCTACACAAGCTGTAGAAAATGCTACTTTGCATTTGGGCTGCAGCATCGTTAACTGTGGGCAATTGAGTAAAGAGTGCACCTTTTAAACTAATTCCTTGTGCTGGAGACACAGCCACATCCAGGAGCTACCTCATTAATATGCTATAGTGGTCAAATAGGAGATTAATAACAAAGTCACCTGCTAAACCTACAAGGAACCTGTTGATTAACAATAAGCTCCAAAAATAAGATACCAGCCTGCAAAGCAAAATCGAGTCCAAGGGCAACAAGTGCTTCTGTAATTTATTCCTTCTTTACACAAGGGCATAAAGCTCCCTTTATAACTGTGTTTTCAAGGCCCTGCTGTGAGCTGTAGGTGTGAGCTTTTCAGCTGATTTATTAATTTTAGTTTCAATCAAAGTGTCACCTGCAGACACAAAAATGTCGGCCTCGCCATAGAAAATACAGGAAAAAAAGAGGGAGGGGGGGTTGAAACAGAGGCAGAGAAAGACCAAAGATTTTATTCTGAGAAACTCTGCCAGCAATTTTAAAAATTTTTCCTTTTTTGTCACGTGAACACTGGACGGCCTATTCTCCACATAGCCCAAATAATTCCCAGCCACATAATTAAAAAAAAAAAAAAAATTCCGAAATGAAACATTTTTGTCATACTTGGAAAGTCAGCCTCAGACCTGGGCAATGGCGCTAACCCGGCGGCTGCCAAAACAATCAGCCCCTGTTGTCAGTAGGGGGACATTCTCCCCAACCAACCGCCTGAACAACAAGTCCACTGAGCAAAATGTGCAAAAAATTCTCAATTAGTTGTCTTTATTTAGTGAACACTATGGGGTCCTCAACGGCGCTATAGAATTATGGCAGGAAAGCTGAGCTCTTCAGTGGCTTATTAGCATTCTCCGAGGGTTGGAGTGCTGCTGGTAGCAGACTGGAGCCTCCAGGAGCTGGTGGTGGGACCCCGGCACTCCTTGGGTTTTGTCCTTTTGTCCTTCCCAGCCAGCAGGAAGTACAGCCCCATGTCCAGGGTATTCTGGGATATCTTCATCTCATTCACCGCTCGCGGGACCGGCCGTGCCTTTGCCAGTGGCTGTGGGCATCCTCCTAGTCTGGGAAGGAAAAACCCTGGGTTTGCCATTAAAAAAGCGACCAACCCACATGCAGAAAGTGGCTTTGCTCCCTCCTCCCTCCTCTCCCCAGCAGCTTTCCCAAAAGAACATCCCCCCTCAACGGGCCGGGGCAGAAGGAGCTGAATGTTATGGTGCCGTCCTATTAAATTATATCAGATGTTATCGACACCCCAATTCCATGTTGGAGAAAAGGAAGGGAAATAGGGGTAAATGGAAGCAGCTCCTTGTCCAATTCTTATCTTAATTTAAATATAAAGTGAATTTATTTTCCTTTTTTTTTTTTAATAAAAGAGAGGGGGAGCAAAAAAAAGTTGAGTAGCAAGTGCTAGAAATGTCTTTTCCGAGCAAGAGGGTATTTGCTGCTTTAGGGAAAACACTATCATTGACTAAATTAACAAGTTGTCTTATCAACTGCCATAAGCCTTGAAGTCTAATTAATTTAGTACTGATCAATAGCCTTGAATGAAGCATTGATTTCTGCAGCTTTCTGGGGCTGCAGCAGAAACACATTCCCTGCTCCTTGCTCCTCTTTTAGGAACCAAGCACTTGTGGTAGTAACATTTATGTCCCTCTCTTCAATGTCCAGCAAGCATTTTAGGAGTAAATTTCCATGGGGTACTTGATTCTAAAAAATATTTTAAAGAAAGAAAGTGGAATGTCAGGGGGTCCTGGGAAATCTCTCTTCTTGGAGTTATATTCTGCTGTAAGAATCTCTACCTAAGAGGAAAAGGATTCAGCAGTAGATCAGGAAATGGTGTAAAAGCCTGGCAGAACTTAGAGGTATCCATGGGGTTTTCTTCATTGATACCCACCAAAGGTCTGGCTTTTTGGACACATAAATGGATTGAGAAGGAGGATCCCAGCTCTGCTTTCAAGGTAGAGACCTACAGTCCTCTGAATAGAATGTCAAAGACATCACAGAATCAGCCCTCCATGGTCATTAGAAAAAGAGCAAAGTCACTAAACACCAACAGATGGACCTGAAATTAATGTTGCTCAGCTGATGTGGGAATACTCGAGCTGCCATCCAGAGATGTGCCATGGCAGCCCACGGAAAACACTTCCATGTGGGCAGGGAAGATGCAGAGGACAGCTTGAATATCCTGGGAGGGACAAAGAGACACCAAAGGAGTGCAGGGTGTTGGTGACAAGGCTCTCAGGAGCCCCATCGGGGTGGTTTCAGACCCAAAGCGCTGTGCCCACACTGTGACAAGATGCATAAACCCACGACTCAAAGCCTTGCAGGTGCAGGAGGCACCATCAGCTGCAGCTCTTTTGTGCCATCCTTGCCCCGGGTGGCTGTGGGCTGCTCTCCCCCAGGGAAAGGGGCTCATTATTTGTGTCTGCAAGCCCGGGGGAGAGTTTTCCATCTGGTGGGATGGGGTTAAATTCTGCCCTGGGCTATGTCCCCACAGCACCCACTGTTCTGCCCTTGGCACCTGGAGCCAGAGCTTGGGGTTTCCTTGCTTTGTCAGAATCATCATGGCCAAATCCATCTGGATAAAACGAGGGGGAAAGACGAATTCAGAAGTTGGGAAGCATCTTGGCAGCCCCAGCAGCTCTGCTGGGGTGTAAGAGAGGTCAGAGTCAGGCCCTAAGTGCTTACAAATTAGCTGAAATTCCAAACCTGTGCTAGCAGGAAGAGTCAGGCATTGTGACAGATCTCCTCTAAATCCTTCACTTCCACCACCATGCCTGGCTGAGGTACATAATTTATTTTATTTCTTTATTCCACGTGTTCTCCTAGGGAAAAAGCCAAGCAAACCTGAATCCTGTGGAAAAAAAAAAATAAAAGGGAAAAAAAAAAAGACAATAGTAAAAATTTGACACCACGGAAGAATTACATTTAACCTTTACAAAATTTGGCCCTTTTAACTCCAAGCTAAAAAAAGAAACCAAAAAACCCCACCACAAAAGTCCCTCTCCTAGTCTGTTTGGGGGCCTCCATGAGTTTCCATAGCACTTTACAAAAGATCTTTATTGAAGAAAAGATTGGACAAACTTTCCTTATATGTGTGGCCCTAGTCATTAATTGCCCCTGTCTTCTTTACCAAGGCCTTATTCCTATGTAAATACCCTTGCATAATGTTACAGGCTATTGTCAGGCCAGCGCCAGTCAGTCGCCACTTATATGCATTTTTATTTCAATCCGCTGCGCCGCAGAATGAAAAGATGTCTGGACTTAAGCTGTTTACCAACTGGGCCAAAGCTGCAGTGTGGAAGAACTGAAGAAAGCACCAGGCAACTGCAGGAACAGGCTTGGACAATGCAAGCAGCCATTTTCAGTTGAGTTATTAACCTACCCTGAAACTCTTCTAATCTACGCCTTTTTTAAAGAACAAATGTACTGAACCAAACATGAATGAGCCAGGACTATTAAGAGAGAAATCCTCTAAAGGACTATTGAGTGCAACATAGGTTTGTAATCATTTTGTCTCAGTTGCCTGCTACCAACATTATCAATGATGAAAATGCTTGCTCAGTTGTGGGGGATTGTCTCGTAATTAAATGACAGCGCCGTACTGTAAAAGAACATGCAGGAACACAGGAGATACCGAGGGCTTTCAAACGAGCCGCTCCCAGAAAGGACTCGGAATGGGCATGGATTACAATCCAACTTGAAAAACTGAATTAAGGACATAGGGGTCTTCCTTTTAAAACGCGAGCAGTTTTTTAGGGGAAGGGAAAGTTGCTAGAGCGGGCCCTCGTGTGAAGAATGCTGCAGATGAAAAGGAGCTAAAGTGTGGAGAGGAAATTTTTCCTGCTTTAGGTTGGGGAAAAAAAGTACAGAAATCAAACCCTCGCATGAGCTCGCAGAAAAAGGAAAGAAAAAAAAACTTATAAGTTTGCTGCAGGCTACATCTTTGTAGTGACTTAATGGCACTACAATCTACATAGTGTAGTATTAGCCTTAAGAAACTCTTGACTATTTGCATGCATATTAGAATCCAATGAGAGCTTAATAAGTGCATATATATGACAGAGGAAACATCTCATTGCATAGTTAAAGCTACAAAAAAACATTGAGGGAGGCAAAGTCTCAAGTTAATTACCATTACAATGCAATCAAGTACAGCAGTCATAGCTGAAATCCTTTTCTATTAAGACTGCTAGGCTCAACCTTGTCTCTGCAGGTCAGCTCCAGCACAGATAACCTTTCCAGCAGACAAATACATGTAAAATTGGCTCATCTAATTAAAAGCTCAGGGAGGTGTAGAAAAATACCAGCACATTGAGGCTGAGCAAATCACAGAGTACCCCCTCCAGCTGGATGAAGCTACAATATGTGGCTGCTGTTTGTTCTGGAAGGAAACTGAGTCACTTACCATTTCAATAGGTTAATCAATTGACAATTAAATGGAGAAATTGGTTAACTCTGCAACAATTAACATGACACTCTATTAAGTACACTTTCTAATTGCCACAGCTGCAAGTGAAAATTAACGTCTGTGTCAAAGCGGCTGCACGAGGCTGGGCTGTTCCTGGCGGTGGCAAGGTAATAAATGTAGCTTTAAAAGCCTGTTGTTCATTTTAGACCCTCAAGCACAGTGGGGAAAGGGCCCAGTGCTGAGCTCTATGGTTAGATACAGAGCACCACATGTGTTTATTGAGTGTATGTGGATCCACAGGGTACTAAACACATTTGTGTGTGTGCACACACATCCCTGGAATAATGCTTATCCCTTCAAAACAACTTTTAAAATCAATTGTAAACTTCTTGGAGTGTGAAAGGCCTTGAATACACACAGAGAATGTGCAGATAGTGTGTCTGTCATTAAGGGCCAACATGGAAGAATATTCCCTGGCAGTGTTCCTGGCCAGGTTGGACAGGGCTTGGAGCAACCTAGGACAGTGGAAGGTGTCCCTGCCCATGGCGGGGTGGAATGAGATGAGTTTTCAAGTCCTTTCTAACCCAAACCGTTCTGTGGTTCTAAGGAAAGACACATAATTACACCCACCCTCCTCCCCCAAAGGATAAGAAGGAAATAAAAGAAACCAAATGTTGTCCCGTGTCTCTAGAACTGGTGATTTGATGGCAATTTGGAAAGGTTCTGGTTTTGAGGAAATCTTTAGTTGTGTGCATGAAGCAGAGCATACAACAGCTCAGCCTTGCCAAAGTGCATTGGAAACATTGTCTTTGCTTTCCCAGGGACAGAAATATTTGGTTTACAGCAAAAGGTGCATTTGGTTTACAGCAAAAGGGGCTGAGATGTGCAGGTTCAGCTCCCAGCTCTTCCATGCAGCTGCTGGGTGCTTTGCTGGAATTATAAGTGAGGTGTAAAATACAAATACCTGGAGCAGGACAGTGCTCCTGGATCCAAACCAACGGTGGTAGATGTTCCACCCACTGTCCTACAGACTGTGAGTCCAGGGAAGATGTTCAGCAGTGGCATTTGAACACAGCCCTCAGGTTGGTTTTTCATATAAATAATCACTGAATTCTTCATTTGGTGACCTTCAATTTCTGTATATTCACACTACAAAAGCAGTAGTCCCCAGCCCCACCAGAACTCATCTTTTCTGGTCAAAACACAGAGATCCAGGATCTGGAGGAGGTGCTTTTCTGGGGAAGGGCAACAAGCTCCATCTTCATTTGGGTGCCTTTCCTGGTGCTCAGCCACCTGCAAGAGTGAGGGGTTGCTATTTTGGGGATATTTGGGGAAAGCTGATTTCCTGTGGAGCCAGCACCAGGATGACCTGTGTCACCTGTAGGTGGTGGAGGACAAGAGTGTGACACGTCCTTGCATTTTACTACTGCTTTCTGTGTTTTCTGCAGGTGTGGCGGGGTTGGAGATGTAAGAATGGAATGGAATGGAATGGAATGGAATGGAAGAATAGAATAGAATAGAATAGAATAGAATAGAATAGAATAGAATAGAATAGAATAGAATAGAATAGAATAGTAGAATAGAAAATCCTGAGTTGGAAGGAATCCACACGGATCAGAGTTCACCTCCTGGCTCTGCACAGGACACCCCAACAATCCCACCCTGTGCATCCCTGAGAGTGTTGTCCAAACACTCCTGGAGCTCTGGCAGCCTTGGGGCTGTGACCATTCCCTGGGGAGCCTGGGCAGTGCCTGAGAACCCTCTGGGGGAAGAATGTTTTCCTAATATCCAACCTAAACCTCCCTGGCCACAGCTCCAGCTGTTCCCTTGGGTTCTGTCTCTCAGAGGGCCTCCAAACCCATTCAGTTTATGCTGAAACTATCTGTTTCCTACTGGATATGGGGAACTTATTTGGGACCCCAATACAAGATTCCCTACAGAGACTTGCAGGGACACAGTCAGGTTTTCCCAGAGTAAATTCTATTACTCCCAAGCTCTGCTGTGAAAGAAGCAAAGCTGTAAATCCTCAAAGCTAATAGTGCCACAATAGTAATTATTTGGTTGCTTTATTTGTTTGTTTGAGGGTTTTTTGGTTTTTTTTTTGACCAACAAAACCCAGGGAAAGACAAAAGGTTACATCAGTAGCTGTTGTTCAGAACCCAAACTATGAGAATTACAGATTTCTGCAATGAGATGAATTAAGCTAAAAGCCATATTAAGCAGTACTGCACATCTGCTGCATTTTTAAAAATTCCCTATGTGTCCTTGCTGCTTATTGTTAAACTTCTTGTTGGGCTAATTGATAAAATCAAGCCCTAACATTTCAACCATCCCAACAGGCTGCAGAATTTCTTCCAGTTTGGCTTTCCAGAAACTCATATCTGCCGACAGGATTGAATTTTGCTGGGACAGTCTACGAGCTGCCTTGCTCCCTGCTACTGGAGAATTTAGATTTGTAGCAGGCAGCAAAGCCAGAGGGATGGTGGCTGTTTTTTCCTTCCTGAACAAAGTCTGTTGCAGCAGCAGGGAGGAAGAATGAAGTCTGCCAGGATTCACCACCCAGCCTTGGAGTACCTGCAGCCGCAGGAGAGAGCTCTGTGGAGCACAGTGTGGATGTCTGATGTGCTCTGAAATGTGTCACTTGAAGGGGCTGCTGGGCTGGCAGCTTCCCAGAGAGCCCAGCAGAGCTGGTGGCAGCAGTTCAGGCTAAATAAATAGTGAGGAGTGAGAGATCAGGGTGAAATCCAGGCTTGGAGGAGGCTGCTGCTGGCTTTGCCAGACCAGCACTCCTCTGCTGAAAAAAACCCAAAACCCTCCTGGTTTTTTTAACCTGGAGAAACAGGAAAACCAAGAGTTTTCCTCCTTTTCTTTTCAGCATCAGAGTCTGTGTTGCCACCCCTGCCCGAGTCGAGGGGAGGTTTGTCCCCAAGTGCCGTGGGTGTCGTTGAACATATACTTCTAATTGCAGCTGCTTTCCCTCTAATTATAGCTCCGTTTGGTTAGGATTTTCCTCCAATCCCTCATTTCCCCTAAAGCAAACACCAGAGCACCACAGTTGTAACCCCAGTGGGGACATTTATTAATAACCCCCTTGGCAAATAGGGAAAAAAATCATTACACTGTATTAGGAGCTAAAATATTTTCCCACTGCAAAGGCTAATTGATAAAACCAAGCAGATATTATGGGGCAATTAATGTTAAGATGAAAATAAACACGAGAGCAAAACAAAAACAGGCTGATGGAGAGTATTTTTTTTCCTGGCTTCCAGGAGTTTCTTGTGAGTTAGAAATGAGATGCTGGTAAATAATCTGAGGTTACCTGCTTAGAAAAGGAGAGACTAAACAGAGCATTGAAGGAAGGGATTCTTGCACAGCTCTTCCAGTGAGAGTGGTTTCAAGTCTTAAGGGGTTTTGCATGTCTTTCAAAAAAACTTTCCATTTTGAATTGGCTTTTCCCCCCAATTCCCAGAACAGCTCCATATTCTGCACTTCACAGTAGAAGTTGACCAACACAATCTAAGTGAGTTTACAGCCCCACAGCAAAATCCATAAAGGTGTCAGTTTGAATAATTACAAAGGGAAAAAAGAGGGAAAAGCAAAAAACCTAAACTATCCCCTGCTTCAGATTTAAAATAAAGATGCTCAGGGAAAAGGAAAATCTGGCAAAACTCCGGACTTATTCTGGAGGGATTATCTTTTTATTTGCTGTTTGTACAGCATCAAACACCTTCCATCTTAACCTATGTCCAGAGCTTCCTGCTGCAAGCACAAGCCAAACAGTGAATGACCAGCAGAGGAGAACTGGTCCAGTTACACAGTCCATGCACAGTCTCTGGGACAGGGAAGGTGATAATGAAGACACAGACAAACAAGACACTTCCTACCTGATATTTTATTCATTCATCAAACAATATTACACATTCCCATCAATGCAGGCAGTGGGAATTTTGTGGGGCTTATTAAAAGCAAGGGGAAGGGGAGAAAGCAAAGTAGATTCTTTGCTAGCCAGCAGGTTTTATTTTAGCTAGATTCGTAAATTTTTACTTATTTTGTTATTTATTTTAGGTTAGGATGATTCTCTAGCAGCTCAGAGTGCAGTGCAAGTCCTGTCAATAGAGTGGTGGATGCAAGAAATCCTTCACTTTATTCTTGCTTGTCTGGGGTTCAAAAAGTCACAATACTACATTTTAAAAATGATGATGATGATAATAATAATAATGTTGGATATGTTCTGTCCCTATTTGAGGATTGCACATTGGCTGACAGAGAGGACTTGTGCATATCACAGCAGAGGTTTTTGAGGTTTTCTTGGGAAAATTCCTCCTGTGTCTGCTGGGACAAACTATGTAATCTTCTAACCTTGGGAGGACTCCAGTGGGTATTGTGGGTCAGGTCTGGATGTTGTTGCACTGCCAAGCAAGTCTTGAGGGACTTTTGTCCCTGCTGCATCCCAGGTGGGACAGGACCTTTTAACCAGGTCCCTCTTGACCCAGAATGAGCAGCTGGCCATTGCTGGGGTCAGCAGCTCGGGGGGAAATGGCTATTTAAAAGGAGATCCCTCTTTACCAGGCTGTGTTAAGAGGGTCTGACACATCCTCAGGCTGCCTGAGAGCAAAAACACCTCCCTATTTACCTGAGACTGAGCTGAGATTGTGCTTGGGGTCATCACATCTCAGGGGCAGCAGCTCAGGGGGGCTGTGGGGTGAAGATTTTAAGATGCAGAGGTGCTCACCAGCTTTTCCTTCGCCTTTCTCAAAGGGTATGCAGGAGTCTTGTCCCTCCTGGAACATCTGGACTGGTGGGCACAGCTGCATTTGTGGGAAGAGAACCTCCATGGAGAACAAGGGCAAAGCTGAAGGCAGGATTCAAGTCTTCACTCCACTTGTGCTGCTCCAGCATTGAGGAGATGTCATGGAGGCAGCTCATCCCAGCTCTGGAAGGGACTCTGGGACCTCCCAGACCATCCTCCTTCATGTTGTGGATCCAAATCCTCCCTTACACAGAGATCAGCTTGTGGGTGAGTAAAAGAGATTCCTGATTGTGTTGATAGATCAGTGGACCTCAGATACTCCGACTTTTCAGGGGATGTGGGACAAGTGTTGGGACAAGGTGGGAGAGAAGGGATAAGCTGCTCATGGATATTTCTCCCACCAAGGCAGTTGCAAGTGGGCCATCTCAGTGTGACAGCATGATAGAATGAATTAGAGATTCCCCTTTTCTAGACATCCACAACTCTGACGAGATCTTAGCCCATGTGGTTGGGGAAAAATTTGAAACTCTAAAATCCAAACTTCAGAAAATAGCCAAGAACTCTGACAGTTGTTAAAAAAATAAAACAAAAAGAAGCTCTGAAGGGGAATCTATTTTTCCAGAGAAGGGAGAAACTGAGAGCAGATGAGCAGAGAGAGCAGGGATGTGTTGGGGAGCAAGAGTGGCGAAAACCCTAGGTGACTCCTCAGTCTCTGGCAGGCAGGGAGTTCTGCTCCTGGCTGGGTGTGGGAGTTACACCGTCCTTGAATCCATGGTCTGTCCCTGAGGTCAGGTTCCTGCCTCCTCAAACTGACCCACCACAATTTCCAAGAGCCCTGGAGTAAGAATTGCAGAGTGAAGCATGTTATTAATTCCTGTCCATGTTCATGGAACCCTTTACAACCTTTGGATCACCAGACTCCCTTCCCAATCTTCTTCCTTACTGCCAAGTGCTCCTATCAATGCTTATCACACATCCATTTTCCTTCTTTTCCTTCTTCCTTTTCCATCTGCATTTCTGTGGCTTTCATGCTGCCCTTCACTGTTGTTCCTGTTGTTTGACCTCTTTGTTCCAACCTGGACATTTTCTCCTCCTCTTCTCCCTGGACAGTGAGTATCTCTTACTCTTTCTCAGCACTTTCTTCCACTCCTGGTTTTTCTGCTCCATCTGGCTCCTCCTGCAAGCTCTGCCTCTCCTCTTTCTCCTCCACCACTCACCTCCCACCACTTTCTGGCTTCTTGGACATCAGTTTGGATTTATTTCTGCTGCCTGTTTTTCCCTGTGATCTTCCAAGCTCCAGCCTGCTCCAGAGCAAAGCACAGAGGATCTAAGCCAGGCCGGGAAAGCACCTGCCTTGTCACAAACACAATTTATTGTGGAGCAATGATGCTTCCCAGTTAATGCTCACCAGTCACACCTGTCCCTGCTCATTGCAGGGGAGTTGGAGCACATGAGCTTTAAAGGTTCCTTCCAACTCAATTTATTTCACTATTCTATGACCCCCAAAAAGCACTTTGCTTTCGAAATCAGTGGCCAGTGTATCTACTGTGATATAAATGTGCGAGTCTGCTCCATAAAACAGACAAAGGTCTAGAGAGGAGTTTCAGAGATGACTGGTGGTCCCTTGCCCCATGTGTGACCCATTCCCTCTGCTCCTGAACATCAGGGGAGCACACTGGTGGTGCAAAGTCACCCTGGGCAGTGAGGGTGACCTGCTGAGGGCTCAGGATGGGAGGAAGGTGCTGCATTGCCCCTGACAATCTCCCTCCATACAGAGTGGGGATATTGTGCTGCTTTTTTTGTGCCTGAGACATGAACCAAGAACCTTTTTAGGATGCTAATGGAAGTGGCAGAGCTTATTTAGCCAAGCTGTGAGTATTTTGGGGTATTTCTGTTCTGCCTTATCGCCTCAAAAAGAGGCTGACTGCTTAAAATACTCAATATTTAGAAAAGCTTGTTTCATCTCTCGTCTTATGTTATTGGTGTGGAATATTCCCTTCTTAAGCACACTGCAATAGTATTAGATAATTACTTAGCTCATTTTTCTATATGGGTTTTGGTAATTCATAATTGTCTCAGAGCTGAGGAAATGTTTCCTTTAAGAAGGTTAAACAAAGAGTTTATTGACATTAGTGAAGATTGGTTAAAGAAAACATTATTAAATAAAAGGAGCTTTATTTAAACACTAAATTAATCATTTAAAGGCAAATTAGAGGTTGTAACTCCTCCTAAATAAATAATGTTAAACAATAATTAGATATCCATTTTAGATTACAGGCAAGCACTTGGGTTCAGTGGGCTGAAAAACAAGTTTCTTCTCATCTCTTCAAATTTGTTCAATATACATAATTAAAGCAAATCACTGCCCCGCTTAAATTTTCCATTCCGAGATTAAAAAAAGATTCCGTTTGTAACTGTGTGTCATATTCGCCATTAGATGATAAAACATCTTTAAAGCTTCACTTTCATGTAAACAGAAGAAAAGATGAGAGCATCCAGAGAGATCCCCGGCAGTGGAAATCGATTCTCCTAAGCTACTGGTTACAGTTATCAATCTTATCAAACAGGCCGATGCATGAGTGCCCTCAGCCACTTTGATTTGTATGATCTCCCTTTGCCAGAGTTAACCTTCCCCACGTTCCAGCGTGTGCAAGAGGCACTATCAGGGCTATAATTACCCTCCCTTTCATTAGCTCTTACTCATCTCTTAAGTGCGAGATAAAATTAAAGAAACCATTTCCCCTCTCGCTTCATTGCGCTTTTTTTTTTTTCATTTTATGTCATTTTGTAATTTTTTAATTTTTTTCTTTTTTTTTGGTGGTAGGCTCTGAGCAGCCTCATTTGTGCTTTCCTACCAACTTTCCCCCTTCTCATCCCCCCGTTTTCCAAGAGGGATTTGGGATGGGGAGCCACAAACTCAGCACCCCACATCTCACCACCGCTGGGTTTGCGTTAGAACTCCTGAAAATGACCACGGCTGGTGAGAGCTGACAGCGACCACACCACACCACCACCACCCTCCAGAACCTTCCATGGGCTCTGCAGCTTAACCAAAAGCCCTGGGAATTTTTGTCGGCCGTGATACAAGTGTTGAGGAGTTGGATTAATGAAATCTGACGTTGGCGCTGATAAATAATGACACCACTGAAAGCAACCTCGGCGGTGGATGGCAACATCAAAAAGCCCAGCAGATTTCACTCTCTGTGAGGGGATTGTCCTGCAAAGGAGCAGGAATGGTGGAGGGGGGAAAGCTGGATGTTTTGGCAGTGTTTTACACAAACCTGCCATCCGTGGGTGAGCATTTTTTGCACTCTGCTTTGCCTTTGCCACGTTTGATTTTAGGCTGATTCTGGCTCTGCGTGAGAGAGTATTGCCCGGCTAATTGTCACCCCTAATTGCACCCTCCTCATTAGCCTTGCCTCCAGTTGTTTCCCACACCTCTCCCTGGCACCCTGCTCAGCCCTTCTGCATCACCATGCCTCAGGTGAATACAGCTTTCCACTATACCTAAATAAATATTTCACCCATTTTCTTGCTGCTTCGTTTTCTCTTGTTTTAAAATGAAAGCGGCTGATGCTGGAGATGTTTTTAACCCCTGCATATGTTATCTCACACCTCACACAGATCTTTGGGGCCTGCAGCAGTGGTAAGGATCACAGATTTCCTTTAAATCCATGTTCTAGGAAGAATAACCTCGCCAGGAAAAGTTGTTTTGTACAACCCCGCTATCTCTCATTTGCTAGCAAACACAAAGGAATGGAACAAGACTTTTCTGATTATTTTAGTAGGGGTTTTTTTCCCCCCTTAACTACTGAATTTACACACAAAAAAGAAAGGCACTTTGTATTTAAGGTTAATCAAGTTTCAGTACAATTTTTTACAAACTGGAATCACACTAATCTTTTTTTTCTTGCTCTAATGTGTGGCTGTTGAAATCCTTAGCTGTGATAAATTAAGCTACTTATTAATCTAATTATCGTACATTCATCCTAGAAACTTTCATGTGACTTGAAAAGGCTATTCAACCTTTTCCCTCCCCTCCTAGAAAGGGCTCAACCTTGCACCAATTAAGATCATTCTGAAGTAATGCTTTAAAAAAGCTTTCTTTAATCACCCAGTGGAACATGGGCTGATGGTAAGCAAACTAAAAGCTGTGAGAAAAGTTTACCTTACCTTTAAGTCTGGATATTTTTGGGTTGGAAGAGGAAGGTCTAATTGTGGTGTTCCTCTCTTCCTCCTCTTCTCTGCTCTCCTAAATAAATCTATAAAATTATTTAGCGAGAAAAGTTGTGACAGACATCGCTGGATTTTTTTCTGAGCGTAGCAAAGGACAAGATGGGAAGATGCATTCGAACAAAACCTGTGAAGTCTAATTCAGTATTGGGTTAATTGGAAGTTTTTGACTCCCAGACCATATATTAACCACCCGGATTTCATAGATACTGCTTTGTTTTAAAGCCTTATCTATCGATAGGAAAACATCCCAATTCCAAAGTATCCAGGGGATTAAGAAAAGGAGAAATAAACCCCCAAGTATGGAAAAGAAATAGGTTGCAAGTGTGTCCTATCTTAAACATCCATTCATCGCCAAACGGTTTTGTTACTTTTTCTTAATAACCACATAAATGGAGCTATTTTATATTCAAATTAAACTAGGTATTAATTTGAATGCAAAGCAGCTCAGTTTGTGCCGTTTCAATGACAGGTTTACCCCCAGACAGAATTTATGAACAGCCCGATGTGGGGGAAGTCAGCTCCTGCTCCTCACCCCCTCTCCCTGCCTAGCAAACTTGCTAACTGTGAATAGTTTTTGAAGTGAAGATTAAAAGAGTGGAATTATAAAGTATAATTACATTTTATTGAAACTCTAGAAATCAGAAAAAAATCCAGCAGGAAACTTTTAGTGAAACATGATGTGTTGTCATTATCATTAAAAGATAAAAGTTCCATACTGTTTTTATCTGTTTATTTGGAAGAAATCCAGCCTTTGCAGTTACGCAGGAAACAAAAAACTGGAATGCAGGAGTAATTATTAAAACTGTGTGATTTGTTATCTCAGCTACTGTCTTTCCAAATGGTAATGCGATATCAGCAGCTGCAGACGGTCGCTGATTTCCTCTATTAGTAAACAAGTGCTTTGGAGACCTGTGTGAGGCACTTTAAGCCCACTACTCCCCGAAGTGCTGTCAGGCTTAACTACTAATCCATGGTATTTCAGAGCACTGGAAATTCATCTTTATAAAACCTGAACAAAAAAGGGAAAAAGCCTGGAGGGCAGGAGCTCCCTCTGGTGAGACAAATGACATGTTCATTTATTAATGAAACAATAACCCTGGAAAGAGGATCAAAGCACATTCCATCCTCACTTTACAATCCCCAATTTTCTCAGGCCATACCATTTAATTGAGCCATGACAATGGAATACTTAATTGTTGCGTTAAAGTTTGAAGAAGCGACTTCTTCAGAATCAATGTTCATTTCTGGATTATGACAGCATAATGTCGCCAGCTTGTAGCTGCTGGAATTTTATTTTCTCTCTTTATTTTACACAGGGAGAGAGAGAGAGAGTGAAAGAGAAAGAGCTGATTTTATTCTTTTACCAAAGGCTCCTTATCCGTCCCCATAAGCAGGGATGAATATACCTGTACTGGAGGTACTGCTGGCCCAGCACTGAGCTTGTGCCCAGGGGGACAAGCCTGGAGGTGACTTCTGTGGCAGGAGGAGGAATTCAGGGGGTGCAGCACCTTGGAAAGCTTTAAAAAAACCCCCAGATTTTGATTTAAGATTACAGAAAAAGCTGAAAGGGGGAGCTGGCCTCTGTAAGCACCAGAGATGTTCCTGAGCTCTCCACAGGATCCTCTGGCACTTGAAGCTCTGCTCCTACATCACCATTTCCCCAAATCTAGGCTGAAGGCAGGTCCTAGTCCATCCTAATTCCTGGAGCCAGCATTGCCTCAGTGCCACCCCTCATTTAGCATCTCTCTGATCACAACTCCCAGCCTGCCCACCCTGCTCTGCCTGGACTTCACTTTCTCCCAGGAATGCTTAAAGGGCTTTTGATTCTCACCCTGATTTTGGATAAGGTCCTAGAGGATCTCCTGGCTCTTTCCTGGGGGCTCACATTGTCTGCCACCAAAGTTTTGAGGCAAAAGGACCATCCTTCTGCTCTTGTGTCCAGCTGCTTCTGGGGTTCCCAATATTTTGAGAGGCCACAAGGGAAATGGAGGTGCTCAAAATAAAAGCCAGGTTTCTAAAAAGAACAGAACATTTTCTGACATAAACGCATGCGTCATAGCTGTCTCTCCAAGTGTCCTTTCCCTGCCACCTGATTTTATCAAAGTTCTTACTGGTGACTCATTTTATATAATTGATATTTACTGACTCGGTATCCGGCCGTGATTGACTGCATTATTTTTCTTTAACCTGATTTTAACTTAAATGCCATTTTCTGGGTGCCTGCAAAGAAGCAGCTAGAAAGGCTATCATGCACGAGTGTCTGCTACCTTTAAATTAATACATTCTGCTTTATTAATTCTTCCTGTGACATGTATTATAATACACTCGCATGCACATAGCGCCTCTCGTATAAGAACCCCGAGGCACTTACAAACATTAACTAAGCCTTACAA
The DNA here is from genome assembly GCA_024500445.1 of Entomyzon cyanotis. Classification (NCBI taxonomy): domain Eukaryota; kingdom Metazoa; phylum Chordata; class Aves; order Passeriformes; family Meliphagidae; genus Entomyzon; species Entomyzon cyanotis. The sequence goes on from JAKEPQ010001030.1 coordinate 3,755,851, forward strand.
TCTTCTTACTTTGGGTAAACAGGGACAGAGGGAGGTTAAGTCTGTCATCCTGACAGCTCTGTGCAGAGCTGGGCAAGGAGCTGCTCTATCCTGACACCTTGCAGGCTCCGGGGAGCTCACAGTGCCTGTAGGGTGGCTAACGCACCCCAAAAGATGGCTAATGCACCCCACAGGATGGATAGTGCTCCCCATTTCTCCATATGTGGTGGAAGCAGTTTGCAGGACTGGGAAAATGGGTCAAGATCTCCAGGGAATCTCAGGTGATTTGCCTATAGTTACCATATTTCCCCTCAATCCTTACCAGACTCAAGCAGTGGTCTGGGTATTGGCTATGGAAGAAGTGAGCAAGCCCTGGTTGCTCAGCAGAAGTGTAAATCATCCTTAAAGATTATTGCAAAGGGGGTAATAGGGAAAGACAGAGCTGTTGAGAAATCCACCTAAGCAACAGGTCAGCCCTGGAGAGTGCAAATGGGTCCTAAAGGCACTGAAATCACTGTAGGATTTAATAGAAAATATGATCATCTCCTTTTCCTTTCCTAAACTGCTGAATTAGAAATGGGGTGGGATGGGGACCCTGTGGGACTTGAGCACCTTAGGATACATAATTCTCTTAAAATAAATACATCCCACTGTAGGGTGTAGCCTGGGGGGTCTCTCCATGCAGGTCAGGTGGAGTCCTGCTGCATTCCTGACAGGGGAATGAGCAGATGACAAACTCTGAGTAAATCAATTGTGTAACAAAGCCCAAAAGAATTCTTTTTTTTCTTCTTTTTTTTTTTTCTTCCCTTGGAGTATTAAGAAATCTGTGCAGAAATCCCCTGCCTTCCGGAGGGCACTGTGTGACAAGCACTGTGCTATTTCCAGTGTGCCTGGGAGTTCTGGTCCTTTTATTTCTTTTCTCCTGTGCGTGCTGCAGCAGGGTTTAGCTGACACCCCTCCTAGGGGAATATCAGGATATCCCAAATTCTCCCAGCAACGGGGGTGAGGTGAAAAGGACCAAAATCACCCTAGATCACTCTGCACAGGGCCATGGAGAGCTGCTCCTGAGTCCTCCTATGCCCATGGGGACCTCTGTGGTCCTGCCATGTCCCCTTGTGTTGCCTCTCCCATGCCCAGGATTCTCCCTCCACCAGCAGAACTTGTTTAGTTTGGCTCAAAAATTAAGAGGAAAGAGCAGCTTGTAGATAAAATTAAAAGGAAAGGGTTGTCCCTTCTCTTTTGTGGGAAGGTGAGTGGCTGGGACAGGAGCAAGGCCTCACTCCAGGAGTTTGGAGAGGAGGATGGAGACTGGCCAGCAGCACGAGCTGAGTCCTTCTGTCCCAGCTTGCCTAGGTGAACCTGCTCCTCCTGCCCTGCCCCTTACCTATTGAGTCCCTGGAAATCCGATTACTGATCCAGGCCAGCCAAGCAATTACATTGTTTTTCCTCCACTGCAGCTCGGCGGGTCCTGCAGGCTGAGGTTTATGGGAAAATGGAATTTTAAGACAAAAAAAGAAGCACTTTATGATATTGGTATTACGAGGACGGCTTACAGTGCTGGATATTACCATTCTGTTCGGCAGTGATTAAGGGTTCCAGTCGAGACTGGATGGTTTATTGTGTTTTATTGGAGTGTAGGAAGAGCTGGGAAATGAAGGGAATGGGAAAAGGCAGAGTGGAGTTGTGGTGATGTTACTGCTGGGGAGATGAGGTGTGGGATGGTTAAATCTCTGGTCCTGCAAGGATGGAGTTCTGCCCTTGTATTTGTGCCCAGGACAGAAAATTATATGATATATGATATATATGATATATATATATTATATATATATTTATCATTATATATATGATATATATGATATATATTATATATGATACATAATATATATTATATACCTAATATATGATATATTATATATAATAAATATTATATGTATGATAGATTGCAAGATCAAGTGCATCTACCTGATCTTGTGGTAGATGGATTCCTGTGATAGTCATATATCTCATTTATCATGTATCATGTATCATGATACATGATAAACATGATATATGACATATGATATATGATTTATGACATATGATATATGACATGTGACATATGACACATGATATATTACATATGATATACGATATACAGTATGCAAAACACAATATACAACATACAATATGCAATATACAATGTACCATATACAATATACAATATTCAATATACAATATGGCTATCCTTGGCAATGGCACAGAAGTTCAACCAAGGTCACAGCACAGACACCCAGGCTCCATCCAGAGCATCCCCATCCTGCCTAGGCCCTGATCTTTCCCATCCTGGAATGGGTTTTAATGCTGTGCCCAGCTGGGATGTTTTGGACAGCTGGCTTGGGAGCAGGGCATGGCAAAGGCATAACTTCCCAGCAGGGAACAGGTGAGCTTTTGGAACTGCAGAGGAAATGTTTTCTCTCACAAGTTTAAGATAATAAACTCAACTGAGTGAGCAGACACCAGGAAGAAATATTTAATTATCCTTCTCACCATTATGAGGAACTTCTGCCACTCTTCAGGTTATTATACAGTAAATAACCAGTTTTCTAAAGGACAGAGCTGTTTTAATTATATGACAATGAATGCATAATTATTATGTTTGTTAGGAATGAATCACAAGACAACAGACTTGATATTGCTGCTCTAGTTAGTGCATCTTAATTACTTTTTCATTTATTTTGCATATAAAAGCTATTTGCTAATTGTCTTTGCTGTAAATATGCAAAATATAATTAGTCATTCATAATTCTTCATGTGTTATCTAACTGTACATTTGTTACTGAGGAATGTATATTAAAGTTTGCATATTTAATGGGCTTTTGTGGCATAGAATATTTTCATACAAAGTTTTCAGGAAATATTAGAGACATCACTTAAACCTTCTTTTAACCCCTTTTCCTATGCAAACTAATGTTTCCCAGAAAGACTAGATATTGATAAATTAAACCCCCTGGAAATCCATTTCTGTTTTCTGAGCATACAATATAAATCCAGTGCTGATGATATGAAATGCCTCTTGGTCTCAAACTGAAACCAGAGAGATTAGGGCCTGTTAAAAGTGTTCCAAGTTGGTCTCTACAGTGAATTTAAACTGCAAGTACAGAACTACAAGTTAATTTGGGTCCTATTGCAAGATCAAGTGCATTTATCTTGTGGTAGGTGGGTTCCTGTGATAGTCAGACCATGGTGCAGGAGAATCTGGTGGCAATATTTGGTTTAGATGCTGTTGATCAGAGCATCAACATGTTCCTGATCATTGTAAGGCTATTGAGCTTCTGTCAAATCATAAAATACACCTGACTTGAAATCTTAATTTTGCTCTCTAGTTTAGGCACTTGTTGGATCTCTCTTTAGCCAGGCTGCTCTCCCCAAATTGGAAACCCACATAAATTCTTCACGCTTTTCTTTCCCCAAAGCTCAGGCGACTTCCATCTGTAATTAGCCCTCTGCAAGGCCTGCATTTCCCAGCAATGTTTTACCTTGTGATTAGCCTGATTGCAGAGACTGACTGGTTCAAACGGGCCGTGTGTTTTTGGGAGCTGAGCGCCAGCCCGGGTCTCGGGGAGCTCGGCAGATAATCACACATCATCTGCTCCCAGGTCGCGGCGGAGCGCCGCAGCCCCACTCTGCCGATGCGTGTCACATCCCGCATTTCTCCATCTCAAACATTTGATTTACTACCCGGCTGTACTGTTAATCCTATGTCATGACACTCCTATTCACTTCTGCTTTTCAACTGCAAGCAGCTTCCTATGAAGATAAAGCTAGGTAAAATCTATTGTAGGGGGAAGAATAACTTGAATGCAGCTATCATATCGAAAAGAAAACACACTCCTCCACTCTTCACCCTTTAGATGCTCTGAATACTTTCCTTAATGATGAAGTCAATTAGAATAGCCACTGAGAATACAAGCCATGGTTTTTTTTTTTTCCTTCCCCCTTCAGAAGTAATCCTGCTCTGTGATTCTGTAATTGTTCTTATTTACGTTGGGCAGATCTTTTTAAACTAACATATATAAAAAACAGAGTGACAGCAGGGTTTGAATTAGGGAAATAAAAAAACCCAGCTAACATGCTTCAGTAAATTGTGAGATGAATAAATCATACATATCCCTACTTATCAAACAAGTATTTA